>CP136055.1:186373969-188773969 GCA_032464435.1 Aegilops umbellulata
CCGCTTTTCTTTGGTATCGAGGACAATGTGGAACTTGTTATGGATGGATAGGTGTTGGATGAACAATGTGAAACTATTGTAATATGTATGGATGGAACTATGTGTTGGTTATGTATGTATATATGATGAAACTTGTGTGTTGGATATGTCATATGTCTGCTGTGAAATTTGTGTGTTGAAACTTGTATGTTGAAATTGAATGAATTTAAGAAAAAACAGAAAAATAGGGGCTATAGAGTGGGTCCCAAGCTGTGGATCATGGATCGATGTGTAACATGAGACAGGGGACATGATGTTTACCCAGGTTCGGGCCCTCTTAATGGAGGTAATACCCTACTTCTTGCTTGACTGATATTGATGAATATAGAGATTACAAGAGTTGATCTACTGCGAGATCATATGTTGTGGTCTAATACCTAAAGGTATGATGAATAAGCTCATAATCCTCAATCGACTAGCCTGTCCCTGGCTTATATAATGTACCAGGGGCCTAGGATAACAAGCGTCCTAGTCGAATACGTTGGTGGAGAGGAGTCCTTGTTGTGATCACCAAGTTTTTCGGAATCTTCCTCGTGTATGTATCGGCTCTCCGAACTGGCCTATGAGTAAATGGCCATGGAGGTCCTCGGCCCAATCCACCTAGTCGGGAGACGACATGGTGAGTGCCCCCTAGTCCAGGACACCGTCAGTAGCCCCCTGAACCGGTCTTCAAGTTGGGGACGCTCCTTGGTTCTTCTGAACTGTTCTTTGTCTTTGGTCGTCGGTCTTGAAAACTGGTTCAACAAATCTTCCCACCTTTGATCTTGAGGATTGCCGAGCTAAACCCAAAGAGTGCACCGTCAGGCATCCGAGGAGACCTTTAAGTTTTCGGCCTTTATCACTGCCTTGTTATTCTTCACGCCACACCTCGGGTTCGAAGTTGTTCCCGTGTGGCAGTGTCTTCTTGCGTCCGAGCTCCAATGCTGGACTTCATCCGAGCTCCAATGCCGGACTGTATCCGAGATCCAACACAGGACTATATCCGAGCTCCAACGTCACCGCCCTGCCATAGTCGCGAGGATCTTAATAGTCGGTCGCGACTGTTATCATAGTCAACGACGGTTGAAACTTCCAGGAAAAAACTTCGAATTGGGATGGGACTATATCCGAGCTCCAACGTCGGACTGTATCCAAGCTCCAATGTCAGACTATATCTGAGGTGTCATAGATCACCTTGGTTCGAAAAAGTTGAAGGAATTTAGCTGAGCTTAATGCCGGAAATGCCCTCTACGGAGCTAGCCACTTGTGTCCAAGCTTTATGCCGGACTACATCCGAGGTGGTTTACCACCTCGGTCATGAACTGATTTTTTGTGGAATTGTTTCTGATCGGTGCAATTTTATTCACTGCTGATATGTATAACCAGTAGCCCTCAAGGTGTGTGTCGGTCTAGAACCCGAGATCCACCTGAAGGAAAACATGAAACTGCTGATCCTAGTATCCCCTGAGACTCAGGTCGATTAGTGAAATCAGCATGAGGATCAATTCCCAGCTAGGCAGCATACTTAGGAATAGAAATGTGGTGTAATATATTAGAAGAAATAGTGATCGATGAACGTGCCCTTGAGAGAGGGTCTTTGAGAAGTTGTCGTAATATATTAGCTTGATGCCGGATAGGTCCATATGGTATTGAGGGAGTCGTGGACTAACGGTTCCTCGGGCGTCCGGCCTGTTGGACATGGGCCGGACTAATGGGTTGTGAAGATACAAGACCGAAGACTCTCTCCCGTGTCCGGATAGGACTCTCCTGGGCATGGAAGGCAAGCTTGGCGACCAAATATGAAGATTACTTTCTCTGTAACCAACTTTGTACAACCCTAGTCCCCTCCAGTGTCTATATAAATCGGAGGGCATAGTCCAGAAACGGACAGAGTCATACAGGCTAGACTTCTAGGGTTTTAGCCATTACGGTCTCATGGTAGATCAACTCTTGTAATACTCATATTCATCAAGATCAATCAAGCAGGAAGTAGGGTATTACCTCCATAGAGAGGGCCCGAACCTGGGTAAACATTGTGTCCCCCGTCTCCTGTTACCATCGACCTTAGACGCACAGTTCGGGACCCCCTACCCGAGATCCACCGGTTTTGACACCGACATTGGTGCTTTCATTGAGATTTACACTATGCCATCCCCAAAAGGTTCGATGGCTCCTTCAATCATCAACAATGATGCTGTCCAAGGGGAAACCTTCCTCCCCGAACAGATCTTCATGTTCGACAGCTTCGCACTGCGGGCCAACTCGCTTGGCCATCTGGAGCAGACCGACAGCTACACCCCTGGCCATCAAGACAGATTTGTGAGCTTGAACTACGTCGCGGATATCCGTGGAGACTTGATCTTCGACGGCTTTGAGACCACGACAGCCGCTCCCTGTCCCTATGATGAACATGACTTAAATCTGTCATCGGTCCGTACTCAGGAAATTGCACCTGTAACTACTCCAGCCTTAGATCCGGAGCAGATCGCGATATCCGAGGACGGGAAGCTCAACCCCGCCACGGAAGTCGCAGACTCCATGGCGTCGGAGCCGCACACAGACCTAACCCCGGGTGATATCCATGTCTGCGGAACCTCACACTCGTTTCCGGCCATAAGTTCCGAACCATATGTGACCGCGCATGTCGAGCTGGATCAGTCATCGATCGTCGAATTCAGCGCCACGGACATCTTCTGGCACTCGCATTTGGCCGATGTGTTAAACTCATTAAAAAATCTGTCCTTAGCGGGGGACTCACAGCCGAACTATATCCGGTTCGAACTGGAGGACGGGGAATTTTGCTTCGCCACTTTCGAGGACTTAACCGACATGCTCGATTACGGCTCTGAAGACATCGACAGTATGGACGACGATGGAGAGGAGGAGCATGGCCAAAACCTGTCGTC
Source organism: Aegilops umbellulata (assembly GCA_032464435.1). NCBI lineage: Eukaryota > Viridiplantae > Streptophyta > Magnoliopsida > Poales > Poaceae > Aegilops > Aegilops umbellulata. Next base: position 186,376,894 of record CP136055.1, read on the forward strand.
TACCGGACGTTGGACAGCCACTTCTTCGTACGACGTATACATGGTGGATACACCCAAAGATAATAACGGCTAGGACAAGGAAAATCCAGTCGATGATGAGCCTCCTAAGACACAACCAAAGCGCCGGCGTCAGCGGCGCCGCTCTAAATTCCACCGCAACAAGGACAGCAACACCGACACAGGAGACGATCACACTCCGGATGGTGCCGAAGACAGAGAAGATCCCGACGAATAGGACGATCGAGAAGATGGGCAAGTTAGCCCTGACCAACAGGCCATAAACAAAGACTCGGAGGACAGAAATTATCTTCCGCTCTTCGAATATGAGGAGGGCCTCGGCAACGAGGATTTCATCGTGCCTGAGGAGCCTCTCGAGCAGGAGCGCTTTAAACGCCGGCTAATAGCCATTGCAAGGAGCCTGAAAAAGAAGCAGCAGCTGCTTCAAGCTAACCAAGACCTGCTCAACGATAAATGGACAGATATCCTAGGAGCTCAAGAATACGGCCTCAAGCACCCAACCAAAGGTTACCCGAAGCACATATCGCTACCTCAGTTTGATGAGGGGGCAATGGAACCAGCACCACGCGGTCGGGACAATTCGGCTGACCGACCACAACGCGGTCGGGATAAAGCGACAGTTCAAGTCGAACAGCAGCCCGCCTCACCACAACGAAAAAATAGAGATAAAACAGCTCGGGGTAATACATACAACCCTCGCCAGGACCAGGACAGTAGAGCGGCAAATACCAGATCGATCTATGGATCGTGAGGACGTGCCTCGACATGCAATGTCGGCTACCTATTCAGACATGACAAGTCTAGTCACGCCTGGCCCGAAAATCGCAGACGAACTCCATCTGAGCTACGTCATGACGTGGCCCAATATAGAGGCGCCGCACACCCACTCTGCTTCACTGACGAAGTAATGGAGCATGAATTCCCCGAAGGATTTAAACCCGTGAATATCGAATCATACGATGGAACAACCAATCCCGCGTTGTTGATCGAGGATTTTCTTCTCCATATCCATATGGCCCGCGGAGATGACCTCCACGCCATCAAATACCTCCCGTTAAAACTCAAAGGAACAGCTCGGTACTGGTTAAACAGTCTGCCAGAAAACTCTATTGGCAGCTGGGAGGACTTGGAAGACGCCTCCTGCGACAACTTCCAAGGTACATATGTCCGGCCACCAGATGTCGATGACTTAAGTCACATTTTCCAGCAGCTCGGAGAGTCGGCCAGGAAGCTTTGGACTAGGTTCTTAGTCAAAAAGAACCAAATCATCGATTGTCCGGACGCGGAAGCCCTAGCGGCCTTCAAACACAGCGTCCGGGACGAGTGGCTCGCCCGCCACCTCGGTCAAGAAAAACAAAATTCCATGTCAGCCCTTACCGCTCTGATGACCCCCTTTTGTGCGGGATAAGATAGCTGGCTCGCTCGTAGAAGCAAAAGTGCCAGCGATCTGGGCACCTCCGAAGTCCGAGACAGCAACGGCAAGCCACGATGCAGCAAGCACAAACGTCGCAATGATAACGAACGAACGCGCAACACAACAGTCAATGCCGGATTCAGCGGTCCCAAACCCGGCCAACGGAAAAATCCATTCAAGGCAAACAGAGAAGGACCATCCAATTTAGACAAGATATTGGACCGGCCCTACCAGATTCATGGCCACTCCGATAAGCCAGCTAATCATACCAACAGAAGATATTGGGTCTTCAAGCAGGCCGGCAAGCACAACGCCGAATACAAGGGGAGGAGGCCGCTTGGTGATAGCGACGACGAAGGGACTCACCAACCAAATACCGGGGGTCAGAAGCAATTTCCCCCCTAAGTAAAACTAGTGAACATGGTATACGTGACACACAACACTACAAGGGAGCAGGAGAAGCACTCCCTCCGGACTGAAGATCATACTACGGCAACCTCAACCGAAGCACAAAGCTGTCTTATTAAACCGCATACCTTGTCGGCCGTTAAGCCACCGGTCTCCATTCAATAGGGTCGACCAATTCCGGAGCGGAACTAGCAGTTTGGCTTCCGCCGCCCACCTCATATACCTGCGAAATCTATACCACGCATAAACTATACACTTAAGATACCCTGGGCATCGGTGGAAGCACAATACGGACGAGCCTGCAAACACTCCCATAACCTTTGTTTCTTTTTTAATCACTCTTTCCCTTTCATTACTCTTTACTACAGGTGATGCAAAGGCTAATCATCTCATGGACTCTAGCGGAGTTCGGATTCGTACACTCACCTAGGGGCTATTTCCGTCAAGGAGTCCCCTCACCGAGGACAGGCGGCGCAGACGTGCGACAGGAGGTCCAAAACAACTTTTTGTAGACCGCACTCTTTATTTCGAGCCTGTAATGTGCCTTTTTTCCTCCGCGTTCGACCCCGGGCATGTCAAATAGCCGGGGTTGCGGCTTTGTTACCTATAAAATAAATATTGGCATATCACTCACGTCCCAGTAAACATAATCCGCATCCAGCATTTACTTTTTTCAAAAAAATCTGAATTTGGCTCATGTGGTTGTTTCACACATATACCTCGGCATAACTTGCCAGGGGCTCGGTATGGGAAAAAATTAGTTGTCGACAAGTCCGAACAGCTTTATAGCGTACTTTGGCATCGCGAGTTTGGCCTTATATGCATCAGCTCCGAATCATGTCTTGGGTCAATAGTTGGGTTGCCCGGCTCCTATGCTTGCTACCTTATGTTCCGCTCTATCGTCTAGGGTAGTAAAGGGAGAACTACATCGATTGTGCTTCCGGTTCATCTGGTTAAGCACCTCGGTAGAGAAAGCCGAAAACCGACTGTCATGATGCGGCGAGAGCTGGTCAACCACTCGATGACTTATCGGAATCTTTCGTGATTCCCTCCGTATTATACGAATGACCTTTTTCTTCAGGTCATATATGTAATGCACCATATCAGAATAAGCCGTATACATACCAGGGTATATATCATAGTCCCCCCATAAAACTCCTATGGCTATATGAAAGTGTTAACACACTATAGTCTGATTGTCTAGTTCACCGCATTGACACCTCCTTAATGGACCAAGACGTTGGGTGAAGAGTGATCAAGTGCTTTTCTAAACACCCCCGTACTTTATACGAGGGGGCTGAAGCCGACGATTGGAAAACTTTTAGATTAATACAAAAACGGCCGCACAGGAGGAACAAAAGTTTTAGGCGAAACTAAAAAATATAGCCTCATCATAATATTGTCTTTTACAAATCCCCATACATTTCACTTGAATATCATGTTTTTCGATCATTGACACTCTATCAAGCGGGCACCCTCCAGGACATCGTCGAAATAATGCTCTGGTGCGTGATGGTCCTTGCCCTTGGGTTGACCCTTCGCTGCAACATCAGTGGCCTTCATCTTCGCCCGGTATGCCTTGACGCGGGCAAAAGCCATCCGTGCACCTTCAATTCACGCTGACCGTTTAACGATGTCAATACGCGGCACCGCATCAGCAAGTCGCTGCACCAAACCAAAATAACTATCTGGAATTGGCTCGTTCGGCCACAACCTGATCACAACGTCTTTCATGGTAGAACCGGATAGTCTATGGAGCTCGGCCCATTGGGTCATCTGTTCTTCAGCAACAGTGGGCGTTTTGACGCACCGAACTGCGACTTGAAAAGCTTCTCCGTTGCATACCATTCTTGCACATGATAAAACTGCACCGCATCGGAAGCACTCTTCGGCAAGTCCAATAGCGCGTTTGGAAACTCCACACTTTATTAAGTGGAGCATAATTGGGATCGCCGAACTTAGTTTGAAATAGAAAGGGCTTACCAGCCCTAATCTCCCCAGCTTGTCGGATCTCCTCCCGGGCCGCTCTAGATTCGGACTGCGCTTCTTTCGCCTCTCGCAAGGCCTTGTCAAGATCAGCCGTTTTTGCTTTATTATCTTTCTCGAGGATTTCACAGTGGCTAGCGGCATCCTTTAGCTCTCGCGCCATCGTGGATATTCTCTCCTCGCTTTGGCGCCGAGCAGCCTGTTCGGCCTTTAGCTTGGCAGATGCCTTCTCGGCAACCCGAAGGATCTCGACCGCGGCATCACCATCTGTAGTCATGCATATTTCAGTATACAATTCTTAGCGTCATGATCAAATACAGGCACGTGCATGTAATGGCCACCCCCGAGAAATACCTTGAACCTCGTCAAGACGCCTGTTGATAAGCGTAATGTCATCATCCGCTACATCAACCTTCCGCTGGACCTCTGCAACCTCCGTAGTCCGGGCAGTCTCCAGGGGGTAACAGCCTGTGTTCCAATTCATCAGATTATTTCCTGGGCATATCTTTTTGATCCTCTGAATGCCCCCTTGGGAGGCCAATCAGAGTCTCAGGGGCTAATACCGATACACATGTGTAGTTCATGAATAAAAAACACTTCAATGATTTTTTTATTACAAACCTCGAAGCCTATTAACAGGCTCGTGCATGCTTCGTTCAATCCGCTTTTCGCGGACAGAACCTTTTAAACCACCATACCCATCAAGGCACGATGTTCCTCCAAGACGGATGCCTGTCGCAGCATGTTCGTGAATATATTCGACGCTTGGGGACCTCCGGAAGATGTTGTAGGAGTACGGCCTCCCTTTGAAGGTATCCGCTTATTTGTCCACAGAGTTGTCTCCGGCTGTAAACCGGACAGTCTGGGCCTTTATTGTTGGCCCCTGGATCTTGGGCTACCAAAGTATCACCTTCGGGCCGTGTCTTCATCACCCCTCGCGCCACTTGTTGATCAAGAGAGACCCTCCGGGACGACACCTCAAAGTTGTCCGCCTTATTAGGCGAGGAGACCGGTGGAGGTGTCTCGCTTTCCCTCATCTCAGGAAGAAGATCTCCCGAGGAAGAGGATTGGTGAAGAAGACTATTTGCCGAGTTGCGAAACCATATACTTTAGATGTTACCCTGATAACAGGAAAGGAACAGGATATGTTTAAAAAAACATCCTTGTTCTCTCACGATTCGTCTAGAGGCTTGCCCTCATCGCGGGACTGTGCGAAGACGCCATCCTCCAACCCCGAGCCACCCGATCGGGGCACCTTGCCTCGCTTAGGGGCCTCTTTCTCCCAATCTTCGAAGGCAGCCCTTTTCTTACCATGGGGTGAAGAGACATTAAATCCTCCTTCACTTTTGTCTTCGGACGAGGGAATTTTGATTCCCCCAGACACAATGTTCGGTATACCTTCGGAATGGAGGCTGCCTTTGGTCCTCCCACTTTCCGCCTTGTCCTCCTCCACATGCATCTGATACAGTGCCGGGGCCAGCATCCTTGTTAGTACAGGATCTGCTGAGTCTTCGGGGAGGGGGGCCTAACACCTGATTCGCTCCGCTTTCTTTACCCAACCCTGGAAGAAGATAGTTTTCTTAGTAACGTATTACGGTATGCTTGACTACAAAGTGTTTGGGGATTGAGCGCTTACCGAGGTATCCGGATGGTTGTAGTCGAGCCCGATGTCCTCGGTGGTGTCCGGCCACTGTTTCCGTTTCCCAAAAAACAACTTCCACATCCCTTTGTGCGTAGTGCCGAAGAAGTGTTGGAGGGTTCGTGGTCCTTCCGGATTAAACTCCCACATGTGAAGAGGCATGCGCTGGCATGGTAGGGCTCGATGGACTAGCACTACTTGAATCACGTTGACAAGGTCGGTGTCCTTCTCAAGGAGGGTTAGGATGCGGCTCTGTAGAGTCTGCACTTCATCAACTGATCCCCAGTCAAGCCCCTTATTAATCCATGATGCAAGTTGTAATGGAGGGCCAGAACGGAACGCGGGTATAGCCGCCCACTTGGTACCGCGGGGTTCTGTGACGTAGAACCACTCCTGCTGCCATTGGTTGGAAGTTTCGGTGAAAGAGCCTTTTGGGCAGAGAGTACTGGTGAGCTTGCTCACTACAGCACCACGACACTCCGCTTGTTTCCCGTCGACCACCTTCGGCCTCACACTAAAGGTCTTGAGCCAAAAGCCGAAGTGTGGGGAATCCGGAGGAAGGCTTCACACATGATGATGAATGCTGAGACGTGGAGGAAAGAATCTGGGGCTAGATCATGAAAATCTAGTCCGTAATAAAACATGAGCCCCCGGACGAAGGGGTGAAGAGCGAACCCTAGCCCTCGGAGGAAGTGAGAGATGAATATGACTCTCTCGCTGAATCTGGGAGTCGGAATAACCTGTCCTTGAGCAGGAAGCCTATGGGGAATCTCTGCGGTTAGGTATCTGGCCGCCCGAAGCTTCACAATATCCTCCTCTGTTACAAAGGAAGCCACCCATCGGCCCTGAGAGCTGGTTCCGGACATGGCTGGGAAGCTAGAAGCAATGGAGTCGAACCTCGGGTGCTAGAAATCGAGGGCGGAAAGACTAAGTAGAGGTTTGTGTCGGTGTACTAAAGTAGGGGTACCTTAGTACCCCGAACTTGTGCACGGGCAGTAGTAGCGTCCCGCGGCAAGGCTTGCCAGGGGAGCGACAAGAGTATCCACGACCCTTTCTGGGTCGGACGAAGGCCAAGTGATCGAGCCTAGAAGACCAAGCCCCGGCAAGAGGAGCTTGCCGGGCCAAGAAGGCGAGGTCCGGCAAGAGGAGCTTGCCGGGCCAAGGCGACAAGGCCCCCGCAAGAGGAGCTTGCCGGGACGACTAAGCCGAAGCGCCAAGGCCCCGGCGGGAGGAGCTCGCCTGGACGGCCAAACCAAGGCACCCCAAGAGAAGCCCGCCGCGGCGCGCCGCGCGCCCCGGCAAGGCCTGATGAGCGGCAAGCTCTCAGGTGCGGCAAGACAACCACCGCGGCAAGCCACTTGCCGCGGCAAACCACCACCTCAGGCATGCGCTCCAGCTCACCTGCCCACGCGTCACTCTGGAGCTTCCCCAGAGGCACGTGGCGGGGCGCCGCGCAACCTAGGGCGTGCGGTGGCATGCGACGTTGGTAGAGTCGCCCCCGTGGCAAGCGGAGGCGCTCCTAACGGTCCGCCTCGGCACTGTTTGGGCGATCCAGACAGGCATTTAATGCCTTTGTCCCCCGCCGTCAGAGTTAGGTGCGATAGCACTGTGCGGCCACTGTTCGCACAGTCCCTTGCCATTTTTACCCTCACCTGCGTCGCTACCTGTGGGGAAACCCCTTAGCATATAAAAGGACGCCCATGCGCACGTAGGAGGGGGAGGGGGGAAGGAGGACACCCAGTAGACCCTCGTCTACGTCCAGCTCCAACTTACTGTAGCTTCATGCGCTCGAGAGCAAGAACTCGAATCAACCAGACAAGCAGCAGTAGGGTTTTACGCATCCGTGCGGCCCGAAGCTGGGTAAAATCGTTGTGTGTGTGTCGCCTCGATCTGCTCTTTGTGCAACCTCCGCCCCCCGCCGAACCGAAAAGGGGCTCCGTCCCCATAGGTGCTCGTGGAGGCCGATATCCCCCGACATCTTTGGCGCGCCAGGTAGGGGGTGCGTCGAGGTTGTGCGAACCAGATCCGGCGTCCGCGCGAGCCAGACTCTCATTGTTTGCGCCGGCATGGCGCCGAAGAAGAAAGCTCCGGAGGTGACCGGTCCGTCAGCGCCGAACCCGCCGCCTATGGAGCAGACGGGTGGTGGGGAGGATGCCGGCGGAGGAACGGGCGCCGCCTAACCAGTTCTTGGTCCCGCGACGTCCGAGCTCGCCCCGCGCCCCTCTCAGGAGGCGCGAAACCAGCAGCGTCATGGTACCCATGGTACCATACGCTCGCTGGACCCAGACCGTGCTGGTGGGTCCCAAGGCGCTCAGGACCAGCATGCGATCCAGCGTGCCGGAACGAGCGTCGCGCGGCTGCCTGGACTGGGTGCTACTCCTTCTAACATAGTTAGGAGTTCGAGCACATCCCGCTCCTCGCGCCGTTCGCCGCCTCTGCCCGCCACCCCAGCGGAAGCTCTCGCGCGAGCTCAGCTACTCCTAGACTACCCTCCGACGGCGGACAAGCTCGACGACTAGAGGGCAACCATCCAGAGCCTCATCGGTTTCGCCAACGGCGACACTCCGCGGCAGCACAGCGCGTCGCAGCCGCGACCAGTCACCCAGGCGAGAACCGATGGCGCCAAGAATGGCGGGGGTGCGACCACCGTGCACTCCCCGCCCCAGAAGCCGCGGTCGCCGACTCGCCGGGCTCTCCTCGACAAAGACTCCACCGCGTCGTCAAACCCGCGAACTCGCCGCGACCAACGCCAAGTCCTTCACGAATGAAGGGAAGAAGACGCTCGAACCCGCATCGAGCGCAGAAGAGAGGCGCGGCGTCAATCAGACCAGCGCGTTGAGCCCTCTGGAAGCATGCACGCACCGGGGGAACCAGGCGAACTGCCGTATTCGGTAGGCTGCCCTGCGTTCACCCGCGAGCTGCGGCAAGTCCAGTGGCCCAGCACGAAGAACTTCAAGCCCGACGTGCCCGAGAAGTACGACGGCAAGTCGCACCCGTCGGAGTTCCTCAGCATCTACACCATTGTGGTGCAGGCTGTCGGGGGACGGGACGACAAGATCCTTGCCAACTACTTCCCGCTGGTACTCAAGCCCAACGTCAGATCCTGGCTCATGCACTTGCCGGACGGCTCCATCTCCTCCTGGCCAGATCTATGCCATCCGTTCGTTGGCGCCTTCACGGGCGGCCACAAACCCCATGGCTAGGCAAGCGACCATCTTCTTGTTCAGAAGGAGGGGGAGCCTTTGCGCAAGTTCATCCAGAGGTTCAGCCGTGTGCACTACAACATCCCAGACGTCCACCCCGCCGCGGTGATCAGCGCGTTCCACCAGAACGTGCGCAACCGCAGGATGCGGGATGAGATGGCGATGTGCAAAATCAAGGAGGTCAGCGAGCTTTATGCCCTGGCCGACAAGTGTGCACGTGCTGAGGAGGGGAGGAAGCTCCCCTGAGAAAGTGTTGGAGAAGGAGAATCCGACAGTGAAGGTACCGCCCCAGCAAGGAGAGGCCGGCGGCGGAACGGCAAAAAGAAGAAAAACCCAGAGGTACTGGTTGTCGAGAAGTCCGGCAGCGAGGGCTCCGCCAAGAAAGCCCAGGCGGGAGGGCCCGGCAAGGAGGTTGTCGGGTGCGCCCACTGCCGGGCGGTGGCTGCTGCCGATAAGCGGGACGGTACCGACAAGAAGTACTGCAAGATCCACCGTACCAGGGGCCACGACCTCCAGGGTTGCAAGCAAGTCGAGCGACTCGTCGAGCTGCAAAAAGCCGAGTACGCACGACGCGACAAGGAGAGAGCCCAAGCAGGCGGCGGGGGGTCCGGCACGAAGCGTCCCGGCCCGGGGGAGCGCCGCGGCAAGGACAAGCAGCGGCAAGCAGACAGACCTCCCCGGGGACGCGACACGAACGAAGACGATGACGACGATGAAGACATGGAAGACCCCGAGACCAGCGAGCAGGAGTTTCAGAAAGCCACTGAGGTCTTGTGTGTGGACGGCGGTGCCTCCCTGCACGCTTCCCACCACCAGCTTAAACGGTGGGTGCGGGAGGTCAATGCAGCGGAGCCACCCGTCGAGTCACGCAGACCCCTGAGATGGTCCAGCATGCCTATCATCTTCGACATTGAGGACCACCCTGATCGCACAACTGCGGTCGGGTGCTTGCCGATGTTGGTTTCCCCAACGGTCCGCAACCTCAAGGTCACTAAGATGCTAGTTGACGGCGGGGCCGGCTTGAATCTGATCTCCTCTGCTGTTCTCCGGAGACTCCAAGTTCCCGACAGCGAGCTCGAAGAAACCGGCACATTCCAAGGAATCAACCCGGGAAGGAGCAAGCCGAAGGGAAATATCACGCTGCCGGTAACATTTGGCAGCGAGCTGAATTTCAGAACTGAGAGGGTAACCTTTGACGTCGCCGACTTTCCGTTGCCTTACAACGGGATCCTCGGCCGACCAGCGCTCGCCAAGTTCATGACGGCCTCTCACTACGCGTATAACATGCTCAAGATGCCTGGCCCGATAAGCGTCATTTCTGTCCCCGGCGACAAGAAGGATGCCCTTATGTGCGCCGACCAAATATACCGGGACGCAACAGCAGCAACAGCCCACGGCCCACTTGCCGCTGGAGCTTCCGGGGGAAAGAAGAAGTCCGGCAAGTGCTCTGGCGCCCACTCCGGCAAGCGCGCCTCTTCGGAGTGCTGCGCTGCCGTCGAGGACGTGCCATCGAGCCCCGCCGGCAAGAAGACCAAGCCCTGCAAGTGCTCTGGCGCCCACTCCGGCAAGCGCGCCTCTTCGGAGTGCTTCGGTGCCGTCGAGGACGTGCCATCGAGCCCCGCTGGCAAGAAGGCCAAGCCCGGCGAATGCTCTGGCGCCCACTCCGGCGAGCGCGCCTCCTCGGAGTGCTGCGCTGCCGTCGAGGACGTGCCATTGAGCTCTCCCGGCAAGAAGGCCAAGCCCGGAGAATGCTCTGGTGCCCACTCCGGCAAGCGCGCCTCTTCGGAGCGCTGCGCTGCCATTGTGGACGCACCATCGAGCCCCGCCGGTAAACACAAGAAGAAGCGGAAAGAGTAGCCCGGCAGTCCAGTATGTACCAGTTCGTCGACGGCGCACTGCACAGAAGAGGACGCAATGGGGTGAAATTGAAGTGCATTCACCGGGAAGACGGACAGGAGCTGTTGGCGGAGATACACGGAGGCATATGTGGACACCACATTGGTGCCAGAGCACTTGCCGGCAAAGCGTTCCGGCAAGGTTTCTTCTGGCCAACAGCCCTCCAGGATGCAACTGCACAAGTAACCAAGTGTGAAGCGTGCCAGTTCCATTCCAAGAAGATACACCAGCCAGCTCAAGCTCTCCAGATGATCCCTTTGTCCTGGCCCTTCTCGGTCTGGGGGCTCGATATCCTCGGCCCCTTCCCCCGAGCCGTCGGGGGCTTTGAGTACTTGTTCGTTGCCATCGACAAGTTCACAAAGTGGCCAGAAGTGGAACCGGTGAGGAAGGTGACAGCCCAGTCCGCGATCAAATTCTTCAGGTTGATTGTTTGCCGCTTCGGGATCCCCAACAGGATCATCACCGACAACGGTACGCAGTTCACAAGCCACGCTTTCATGCAGTACACACAAGACCTCGGCACCAAGGTCTGCTTCGCTTCTGTTGCTCATCCCCGGAGCAACGGTCAAGCGGAAAGAGCCAACGCCGAGGTACTGCGCGGGCTCAAGACCATAAGTTTTGATAGGCTGCTCAAGAGCGGACGGAACTGGATCGAGGAGCTGCCGGCGGTTCTTTGGTCGGTCAGAACGACGCCAAATCGAGCCACCGGCCAGACACCATTTGCTCTAGTCTATGGAGCAGAAGCAGTTACCCCCACGGAACTCGTATACAGGTCACCTCGAGTGCTCGCTTATGATGAGCTTGGGCAAGAGCGGTCGCGTGAAGATGACGCACTGCTCCTCGAGGAGGATCGTCTCCAGGCTGCTGTGCGATCCGCTCGCTACCAGCAAGCTCTGCATCGCTATCATAGCCGCAAAGTTAAAGCCAGGAGCCTCGAGGAAGGCGACCTTGTTCTTCGGCGCGTTCAGTCGGCCAAGATACACAACAAGTTGACGCCGAAGTGCGAAGGCCCTTACCGGGTGAAACGAGTCACGAGGCCCGGCGCCGTCCGCCTCGAGACCGAAGATGGTACTCCGGTGAGCAATTCCTGGAACATTGAGCATCTTCGCAAGTTTTACCCGTAAGGCGCGGTTGTCGGACCCCGTCCGGCAACCAACTCTTTGTACAAAAGTCCTGCCGCAGTTGCATGTTATCCTTTGTACAAAGCCAGGCGCAGACCCTGGCAGCAATGAAGCGCTGGCGCCCCCAAGTTTTAGCATGCATGCTGAGTCGAGTCTCGTCCTTGGTTAGGGTTGGTAGTGCCTAACAGTCGCTAACCCCTAACTTAGAGGTCGAGTCCGCGTCTTTTTCCCGTCCTTCCCCTTTGGCTCGCAGGAGTTGCATACCCTTGCCGAGCCGCTCAAGGACGAAGAAGGGGAGAAGGGAGAGCCAGCACCCGCGCCCCGGCAAGACAGAGTTGCCGGGGGCTACAACCTCAGATAAGTCTTTACATCCCTTATCATGCATTCTCTCGTGAGCTGCGAAATGCGGAAACCTTGCTTCCTCCTAAAAGTTGCCGTGCTCTCTTAAGCAACAAACCCCGGAGCGCGTTCCCGGGGCCCGCTTCTGATAGTAGCCGCGGCGGCAAGAGGAGGAAGCGAAGGGCCAGAACCCACCTCCTCCCTGCCTCCGCCAAGAGCGTGAGGAGGGCCAAGGGGCGCGGGGAGATGGCAGGGTCCGTTGCCGGGCAGGGAAGTGTCTATCTTAACGATGCAAAGGGTTCACTCCTTGCCGCGGGATGTACCCGCGAGACAAATGGTCCGGCAAACACTCCCTTTTCATTAAAAACATTCCACTCAGGTACAGCTCAGAGAGAATGAAAAACATGAAAGATGGGATTACAAGATTTAAACACAATTAAGGCCCGAGGGCTTACAAGATAAAAAGAGATAAGGTGCCCGTGATCCCTTTCTTGTCTCTCTCCTCAGGAGGTAGGGCAAGGAGGCGAGAAGGGCAAAAGGGGCGCCTAGACGAGCTACGGGTGGCAGAAGGCGCCAAGAGAGCATCCGGGGCTCCGCCCGGGGCTCCGGAGGCTGGATGGAGACGGCGACGCCGGAAGCGGAGCTCGAAAAGGAGGCTGCGGGACGTCAACACGCTGTCGATGGCATCTAGCCCTCGTACTTCGAGTTGACGGCCTTGCCGCCGGCCTCTTACGCAGCCTCGCCACTCCGGCCGCCCGAGAAGACGAAGCCCCGGCAAGAGGAGATTGCCGGGCCGGAGAGAAGACCCCGGTGGTCGTCGCCGCGAGCAGGGGTGGTGACGGCGTTTGGGGCGAAGCTGGAAGACGAGGCAGCGGCCTTGCCGCCCGCCCTCTTCCTCTTCCGCATCCTCCCTACGCCAGCCGCCCAAGGAGACGACCCCGGGGGGTTCACGGCGCCAGCGACGCGGACGATGGGGGCCGCCGGTGCCACGCGGAGCTGCGACCGGCACCTAGTCGGACCCGTCATCCCGGCGACCGCTCCCCTCGTCGTCGCTGTCGCTCCCCTCCTCGTCACTCTCGCTCGAGGAGGAGCCTTCGCCGTCGGAGGAGCTATCCACGCAGCACCGGGCCCGGGTGCCGAGGTCCCCAAAGACCTTGACGGAGAGAAGATCACCCTCCATCAGCTTAAAATGGAGGGTGAACCCCTCCATCAAGCTGTGGATCCAGGCGAATGACTTCCACCCTCGGCCAAGATACATCACGCCGGGGGCTCGAGATTCGACGTGGACTCGCGTACCACTGATCCCGCAGCCCCTCATGCGCAGTCTCAGCGTCTCGTGTTGCTCCGCTTCCAGGACGTCCACGAAGGGAGCCGGGAGGCGGAGGCGACGGCGAGGCGCCCGACGCAGCCTGATGATGAACTCGCAGGGGTCGTCCCCGAGATGAATCGCCGGGAGAAACGGAGCCTCCGGGGGAGGCGAGGCCGGCGCGCCGCCCCGCCCGCCTCGAGCGCCTCGGCCCCGTCCACGGCCTCGTCCACGACCTCGCCCCCTCCCCCTTCCCCTTACAGTTGGATCCGTCACCACGTGTGCAAGGGGAGGAGGGGCGCGCTGCCTGGCGGCAACCCTTGCCGCCACCGAAGAAGGACCAGGGTTCCCTTTCTCCATGACAGTTGGGGAGAGGGGACCAGGGATCTAAGAGAAGAAATAAGGAAGGAGTGCGGACCCTCATCACCCCCTTCTGCTCCTTATTAAGGGGAGGAGTGGGGGCTCGGCCGCCCCGCCCAACCAATCAAAGCAGAGGGAGGGCAGGCGACGGGGCCGACCCTCTACTTCGACCCGCACCGGCCCGGTTTCCCGCCTCCACCACCGCAACCCCAAGCGCATGGAGGACGCGTGGCGGTCGAGCAGGGCCGAGGCGACCTCTCCCCACCCCGTGATCGTGGGGGCGGGCGCCCCGAAAGCCGCGCCCCGACCCCGTTCGTTCACCAAGCCGCGCCTTCACGTCTCCCCCCCACTTGAAAGTGGGGGCGGACGTTTCGCCTTTCCAAATAAAGGAATCGTGCCCGACGTGACGCATGCCTGCGGGCCTCAAGCCCCGCGCACGCCACCCACGTCACGCACGCCTCGCACGCCTCGCCCCCCACGACGCCGCGAGAAGCGCGCGCCACTTGGGGAGGGCGCGACGGGCGCGGAGTTAACGAGCAGCGCGACCCAGGCCACGCGTGCCCGTGCACTGTTAGGGCCTGGCCCAACAACGCTCGGCACCGTGTATGGCCCAGACCCGGGGGCTCCTGTCGGTGTACTAAACTAGGGGTGCCTTAGTACCCCGAACTTGTGCACGGGCAGTAGTAGCGTCCCGCGGCAAGGCTTGCCAGGGGAGCGACAAGAGTCTCCACGACCCTTTCTGGGCCGGACGAAGGCCAAGTGATCGAGCCTAGAAGACCAAGCCCCGGCAAGAGGAGCTTGCCAGGCCAAGAAGGCGAGGTCCGGCAAGAGGAGCTTGCCGGGCCAAGGCGACAAGGCCCCGGCAAGAGGAGCTTGCCGGGACGACTAAGCCGAAGCGCCAAGGCCCCGGCGGGAGGAGCTCGCCGGGACAGCCAAACCAAGGCACCCCAAGAGAAGCCCGCCGCGGCGCGCCGCGCGCCCCGGCAAGGCCTGACGAGCGGCAAGCTCTCAGGTGCGGCAAGACAACCAGCACGGCAAGCCACTTGCCGCGGCAAACCACGACCTCAGGCATGCGCTCCAGCTCACCTGCCCACGCGTCACTCTGGAGCTTCCCCAGAGGCACGTGGCGGGGCGCCGCGCAACCTGGGGCGCGCGGTGGCATGCGACGTTGGCAGAGTCGCCCCCGTGGCAAGCGGTGGCGCCCCTAATGGTCCGCCTCGGCACTGTTCGGGCGATCCAGACGGGCATTTAATGCCTTTGTCCCCCAGCGTCAGATTTAGGTGCGATAGCACTATGCGGCCACTGTTCGCACAGTCCCTTGCCATTTTTACCCTCACCTGCATCGCTACCTGTGGGGAAACCCCTTAGCATATAAAAGGAGGCCCATGCGCACGTAGGAGGGGGAGGGGGGAAGGAGGACACCCAGTAGACCCTCGTCTACGTCCAGCTCCAACTTACTGTAGCTTCTTGCGCTCCAGAGCAAGAACTCGAATCAACCAGACAAGCAGCAGTAGGGTTTTATGCATCCGTGCGGCCCAAAGCTGGGTAAAATCGTTGTGTGTGTGTGTCGCCTTGATCTGCTCTTTGTGCAACCTCCGCCCCCCGCCGAACCGAAAAGGGGCTCCGTCCCCATAGGTGCTCGTGGAGGCCGATATCCCCCGACAGTTTGGCGTAAATAAAGACGGCTCTTGGCCCTTTATAAAGGCTACGGGTATCGAACGCCTCCTCCTAAGCCTGAAAACCTGCCTATTCCCAAGGAATCTTTCCAATGGAACGGTTGGGTTACCCACGCTCGTAGTAATAAGAATCCCGCGATAAGGGGACACTATCTCTGCTTCGACAAGACGTGCCAATAAAAACCTCGCCTCGAAACGTGGAACGGCAGGACAAGAAACGTTTAAAATAATGACCGGGCAAGCGTGATGTGACGTTACAAAAAGTCATCGGCAGATTGGACTCGTGAAATATTATATTCTCTTGTGGTACTTGTGTTGCAGATCCAGACACGTTCGTTCGAGGACTACCTTGGAGTATTCGGAAAGGGGAACCCGCCTTGCAATGCCGAAGACGATCTGCACGCCGAACACCTCGTCATTGAAGCCTGGTTCAGGGGCTACTGAGGGAGTCCTAGACTAAGGGGTCCTCGAGCGTCCGGCCTGTTGGACATGGTCCGGACTAATGGGCTGTGAAGATACAAGACCGCGACTCTCTTCCGTGTCCAATAGGACTCTCCTTGACGTGGAAGGCAAGCTTGCCGACCAAATATGAAGATTCCTTTCTCTGTAACCGACTTTATACAACCCTAGTCCCCTCCGGTGTCTATATAAACTGGAGGGCTTAGTCCGGAAATGTCACAGTCATACAGGCTAGACTTCTAGGGTTTTAGCCATTACGGTCTCGTGGTAGATCAACTCTTGTAATACTCATATTCATCAAGATCAATCAAGCAGGAAGTAGGGTATTACCTCCATAGAGAGGGCCCGAACCTGGGTAAACATTGTTTCCACCGTCTCCTATTACCGTCGACCTTAGACACACAATTCCGGACCCCCTACCCGAGATCCGCCGGTTTTGACACCAACATGTACCTATTGTTGTCCGAAGACGCGTTTACCCATATCTTGGTCAAACCGAACAATGAGCATTTTGAAATTTCTACATTCGATAGGCGATGCAGTAGCCCCCGAGCCACTGGTCGGGTAGCAACACCAGATCAGGGGATCGATGTGCCCCTTTAATATTTGTAAATGATAAGCACGGAGCCTAGTAGCTCTCGAGCCTTAATGTGGGCACATATGGCCGAATTAAGGATCGATATCCGTTTGACAGAAAATTGTGTTGTGTTTAACACAAACTTCTCGAAAAAAGATTAAAGATCTCATAAAGGAGTTAGAGCTAACGAAAGCTGAGCTCACCAAGTACGACCTTAAGGGGCTTAATATATAGGAAATAAATGCCTATAGGGAACTATAAGAGCATTATGCTAGCTGCTCGGTTGTCTCAAAGAGACTGTGCCATTGATTCTTTAAAAGATTGGCTACTGAAAAAGTGATTTTTGCTCACAATTTATGTGTAATGATTCTATATACCCAAGTACTTTACATCATTAATGCTCGGATCCGCATTTTAAAAACCTTTGTTGACCGACCATCGGCTTCAACCTCCTCGACCATAGCACAATCGCAATGGTTCTCCCTTTGTGCACCTAGCCGAACAAAGCGGAACGTAGGAGGAAAGCATAGGAGCCGGGCAACCCAACTATTGACCGGAGACACAATTCGAAACTGATGCATACAAATCAATATCCGAGAACATTTTGCCAAGGACTCCCCGGAGTACCTTGGCTTTGGGTGGGTTCGGCTCAAGTCGCAGCCCCCGTTGATATTGTCGATGCTTCAAAAGTGTTCGGCAGTGTACCGTGGAATTTATGCTCGGACCCCACACCGACGTGCAAGTCGGCAGGAAAAATGCCGAACTATGGGTCCAAAAAGATTTCCCAAGCTGGATTATTACGCAGGGTACCTTGGTCAAGAGGATGTCCCGCCTCACAAAAGAAAAACACACAAATAGATCTAAAGTGCCATAAGCTTAAAAAACAAAAAAAACTATGCGGAAATTTACGTCCGAACAAAATCAAGTTTTTTTTGTGCCAATCCAAAAATTGGTCTTAAAATTAGTTTGTGATTCCGTCGTGCTTTAACATGAAACATCCGATCTCAAGACTTCGAGTGGGTCAGCCTTCGGTTTCAACCTCCTATCCCTAAGGCGGAGTGCTTCTCAGGGCAGTTTAGCGAACTAAACGCGAGCGGCTTTAGAGAGAAACTGATAGAGGCAAAGGTGTCTCGTCTTTCGATGAGATGGTGGCTATCGTTTGGAGGAAGTCGACTTTGACGATCCTACAACGAACGTGCGAGGACGTCGTGCCTTAGCAATCGCTAAACCAACTCCGAGAGCTTATTGACCACGCCGGAGCACGATCAACCTGACCACGAAGGTCTGTTTCCTGCAGGCAAATGAAGAACAAGCAAGAAACTAAGATTGCAATCTGGATATTGCAAATATAAGAGGAAAGCTTTATTGATCAAGGTGGGGTTCTGTGATGCCTTGGTCTGGTCGTTGAACACAAACGAAGTACGCGAAGTTGCAGCTATGGCGAACTTTTAATCTAAACAAAACCCAAAGTCTAAACGACGCCCTAAGGGCTGTATATATGGAGGAAGAGGAGGGAATTTCGTGGCCCTTGAGGGTGTGGTCCGAAACCAACCCTATCTCTTGTTTCCCCACACATACGGACTCTAAAAATAGCCTATACTTAAGTATTTCGTAATTACATGGGCCTGGCCCAATAATAAGGTGACGCAGCACCTAGAATAGCCTCTGGACGAAAATTATGAAGTGGCATCTTGTATATTTCGTCCAAGGCTTCATGCACTCACTATGGTGGCTTCAAAGTCCTGAAATCATCACTTGAAACTCTGTTCTTGTCTCCCTTGCGCATGCCATCAACTCCATGCGTGTTCTTGCTCCAATGTTCATCCTTCTCCAATCTAGGCCCTTCATTTGTAAGCAAAACAAATGTACCCAATTTAGGCAGCATCATATTCTCATGAACATTAGAAGCATTACCAAGAAACGAAAGTACCTAGTAATTTATTTGGCGTGCGCGAGCTCTAGTAATTGGTCCAGTATATGTAACAGTAGGGGCTGTGGGTGTAACAATGGTATTGATGTCCTCATCATCCTCCCCCTCTTGAAATGAAGTCGTCCTCGACGGAAGCTCATCTTCCTCACCCAAATAAGGCTTCAAATCAGCAATGTTAAAAGTGGGACTAACCCCAAAATCTGCAGGTAGCTCAAGTTTATATGCATTATCATTTATTTTCTATAACACCTTAAAAGGACCATCAGCACGTGGCATTAGCTTTGATTTGCGCAAATTAGGAAATCTATCTTTACGCAAATGTAAACAAACAAGATCTCCAGGTGAAAACACAACATGTTTTCTACCCTTATCTCCAGCAAGTTTATATTTAGCATTCATACGCTCAATGTTTTCCTTATTTAACTCATGCATTTTTAAAATCAATTCAGAACGTTCTTTAGCATCAAAATTAACCTTCTCCGAAGATGGAAGAGGCAACAAATCAATAGGTGCACGAGGTAGGAAACCATACACAATTTCAAAAGGGCACATCTTAGTAGTAGAATGTAATGAACGATTATAAGCAAATTCAATATGAGGCAAGCATTCTTCCCACATTTTCTTATTATTCTTCAAAACATCCCTAAGCATAGTAGACAATGTTCTATTGACTACTTCAGTTTGTCCATCAGTTTGGGGGTGACAAGTAGTACTAAAAAGCAGTTTAGTCCCCAACTTAGCCCATAAACATCTCCAAAAGTGGCTAAGATATTTAGTATCACGATCTGAAACAATAGTATTTGGCACACCATGCAAGCGAATAATTTCACGAAAGAACAAATCAGCAACAATAACAGCATCATCGCTTTTATGACATGGTATAAAGTGTGCCATTTTTGAGAATCTATCCACGACAACAAATATGCTATCCCTCCCCTTCTTTGTTCGAGGTAAACCTAAAACAAAGTCCATAGATATATCCTCCCAAGGAACACTAGGTACAGGCAAAGGCATATATAAACCATGAGGATTGAGTCGTGACTTAGCTTTTTCACATATAGTGCAGCGAGCAACAAAACGCTCAACATCCCGTCTCATCTTTGGCCAAAAGAAATGTGTAGCAAGTATATCCTCCGTCTTCTTCACGCCAAAGTGTCCCATTAGTCCTCCTCCATGCGCCTCCTGCAACAACAAAAGACGAACGGAGCTAGCTGGAATGCATAGCTTGTTAGTACGAAACACAAATCCATCGTTAACGATGAACTTGTTCCATGTTCTACCTTCTTTACAATTCTGCAATACATCTTTAAATTCAGCATCATGCACATATTGATCATTGATGGTCTCCAAACAAAAATATTTTAAAATCAAGTTGCGAAAGCATAGTATAACGACGAGACAATGCATCAGCAATAACATTTTCTTTACCCTTCTTGTGTTTAATGACATAAGGGAAAGTCTCAATGAATTCAACCCATTTAGCATGTCTACGGTTCAGTTTAGCTTGACTTTTAATGTGTTTCAAAGATTCATGATCAGAATGTATAACAAATTCTTTGGGCCATAAATAATGTTGCCATGTTTCTAAGGTCCGAACAAGAGCATATAATTCTTTATCATAAGTTGAATAGTTCAGACTAGGCCCACTCAATTTTTCAGAAAAGTATGCAACAGGTTTGCCATCTTGTAATAACACACCTCCTAATCCAATTCCACTAGCATCACATTCAAGCTCAAAAGTCTTATTAAAATCAGGAAGTCGGAGTAAAGGAGCATGTGTCAACTTATCTTTCAATACCGTGAAGGCTTCTTCCTGTGCGGTACCCCAAACAAAAGGCACATCCTTCTTTGTAAGCTCATTGAGAGGTGCAGCAATGGTGCTAAAATATCTCACAAAACGCCTATAGAAACCAGCGAGTCCAAGAAAACTCCTCACTTGTGTGACCGTTTTGGGCTGCGGCCAACTCTCAATAGCTTCAATCTTGGCTTTATCAACTTCAATTCCCTGTGGAGTAACAACATAGCCAAGAAAAGATACTCGGTCAGTGCAAAAGGTGCACTTCCCAAGGTTACCAAACAAACGTGCATCACGTAGAGCATTAAAAACAGCACGTAAATGTTCCAAATGTTCTTCCAAAGATTTGCTATAAATCAATATATCATCAAAATAGACTACCACAAATCGTCCAATGAAGGCACGTAAAACTTCGTTCATTAGTCTCATGAAAGTACTAGGTGCATTAGTTAACCCAAAAGGCATGACTAACCACTCATATAAACCAAACTTAGTTTTAAATGCTGTTTTCCATTCATCTCCCAATTTCATACGAATTTGATGGTATCCACTACGCAAATCAACTTTGGAGAATATTGTAGAGCCACTCAATTCATCAAGCATATCATCTAGCCTAGGAATAGGATGACGATAACGAATAGTAATATTATTAATGCCTCTACAATCAACACACATACGCGATGTACCATCCTTTTTAGGCACTAGTATAATAGGAACAGCACAAGGACTAAGAGATTCGCGTATATAACCTTTGTCAAGCAGCTCCTGTACTTGACGTATAATCTCCTTCATCTCCTCTGGATTGGTACGGTATGGGGCACGGTTGGGTAGCGATGCACCGGGAATTAAGTCAATTTGATGCTCAATCCCTCGAATAGGTGGTAATCCCGATGGCACGTCTTGTGGGAAGACGTCAGCGAACTCCTGCAAAATGTTAGTGACAGCAAGGGGCAAAGAGGGAGGCACGTCCTCGAATGAAAATAATGCCTCTTTGCACACAAAAGCATAGCAAAGAGATTTGCTAGAATCTAGCTCATCAATATTAGATTTGGTGGCAAGTAAACATGCACTTTTCAGTTTAATTTCAGAAGCAACATTAGATGGTTTATTATTAGGCTTCATTTGTTGCTCAAATTCTTTTGCCACAATCTGATTTTCACTCTTATTTTTCTCCTGTTTTGCTTTATTAGCTCTATTAATATCATCTTTCAAAATGGAATCAGGAGTCATAGGAAGCAAAGTAATGTTTTTATCCTTATGGACAAGAGTATACTGATTGTTTCTACCATGGTGTACAGAATTTTTATCAAATTTCCATGGTCTACCAAGTAATAAGGAACATGCTTGCATAGGTACCACATCACAATCAACATAATCAGCATATGTAGAGATACTAAAATGCACACAAACAGTACGTGTTACCTTAACCTTGCCGCTGTTGTTGAACCATTGGATGTAGTAAGGATGTGGATGTGGTCTTGTGGTGAGAGAAAGCTTCTCCACCATCTCCATGCTAGCCAAGTTGTTGCAGCTCCCTCCATCTATGATGACGCGAATAGAACGTTCCTTCACAACTCCCTTTGTATGGAACAAATTATGCCTCTGATTTTGCTCAGCTTGTGTAACCTGCACACTCAAAACACGTTGAGCAACTAAATATTCATACCTGCCAGCATCTTCAGCAGCCATGTATTGCATCGCATGATCAGAATCATCTCCACCGTGTTCTTCATGTGTAATAAGAGCCAAAGTCTCCTCATCATAGTCACTAGCGGACTCATACCCACCATCCTCAGTAACAATCATCACACACTTAGATGGGCATTCTCTCGCATAATGACCTCCACCCTTGCAACGTCGACAAATAATATCATGTGTTTGCCCTGTTGATGCCATGGATGAAGAAGAGCTCTTTGCAGGCCCAGAAGGTGTGCTCTTGGCAGATAGTGGTGATTGCGCCTGCTTTACTGTATCACGATTGGAGGTGGTAGCCGACGGAGGTGCCGGTGTAGCAGAACGTGTGGAAGTAGTGGGGTCCATGAGGAAGGTCGACCTGCAGAAAAGTTAGTTCGCGCCAATGCCTGTCGATCCTGCACTTCACGTTCAGGTTTACAAGCAAGATGGAATAAACGAGTGATATTATTATAATCCTTATAGTCTAGAATGGTCTGAATCTCTCTATTTAATCCACCCAGAAAACATGCAAGCAGAGCTTCATTCTCCTCAACAATACCACATCTAATCAAGCCAGTTTGTAATTCCTGATAATATTCTTCTACCGAATTTTTTCCTTGTCTTAAGCACTGCAATTTTTGAAGTAATTCACGTTGATAATATGGTGGAACCCAACGAGTACGCATAGCAGTTTTCAAAGCAGCCCAAGTAGCTGGAACACGATATAATCTACAATGTTCAGACCACCAAACACATGCAAAGCTAGTGAAAGCACAAACAGCAGCAGGAACACGTCTCTCCTCAGGATATTGTAAACATGTAAATCGTTGTTCACTTTCTAACTCCCAAGTAAGATATATATCAGGAACATATCTACCCTCAAATGGTGGAATATTCAATTTTAGTTTAGGGATATGGTCATGATCTCGTACCTGAGGGGGAGCCCTAACATTGCCATTATGTGGACGACCTGGTGGTTGTGGCGCTGGTGGTTGCACGTAGTTCTGATGTTGATCAACCTCATCCTCATAATCTCCCACATAATCATCCTCTCCCACATCAGCAGCGGGAGCCACAGAAGTATCAACAACAGCACCAGCAGCTTGGCCAGGCTGAAGAGGGACACGCGTCGCTCGGCGGAGGGCTGTTTCGCGATGTGGAGGTAGTCGTTGTTGTTGTTGTAGAGGTGCGTTAGGTGTAGCCGGTGGTGGTGGTGGTAGACGCGCGAGCAACTCATTGAACTTGTTATCGAGCTTTTTTTCAAACGCCTTCTCAATGCCATCTATCTTCTCCATGGCCTCTTTAAATCTATTTAGCACATCTTCCACCTGTCCACTCATCATTAGTTGAAACTTATCATGTAACGCTTTGTTTGTCATGTTCTCCCAGTCAGTCTCGTCGGCTTGTGATCGTGCCATGGTTAGTAGCAATAGAAACACACAAGAATATGATCCTACAGACTACTAACAAGAGATGGTGGTGGGAGTCACAAATCCGTCAAGCAAATCTCAAATTCTTAAGAGTTCTTACCCAGCAGCAGGCGGTGACCGGCAACCGTTGTAGTCAAAACTCTCAAAAGCTTGGATAGAGCGATTGCCAGGGAGAGTCAAACGCACGACGTAGATGTATGTGGAGCTGGGAAGACTTATAGTATGGTAGCAAAAAGGGTCAGCAATAATCAATTCAGAGATGCAAAGTTGAATAAACGCTCAACGACGGTACTGTGCTGGTCCTAGGCTAGACCGTGCTAGAGACGCGAGCCTAGAACACTAACAAAATCACGGCACTGCACGGAAACAAGGGAAAAGCACACTATGGAATGTTTTTTTTTCGCTCTGTTTTTTTGCGCTCTTTTTTTTTGTGCTCCTCTTTTTTTTGCGAAAAATCACTATAATGGCGAGTGTCTCAAAACTCTTCCCGGTCAAACTGACAAGATGGGTACGAAATTTTTTGACAATTTTTTTTTGGAAATCAGGGCAGCGACGATGAAAAAGTGCGACCAAAAATCACTATGATGGCAAAATTCTCAAAAGACTCAGAACAGCCCAAAAATAGGATAGGAAAAAAATATTTTCGGTCGCCGAAATTTTGGCCTAAAAACTGCCCGGGGGTCTTCCCAGGCAAAGGTGTCCCGTCTTTCGATGAGATGGTGGCTATCGTTTGAAGGAAGTCGAATTTGACGATCCGACTACGAACGTGCGAGGACGTCGCGCCTTAGCAATCGCTAAACCAACTCCGAGAGGTTATTGACCACGCCGGAGCACGATCAACCTGACCACGAAGGTCTGTTTCCTGCAGGCAAATGAAGAACAAGCAAGAAACTAAGATTGCAATCTGGATATTGCAAATATAAGAGGAAAGCTTTATTGATCAAGGTGGGGTTCTGTGACGCCTTGGTCTGGTCGTTGAACACAAACAAAGTACGCGAAGTTGCAGCTATCGAGAACTTTTAATCTAAACAAAACCCAAAGTCTAAACGACGCCCTAAGGGCTGTATATATGGAGGAATAGGAGGGAATTTCGTGGCCCTTGAGGGTGGGGTCAGAAACCAACCCTATCTCTTGTTTCCCCACACATACGGACTCTAAAAATAGCCTATACTTAAGTATTTCGAAATTACATGGGCCTGGCCCAATAATAAGGTGATGCAGCACCTAAAATAGCCTATGGACGAATATTATGAAGTGGCATCTAGTATATTTCGTCCAAGGCTTCATGCACTCCTTATGGTGGCTTCAAAGTCCTGGAATCATCACTTGTAACTCAGTTCTTGATCCCCTTGCGCATGCCATCAACTCCATGCGTGTTCTTGCTCCAATGTTCATCCTTCTCCAAGCTAGGCCCTTCATTTGTAAGCAAAACAAATGTATCCAATTTAGGCAGCATCATATTCTCATGAACATTAGAAGCATTACCAAGAAACGAAAGTACCTGGTAATTTATTTGGCGTGCGCGAGCTCTAGTAATTGGTCCAGTATATGTAACAGTAGGGGCTGTGGGTGTAACAATGGTATTGATGTCCTCATCAGAAACCAGGCTATCCGACTATTGATGACATACTCGAGTCGAGGAAGGAGTGATAGAAAAAGTCTTTGCAATGAACAAGAAGAAAACACATTTATTATAAAACAACTCACATAAATTTTAAGAGCCCCCAGTTAACATGGGGAAAGGGAGTTTATTTTTACAAACCACTCACATGAGCATGGTGGAACCGAACACAAATTAAAAATTTAAAAACGTTGAGGATGAAAGCAACTTAGCTGATTAATGTGTTCGGCGGTGATGACGTGGGTTGAGCTTGCAGCGGGTCGATGTCTGAGCCTCCAAGCCAATACCGAGGTGTCCGAGCGAAGAGCTCGGCTTGATGGAGTGGCGATGCCGCATGGTCGATGACCGAGGTGACGAAAACCCTCATGACCGAGGTGACGAAAAAAGAAGTGTTCGACAATCAACGTTTGAACGAACAACTTTATAGTTTATCACAAGTATAATGTTTAGTTGAACAGAACAAGAATTGATAAATTGAAAGAAAAAAATGAGCATGGAGGCGACTTAGCTGGTTAATGTACTCGGTATTCTTGACGAGGTCCGAGCTCTTTCCGGGAGGAAGACGTATTCTGTAGCCTAGCCAAGGTCCAAGCCCCCAAGCCTGAGGTGGCCGAGGGGGGTGTCGGTGTCAAGACCGGCGGATCTCTGGTAGGGGGTCCCGAACTCTGCGTCTAGGATCGATGGTAACAGGAGACAGGGGACACGATGTTTACCCAGGTTCGGGCCCTCTCTATGGAGGTAATACCCTACTTCCTGCTTGATTGATCTTGATTTATATGAGTATTACAAGAGTTGATCTACCACGAGACCGTAATGGCTAGACCCTAGAAGTCTAGCCCGTATGACTATGGTAATGAATATATGCTATCCGGACTACGCCCTCCAGTTTATATAGACACGGGAGGGATCTAGGGTTACATAGAGTCGGTTACATAAGAAGGAATCTTCATAGCTGGTCACCAAGCTTGCCTTCCATGCCAAGGAGAGTCCAATCCGGACACGGGTACAGTCTTCGGCCTTCACGTCTTCACAGCCCATCAGTCCGGCCGAAGGATAACAGGCCAGACGCCCGAGGACCCCTTAGTCCAGGACTCCCTCAGTAGCCCCTGAACCTGGCTTCAATGACGAGGAGTCCGGCGTGCAGATCGTCTTCGGCATTGCAAGGCGGGTTCCCCTTCTCGAACTCCAAGATAGTCTTCAGATGTAATGATTGTATCCAGACTTGTATACACAACTGCAGAGGATATAACACTTCATGAGTTCAATATGCTGACAACTTTTTGGTAATATGACATCAAGCATGCTCGGCCATTATTTTCGAACCGTTAGCTAGCCCGTCGACCCACATCTCTAGATGTTGTTTTATTGGCATGTCTTATCCAAGCGGAGATCGTGTCTCCCCTTTCTTAAGGGCTTCTTGTCAACCTGGACGTGGGTAACCCAACCGTCGTTTGGGTACAACTCCTTGGGAATAGGCAAGTTTTGAGGCCCAGGAGGAGACGTTTGATATTCGCAGCCTCTATATAGGGGTACAGACCCATCTTTTTCTTTCATGCTTGCTTCTTCCTCAACGCTTACTCCCTTGAGTTCCAACACCCGGGTTTCAGTTGCCACAGACCCCAATCATGTCCGGATCCAGCCGACAAGGCCGGTGGGTAGCTTCCTCTGTCACGGAGGGAGATATTGCAAAGCTTCGGGCGGCGAGGTATTTGACCGCAGAAATCCATCATCGGCTTCCTGCCGAGGTGCAGGTTATTCCCACCCCCAAATCCGGTGAGAGGGTCATGTTTGTGTCCCACTTCCTTCGCAGTTTAGGGTTTGCACTTAACCCCTTTGTCCGAGGGCTCATGTTCTATTACGGGCTAGATTTTCACGATCTGGCCCCGAACGCTATTCTTCTTATCTCGGTGTTTATCGTCATGTGCGAAGCCTTCCTGCGGACTCCTCCGCACTTCTGCTTGTGGCTTGAGACCTTCGATGTGAAGCCGCAAGTGATAGAGGGGGAGCAAGCTGAGTGCGGCGGTGCTATAGTGAGCAAGCTTGCTAGCGCTGTTTGGCTGAAAGGATCCTTCGCCAAATCTTCCGATTTATGGCAGCAGGGGTGGTTCTATATCACCGAGCCCCGTGGCTCCAAGTGGGCAGCTGAGCCTGCATTCCGATCTAGCCCCCCAATTCAGCTTGCATCGTGGATTAATAAGAGGTTGGACTGGGAATCAACGAACGAGGTGCGAACTCTCCAACGTCGCATCCGAAGCCTCATTGAGAGGGACACCAATATAGCCAATGTCGTTTAAGTAATGCTAGTTCGTCGGACCCTGCCATGCCAGCGACGGCCCCTCCGCCTGTGGGAGTTTAATCCAGAAGGGTTGTGGACTCTTCAGCACTTCTTAGGCACTACGCATGAAGGAATGTGGAGATTACTCTTCGGGAAACGAAGGCAATAGCCAGACACCACCGAAGATGTCGGCCTAGACTGTAACCATCCGGATACCACGATAAGTACCCGTTTGCCAAATACCTCGTAATTAGATACCCAGTGACAAAATACTAACGGAATCATCTTTTTTCAGGGTTGGATAAAGAAGGTGGAATGGATTAGGTGTCCGGCTCCCCTTCTCGAAGACTCATCTACTCCTGTGCTAACAACGATGCTGGCCTCGACACCACACCAAGCGCAGGTAAGAGAGGGTAAAGAGGAGAGTGAGAAGACCCAAGATGACCTTGGTTCCGAAGGTAAGTTGGACACTGAGTCCGGAGAAATCGACCTTTCCTCGCCTGAAGATAGAGGCGGAAAAGGACCCAGTATCCCTTCTCCAAGCAAGAGGAAAAGGGCTGCCTCCGAAGATTGGGAGGGGCGGTCTTCCAAGAAGTACAAGATGCCACCGCCGAGTGGATTGGGTTTGGAAAGCGACGCTGTTGAACAACTCAAACAAGGGGACAAGCCCTCGGCCAAACCCTAAGTGAAGCCGTAGTACTTTGATAGTGTCCTGCTCCGATGCTGTTACCGCAGATATACGTAATGCGTTCATGCATTTTTACAGGTCGGCACAGAGTTTTTCTGGGCGATCCTCTTCTTCGGGGTATCTCCTCCCAGAGATGATCGAGAGCGAGACGCCTCCTCCAACCTCCTCGCCCAATAAGGCGGATGACTCTAAAGTGTCATCATAGAGGGTCCGTCTTGATCAACAAGTAACGCAAGGGACAAAAGAGGCAGTACCCGAAGGTGGATTTCCGACCATCCGGGATTCTGGGGCTGATGATAACGAAGGCCCCAGACTGTCTGGCTCGCAACTGACAGTGATTCTGGAGACGGGTGAACAGATTCCTTCAAAGGATGGTTGTGCTCCTAGAGCGCCTTCAGGAGACCAGGAGACTCCGGATATATTGCAGGACATGTTGCAGAAAGCATCTGTCTCGGGGGAGCAGCGTACCTTGATGGGTACAGTGATTGAGAAGATTTTGTCCGCGAAGAGCGGATTAAATGAAGCCTTTATGAGCCTATTGAAGGGCTTCGAGGTTTGTGACATAATGCTTTCAGCTATCTTTCATTTGCAAAGATGCGCCTGTGTATAGGTAGTAGCCCCTGAGACTCGGGTTATCTTCCACTAGGAAGCAAACGGAGGATCGAAAAGGATCGTTTTGAGGACTAACCTGATGAACTTGAACACGGGCTTCTTCCGCCTTGGCCACTTCCCGGACTATGGAAATTGCCATGCTGCAGCGGAAACATGAAGTGGCAGGGGATGATCTTGCATTAATCCATATGCGTCTTGACGAGTCGCAAGGTATGTATTCTGGGCAATCCCCATACATTTTTGTGGTATAAGCATGATGCTAAAATCTGTATGCTGGAA
The DNA here is from genome assembly GCA_032464435.1 of Aegilops umbellulata. Lineage (NCBI taxonomy): Eukaryota > Viridiplantae > Streptophyta > Magnoliopsida > Poales > Poaceae > Aegilops > Aegilops umbellulata. The sequence goes on from CP136055.1 coordinate 186,405,600, forward strand.
TATGCATGGCTGCAGATGGTGCTGCCACCGCTGAAGTTCTTTGAGCGGAGCTGGCCCGGACCAAGGAGCAGGACCGGCGTAGCTATGCTGCTGCCGAAAAGGCATCGGCTGAGCTAAAAGCCGAACAAGCTGCACGGCGCCAAGACGAGGAGAAGATATCCAAGGTGGTGCTCGAATTGGAAAATGTCACTGGCCGCTGTGAATTTCTAGAGAAGGAGAATAAAGCCTTAATGGCTGAACTGGACAAGGCCTTACAAGAGGCGAGGGAAGCGCGATCGAAATCCAGAGCAGCCCGTGAGGTGGTTCGGCAGGCTAGGGAGATTGCGGCTGGGAATCCCTTTCTGCTGCAAAATAAGTTCTGTGACCCAAACTATGCTCAGCTTAACCAAGTGTGGAGTTCCCTGGATGAGTTCTTGGACTTGCCAAAGAGTTCTTCCGATGCGGCGCAGTATTACCCAGCACGAGATGGGTATGCAACGGAGAAGCTTTTTTGGTCGTAGTTTGGCGCATCAAAGCGCCCTCTGTTGCTCAATGAACATATGTTCCAATGGGCCGAACTTCATAGGATATCCGGCGCTGCCATGAAGGATGTCATAATCAGGTTGTGGCCAACCGAGCCTGTTCCAAATAGCTATTTCGGTTTGGTGCAGAGGCTTGTTGATGCGGTGTCGCGTATCGACGCTGTGAAGCGGTCAACATGCATTGAGGGTGCACAGATGGCTTTTGCCCGAGTCAAGACGGGGGGAAGATGAAGGCCATCGATGTTGCGATGAAGAGTCCACCCAAGGCAAGGACCATTCGGAACCAGAGCATTATTTTGAAGACGTCCTAGAGGCCACCCGCTTGGTAGAGGGTCAGTGCTCGAAAGACATAATGTTCGAGTGAGGTGTATGAGAATTGTAAAAGAAAATTTTATAGTTAATCTATTTTTATGTTTTGCTCAAAAGCTTGAATTCCTCCTGTGCGACCGTTTTAATATAATCTGAAAGTTTTCCAGTCATCGGCTTCAGCCCCCTCGTAGGAAGTATGGGGGTGTTCGGAAAAGCATTTAATCACTCTTTATCCAACGTCTTGGTCAATGAGGGTGGTGATAATGCGGCGAACCAGGCAATCGGACTACAGGGCGTTAACACTTTCACTTAGCCATAGGAGTTTTATGGTGGGACTACGACATAGCCCCTGGTATGTATGCGGCGTATGGTGCCTTACATATTTGATCTAAAAAGATCCTTTGTGTGACACGGAGAATCGCTAAAGATTCCAAGAAGTCGCCAAGTGGTTGACTAGCTCTCGGCGCATCATGACAGTCAGTTTTCGGCTTTCTCTACTGAGGTACTTGACCAGATGAACCGGAAGCACAATCGCAGTAGTTCTCCCTTTACTACCCTAGCCGATAGATCAGAACGTAGGGTAGCAAGCACAGGAGCCGGGCAACCCAACTATTAACCCAAGACAATGATTCGGAGCTAATGCATATAAGGCTAAACTTGCGACGCCGAAGTACGCTGTAGAGATGTTCGGGCTTTTGCGGGCAACTCATTTATTCCCGTACCGAGCCCTTGGGAGGTTATTCCATGGTATGTGTGTGGAACAAACATGGGAGCCGTGTTTAGTGTTGAAACAACATGGATGATTAATTCGGATACTGGGAGCTGAGTGATATGCCAATGATTATTTATTATATATAAAAGCCATCCTCCCGGCTATTTGACATGCTCGGGGTCGGAGGCATAGGAACAGGCATAGTACAGGCTCGAAATAGAGAGTGCGGTCTACAAAAAGTTATTTTGGACCTCCTGTCGCACGTCTGCGCCGCCAGTCCTCGGCGGGGGAATCCTTGACGGAGATAGCCCCTTATGTGAGTGTATGGATCTGAACTCTGATATAGCCAGTTTCAGATGTTTGTCCTGTTCGTCACCTATTTCTAAGAGATAGTGTGGGAAGAAATAAAAAATAAAATGGATAAACAATGTTACGGGGAAGCTTGCAGGCTTGTCCGTAGTGTGCTTCTGCTAATGCCCATGGTATTTTGAGTCTGCAGTGATGTATGCGCGGCACAAATTTTTCAGGTGTACAAGGTGGGCGGCGGAAGTCGGACTGCTATTTCCGCTCCGGGAGTAGTTGATTCTCGGGTGGAAATTGCTTCTGACCCCCGGTATTTCGTTGGTGAACCTCTCTGTTTTCCCTGTCACCTAGAGGCCTCCTCCCCTTGTGTTCGGCGTTGAGCTTGCCTGCCTGTTTAAAGACCCAACAATTTCTGTTGGTATGATTAGCTGGTTTATTGGGGTGGCCGTGAATCTGGTAGGGTCGGTCCAATATCCTGTCTAGGTTGGATGGTTCGTCTCGTTTCGCCTTGAATGGCTTCTTCCATTGGCTTGGCTTGGGATTGCTGAATCCGGCGTTGCTCGCTGTGTCGCGTGATCTTTCATTATCATTGCGACTGTTGTATTTGCTCTGTCATGGCTTGCCATTGCCGTCTTGGATTTCGAAAGTGCTCGGGTCGCTGGCGATGTTGCTTCTACGAGCGAGCCAGCTGTCTTCTCCCGCGCAAAAGCGGGTCATCATAGCAGTGAGGGCTATCATGGATTTAGGTCCTTCTTGGCCGAGGTGGCATGTAAGCCATTTGTCCCGAACACTGTGTTTGAAAGCCGCAAGGGCTTCCGCGTCCAGACAGTCGATGATTTGGTTCTTTTTGATTAAGAACCGAGTCCAGAGCTTACTGGCTGACTCTCCGGGCTGCTGGACAATGTGACTTAGGTCATCAGCATCCTGTGGCCGGACATATGTTCCTCGGAAGTTATCGATGAAGGCCTCCTCCAAGTCCTCCCAACTGCCTATGGAATTTTTAGGCAGGCTGTTTAACCAGTGCCGAGCTGGACCTTTTAGCTTTAGTGTGAGGTATTTAATGGCGTGGAGGTCATCCCCACGGGCCATTTGGATGTGGAGGATAAAATCTTCTATCCATACCGCCGGATCGGTTGTTCCGTCGTATGATTCGATATTGACCGGTTCAAATCCTTCAGGGAATTCGTGATCCATTACTTCATCGGTGAAGCAAAGCGGGTGTGCAGTGCCTCTATGTTGTGCCACACTGCAATGTAACTCCGTAGGAGTCCATTTGCGGTTTTCGGCTTAGGCGTGGCTAGGTTTGTCACGTCCGAATAGGTAGCCAACGTCGCGTTTCGAGGCATGTCTTCGCAATCTGTAGATCGGTCTTGCGTGTCCTGCTCTACTATCCAAATCCCACTGCAGGCCGTCTGGACAGTCATGAGCTACGTTATTCATGCCTTTACAGCGAGGTGGGGGGGGGTCTGGTGTTCGGCTTGAGTTGCCTCTTTATCCGGACAGAGTTGTCGGCAACCAGCCACAATGTGTGATGATGGCAATCTATGCTTCGGGTAGCTTTTGGCTAGGCCACTAAGGCCGTATTCTTCGGCAACCAGGACTTCGGTCCATCTATCGTTGAGTAGGTCTTGGTCAGCTTGAAGCTACTGCTGCTTCATTTTCAAGCTTCTTGCAGTAGCTATTAGCATGCGCTTGAAGCGTTCCTGCTCGAGGGGCTCTTCGGGTACGATGAAGTCTTGGTCGCCGAGGCTTACCTCATCTTCGGAGAGCGGAAGGTAGTTGTCGTCCTCCGAATTGTCGCTGGACAGGGCCTGTTCATCGGGGCTGGCTTGCCCGTTTTCCTGTTCCTCCTGTTTGGATCTTGCTCCAACAGGGACTTCGTTCTTTTCGGCGTCGTCCGGAGTACTATTTTCTCAGGTGTCATCGTTGTTGCGGTGTGACTTGGAGCGGTGTTTAGGGTGCCGGTACTTAGATTGTGTCTCAGGAGGTTTATTCTCAACAGGATCTCCTTTGCCATTGTCGCGAGCTTTTTTAAGTGTATCAACCATGTACACGTCATATGAAGGGGTGGCCGTCCCACGCCTGGTGACTGGCGGGTCTTGGCCTTGCTCGTTGTCAGCATCGTCGTCTATACCGTCAATGTCTTCGGAGCCATAAGCAGGCATGTAGGCTAAGTCCTCGACAGTGGCTATGAAGTGGGTGGCGGGTGGGAAGCAAAATTCTCCATTATCAGCCTCTAGCTCGAACCGGACACAGTTCGGCTGCGAGTCCTCCGCCAGGGACATGTTTTTTTAATGAATTTAGCACAGTGTTGGAAGATATCTGCGGCGCTGAACTCGAAGATTCATAACCGATCCAACTCGGTGTCCGGGGGCGTGCGTGGTTCGGAACTTATAGCCGAAGACGAGTCCGGTTCCGTTGACGCTGATATTGCCTGGTGTTGAGTCTATGTGCGGCTCCATCACTGCGGACTCTGTGGCTTCGGATGGTGCAATCTGCTCCGTATCTAAGGCCGTAGCAGTTAGAGGAACCATCTTTTGAATCTGGTTCGATGACAGATTTAAGTCATGTTCATTGGAGCGAGGGGGAGCGGTCATCGTGGTCTCAAATCCATTGAAGATCAAGTGTCCATGGATATCCGCGACATAGTTCAAGCTTCCAAATCTGACCTGGTGGCCAGGGGCGTAGCTATCGATCCGCTCCAGATGGCCATGCGAGTTAGCCCGCAGTACGAAGCCGCCGATTCAAAAATCTGTCCGGGGAGGAAGGTTTCTCCTTGGACAGCGTCACTATAGACGATCGAAGGGGCCATCGCACCTTTCGTCGATGGCACAATGGAACTCTCAATGAAAGCACCAATGTCGTTGCCAAAACTGGCGGATCTCGGGTAGGGGGTCCCGAACTGTGTGTCTAGGATCGATGGTAACAGGAGACGGGGGACACGATGTTTATCCAGGTTCGGGCCCTTTCTATGGAGGTAATACCCTACTTCCTGCTTGATTGATCTTGATGAATATGAGTATTACAAGAGTTGATCTACCACGAGACGGTAATGGCTAAACCCTAGAAGTCTAGCACGTATGACTATGGTAATGAATATATGCTATCCGGACTATGCCCTCCAGTTTATATAGACACCGGAAGGATCTAGGGTTGCATAGACTCAGTTACATAAGAAGGAATCTTCATAGCTGGTTACCAAGGTTGCCTTCCACGCCAAGGAGAGTCCAATCCGGACATAGGTACAGTCTTCGGCCTTGACGTCTTCACAGCCCATCAGTCTGGCCCATGGATAACAGGCCGGACGCCCGAGGACCCCTTAGTCCAGGACTCCCTCAGGGGGTGCTCGGCTTGATGAGGTGGTGTTGCCGTACAATCAATGTGGTGAGGCAAAGCTCCCGGTCCAACTAATGTGACGAAGTTGGTCGGCTGGTGACGCCGAAGTCACCGGAGTAGGTTGATGAAGAGATGGTGAAGCCCCCCGGTCTAGCCGAGGTGACGGGAAAGGTTGGTAGTGTGACGTTTGCAGCACCATGCTAGCCGAGGTGTTGAAGCAGGTCGGCGTGGTGGACATCGGCTTGGTTGGCCGGATTAGTATCTGGGATTTCTTTGGAGTTGTCCTCCGGTAAGATGGTGCGAGGGTCGAGCCCGGCTAGGGTTGACTCCTCGTGTTCGGATGCCGGAGTCGCGTCCAGACTTGAAACTGGATTCGAGATAAGAGAGGTGAGTCCGGCCAGAATTGACTCCCAATCTTCGGACGCAGAGGTCGCATTCAGGCTTGGAGAAGCAATAGTGCGGCGATGCCGACACATGCCAGATTTTGTGATGCAGTCGATGCCCGCTTGCTGAAGTGACCATGCCGCGATGTCTGGCGATGATGTTAGTGATGTAGCCTTCACGATCCCAAATTCTTGTTCGGCTTGCCGAGATGATGATCCGACAAGGTTGGGCTCGGTCAATGAAGCGACGATCCGTCTGGCGCAGGTCGGCAGCCATGCAGCAATGTTACCGAACTGGTTTGAAACCAACGTGATAGTGAAGAGTACCTTAGAGAAGGCTTAAAGTTTTATGGGCACGTGTTAAGAACAATGCACAATACCCTAGAAGAAATTTCCCTTTAAAAATGTTGTCCAACAACAAGTTCATAAAGAAACATGAATTCGGGTCAGATCTGTATTCGCACACAAAACAAATCAGAAAATTGGTCCACTCATCTGAAGGTTCCCGGAGTTTGAACTGTCGGATCGAGTTGAAAATTCGAGGGGTGGTAGATATGGGAATTCCACAGCACATGAACTGTTGGATCTTGCAAAGGACCTCCGAGCTCGGCTCTGGAGACCATGCCCTAAACTCGTCCACATTCCCGTCCAGATTTGATAGGGCTCCGGTACCTTCGTAGATTGCCGGAGATTCCTCCACGTGAACTCGACGGAATTTTCCATGGTTGTTGTAGACTTAGGTTTGCACAATTCCACCCAAGCAATTGTTAAAACTACACCCGCGGAGGCGGTGGCGATGGATACAAGTTTGTTGTCTAGAAAAACAGCACGGTCTCTCAAGGGCAATGTTGATGTTGAGCCCTCGAGCTCCATGAATGATTCCTCCATTATCTTGAGAGAGATCGGAGTTGATATTGATGAAGGTCATCGTCTGAACATGACGATCTAACGTGGAGTGCATTCCTCGGTCGAGCCAAGGTGACCAGTCGAGCCGGTAATGAAGATGTCGACGTCGCAGTTAATCTGCAGATGAGCCATTGATCCTTCATTGATCTCACAGCAGAGCTCTCAATGAAAGCACCATTGTCGGTGTACAAACCGGCAGATCTCGGGGTACGGGGTCCCAAGCTATGGATCATGGATCGATGGGTAATAGGAGACAGGGGACACGATGTTTACCCAGGTTTGGGCCCTCTTAATGGAGGTAATACCCTACTTCCTGCTTGATTGATCTTGATGAATATAGATATTATAAGAGTTGATCTACCTCGAGATCATATGTTGTGGTCTAAAACCTAAGGGTATGATGAATAATCTCATAATCCTCTATCGACTAGCCGGACCCCGGCATATATAATTTACCAGGGGCCTAGGATAACAAGAGTCCTAGTCAAATAAGTTGGCAAAGAGGAGTCCTTGTCATGATCACCAAGTTTTGCGGAATCTTCCTCGTGTATGTATCGGCTTTCCGAACTTGCCTATGAGTAAACAGCCATGGGGGTCCTCGGCCCAATCCACCTAGTTGGGAGACGACGTGGTGAGTACCCCATAGTCCAGGACACCGCCAGCCGCCAGCTGGCAGACGACAAAGAGCTTTGGCATAAGCCAGCAGACAGCAAAGCCGCCACGTGGCAGCTACCTGTGCAACCTAGGGACTCGCCTATTTGGTTAATTTGTGGTCTGCTGGCAGATGTCAAAGGTCCAATGATCTTTGCCATCTGGCAGCTGACGTCAAAGTGCACCATTAACCCCCTAACGGCCATAAGGTGCCACGTGCGCCGTCCAGGTGCGGACGACAAAGACCATTTCTTCTTTGCCATCTGCTAGCAGACGGCAAAGAGCCCTTCGTCGTAGCCTATTCAGCCGGAACTATTGTCGTTTGCTGATGGACGCTAAAGGCTTGTGCCGTCCGCCATGGCGGACGACAAAGTGCCTGGTTCTTGTAGTGTTAGTGATACTTTCTTATCAGTACCTACATTTCATAGTTTGAACTTTTTGCACAATAACTTGTTGTTTCCAAGTATCTTATCACACTGTTTTATAATTCCAGCCACTCCTAAGGGGATTTTGCCGTCTCTCGATGAAGCTTGCCGTAGGATTGAGCAGGAAGCATTAAACAGCAGGTCCTCACGGAATCAGGGGCAATCAAGTTCTGACGTGCCTACTGAGGTAGTATCCTATGATATTGTCATAAGTGCAACCCCTGGAGTTTGCTTACAACAGAGCAGTTCACTCTACCACAAGCATGTGCCCATTTGAGGTGGTATATGGATTCAAACCACTTGCACCAATCAACTTGCTGCCACTGCCATTACAAGAGAGATGTAACATGGACGCTTCAAAGCATGATGTATATGTGAAGAAGCTTCATTGGAAGAATAGAGAAGAGATAGAAAAGAAGTCCAAGTACTATGCAGCTAAGGCAAACAAAAACCAGAAGAAGGTGACTTTTGAGCCTGATGGTCTGGTTTGGATACATTTGCGCAAAGATCAGATCCCAGAGAAGCACAAATCCAAGCTAATACCTCATGACATAGACCATTCAAAGTCTTGGCCAAGATCAATGGCAATGCTTACAAGATCGAGCTTCCTCGAGACTATGTTGCGAGTCCAACATTCAACGTTTTTCATTTGTCTCCATGCTTCAATCAAGAGGGGCAAGAGTCGAGGATGAATCCTTTTGAAGAGAGGGAGGATGATGAGGACATCCCAGGTTCACCTCGTTTATCACCTTCTCCTCATGATAAATCTCAACTATGAAATGAAGCTTCTACAAAGAAGATCTATTTGGGTCCCATGACAAGAGCCGTGCCAAACAAATAGAACAGAGGTGAATGCGCTCCTAGCTGATCATTATTCAACTATCTATGAGACCTTTGTCGGAGTTCTGGGAACGGGGGTACCCAGACTTGCCTGCCTATGGCTCACGGCGTGGCTCCATCGACGGCCTGGTACGGCCCATCTTCAGCACCAACAACTCAAGACCCTCGCGAGGGGCCAAGCTTCGCGAGGTGGACGACACAAGACCTCTAGAAGGAGCGGCCTCCTCAGGCTGGCCCCTGAGGAGTGGAGATTTCAATGCAAGCCTCACCTCGTGTGGTTCATATGATGTGGGCCGTGACGACCAAGGCCAGGCGGGCGCCAATGGGCGCAGGACAGCAGTTTCCTCTTTAGTGCTAAGGAGGCAAGCGCAGGCGCGGAGTCCCGAGGAATCAGCCAAAGGTTTCCATTCCCATGCAGCAAGACCAAGACCGCCAGGACGGCAGGACAGAGGTCATCACCGAAACCACCATAGCGTCAGGACCAGAGGCTTTTGTAGGCGAAGACTAATTTTGTCAGGATAAGATGTACTAGTTGTCTCCCTTCGAATTTGGCCATTGTGGGATCCCTTCCCGCCTCCATTTTTGGGGAAGAGGACCAAGGCCACTATAAATAGGACCCAGCCACCATCGTAGAGGGGGATCCGTATCATTCAGATCATCCTCTCCCCCACCAGCTCAAGAACACACCTCCTGAGGTCGTTCTTCCATTGTACTAGTTCATCCTCAGCCCACCTTGAGGTCAGTCCACCACAAAGCAGGAGTAGGGTTTTACACCGCAAGGTGGACCGACCCTGGGTAAACTGTTGTGTCCTCTTTCCTTTTAGTTCGTCGAGCTAGGCCGTTGGATCGCCGGGTTGGCAGACTAGGGAGGTTGAGTTCTTCACACGCACCCCAGAGTTCGAATATATCCAGGGTTTTCGGAGCCCGAAATCCGACATTTGGCACGCCAGGTAGGGGTGCGTCGGAGCCTCTCTTCCGCCGATTGATTCGTCACCGCTCCGCCGCTCCCATGGCTGACGCTCATTGATCTCGTGCTGACCGTTGGGACGCCCTCGCCGCACGCGTCGCTCAGACAGCACTGGCGGGCAACAGCTGCCCTCACCGTCCCCGGTCACTAGTGGAGAACGCCGCCACCGGCCCCGCGGGCCATGAGCAGCAGGCTTCGGCGCTACATCCTTCTGTGCGGCGAGACAGGCGCACCGCCACCCCATTGCTGACTCTGGCTACTTCGGCTTCCCATGCTCGTCATGGTCCGGCGAACCCGAGACTGCGCTAATCATGGCACGCGAGCTTCTATGCTACCGCCCGGTCGATAAACTCTACGAGGACTCGCTGGACCGCATCGCCGAGCTCGTCAGCGCCGCCGGAGAGTCTCCTGCACCATCTTGCTCACTGCCTCACCCGCCGCCTGTCGCGGGTGACGTAGCTCATGGAGCACCTCCTCCACCTCCTAGGTAGGACGCCATCATCGAGCCAAGGCGGGAGGCTCCACGTTGTGATCCGTAGCGCGCGGCGCCCGCGTGCGATGAGGCAAGCTGCCAAGTGGTGCAGCAGCCCCAAGGAGAGGCGCGTGCGCTCCCAGCACCGTCGGGTCAGGACCACGCGAGCGCCACGACCAGGCCCCGCCTCTACAACGGGCTCCCATGACCAAAGCGGGATGTTGGGCGTTCACTCCATAGCTGCGCAGCGTCGTCTTGCCAGAGAAGTTCAAGCCCAACCTGCCTCCATGCTACGACGACAGCCCCGACCCTACCGAGTTTCTACAGCTCTACTAGCTGAGCATCGAGGCAGCCAACGGTGATGAGAAGGTTACGGCGAACTGGTTTCCCATGGCCCTCAAAGATGGCACGCGCTCGTGGCTCCTGAACCTCCCCGCGGGATCGATCTCCTCCTAGGACGAGATGCAAGAGTGTTTCGTTGCCAACTTCCAGGGCACTCATGACGGCCCACCAGCCGCGGGTGACCTGCGGTGCATCAAGCACCAGCCTGGAGAGACCTTGCAGAAGTACATACAACTCTTCAACAATGTTCGCCTCAAGATCCCCAAGGTGTCGGATGAGGCCATCATCTCGGCGTTCACTAATGGCGTCCGCGACATCAAGATGAAGGAGGAGCTCGCCATACACGAGGACCTGTGCACGGCTCTGGAGATGTTCAACATGGAAATCAAGTGTGCGAGAGCTAAGGAAGGTCACCTCTCCCTCCTGGAACTTCCGAAAGCTGACCCAGAAGACAAGAAAGCCAAAGCCAAGGACGGGAAGTGCAAGGGGCCAGCTGTGCTCATGGCCGAACCGGAGATGAAGCGCGGCTGCGACCACCCAGAGTCATCCAAGGGCAGTCGCCCGTTCTGTGTCTTCCACAACGTGCACAGCCACAACACCAACGACTGCCAAGAGCTCAGGGCCATCCGCGACGGGCGCCTCGGTTGTCGCCTCGAGCGCAACGACCGCGGTTACGGCCGCGGAGGAGGGCGAGGCGGAGGACGTTGGGAGAACAGCGACCCCCGCCAGGACTGGCGCAACCAGCCTCGTGAGGACCGCTGGTAGGGCCAGCCTCGCGAGGGTCCTTGGAAGGATCAGCCTCGCTGTAACGCCCAATATGCGACTATATTCCATACGTGTCGAGGCACGACCTGGGGCATAAGCGCATATTGGTATGGTCACAAGAGTGGTTGTATCTTTGTGCATCTCATGTACTGAATAGATAGAATACGATCCTTGGCTTACAATCGCCACAATGTCACACAAATATCCTCAAGTAATACAATCATTCAAGATGAATACAGAGTCCGGCTACGGATGAAATCAAACAAATAAAAGACAACCACCCAAGCTAAGTCCCGATCGACCCTACTGGGCACCACTACTGATCGTCCGGAAAGGAAACGTAGTAACGACCACGGTCTTCGTCGAACTCCCACTTGAGCTCAGTGGAATCACCTGCATCATACTCATCGGTACCTGCAACTATGTTTGTAGTATTCTGTGAGCGATGGGGACTCAGCAATCATATCACCCACGGTATCAAGACTAACAAAGCTTAAATGGGAATGGCATGGTTAATTGGTGGAGTTGCTGCAAGCACTAAGCATTTGTATGGTGGCTAACTTACGAATGTAATAATAAGGTGAGAAGCTACACAAATGGTCGTAATCTAGTAATGATCAAGAAGTGATCCTGAACTACTTACGTTCAAACATAACCCCATCGTGTTCTCTTCCTGAACCTCGTCGAAAAGAGACCATCACGGTTACGCAGTGGTTGGTGTGTTCTAATGATATTAGCTTCAAGTTCACTACAACCGAATACTAAATACTCCCGTCTGCCACATAACCACGGGCACGACTTTCAAAAGATAAAACCATGCAGGGGTGTCCAACTTAGCGCATAACAAGCTGACGATCCGCGGAGACAATCCTCCATCTCGGGACCACCGATCAGACTCCGAATCCCGGTGCACAAGACATTTTGACAATGGTAAAACAAAACTAGCAAGACCTCCCGACGTGCCGACACCCCTATAGGAGCCGCGCGTATCTCGTATCCGGCCACGATCGGATGAGCACAACTTACAACAACTGAGACCCGAGTTACCCCAGGGGAAGCCGCACACGACTCTGTTTTGGACCAACACTCATGAGGAGCATTGGCCCGATTTGTTGATTAAGAATCATCGGGTTAATTGGTCCCTATGCAAATTTTAGTTGTTATTAGGCAAATGGTAAAACCAAAGTTGGGCCTTGCTGGAAGATTTTTATTCAAAGCGAACTGTTAAGGGGGGCCCATAAACCCCCACCGTGTTAGGGACGCAAAATTCAAGGAACATAACACCGGTATGATGGAAACTAAGGTGGCAAGAGTGGAACAAAGTACCAAGCCAAAGGCCAAGCCTTCCACCCTTTACCAAGTATATACATGTATTAATTAAATAAGAGCTATTGTGACATCCCAATATATCCATGTTCCAACATGGAACAACCTGCACTGCACCTGCAACTAGCAACGCTATAAGATGGATTGAGCAAAAGTGGTAACATAGTCAAACAATGGTTTGCTAGGAAGGTGGGTTAGAGGCTTGACATGGCAATATGGGAGGCTTGACATGGCAATATGGGAGGCTTGATAAACAAGTGGTAGGTAGCGCGACATAGCGATAGAACGAACAACTAGCAACCAAAGATAGAAGTGATATCGGGTGTAATGATCATCTTGCATACAATGTTTTCAGAGGTATCGAATCCTTGCTCCTTGTGAACATACTCGACAGGGTCCTCGTTCACGTATTTATCTCCCGGCTCTACCCAACACAACAACGAAACAACAATCAATCCCGATGCAATGCGCAAGCAACATGATGCAAGACATGACATGGAATCTAAGATATGAGGTGCAATGCATATGAGGTGCTTCAGAAGGGGTGCAGACGAGACGGAAGGAGAAACGATGAACATGGCACAATCTTGGTAACCCAAGCATGCCAATGTATAGATTGATAGATTTTGGTTTAAATTGATATAAAGATCACCGGAAACGGATGCACGTTTGCAAATGACGAGCAAAACAAGATGCAATGCAATATGTTGAAAACAACAACATGACCACTTAGATGCAAAGTTTAAATATGCTACAGCACCCAAACATGAAAACAAAATACATGGCAGCGAAGTACTGGTGAAGCTCTACAAAACATGAACACTGAGCTACTGGTAGAACTCACTAGAACATGTTTAAAACAGCATGGCAAAAATGCAAATGATAACAGGTTTACAGACTTTGCAGAAATGCACTGAACATGGCACAACTTCCGCTTACTCAAGATCGTGAGTGGGGTAGTTCTTCTCGTTTGGCTTCAACTGACGAGAAGTATAAGCCACCACTTTCCTTTCTTGCATTAACATAGCACCGAGATCTTGCAATGAAGCGTCACAGAATACTTGGTAGGGCTTGGACTCATCAGGAGGACTTAGGACCGGAGCTGTGACGAGTTTCTCTTTGAGAGTATTCAAGGAAACATCACACTCAGTAGTCCAGGAGTACTTGCCATTCTTGTGGAGGAGGTTGGAAAGAGGCTTAGCAATTTTTGAGAAGTTCTCAACAAATCTTCTGCAATAACTGGCAAGCCCGAGGAAACTGCAAAGCTGCTTCACGTTCTGAGGAGGCTCCCAGTTGACAATTGCGGAAACGTTTTCCGGGTTGACAGGGATGCCCTTGGCAGAGATGATGTGACCAAGATAAAGAACTTCATCAAGCCAAAATTCGCATTTAGAGAACTTTTGCGTAGAATCGATACTCTCTGAGCTTGTCAAGCACCAATCGCAAATGCTTGGCATGATCCTTTGTATTCTTAGAGAACACCAGGATATCATTGAGATACACCAGGACGAATTCATTGGTGTAGGGATTGAAGATGAAGTTCATCATACGAGAGAATGTTGGAGGGGCATTTGCAAGCCCGAAAGACATGACAGTGTATTCATAAGAACCAAAGCTCGTTCTGAAAGCTGTCTTTGGGATATCTTCTTCACGAATGCGAATCTGGTGATACCCCATATGGAGGTCAAGCTTAGAAAATACCTTTGCACCTTTGAGTTGCTCAAACAATTCATTGATGTTGGGAAGTGGGTATTTATTCTTGATTGTCTTCTTGTTCAACGGGCAGTAATCAACGCAAAGTCGGTCCATGCCATCTTTCTTTTGGACAAAGAGAACACCGCAACCCCAAGGAGAAGAACTTGGTCTGATCAAACCCAGACGTTCTTGATCATCGAGTTGTTTCTTCAATTCTTTCAGGTCTTCTAGCCCAAGCATGTAGGGGCTCTTGCAAACGGGTTCCATATCAGGCTCTAGCTCAATGACAAACTCAACTGGCCGGTGAGGAGGCATACCCGGAAGCTCTTCTGGAAAAACATATTGATACTCGCAAACAACTGGAATTTGAGAAATAGTGTTGATCTTTCCTTTCTCATTGAGAGAGAATAACCGAATGGTTTCATCACGAGCGGCAAAGATGATCACATCTTCAGAAGGATGAGTCAATTTAATCTCCTTTTCAGCACAATCAAGAAAAGCATTGTGCTTAGAAAGCCAATCCATGCCAAGAATGAGATCAATATCGGAATCACCTAGAACAATTGGAAGCCAGAAATGCATAATTGCCCATCTTGATGGTGGCATCTCGAATAAAGTTGTTGGAGTTCATGAATGAACCCGGAGAAACAACGGACAAAGGCCTAGGCAAATCTTGAAAAACAAACTCATGCTTTGATGTAGAAGGTCTTGACATGAAGCAAAGTGATGCACCAGAATCGAATAAAAGTTTTCCAGGAATATCATTAACTGGGAGATTACCCATGATCACTTCTGAGGAATCCTCTGCTTGAGATGAATTCATCAAGTTCACCCTTGCAGACTTGGGATTGTGCTTGACGACTACATTGCTTGCTGACCTAACCGGAGGAGGAGGCGGAAGGCGCCTTTGGTTGAAGCACTTGTTGGAGTAGTTCCCTTTCATACCACACTTGTGACAAGTGACCTCTGAAAGTGGACGAAAAGGTGGAGGACGAGGACCGCCTGTCCTTGGAACCTGAGGCTGAGACTTGTTCTGATAGCTTGGGTTGGGTGGGTTGGAAGATCCACGACCACCTGAGTGCTTCTGCTAGTAAGGCGGACGAAACAGAGGAGGTGGAGGGAGCCAGAACTTCTGTTGCATTGAGGCCACTTGAGAGGAAGAAGACGAGTGGACTGCATCCCTGAGCCTCTTCTTTGAAGCCTCACACTTGAGCTGGGCTGCCTCTTGCTTGAGAGCCATGTTATAGAACTGATCAAACTGAGTAGGCTCAACAAGAACAAGAGCTAGCTGAAGGTCCTCTCTGAGGCCACCCCTGAAGTAGTAGATCAAGCTCTTTCCATCAGGAACGTCTTGCCTTGCATAGCGAACAAGATTCTGAAACTTGATGTTGTATTAATACACGTGAAGGAAATATGCCCTAGAGGCAATAATAAAGTTGTTATTTATATATCCTTATATCATGATAAATGTTTGTTATTCATGCTAGAATTGTATTAACTGGAAACTTAGTACATGTGCGACGACATAGACAAACAGAGTGTCCCTAGTATGCCTCTACTAGACTAGTTCATTAATCAAAGATGGTTAAGTTTCCTAGCCATAGATATGTGTTGTCATTTGATGAATGGGATCACATCATTACATGAATGGGACAAGACCCATCCGTTATCTTAGCACTATGATCGTTTAGTTTATTGCTATTGCTTTCTTCATGACTTATACATGTTCCTATGACTATGAGATGATGCAACTCCCGAATACCGGAGGAACACTTAGTGTGCTATCAAACATCACAACGTAATTGGGTGATTATAAAGATGCTCCACAGGTGTCTCCGATGGTGCTTGTTGAGTTGGCATAGATCAAGATTAGGATTTGTCACTCCGATTATCGGAGAGGTATCTCTGGGCCCTCTCGGTAATGCACATCACTATAAGCCTTGCAAGCAATGTGACTAACGAGTTAGTTGCGGGATGATGCATTACAGAACGTGTAAAGAGACTAGCCGGTAACGAGATTGAACTAGGTATGGTGATACCGATGATCGAATCTCGGGCAAGTAACATACCGATGACAAAGGGAACAACATATGTTGTTATGCGGTTTGACCGATAAAGATGTAGGAGCCAATATGAGCATCCAGGTTCCTCTATTGGTTATTGACCAGAGATGTGTCTCGGTCATGTCTACATAGTTCTCGAACCCGTAGGGTCCGCATGCTTAACGTTCGATGACGATTCGTATTATGAGTCATGTGATTTGATGTACCGAAAGTTGTTCGGAGTCCCGGATGAGATCACGGACATGATGAGGAGTCTTGAAATGGTCGAGACATAAAGATTGATATATTTGACCATGTTATTCGGACACCGGAAGTGTTCCGGATAGTTTCGGATAAAACCGGGGTGCCAGAGGGGTTACCGGAACCCCCCGGGGAAGTAATGGGCCTTAGTGGGCCTTAGGGGGGAGAGAGGGTAGCAGCCAGGAGGTGGCGCGCCCACCCCCCCAAGGGGAGCCCGAATAGGACTAGGGGAGGGGGGCGCGGCCCCTCTTTCCCTCTCCCTCTCCCTCTCCTTCCTTGTTCCCCTTTCCACCAAGTGGAATCCTACTAGGACTTGGGAGTCCTAGTAGGACTCCTCTCCTTGGGGCGCGCCTCTACGGGCTGGCCGGCCTCCTCCGTCCCTCCTTTATATAGGGGGTAGGGGGCACCCCATAGACACACACAAGTTGATCTTTTTACCGTGTGCGGTGCCCCCCCTCCACAGAAACACACCTCGATCATATCGTCTTAGTGCTTAGGCTAAGCCCTGTGCTGGTAACTTCATCATCATCGTCACCACGCCGTCGTGCTGAAGAAACTCTCCCTCGGCCTCAACTTGTCCAAGAGTTCATGGGACGTCACCGAGCTGAATGTGTGCAGATCGCGGAGGTGCCGTGCGTTCAGTACTTGGATCGGTTGGATCGCGAAGATGTTCGACTGCATCAACCGTGTTACTAAACGCTTCCTCTTTCGGTCTACGAGGGTACGTGGACACACTCTCCCCGCTCGTCGCTATGCTTCTCCCAGATAGATCTTGCGTGATCGTAGGAATTTTTTTGAAATACTACGTTCCCCAACGGTGGCATCCGAGCCAGGTCTATGCATAGATGTTATTTGCAGGAGTAGAACACAAAGAGTTGTGGGCGATAATAGTCATACTACTTACCAGCATGTCATACTTTGATTCAACGGTATTGTTGGATGAAGCGGCCCAAACCGACATTACATGACCACGTTCATGAAACTGGTTCGACCGCCGTGCTTCGCACACAGGTGGCTAGTGGGTGTCTGTTTCTCCAGCTTTAGTTGAATCAAGTGTGACTATGCCCGGTCCTTGTTGAAGGTTAAAACAGCACACTTGACGAAAAATCGTTGTGGTTTTGATGCGTAGGTAAGAACGGTTCTTGCTAAGCCCGTAGCAGCCACGTAAAACTTGCAAGAACAAAGTAGAGAACGTCTATCTTTTTTTTGCAGGGCTTGCTGTAATGTGATATTGATGAGGACATGACTACCTTGGATACGACCAAAAATATTTCATACATGCATATTTTTCAGGTGATTTCTAGTGTCAACTATTCAATAATCTATTTATATTATCCAGAACAAAAATACTTAACACACTTTTGTGTTTTGTCTAATTGCAGGTGTATGGGACATTTGTACAATACACATATGAAGATAAGGGAAAAAGAGAAGTTTACGTGTTGTTCAAAAAGTCCCATCACGTCACTTTTGGGCCAAGAGAAGATAGAGTCCAAGTCTATCATGTTCTGGATTCGGATTCGGACTACACAGACATACCTGACTCAAAACGGCAACAACTTTTTCATACGGACTCCGAATTGGGTGATTCTTTTTTTGTTGGAAAGTAGATTTCGTCCTCTTTCCACTCCAATTGGATTCCCCTTTAAATTCGTCTGGAGCATTGCGATATGAACGAAACAATCTGACGCTCCAGCAGAATCCGAGTCAAACAACAAGTCCAAAGGTGTTGCATCACCTCCACTTGGGCCCATGAGCCTTGTACGACCTAGGGTTGGTTTTAGGCTGCCTTGGGACGTCCTTCCACCTCCTTGGCCGCCACCCCTTGCTCCTATATAAGTAGATTCACCTAGTAGCTTTTTCCTTGGGTTTTGTTTAGATCAAAAGTTCGCCATAGCTGCAACTTCGCGTACTTCGTTTGTGTTCAACGACCAGACCAAGGCGTCACAGAACCCCACCTTCATTAATAAAGCTTTCCTCTTATATTCGCAATATCAAGATTGCAATCTTAGTTTCTTGCTTGTTCTTTGTTTGCTCGCAGGAAACATGCCCTCGTGGTTAGGTTGATCGTGCTCCGGCGTGGTCAATAACCCTCGGAAGTTGGTTTAGCGATTGCTAAGGCGCGACGTCTCGCACGTTCGTCAAAGTCAACTCCACCAAATCGATAGTTATCATCTCATTGAAAGATCGGGACACCCTCGCCTCTATCAAGTGGTATCAGTTTCCAGGTTGCTCGGTGAGAATTTCCAGTTATCCCTAGATTAGATTTATTTTCTTACCTATTGTCCAAGAAAAAGCCACACAAAAAAGTTAGATCTGTTCATCCTTTGTCCAAGCCAGTCTGAGCCTTTGCATAATCTTTTTAGTGTTTTGCTTTGTTGAATTTGCGGTTACATCGTCCTGTCAAGTTGCTAGTCTTAGTGTCTAGTACTTTAGAGTTTCGAGTTCTGTTCACAGTTTGTCACGCCACCGCCGCACCATCTTCATTGTCGTTGCCATATACCACCACCGCGTCATTATTGCATCCGCTGTCCACCACTGCCATCCATCAATTTCCACCACATACTCCCCATCATTCATTGTCATAACCATAGTTAAGCTCGTTCGCGTCATCACTAGATCCAATCTGCATCTTATCTAGCTTGTTTGTGAAAAAAAAAGAGAAAGAAAAAAAGAAAAAAAGTGAGAGAAAAAAAAGAAAAAAAGAGGAAAAAAAGAGTTAAAAAGTGAAAAATATTCCGTGAAAAAAGTAGAAAAAAAAGATATTCAGAGTGTGCTCCGCCTTTGTTACGCGTCGCGCCGTGATTTTTTTAGTGTTCTAGGCTCGCGTCTCTAGCACGGTCTAGCCTAGGACCAGCACAGTACCATCTTGAGCATTTATTCAACATTGCATCTCTGAATTGATTATTGCTGATCTTTTGCTACCATATATTTAGCCTTCCAAGCTCCACATATTTCTACACCGTGTATATATACGCTCACCTGGCAATCGCTTTACTCAATCTTCGGTGTTATTTGACACCGCTGGTTGCCGGTCACCACCTGCTGCATGGTAAGAACTTGTAAGACTTTGATATTTGCTATATTGTGAGCGTTTTACCACCACATCCTAGTAGTTCATAGGAACATTATTCTCGGATTTTGTTTCTTGTTTTTCTACTAAATATGGCAGGTTCCAGAGTCAGTTGGGCTTCATCAATCGTGGGAGACGTGCCACCAGCTCCGAAAATACAACCACCGTCACAAGAGGTGCAAAGACATAAGAATGCGCACAATCAGGTTTTTGTTTCCATGCCACCTTTTAATGGTCGTTTTAAGCCTGATTTATATATTGAATGGGAGTTTGTAATAAATGTTATATTTGCTTCCCATGATATTTCGGAACGTAAAAAAGTTAAGCTTGCGGTTGGTTCTTTCACTAGTTTTGCTACTGTTTGGTGGAGTGAACATTGTCGGTTATACCCTGATCATGTACCTACTACTTGGGATGATTTAAAACTTGTCATGAGAGATAGATTCGTCGATGTTTATTATACTCATGGCATGATTAAAAAACTACAACATTTAAAACAAGGTAGTGGCACTGTAAGAAAATATTATGATGATTTACAAACTACCTTGTTGCATTCATTTTTAGAGGAAAGTGAAGAAGATTTTATGGATAGATTTTGGGGAGGATTAAACCGTGATATTCAGGAGATACTAATTCATGAAGAATGTTATCCTATCGACCATTTGTTTCATCTTGCTTGCAAAGCTGAACAGGAAATAAAGAGGCGTGATGCCCACAAGACAAACAAGCATAAGGTGCACGTCCAAGGAGTTGAGACGGTCCTTCCTTCTACCACTGCGCCTACTATGACAACAACATCCGTTGTTGTGAGCACTGCATCAGCTCCATATTATGACCCGTCACTGCCGAGAGTTCCAACATCGTCTGAGTTGATAACACGAGGTAATGACAAAGGTACTGATCTTCTAACTTCGCATGCGAATGATGAATGCCTTGTCGATTCAAATACACCATGTGATGCTCTAGCCACTACATTGATCACACCACCTATTTTAGATGATTATGCTGATGATTTGACTTTGCCATGTGATCAAACAACTGCAATATCAAGAATTTTGAGTGCACCCATTGAATTAACCGTTGATGTGAAAGAACCATGTGAATCAGGCACTAAAACAAATTTGGATCAACTATGTTTGAAAATAATTGTGCCAATGTTTAATCATTTTGATATGACCTCTAATCTTGGTGATGATTCTGTGTCAAATGACTTATTGCATGTTGGCTTATTTAAGCATGTTGTAGCATGTAAATTTGATGCAAGTAAGGTTTATTCACCAATATTGGGATGGTTTAATGATGAATATTGTCAATCTTTTCATATGGATAAGAGCTTCACTTATATGTGCCTTCTACTTCTTGTGATAATATTTTTGGCTTTATATTTTATTCACTATGAAAGTTACTCATGTATACATGTTTCATATGTGCAAATTCCTCGGGAAGTAAAAATTGATGACCTATACATATACAACATGTACACCTTGTCTCTTTTGTTAGCCACATTTCAGATAAAGCAACGCCGAGGACGGCTTTATTTTCAAGAAGGGGAGGATGATGAGGACATGACTACCTTGGATACGACCAAAAATATTGCATACATGCATATTTGTCAGGTGATTTCTAGTGTCAACTATTCAATAATCTATTTATATTATCCAGAACAAAAATACTTCACACACTTTTGTGTTTTGTCTAATTGCAGGTCTATGGGACATTTGTACAATCCACATATGAAGATAAGGGGAAAAGAGAAGTTTATGTCCTGTTCAAAAAGTCCCATCACGTCACTTTTGGGCCAAGAGAAGATAGAGTCTAAGTCTCTCACGTTCTGGATTCAGATTCGGACTACACAGACATACCTGACTCAAAACGGCAAGAACTTTTTCATACGGACTCCTAATTGGGTGATTCCTTTTTGGTGGAAAGTAGATTTCGTCCTCTTTCCACTCCAATTGGATTCACCTTTAAATTCGTCCGGAGCATTGAGATATGAACGAAACAATCTGACGCTGCAACAGAATCCGAGTCAAAAAACAAACCCAAAGGTGTTGCATCACCTCCACTTGGGCCCATGAGCCTTGTACGACCTAGGGTTGGTTTTAGGCTGCCTTGGGACGTCCTTCCACCTCCTTGGCCGCCACCCCTTGCTCCTATATAAGTAGATCCACCTAGTAGCTTTTTCCTTGGGTTTTGTTTAGATCAAAAGTTCGCCATAGCTGCAACTTCGCGTACTTCCTTTGTGTTCAACGACCATCCCAAGGCGTCACAGAACCCCACCTTCATTAATAAAGCTTTCCTCTTATATTCGCAATATCCAGATTGCAATCTTAGTTTCTTGCTTGTTCTTCGTTTGCTCGCAGGAAATAGGCCCTCGTGGTCAGGTTGATCGTGCTCCGGCGTGGTCAATAACCCTCGGAAGTTGGTTTAGCGATTGCTAAGGCGCGACGTCTCGCACGTTCGTTGTCGGATCGTCAAGGTCGACTCCCACAGAAATGATAGCCACCATCTCATCGAAACATCGGGACACCTTTGCCTCTATCAGATATGGTCAAGACGTGATGATATATAAATTGTTGTACGAGATGATCATGTTTTGTAGCAATTATCGGAAACTAGCAGGAGCCATATGGTTGTCGCTTTATTGTATGAAATGCAATCGCCATGTAATTTCTTTACTTTATCACTAAGTGGTAGCGATAGTCGTAGAAGCAATAGTTGGCGAGACGACAATGATACTTCGATGGAGATCAAGGTGTCAAGCCGGTAACGATGGTGATCATGACGGTGCTTTGGAGATGGAGATCAAAGGCATAAGATGATGATGGCCATATCATATCACTTATATTGATTGCATGTGATGTTTATCCTTCATGCATCTTATTTTGCTTAGTACGATGGATGCATTATAAGATGATATCTCACGGCATTTCATGGTACAAGTGTTCTCCCTGAGTATGCACCGTTGCGACAGTTCATCATGCCGAGACACCACGTGATGATCGGGTGTGATAAGCTCTACGTTCACATACAACAGGTGCAAGCCAGTTTTGCACACGCAGAATACTCGGGTTAAACTTGACGAGCCTAGCATATGCAGATATGGCCTCGGAACACTGAGACCAAAAGGTCGAGCGTGAATCATATAGTAGATATGATCAACATAGTGATGTTCACCATTGAAAAATACTCCATCTCACATGATGATCGGACATGGTTTAGTTGATATGGATCATGTGATCACTTAAATGATTAGAGTGATGTCTATCTAAGTGGGAGTTCTTAAGTAATATGATTAATTGAACTTTAAATTTATCATGAACTTAGTACCTGATAGTGTTTTGCATGTCTATGTTGTTGTAGATAAATGGCTCGTGCTACTATTCCATTGAATTTTAATGTGTTCCTAGAGAAAGCTAAGTTAAAAGATGATGGTATCAACTACACGGACTGGGTCCATAACTTGAGGATTATCTTCATTGCCGCACAAAAGAATTACATCCTGGAAGCACCGCTAGGTGCTAAGACCCGCTCCAGGAGCAACGTCGGACGTTATGAACGCCTGGCAGAGCAAAGCTGATGACTACTCGATAGTTCAGTGTGCCATGCTTTACAGCTTAGAACCGAGACTTCAATGACATTTTGAACATCATGGAGCATATGAGATGTTCCAGGAGTTGAAGTTAATATTTCAAGTAAATGCCCGGATTGAGAGATATGAAGTCTCCAATAAGTTCTACAGCTGCAAAATGGAGGAGAATAGTTCTGTCACTGAACATATACTCAAAATGTCTGGGTATCATAATCAGTTGACTCAACTGGGAGTTAATCTTCTGGTTGATAGTGTCATTGACAAAGTTCTTCAATCACTGCCACCAAGCTACAAAAGCTTCGTGATGAACTATAATATGCAAGGGATGGATAAGACAATTCCCGAGCTCTTCGCGATGCTAAAGGCTGCGGAGATAGAAATCAAGAAGGAGCATCAAATGTTGATGGTCAACAAGACCACTAGTTTCTAGAAAAAGGGTAAAGGGAAGAAGGGTAACTTCAAGAAGAACGGCAAACAAGTTGCTACTCAAGTGAACAAGCCCAAGTCTGGACCTAATCCTGAGACTGAGTGCTTCTACTACAAAGGGACTGGTCACTGGAAGCGGAACTGCCCCAAGTATTTGGTGGATAAGAAGGATGGCAAAGTGAAAGTTATATTTGATATACATGTTATTGATTTGTACCTTACTAATGCTCGTGGTAGCACCTGGGTATTTGATATTGGTTATGTTTCTCATATTTGCAACTCAAAACATGGGCTACAGATTAAGCGAAGATTGGCTAAGGACGAGATGACGATGCGCGTGGGAAATGGTTCCAAAGTCGATGTGATCGCCGTCGGCATGCTACCTCTACATCTACCTTCGGGATTAGTTTTAGACCTGAATAATTGTTATTTGGTGCCAACGTTAAGCATGAACATTATATCTGGATTTTGTTTGATGCGAGACAGTTATTCATTTAAATAAGAGAATAATGGTTGTTCTATTTATATGAGTAATATCTTTTATGGTCATGCACCTTTGATGAGTGGTCTATTTTTATTGAATCTCGATAGTAGTGATACACATATTCACAGTGTTGAAGCCAAAAGACATAAGTTTAATAATGATAGTGCAACTTATTTGTGGCACTTCCGTTTAGGTCATATTGGTGTAAAGTGCATGAAGAAACTCCATGCTGATGGGCTTTTGGAATCACTTGAATATGAATCACTTGATGCTTGCGAACCATGCCTTATGGGCAAGATGACTAAGACTCCGTTCTCCAGAACAATGGAGAGAGCAACAAACTTGTTGGAAATAATACATACTAATGTATGCGGTCCGATGAGTGTTGAGGCTCGTGGCGGGTATCGTTATTTTCTGAGCTTCACAGATGATTTGAGCAGATATGGGTATATCTACTTGATGAAAAATAAGTCTAAAACATTTGAAAAGTTCAAAGAATTTCAGAGTGAAGTGGAAAATCATCGTAACAAGAAAATAAGGTTTCTACAATCTGATTGTGGAGGTGAATATTTAAATTACGAGTTTGGTCTTCATTTGAAGCAATGCGGAATAGTTTCGCAACTCACGTCACCCGGAATAGCACAGCGTAATGGCATGTCCGAACATAGTAACCACACTTTATTAGATATGGTGCGATCTATCATGTCTCTTACTTCTTTACCGCTGTCGTTTTGGGGTTATGCTTTAGAGACGGCTGCATTCACGTTAAATAGGGCACCATCTAAATCCGTTGAGACGACACCATATGAACTATGGTTTGGCAAGAAACCCAAGCTGTTGTTTCTTAAAGTTTGGGGCTGCGATGCTTATGTGAAAAAACTTCAACCTGATAAGCTCGAACCCAAATCAGAGAAATGTGTCTTCATAGGAGACTCTTGGGTACACCTTCTACCACAGATCCGAAGGCAAAATATTCGTTGCTAAGAATGGATCCTTTCTAGAGAAGGAGTTTCTCTCGAAAGAAGTGAGTGGGAGGAAAGTAGAACTTGATGAGGTAATTGTACTTACTCCCTTATTGGAAAGTAGTTCATCACAGAAATCAGTTCCAATGATTCCTACACCAATTAGTGAGGAAGCTAATGATGATGATCATGAAGCTTCTGATCAAGTTACTAATGAACCTCGTAGGTCAACCAGAGTAAGATCCACACCAGAGTGGTATGGTAATCCTGTTTCGGACGTCATGTTACTTGACCATGACGAACCTACGAACTATGAGGAAGTGATGATGAGCCCAGATTCCGCGAAATGGCTTGAGGCCATGAAATCTGAGATGGGATCCATCTATGAGAACAAAGTGTGGACTTTGGTTGACTTGCCCGATGATCGGCAGGCCATAGAAAATAAATGGATCTTCAAGAAGAAGGCCGACGTTGACGGTAATGTTACTGTCTACAAAGCTCGACTTGTTGCAAAAGGTTTTCGACAAGTTCAAGGAGTGATAGAGGCAAAGGTGTCCCGTCTTTCGATGAGATGGTGGCTATCGTTTTGGAGGAAGTCGACTTTGACGATCCGACTGCGAACTTGCGAGGACGTCGCGCCTTAGCAATCGCTAAACCAACTCCGAGAGGTTATTGACCACGCCGAAGCACGATCAACCTGACCACGAAGGTTTGTTTCCTGCACGCAAACGAAGAACAAGCAAGAAACTAAGATTGCAATCTGGATATTGCGAATATAAGAGGAAAGCTTTATTGATCAAGGTGGGGTTCTGTGACGCCTTGGTCTGGTCGTTGAACACAAACGAAGTACGCGAAGTTGCAACTATGGCAAACTTTTAATCTAAACAAAACCCCAAAGTCTAAACGATGCCCTAGGGGCTGTATATATGAAGGAAGAGGGGGGAATTTCGTGGCCCTTGGAGGAGGGGTCCGAAACCTACCCTAACTCTTGTTTCCCCACACATACGGACTCTAAAAACAGCCTATATTGAAGTATTTGAAATTACATGGGTCTGGCCCAAAAAGAAGGTGACACAGCACCTAGAATAGCCTCTGGACGAAAATTATGAAGTGGCATCTTGTATATTTCGTCCAAGGCTTCATGCACTCACTATGGTGGCTTCAAAGTCCTGAAATCATCACTTGAAACTCTGTTCTTGTCTCCCTTGCGCATGCCATCAACTCCATGCTTGTTCTTGCTCCAATGATCATCCTTCTCCAAGCTAGGCCCTTCATTTGTAAGAAAAACGAATGTATCCAATTTAGGCAGCATCATATTCTCATAAATATTAGAATCATTACCAAGAAACGAAAGTACCTGATAATTCAATTGGCGTGCGCGAGCTCTAGTAATTGGTCCAGTATGTATAGCAGCAGGGGCTGTGGGTGTAACAATGGTATTGATGTCCTCATCATCCTCCCCTTCTTGAAATGAAGTCGTCCTCGACGGAAGCTCATCTTCCTCACCCAAATAATGCTTCAAATCTGCAATGTTAAAAGTGGGACTAACCCAAAAATCTGCAGGCAACTCAAGTTTATATGCATTATCATTTATTTTCTCTAACACCTTAAAAGGACCATCAACACGTGGCATTAGCTTTGATTTAAGCAAATTAGGAAATCTATCCTTACGCAAATGTAACCAAACAAGATCTCCAGGTGCAAACACAACATGTTTTCTACCCTTATCTCCAGCAAGTTTATATTTAGCATTCATACGCTCAATGTTTTCCTTAGTTAACTCATGCATTTTTTAAATCAATTCAGCATGTTCTTTAGCATCAAAATTAACCTTCTCCGAAGATGGAAGAGGCAACAAATCAATAGGTGCATGAGGTAGGAAACCATACACAATTTCAAAAGGGCACATCTTAGTAGTAGAATGCAATGAAAGATTATAAGCAAATTCAATATGAGGCAAGCATTCTTCCCACATTTTCTTATTGTTCTTCAAAACAGCCCTAAGCGTAGTAGACAATGTTCTATTGACTACTTCAGTTTGTCCATCAGTTTGGGGGTGACAAGTAGTACTAAAAAGCAGTTTAGTCCCTGTCGGTGTCAGAACCGGCGGATCTCGGGTAGGGGGTCCCGAACTGTGCGTCAAGGTCGGATGGTAACAGGAGACAAGGGACACTTTATTTTACCCAGGTTTGGGCCCTCTCGATGGAGGTAAAACCCTATTCCTGCTAGATTAATATTGATGATATGGGTAGTACAAGAGTAGATCTACCACGAGATCAAGGAGGCTAAACCCTAGAAGCTAGCCTACGGTATGATTGTGTATGACGATGGTTGTCCTATGGACTACAACCCTCCGGTTTATATAGACACTGGATAGGGTTAGGGTTACACAGAGTCGGTTACAATGGTAGGAGATCTTGAATATCCGCACGCCTAGCTTGCCTTCCACGCCAAGAAAAGATCCTTCCGGACACGGGACGAAGTCTTCAATCTTGTATCTTCATAGTCCTGGAGTCCGGCTGAAGGTATAGTCCGGCTATCCGAACACCCCCTAATCCAGGACTCCCTCGGTCCCCAACTTAGCCCATAAACATCTCCAAAAGTGGCTAAGAAATTTAGTATCACGATCTGAAACAATAGTATTTGGCACACCATGCAAGCGAATAATTTCACGAAAGAACAAATCAGCAACATTAACAGCATCATCGCTTTTATGACATGGTATAAAGTGTGCCATTTTCGAGAATCTATCCACGACAACAAATATACTATCCCTCCCCTTCTTTGTTCGAGGTAAACCTAAAGCAAAGTCCATAGATATATCCTCCCAAGGAACACTAGGTACAGGCAAAGGCATATATAAACCATGAGGATTGAGTCGTGACTTAGCTTTTTGACATGTAGTGCAGCGAGCAACAAAACGCTCAACATCTCGTCTCATCTTTGGCCAAAAGAAATGTGTAGCAAGTATATCCTCCGTCTTCTTCACGCCAAAGTGTCCCATTAGTCCTCCTCCATGCGCCTCCTGCAACAACAAAAGACGAACGGAGCTAGCTGGAATGCATAGCTTGTTAGCACGAAACACAAATCCATCGTTAACGACGAACTTGTTCCATGTTCTTCCATCTTTACAATTCTGCAATACATCTTTAAATTCAGTATCATGCACATATTGATCTTTGATGGTCTCCAAACCAAATATTTTAAAGTCAAGTTGTGAAAGCATAGTATAACGACGAGACAATGCATCAGCAATAACATTTTCTTTACCCTTCTTGTGTTTAATGACATAAGGGAAAGTCTCAATGAATTCAACCCATTTATCATGTCTACGGTTCAGTTTAGCTTGACTTTTAATGTGTTTCAGAGATTCATGATCAAAATGTATAACAAATTCTTTGGGCCATAAATAATGTTGCCATGTTTCTAAGGTCCGAACAAGAGCATATAATTCTTTATCATAAGTAGAATAGTTCAGACTAGGCCCACTCAATTTTTCAGAAAAGTGTGCAACAGGTTTGCCATCTTGTAATAACACACCTCCTAATCCAATTCCACTAGCATCACATTCAAGCTCAAAAGTCTTATTAAAATCAGGAAGTTGAAGTAAAGGAGCATGTGTCAACTTATCTTTCAATACCATGAAGGCTTCTTCCTATGCGGTACCCCAAACGAAAGGCACATCCTTCTTTGTAAGCTCATTGAGAGGTGCAGAAATGGTGCTAAAGTCTCTCACAAAACGCCTATAGAAACCAGCGAGTCCAAGAAAACTCCTCACTTGTGTGACCGTTTTGGGCTGCGGCCAACTCTCAATAGCTTCAATCTTGGCTTTATCAACTTCAATTCCCTGTGGAGTAACAACATAGCCAAGAAAAGACACTCGGTCGGTGCAAAAGGTGCACTTCCCAAGGTTACCAAACAAACGTGCATCACGTAGAGCATTAAAAACAACACGTAAATGTTCCAAATGTTCTTCCAAAGATTTGCTATAAATCAGTATATCATCAAAAT
Organism: Aegilops umbellulata; assembly: GCA_032464435.1. NCBI lineage: Eukaryota > Viridiplantae > Streptophyta > Magnoliopsida > Poales > Poaceae > Aegilops > Aegilops umbellulata. The sequence continues at coordinate 186,434,404 of CP136055.1, forward strand.
AGACTACCACAAATCGTCCAATGAAAGCACGTACAACTTCGTTCATTAGTCTCATGAAAGTACTAGGTGCATTAGTTAACCCAAAAGGCATGACTAGCCACTCATATAAACCAAACTTAGTTTTAAATGCTGTTTTCCATTCATCTCCCAATTTCATACGAATTTGATGGTATCCACTACGCAAATCAACTTTGGAGAATATTGTAGAGCCACTCAATTCATCAAGCATATCATCTAGTCTAGGAATAGGATGACGATAACGAATATTAATATTATTAATGCCTCTACAATCAACACACATACGCGATGTACCATCCTTTTTAGGCACTAGTATAATAGGAACAGCGCAAGGACTAAGAGATTCGCGTATATAACCTTTGTCGAGCAGCTCCTGTACTTGACGCATAATCTCCTTCGTATCCTCTGGATTGGTACGGTATGGTGCACGGTTGGGTAGCGATGCACCGGGAATTAAGTCAATTTGATGCTCAATCCCTCGAATAGGTGGTAATCCCGGTGGCACGTCTTGTGGGAAGACGTCAGCGAACTCCTGCAAAATATTAGTGACAGCAGGGGCAAAGAGGAAGGCACATCCTCGAATGAAAATAATGCCTCTTTGCACACAAAAGCATAGCAAATATATTTGCTAGAATCTAGCTCATCAATATCAGATTTGGTGGCAAGTAAACATGCACTTTTCAATTTAATTTCAGAAGCAACACTAGATGGTTTATTAGGAGGCTTCATTTGTTGCTCAAATTCTTTTGCCACAATCTGATTTTCACTCTTATTTTTCTCCTGTTTTGCTTTACTAGCTCTATTAATATCATCTTTCAAAATGGAATCAGGAGTCATAGGAAGCAAAGTAATATTTTTATCCTTATGAACAAGAGTATACTGATTGTTTCTACCATGGTGTACAGAATTTTTATCAAATTGCCATGGTCTACCAAGTAATAAGGAACATGCTTGCATAGGTACCACATCACAATCAACATAATCAGCATATGTAGAGATACTAAAATGCACTTGAACAGTACGTGTTACCTTAACCTTGCCGCTGTTGTCGAACCATTGGATGTAGTAAGGATGTGTATGTGGTCTTGTGGTGAGAGATAGCTTCTCCACCATCTCCATGCTAGCCAAGTTGTTGCAGCTCCCTCCATCTATGATGACGCGAATAGAACGTTCCTTCACAACTCCCTTTGTATGGAACAAATTATGCCTCTGATTTTGCTCAGCTTGTGTAACCTGCACACTCAAAACACGTTGAGCAACTAAACATTCATACCTGTCAGCATCTTCAGCACCCATGTATTGCGTCTCATGATCAGAATCATCTCTGTCGTGTTCTTCATGTGTAATAAGAGCCAGAGTCTCCTCATCATAGTCACTGGAGGACTCATACCCACCATCCTCAGTAACAATCATCACACGCTTAGATGGGCATTCTCTCGCATAATGACCTCCACCCTTGCAACATCGACAAATAATATCATGTGGTTGATGCCATGGATGAAGAAGAGCTCTTTGCAGGCCCAGAAGTTGTGCTCTTGGCAGATATTGGTGATTGTGACTGCTTTACTGTATCACGGTTGGAGGTGGCAGCCGACGGAGGTGCCGGTGTAGCAGAACGTGTGGAAGTAGATGATGCACGTGGTGTCCATGATGAAGGTCGACCTGCAGAAAAGTTAGTTCGCGCCAATGCCTGTCGATCCTGCACTTCACGTTCAGCTTTACAAGCAAGATGGAATAAACGAGTGATATTATTATAATCCTTATAGTCTAGAATGGTCTGAATCTCTCTATTTAATCCACCCAGAAAACGTGCAAGCATAGCTTCATTCTCCTCAACAATACCACATCTAATCAAGCCAGTTTGTAATTCCTGATAATATTCTTCTACCGAAATTTTGCCTTGTCTTAAGTGCTGCAATTTTTGAAGTAATTCACGTTGATAATATGGTGGAACCCAATGAGTACGCATAGCAGTTTTCAAAGCAGTCCAAGTAGCTGGAACAGGTTATAATCTACAATGTTCACACCACCAAACACATGCAAAGCTAGTGAAAGCACAAACAGCAGCAGGAACACGTCTCTCCTCAGGATATTGTAAACATGTATATCATTTTTCAGTTTCTAACTCCCAAGTAAGATATATATCAGGAACATATCTACCCTCAAATGGTGGAATATTCAATTTCAGTTTAGGGAGATGGTCATGATCTCGTACCCGAGGGGGAGCCCTAACATTGCCATTATTTGCATGTGGACGACCTGGTGGTTGTGATGCTGGTGGTGGCACGTAGTTCTGATGTTGATCAACCTCATCCTTGTAATCTCCCACATAATCATCCTCCCCCACATCAGCAGCTGGAGCCACAGAAGTATCAACAGCAGCACCAGCAGCTTGGCCAGGCTGAAGAGGAACACGGGTCGCTCGGCGGAGGGCTGTTTCGCGATGTGGAGGTAGTCGTTGTTGCTGTTGTAGAGGTGCGTTAGGTGCACCCGGTGGTGGTGGTGGTAGATGCGCGAGCAATTCATTAAACTTGTTATCGAGCTTTGTTTCGAACGCCTTCTCAATGCCATCTATCTTCTCCATGGCCTCTTCAAATCTATTTAGCACATCTTCCACTTGTCCACTCATCATTTGTTGAAACTTATCATGTAACGCTTTGTTTGTCATGTTCTCCCAGTCAGTCTCATCGGCTTGTGATCCTGGCATGGTTAGCAGCAATAGAAACACACAAGAATATGATCCTACAGACTACTAACAAGTGGTGGTGGTGGCGGGTGTCACAAATCCGTCAAGCAAATCTCAAATTCTTGCCAGTTCTTACCCAACAGCAGGCGGTGATCGGCAACCGATGTAGTTAAAACTCTCAAAGCTTGGATAGAGCGATTTCCAGGGAGAGTCAAACGCACGATGTAGATGTATGTGGAGCTGGGAAGGCTTTTAATATGGTAGCAAAATGGGTCAGCAATAATCAATTCAGAGATGCAAAGTTGAATAGACGCTTAACGAAGGTACTGTGCTGGTCCTAGGCTAGACCGTGCTAGAGACGCGAGCCTAGAACACTAACAAAATCACGGCGCTGCACGTAAACAAGGGAGGAGCACACTCTGAATTTTTTCTCTTTTTTTCTTTTTTTTGCACTTTTTTTCCTCTTTTTTTTTGAAACTGGAACTATTCTTCTTCTGCAGATGGCTCGGATGTTGGGAGTCCTACTCTGTCACGACTCAGAGTATCGCGTGATCTGGAAATCGAGAACAAAGCAACAATTACTAGACTCAGACTAGGATTCGTGGCGGAGATGAATCTGGTGGAAACTCGGACTAGTGGCGGATATTTGCAGGGCGATGGAACACAGACTGGTGGCGAATCTGTGATGGAGGTGGACTCGGATTAGCATGATGGCAGTGGATATGTGGTATATGGTAGCGGCGATGACGATGGTGGTATATGGCAGCGGTGATGACGATGGTGGTATATGGCAGCGGTGATGATGATGATGCGGTGGTGATATATGGCAGCGGCGACGTGACAACCTGTGAACAGAACTCGAAACTCTAAAGGACTAGACGCTAAGACCAGCAACTTGACACGACGATGCAACCGCAAATTCAACAAAGAAAATATAGAAAAGATTATGCAAAGGCTCGGATTGGTTCGGATAGGATGAACTAACCCTAATTTTTTTGGCTTTTTTTTGTGGACTGTAGGTATGAAAAACAGACTCGATCTAAACTATGAAAAACTGTAAAATCTCACCGAGCAACCTGGAAATCTAATACCACTTGATAGAGGCAAAGGTGTCACGTCTTTCGATGAGATGGTGGCTATCGTTTTGGAGGAAGTCGACTTTGACGATCCAACTACGAACGTGCGAGGACGTCGCACCTTAGCAATTGCTAAACCAACTTCGAGAGGTTATTGACCACCCCGGAGCACGATCAACCTGACCACGAAGGTCTGTTTCCTGCAGGCAAACGAAGAACAAGCAAGAAACTAAGATTGCAATCTAGATATTGCGAATATAAGAGGAAAGCTTTATTGATCAGGGTGGAGTTCTGTGACGCCTTGATCTGGTCGTTGAACACAAACGAAGTACGCGAAGTTGCAGCTATGGCGAACATTTAATCTAAACAAAACCCCAAAGTCTAAACGATGCCCTAGGGGCTGTATATATGGAGGAAGAGGGGGGATTTCGTGGCCCTTGGAGGAGGGGTCCGAAACCCACCCTAACTCTTGTTTCCCCACACATACGGACTCTAAAAACAGCCTATATTGAAGTATTTCAAAATTACATGGGCCTGGCCCAAAAAGAAGGTGACGCAGCACCTAGAATAGCCTCTGGACGAAAATTATGAAATGGCATCTTGTATATTTCGTCCAAGGCTTCATACACTCATTATGGTGGCTTCAAAGTCCTGAAATCATCACTTAAAACTCTGTTCTTGTCTCCCTTGCGCATGCCATCAACTCCATGCTTGTTCTTGCTCCAATGATCATCCTTCTCCAAGCTAGGCCCTTCATTTGTAAGCAAAACAAATGTATCCAATTTAGGCAGCATCATATTCTCATAAACATTAGAATCATTACCAAGAAACGAAAGTACCTGATAATTCAATTGGCGTGCGCGAGCTCTAGTAATTGGTCCAGTATGTATAGCAGCAGGGGCTATGGGTGTAACAATGGTATTGATTTCCTCATCAAGGAGTTGACTATGATGAGACTTTCTCACCCGTAGCGATGGTTAAGTCCGTCCGAATCATGTTAGCAATTGCCGCATTTTATGATTATGAAATTTGGTAAATGGACGTCAAAACTGCATTCCTAAATGGATTTCTAGAAGAAGAGTTGTATATGATGCAACCAGAAGGTTTTGTCGATCCAAATGGTGCTAACAAAGTGCGCAAGCTCCAGCGATCCATTTACGGACTGGGGCAAGCCTCTCAGAGTTGGAATAAACGTTTTGATAGTGTGATCAAAGCATATGGTTTTATACAAACTTTTGGAGAAGCCTGTATTTACAAGAAAGTGAGTGGGAGCTCTGTAGCATTTCTAATATTATATGTGGAAGACATATTGTTGATTGGAAATGATATAGAATTTCTGGATAGCATAAAAGGATACGTGAATAAGAGTTTTTCTATGAAAGACCTCCATGAAGCTGCTTACATATTGGACATCAAGATTTATAGAGATAGATCAACACGCTTAATTGGACTTCCACAAAGCACATATCTTGATAAGATTTTGAAGAAGTTCTAAATGGATCAATCAAAGAAAGGGTTCTTGCCTGTGTTACAAGGTGTGAAGTTGAGTGAGACTCAATGCCCGACCACTGCAGAAGATAGAGAGAATATGAAAGTCATTCCATATGCCTCAGCCATAGGTTCTATCATGTATGCAATGTTGTGTACCAGACCTGATGTGTGCCTTGCAATAAGCATAATAGGGAGGTACCAAAGTAATCCAGGAATGGATCAGTGGACAGCGTTCAAGAACATCCTAAAATACCTGAAAAGGAATAAGGATACTCGTTTATGGAGGTGATAAAGAGATCCTTGTAAATGGTTACGTCGATGCAAGCTTTGAGACTGATCCCGATGACTCTAAGTCACAAACCGGATACGTATTTATATTGAATGGTGGAGCTGTAAGTTGGTGCAGTTCCAAATAGAACGTCGTGGCGGGATCTACGTGTGAAGCGGAGAACATAGCTGCTTCGGAAGCAACGAATGAAGGAGTCTGGATGAAGGAGTTCATATCCGATCTAGGTGTTATACCTAGTGCATTGGGTCCAATGAAAATATTTTGTGACAATACTGATGCAATTGCCTTGGCAAAGGAATCCAGATTTCACAAGAAAACCAAGCACATGAAGAGACACTTCAATTCCACCCGTCATCAAGTGTCAGAATGGGACATAGAGATTTGCAAGATACATACGGATCTGAATGTTGCAGACCCGCTGACTAAGCCTCCCTCACGAGCAAAACATGATCAGCACCAAGACTCCATGGGTGTTACAATCATTACTATGTAATATAGATTATTGACACTAGTGCAAGTGGGAGACTGAAGTAAATATGCCCTAGAGGCAATAATAAAGTTGTTATTTATATTTCCTTATATCATGATAAATGTTTATTATTCATTCTAGAAATTCTATTAACCGAAAAATTAGTACATGTGTGAACACATAGACAAACAGAGTGTCCCTAGTATGCCTCTACTAGACTAGCTCGTTAATCAAAGATGGTTAAGTTTCCTAACCATAGACATGTGTTGTCATTTGATGAACGGGATCACATCATTAGAGAATGATGTGATGGACAAGACCCATCCATTAGCTTAGTGTTGACGCTCAAAAGTGGCATGATCATAAAGTAGCATGCCGGGGCGAAAATCTTGTCGGGGTAAAATCTTGCTAGTGTGAAAGCTTGCCGGTGTGAAGGCTTGCCGACATGGAAAGCTTGTCGGCACATAAAGATCGCCGGTGTGGAAGCTTGCCGGGGGAGAAACCTCGTCAGGGAGGAACCCTTGCCGGGGTAGAAACCTTGCCGGGGTGAAACCTTGCCGGTGTGAAAGCTTGCCGGGTAGAAACATTGCCGGTGTGGAAAGCTTACTCCGATGGAAAGCTTGCCAGGGTGGAGGCTGTGTTAGTCAATCGGACGAGAAGCTGAAGATGGGCTCAAAAGGTTATTCGGATTATCTCGGATGGAAAAATGTTCTACATGGAAGTTGTGCGCCTTGTCGAAATGATCGATTTCGATATAAAGATCGTCCCAATCGAAGGTCGTATACAAAAGTTAGAGCCCGCACAGCGCGACCCCCCAGTGAGCAAAAAATGACGCCCGGAACTAGATACATACGTGGGTATGTCAGCTGCGTGAATAATTAGCTGTTTTGCGCGAGTGATTTGACCTTCTAGATAACCTCTGATAAAGAAACGATCAACATGAAAGTTGTTCGTCTCGTCAAAACGGTCAACATTGCCTTTGGACTCGTTTCCATCCAAAGTCGTTTACCACCACAAAAAAGACCAGCAAAGTGCAGCCAGTTTAAACCGAACAGTTTTGGAAAGTTCGGATAAAACCAATCCGAATTTGACTAGGGTTTTGGACGTGAATCCAAGCCTTTTCCTTGCACGGGAAGTCCATCCGCCTCTTATATACTAAGGCGTGATTGCCGATTGAACAACACACAATCGAACAAACACATCTACTACTTTTACGTGTTCATCTACTTTTTATCTCTCCCATGCATCTTTCTTCTCGTTCTTCGCTAGTTCTTCATGCTGGAGGGCTGCGGATCCATGAGGCTCTAGGGGTGAGCGAATCGACCTGGAGCAGCCCATAGCCGCCGCACTCCCTGACGGGGTCCCTCCCGGGCGTGCGGGGTTTCGGGTCTCAAAAGCATCTGTCGGCTGTCCTGCGTATCACACTGCGGGTTAGATCTCCTACGACGTGAGCCGCGGTGCATCACCCCCGGCGTCGAGGGTACACTGTGACGTGTTCGTGTGTCAACACACTTTTTGGCGACTTCGCTGGGGACGAAGGTTTGAACAGTCTCCAGCCTGTTCTTGCTACGAGGAGAGCGTCATCAAGCGGCTGCAATCTACAACGGTAACATGTATCATCAATCTCCTTACGTAGATGCAAATAGCCATTATGTTGATGTTGCTAGATCTTTCAATGGACATGTCATGTCGTCTAGCCCTAACGAGCAAAGGCCGACTAGTAATTCCATTGGAGAAACTTGGAATTTATAGAATCGCGACATGCAACTTATGAATCTGAACTTCCGTGCATCAGCAACATCTTTCAATATGCCAGTGAACAACACGATTTGTTCGAGTGATAGATATATGACACCTCATGTACGGGAGGGCGTCTCCTCACAGTTTTATCCATCGGCAGCCAACTCGCAATATGCGGATTCATCCCCGAACATGCCGATGGATGGGGGAATCGTCCATGCTTCCATTAGCTATTTGGCCAGTTATATTCAAACATCATATACTACAACTCGTGATATTAATTGTTCAGTGGCATATGAAACTAAAAATATTCATGACTCGGATCACCTTGGCCGAGTGAATGGAGATTCTGCAGGAGCATATGTGCCTAATATTGCAGGAGATGAGGTGGCTCTGTCTGCATTAAAAAGTTTAGCCCAAAATAAGAAGATTAGTGCTATTTGCCTTTGAGCAGCATGAAAAGGGATTGGTTCCTGATTATGAGGCAATAAGAGCTAGGGTTTTGAAAGAAGACAATGTGTTGCCAATTGATCAAATTTGTGTGAGAAAATATTCAACAACAGTGCACATGTCTTCACCTATCATTGCAGCATGTTATACACCCCCTATACAATCACAAAATTTCGTCAACATCAATTCATTGCCGAAAGATATCTTGCTCGTGCGAAAGCTTGCCCGTGTGAAGGCTTGCCGGCGTGGAAAGCTTGCCAGCACAGAAAGATCGCAGGTGTGGAAGCTTGCCGGGGGAGAAACCTTGTCAGGGAGGAACCCTTGCCGGGTTAGAAACCTTGCCGGGGTGAAATCTTGCCGGTGTGAAAGCTTGACGGGTAGAAACATTGCCGGTATGGAAAGCTTACTCGGAATGGAAGCTTGCCGGGTGGAGGCTGTGTTAGTCAATCGGATGAGAAGCTGAAGATGGGCTCAAAAGGTTATTCAGATGATTTCGGATGGAAAAGTGTTCTACACAGAAGTTGTGCGTCTCGTCGAAAAGATCGATTTTGATATAAAGGTCGTCCCAATCTGAGGTCGTATACAAAAGTTAGAGCCCATACAGCGCAACCCTCGAGTGAGCAAAATATGACGCCCGGAACCAGACACATACGTGGGTATGTTGGATTAGCTGCGTGAATAATTAGCTGTTTTGCGTGAGCGATTTGACCTTTGAGCTAACCTCTCATGAAGAAACTTTCAACATGAAAGTCGTTCGTCTCGTCGAAACGGTCAACATTGCTTTTGGACTCGTTTCCATGCAAAGTCGTTTACCACCACAAAAAAAGACCAGCAAAGTACAGCCAGTTCAAACCGAACAGTTTTGGAAAGTTCGGATAAAACTAATCCGAATTTGACTAGGGTTTTGGAAGTGAATCCAAGCCTTTTCCTTGCATGGGAAGTCCAGCTGCCTCTTATATACCTAAGGGGTGACGGCCGATTGAACAACACATAATCGAACAAACACATCTACTACTTTTTCGTGTTCATCTACTTTTTATCTCTCCCTTGTATCTTTCTTTTCGTTCTTCGCTAGTTCTTCATGCTGGAGGGCTGCGGATCCACGAGGCTCTAGGGGCGAGCGAATCGACCTGGAGCAGCCCATAGCCGCCGCACTCCCTGACGGGGTCCCTCCCGGGCGTGCGGGGTTTCGGGTCTCAAAAGTATCTGTCGGCTGTCCTGCGTATCGCGCTGCCGGTCAGATCTCCTTCGACGTGAGCAACAGTGCATCACCCCCGGTGTCGAGGGTACATGATGACGTGCTCGTGTGTCAACACTTTGCACTATGATCGTTTAGTTTCTTGCTATTGCTTTGTTCATGACTTATACATGTTCCTATGACTATGTGATTATGCAACTCCCGAATACCGGAGAAACACTTAGTGTGCTATCGAATGTCACAATGTAACTCGGTGATTATAAAGATGTTGTACAGGTGTCTCCGATGGTGTTTGTTGAGTTGGCATAGATCGAGATTGGGATTTGTCACTCCGATTATCGGAGAGGTATCTCTGGGCCCTCTCGGTAATGCACATCACTATAAGCCTTGGAAGCCATGTGACTAATGAGTTAGTTGCGGATGATGCATTACAGAACGAGTAAAGAGACTTGCCGGTAACGATATTGAACTAGGTATGGTGATACCACGATCAAATCTCGGGCAAGTAACATACCGATGACAAAGGTAACAACGTATGCGCTTTGACCGATAAAGATCTTCAAAGAATATGCAGGAGCCAATATGAGCATCCAGGATTCGCTATTGGTTATTGACCGGAGATGTGTCTCAGTCATGTCTACATAGTTCTCGAACCCATAGGGTCCGCACGCTTAACGTTCGATGACGATTCGTATTATGAGTTATGTGATTTGATGCACCAAAGGTTGTTCAGAGTTCCGGATGAGATCACGGACATGACGAGGAGTCTCGAAATGGTCGAGACATAAAGATTGATATATTTGACCATGTTATTCGGACACCGGAAGTGTTTCGGATAAAACCAGAGTGCCGGAGGGGTTACCAGAACCCCCCGGGGAAGTAATGGGCCTTAGTGGGCCTTAGGGGAGAGAGAGGGCACTAATCAGGAGGTGGTGTGTAACATCCCAAAATTCTAAATTTTGGAATGTTATAATAAATAGATAGATTTGATTGATTGTTTGATTGTTGTGTGATTGATTGACTGAAAGAGAGTGAAATTCGAAACTTTTGAAAGTTAAATGAGAGGGAATAAAAGGACTTTCCCAAACTTTCATTTTCCTTTTATGATCTTCGTGAATTCAAATTCATTTCATCAAAAAACCCTACAGAGAAGATGACATGACTTCTTCCATTTATTAAAATGAAAAGGGTTGTTGAAAATATTTCAATTTCACTTGGAAATAATTTCAAATTAAAAAACTTTAAGCAACTCAATGATTTTTATGAGAGAAGATAAAATGACTTCTTCAAATTATATGAAATATGAGTTTGAAGTTTCAAAGATTTAAATTTAAAGCCCTTTTGAAATTATTTTCAATTTGGAGTTATTTGGGTTTTATTCAAACTATTTTTCTCCAAAAATAGAATATATGGAAATTAGGGTAAAATGATTCCCTACAACAGAAAAATGGAGTGAAATAAATTTGAAAGTATTTTGATATTTTTAAAATGATTTTTATGAGGTTTTATTGCAACAGTAGCACTCTTTGCTTTATTCGAATTTTTGTGGATTTTATTTGACGTTAGTAAAATGTTCAGGTTGTAGAAATAATTTTCTGGAAATTTTTATATATTATGCCTATAGTTTTTTTATATCTTTTTATTATTTGTTTTGTCTCCTAAATGGTTAAAAAAACCTTCCCTCTGACTGGGCTGGCCCAGCACCAGGCCAGGCCACGGCCCAGCGCCCGCGCCGTCGCCTCCTACTCCTGGAGGAGTCCGCCGCCCGCACGACTCCGCCGGCGCCGCCGTCTCCGCCCCGGCCTCCTCCAGCCCCCTTCCCCACGCCATCCTTCTTGCCCTCCCCTTAAAAGGAGCCGCCCCGGCCCCCTGGAGCCCAAGCCGCGTCGCCCCGACCCCGCAACCGCCATCGCCCCGCCGCCGCCGGAGCCGCTCGTCGTCGTTGCCGCCGCCTCGCTAGCCACCGCCGCCGCCCTAGATCTCTCTTTTTTCATTTAGATCGGGATTTTTTTCGAAACCCTAGATCTCATTTTTTTCAGTTACATCAGTTTTTTTTGGTTTAGTTATTTAGCGAACGCCCGCTCGTACGTTCGTTTTAACAAACAGTTTTCACTCGATAATCGCAGACAGCGAGCGTTCGTTCGTTAGTCTATTCTTCAGTTTTTCTTTTTCTCGGATTTTTCGCGATTATTTTCGATCGCGATTTCTGATCGGATTTTCGTTCTAGTATAAATTTTCGCTCGTTTATCGAAATCAGGCGATTCAAGCGCCTAGATATTCGTCTCGAAGCCCTCTTTCTGTTTAACCAACTTGAACAAGATTTTGCTACTGTAAAAATTGACTTTAGTCCAGATTAGTAAAAGGATCTTGTTTCTTTCGCAGTTTGAGTTTCGTTGCTTCGTTTGGTTTGATTCGTTTTGCTAACCAGTGTTCTTAAGTTGAACTTTCTGGTTAGGTCTCTTATTTGAAGTTTTACTCATGCTTCAAGTTGAGGGCTTATTGTACGCCTGTTTGTTTGCGATAGAGTAACCGGAGTGCGAAGCGTGCTACTACGAGTCTCTAGGTTTTGCGGATCATCAGCAAGGCAAGTAACACTTTGATCATACCTCTTTACTACCCAGTTTTATTGCATTAGATCAACTCTCAAACAATTGCATGGTTAGGATCTGATTAAATTGTTTGTTTTGGGAAGTAGATGAGGTAGTACCTATTCACCTGTTTATTATCAAACTTATGGGAGTTACTATGCTTATACTGCTATGCTATGCTCGTAAACGTGGATTGGGTTTGAGTGTATTTCATGACAGATGTGAGTTTGTTAATTAATGGTTCAACTTAAGGTATACACATCTGGGTGGATTGCTTGTGGGCACCTGGAGAATCCAGTGTTGTCCTAGGATATCCCGGAGGACCCGTGTGATCATCCTACGGCCCGCCACCCAGGCTCAAAGGTCTCATAAGATTATTTATGCTAGAAACTTCCGTGTGCAAGCCATTATGGGCTCTGGCATAGTTGAGTAAGTTGCGTGAAGCTCTTGAAGAGGTAGACTAGCAGATGTAGTGGGTTGTAGGTGGTACTGTATATCCAGAGTAGAGAGTTAATGCTTCAGAAAGACTGTGTCTAGAATCTCCGACCATGGATATATTCGAGTCTTGTGGGGGAAAGTACGCAAACCTCTGCAGAGTTTATAAACTAATCATGGTTAGTCGTGTCCCCGGTTATGGACATCTTTAGTATCTAGTTCTTGGATTATCATCTGGATCTCATCACTCTTAATATAATTTGATTGGGTTAATAATGATGTTTAATTGGGATTGAGTTGGAGGAACCTTCTCAATGTTTAAAAACTACCATGATAGTTAAATAAATTTTATTCCTTTGTTGTAGGGAAAAATTGGCTTTTCGCAAAACATATTAACCATATAGCCTCCGCCAGCCAAATATGCATGTAGTGATAGCATTATTCTGTTTATTACTCTCTTGTGTTACATTGCCAGCATATTCCATGTGTTGACCCGTTTCGGGCTGCAACGTATCATGTTGCAGACTTTTCAGACGACGAGTAAGGAGCCATGGGTCATGGTCTTTCACTTAGTGATGTCGTTGGAGTTGATTGACTCACTTTATCTTCCAAGCCTTCCGCTGTTATCGATCTTTAGATGGCCTTAAGCCATATTTATTGTAATAAGTTCTCTTTTGAGACATTTGATGTTATAAGTGTGTGATTGCTACTCTGTTATAAATCCTCAAGTATTGTGCGTGTCAGCATTACCAATCTAGGGATGACACTGATGCAAAGAGATCAGACTGTTTGAGGTCTGGTCGCTACATGGTACCCCCCAAGAGGAGTCCGAATAGGACTAGGGGAGGGGGGCACGGCCCCTTGATACGTCTCCGTCGTATCTAAAAACTTTTATTGTTCCATGCCAATATTCTACAACTTTTATATACTTTTGGCAACTTTTTATACTATTTTTAGGACTAGCATATTGATCCAGTGCCCAGTGTCAGTTCCTGTTTGTTGCATGTTTTTTGTTTCGCAGAAAATCCATATCAAACGGAGTCCAAATGGGATAAAAACTGACAGAGATTTTTTTTGAATATATGTGAATTTTGGGAAGTGGAATCAACGCGAGACAATGTCCGAGGGGCCCACGAGGGTGAGGGGCGCGCCCTGGGCCCTCGTGGCCACTCTGTAAGGCGGTTGGTGCCCTTCTTTCTCTACAAGAAAGCCAATATCGGGATAAAAATCGTGTCCAAATTTCAGCCCAATCGGAGTACGGATCTCTGGGAATATAAGAAACGGTGAAAGGGCAGAATCAGGAGCGCAAAAATAGAGAGAGACAGATCCAATCTCGGAGGGGATCTTGCCCTCCCATGCCCTGGAAGTGAAGGACCAGAGGGGAAACCCTTCTCCCATCTAGGGAGAAGGTCAAGGAAGAAGAAGAAGAAGAAGAAGAAGAAGGGGGTCCTCTCCCCCTCTCTCCCGGTGGCGCCGGAACGCCGCCGGGGCCATCATCATGCGACGGCGATCTACACCAACACCTCCGTGATCTTTACCAACATCTTCATCACCTTCCCCCATCTATCTACAACGGTCCACTCTCCCGCAACCCGTTGTACCCTCTACTTGAACATGGTGCTTTATGCTTCATATTATTATCCAATGATGTGTTGCTATCCTATGATGTCTGAGTAGATTTTCGTTGTCCTATTGGTAATTGGTGAATTGCTATGATTGATTTAATTTTCTTGTGGTTATGTTGCTATCCTTCGGTGCCCATCATATGAGCGCGCACGTGGATCACACCATAGGGTTTGTTGTATGTTGATAGGACTATGTATTGGAGGGCTACGGGATTGAAGTGGGACCAATATATCTTAATGCTATGGTTGGGTTTTATCTTAATGAACGTTAGTAGTTGCGGATGCTTGCTAATAGTTCCAATCATAAGTGCATAAAATTCCAAGTCAGGGATGACATGCTAGTAGTGGCCTCTCCCACATAAAACTTGCTATCGGTCTAGTAAAGTAGTCAATTTCCTAGGGACAATTTCGTAACTCCTACCACCACTTTTCCACACTCGCTATACTAACTTTATTGCTTCTTTACCTAAAACAGCCCCTAGTTTTGATTTACGTCCTCTTTATTATCTTGCAAACCTATCCAACAACACCTACAAAGTACTTCTAATTTCATACTTGTTCTACGTAAAGTGAACGTTAAGCGTGCGTAGAGTTTATCGGTGGTCGATAGAAATTGAGGGAATATTTGTTCTACCTTTAGCTCCTCATTGGGTCCAACACTCTTACTTATAAAAAGAGGCTACAATTGATCCCCTATACTTGTGGGTTATCAAGGCCTTTTTCTGGCGCCGTTGCCGGGGAGTTATAGCGTGGGGTGAATATTCTCGTGTGTGCTTGTTTGCTTTATCACTAAGTAGTTTTTATTTTCTGTTCTAAGTTGTTCTCTATCTTTAGTTATTGATATGGAACACGAAATACCAAAAAAATTAGCTGTACTTGCTACTCATGGAGATGGGGAACCTCCTAAAACCCTCAATGCTCATTATGTGAAAGATATTATGCACTACTTTAATAATCCTGAGAAAACCCCATTCAGTTATATAATGGGAGACACGTTGGATCAACGTGAATACTTTAGGTATTATCGCATGACTCAAAAAGGGAAACTATTATGGGATCAAATTCATATGTTGCATTGGTATGCTAGGCAACTATGCTTGAGATATGACTATACTTGTTGCTCTAGGATGTAGGCTCCACACCTTCCCTTTTCATGCAAATTTAATGATGATAAAACCTTGGCTTCTTATGCTAATGGTATATATGATTACTATGATGTGGAACAAATAGAAGAATTCGTTGCTTTTATGGGTGCTTATGAAATTGAATCTTTGTTTAAAGAGTGTGAAAATCTCAATGATGCTGTTTACAGACCTGAAAATTTTACTATACTTAAATATTGCTATGGGAACTATGAATTCAATTCCTGTATTGATGAATTTATTGAGAGAGTCTCCATTGTCCAAGAAGAGATTAATATTGTGCAGGAGTCTATGCAAGAAGAAATTGATGAAACTGTGAGCTCATTCGATGAAAAAGATGATGAGGAGAGCGAAGAACAAATAAGGAAGATCGGATTAGCTACCCGTGCCCACCTTCTAATGAGAGTAACTCTCCAACTCATACATTATTTAATGTCCCTTTATTCTTACCGGAGGATGATTGCTATGATGATTGTTATGATCCCGTTGATTCTTTTGAAATATCCCTTTTTGATGATGCTTGTTATGCTTGTGGCCAAGATGCCAATGTGAATTATGCTTACGGAGATGAACTTGCTATAGTTCCTTATCTTAAACATGAAATTGTTGCTACTGCACCCACGCATGATAGTCCTATTATCTTTTTGAATTCTCCCGACTACACTATGTCGGAGAAGTTTGCCCTTATTAAGGATTATAGTGATGGGTTGCGTTTTACTACAACACATGATGATTTTGATAGATATAATATGCATGTGCTTGCTGCTCGTACTTGCAATTATTATGAGAGAGGAACTACATCTCCACCTCTCCATGTTTCCAATAAGATAAAATTGCAAGAAACTGTTTATACTATGCATTGGCCTTTACTATGTGTGCATGAATTGTTCTTTTGTGACATGCCGATGCATAAGAAGAGAGATAGACTTCGTTGTTGCATGATATATGTTACTTTCTGCTCACTACTAAATCACAAATCATTTTTAATTAAAATTGGCTTTGATATACCTTGGGATCCGGGTGGATCCATTTCTTGAGCACTATATGCCTAGCTTAATGGCTTTAAAGAAAGCGCTGCCAGGGAGAAAACCCGGAAGTTTAAGAGAGTCATTTATTTCTGTTGTGTGCTTTTATAAAGTTTAAAAACAATAATAATGTGCCAAGGTTTGCCTTTAGGATGGTTACATTGCTTGTTGGTTTGTGCGGTGCAAAACAGAAACTTTGGCTGTAGTGCGCGATTTTACATTTTTACTGGAACGTCAAACGGTTCTGAAACTTTCTGCACTATCTTTCTATACAAATTTTGTATTTTTCCTAATTATTTCAGAATTTTTGGAGTACCAGAAGTGTGGTGAATGTTCAAATTACTACAGACTATCCTGTTTAAGACATATTCTGTTTTTGATGCATAGTTTGCTTGTTTTGATGAAACTATCAATTTCTATCAGTGGATTAAGCCATGGAAAAGTTATATTACAGTAGCTACAATGCAAAAACAAAATATGAATTGGTTTGCAATAGTACTTAGAGTAGTGATTTGCTTTATTATACTAAAGGATCTTACCGAGCTTTCTGTTCAGTTTTGTGTGGATGAAGTGTTCGAGGATCTAGGAGGTCTCGATATGATGAGAAGGAGGAGAGGCAAGAGCTCAAGCCTGGGTATGCCCAAGGCACTCCAAGTAAATATTCAAGGAGACTCAAGCGTCTAAGCTTGGGGATGCCCCGGAAGGCATCCCATCTTTCTTCAACAAGTATCGGTATGTTTTCGGATTCGTTTCGTTCATGTGATATGTGCAAATCTTGGAGCGTCTTTTGCATTTAGTTTTAACTTTTCTTTTATGCACCATGATGGTATGAGATATTCGTTCATGTGCTTCACTGATATCATTTGAAGTTTGGATTTCCTATTTCCCTACAAATAGAAAACCGCCATTTGTAGAATGCTCTTTTGCTTCACTTATATTTGTTAGAGTGTGGGCATATCTTTTGTAGAAAGAACTAAACTCTCTTGCTTCACTTATATCTATTTAGAGAGTTGACAGGAACTGGTGATTCACATGGTTAGTCATAAAATCCTACATAAAACTTGTAGATCTCTAAATATGATATGTTTGATTCCTTGCAATAGTTTTGCGATATAAAGATGGTGATATTAGAGTCATGTTAGTGGGTAGTTGTGGATTGTAGAAATACTTGTGTTGAAGTTTGTGATTCCCATAGCATGCACGTATGGTGAACCGTTATGTAATGAAGTTGGAGCATTATGTATTTATTGATTGTCTTCCTTATGAGTGGCGGTCGGGGATGAGCGATGGTCTTTTCCTACCAATTTATCCCCATAGGAGCATGTGTGTCGTACTTTGTTTCGATGACTAATAGATTTCTGCAATAAGTATGTAAGTTATTTATGACTAATGTTGAGTCCATGGATTATACGCACACTCACCATTCCATCATTCCTAGCCTCTGCGGTACCGTGCATTGCCCTTTCTCACCTCGAGAGTTGGTGCAAACTTCTCCGGTGCATCCAAACCCCATGATACGATACGCTCTAGCACACATAATCCTCCTTATATCTTCCTCAAAACAGCCACCATACCTACCTATCATGGCATTTCCATAGCCATTCCGAGATATATTGCCATGCAACTTCCATCATCATATACATGACTTGAGCATTTATTGTCATATTGCTTTGCATGATCGTAAGATAGCTAGCATGATGTTTTCATGGCTTGTCCGTTTTTTGATGTCATTGCTACGCTAGATCATTGCACATCCTGGTACACCGCCGGAGGCATTCATATAGAGTCATATCTTTGTTCTAGTATCAAGTTATAATATTGAGTTGTAAGTAAATAAAAGTGTGATGATCATCATTATTAGAACATTGTACCGTGTGAGGAAAAAATAAAAAAAGAGAGAAAGTCCAAACAAAAGAAGGGAAAGGCCCAAAAAAAGAGAAAGGCCAAATAAAAAAAGATGGCCCAAAAAAAGAGAATAAAAATAAAAATAAAAATGAGAGAAAAGAGAGAAGGGACAATGTTACTATCCTTTTACCACACTTGTGCTTCAGAGTAGCACCATGTTCTTCATATAGAGAGTCTCTTGAGTTATCACTTTCATATACTAGTGGGAGTTTATATTATAGAACTTGGCTTGTATATTCCAATGATGGGCTTCCTCAAATGCCCTAGGTCTTCATGAGCAAGCAAGTTGGATGCACACCCACATAGTTTCAGTTTGAGTTTTCATACTTATAGCTCTAGTGCATCTGTTGCATGGCAATCCCTACTCCTCGCATTGACATCAATTGATGGGCATCTCCATAGCCCGTTGATTAGCCGCGTCAATGTGAGACTTTCCCTTTTTTGTCTTCTCCACACAACCTCCATCATCATATTCTATTCCACCTATAGTGCTATGTCCATGGCTCACGCTAATGTATTGCGTGAAAGTTGAAAAGGTTTGAGAACGTCTAAAGTATGAAACAATTGCTTGGCTTGTCATCGGGGTTGTGCATGATTTGAATATTTTGTGTGGTGAAGATGGAGCATAGCCAGACCATATGATTTTGTAGGGATAACTTTCTTTGGCCATATTATTTTGAAAAGACATGATTACTTTATTAGTATGCTTGAAGTATTATTGTCTTATTGTCAAATGATAGACTATTGCTTTGAATCACTCGTGTCTTAATATTCAGGCCATGATTAGATTACATGATCAAGATTATGCTAGGTAGCATCCCACATAAAAAATTATCTTTTTTATCATTTACCTACTCGAGGACGAGCAGGAATTAAGCTTGGGGATGCTGATACGTCTCTGTCTTATCTATAATTTTTTATTGTTCCATGCCAATATTATACAACTTTTATATACTTTTGGCAACTTTTTATACTCTTTTTGGGACTAACATATTGATCCACTGCCCAGTGCCAATATCCTGTTTGTTGCATGTTTTTTGTTTCGCAGAAAATCCATATCAAACAGAGTCCAAACAGGATAAAAACTGACAGAGATTTTTTTGGAATATATGTGACTTTTGGGAAGTGGAATCAACGCGAGACGATGCCCGAGGGGCCCACGAGGGTGAGGGGCGTGCCTTGGGCCCTCGTGACCACTCCGTAAGGTTGTTGGTGCCCTTCTTTCGCTGCAAGAAAGCCAATGTCCGGATAAAAATCGTGTCCAAATTTCAGCCCAATCGGGGAATATAAGAAACGGTGAAAGGGCAGAATCAGGAGCGTAGAACCAAAGAGAGACAGATCCAATCTCGGAGTGGCTCTTGCCCCTCCCATGCCATGGAAGTGAAGGACCAGAGGGGAAACCTTTCTCCCATCTTGGGAGAAGGTCAAGGAAGAAGAAGAAGAATGGAGGCCCTCTCCCCCTCTCTCCCGGTGGCGCCGGAACACCGCCGGGGCCATCATCGTGCGATGGCGATCTACGCCAACACCTCTGTCATCTTCACCAACATCTTAATCACCTTCCCCCATCTATCTATAGCGGTCCACTCTCCCGCAACCCGTTGTACCCTCTACTTGAACATGGTGCTTTATGCTTCATATTATTATCCAATGATGTGTTGCTATCCTATGATGTCTGAGTAGATTTTCGTTGTCCTATTGGTAATTGGTGAATTGCTATGATTGGTTTAATTTTCTTGTGGTTATGTTGATGTCCTTTGGTGCCGATCATATGAGCGCGCACATGGATCACACCATAGGGTTAGTTCTATGTTGATAGGACTATGTATTGGAGGGCAAGAGCGACAGAAGCTTCAACCTAGCATAGAAATTGACGCATACGGGATTGAAGGGGGACCAATATATCTTAATGCTATGGTTGGGTTTTGCCTTAATGAACGTTAGTAGTTGCAGATGCTTGCTAATAGTTCCAATCATAAGTGCATAGAATTCCAAGTCAGGGATGACATGCTAGCAGTGGCCTCTCCCACATAAAACTTGCTACCGGTCTAGTAAAGTAGTCAATTGCTTAGGGACAATTTGGCAACTCCTGCCACCACTTTTCCACACTCGCTATACTAACTTTATTGCTTATTTACCTAAATCAGCCCCTAGTTTTTATTTACGTGCTATTTATTATCTTGCAAACCTATCCAACAACACCTACAAAGTACTTCTAATTTCATACTTGTTCTAGGTAAAGCGAACGTTAAGTGTCCGTAGAGTTGTATCGGTGGTCGATAGAAATTGAGGGAATATTTGTTCTACCTTTGGCTCCTCGTTGGGTTTGACACTCTTAATTATCGAAAGAGGCTACAATTGATCCCCTATAGTTGTGGGTTATCACCCCTCTTTCCCTCTCCCTCTCCCTCTCCTTCCTTCTTCCCCCCTGCCACGAAGTGGAATCCTACTCGGACTTGGAGTCCTAGTAGGACTCCTCTCCTTGGGGCGCGCCTCTAGGGGCCGGCCGGCCTCCTCCCACCCTCCTTTATATACGGGGGAGGGGGGCACCCCATTGACATAAAGTTGATCTTTTGGCCGTGTGCGGTGCCCCCTCCACAGAAACACACCTCGGTCATATCGTCGTAGTGCTTAGGCGAAGCACTGCGCCGGTAACTTCATCATCACCGTCACAATGCCATCGTGCTGACGAAAATCTCCCTCGGCCTCAACTGTATCAAGGGTTCGAGGGACGTCACTGAGCTGAACGTGTGCAGATCGCAGAGGTGTCGTGCGTTCGGTACTTGGATCGGTTGGATCACGAAGATGTTCGACTACATCAACCGCGTTACTAAACGCTTCCACATTCGGTCTACGAGGGTACGTGGACACACTCTCCCCGCTCGTTGCTATGCTTCTCCTAGATAGATCTTGCGTGATCGTAGGAAATATTTTGAAATACTACGTTCCCCAACAAAACGGACATGCTTCCTTGCTTCAGATTATGGAATTGCTCACGCATGTTCTCGACAACACTTGTTGGAATATGATGAGCTCAGAAATCCCAGCGGAAGTCAGTCTAGGTAATCACTCGACCCCCTCTAGAGTCTTTGTACTATTGATACCAATTTGCTACTTGGTCCTTGAGCTGGAAAGAAGCGAACTTGACGTAGTCCTTAGGCCTGACATTGCTACACTCAAAATGCTTGTTGATATCCACGAGCCAATCATCAACCTCCATGGCCTCAACACAAGCGCTGAACTTCTTTGGTTGATTTGGAGGAACTGATTGAGTGTGGCAAACTAAGGCTGATTATTGAATTTCCCTTGACCTTGGTTTCCTTGGTTGCCTTGTCCTTGGTTGCGCTCTTGCAAGAGCTGCAGAAGCATCTGGGTATTGGCGTTGCTGGCCGCCATCACAGCTTACCATGCCTCCGGAGGCAGAGGGGGTGGCGGAGGTGGAGGGTTCAACTGCTCTCCATCATTACGATCCGGGTTCAGACGCGTTGGGGGAGCCATCCTGAAGAAGATGACATCCATTAGAACCACCATAGAAATGATAGATAAGCTGAATCAAAGGATAGAGATTTGCAATGAAGTCTTCACAATTAACATCCGAACAAAGATTGAGCGAATGCATTCCAAAGTTAATATGATACGACCATCTTGAATGAGAAGCCACTTGGAATGAGGTTGATGAATAAAACAACAAGGTAACAACTGGAACAAATATATGGTAAAGATTCCCAAATCTCATACCAAATATATGTCGGAAAGATAACTAAGAGCTACTTGAATTCCCACCTATTAACTCCCGAAACTTTCTGGTTATGCAATCCGGTGTTGGGGATACATGGAGGCACAAATATCTCATACAACTAATAAGCCCTACGCTCCAACTGTATCCATCCGTCAACACATAACCAAGAAACCTCCGGAAATCGTGTACCTCAGACCTTCAAAAAGCATCCGCTATACTAGCTGTGGCAATACTCCCGAACTCCCTCCCCAGTACTGGGTGGCATCGAGGTTATCTCACCACTAACACGCATAGAAGAGTTTTTGATGTTGGCGAGCTCAGGTATATCGGAACTGCAACAGTAAAACTGTGATGACAACACCTCATAGCTCAACTCCCGGTGACACTGCCACAACCCCTAAATGACACGAGGCACCAAGGACAATGTTCTCGTCAGAACAATATCGGAACGATCCCAAGATACCCGCGTGGTCCTAAAAAAATTAGTGAAAATGAGGAGAGGGAAGTCGAAACATCTACGTCAAGAGTCCTCACCAGAGTGACGAAGGGGATAAGGAGTAAAAAGAATCCTACTCTCCGATATATGTAATCCTAAGACTCAAAATAGTTTTGCTCTAGACTCAACAATGCCAGCGGTTCAATCAAGTAGGGGCTCCTAACTCAGGATGGATCTGATTACCAACTTGTAACGCCCAATATGTGACTATACTCCATACGTGTTGAGGCACGACTTGCGGCATAAGCGCATATTGGTATGGCCGCAACAGTGGTTGTATCTGTGCACATCTCATGTACTGAATAGATAGAATACGAGCTTTGGCAATACGAGCTTTGGCTTGCCATCGCCACAATGTCACACAAATATAACCAAGTAATACAATCATTCAAGATGAACACAGAGTCCGGCTACGAAAGAAATCAAACGAATAAAAGACAACCACCCAAGCTAAGTCCCGATGGACCCTACTGGGCACCACTACTGATCGTCCGGAAAGGAAACATAGTAATGGCCACGGTCTTCGTAGAACTCCCACTTGAGCTTAGTAGCATCACTTGCATCAGACTCATCGGTACCTGCAACTGTGTTTGTAGTATTCTGTGAGCGACAGGGACTCAACAGTCATATCACCCACAGTATCAAGACTAACAAAGCTTAAATGGGTATGGCATGGTTAAGTGGTGGAGTTGCAGCAAGCACTAAGCATTTGTATGGTGGCTAGCTTACGAATGTAAGAATAAGGTGAGAAGCTACGCAAACGGTTGTAATCTAGTAATGTTCAAGAAGTGATCCTGAACTACTTACGTTCAAACATAACCCCACCGTGTTCTCTTCCCGAACCTCGTCGAAAAGAGACCATCACGGTTGCTCACGCGGTTGGTGTGTTTTAATGAGATTAGCTTCAAGTTCACTACAACCTGATACTAAAACTCCCATCTGCCACATAACCGCGGGCACATCTTTCGAAGATAAAACCCTGCAGGGGTGTCCCAACTTAGCCCATGACAGGGTCGCGATCCGCGGAGACAATCCTCCATCTCGAGACCCTTCGATCAGACTCGGAATCCCGGTGCACAAGACATTTTGACAATGGTAAAAGAAAACCAGCAAGACCTCCCGACGTGTCGACACGCCGATAGGAGCCGCGCAAATCTCGTCTCAGGCCACGATTAGATGAGCACAACATACAGCAACTGAGACCCGAGTTTCCCCGGGGGAAGCCGCACACGACTCTGTTTTGGACCAACACTCAGGAGGAGCACTGGCCCGGTTTGTTGATTAAGAATCCTTGGGTTAATTACTCCCTATGCAAATTTTAGCTGTTATTAGGCAAATGGTAAAACCAAAGTTGGGCCTTGATGGAAGAGTTTTATTCAAAGTGAACTGTCAAGGGGGGCCAATAAACCCCCACCTTGTTAGGGACGCAAAATTCAAGGAACATAACACCGGTATGACGGAAACTAAGGCGGCAAGAGTGGAAGAAAACACCAAGCAAAAGGCCAAGCCTTCCACCCTTTACCAATTATATAGATGCATCAATTAAATAAGAGTTATTGTGATATCCCAACATATCCATGTTCCAACATGGAACAACCTGCACTGCACCTGCAACTAGCAACGCTATAAGAGGCCTGAGCAGAAGCGGTAACATAGCCAATCAATGGTTTGCTATGAAGTTGGGCTAGAGGCTTAACATGACAATGTGGGAGGCTTGATAAACAAGTGGTAGGTAGCGCGACATAGCGATAGAACGAACAACTAGCAAGCAAAGATAGAAGTGATATCGGGGGTAATGATCATCTTGCCTGTAATGTTTTCAGATGGATCGAGTCGTTGCTCCTCATGAATGTACTCGATAGGGTCCTCATTCACGAATTCGTCTCCCGGCTCTACCCAACACAACAATAGAACAACAACCAATCACGGTGCAATGTGCAAGCAACATGATGCAAGACATGACATGGAATCTAAGATATGAGGTGCAATGCATATTAGGTGCTTCGGAAGGGGTGCAAACGAGACGGAAGGTGAAACAATGAACGTGGCACAATCTTGGTAAGCCAAACATGACACTGGATAGATTGATAGATTTCTATTGAAATCGATATAAAGATCATCGGAAACGGATGCATGGTTTGCAAATGACGAGCAAAATAAGATGCAATGCAATCTATTGAAAACGGCAATATGACCACTTAGATGCAAAGTTCAAATATGCTAAAACACCCAAACATGAAAAAAAGATATATGGCAGTGAAGTACATGTGAAGCTCTACAAAACATGAACACTGAGCTACTGGTAGAACTCACTAGAACATGTTTAAAACAGCATGGCAAAAATGCAAATGATAACAGGTTTACAGACTGCAGAAATCCACTGAACATGGCAGAAACAGCATCAGATAGCAATGTTCATGCCTAGTAAACTATATGATATAGGAACATATTATAGTAAACAAGATCATGGAATGCTATTACTAAATGCACTTAATAAAACTCCCTTACTGAACTTGTTACAAAGATCTACAGAAATGATGATAGCACTGATGCAAACATGGCAAGTGATATGACTGATTTCAGGCTTGGTAGAATTTCATGGCATGGCAGAAACAGATTCATGATAGCATCTTTGCAAGCAGGTTTAACTCAGTATAAAGCATGTCATGGCATGCAATAAAATCTAGCATGAAGTAGGCATGAAGAAGAGCATGTTCGTGTGCAAAACTACCCCATAGCATATTTGCATAATTATCTACATAAATGACAAAACAACAATCTGATGTAAAATGACATGTGTGTAAACTTACTCAAATGATGAAATGGATGCCACAAATAGATTCCTTGGATTTTTCTACCACAAAAACATATATAATATGTCTATGTTGCAGTAGAAAAATCCCACAAATATACAAATACACATACTGCCTTAATAAGGAAAAGACAGAAAAAGTAATGTTCCAAAATCGAAATGTCCAGATTCGGACATGGCCCGAAAAGGAAAGAATCATTTTCCCTTAAATGGAATATTCGCTGGGTTAAATAAAAACAAAAAGGAGGAGGGTGGTTGAGAGTATGACTAGTGGGGTTCACCTATGAGTGATTCAACGAAAACAAAACAAAAATGAGGGGGTTCGTGTGCAAAACTACTCCATAGCATATTTGCATAATTATCTATATAAATGACAAAACAACAATCTGGTGTAAAATGACATGTTTGTAAACTTACTCAAATGATGAAATGGATGCCACAAATGGATTCCTTGGACTTTTCTACCCCAAAAACATATATAATATGTCTATGTTGCAGTAGAAAAATCACCTCAAATATACAAATACACATATTGCCTTAATAGGGAAAAGACAGAAAAGGAAATGTTTCGGAATTGGAACGTCTAGATTCGGACATGGCCTGAAAAGGAAAGAATCATTTTCCCTGAAATGGAATATACGCTAGGTTAAATAAAAACAAAAAGGAGGAGGGTGGTTGTGTTAGCAACCTGACAAGTGGAGCAGCAGCATCGCAAGGTCAGGAGGAGAGGAGTGTCAAGACCACCAGGCCAAGGAGGGAGAGAAAGCCCAATCACAAGTTTACGAGCCCCTAGTGGGTTTCTTACATGTTCGAGCCCAAGGGGGTGTGCGTGACTATATGTAGAGAGGACGTAGTAGGTGGAAGGTATCATGGTTGGGACAAACGAACGGCGGCAGCTGCCTGTATTTCTGTTCTTCCTCTGTAACCCTTCTTCCTCCTTGAGTTCGATCGCCATAGCCACTGTAACAGTTCCCCACCACATTTATATGAGAGAGTAGTGGGTACCTAACACGTGGTATCAGCAGCCACCTCACCACCCTTCCGCCGTCCCCCTGGAGACTTGCCGACAGGCGAACGAGCGCCAGCAGCTCCTCGCCACCATGGACCCGGCGCTCAAGTCCTACCTCGACAAGCTAATTGAGACCCTGAAGAAGGCCAGCGATGACACGCGCGCCGATATCAAGGAGCTCAAGACCCAGATCGACGACCAGACGGCACAAGTGGAGGCCCTCACCGCATGGAAGCCCGATCTGGAGGAGCGCTTCTCCAAGCTGCAGGACGCGGTCGCACTCCTCCAAGGTGCGCCGCCCCCAGCGGCCACGACTTCCAGTGGTACGACAGCGCCCAGCCTCTCCGATCCAGCGGGGCGCGTCGGGATCCACGGGCCTGATGGCCACGGCATGACACATCATTGACGGAGCGAGCTGCCGGAGGGGGGGGGGTAATCTTTATCGACAGCTACTCCGGCCAATGGTACGCCCGATTTTCAAACCCCTCTGTCGCAACGCATCAGTTCATCTCCCAATTCCGAGCTACTGTCGGGACAGATTGTGGAAGGGATGGGACACACACCACCTGCTCTCAATTTCCCCCCATTTTCAGGTGAGAATCCGAAGATGTGGAAGACCATGTGTGAGTAGTATTTCACCATGTTTCAGGTACATGAGTCCTATTTTGTTCCAATGTCAACACTGCAATTCTCCGGAGTAGCCGCAATTTGGTTGCAGTCCGTTCAACCTAAGATAGGGCAGCTCGATTGGGAAGCTTTCTGTGATCTGGTGTGCACTCGTTTCGGTCGCGATCGACACCAATTATTGATTAGGCAGTTTTATGCACTTACGCAAACATCATCGGTCTCAGAGTACATTGAGCAATTTGAAACACTTATGAACCATTTGATTTATTATACTGATGCAACCCATCTGTTGTACTTTTTGACGAAGTTCGTCGAGGGGCTCCGCAGCGACATCCGTGCAGTGGTCATGGTGCAGTGACCGGGTGATCTGGATACGGCATGTGCGCTAGCCATATTGCAGGAGGAAGTGGCCAAGGGGCAGAGGCATCGTCGCGTTGAGAATGCTGATTTCTCTTCATATACGCAGCGTGCCCGATCGTCAGCACCACTCCTGCTTCCAACACTGTCTGCTCGTGTCAGCGGTCCTTCTCCAGCAGCTGATGATCGCTGTGGTACAGAAGGGGCTCGAGCAACGGGTGATGCAGCCAAAGTCACCGCACTCCGCAACTACCGCCGCGCCAGAGGGTTGTACTTCAAATGCGGTGACAGGTGGAGGCATGATCATATTTGCCCCCCGACAGTCAAATTGCACGTCATTGATGAGCTTTTTGATCTATTTAACTTGGATGTCACCGCAAGTCCCGACGATGCAGATCCATTGCCGCTGACAGTACATCAAGTGATCAAGTGTGGCATTTGTCGGTGCATGCAGTTGTAGCTACAGAGGCACCCAACTACCTGCAGATTCATGGCTGGCTCCAAGGGCAAGAGGTGCTCATGCTAGTTGACTCCGGAAGTTCTGCTTGTTTTGTTTCTCAGTAGCTACTGCCATATCTTTGTGGGGTGGAGGAAATGCCAAGAGTTGTTAAAGTCTCAGTTGCCAATGGAGCAGAATTACAGCATACCAAAGAAGTGTCCGATTGTCCCTAGTTCACACAAAGACACACGTTCTCCAACAATTTCAAGGTGCTGCCACTTGGATCTTATGATGTGATACTGGGCATGGATTGGCTCGAATACCATAGCCTGATGCTGATTGATTGGCCACACAGGTGTATGCAAATTGAGGACCGTAGCCACACTATCACCCTCCAGGGTGTTGCTGCCAAGCGACCGTCGTGTGCCCTGCTATCTAGTGCTCATTTTGACAGTGTTCAGAAGAATTCAGCAGTGGCGTTTGTGGTTCAGTTGTGTTTCTCTGCTGATTCTGAACAATAGGTCACAGTAGTGTTAGAGGAACTGCCTCCAGAGATAGTTTAGATCTTATTGGAATATGAAGACCTATTCATGGAACCAACGGATTTACCACCAGTCCGTGAGTGCGACCATCAGATACCTTTGATGCAAGAGGCTCAACCTATCAACATTAGACCGTACAGGCACAAACTGGAGCTGAAAACTGAGATTGAGCGACAGGTAATGGAGCTATTGAAGGTCGGGATCATACAGAAAAGCAGCAGCCCGTTTTCATCTCCCGTCATCTTGGTTAAGAAGAAAGACGGCACTTGGTGCATGTGCATCGACTACAGGTGTCTTAACGCAATGACCATTGTCAGTCGGTACCCGGTCCCAATAATTGAGGAAATTTTGGATGAATTGGTCGGTGCCAGAAGTTCTCTAAGCTTGACTTACAAGCTGGTTATCAATAGATTCGCCTCGCACCAGGTGAAGAACACAAAGCAGTGTTTCAAACCCATTCAGGTCATTTTGAGTACAAAGTTGTTAAGTGTGGATTGGCTGGTGGTCCAGCAACTTTCTTGGGGGTGATGAATACAACACTACACCCGGTCCTGCGAGTCTGCGCTATGGTGTTCTTTGACGACATCATTGTATTTAGCTCGTCCTTCGCGCAGCATCTGCAACATCTACGAGAGGTATTCACACTTTTGAGGAGAGATCAGTGGTACATCAATCGTTCTAAGTGTGAGTTTGCGTGGAAGGAACTGAACTATCTGGGCCACACTATTTCAGAGGGGGGGTCTCTACTTACAACAGCAAAATTCAGCAAGTGGCAACATGGCCTGTTCCCACATATATGAAGGAATTCTGTCCATTCTTGGGGCTGGCAGGACATTAAAGGTGTTTT
The DNA here is from genome assembly GCA_032464435.1 of Aegilops umbellulata. Taxonomy (NCBI): domain Eukaryota; kingdom Viridiplantae; phylum Streptophyta; class Magnoliopsida; order Poales; family Poaceae; genus Aegilops; species Aegilops umbellulata. The sequence continues at coordinate 186,463,406 of CP136055.1, forward strand.
GTTCGTCATTTTGGTACCCTCGCTCGACCTCTAACCCAGTTGTTGCGCAAGAACAATCCTTTTCATTGGAATGCGGCTATGGGAGAGGCATTTGATGCACTGAAAACAGCATTGGTCACAGCCCCTACATTGGTGTTGCCTGATTTCACCAAGCCATTCATCATTGAGACGGATGCTTGCGAGTACGGGGTGGGGGCAGTTCTGTAATAGGAGGGGCATCCAATTGCTTATCTTAGCAAAGCTCTCGGACCCAGGACACGAGGCCTGTCCACATACGAGAAGGAGTACCTAGTTAGGGTCCTTGTGGTGGATCAGTGGCGGCCTTATCTGCAATTCTCAGAGTTTATCATCAAGACCGACCAAAAAAGTCTGGTGCTTCTTGAAGAGCAACAACTGCCCACTCCGTGGCAACAAAAGGCATTCACCAAGTTGTTGGGCCTCCAGTACACAATCTTCTACTATAAGGGGCGGAAAATACAGCAGCAGACACTCTCTCTAGGAGGCCACTTGTTACCACTCAGAACATTAATTCTATTTCGGCGTGTTAACCAGCATGGCTCCAAGCAATGACGCAAGGATACTATCATGATCCCACGGCTCAACAGCTTATCACCCAATTGGCATTAGCACTAGTGGCTAGTGGAAAATTCACCTTTTAGCAAGGCGTGTTGCGTTTCAGAGGTAGAGTTTGGTTGGGCAACAATGTTACCATGCAGGGCCAGATCATGCATGCCCTCCATGACAGTTCCATGGGCGGCCACTCGGGATTTCCTGCCACATAAAGTAGAATTAAGAAGCTTTTTGCGTGGCGAGGCATGAAGCAACACATCAAAACGCATGTCCAGACTTGCCAGGTGTGTCAGCAAGCTAAACCCGATCGCTCTCCTTACCCAGGCCTCCTACAACCTCTCCTGGCGGTGAAAAGATGCTGGGATTTGATCTCTCTGGACTTCATTGAAGGAATGCCATCATCTGGCCGGGCAAACTGCATTTTGGTCCTGGTCGATACATTCTCCAAGTATGCACACTTCTTGGCAGTGACTCACCCGTATACGGCCCAGCAAATTGCTCAACTGTACGTCGACCAAGTTTACAGATTACATGGCATGCCAGAAGCTTTGATTTCAAACAGGGATGCAATTTTCACAAGCAAAGTTTGGCAGGCACTATTCAGGCTGCAAGGGGTCGAACTGAAGATGAGCTCGTCACACCATCCTCAGATGGACGGCCAAACCTAATGTGTTAATAAATGTTTGGAAACATACCTCCGTTGTTTTGTTCAGAGTGCACCAAGGAATTGGAGCAAATGTTTAGCATTGGAAGAGTTTTGGTACGACTCATCTTTTCATTCTACCCTGGGATAAATTCCATTCATGGTGGTTTATGGACAAGAACCACGCCAACTGGGTACCAGTCCTGATCATGCTACACCAATGCCAGAACTCATTGTTTGACTTGAAGAAAGGCAGCAAATGCAAGATGTTCTCCGCCAGCATTTGATGCGAGCGAAACAAATCATGAAAGACCAGGCTGACAAACACCGCTCATGGCGGGAATTCCAAGTGGGAGACCTAGCTTTTCTGAAATTGCAACCATACATTCAGACAAATGTTGCTCATCACGCCAACCACAAGCTCATCTTCAAATTCTTCGGGCCATTCCCAGTGATTAGGCGCATCAATGAAGTTACCTACGAGCTCCAACTTCCCGCCAACTCATCTATATTTCCGGTGTTCCACGTCTCCCAACTAAGGCATGCTCTAACCCCTGGTGCCCGTGCTTCCTCTCATCTACCTGCAGCCGCGGAGGTCCTTAACACTCCGTCCAAGTTGTTGGATCGTCTGTGGTGCCACGACGCTTGCAAGATGCGTGAAGAAGGCCTGGTGCGTTGGCAAGACGAGAGGGATACACTAGACACCTGGGAAGACATTGACGACCTCAAGCGCCGCTTTCTGCAAGCTCTGACTTGGGGACAAGTCGGTTCTAAAGGAAGAGGGGGTGTTAGCAACCTGACAAGTGGAGCGGCAACATCGCAAGGTTAGGAGGAGAGGAGTGTCAAGCCCACCAGGCCAAGGAGGGAGAGAAAGCCCAGGATGACAAGCGCCGCTCATGGAGGGAATTCCAAGTGGAAGACCAAGCTTTTCTGAAATTGCAACCATACATTCAGACATCTGTTGCTCGTCGCGCCAACCACAAGCTCAGCTTCAAATTCTTCGGGCCATTCCCAGTGATCAGGCGCATCAATGAAGTTACCTACGAGCTCCAGCTTCCCGCCAACTCATATATATTTCTGGTGTTACATGTCTGCCAACTAAGGCATGCTCTAACCCCTGGTGCCACTGCTTCTTCTCATCTACCTGCCGCCGCGGAGGTCCTTAACACTCCATCCAATCTGCTGGATCGTCATTGGTGCCGCGACGCTCGCAAGATGCGTGAACAAGGCCTGGTGCATTGGCAAGACAAGAGGGCTACACTAGACACCTGGGAAGACATCGACGACCTCAAGCGCCGCTTTCCGCAAGCTTCGACTTGGGGACAAGTCCTTTCTGAAGGAAGAGGGGGTGTTAGCAACCTGACAAGTGGAGCAGCAGCATCGCAAGGTCAGGAGGAGAGGAGTGTAAAGCCCACCAGGCCAAGGAGGGAGAGAAAGCCCAATCACAAGTTTACGGGCCCCCAGTGGGTTTCTTACATGTTTGGGCCCAAGGAGGTGTGAGTGACTATATGTAGAGAGGACCTAGTAGGTGGAAGGTATCCTGGTGGGGATCAGATGAACGGCGGCGGCTGCGTGTGTTTCTGTTCTTCCTCTGTAACCCTTCTTCCTCCTTGAGTTCGATCGCCATAGCCACTGTAACAATTCCCCACCAGATTTGTATGAGTGAGTAGTGGGTACCTAACAAGTTGAGATTATGACTAGTGGGGTTCACCTGTCAGTGACTCAACGAAAACAAAACAAAAATGAGGGGGGATAAAATGCACCCATGGGGATCGAACCCGGGTCTCACCGGTGTGGGCGCGCATGGTCAACCACTTGGCTAGGTGCTACAGGCTTGGAAGGATGGAGGCCTCGCTCTTTTTGTCCTCAACCAGGCGGGGTTGAGCCTGCTGGACATAGGAGGCAACGGAGACGACGACGCCAGTAGGAGCACGACAACGACGGTGACGGAGGGGAGTATACACCGGGCGTGCGGGAAGGGGGCAAGGATGCACGCATGCAAGTGAAGTAGCAAGGGAACGTGCGCGTGCGGGCCCTCCCGAGGACGAGCTCGTGCTCGCCTCGGTGGCTATGGTAGTGGCTTGGCGAGGCCTGGGGCTCGCGCGTGCGTGTGCAAGCTGGAGCGTTGAGGCGAGTGTGTCAAGGTGGAGCGAGGAACGCACGGGCAAGCCGCGGCCATGATAGGAACTACCCAAAAAAATTACAACTTCGCCGGAGCACCGAGAGCATGGGAAAGATTGGATCGAAGTGGCGCCTGTGGTGATCTATTAACGACATGAAGGAGCAGGGAGGAAGTTGGGTATACCTCATATACCTATGAAAGGAATACGAGGCTGGGGACTCGACGGAGATGGTGCGAGGCAGATCCGAACTTGGCGGGTTTCTGACCGGGAAGAAGAGGAAGAAGACAGCGTCGAGGCGGTCGATCCAGAGGCCTTCTGGTCGCGGGCGTGGAGGCAGGGGACGTAGAGGAACTTGGAGGTCTTCCCCACGGCGGCCGAGGTGGTCGGAGGCGCGGCGAGGGGTTATCTCGAGCTCGAGCTGAAGCTCTCTCGGGTCATGGCGAGCAGGGCGACGGTGTGTGCGTGGAGGCTTACCTAGGCGGCAGCGAGGGAAGGAGAGGAGGGGGACCGATCGAGGAGGAACCCTAGGCCACCGGTGACATGATATATAGGGGCTAGGGACGCTGGACGGCCGTCAAATCACGCCCATGTCCGACGTGGACACGTTGGATGCACTGTCGTACAGGAGGATAAAGCTCCTATACGTGTGGGCTGACTGGGCTGCGGTGCGGGTGGATGGCTGGGCCGGGTGCGAGAAAAGGCCCAAGTGGTTGTGCTGGAAAGGCCCTTTCCCTTTTCCTCTTAATTCTGTACATTTAAAATCACAGCTGTAGAAAGGAAAAAGGCCAGGGAGGTAGGAGATGTATATAAGAGATATGAAAATATCCTTATGACCCTGGATTTATACCCTATTTGAATAAATTGCTTTGGGCGTTTTTTAGAGATAAAAAAATAAAACAAGTATGAATAAAATTGAAACTTGAGGCATTTTTTAACCTAACCAAATCAACTCCAAAATAGGTGAGACTTGGTAGAGAGGTAAGTGACATGATGCTTGAATTACGAGGCAAAGATGGACATTGAAAGAGAAGGGAATGTGGCACTTGCCAAAAGAAGGAAGTAGAGGTGATCATAGAACAACAACATGAGCACCTCAAGGCATATGTTGAGCATGTAAAATACAAGAGGCAAAACAACCACACAATGACCATGATGACACAACATAGTAAGAATAAAATGCAATATGACAAGGATTGCATGAGATGACTATGCACTATATGATGATGACATGGCAACCAACAATAACGCTTGAAAGAAAACAACAAAATGACCCAAAATGAAGGAGCCCAAAATGGAATTGATCATGTTCAAAGTTGGATATATTGCCAATATTAGGAAATGTTACATATGGGGTGTTACACTCGTGAGGACCGTCCTCAAGGCAACGCTGGCCTCTGTCGGCATTCTGGGAACGGGGGTCCCCAGACATGCCTGCATGCGGCCCACGGCGTGGCTCTGCTCGCGGCCTAGTGTGGCCCATCTTCATCGGCGAATGCCCATGACCCTTGCGAGGGGCCAAGCCTCGCGAGGTGGACGACACAAGACCTCCTCGGGAGTGGCCTCACGAGGCTGGCTTGCGAGGGGCGGAGAGATCAAGGCAAGGTGAACCTCGCGAGGTTCCAATGACGTAAGCCATGACGACCAAGGCCAGGCGGGTGCCAGGCGGGAGCTAGCGCACATTATCCTTGCTTCCTATTTGGTGCTAAGGAGGCAAGCGCAGGCGAGGAGTACTGAGGCATCAGGCAAAGGTTTCCTTATCAGTGCAACGAGACCAAGACCAGCAAGACGGCAGGATGGAGGTCACCATGGAGCCCAAGGTGGCGTCACCGCCAGAGCCTTTGGCAGACGAAGACCACCTTTAGTCAGGATAGCTTGTACTAGCTGTCCCCCTTCAAATTTGGCCGTTGTTGGATCCCTTCCCGCTCAATATTTGGGAAGAGGACCAGGGCCTCCATAAATAGGACTAGCCACCATAGTAGGAGGCAACTGATCCAGAACAAGTCGAGGACTCATCTCGAACAGATCCATCCCATCCTCACACCCACCAAGCACAAGAACACCTATCCTTAGGAGGTTGTTCTTCCCCTTGTATTATTCATCCTCAGCCCAAGAGGCAATCCATGACACCACACTGGAGTAGGGTATTACACCACAGCGGTGGCTCGAACCAGTATAAATCTTGTGTGCCTTGTGTTGCGAGTTCGTCGAGCTAAGCTTTGAGATCGCAGCAAGGTGAAGCACCTAATTAGGTAGGGGGAGATCTTCGCGCGCACCCCGGTGTTCGAACCTCAAGGGTTTTGAACCCGAAATCCGACATTTGGCGCGCTAGGTAGGGGTGCGCCGAAGCTTTCCTTCCATTGATCCGCGTCCCATCGCTTCGTCATATCCATGGCGGACGCTCGCCGAGCTCGCGCTGAGCGTCGGGCCGCCCTCGCCTCCCGCGTTGCTCAGACAGCTCCTGTCGGCGGGCCACCCCGCCGCTTTCCGTCGCCTGCCACCAGCGCCGTCACCGGCCCGGCGGGGAACGAGCATCAAGCATCCTCGCTGCACCCCTCGGTGCGGCGGGATGGACGCACCACCACTCCGTCGCCGACCCCGGCCGGCTCATCGTCTCACGCCCGTCGCGCTCCCACGGACGCACATGCCGCATTGTGCATGGCACGCGAACTCCTGCGCTACCGCCCCATCGACGACCTCTAGGAGGACTGGCTGGAACGCATCACCGAGCTCGTCAGCGCCGTAGGGGGCTCCCTCGCGTCGTCCCTCTCGCTGCCTCGCCCTCCGCCAACTGCGGGTGACATGGCCCATGGAGCACCACCGCCACCACGTCCGCACCAAGACGGCATACTGGCGCCAAGGCGTGCGGCCCCCCGGCGCGACCCGCCACGTTGGGCACCCATGTGCGAAGAAGGAAGCTACCAAGAAGTTCCTTGTCCACAAGAAAACGCTCCCGCGCTCCCAGCACCACTACGACAAGACCGTGCGTCGCCTATGGTGGCGTTGCGCGGACATCAAGGGCAGGCTCCACATTAGCTAAGGCTCCCGGTAGCCACCTTCGCCTGCCGTGCCTTCACTCCTGAGCTGCGTAGCGTCGCATGGCCGGGCAAGTTCAAGCCAGACGTGCCTCCTCGCTACACCGCCACCCCCGACCCCGCGGAGTTCCTGCATCTCTACGAACTGAGCCATCGAGGCGGCCAACGGCGATGAAAAAGTCATGGCGTACTGGTTCCCCATGGCTATCAAGGATGGCGCCCGCTCATGGCTCCTGAACCTGCCTCGGGGCTCCATCTCCTCCTGGAACGAGACGCACGACCGCTTCGTTGCCAACTTTTAGGTCACTCAGGACCACCCTCCGGCCACGGGTGACCTGCACAGCATCAAGCAGCAGCTAGGGGAGACCCTCTAGAAGTACATCCAGCGCTTCAACAACGTTCGCCTCAAGATCTCCTAGGTGGCGTCCGCGATGTCAAGATGAAGGAGGAGCTTGCCATACACGAGGAGTTGTGCACATACCTGGAGCTATTCAACCTGGCAACCAAGTCACTACTGGAATCTGGCATTTTGCCATCTGCCATGACAGATGGCAAAGGCATGGTCGGCGGATGGCAAAGGCTTTGCCATCAGCCAGCAGATGGCAAACAGTTTGTCTGAAACCCTATCGGCAAAGGCTTCTTTGCCATCTGCTGGCTGATGGCAAAGAGCCTTTGGCTTTGCCATCAGCTGGCAGATGACAAAGCCTCTTAACGGGGTTAGCCCCGTTAGAAGGCTAACGGCATACTTTGCCGTCTGCCAGCAGATGGCAAAGGCTGCAGGCTCTTTGCCGTCTGCAAGCAGATGCCAAAGGCTGCATGCTTTGCCGTCTGCCAGCAGATGGCAAAGAGCTTTGCCATCTGCTGGCAGATGGCATAGAGCCCAAATAGGCCAGCCCAAATTTTACATGTAGATGACACGTGGCCTCTTTGCCATCTGCCAGCTGATGGCAAAGCTCTTTGCCATCTGCCAGCAGATGGCAAAGTGACTATATTGCCCCATTTAATTTTGATTTTTCTTATATCAGTACATTTTCACATAAAATCAAACACAAATATATTTATATGACCAATATAGCATATTCAACACATATTACCAATAGTCATGAACACATATATATCCAACACATGTTACCAATAGTAGCAAGTTTCATCCGTACATATACATAGTTTCATTAATATTACACTGTTTCATCCATAGGTAGCAAGTTTCACAAGGTCAAAACAAAAACTAAATACAAGCACTCCATCAACCCAAGCTTCCGTGATCTTAAGCAAATCTGTAAAATGGGAAAGAAGAAAGTTAGAAGAAGAAGATTATTATGATGCGGAAATATGCATGGATTGTCAAACAGGGGATCTAGTGAAATCAATTGGGCAAAGTACAAAGTACTTGTACGAACTAAAAGCTGCACTTATATGGATAATATGACTGTATTAGGAGAATAAAGATATTGACAATAAACTATGGAGAAATACAATGATATCAAAACAACATTTTTTCCGCTAGATCCATAATAGTAGAACATCCAATTGATTGTATTATTACTTCAATGAACTAACTGGGAAGTAGCATTATTTAGAGCTACATATATTCAAGATGAAAGCATGTACACCAAACATTTTTGTGATCAAAACCAATAAAGCGTCAAATATTTCGCGGATCCATAGACATAAGAACATAGTGGACTGATACCCACACACCTAATAACTTCATGCCCTTTAGTGTGTTACTTGCAAGATATTCAGTAAAAGGATTATAAACAAAGCTTAGCCATTCCACCTCTAGACAGTACAATCAGATCTTTAGCTTAAGCTTAACAACTGAACTGCAAGAATAAACACGACACTCATGATAACAGATGAACATGTCAACCTTCTTGCCTCACGGTGACATGTCAACCTACTTGCCTCACAGTGTACCGTGTACACCAAAAGCCAGAGCTGGTGAGTGAATAAAACCTGCGGCATCTATGATCACTGTCACTAAATTAAATAGTCCAAATATTTGTCGTAGGTCAAAGTGGTGTCTGAAACCTTTGAGAATCTGCAGTTCAGACTTGAGAATATAGAACGGCAAGACACAGGTGCATGATACACCTAGGAAGAATTCGCCTTCACAGTGGCATCCAGGAAGAACTCAAAATAAAAGCTGCACTTATATGGACAATATGACTATATTAGGAGAATAGAGATGTAGACACTGAACTATGGAGAAAAACTATCATGAGTAAATATCAAGAAGTATTTGTGCGGACAAATACAGTGGAATCCTATACAACAAACCAGGTTTGACTCAAATCAAGTGCTTGGGTGTATCACTCTTGCATCTTTTCACTCTCCTTCTGCTCAAACATTAGCGTTACATATTCTCTCCAACCTAAATAAACAAAATGAGCAAATAGTTAGTCACTAACAATATTCAGAAAATTGACGGTAAAACAATCATGTTGATATGAAAAACACAAAATTGGACCATAAGCCCATAATACGCGTAGACTGGTCGGCAGCCGTCATTGACGCTTCTTTCTCGGCGTCGCTGGGCAGAAGCCCATGTCGCTCGACCCACTGGTGTGATTAGACATCGGCATCACATCTCGCCATGCCCCGCCTGGCATCTATATCCTCCCCTCTCACTCTGTCCTTGACGAGCTTTTCATCTCCCTTGATGTGTCCTGAGCCAGTTCCTCAACTCTGACCAAATTCATGGCAATAGGTAACAGGTGCAGGGAGTACATCGCAGAGGGCGTCCTCATGTCCAACTTGACAAATTAGTTTTTAAAGTTTTAAATATTCCCTTGTGTGGATGCAGTGACATGTGTGCACATGGGGTGGCATGCTCATTGTCATGGAATTGCACGTGGGGTGGTATGCACTCCTCATTTTCACGTGGGTTCGACTTCTACTAATTATATGAAAGTGCATTTGTTTCTTATGGCTTGTGTTGTTTCTTCTTTAGAGGGTCACGGACATGGCTTTCTTCGCTGAGGACGTCCATCGTTTAGCAAGGTATTGTGTATGGAACAATAACATAATCTGAATTTGTTCACCCAGTTGGCAGCCCAACAAAAAGCTATCTTCACTCTCCTTTGGAGATAACACACTTAACAGTCTGGGGTCACGCTTCTTTATTATTCATACTATATAAAAATATATAATCCTTTTCCTTATTCTTTATTATTGTGTGGGTCATATATGCTAAGTTGCTCTCTTCTGCTACAGCGCAAGTGTGGATGGACATACATACAATATTCTCATGTCTGGCTAACATATTTATTTTTTGCAAAAAAGTGAATTTTGGAGTTTCAGCTAACAACTTCCACGAGCAAATCCAGGTTGTGTCTGCACACGGACCTTGACAGCTTCAAAGGGGCACGGAGTGATATCAGAAATTACCTCAGCAGAAGCTGAACCTGCAAGGTAAATTAGGGTCTTGTACTTCACGGCATTGTCAGGCCCAACCATAGCTGAGTAGGTATTCTTAAAGAACTTGTAGAACCCAAACTTGCAAGCCCCCTGATCACTGTAACCAAGCAAGGTACTAATCCCCTAAAGAATCCCCTAGCTCCTTGCTCCTTTAACAGAACACCAAATCCAGATGAGATGCTCTTGTAATTCGCCGGGTATCACTGTAACCAAGCAAGGTACCAATCCCCTGAAGAATCCCCTAGCTCCTTGCTCCTTTAACAGAACACCAAATCCAGATGAGATGCTCTTGTAATTCGCCGGGTCAATCTGAAACAATTGATAGAAATGTTTTAGGTCCAAAATACTTACTTCAAACCTATCAACACTTCACCAGTTGTAGCTTAGAATATCCAAGATGGAGAGCAAACACATAGCAGTACATCTCAAATTATATTATTCTCAACCAAGAAGAAACCCTTTTCTTAGAAATCAGAGTACATCTCATGAATAAATCACACCCATCTCAATTATCCATTTATACGCATCACATGCATCAGCTAATCAACCCATATGAACTGCTTGCTTGTTTTATTTTATACAGTAGCTAATCCACTAAAAGAAGCTAAGGAACCCGGAACAAAAGCACATAAGGAATCATTGCAGGCAGTTCTATGTCCTGGAAGCAACACAAGAACCAGGCACTTCCTGCTTCCCACAATAAGTGTGGCTGGGAGGGAGTACTATATACCTACAACTGAATAAACATCAAACCAACCTTACTATGCTGATTCAAGTATTCACATCTAAGCAAAGTGCTGTTGGAAAAATAAGATGATTGAACAACCATAAGTACGCTATTTCTCAATCCAAACCACTCCAGTAAACAAGCTATTAGTATGAGTTTTTAATCATAGACTGCATCGAAAAAATTTCAACCCCATAGCTTATCCACCATCACAGCAAGAACCTCACCGAGACAGCCAGGCATAAGTGTTTCATCATTCTATTACTGTCACCAATTTCTCCAGTATTTCACCGTTACTAACACCGACCCCTGACGCCAATACGACATGTTCCTAATTCGACAACTGTTTCATGGCCCGACTGTAACGTTCACGGAAAGGACATTCAGGCGAGCATTTCAGCGGCCTGCAGTCTGTACAAAACCAGAAGGCAGAGGCACCACATGCTACTTATTTCTCAGCTCACATGCTTGACCAAAAATCTGAAAGCAGAGACCATGCCTAATTGTTTGACACATCCCACACAATCACTACCATTGGATTCCCAAAATACAGAGCCGCCATACAAGTGCAGGTGCAACACAGAGGAAAATTATAAGATGCTGTTAATAGAGGGGCAGAGCAGCGGCGTACCATCCATCACGACGCGGCTGGGCTTCAGGAGAAGGGCGGCAGGCGCAGCACGGCCTGCTCGGTCTCCATGGGGTCGGAACGCGAGATCTGCACATCACCAAGAGCAGCACCCAATCAGTCAATCAGTTGAGCACCACCACTACCAGGAACGATTCAGCGACAAATAAATCTATGCGCGCGGACTGAGGGCGGACGGACGGACGAACTAACCGGGTAGTGGAGCACGGGCTTGGTGTCGTCTGCCGCAAGGTGGAACGGGGGCTTCTTCTTCGCCCCGCCCTCCGCCTGGCTCCTCCCGCTGCCGCTGATGCTGCCGGATCCACGCGAGAAGTCTGCCAGCACCGCCGCCGGCATCGCGTAGGCCTCGTTCGAGCGCTCGCTCCCTGCCGACATGGTCAACCGCCTCCGCCGCCGCCGTCACGAGTGAATGGGTGGTTGGGCTGCCCGGGGGGTGGGGGTTCTTTTTCTTTCTTTCTCTTTTTTTTGTTTAGATAAATGGGATGGATGGATGGATGGATGCCATGTCATCAATCCATGACACAAACATTTCAACCAATGAGAACAAAAATAACCCCACAGTTTTTTTACCTGGAAAAAAATTACCCCATCTCTTTGCCATCTGCCAGCAGATGGCAAAGAATCTTTGCCGTCTGCTGGCAGATGGCAAAGAGGTGGGGCTGGTACGCCGTTGCACTCTTGACGTCCACAGGACATGCCAACCTCTTTGCCATCTGCTCGCAGATGGCAAAGATTATTTGCCATCCACTAGCAGATGGCAAAGAATTGGCTGATGGCAACCATGTTCTTTGTCGTCTGTCAGTTCTTTGCCATCTGTTTTTTATAAGCAGATGGCAAAGACGTTGTTTGCCATCAGCTGGTAGATGGCAAAGAGCTGGTTGATGGCAAATTCCCTGTTTCCAGTAGTGAGTGTGCAAGGGCTGATGAAGGGCGCATTTCCCTTCTCGAGCTCCCAGCTGTCGACCTAGAGGAGAAGAAAGCCAAGGCCAAGGATGTGTAGCGCAAGGGAGTGGCTGTACTCGCGATGTAGCCGGACATGAAGCGCCGCCGCAACCAGCCTGAGTCATCCAAGAGCAGCCGGCCATTTTGCGCCTTCCACAACGTCCATAGCCACAACACGAACGACTATCAGGAGCTTAGGGCCGTCCGAGATGGACGCCTCATTCGATGCCTCGAGCGCAACAACCGGGGCTACGGCCGAGGAGGAGGACGTGGCGGAGGACGCTGGGATAACTGTGGCCCTCGCCATGAGTGGCGTGACCGGCCTCGCGAGGACCGCTGACAGGACCAACCTCGCGAGGGTGCCTAGAGGGATCAACCTCGCGAGGATCGTCCTCAGGGCAATGCTGGGCTTCCTCCGCTGCCGCCACCACCAAGAAGGAACGGCGACCACCATCAGGACGAGGGGGCTGGGGGCTTCCAGGAGCCAAGGGCTATCTCGTGCATCCTGGGCGGAGCTCAGGCCCTAGCCTGTTAGCGAATCTTCAAGTAGTTTGCTCGCAAGGTGAACGCAGTCCTCCCAAGGCTCGAGGCCACACACCCGCTTAGGTGGTCCAAGTGCGCCATCACCTTCAGTTCGGCAGATCAGGTCAAGTGCGCAGCCACCACTAGCGCTCTCCTGATGCTTTGCTCACCCGTTATCAGCAACGTACAAGTCATCAAGACCCTCATCAACGGCGGCGCAGGGCTCAACATCGTGTCGATCGATACGTTCGACAACCTTCAAGTGCCCTACGATCAGCTTTAGCCTACCAAGCCTTCTAAGGAGTGACCGAAGGTTCCACCACACCAATAGGGCAGGTCCGCCTCCCTGTCACCTTCAGACAGTGCGACAACTACCGCACTGAGATCATCGACTTCGACGTCACCCACATCTGTCTGCCATACAATGCCATCCTTGGGTATCCGACCCTGGCCAAGTTCATGGCAGTGACTCACCACGGCTACAACGTCCTCAAGATGCCAGGAAGCGGCAGGATCATCACAGTCCCCTATGAAGAAAGAGATACGGTGTGCTCCCTCGAGCGCGCCTTCCAAGCAGCATCCATCGAAGACCCCGACAACAATGCAGCACAGTACCCTCCTGAGGCCGTCCCTAAGAACAAGAAGCAGCTACTCCGCACTAGGCCTCAGGAGGACGGCGCCGCAGGTGGAGCCACGTCAGGATCAGCGCCCGTGCCTGGGGCGCCTCCCTCACTTGCATAGGAAGGCGCGCCCGGCGCCCTCCTCGGGCAGGGCTCGGGGGCTCTCTTCTGGAGGGGCTCAGACCTTGCCAACATCGCGAGGGAGGCGCTCGGGCACCACATGGAGGCGTGCTTTGCAGCATGCTTACCCCAGGAGGACACCGGACGAGGAGCGCCCGGGGCTCAGGAGTTCATTGCCAAGACCACTCAGGAACTGCAGGATGCAAGAGCCATGCGCGGCGACCGTCGCTCACCTGACACGGCTCCCCATCCCGGCGAGGATGGCGGGCTGCGCGTCTGTGTCGACATCCCAGGGCTCAACAGGGCCGTGTCTCAGGAGCTTTTCTGGCCTTCACGCGTGGGACGCTGCGAGGGCCCGCCTCACAGCTACGTTTGCATGCGTTTGGCCTGCCGAGCGTGGCGTCTGCCTTCCAGCGCAACCTGCGGAGCATCCTTTCGGCTCAGGAGGCCAGGCATCACACAGTCCTGGCGGAGACGAAGACGACCCTCAAGGAACTGCCTGGACCCCGGAGCCTCCCGAGGCTTAGGGCCCTGGTGGCTCATGAGGAGCAACCCCTTCATCATGTGTCTTCAGCTACCTCAACACCCCTTCGACGACAGAACCAGGTGACATCTTCCAAGTTTATTTAGCTGGGAGCGCCCCTCGGGCTGCATCATTCCCAGGCCGCATGGGTCCGTCCCTGTGGCATGTATCCCTTTACATCTTTAGCTTACCTTGCTGGGGGCGCCCTTGGGCTGCATCATCCGCAAGCCGCCCGGGTCCAGCCCGGTGGCATGTATCGTTCTTGCATTTACCTAAGCTAGCTTACCTCTCATGCATAATCTATCTATGGTTATCACCTGCTTGACTGTCACCTACCACGGGAACTGCTCACACAGGCACGGTGCTTGCGCCTAGGTCCGTCCCTGCAACGTCGATAAACCTGAGCGGTCGAGCTCTGGCCCGTGGCACGCCCCGCGAGCGTCACCTCGCCGGGCCCTAAGTGCCTTCATTCTCTTAAGGAGCGACCAGTGGCCGGCCGGCAACCATAATAGCAATATGTGCCCCTCCTCGCACTGACTTGCAGGAACCTCCCGAGGACAACAGCGGGCGGTACCGCGGGATCCTTCTTCTCCCACGCAATTCGCTTGTGCATTAAAAGGGGGGCTCCTAAGCATCGCGACTCAGGAGCTCCTACTGGCTCTCCAACCCTCAGCCCCTGGCCTTGACCATGGCATCGCGACCCGGCATACCAACAGCGACTGAGCTCGCTCGAGGGCCGGGACCTGAGGACGTAGAGCACAAAGGAGAGCATGGGGAGGAAGGGGAAGCACGCACGGGCCTAACCTAGCTGCGCCACGACTGCCAGCGCACAAGGCTGGTGCAACGCAAGGAAATGACTCCATAATACCAAGATAAGTTTCGCGCCCCGACCGACCGATCACTACAACACGGGATTCTCACTTGCTGCAGCAACGTCGCCTCCCTTTCTTACCTCTCGGTGGCCGCTTGCGCGCCAAAGGGGACCCCCTGAGCATCGCGCCTCAGGAGCTCTTACTGGACCTCGGGCCGCTCACCTCCTGGCCTTGACCACGACATCGCGACCTGGCATATCAGCGACGGCTGCAGCCTGCCTGGGGACCGGGACCTGTCAGCGTAAAGCACCAAGCCGTCGCGAGGATAGAAAGGCTAGACTGAGCCGAAGCAGGACACGCGCTCGCACAATTTCATAATAAGGATAATATCAACAAAAGACATTCGAGGAGCCCTATCTTTACACGCCCCCACGGGGTTCGTTTCGATTCCTCGCAGGGAACGAAAGAAAGGATATTCGAGGAGCCCTATCTACACGCGCCAGCGCGGCCGACGCCATCATCAATAGTGGGCCACGGGAGACCGGCGCGAGCCACATCCAGATTAGTGACGGCGGCAGCCGGATGCTGCGGCCTTGCTCCAAGCCCGGCGAGAGCTCAAGGGCACGTAGCTGTCATCGCTCGTCTCCGGAGTCTCGCAGGACTCGGGAGAATCGCTGGACTCCCAAGCGGCGCCAGTATTGCTGGATGAGTCGCTGGTGAGGTGGGCGGCAGGCCCAGCTCATGCCGCGGCACCGTTCAGGCAGCCCTCTCCGGGGCAGCACACCAAGCGACGGCCTTCTGCGTCGAAGAGCTTGAAGAACATGGTGGAGTGATGCAGGGTGAAACCCTATACGGCCGATCTTTCATGAAAGGAGCAGATCCCCCATAAGAACGCGGAGAACACGAGGGGGAAACGAGGGAAAACACAAGAGGAAACATGAGAGAATCACTCAACCAACAAGAATAGATCACACATGCGCTAGATCGATGAACACAAAGGTAAGATACAAGATTCAAGTCCAAGAAAGGACGATACAAAGGTAACTGGTTCTTCTCGTAAGGAGGTCTTGATGGGGGTCTTCTCCGTGAGGAGGTCTTGAATCCAAGGGGATCTTCTCCGTAGAGGGGCCATGGTCACTCTCGAGGAGACTATCCGTATGGATGAGCAAAAGCTATCCTCCCATATGAGCTACTACTTTGCTAACCCTAAAAATGGGGAGGAGGAGGTCTATTTATAGCCCAAGGGGCGACGGGGTAAGTGAGGGAACGAAACGGGTACACGGGCCTCGGCCCAAGTCACGCACGCAGGCGCTGGCCGGATGATCTGGGAGTTGGTCCGGATGTTCTGGGCTTCGGTGGTCCGGATGATCTAGATCAGCGTCCGGATGATCCGGCTGTGTTGGAGCAGCTGCGGGAGGTCCGGATGTCCGGGTCCTGCTCCGGACCTCCGGGTGTGGCCGGATGATCTGGGCCTGGGTCCGGATGATCCGGCTTCAGGTTGAATCTTCGGGTCTCCATGGGCGTTGTAGCCGGATCGTCCGGGCCGGGGTCCGGCTCATCTGGGCTAGGGCCGGATCGTCCGGGCTTCTATAGTCTTTGCCCTTCTTCTTCTCTGTCTTCACGTCCATCTTCCTCTTCAGATTCTCCTTGATCCTTGGCGTCTCCATGGCTAACTCCTTGATACCTGAGTATGCACAATATATCCGTTTGAGGTAGTAGCCATGTCTCATGGTCATCGAAGTGGAATTGTGAGAGGAGAGATGTCACCTCGGTCTCGAGAGCTCTTGCACGTGATCGAGTCATGGGTCCACTAGGCACTTGGTGAGACGATGCTAGGTCCATGGGGTTGACCTTGGGATGCTCCACATCGTCTCCCTCCCTTGGGAAAGATCCGACCTCGGATCGAAATCCTCATCACCATGGTACGGGGAGAGATCTTTGACGTTGATGATGTCGCTCACAGAGTACTTGTCACGTGGGATGTCGATCTTGTATGCATTGTTGTTGTAGAGTGCAAGCACCTTGAATGGTACATCGGCTCGTGGTAGAAGTTTGGACTTGCGTTCGTTGGGTGATGTAGGGTGGAATCCTAGATGGATGATCTTTCACAAAAGGAGCGAGATAACTCGAAGAACACGACGAACATGGGGCAGAACAGGGAGAAAACACGAGAGAAACACTCAATCAACACGAAATAGATCACACATGTGCTAGATCGATGAACACAAAATATGCACGATGATCCAAGGTCAACAAAGGACGATACAACGTAACCGGGTTCTTCTCCATATAGGAGGTCTTGATGGGTCCACCCAAGAGGGGGTCTTGAATCCAAGAGGATCTTCTCTATAGAGGGGCCGCGGTCACTCTCGGAGAGACGATCCGGTATGGATGAGCGAAGCTCTATCTCACATATGATCTAAACCAACGCTAACCCTAGAAAGAGGAAGGGGATGGAGTATATATAGTCTACGGGGGCGAAAGGGTACATGGGCTTCGGCCCTTCACTGTTCACACGCAGGCGAGGCCGGATGTTCGGGCGTCGGGCTGGATGTCCGAGGCTTTAGGAGGAGCCGGATGTCTGGGCTTGTTGCCGGATGTCTGGGTTGGCGGGGCAGGCTTCGGTGGTCCCTGGATAGGCGAGCCTGGATTTCTGGGATGGTGCCCGGATGTCCGGGGCTTGGTGGGGGCCGGATGTCCGGGGCTCGGGCCGGATGTCTGGGCCAAAGTGGCCAACCTACGGGTGTCCTTTGTTGTTGGGGCCGGATATTCGGGCTGGGGGTCCGGAT
Source organism: Aegilops umbellulata (assembly GCA_032464435.1). NCBI lineage: Eukaryota > Viridiplantae > Streptophyta > Magnoliopsida > Poales > Poaceae > Aegilops > Aegilops umbellulata. The sequence goes on from CP136055.1 coordinate 186,480,901, forward strand.
GTTCGGGGGTTCCGGAGGAGCCGGATGTCCGGGCCTTGTAGCCTCCTTCGCCTCCTTCCGGTGGTCCTCTTCATCCATGGACTTGGCGGCTTGTCCGTCTTCACGTACATCTTCGGTAGCCTCCTCTTGACACGTGATCATGCATAGCATATCGGACATAGGTAGTAGCCATGTCTCGAGTGGATCATATGTGATATCGCTAAGGAAAGAAGTCACCTCGTTCTCGAGAGCTCTAGCTCGTGCTCGTGTCATGGGTCCTCTTGGCTCTTGATGAGACGGTTGTAGGTCCATGGGGATGATCGTGGGTTGCTCCGCATCATCTCCCCTCCCTTGGGAAAGATCTGACCTCGGATCAAAATCCTCATCACCATGGTACGAGGAGAGATCTTTGATGTTGAAGATGTCGCTCACGGAGTACTTGTCGCATGGGATGTCGATCTTGTATGCGTTGTCGTTGTAGCGTGCAAGCACCTTGAAGGGTCCATCCGCTCGGGGTAGTAGCTTGGACTTGCGTTCATTGGGGAAACGATCCTTGCGAAGGTGTAGCCACACAAGATCTCCGACATGGAACATCATGGGTTGCTTGTTGACGTTGAGCTTGGTCGCGAGTCGTTGTACTTGGCGCTCGATTGTGCTCCTTGTATCTTCATGCATCTTCTTGAGGAAGTTGGCTCGTGCACTCGCGTCCAAGTTGGTGCGCTCTTGAAGCGGTAGAGGTATAATGTCCAATGGGGATAATGGATTGAATCCATAGATGACCTTGAAGGGGGACTTGCCTGTAGTCGAATGTCTTGCTCGGTTCTAGGCGTACTCGGCGATGGGTAGGCATTCTTCCCACTCCTTGATGTTCTTCTTTATCAATACGCGTAGTAGGGTGGAGAGCGTACGGTTGGTCACCTCCGTTTGGCCGTCGGTTTGTGGATGGTATGCCGAAGAGAACAAGAGCTTGATTCTGAGCTTGGCGCACAAGGTCTTCCAAAAGTAACTCAAGAACTTGACGTCGCGGTCCGAGACAATCGTCTTTGGCACTCCATGAAGGCGCAAGATTTCCCTACAAAACAAATTTGCAATATGTGAAGCATCGTCTATCTTGTTGCAAGGAATGAAATGAGCCATTTTGGAGAAACGGTCCACAACAACAAGAACGGAATCCTTGCCATTTCGAGTTCTTGGCAAACCAAGCACAAAGTCCATGCTAATATCTTCCCATGGTTGATATGGAATTGGAAGTGGCATATAGAGGCCATGAGATTGGGCTTTGGACTTAGCTTTGCAACATGTAGAACACCGGTTGGTGAAGTGATTGATGTCGCGATGCATCTTGGGCCAAAAATAGTTCTTGGAGAGCGTAGCAAATGTCTTGTCGCGTCCAAAGTGTCCCATGAGTCCACCACCATGAGATTCCTGCAAAAGTAACAAACGCAAAGAGGACTCGGGAATGCAAAGTTTTTTAGCTCTCATAAGATATCCATCTTTGATATAGTATCGATCCCAAGAAGTATGCATCAAACACTTGGCATAGGGTGTAGCAAATGTAGGATCATGTTCATACAATTCTTTGATATGCTGAAAACCAATGACATTCAACTCAAGAGTAGTGACAAGCATGCATATACGGGAAAGCGCATCCGCCATAACATTTTCTTTACCCTTAATGTACTTGATGACATAAGGAAATGACTCAATAAATTCACTCCATTTAGCATGACGCTTGTTCAACTTAGTTTGACCCTTAAGGTATTTAAGTGTTTCATGGTCGGTATGGATGATGAACTCATGTGGACGAAGGTAATGTTCCCATTCAGGCAAAACTCATACTAAAGCATATAGCTCTTTGTCATAGATGGGGTAATTGAGTTGCGCTCCGGATAGTTTATCACTAAAGTATGCAATGGGGCGCTTCTCTTGCGTTAACACGCCTCCTATACCATTACCACTAGCATCGCAATGAATTTTGAAAGGTTTGTCAAAGTTGGGTAATGAAAGCACGGGGGCATGAGTAAGCAAATTCTTAAGCTCATTGAAAGCAATATCTTGAGATGTTCCCCAAACAAACGGTGCATTTTTCTTACTCAAAGCATGCAAAGGTGAAGCAATGGTGCTAAAATCCTTCACAAATCTACGGTAGAAACTGGCTAAACCAAGAATACTATGCACTTGTTGCAAATTGGTTGGTTGGGGCCAAGTTTTAATAGCATTGATCTTAGTTTAATCAACATGAACACCCTTAGAAGAAACTACGAAACCCAAGAAAACAAGCTTATCAACACCAAATATGCATCTTTCCATATTAGCATAAAGTTGCTCTTTCGAAGAGTTTGTAGCACGGTGCAAAGGTGGGTGACATGCTCTTTGAGAGATTTGCTAAACACAAGGATATCATCAAAGTAGACAACGACAAATTCACCAATGTAAGGGCGAAACACGTAATGCATAAGGCGCATGAAAGTACCGGGTGCTTCTGATAAACCCATAGGCATGACTAACCACTCATAAAGACCAAACTTTGTTTTGAAAGCGGTTTTCCATTCATCACCCTCTTGTATGCGGATTTTATAGTAACCACTTTTAAGTTCAATTTTGGAAAATATAGTGGCACCGCTAAGTTCATCAAGCATATCATCAAGGAGTGGAATGGGGTACCTATATCTAACGCTGATAGCATTGATAGGTCTACAATTGGAGCACATGCGAAAGCTACCGTCACGTTTTGGCACAAGAATGACCGGTACGGCACAAGGACTCAAACTTTCATGCACATCTCCATGGTCTATGAGATGCTTTACTTGCCTTTGTATTTCTTTGGTTTCTTCGGGGTTGACGCGGTATGGAGCTTTGTTGGGAAGCGGCGCTCCAGGGATGAGATCAATTCGGTGCTCAATGCCTCGTAGTGGAGGTAGACCCGGGGGTAGCTCATCGGGAAAACATCTTGGAATTCCTGCAATAGAGAAGATAACACCAAAGGTAGATCGTGAGAGTTGTTAGTTTTTGTGACCTCGTCCTTGCACAATAGGACATAGTGTAGGACACTTGATGGGTTCTCACACACTTCTCTCATCTCACGTTTGGTGGCAAAGAGAACTAAGTTTTTCTTGTCGCTCATCGTGGAGGCACTCAATTTGGGCTTGTGGCGCTCACTCTCTTTTTGGTGGCTCGCTCTCTCACTATTTTCTCCATGATGGGTGGCTTGCTTGTCGGCGAGCACTTGGCTTGGGGACATAGGTCGTAGCACGAACTCTTTCCCTTTCATCTTGAAGCTATAGTGATTTGTACGCCCATTGTGAATGACACCTCGGTCAAATTGCCATGGTCGTCCAAGGAGGAGGTGGCAAACGGTCATCGGAAGGACATCACATTCCAATGTGTCTTCATAGGCGCCGATCTTGAAAGAGACTTGTACTCTATGCTCGACTTGTATGGTGCCGGTGTCGCTTAGCCATTGAACCTTGTAGGGGTGAGGGTGCTTCATCTTGATCAATTGGAGCTTGGAGCAAAGTTCTTCACTTGCTAAGTTGTGGCAACTACCTCCATCGATGATGACCTTGACGGAACATCCATTGATGCCGGCCTTTGTGTGGAAGATATGGCATCTTTGATCTTCGTCTTGTTGATGTTGAAGAGTCAAGACCGTGGAGACAACAAGAGCTGGACCTGAATCTTCATCGCAAAAGACTTGGTCATCTTCATCTTCATTTTACACTTGTCGGCGCATGGCCACTTGCTCAAGAGCTTCCATTTCTCCTTCACTCATGGAGTCATAGGTTCCATCGTCGTTGAGGATCATGGTGCGCTTGTTTGTGCACTCGAAAGACTTGTGGCCTCGGCCTCCGCATGTGAAGCATTTGATAGAACTTGTCTTGACGGTCTCATCGGGTGGAGTAGTTGATGATGAAGCTTTTGTGAATTTGCTTGTAGTAGAAGGACGACTTGAGTTTGTCGAAGCTTTCTTGTAACTTGACTTGTCGTCGTTGGTTGTAGAAGGCTTGGTTGAGGTAGAAGGTGTTTGAGTCGTCGAAACTTGATTGTTGGAGAGGACATAGGACTTGGATGAGAACTTGGCATACTAGAAGTCGTCTTGTACTTGCCGTTCTGCTTTGGTAGCTTGGTGCACTAACTCGATGAGGTTCGAGTACGGTTGGAAATCGACAATCTTCTTGATAGGATGATTTAGTCCATTCAAGAACCATGCCATAGTTTTCTCATCATCTTCTTTGATGTTGGCTCGTATCATGGCAATCTCCATTTCCTTGTAGTACTCTTCAACAATCTTGGTTCCTTATTTGAGTTGTTGAAGTTTCTTGAAGAGGTCGCGGTTGTAGTAGTTTGGCACAAACCATGCTCTCATGACATCCTTCATTTGTCTCCAAGTGGTGATGGGTGGTTCACCTCTTGCCGCTCGGCGCTCAATGACTCGTTTCCACCAAATGAGGACGTAGTCTTGGAATTCAAGGGATGCCATTGCGATCTTCTTCTCTTCTTCATAGTTGTGTAATCGGAAGATTTTGTCAACCTTGAATGCCCGTGAGATGTACTCTTGGGGATCATTGCTTCCATTAAACTTGGGCATGGTGAACTTTAGCTTGCCATGTCGTTCCTCTTCATTGTGTTGGTGTCAGGGATGATGACGCCCATGTCGTTGAGGATTGACATTTACAAGTCGCTCTTGGCGAGGAGGATTGTTGACCTCATGTTGCTCTTGTTGATGAGGGTTGACAACCTCATGTTGCTCTTGGCGATGATTGGGTCCATGGTCTTCTTGCTCTCGATGGACTTGACGTTCTTGTCTCGCTTGAGGAGAAGCTTGTCTAGCTTGACGAGGAGCTTGTCGATCTTGACGAGGAGCTTGTCGATGCACACGTGCTTGGTAAATTCTTTCTTGAGCTTCATCGCGAAGTGCTTCTTGATGTAGTCGAGCTTGTCGGCCACGATTGGCTACGGCACGACTTGAGTCATGAAGGGCACGTTGCGATTCAAGTGCTTGAGCTTCACGTAGTTGTTGTTCTTGGCATTCCGCCTCGGCGTCTTGTGCATCTTGATGTTGTCGCGCTCGCTCCTCTTGTTCTTGTTGTCGTTGACGTTGTCGTTCTTGTGCTTGTGCGAAAGCGGCTTGGTTTTGGCGATGTCGATGCTCTTGAGGCCTTGTACAATGGGAGATGCTTAGGGAGGTGCTTAGAAAAATAAACCGGATTTTTTTGAAGCACTGGTGCCTATTTCTATAGAAGAGACGCTTAGTTAAGCGTCTACCCTGTACAAATAAGCACCAGTGCTTAAGAAAATCCTGGTTTATTTCTCTAAGCACCTCTCCTAAGCACCTCCCATTGTACAAGACCTGAGAGTCGGTGTCGTGTAAAGGATTGTGATTTGCTTGACGATCTTGACGCACGGCACGATGAAGAGTGTTCAATGTCGGTGTACTTGAACTGGAGATGGTGTCGTCGGAGTGTCGACTTGAGCGGCTCCTTCTTGGCGAAGTCAAAGGAGACGAACGAAGCAACAAAGATCGAATCTCGTCCATTCTTGCGTCATTCTCGTGCTTGTGTTCGTCGAGCTTGTTGTCGAAGTAATCCCTTGTACAATTCTCGGATTGTCGGAGGTCGGTGGCGAGATTGTCGATGCGGTCGCCCAAAGCAAGTTATTCTTGATGCAAAGCCCGTTGTGCACCAAATAGTTGATTCTTGGTGACGAAGGAAGACATGTCGTCGTCTTGCTCCAATAAGAGGGGGTTGGTAGAAGTACTTGGCCTATCCATCATTCCAAACAAAGATATGTGAGTGGGAGAAAGGGAAGAACCAATATCCAATGTACCTTGACCGATGTTGACAATGGATCAAAGATGACTCCAATGTGTAGCAAGGAAATAGCACAATTGGTACCAATTCTTGTCGGTTCTCACACCTACACAAGTAAAAGCTTATGGTGGAGCTCGGTTAGGATGGTGGCACAAAATTTGATGCAATTGTAAGTGAGACTCAATAATGTTGGAAAAGATTCACAAATTTGCAAATGCAACAAGTAGACCAACAGTAAGATAGGGTACACGGAAACACACACGCAAATAGATAAGATGGGGTTATGCAACCAAGGATGAGCCAAAATGTGGAATTCACCAAGATTCTCTTGTTGCACAACACTAGAGAGACGCTAGCACGATTGCACAATAGCGGATACGAACTTGTGCACTACCTACTAAGCAAAAATGCAACGACTTCTATCCCAAGTATGCTATATGTATGATGTTTCTATGCTTTGATCCAAGATGATCGAGTATGGCAATCTTAATGTTGTATGATGCTATGGTTCTTGCTTATAAGCTCTTTGCTTATCTTTCCTCTTTTGCTTAAAAACTTGTTTGGCTCTTTGATGTTGGAGTTCTATTCTCATGCAATGCTTCACGAACCAAGGTAGCAATTGTGTATGCGACAACAACTTTGTGACACAAGTGATGATGCCGAGATATGCAACACGATGATAGTATGTATGCTATGTGATGTATGAACACTAATGTGCACAAGTCACGTTGCCGGCAATACTCCAGGACTAGTCTCGATGGGTAAGTGACGCAAAAGTAAGGCCATGGGGTTATCAATGCAATTTCAAAAGAGTATGATGATATCATGATACCAAGTTGATACCCAAGGTGAAGGTGATACCAAAGTGATGTTGATGTAGCCGTTCATAGTAGTCCTTGACGAAGATGAGCGGTGGTGATGTTGATGTTGAACCGTACCTAGATAGCCGAAACACAAAAGGACACGGGGACCACAACTCAAATTCTCAAAGCGAAATTTGGCAAAATTGTCGGAGTTGGTAGCGGAAATGGTGGAGGTATGCGGAAGTGTATGTGGCACCGGGACAAAATTTGGCTAGAGTTTGTCGGGAAACGGGTGGTGGATGGGTTTTTGCTGCCAGGGGCCGGATGTCCGGGGGTGATGACCGGATGTCTAGGGTGCCGGATGTTCGAACTGTTCGGGCCGGATGTCCGGGCTCACAATCCGTGGACTTTCTCGAAGAACACCGCGTGGAGAGGTCAAATTCGGACAAAATTCGGACGATTTTGTGGATGAAAAATGGGCAAAAGGTGGGGGAAAAGCTAGATCTACCTGTAAAACACGAAATCCGCGGATCAAATCCAACAAAACTTCATCACACCAACAAATCACAAAAAAATTGGGGCTATTTTTGTGGGGCAATTTACGGATTAGGACGAAAAACAACAAAATCAAGCTAGAAAACAAAGAGAGGGGGCTCCGAAATCGTGATCAACGTGGCTCATGATGCCAAGATGATGTAGGGTGGAACCCTAGATGGCCGATCTTTCACGAAAGGAGCGAGATCCCTCGAAGAACACGACGAACACAGGGAAGAACGGGGAGAAAACACGAGAGAAACACTCAACCAACAAGAAATAGATCACACATGTGCTAGATCGATGAACACAAAAGATGCACGATGATCCAAGGTCAACAAAGGACGATACAAAGTAACCCTCCGTATAGGAGGTCTTGATGGGGCCACCCAAGAGGGGGTCTTGAATCCAAGAGGATCTTCTCCGTAGAGGGGCCGCGGTCACTCTCGGAGAGACGATCCGGTATGGATGAGCGAAGCTCTATCTCACATATGAGCTAAACCAACGCTAACCCTAGAAAGAGGAAGGGGATGGAGTATATATAGTCTACGGGGGCGAAAGGGTACATTGGCTTCGGCCCTTCACTGTTCAGACGCAGGCGAGGCCGGATGTCCGGGCGTCGGGCCGGATGTCCGGGGCTTCAGGAGGAGCCGGATGTCCGGGCTGGGGGCCGGATGTCCGGGTTGGCGGGGCAGGCTTCGGTGGTCCCTGGATAGGCGAGCCCAGATTTCTGGGATGGGGCGCGGATGTCCGGGGCTTGGTGGGGGGCCGGATGTCCGGGCCAAGGTGGCCAACCTACGGGTGTCCTTTGTCGTTGGGGCCGGATATCCGGGCTGGGGGGCCGGATGTCCGAGGGTTCCGGAGGAGCCGGATGTCCGGGCTTGGGGGCCGGATGTCCGGGCCTTGTAGCCTCCTTCGCCTCCTTCTGGTGGTCCTCTTCATCCGTGGACTTGGCGGCTTGTCCGTCTTCACGTACATCTTCGGGAGGCTCCTCTTGACACCTGATCATGCATAGCATATCGGACTTATGTAGTAGCGATGTCTCGAGTGGATCATGTGTGATATCACAAAGGAAAGAAGTCACCTCGTTCTCGAGAGCTCTAGCTCATGCTCGTGTCATGGGTCCTCTTGGCTCTTGATGAGACGGTTGTAGGTCCATGGGGATGATCGTGGGATGCTCCGCATCATTGGGGAAGCTGTCCTAGCGAAGGTGTAGCCACACAAGATCTCCAATGTTGAATATCATGGGTTGCTTGTTGACGTTGAGCTTGGTCGCGAGTCGTTGTACTTGGCACTCGATGGTGTGCCTTGTATCTTCATGTATCTTCTTAAGGTGGTTGACTCGTGCACTTGCGTCCATGTTTGTGCGCTCTTGGAGTGGTAGGGGTGTCCAATGGGGACAACGGGTTGAAACCGTAGACAACCTCGAAGGGGGACTTGCCGGTAGTCTTGTGTCGTTCTCGGTTGTAGGCGTACTCGGCGATAGGTAGGCACTCCTCCCACTCCTTGATGTTCTTCTTTATCAACACACGTAGTAGAGTGGAGAGTGTTCGGTTCGTCACCTCTGTTTGGCTGCCGGTTTGTGGATGATATGTCGTGGAGAATAGTAGCTTGATTCCGAGCTTGGCGCATAAGGTCTTCCAAAAGTAACTCAAGAACTTGACGTCGCGGTCCGAGACAATCGTCTTGGGTGCTCCATGAAGTCGCAAGATTTCCTTACAAAAGAGATTGGCAGCATGTGAAGCATCGTCTATCTTGCTGTAAGGAATGAAATGAGCCATTTTAGAGAATCGGTCCACAACAACAAATACAGAATCCTTGCCATTTTGAGTTCTAGGCAAACCAAGCACAAAATCCATGCTAATATCTTCCCATGGTTGAAATGGAATTGGAAGAGGCATATATAATCCACGAGATTGAGCTTTAGACATAGCTTTGCGACATGTAGAGCATTGATTGGTGAAGCGGTTGACGTCGCGAAACATCTTTGGCCAAAAGTACTTCTTGGAGAGCGTAGCAAGGGTCTTGTCGCATCCAAAATGTCCCATTAGTCCTCCTCCATGAGATTCTTGCAAAAGTAAAAAATGAAGAGAAGACTCGGGGATGCAAAGTTTGTTAGCTGTCATGATGAGGACATCAATACCATTGTTACACCCACAGCCCCTACTACTACATATACTGGACCAATTACTAGAGCTCGCGCACGCCAATTAAATTATCAGGTACTTCCGTTTCTTGGTAATGATTCTAATGTTCATGAGAATATGATGCTGCCTAAATTGGATACATTTGTTTTGCTTACAAATGTAGGGCCTGGCATGGATAAGAGGGATGAACATTGGAGCAAGAACAAGCATGGAGTTGATGGCATGCGCAAGGGGAACAAGATCGAAGTTACAAGTGATGATTTTAGGACTTTGAAGCCACCATAATGAGTGCATGAAGCCTTGGACGAATATACAAGATGCCACTTCATAAACTTCGTCCAGAGGCTATTCAAGGTGCTGCGTCACCTTATTATTGGGCCAGGCCCATGTAATTTCGAAATACATAAGTGGATGTTTTTAGAGTCCGTATGTGTGTGGAAACAAGCGATAGGGTTGGTTTCGGACCCCTTCCCCAAGGGCCACAAAATTCCCCCCTCTTCCTCCATATATACATCCCTTAGGGCACTGTTTAGACTTTGGGTTTTGTTTAGATTAAAAGTTCGCCATAGCTGCAACTTCACGTAATTCGTTTGTGTTCAACGACCAGATCAAGGCGTCACAGAACCCCACCTTGATCAATAAAGCTTTCCTCTTATATTCGCAATATCCAGATTGCAATCTTAGTTTCTTGCTTCTTCTTTGTTTGCCTGCAGGAAACAGACCTTCGTGGTCAGGTTGATCGTGTTCCGGCGTGGTCAATAACCACTCAGAGTTGGTTTAGCGATTGCTAAGGCGCGGCGTCCTTGCACGTTCGTAGTCGGATTGTCAAAGTCGACTTCGTCCAAAACGATAGCCACCATCTCATCGAAAGACGGGACACCTTTGCCTTTATCAAGTGGTATCAGATTTCCAGGTTGCTCGATGAGATTTTACAGTTTTTCATAGTTTAGATCGAGTCTGTTATTCATACCTACATTCCACGAAAAAATCACCAAAAAAATTTAGGGTTAGTTTATCCTATCCGAACCAATCTGAGCCTTAGCATAATCTTTTTTCTGTATTTGCTTTGTTGAATTTGCGGTTGCATCGTCGTGTCAAGTTGCTGGTCTTAGCGTCCAGTCCTGTAGAGTTTCGAGTTCTGTTCACAGGTTGTCACGTCGCCGCTGCCATATATCACCACCGCATCATCATCGGTGCTGCCATATACCACCACCGCACCAACTTCATCACCGCTGCCATATACCACCACCACATATTCACCGCCAATCCGAGTCCAAATACGCCACCACATATCCGCCGCCATAACGCCAATCTGAGTGCACCTGCAACATAAATCCGCCACCAGTCCGAGTTCCACCAGATTCATCTCCGCCACCAGTCCGAGATTCCACCAGATTCCTCTCCGCCACCAGTCCTAGTCCGAGTCTAGTAATTGTTGCATTGGATTGGCTTTCCATATCACGCCATACTCCAAGTCGTGACAGAAAAGGACTCCCCAACTTCCGTGCTACCCGCAGTAGAAAAATAGTTCCAAACTAAAAAAAATTCTGGCTAGGCAGTTTTTAGACCATTTGTAGACTTTTTCGAAAAAAAATTTGTTGCGGAGCAAAAAAAAGAGGAAAAAAAGAAAAAAAAGAGAAAAAAGAGAGAGAAAAAGATTCAAAGTGTGCTCCTCCCTTGTTTACGTGCAGCGCCGTGATTTTGTTAGTGTTCTAGGCTCGCGTCTCTAGCACGGTCTAGCCTAGGACCAGCACAGTACCGTCGTTCAGCGTTTATTCAACTTTGCATCTCTGAATTGATTATTGTTGACCCTTTTTGCTACCATATTATTATCCTTCCCAGCTCCACATACATCTACATCATGCGTTTGACTCTCCCTGGTAATCGCTCTATCCAAGCTTTGAGAGTTTTGACTACATCGGTTGCCGATCACCGCCTCTTGTTGGGTAAGAACTGGTAAGAATTTGAGATTTGCTTGACGGATTTGTGACACCCGTCACCACCACCACTTGTTAGTAGTCTGTAGGATCATATTCTTGTGTGTTTCTATTGCTTCTAACCATGCCAGGATCACAAGCTGATGAGACTAACTGGGAGAACTTGACGAACAAGGAGCTTCATGATAAGTTTCAGCAAATGATGAGTGGAGATGTGCAAGATGTGCTAAACAGATTTGATGAGGCCATGGAGAAGATAGATGGCATGGAGAAGACGTTTGAAACAAAGCTCGATAACAAGTTTGCTGAATTGCTTTCGCACTTTCCACCACCACCACCGGCTGCACCTTCCGCACCTCTACAACAACAACAACAACAACAACAACAACAACAACAACAACAACAACAACAACAACAACAACAACAACAACAACAACAACAATAATAATAACAACAACAACAACAACAACAACAACAACAACAACAACAACAACAACAATAACAACAACAACAACAACAACAACAACAACAACAACAACAACAACAACAACAACAACAACAACAACAACAACAACAACAACAACAACAACAACAACAACAACAACAACAACAACAACAACAACAACAACAACAACAACAACAACAACAACAACAACAACAACAACAACAACGACGACGACGACGACAACAATGACTACCTCCACGTCGGGAAACAGCCCTCCGCCGAGCGAGCCGTGTCCCTCTTCAGCCTGGCCAAACTGCTGGTGCTGCTGTTGATACTTCTGTGGCTCCTTCTGCTGATGTGGAGGAGGATGATTATGCGGGAGATTACGAGGATGAGGTTGATGAAAATCAGAACTACGTGCAACCACCAGCACCACAACCACCAGGTCGTCCACATGCAAATAATGGCAATGTTAGGGCTGCCCCTCAGGTACGAGATCACGAGCATCTCCCTAAACTGAAATTGAATATTCCACCATTTGAGGGTAGATATGTTCCTGATATATATCTTACTTGGGAGTTACAAACTGAATAATGATTTACATGTTTACAATATCCTGAGGAGATACGTGTTCCTGCTGCTGTTTGAGCTTTCACTAGCTTTGCATGTGTTTGGTGGTCTAAACATTGTCGATTATATCCTGTTCTAGCTACTTGGGCTGCTTTGAAAACTGCTGGGCGTACTCGTTGGGTTCCACCATATTATCAACGTGAATTACTTCAAAAATTGCAGCTCTTAAGACAAGGAAAAAATTCGGTAGAAGAATATTACCACCAAATGAGGATGTAGTCTTGGAATTCGAGGGATGCCATCACGATCTTCTTCTCTTCTTCGTAATTGTGCAAGCGGAAGATTTTTTCAACCTTAAATGCCCAAGATATATACTCTTCGGGGTCACTGCTTCCGGTGAACTTTGGCATGGTGAACTTTAGCTTGCCATATCGTTGCTCATCATTGTGTTGGGGTCAGGGATGATAACGCGCATGTCATTGAGGATTGACGATCTCATGTTGCTCTTGGCGAGGAGGGTTGTCTTCCTCATGTTGCTCTTGGCGAGGGGGATTTCCATTGTCTTCATGCTCTCGATGAACTTGATGGTCCTGTCGAGCTTGTCGAGGAGCTTGTCGATCTTGAGGAGGAGCTTGTCGATGCACATGTGCTTGCTAAACCCTTTCTTGAGCTTCGTCGCGAAGTGCTTCTTGATGTAGACGAGCTTGTCGGCCTCAATTGGCTACGGCACGACTTGAATCTCCAAGGGCATGTTCCGCCTCAAGTGCTTGCGCTTCATGAAGTTGTTGTTCTTGACGTTGCGTCTCAGCATCTTGTACATCTTGATGTTGTCGCGCTCGCTCCTCTTGTTCTTGTTGTCGTAGGCGTTGCCGTTCTTGTGCTTACGTGAATGTAGCTTGGTTTTGACGATGTCGAAGCTCTTGAGAGTCGGTGTCGTGTAGAGGATTGCGGTTTGCTTGGCGGTCTTGACGCGCGGCACGATGAAGAGTGTTCGATGTCGGTGTACTTGAACCGGAGATAGTGTCGTCGGAGTGTCGACTTGAGCGGCTCCGTCTTGACGAGGACGAAGTTGAAGAAGAGCGGACCATCATGGTTCGGATATCTTCTTTGAGGGAACTAATGGATGTGTCGAAGTAGTCTCTTGTACGTTGCTCGGATTGTCGTAGGTCGGTGGCGAGGTTGTCGATGCAGTCGCCCAAAGCAAGTTGTTCTTGATGCAGAGCTCGATGTGTGCCAAATAGTTGCGTCTTGGTGATGTAGGAGGTCATGTCGGCGTCTTGCTCCAAGAAGAGTGGATTGGTATAAGTACTTGGCCTATCCATCATTCCAAACAAAGATATATGAGTGGGAGAAAAAGAAGAACCAATACCAAATGTACATTGACCGATGTTGAAAGGTGGATGAATGATCACTCCAATGTATAACAAGGAAACAACACAATTGGTACCAATTCTTGTCGGTTCCTCACACCTACACAAGTAAAATCTTATGGTGGAGCTTGGTTAGGATGTGTCGGTGTACTAGAGTAGGGGTACCCTAGTATCCCGAACTTGTGCACGGGCAGCCGCAGCGTCCCGCGGCAAGGCTTGCCGAGTGACCGCCAGGCTCCTCCGTGGATTCTTTGAAGACATTCAAAAACAAAGTATTTAAGCGAAGGGCACAAGACCCCGGCAAGAGGATCTTGCCGGGAAGGCCAACCAAGGCATCTCAAGGAACTTGCCGCGACGTGCCACGCGTCCCGGCGGGACCCGGCGAGCGACAAGCTTCCGGATGCGACAAGACAACTACCGCGGCAAGCCTCCACTCTGTACCTGCGCTCCAGCACACCCACCTACGTGTCGCTCTGGGACCCTTCCTAGCGTACGTGGCGGGAGGCTGTGTAGCCATGGGTACACTGTGGCATGCCGCGCTAACAAGATCGCCATCGTGGCCAGCGGTGGCGCCCCTGACGGTCCCTTTTCTGCACCGTCTGGGCGACGTAGATAGGCATTTAATGCCTTTGTCCCCTGCCGTCAGGGTTAGTTATGATACACTGTGTAGGTAGCTGTAGCTACCACAACATCTTTACATTTTTGCCCTTACCTACGTTGCCACCTGTTGGAGATCCCTTGAACATATAAAAGGAGGCCCATGCACAACGTAGAGGGGATGAGGCCCCAGAGAGCGATCGCTCCAGAGAACGAATAGAAGAACGCTCGGTCTCGTTAGCTGCTTGAGTGTACTGTAGCACTCAGCGCTCCTGTTGGGGATATTGCTATTTGGGGTAAACCGGCTTACAGGGCCCGGGTTAGCTCCGTCAATGGACCCAAGATGTTAAAGCCCAAGGAGAAATAGAAGGGCCCAAGGCCTATAATCGGTTTAAAGGTTTATGGCCGTAAACCGGCCTGAGGTAAACTTTCATTGTAAGTTAGGAATAGAGAGACCAACCCGGGCACGTTTATGAACCGGAGGTTGGGATTTTGTAGACCGACGGGCGTCACCCGTGTATATAAGGGGACGACCCGACGACGGTTTAGGGACAGACAACAACAATTCGAGGTTTAGGCGAAGCTTATCACTCCCTAGCCCTCGAAACACATCAATCCCATCACAACTAGACGTAGGCTTTTACCTTCATCGAAGGGGCCGAACTAGTATAACACTGTGTCCTTGCGTCCGTTTTAACCCCTTCAAGTTAACCCGTTGCGATGGCTCCACGACTAAGTCCTTTCGCTAGGACATCTGCCGTGACAAATCCACGACAGTTGGCGCCCACCGTGGGGCTATCGCGAGATGGTTTCAAGTTCTTGGAGGGCCGCTTTGAAGGACTCGAGGGCTACGCTGTGGGACGGATGACCAAAAGTCGTCGCGGAAAACTCTACATCGACACACAGGCTGGGGCCCCGATGCCGGCTCGATCGAGTACGGGTACCAGGTCCCTTTTGGCGGCATCCATGTTTTCATCGGCAAGATCGGTGAACCGGGCCCCGAGCTGGGCGTCTGCACCGACCTCGTCGAGACAGCTCGGTGCACGAGATCGACCCTGGTTAAACCGACCAGGAAGCGCGCCTTCGTGGGAGTCATCCACGGAGGAAGCTATGAGTAAGGATCCGAATCCGGTGGCGAAACCGCCATCTACTCCGGCGATGAAACGTCAACCGGGGAAACCGAGTCTCTATACCAGCTGCAAGATGATCGGATTGGGGGCAGCTCCGATGGCGACAGTATTCCGGACCCCTCTGGTCTGCCCAATCGAGTTGGGATCTTCATGGCTGGAACACAGGCGGCGCCACATTCATCAACTGCGGCAGCAGTGATCTCCGGATCGGCAGCGGCAATAGCTGCGCGGGCAGGGGGCCCTGCGGACTCACCGGCCCAAGTATTGTCAGATCTGTTTGACGCACTGGCAGCGCTCATGGCGGAAGCCAACCCGGTGGATCAGGAGGTTCACAATGCCGAGATTGCCAAAGTGAGAGAACAAATCACTCAAGCTAAAGCGGGGCTGGCAGCAGAAGAGGCCAGGATGACGGCAGAGCGTGCCGCTTTAGATGCACAGGCTTACAAGCTCATGATGGACCAGAATGCATCTCAGGAAGTCCTGAAGAGGAAATTCCGATCTCGATTGCCCGCAGCCCTCGATGCCAGAAATCTCTTCAACACCCCTGGGGCGGGGGCCAATAATCCGCCGGGGGTAAACCGTGCGGAGGCAACAGTTGGCGCCCCGGTTCAGCACCGTATAATAAACCTGCCTCGTCACAACACTGGTACACCACAGGCCGTGCCAACGCCATCGGGCCATTATTCCAACCCGATGGATAACCTCGTTGCGGCGGCAGCTCGGTTGGAAGCCATTCCGATCGAAGGCGATTCACCGCAGGATGTAGAGACACACCGAGTCAAGGAGATCCTTAGGACCGCTTTGGCCCAACAAGAAGCATATTCGCAAAGCCGTGATCGGATTCACTCCACCCCTCGCCCCAGCAGGAGCTATAGTAGGCGCATGGAGGAGCCGGCTGTTTCAAGTAATGCCAGGCGTGAAGCGCTCCGCGGCAACAATCCGGCTGGCGTCGACAATGCTCAGGAGATGGTGGATCGCGCCCGTGCGCAGGAGGCCGGATTAGCGGCGCAGCATCAGGCTCGTCAGCTTACACCTATCTTCCCAAATGCTACGATTGAACCGGGGGTGGTTTCTAGTTCTTTGGGAGTATCGTGCCTCGTTCCCGCTTTGCGCAACGTACGCCTGCCTAAGGACTTCAAAGGCCCCCGCAAGGTGCTAAACTACACGGCGGATCAGCCTCCGGAGACATGGGTGGAGAGCTATGAGATGGCTATGGAGATGCTGGATGTGGATGACACGGCGTGTGCGAAGTATTTTACCATGATGTTAGAAGGGACGGCCCGGACTTGGCTAAAGAGCCTACCGCCTAATTCCATTAGTTCGTGGGCCCAGTTGCGAGCCCGGTTTATCAAGAATTTCAAGGACACGTGCAAACAGCCAAAGTCGATAGTTGACCTAGCAGCTTGCGTTCAGCAAGAAGGGGAGTCAACTACCCATTGGGTACGCCGGGTATCGGAAGTTTTGCACTCGTCAGATCGCATCAACGCAGACACCGCCGTGGTACTGTTGGAAGGCAACTGTCGGTTTGGCCCTTTGAAGCTAAAGTTAGGCCAGATGAAGCGTGATTGCACGGATATGGGAACGCTCATGACCGCTTTAGTGAAGTATGCGGATTCTGACAGTACCAAGGATCCTGATTCTGGTGATGACAAAGCAGGGAAGGGAAGGAAGAATAGCAATACCAAAGGCCAGCAGCATCAACCAACAGGCAATGGAGGCGGAGGTAAGTGTAAACCGGATGGGAGCGTGGATTTTGTGGCCAACACCAGTGCACAGAATAAGGGCCAGCGACGTAAGGGGAAACAGCCAGGTTTTCGCGGAAATCCCGGTCCTAATCCGGAGCGTTTGAAATTTTTCTTAAACCAGCCCTGTCCGAAGCACGGAACAAAAGAGGAGCCAGCAACCCATCTTTGGAAGGATTGTTACATCATGAAGGAATTCAAAAGCTCAAACATTTTCCAATATGCTCACGGCTCCGGCGGCGGTTCAGGTTCCGGATCAGGGTACGACGGCGGAGATTCCGGTACAGGGTTCCATGGTAATCCGGGCGGACAGAACAGCCAAAATAATCAAGGTAATCAAAGTGGTTACAGCCAGTAGCAACAGCAGCAATCAGGTTATCAGAGCAACCCGAAACAGTTGAGTGGTGGACAGTATCATGTTTTTACTACAAGCTTGGATAAACGGGATAGAAAGCTTCAGAGGCGGGCAGTTAGTGCTGTTGAACCGGTCACGCCTCACTATCTGCGCTGGTCGGAACAACTAATCATATGGAGCCGAGAAGATCATCCTCCCAGGGTTTATAATACGGGTCAGTTAGCATTGGTGGTGGCGCCTCAGGTGGGAGGTTATAAGCTCACCAAGGTACTCATGGACGGAGGGAGCAGCATTAACATCTTGTATTATGAGACTTTCCGTCGCATGGGACTGGTGGATAAGGATCTCAAACCGACCAATACAGTGTTCCACGGGGTGGTGCCTAGCAAGTCTGCGTACCCTGTCGGTAAGATAGCCCTTGAAGTGGTCTTCGGCGATAGTCATGATTCCAGATCAGAGACGCTGACGTTTGAAGTGGTTAAAATCCAAAGTCCATACCACGCTTTGTTCGGACGACCGGCCTATGCAAAATTTATGGCACGACCCTGCTATGTATATCTGCAACTCAAGATGCTGGGTTACAAGGGCACCATAACGGTTCATGGGAGCCGTCGAATCGCTTTGGAATGCGAGGAAGGAGATGCGACTTATGCAGAATCGGTTTGTGCTACGGAGGAGCTAAAGCAGTACAAAGACAATGTTGATCCGGAGGACATGACTTCATTAAAGAAGCCAACTACGGACCACGATCCGGCCTTGAAGTTCAAATCAGCTGCCGAAACTAAGCTTGTTGACTTCGTACCTGGCGATTCGTCCAAGCAGTTCAGCATCAGTGCAAACTTGGATCCAAAATAGGAAAGCGCGCTCATCGAGTTCATCCGTGAGAATCGGGACATCTTTGCATGGAAGCCGTCTGACATGCCTGGTGTACCGAGGCGACTCGCTGAGCACACCCTTAATGTGGATCCTAAGTATAAACCGGTAAAACAGTTCCTACGCCGGTTTAACGAAGAAAGACGTAAAGCAATTGGTGAGGAAGTAGCCAGGCTCCTGGCAGCTGGTTTTATTATTGAGGTTT
The DNA here is from genome assembly GCA_032464435.1 of Aegilops umbellulata. Taxonomy (NCBI): domain Eukaryota; kingdom Viridiplantae; phylum Streptophyta; class Magnoliopsida; order Poales; family Poaceae; genus Aegilops; species Aegilops umbellulata. The sequence continues at coordinate 186,499,398 of CP136055.1, forward strand.
TTCATCCCGAGTGGCTTGCTAATCCGGTGCTAGTTCTTAAGAAAAACGGCACCTGGCGCATGTGTGTGGATTACACAGACTTGAATAAAGCTTGTCCAACGGATCCTTTTGCTCTCCCCCGTATTGATCAAATCATTGATGCTACGGCAGGTTGCGAGCGTTTGACTTTTTTGGATGCCTATTCGGGTTATCATCAGATCAAGATGGCAGTTAAGGACCAGGAGAAGACGACGTTCATTACTCCCTTTGGAGCCTTCTGCTATGTTTCTATGCCCTTCGGGCTTAAGAGTGCGCAGGCTACTTATCAACGGTGTGTGCAAAATTGCCTCCACGAACAGATTGGTCATAATGTACATGCCTATGTGGATGACATTGTGGTCAAGTCACGAAAGAAGGAGACCCTGGTTGACGATTTGAAGGAAACCTTCGATAACTTGAGAGTGTACCAAATGATGCTCAACCCAGCTAAATGTGTTTTCGGTGTACCTGCAGGCAAATTGTTGGGATTCTTAGTGTCCCATAGAGGAATTGAGGCCAATCCGGAAAAGATCACAGCCATCACCTCCCTGGCCAAGCCGAAATGCGTCAATGATGTTCAGCGCGTGGCCGGACGGATTGCTGCGTTAAGCCGGTTTATCAGCCGCCTCGGTGAAAAGGCGATCCCCTTGTATCAAATGCTCAAGAAGACAGATCAACTTGTCTGGAGTCCGGAGGCTGATAAAGCGTTTGAGGACTTGAAGCGACAGTTAGTCAATCCGCCAGTGTTGGCAGCCCCCGTAGATAAAGAGCCACTCCTGTTATATGTTGCTGCGAACGCCAGAGCGGTCAGTGTGGCGATTGTGGTAGAACACAAGGAGGCTGGGAAGGAGCATCCGGTTCAGCGTCCGGTTTACTATATCAGCGAAGTGCTTATCGAGTCCAAGCAAAGGTATCCGCATTGGCAGAAGCTGGTATATGGTGTTTTTATGGCAAGCCGGAAGCTGAAGCAATATTTTCAAGGGCACCCCATCACAGTGGTCAGTTCTGCTCCTTTGGGTGACATCATACAGAACCGGGAGGCGACCGGTCGGATTGCCAAGTGGGCTATCGAGCTTGGGCCGCACGATTTAAGATACATACCCCGGACGACCATAAAGTCACAAGCACTTGTCGACTTCATAAACGATTGGACAGAGTTACAAGCACCTGAGGAGAGGCCAGATAACACATATTGGACTATTCATTTTGACGGATCCAGACAATTGGAAGGCTCGGGGGCTGGAGTCGTTTTAACTTCCCCACGAGGAGACAAGTTTTGTTATGTCCTCCGTTTAATGTTCCCTTGTACAAACAATGCGGCTGAGTATGAAGCTTTGCTTCATGGTCTTCGGATGGCTAAAGAGATGAATCTGAGCCGCGTTAGGTGCTTTGGTGATTCGGATCTAGTGGCTCAGCAAGTATCTGGCACCTGGGATTCTAAGGACCTGCTCATGGCTGCATACCGTCGTGAAGTAGACATGGTGGCAGGGCATTTCAAAGGCTATCAAGTGGACCATGTGGACCGCAGAAAGAATGAGGCAGCGGACGCTTTAAGCCGCTTGGGCTCTCAGCGTAAACCGGTCCCACCCAATGTTTTCTTGGATGTATTGTATCACCCATCGGTACAGCTACCCGGTGAGCTGGAGTTGGCTATCCCTGATCCGGAGGCTCAATTAGTGGCGGCTCTTCACGTCATCCCGGATTGGACGCTTCCTTATCTGGCATATATGAACCGGGGTGAGTTGCCAGAAGACGAAATCTTGGCTCGGCAGATAGTACGGCGGTCCAAGTCTATGACCATTCTCAAAGGGGAGCTACATCATCGCAGCGTGTCAGGAGCGCTGCAACGGTGCGTATCCCCTGAGGAGGGGTGTGAAATATTACGTGAAATACATGAAGGGGATTGCGGCCACCACGCCGGTTCAAAATCATTGGTGGCTAAAGCGTTCCGCCACGGTTTCTACTGGTTAACTGCTCATGCTGATGCGGAAGACCTGGTCAGGCTATGTGATGGTTGCCAGAAATTTTCTAGACGAGCGCACATACCGGCTCAAGAATTGAGGATGATTCCAATTACTTGGCCGTTTGCGACTTGGGGGCTCGATATGGTTGGGCCTTTTAAACGTTCCAAAGATAAGAAGACCCACCTATTGGTGGCGGTTGACAAATTTACAAAGTGGGTGGAGGCAGAACCTGTCAGTAAATGTGATGCGGCCACGGTGGTTCAGTTTATAAAGAAGGTGATCTTCCGGTTTGGTTTTCCACACAGCATCATCACAGATAATGGTACCAATCTATCCAAAGGTGCCATGAAAGAGTTCTGCGCACGTGAGCATATACGGCTTGATGTTTCTTCGGTAGCTCACCCACAGTCTAATGGTCAAGCAGAACGAGCGAATCAAGAGATCTTGAGACGTATCAAACCCCGGCTTCTGGTCCCTTTGCAGAGGACGCCGGGTTGTTGGGTTGAGGAGCTACCGTCTGTATTATGGAGCATCAACACCACGCCTAACAGATCCACGGGGTTTACGCCGTTTTTTATGGTCTATGGAGCAGAGGCGGTTCTCCCAAGTGATATACGACATGATTCACCTCGTGTGGCAGCTTATGTTATAGCGGACAACGAGCAGGCACGGCAGAACGCTCTTGACTTGTTGGATGAGGAACGTGACTTAGCAGCTGCCCGTTCAGCGATTTACCAGCAAGATCTTCGCCGTTACCACAGCCGTCGGGTTAGAACCAGAGCCTTTCAGGAGGGGGATTTGGTTCTCCGGCTCATCCAGGATCAGTCTGATATGCATAAATTATCCCCGCCTTGGGAAGGACCTTTTGTGGTCAGCAAGAATCTGAATAATGGGTCATACTACCTGATTGATATTCGAGAGCGGAAAGATTCACGCACATCAGAGGAGGAGACCAGCAGGCCGTGGAACATAGCTCATCTTCGACCTTACTATACATGAGCCTTGGGCTCTGTTTATGTACATATCATGACCATGTATATATTATGATCAATATAATTAACCGGAGCCTCGAGTAAAGCGGGGTCTCTGTTTTTCTTCACATCATGCGTGGTTACACGGAGTTGATTCGCTTTAGGGCAACCTCCGGTTTACCCCTTGAGGTCGCTTCACAGAAGATCAACAAAGTCAGTTGGGGACCTAGTCGACCTGAACCGTAGCTACACCTCCGGGGAGCTTGGTCATGTCTTGACGACGGTAATGCCTTCTGGCTGGCACAATTGCCACTAAGTCAGTTGGGGACCTAATCGACTTGAACCGTAGTTACACCTTATGGGAGCTCGGTCATGTCTTGATGATGGTAATGCCTTCTGATTGGCTTTTAAACAGCCAATAAGTCATTTGGGGGCTTGGTCGTGTCCGAACCAATGCAATGCCACTTGATCGGCCCTAGGCCACTGAGTCACTTGGGGGCTTGGTCGAATCCGAACCAATGCAATGCCATTTGACCGGTATATTTGCCACGATTCAGTTAGGAACCTAGTCGACTTAAACCGTAGCTACACCCCTTGGGGGCTTGGTTTTTTTTGTCTTGACGATGGTAACGCCTTCTGAACGGTTCATAGCAACCACCATTTGCATGCGTTTTACTATTGCGTTTTCTCTCGTATTTGGTTGTTTGTTATCTTCCTTCTTGTGCTGTTTTTGTTCTTTGGAACGACAAATACTTTTAAACCGATTCAGCTGACACAGCCTGGTCCGTTTTTTAACCCGGAGGCAAGTTGCCCGGTTTGCCAAAGGCGCAGCACGGTTCGTATGGTCGGAAGACCGTCCTTTGTACCCAGTAAAAACAGGAAACACAAGTTGGAAAAAGTCATGGCAAGGGAATCAGTACCCGTGCACAAAGGCGCATTCAAAGGCAGAGGTATTAACTATCTTATTACAAGGCAGCGTAGTGCCTGAATATATTGTTTTTTTTTACGGACTAACGTCACCAATTAAGGTGAACCAGAGCTTTGATTACGCCTGTTCGCCGCCTCGGTTCGAAGGTTGTGGATCATCTTGCGCCGCTTCAGCCTTCTCATGGCTACCCATTGGCTGGAAATCAGCAGTGGTCCAGTCGATTCCCATTAACGCTTGAAAAACAGCTTCTTCATGGATCAGCAAAGACGGTTCAATGTCAGGGGCGTAGGTATGCTTACGGATTGGAGGAATAAGGTTTCCGCTTCAGGGATCGGGGCTGCTACTCGCTTGTTCTGGTTATCATATTGGGCCTGATAATGTGTCAGATCTGCTTCTTCAGCCAATTGACAAGCTAGGGGGCGCACCGCCCGGTTTATCGCCCTCAAGTCATTTTCGCCGAAATCTGAACCGTCTTCTTTCAAGCTGGGATATCCTTGTGCCGCTTCGACAGGATCAAAGTCTGGTACCCACGCTTTGGCCCGGATCAAGGCAGTGTTGGCTCCGGCTCGAGCAGCTGATCTTTTTAACTCTTCAATCCGGGCAGGAAGCATGGATAACCTTTTTAACGTGTCTTGAATCAGAGACGGTGCAGGGTTGTTATGCGATGCAGTGGTGATAGCTCTCTGTGCTCCGGTATACAACTGTTCAATCAAAGTATAAGCAGCTTTGAGTTTCATCCGCACATCAGAACCCAAGTGTCCAATACGTGTGCCTGCAGTGTTTCAAGATGGATTACAAACCGGACATAGGATATAGCAGACAAGGTGCAAATTGGAGGAAGGGCATCGAAAGAAATTTACCAAAGACGGCAGAGGTCATGGACTTTACGGTGGATAATTCATCAACCACCGGTTTGAGAGCAGCTTCGGCATTTTCAGCCCTTTTAATCAAAAGAGCCTTTTCAGTAGCCCAATCAGCTTGTTCCTTTTTGCGGTTTTCTTTCAGCTGTTCCATAATGTTTAAGGCATTGGTCAATTCTTCCTTCGCTTTTGCAGTTTCAGCCTGCTGGGTTTTTAGGATTTCCTGAAGGTCCGAGACTTGTCTCTCTTTGGTCTTCAGATCCCCCTGCAGCAGGTCATCAGCAGTGTTCAGAAAATATTGCACGGTTTGGAAGTATCAACCACACAAGCAAGTTATGTGCTCGATACTTGGGGGCTAATGCGTACTTGATCTTAACGCATGTTTTACATTACAAAAGTCCCAAGATTAATACAAGTATTTACACTTGGCACTTGGGGGCTAATGGTTATTTGATGATGTTTTCTGGTTACAACCTATGTTGAAGCCCTGTTTTTTTTTCAAACCGGACCTTGGTTGTCAAGGCAGCATGATTCGGATTACCATCTCGGATTGGAAGAAATTGAGAAGCTAAGTTGCAATAGAAGGAAGCACAAGAGAGTTACCTCAACTTTTTCTTTCATCATCCTGATCATGCCAGCTTCATAATCGCGACTGGTGTACAGTCGGTTCAGGTACCCAGAATAAAGATCTTGGGCGCTTAAAGCGGCATACGTTGAGGAATCAACGTCCCATTTGCCCTTTATGGCCGAGATTTCTTCCTTACCAGTATGCTTGGCTAAGGTAGCAGAGTTCCCCGGTTCGGAGCGACCAATGCCGGTAATCACAACATCATCATCTTTGGAATCGCTGCTCTGCATTGGCACTGTCAGTTTATCAACAGTTCCATAAGGGTGGATGGATTCCTCAACCCGAACAGTACTGGCTGGCTGATCGGTATGGCTGGCAGGATCGGTAGGCCTTTCTTCAGCATAGGCGTCATCTTGTGGAGGTAGATAATTCTGAATGTCTTCATGAACTAGAGCATCAGCGCCAGGAGTTTTCTCCGGTTCAGGAGCGGCAGTTCCTTCGGCCGGATTATCCAGACGAGCCTTCTTGCTCGGTCTAGGTTTAGCCCTGGGAGAGACCCAATGATTGAAAGAACGGTGTAAGAAGGATTAAGAAACCCATATGGAAATATGTTGTGATCGGTTCAACTTACCCAATAACTGTCTTTAGCGGTGGCAGTTGAGTGGCTGAAGATTCACCAGAAGATGAATGGGAAGTGACATGATAATCGGAGTCAGATGGATTAAGAGGCTGACGAATTAAACCTGCTTTAGGAGGAAAGCTAGCGCATAAAACGGAGACCTCTGAGCGGCGTTTCCGAACCGGGCTGTCCGGTAAACCGGCGGAGGTAACTACCTGGCCACTATGCCGGGTGGTGCGACGAGCTTCATGTTGCTGGGTCTTCACAAGAAATTTGGGATCCAAGTAAGCAAGAGGATGAGAAAATTTAACTTTCCGATTTGCTTGGCGAGGATTTTTCAAAGGCAAAGGAACTGTATCAGAAGAAAGAATAGTTACCTCTTGGCCTTCAGCATTACTCGCTTCAGCATCGTCCTGACAAATATCATCATCAATAAGACGTATAAAAAGTAAGCCAACTGAATCGAGGTCTACCTCAAGGTCCGGATTACCCACATCATCCTCATCTAATTCCGGGGTAGAGGAAGCGGTGTTCCTTTTCTTCTGAGTAGGCTTCTTCACCCTTGTTTTGGGTCGGGTTACCTTTTCTGTTGGCTCTTGAAGCTTCTTGCTCCAAAACGGATCATCTCCCTGTTTCAGAAAGGATTGGAGTTAACAGTATACATATAAGGAGATCATAAATTCTATAACAAACAGAGGTGAGATGCTTACAGCAGGTGGTTTACTTGTAGCACAAAAGGGAAGCAGGCCGGTTCGGGCGCAAACATATTCCGGTTCATTCAGCATCTTTTTCACAGCTTCAGTAACTTCGTCTTCCGTCAGCTGAATGTTGCAGTGCCTCAAAGGATCATTAACCCGGCCCGTGTATTTGCACATTAAACCGGAGCGGATACTAAGGGGCAGGATGCTCCATGAAATCCAGCAACGGGCAAGATCTACTCCTGTTAAACCGTTAGCCATGAAGGCTCTGAGCTTGGACAGTTGAGGGGCATACTTACTCCTCTCTTTGGCGATTAGCCTTGGGGGGAAGGGGTGTGTATTGCTAAGTCTCTCTGGACGGAAGCCAGGCAGAGGATTTTCTTCAGCAGGGGAAGTATCCTTGCAATAGAACCAAGTGTGATTCCATTCTTGCGGATGACTATGTAGCTTGGCGTGAGGATAAGTCACTTCTTTCCTCTTTTGAATCGCCATACCACCCAGTTCCATATTAGGGCCGTCGGTGAATTCAGTACGTCGGTTCAAATGAAAACAGTCTCGGAACAACTCTACAGTAGGTTCCTCCTGGAAGTACACCTCACAAAGCACTTGAAAATGGCAGATATTCGTGACTGAGTTTGGACCAACATCTTGTGGGCGCAGCTTAAAATTAGCCAGGACGTCCCGGTAAAATTTTGAACCGGGTGGGTTAAAGCCCCTGGCCAGGTGATCCGCAAACACAACAACTTCTCCTTCCTGGGGGGTAGGAGGACATTCATTCCCTGGAACCCTCCAATGGATGCAATTTTTGCTACTCAAGGCGCCAGTCAGAACTAAGTTGTTTAATTGGGTCTCGGTGATGCGAGAGGGAACCCAGTTGCATTCGTATACCTGTTTTGCCATGAGGAAATCTACAAGACAAAGATATTCCGGTTTGAGAACAGGTGTGATTGTAAACCGAAGATGCTCTTATATAGACCGGAGTTATCTAGAATGATATCATCTGGCGGTTCATCAAGGGGACTAATGGATATATAGTTTGGGTTGTTCGCTCTGCTAAAAGTTAAACCGACCAGATCTAACAGTTATGAATATGAAAGCAGAAACAGATCCCGTACGGATTCTTTCAAAACAATGGATCTACAGCTAGGGCAAAAAAGAAGTAAAAATATGAGGTTTGGCTCGCAGCAGAACAGCACAAGTTCGACAAGCAGGGAAATGAGTGGGATCTAAGGAGATGAGTACAGATTTATGGCGAATACTGAGAGTGACTACAAATCACAATATAAGTATCATAATCTGTTCACAAAAACTTGCTATGGAGATGAACAATGAACAGTGGCAGGATAAGGATGACGAACCCTAGAACAGATCTAAAGCAAGAAGAACAGGAGCCTTACCGGGATCCAAACGGATGCGGAGGGTCGCCGCGGTACTCTGGTCCGGTCAGGTTGATGCAGCGGCCGGAGTTGATGCAGTAGCTGACGGCGGCGGCGGAGCTCCGAAGTCTGAGTCGCGAGGAAGACGAAGAAGGGGACGAAAGGGAGGAAAGGAAGATGGCCTTCTAGTCCTATTTATAAGGCGCGGCGCGCGTGCCAGGCGCGCGAATCCAGGAGCCGGTGATCTCGGGAGCCCAGCTGATGCCTTGATTATTGCGGATTTAGCAAAAAGAAACGGTAACTTTGTGCTGATGTCATATCGGTTTACAGCAGCAAGAGGAGACGACGAAACGGCGGTTTAACAGTTACTGGAAGACATTTGAAGACATAAATTCTTATTAAGGATTGACATGAACCTGTTCAAATCAATCTGGGGCCTAATGTTGGGGATATTGCTATTTGGGGTAAACCGGCTTACAGGGCCCGGGTTAGCTCCGTCAATGGACCCAAGATGTTAAAGCCCAAGGAGAAATAGAAGGGCCCAAGGCCTATAATCGGTTTAAAGGTTTATGGCCGTAAACCGGCCTGAGGTAAACTTGCATTGTAAGTTAGGAATAGAAAGACCAACCCGGGCACGTTTATGAACCGGAGGTTGGGATTTTGTAGACCGACGGGCGTCACCTGTGTATATAAGGGGACGACCCGACGACGGTTTAGGGACAGACAACAACAATTCGAGGTTTAGGCGAAGCTTATCGCTCCCTAGCCCTCGAAACACATCAATCCCATCACAACTAGACGTAGGCTTTTACCTTCATCGAAGGGGCCGAACTAGTATAACACTGTGTCCTTGCGTCCGTTTTAACCCCTTCAAGTTAACCCGTTGCGATGGCTCCACGACTAAGTCCTTTCGCTAGGACATCTGCCGTGACAAATCCACGACAGCTCCCGAGCAAGATCTCAATACAAACCACAAAGCAGCAGTAGGAGTGTTATCTCTCGGAGTGCTCCGAAGCTGGGTAAAAACCCCTCGTGTGCCTCACCTCAATCCGCTCTTCGTGCGACCTCCGCCCCCCGCCGAACCGAGAAGGGGCTCCATCCCCATAGGTGCTCGAGGAGCCACAAATCCCCGACATCTTTGGCGCGCCAGGTAGGGGGCGTCGAGGTTGTGTGAACCTGATCCGGCGTTCACGCGAGCTAAATCTTCATTGACTTCATCGACATGCCGCCGAAGAAGAAGGCTTCGGAAGCGGCTGCTCCGTCCGCGTTGAATCCACCGCCACCGGAGCAAACGGCCGGTGGGGAGGACGCCGACAGAAGAACGGGCGTTGACGAGGGAGCCCATGGTGCTACCAAGTCCAAGGACAAGACTGCGCTGCCCGTCGGCGGCGTAGCCGGCTCCCACGATGACCGAGCGTCCGTAGACGCACCGCGCCCATCTCAGGAGGCGCAGGACCGGCAGCGTCATGGTACTCATGGTACCATACGCTCGCACCGCTCGCCACCACTACCCGCCACCCCAGCGGAAGCTCTGGCGCGAGCTCAACTGCTCCTAGACTTCCCTCCAACGCCAGACAAGATCGACGACTGGAGGGCCACCATTCAGAGTCTCATCGGCTTCGCCAACGGCGACACTCCACGGCCGGCGACCACATCGCAGCCGCGGCAGGCCAGCCAGGTGCGAGCCGATGGCGACAAAACCGGTGGGGGTGCAACCACCGTGCACTCTCCGCCCCGAAGGCCAAGATCGCCGACTCGCCGGGTCCGCCACGACAGCGACTCCACTGCTTCATCAGAGCCGCGAGCCTGCCGCGATCAACGCCAAGTTCTTCACGAACGACAGCAAGAAGACGCTCGTACTCGCAGCGAGCGCCGAAGAGAAGCGCGGCGTCAATCAGACAAGTGCACTGGGCCCACTCTCGACATGCATGCGCTAGGGGAACCAGGTGACCTGTCGTACGCGGTAGCTTGCCCTGCGTTCACCCGTGAGCTGCGGCAAGTCCAGTGGCCCAGCACGAAGAACTTCAAGCCCGATGTACCTGTAACACCCCGGATGTAACTTGCCATAATTGTAACTCCAACTCTTGCCATTTTCGGCATTGTGATATAATATTCCATATGTGGTTGGGTTTTCCCGTCTTTTTGCATTTTGTCCTTGTCATGCATTTTTTGTCATGTCATCATGTGCATCGCATTTGCATACGTGTTTGTCTCATAAATCCGAGCATTTTCTCCGTTGTTCGTTTTGCAATCCGGCGCTCCTACGTCCTCCGGCGTCCCCTTTTACCTACTTTCGTGTGCAGGTATTAAACCTTCTCGGAATGGACCGAGGTTTGTCAAGTGGCCTTGGTATAGCACCGGTAGACCGCCTGTCAAGTTTCGGGACATTCGAAGGTCGTTTGATACTCCAACGGTTAACCGGGTAACCGTGAAGGCCTCGTGTGTGTTGCAGCCCAAAACCCCTTAAAAACAGCCCAATAACCCATCTAAGACACTCCCATGTCCATCGCCGTTCGATCAAGATCGCGTGGCTGAAAACCTCTCTCCATTTGGAGCTTCCTAGCTCCTTCTATCTATAAATATGTGCTCCCCGTCCAAATCTCGCAGTCCAAACCCTAGCCCCGCTCCTCTGCGCCGCCGGACGTGTGCGTCCGCCGCCGGACACAACCAACGCCACCTCACCTCGGCCAGTCGCGCGCCGCCACCTCAGCTCCCGCCGCCTCTCGCCCAACCGCGTCGCGCCATGCGTCCGCCGCCCGTGCCCACTTCGCCGCCACCCGCGCGGGCCCGCCGGGGCCCGAGCGAGGCCCTCCCGGCCCGGTCCGGCCGCCGCCTCCTCCTGCGGATCCCCGCCGCCCGAGCCCGCGGCTCCGCCGCCTCCGCGCCTCCCGGCCATCCACGCCGCCCGCGCCGCCCGGATCCGGTGCTGGCGACCGGATCCCGCCGCCGCCGCCTCGCCCCGACCCTCTCCGGCGACCTCAGCGCCGGATCCGTCGCCGCTGTCCCCGGCCGCCTCACCGCCGATCTGCACCGTCACATCTCCGGCGTGCCTCTTTTTCCGTGCAAGTCCGAGGTTGACCCCGAAAAATCGCCTAAGTCCCGTAATTCTTTTGCATTCTGGTGCCCCCTTCGTCATGTCGTAACTCTCTTCATACTGCTCCGTTACGTGCGTGTAGCATATCGAATTGTTCGTCTCGATGAGGTCATCATTTCTTCTTATTGCATCATTTTCATTTGAGCTAATCTTGATGCCCGAAATGCTGTTGGAATAGGGCTATGTGATGTTAGTTTAAGATCTGTTTCAGTACATGCACTTTTGTCATTTTTGCCATGATTGATGTGTGCTTCCTATGGAGTTGAGTCCTACATGTGTTTTGTAATAGGCCATGCCATCTTTCCAGGGGGGTGTATGCCATGTATTTTTGTGATCTTTATGGTGACCAACACAAGCATGCAAACTAGGGTATATAATGTTGCTGATTTCAGAGACTTAGTATTTTCACTAAGTCATGTTTTGCTGTTATTTTTATGCCATGTGTTCATGTTGTTTCAGAGATATCTATGCCTCTTTTGAGCATGATCGGTAAGGGTGTTTTGAACATATGGATTTACTCTATCCACCCATGCCTTTGTTTGTAATTATGGAGTGCCATAGCTTGAGGCAATCGAGCTCTATCCACCCATGCCTTTGTTTGTCCAGTTTTCTCTGCTAAGTCTGAAACCTGTAACGAAACTTGCTTAATTGACATGGGTGCTATTATATTTTATGATCCCTTTTGGCTCATGACCAGTAACGTACTTCTGTTCTATGCTTTGAGTAGATTCATGCCATGCCTTACTTTGCTATGTCCTGTTCCTGTAGCATGTTGGTTGCTTGCTCTAAACATGTCATCCTGATGTTAATTTCTGGAAGGTTATTTTCACCAAGTCGGTGAACCTGTTATCTTTTGCACTTTTGCCATGCTCGTTTGAACCAGTTGTGGTGTGATTTAGCCGTAGCTCAGTGTTCATCTTTTGTCAAGCATCTTGAGTGGATCACTTCCATATGCTTTGCTGATATGATTGGGTGAAGTAGCTTAATTTCTTGTTGCTTGCTATGTAGCATCATGCTGTTAATGGCAGAATCTTGTCATTCTTGTTTTGCTTGTCATTTGCAAACCGTGCATCCGATTCCAGTGATCTTTATATCGATTTTAACCGAAATCACCTCACCTATCCAGTGGCATACTTGGTTTGCCAAGATTATGCCTTGTTCATCCTTGTCCTTCCGGAGCACGCATATGCATTGCATATCACATCTCGCATATCATGCCATGTTTTGCATCATGGTGCTTGCGCATTGCATCGTGGTTGATAGTTGTTCCTTTGCATGTGTTCTGGTCTTGGGTAGAGCCGGGAGACGAGTACGCGAACGAGGAACCTGTTGAGAACGCTTACGAAGATCAAGCTTTCGACAACTCTGAGAACCTTGCAAGCAAGATGACCATACCCTCGAAATCACTTCTATCTTTGCTTGCTAGTTGCTCGCTCTTTTGCTATGCCTATGCTGCGATACCTACCACTTGCTATATCATGCCACCCATATTGCCATGTCAGCCTCTAACCATCCATGTCCTAGCAAACCGTTGATTGGCTATGTTACCGCTTTGCTCAGCCCCTCTTATAGCGTTGTCAGTTGCAGGTGAAGATGAAGTTTGTTCCATGTTGGAACATGATTATTTTTGGATATCACAATACCTCTTATTTAATTAATGCATCTATATACTTGGTAAAGGGTGGAAGGCTCGGCCTTATGCCGGGTGTTTTGTTCCACTCTTGCCACCCTAGTTTCCGTCATACCGGTGTTATGTTCCTTGATTTTGCGTTCCTTACACGGTTGGCAGATTTATGGGACCCCCTTGACAGTTCGCTTTGAATAAGACTCCTCCAGCAAGGACCAACATTGGTTTTACCATTTGCCACCTAAGCCTTTTTCCCCCGGGTTTTTGCGAGCCCGAGGGTTATCTTTATTTTAACCCCCCGGGCCAGTTCTCCTTCGATTGCTGGTCCAAACTAGAGCGCTTTGCAGCGCCACCTCAAGGCAACTTGAGGTCTGGTTTTAGTTGTACGGACTGCTCATCCGGATGTGCCCTGAGACCGAGATATGTGCAGCTCCTATCAGGATTTGTCGGCACAATCGGGCGGCTTTGCTGGATTTGTTTTATTACTGTCGAAATGTCTTGTAGTCCGGGATTCCGAGACTGATCGATTCTTCCGGTAGAAGGAATATCCTTCGTTGACCGTGAGAGCTTATAATGGGCTAAGTTGGGACACCCCTGCAGGGTATTATCTTTCGAAAGCCGTGCCCGTGGTTATGAGGCAGATGGGAATTTGTTAATGTCCGGTTGTAGCAAACCTGAAGTCGATCTTAATTAAAACACATCAACCGCGTGTGTAACCATGATGGTCTCTTCTCGGCGGAGTCCGGGAAGTAAACACGGTGTTGGAGTTATGTTTGACGTAGGTTGTTCTAGGATCACTTCTTGATCACTTCTAGTTTCAGGACCGTGCTTTGCTTCTGTTCTCGCTCTCTTTTGCGTTGTTAGCCACCATATATGCTAGTCGCTTGCTACAGCTCCACCTCACAACCCTTTCCTACCATTAAGCTTAAATAGTCTTGATCTCGCGGGTGTGAGATTGTTGAGTCCCCGTGACTCATAGATTCTACCAATATAGTTGCAGGTGCCAACGATGTCAGTGCAGATGACGCAACCGAGCTCACGTGGGAGTTCGACGAGGAACGTGGCCATTACTATGTGTCTTTTCCTGATGATCAGTAGTGGAGCCCAGTTGGGGTGATTCGGGGATCTGTGTAGCATTTGGGGTAGTCTCCTTTCATTTTGGTTCTGTAGTTGGACCTTGAGTGTAATCTGGATGAATGAATGTTTATTTATGTATTGTGTGAAGTGGAGACTGTAAGCCAACTATGTATCTCTTTCCCTTATGTATTACATGGGTTGTGTGAAGATTACCTCACTTCTGACATTGCTTTCAATGCGGTTATGCCTCTAAGTCGTGCTTCGACACGTGGGAGATATAGCCGCATCGAGGGCGTTACAAGTTGGTAATCATAGCCTTCCCCGACCTTAGGAGCCCCCACTGATTGATCGTTTTTAGCGGCCTAGTTGTGTTTAGAAAAATGTTTTGAGTCATTTAGGAATTATATATCGGAGAGTTTAGGAATTCTTTTTTACTTCCCAGTCTCCTCATCGCTCTGGTAAGGCATCCTGACGTAGAGTTTTGACTCTTCTCTTCTCAAATTTCACTAAAAAAATTATGATCACGCGGGTATCTTAGAATCGTTCCGATGGTTTTATGATGACAACATTGTCTTGGTGCCTCCTGTCAGCAGGGGTTTAGTGGAGGTGTCCCGGGGAGTTGAGCTCCGAGGTGTTGTCGTCATAATTTTATCATTGCGGTTCTGGAATACCTGAGTTTAGTACGCCGACATCAAAAATCTCTTTTGTACAGTTGTTGGTGAGATAACCCTGATAGCCCAGTACTGAGGCAAGTGCGGGAGTATTGCCATAACTCGTATAACGGATGCTTTTCGAAGGTTGAGGTAGACGATTTCCGAGGGTTTCTTGGTTATGTGTTGAAGGATGCATACAGCTGGATCTAGGTATTGTTAGTTTGGGTGATATATTTTGTGTCCCCTGTATCCCCAACACCTGATTGCATAACCAGAAAGTTTCGGGAGTTTATAAGTGGGAATTCATGTAGCTCTAGTATTTCTTCCCGCAGATATTTGGTTCGTGATTGGGTAATCCTTACCAAGTATTTGTTCACATCCGTACCTTGTTGATTTTATTCCATACCTTTTTCTACGTGGCTTCTCAACTTATGGAAGTGTGATGATTTACTTTGGAATTCATTCGTTCATTCTGGTTCGAATGTTTATTGTGAAGACTATATGTTGCAATTTCGATCCTTTGATTCAACTTGAATATATGTCTTTCAAGATGCTAATGGATGTCACCCTCTTCAGGATGGCTCCACCAACGCGTCAGAATCCAGAACGCAATGAAGGGAGTCAGGCTAACCCTCCGCCACCACCTCCGCCTCCGGAGGCATGGCAAGCCTTGATGACAGCCACCAATGCCAACGCTCAGATTCTGATTCAGCTCTTGCAAGATCGCAACCAAGGGCAAGGTAATCAGGGAAATCAAGGCCAAGGCAACAATCAACCGCTTTTTGCTACCCTCAATCAGTACCTTGCAAATCAGCCAAAGACTTTCAGCTACTGTGTCGAGGCCACAGACGCCGATGATTGGCTCGTGGATATCAGCAAGCATTTCGAGTGCAGCAACGTCAGACCTGAGGACTTTGTCAAGTTTGCCTCTTTTCAACTCAAGGATCAAGCTGCTGAATGGTTCCAACAGTACAAAGATTCCAGAGGAGGTCGTGTGATTACCTGGGATGATTTCCGCCGTGACTTCAAAGCTCATCACATTCCATAAAGTGTTGTTGAGACTAAGCGTGAGGAGTTCCGCAATCTCAAGCAAGGCAACATGTCTGTGTATCAATACAACACTCAGTTCCAGAAGCTCTCTCGTTTTGCGAAGCAAGACATCCCAGATGAGAAGAGCATGATTTACCAATTCAGGCGTGGCCTTAGAGAAGATCTGCAACTAGCTCTCGTGCTTTTTGAGCCGTTAAAGTATGATGAATTCTACAACATGGCACTGAAACAAGAAATTGCTCAGCTCAAGTGTGAGGCATCTAAGAAGAGAGTCAGGGATGCAGTTCAGTCCTCTTCTTCCTCACTGGTGGCAGCTAAACAACAGAAGTTCTGGTTGCCTCCTCCTCCTCCGTTCCGTCAGCCTTATCAGTAGAAGAACTCAGGTGGTCGTGGATCTTCCCACCCACCCAACCCTGGCTATCAGAACAAGTCTCAGAATCAAGCTCCAAGGCCAAATGCTTCTTATCATCGTCCGCTCTCAGAGGTGACTTGCAACAAATGTCAGCAAAAGGGTCACTATGCGAACAAGTGCTTCAACCAAAGGCGCCTTCCGCCTCCTCCTCCTGTGAAATCTTCCAGCAATGCAGTGGTCAAGCATAATCCTAAGCATGCCAAGGTGAACATGATGAACGCAGCTCAAGCAGAGGATTCTTCTGAAGTGATCATGGGTAATCTCTCAGTTAATGATATTCCTGCAAAAGTCTTATTTGATACCGGTGCATCGCATTCTTTCATGTCATATCCTTTTGCATCGAAGCACAATTTTGACACAGAGGCTTTACCTAAAGCTTTGCAAGTTGTTTCCCCGGCTAAACGTTTGAGATCTACCATGTGCGTTCCGAATGTTGGTATCAAGATGGGCGACTATAGATTTCTGGCTAAACCAATTGTTCTTGGTGACTCTGATATTGATCTTATTCTCGGGATGGACTGGCTTTCTAAGCACAAGGCTCAGCTCGATTGTGCTGCCAGGGAAATTCAATTGACTCACTCTTCTGACGATGTGATCATCTATGCCGCTCGTGATGATACCATTCGGTTGTTTTCTCTCAATGAGAAGGGCGAATTGGATGCTATCTCTCAGATTTCAGTCGTTTGTGAGTACCAAGATGTCTTTCCGGAACAGCTTCCGGGTATGCCTCCTCACCGGCCAGTTGAATTCGTTATTGATCTTGAGCCTGGCACGGAACCCGTTTGCAAGCGTCCTTACAAGCTTGGGCCAAAAGAGTTGAAGGAATTGAAGAAACAACTCGATGAACAAGAGCATCTGGGTCTGATTAGACCGAGTTCTTCTCCTTGGGGTTGTGGTGTTCTTTTTGTCCAGAAGAAGGATGGCACGGACCGACTTTGCGTCGATTACCGTCCATTGAACAAGAAGACTATCAAGAACAAGTACCCACTTCCCAACAACAATGAGCTATTCGAGCAACTTAAAGGTGCTAAAGTGTTCTCCAAGCTTGACCTTCGTATGGGTTATCATCAGATTCGCATTCGTGAAGAAGATATTCCCAAGACAGCATTCAGAACAAGCTTTGGTTCTTCTGAATATATTGTCATGTCATTCGGCCTTGTCAATGCTCCTCCAACTTTCTCTCGAATGATGAACTTCATCTTCAACCCCTACACCAATGAATTCGTCTTGGTCTTTCTCGATGATATATTGGTTTTCTCCAAGAATAAGAAGGATCATGCCAAACATTTGCGTGGTGCTCGACAAGCTCAGAGAGTATAAATTCTGTGCGAAGTTCTCCAAATGTGAATTCTGGCTTGATGAAGTTCTTTACCTTGGGCACATCATCTCTGCCAAGGGCATTGCTATTAATCCCGAGAGAGTGTCTGCAGTTTTGAATTGGGAACCTCCTCAGAATGTCAAGCAGCTTCGTAGTTTTGTTGGACTTGCAAGCTATTGCCGAAGATTCGTTGAGAATTTCTCAAAGATTGCAAAGCCTCTTTCCAACCTCCTCCAGAAGCATGTGAAGTATGTCTGGTCTCCTGAGTGTGACGTTGCTTTCAACACTATCAAAGAGAAACTCGTCACTGCTCCAGTTTTGACTCCTCCTGACGAATCCAAGCCTTATGAAGTTTTCTGTGATGCTTCTCTTCAAGGTCTCGGTGCTGTTTTAATGCAAGAGAAGAAGGTTGTGGCCTATACCTCTCGTCAGTTGAAGCCCAACGAAAAGAACTACCCCACTCACGATCTTGAGTTGGCGGCAATTGTCCATGCATTGATAACATGGAGACATCTCTTGTTGGGAAGGAAAGTGGACATTTTCACCGATCACAAGAGTCTCAAGTACATCTTCACTCAGCCCAACCTCAACCTCAGGCAGACTCGATGGGTCGAAATGATTCAAGATTATAATCCGAGTATTGAATATACTCCAGGCAAGGCTAATGTGATTGTAGACGCTTTGAGTAGGAAGGCTTATTGCAACAGCTTAATCCTCAAGCCCTTTCAACCGGATCTCTGTGAAGCTTTCCGCAAGTTGAAACTCCAAGTTGTTCCTCAAGGTTTTCTGGCCAACCTCATAGTCTCTCCTACTTTGGAAGATCAAATTCGTGAGGCACAACTGATGGATACCATGGTGAAGAAGGTGAAACGTGGTATTGACAAGGGCATTTCCAAATACAAGTGCTATCGAGTTGATGACAGAGATACTCTTTTCTTCGAGGACCGGATTGTGGTTCCAAAGGGTGATCTTCGTAAAGTCATTATGAACGAGGCGCACAATTGTCTTCTGTCAATTCATCCTGGAAGTACAAAGATGTACCATGACCTCAAGCAGTTGTATTGGTGGACTCGAATGAAGCGAGAAATTGCTCAATTCGTGAATGAATGTGATGTGTGCAGAAGGGTGAAAGCAGAACACCAACGACCAGCTGGTCTACTCCAACCTCTTGCTATTCCAGAATGGAAGTTTGATCATATCGAAATGGACTTCATGACTGGTTTTCCTAAGTCCAAGCGTGGAAATGATGCTATCTTCGTCGTCATCGACAAGCTCACTAAAGTGGCTCATTTTCTTCCTATCAAAGACTCTATCACAGCAGCGATGCTGGCAGAGCTCTACACCTCCAGAATTGTCTCCTTGAATGGCATTCCACAATTGATCTCTTCAGACCGTGGCAGCATCTTTACATCCAAGTTTTGGGATTCTTTTCAGAAGGCCATGGGCACAAATATTCGATTCAGCACAGCTTTCCATCCTCAAACTAGTGGACAAGTCGAGCGTGTCAACCAAATTCTTGAAGATATGCTCCGGGCTTGTGTTATGTCTTTCGGCATGAAGTGGGAGGATTGTCTTCCATATGCTGAGTTCTCTTACAACAACAGCTTTCAAGCCAGCTTGGGCAAAGCCCCATTCGAGATTCTCTATGGCAGAAAGTGCCGTACTCCTCTCAATTGGTCTGAGACGGGCGAACGTCAACTTCTTGGCAACGATTTGATCTCAGAGGCTGAAGATATGTGTAAAGTCATTCGTGAGATTCTCAAAGCCGCGCAATCGCGCCAGAAGAGCTATTACGATAGAGAACACCGTGATTTGGCATTCGAGATCGGAGACCATGTCTACCTCTGCGTCTCTCCAATGAAAGGCACTCGTCGCTTCGGTATCAAAGGGAAACTTGCCCCTAGATACGTCGGTCCTTTCAAGATCATCGGCAAACGAGGCGATCTCGCCTATCAACTTGAGCTTCCCTCCAACTTTGCAAATATGCACGATGTGTTCCACGTGTCACAGCTTCGCAAGTGCTTCAAGACGCCTGAGCGCACCATCAACTTCGAAGAGATTGATCTTCAAGAAGATTTGTCTTATCATGAGCATCCCGTTGCTATTCTTGAAGAAACTGAGTGCAAGACTCGCAACAAGTCAATCAAATTCCTGAAAGTGAAGTGGTCACACCATTCAGACCGAGAAGCCACCTGGGAGCGCGAGGACCACCTCCGTTCCGAATATCCGGAGTTCTTTCAGTCCTAGATCTCGGGACGAGATCCTCTCATAGTGGTGGAGTGTTGTAACACCCCGGATGTAACTTGCCATAATTGTAACTCCAAGTCTTGCCATTTTCGGCAATGTGATATAATATTCCCTCCGTCGTTGGGTTTTCCCGTCTTTTTGCATTTTGTCCTTGTCATGCATTTCTTGTCATGTCATCATGTGCATCGCATTTGCATACGTGTTCGTCTCATAAATCCGAGCATTTTCCCCGTTGTCCGTTTTGCAATCCGGCGCTCCTACGTCCTCCGGCGTCCCCTTTTACCTACTTTCGTGTGCGGGTATTAAACCTTCTCGGAATGGACCGAGGTTTGTCAAGCGGCCTTGGTATAGCACCGGTAGACCGCCTGTCAAGTTTCGGGTCATTCGGAGGTCGTTTGATACTCCAACGGTTAACCGGGTAACCGTGAAGGCCTCGTGTGTGTTGCAGCCCAAAACCCCTTCAAAACAGCCCAATAACCCATCTAAGACACTCCCATGTCCATCGTTGTTCGATCACGATCGCGTGGCCGAAAACCGCTCTCTATTTGGAGCTTCCTAGCTCCTTCTATCTATAAATATGTGCTCCCCGTCCAAATCTCGCAGTCCAAACCCTAGCCCCGCTCCTCCGCGTCGCCGGACGTGTCCGTCCGCCGCCGGACACAACCAATGCCACCTCACCTCGGCCAGTCGCGCGCCGCCACCTCAGCTCCCGCCGCCTCTCGCCCAACCGCGTCGCGCCACGCGTCCGCCGCCCGTGCCCACTTCGCCGCCACCCGCGCGGGCCCGCCGGGGCCCGAGCGAAGCCCTCCCGGCCCGGTCCAGCCGCCGCCTCCTCCCGCGGATCCCCACCGCCCGAGCCCGCGGCTCCACCGCCCCGCCGTCCGCCGGCGTCGCGCCGCGCCGCCCCGCCGCCTCCGCGCCTCCCGGCCATCCCCGCCGCCCGCGCCGCCCGGATCCGGTGCCGGTGACCGGATCCCGCCGCCGCCGCCTCGCCCCGACCCTCTCCGGCGACCTCAGCGCCGGATCCGTCGCCGCTGTCCCCGGCCGCCTCGCCGCCGATCTGCACCGTCACATCTCCGGCGTGCCTCGTTTTCCGTGCAAGTCCGAGGTTGACCCCGAAAAATCGCCCAAGTCCCGTAATTCTTTTGCATTTTGGTGCCCCCTTCATCATGTCGTAACTCTCTGCATACTGCTCCGTTTCGTGCGTGTAGCATATCTAATTGTTCGCCTCGATGAGTACATCATTCCTTCTCATTGTATCATTTTCATTTGAGCTCATCTTGTTGCCCGAAATGCTGTTGGAAGAGGGCTACGTGATGTTAGTTTCAGATCTATTTGAGTACATGCACTATTGTCATTTTTGCCATGATTGATGTGTGCTTCCTATGGAGTTGAGTCCTACATGTGTTTTGTAATATGCCATGCCATCTTTCCAGGGGTGTATGCCATGTATTTTTGTGATCTTTGTGGTGACTAGCACAAGCATGCAAACTAGGGTACATAATGTTGCTGATTTCAGAGACTTAGTATTTTCACCAAGTCATGTTCCGCTGTTATTTTTATGACATGTGTTCATGTTGTTTCAGAGAGATCTATGCCTCTTTTGAGCATGATCAATAAGGGTGTTTTGAACGTATGGATTCGATCTATCCAACCATGCCTCTGTTTGTAATTATGGAGTGTCATAGGTTGAGTTAATCGAGCTCTACGTTTGCTATAAAATGTTACTGGCAGATTGTTTACATGTTATTCGATTTTGCCAAGCTTGTTGTAGTTGATCCTTGCATGCTATGATGTTATTATTTCCATGTCTAGCTTCTATGCCATGTCTTATTTATGGATGTATGCTTAGTTTATCATGAGATGCTCTGTAGTGAGTGCATCGAGGTCGTAAACATGCCTACTTGCTATCTGTTTTTGACATGTCCAGTTTTCTGCTAAGTCTGAAACCTGTAACGAAACTTGCTTAATTGACATGGGTGCTATTATATTTTCTGATCCCTTTTGGCTCATGGTCAGTAAGGGACTTCTGTTCTATGCTTTGAGTAGATTCACGCCGTGCCTTATTTTGCTATGTCCTGTTCCCGTAGCATGTTATTTGCTTGCTCTAAACATGTCATCCTGATGTTAATTTCTGGCATGTTATTTTCACACAGTCGGTGAACCTGTTATCTTTTGCACTTTTGCCATGCTTGTTTGAACCTGTTGTTGTGTGATTCAGCCGTAGCTCAGTGTTCATCTTTTGTCAAGCATCTTGAGTAGATCACTGCCATATGCTTTTATGATATGATTGGGTGAGGTAGCTTAACTTCTCGTTGCTTGCTATGTAGCATCATGCTGTTAATGGCAGAATCTTGTCAATTCTTGTTTTGCTTGTCATTTGCAAACCGTGCATCCAATTCCGGTGATTTTTATATCGATTTCAACCGAAATCACCTCACCTATCCAGTGGCATACTTGGTTTACCAAGATTATGCCTTGTTCATCCTTGTCCTTCCGGAGCACGCATATGCATTGCATATCACATCTCGCATATCATGCCATGTTTTGCATCATGGTGCTTGCGCATTGCATCGTAGTTGATAGTTGTTCCTTTGCTTGTGTTCTTGTCTTGGGTAGAGCCGGGAGACGAGTACGCGAACGAGGAACCTGTTGAGAACGCTTACGAAGATCAAGCTTTCGACAACTCTGATAACCTTCCAGGCAAGATGACCATACCCTCGAAATCACTTCTATCTTTGCTTGCTAGTTGCTCGCTCTTTTGCTATGCCTATGCTGCGATACCTACCACTTGCTATATCATGCCACCCATATTGCCATGTCAGCCTCTAACCATCCATGTCCTAGCAAACCGTTGATTGGCTATGTTACCGCTTTGCTCAGCCCCTCTTATAGCGCTGTTAGTTGCAGGTGAAGATGAAGTTTGTTCCATGTTGGAACATGATTATTTTGGGATATCACAATACCTCTTATTTAATTAATGCATCTATATACTTGGTAAAGGGTGGAAGGCTCGGCCTTATGCCGGGTGTTTTTTTCCACTCTTGCCACCCTAGTTTCCGTCATACCGGTGTTATGTTCCTTGATTTTGCGTTCCTTACACGGTTGGCTGATTTATGGGACCCCTTGACAGTTCGCTTTCAATAAGACTCCTCCAGAAAGGCCCAACATTGGTTTTACCATTTGCCACCTAAGCCTTTTTTCCCCGGGTTTTCGCGAGCCCGAGGGTCATCTTTATTTTAACCCCCCCGGGCCAGTTCTCCTTCGATTGCTGGTCCAAACTAGAGCGCTTTGCAGCGCCACCTCAAGGCAACTTGAGGTCTGGTTTTAGTTGTACGGACTGCTCATCCGGAGTTGCCTTGAGACCGAGATATGTGCAGCTCCTATCAGGATTTGTCGACACAATCGGGCGGCTTTGCTGGATTTGTTTTATTACTGTCGAAATGTCTTGTAGTCCGGGATTCCGAGACTGATCGGTTCTTCCCGGTAGAAGGAATATCCTTCGTTGACCGTGAGAGCTTATAATGGGCTAAGTTGGGACACCCCTGCAGGGTATTATCTTTCGAAAGCCGTGCCCGCGGTTATGAGGCAGATGGGAATTTGTTAATGTCCGGTTGTAGCAAACCCGAAGTCAATCTTAATTAAAACACATCAACCGCGTGTGTAACCATGATGGTCTCTTCTCGGCGGAGTCCGGGAAGTGAACACGGTGTTGGAGTTATGTTTGACGTAGGTTGTTCTAGGATCACTTCTTGATCACTTCTAGTTTCACGACCGTGCTTTGCTTCTCTTCTCGCTCTCTTTTGCGTTGTTAGCCACCATATATGCTAGTCGCTTGCTGCAGCTCCACCTCACAACCCTTTCCTACCATTAAGCTTAAATAGTCTTGATCTCGCGGGTGTGAGATTGCCGAGTCCCCGTGACTCAAAGATTCTACCAATACAGTTGCAGGTGCCAACGATGCCAGTGCAGATGACGCAACCCAGCTCACGTGGGAGTTCGACGAGGAACGTTGCTATTACTATGTGTCTTTTCCTGATGATCAGTAGTGGAGCCCAGTTGGGGTGATTCGGGGATCTGTGTAGCATTTGGGGTAGTCTCCTTTCATTTTGGTTCCGTAGTCGGACCTTGAGTGTAATCTGGATGAATGAATGTTTATTTATGTATTGTGTGAAGTGGCGACTGTAAGCCAACTATGTATCTCTTACCCTTATGTATTACATGGGTTGCGTGAATATTACCTCACTTGCGACATTGCTTTCAATGCGGTGATGCCTCTAAGTCGTGCTTCGACACGTGGGAGATATAGCCGCATCGAGGGCGTTACAGTACCCGAGAAGTATGACGGCAAGTTGCATCCGTCGGAGTTCCTTAGCATCTACACCGTTGCGGTGCAAGCTGCTGGGGGGCGCAATGATAAGATCCTTGCCAACTACTTCCTGCTGGTGCTCAAACCCAACGTCAGGTCCTGGCTCATGCACTTGCCGGAAAACTCCATATCTTCCTGGGTAGATCTATGCCATCAATTTGTCGGCGCCTTTACAGGCGGCCACAGACCTCATGGCCAGGAGAGTGATCTGCACCTGCTCGCCCAGAAGGAAGGAGAGCCCCTGCGCAAGTACATCCAGAGATTCAGCCAAGTGCAACGCAATATCCCAGACGTCCACCCTGCCGCGGTCATCAGTGCGTTCCACCAGAACGTGCGTAACCGCCGGATGCGGGAGGAGATGGCGATGTGCAAGATCAGAGACGTCTACGAGCTGTACGCCCTGGCCGACAGGTGTGCACGTGCTGAGGAAGAGAGGAAACTCCCCGGAGAGAATGCAGGAACAGGAGGATCTGACAGCGATGATGCTGCCCCGGCAAATAAAAACCGACGGCGGAACAACAGGAAGAGGAAAGGCAAAGATGCGCTAGTTGTCGAGCAGTCCGACAACGAAGGTGGTGCCAAGACAGCCAAGACTGGTAGCTCCGGCAAGGAGGTTGCCGCATGCGCCAACTGCCAGGCTGTGGCGGCCGCCGACAAGCAGGACGGCACCAACAAGCAGTACTGCAAGATTCACCGCACCAAGGGCCATGACCTCCAGAGCTGCAAGAAGGTCGAGCAGCTCATCGAGCTGCAAAAGGCCGAATACGAGCGACGCGACAAGGAGAAGGCCCAAGGAGGTGCTGGAGGATCGGGTACGAAGCGCACCGGCCGGGGGGACACCGCGGCAACGCCAAGCAGCGGCAAGGCGACAGACCTCCCCGCGGCCGCGACAAGGATGAAGATGACAACGACGACGAAGACATGGATGACGTCGAGACCAGCGAGCAGGAGTTCCAGAAAGCCACAGAGGTTTTGTGCGTTGATGGCGGTGCTTCTCTGCATACTTCGCACCGCCAACTCAAGCAGTGGGTGCGAGAAGTCAGTGCAGCAGAACCACCCGTTGAGTCGCGCAAGCTTCTGAAATGGTCCAGCACGCCTATCATCTTTGATATTGAGGACCACCCTGATCGCACAACTGCTGTCGAGTGTTTGCCGATGTTGGTCTCACCAACTATCTGCAACCTCAAGGTCACTAAGATGCTAGTTGACGGCGGGGCCGGCTTGAACCTGATCTCCTCCGCTGTGCTCCGGAGACTCCAAGTCCCTGACAGCGAGCTCGAAGAGACCGGCACGTTCCAAGGAATCAACCCGAGAAGGAGCAAGCCGAAGGGGAAGATCACGCTGCCGGTGACATTTGGCAGCGAGCTGAACTTCAGGACTGAGAGGATCACTTTCGACGTTGCCGATTTTCCATTGCCTTACAATGGAATTCTCGGCCGTCCAGCGCTCGCCAAATTCATGGCAGCCTCTCACTATGCATACAACATGCTGAAGATGCCAGGCCCGATAGGTGTCATCACTGTCCCTGGCGACAAGAAAGATGCTCTTATTTGTGCCGACAAGGTCTACCGGGAAGCAGCAGCCGCCACAGATCGCGAGACACTTGCCGCTGAAGCTCCCAGGGGGAAGAAGAAGACCAAGTCCGGCAAGAGCTCTGATGCCCACTCCGGCAAGCGCACCTCTTCGAAGTGCTGCGCTACCGTCGAGGACGCACCATCGAGCTCCACCGGCAAGTGTAAGAAGACGATGGCAGCTCCGCCAGCGACCAAGAAGGTGTCCGCCAAGGAGGACGGCACTGGTGGTACTTTCACCATCAGTGCCACTCTCGACCCTAAATAGGAAAGCGCGCTCGTTGCTTTCCTACGGGCGAATGTCGATGTGTTTGCATGGCAACCGTCTGACATACCCGGTGTTCCCAGGAAAGTAATTGAGCACCACCTTGCCGTCTGTCCTCATGCGAGGCCCGTCAAGCAGAAAGTCAGGAAACAGGCAGTAGAGCACCAAGAGTTCATCGCAAAAGAGATCAAGAAGTTGGAGGCAGCAGGCCTTGTCAGAGGAGTGTTCCATCCCATGTGGTTGGCCAATCCTGTAGTCGTGCGCAAGGCAAACGGGAAATGGAGGCTTTGCATCGACTTCACCGATGTCAATAAAGCTTGTCCCAAAGACCCATTTCCCTTGCCGCGCATTGACCAGATTGTTGAATCCATGGCCGGATGTGATTTGCTTTTATTTCTTGACGCCTACTCAGGATATCATCAGATCTTCATGGCAGAAGAGGATGAAGAGAAAACCGCGTTCATCACTCCATGTGGCATGTACTGTTTCGTACGGATGCCTTTCGGTTTGAAGAATGCTGGTTCAACATTTGCAAGGGTCGTCCATACTGCTTTTGAGCCGCAAATACACAGAAATGTGGAAGCCTACATGGATGATATAGTGGTCAAGAGCAGGGACAAGTCAACTCTGATTCAAGATCTAGAAGAGACTTTTGCAAATCTGCGCAAGATCAGCCTCAAGCTCAACACCGAGAAGTGCGTGTTTGGAGTCCCTTCTGGCAATCTTCTCGGGTTCTTCGTGTCTCAGCGGGGAATTGAAGCCAATCCTGACAAGATCAAGGCCATTGAGCAGATCGAAGCAACGAAGCGCGTCAAGGACGTACGCAGACTTGCCGGCTGCGTGGCGGCTCTCAGCAGGGTTATCTCCAAGTCGGCTAAGCGCGCCCTGCCGTTTTTCAAAATTTTGAAAAAGGCAGGTCCAATGAAATGGACTCCGGAAGCGGAGGATGCGCTGCAGGACTTGAAGAGATACCTGTCCTCCACTCCAATACTTGTCTCACCTAAGCCACAAGAGAAGTTGTCGCTGTATCTGGCGGCAACCAATCAAGTGGTTAGTGTTGCGTTAGTAGCGGAGAGGGAGGCAGATGATGAGCCAGTGACCGCGGCAAGCACATCCAGCGACAAGAAGGGGGCTTCTCCGACAAGCTCTGGTCTCGACAAAGATGGATCTGCGCAGATGTGCAAAGAGATACAGCAGAAGAAAATGGTGCAGCGCCCAGTTTACTTTGTCAGTTCCCTTCTGCAAGGGGCTAGGTCAAGGTACTCTGGTGTGCAGAAACTGCTTTTCGGCCTTCGCATGGCCTCGAGAAAGCTGCGCCATTACTTCCAAGCATATGAGATCACAGTTGTCACTCGCTTTCCGCTGAAGAGGATACTGCAGAATACAGAAGCAACAGGTAGGATTGTCGAGTGGGCACTGGAACTGTCAAGCTTTGGCCTTAAGTTTGAGAGTACTTCAACTATCCAAAGCAGAGCATTGGCAGAATTCATAGCAGAGTGGACGCCAACACCAGATGAAGAAATTCCAGAGACGAGCATCCCCGTCAAGGAACCAAACAAAGAGTGGCTGATATACTTTGATGGTGCTTTCTAGATGCAAGGCGCCGGTGCTGGCGTGCTGCTTGTCACGCCCACCGGAGAGCACCTCAAGTACGTAGTCCAGATGCACTTTCCCAACGAGCAAGCGACAAACAATACCGCAGAGTATGAAGGATTGCTTGCCGGTCCCAGGATCGCGGCAGACCTTGGGATCAAGCAACTCATTGTCAGGGGTGACTCGCAGCTTGTCGTCCGCCAAGTGAACAAGAATTATCAGAGTCCGTTGATGGAAGCTTACGTTGATGAAGTGAGGAAGCTGGAAGAGCGCTTTGTCGGCCTACAGATGGAACATGTTCCAAGAGTTCAGAACGACATCGTTGACGGCCTGTCAAAGTGCGCGGCACTTAAGTTACCTGTGGAACCAGGGATCTTTGTGCTCAAGCTGACTCAACCATCCGTGACGCCATCAACTGGACAGAGCAAGAAGAGGAATTTGATTTCTGGTAACTATCTTCCGGCAGAGCTTCCCGAAGCCGCCGCCAAGAAGGTCCCCATGATCAACGCCAAGAGTGCTGAGGAGCAGTCTGCTCCGACAAGCCCCAGGGTTTGTTTCGTTGAAGGAGACGCTCCCAACAAGTTTTTCTCCGGCAAGCTTGCCGGGGAACGTCAAGCTCCGGCTGAGCCGCAGGTTCTCGCCGTAGAAGCAGATGTTCCTGCAGCAGCAGATATGCCTTTAGTCCTTGTTGTCGAGCCGCAAGCTCCAGCCTGGGCGCTGCAGATCGTCCGTTTCCTCCAGATAGGAGAACTTCCCAAAGAGCAAGAAGAAGCGGAAAGAGTAGCCCGGCAGTCTAGTATGTACCAGTTCGTTGACAACGCACTGTACAGAAGAAGACTCAACGGAGTGAAATTGAAGTGTATTCCCCGGGAAGATGGACAGAAGCTGTTGGCAGAGATACATGGAGGCATTGGTGGTCACCACATTGGTGCAAGAGCGCTTGCCGGCAAAGCGTTCCGGCAAGGCTTCTTTTGGCGGACAGCCCTCCAGGATGCAATTGCACAAGTAACCAAGTGTGAAGCGTGCCAGTTCCATTCCAAGCAGATACACCAGCCAGCACAAGCTCTCCAGACGATCCCTTTATCCTGGCCATTTTCGGTCTGGGGGCTCGACATCCTCGGCCCCTTCCCCCGAGCAGTCGGGGATTTTGAGTACTTGTACGTCGCAATCAACAAGTTCACAAAGTGGCCAGAAGTGGAACCAGTGAGGAAGGTGACAGCACAGTCAGCAGTCAAGTTCTTCAGGTCGATTGTTTGCCGCTTCGGGATCCCTAACAGGATCATCACCAACAATGGTACACAATTCACGAGTCGCACCTTCATGCAGTACGTCCAAGACCTTGGCGCCAAGGTCTTCTTCGCTTCTGTTGCTCACCCCAGGAGCAACGGTCAAGCAGAGAGGGCAAATGCTGAAGTGCTGCGTGGGCTCAAGACCAGGACTTTTGACAGGCTGCACAAGTGCGGAAGAAACTGGATCGAGGAGCTGCCGGTGGTTCTTTGGTCGATCAGGACGACGCCAAATCGAGCCACTGGCCAGACACCTTTCGCTCTAGTCTATGGAGCAGAGGCAGTTATCCCCACGGAACTCGTATACGGGTCACCTCGAGTGCTCGCTTATGATGAGCTTGAGCAAGAGCAGCTGCGACAAGATGACGCGCTACTCCTTGAGGAAGACCGTCTTCAGGCTGCTGTACGAGCTGCTCGATACCAGCAAGCTTTGCGCCGCTACCATAGCCGCAAGGTTAAAGCCAGAAGTCTCGAGGAAGGCGACCTTGTTCTTCGGCGTGTTCATTCCGCCAAGAATTCCAACAAGTTGACGCCGAAGTGGGAAGGCCCTTACCGGGTGAAACGAGTCACTAGGCCTGGCGCTGTCCGCCTTGAGACCGAAGATGGCTTTCGGTGAGCAACTCCTGGAACATCGAGCATCTTCGTAAGTTTTACCCATGAGGCGCGGTTGTCGGACCCTGTCCGGCAACCACCGTTTTGTACAAGTCTTGCCGCTGTTGCATGTGATCCTTTGTACAAAGCCAGGCGCAGACCCTGTGCATAAATAAAGCTCATGTGCTCCGCACATCTTGTCAACACTTTGTGCAGCGCCAAACCCCGGTAAGCAATAACGAGCCATAAGGCTCCATATCATTGTTTTCTCTTCTCTCTTTTCTCAAGGAAAGGAAGGTTCCTCTCGCCCACAAGTTTGCCGCGGGGGGGGGGGGGGGGGGGGGGGGGAAGGAGAAGATAATGGTGTGGACCAGGCGAGTTCAAGAAAGTTTCGTCTTGCCGGAGAGCAAACAACAGAAAAGCTAAGTTGCCAAAGTTTGGGCAATCAGATTTTTTTAAGTTGTCTCCCTTGAACGGCCATGCTTTGTATGGAAAACCTGTGC
Source organism: Aegilops umbellulata (assembly GCA_032464435.1). Classification (NCBI taxonomy): domain Eukaryota; kingdom Viridiplantae; phylum Streptophyta; class Magnoliopsida; order Poales; family Poaceae; genus Aegilops; species Aegilops umbellulata. The sequence continues at coordinate 186,529,056 of CP136055.1, forward strand.
GCGGAGGAACCAGCTCATGGCTAGTTGCGCCCTTACTTTGTTTCGAGTTCGCTCAACAGTTTAATTGTGCTGCGACTAGAGTCGCGCCCTTACTTTGTTTCGAGTTTGCTCAGCAACTTAAGCGAGCTGCGACTAGTCACGACAAGGTTTCTTGTCGGTAACGGCACCGCCAGCAGGCTGCTGACGTCCCGCACTCGGAGCTCGCGGCAAAGGCGCCTACGCCGGCAAGTTCCCTAAAAGCGTAGGGCAAAAACATACAAAGGAAGGAATCAAGTAAAGGGAATAACATTGCAATCATGACCTGAAATAGAGTTATATTACAAGATAGCTTGTCGCGGCTCTAATAGAATGTTTTCATGACATGACCAGCGACGACAAGAAAAGAAGAAAATAGGCGGCCTAGTCCGCGCGGTCGCCCTCAACCCTCTTGATCCCGCTCACCTTGTCCACAATGGGTGCGACGAGGGTCTTGAGCTTCTCCAGACCAGCTTCCAGCGGCAGGGACCTGAGGATGTTGGTGAGGCGGAGCCCCGGGTTGCGGAAGGCCACCTTCATCAGCACCTTTTTGAGAGCTCCCGCGCAGATCTCGCGCGACTCGTCGGCCAGCTGCTTTGGGATCCTCTCCCGGAGTTGCTGGAGGGACGCCGCCACGCCTTTGAAGAACAAGGTGAGCTTGGCGCTAGATGGGAGGCTCTCGTCAGAGGAATACCCGAGATCCTCCACCACCAGCAGCGCCAACTCCTTGTCGATGTCTACGGCAGCATTCACAAGACCCTCCGTCCACCGCTCCATAGTTCCCCTAAACTCGTTCTGGGTGGCGGCGATGTTCTCCAGCAGCGTCTAGTCCGCCTGGATGTCCTTCTTCAAGGCCGCCTCCTGCTCCCTGACGCCGTCCAGCGTCTTGGTCAAAGCAGCCAGCTTCAGCTCAAGATCAACGTTGGAGTCCTTGGCGGCGTCAAGCTCCTTGATCTTCTCGGCGAGACGACCCTGCAGCTCGCCAAAGGTGTAGGCGTCCTTCTTGCGCTCATGCTTGAGCGCGGCAAGCGCTTCACCGCTCGCCTTGAGATCAGTCTCCAGCTGCTCCACTTTTGCCTCCAGCTCCTTCTTGGCGGCCTCGGCAGCTGCGGCAGCGTCCTTTGCTTCCTTGAGGGCTCCGCTGAGTGCTTGCTCGCGCGCAGCAAGCTCCTCTTCGTGGCTGTCCAGGCTGGCCTTCAGCTGCACCAACTCACCGTCCCGCGCAGATAACTCCTCGGCGGCAAGCCGCTGTTGCTCTGCAACCTCTGCCTTCTCGAGGATGAAAGCCTTCTGCGCCTCATCAAGCTGCACCCGCTCCGCCGCCAGCGACTGGAGAGCTGCCTGGTTGAGGCCTCGGAGCTCCTCCGCGCGCTTCTCCACGTCCACCCCCGCCTTCGCGACAAGCGCTTCGCGGGACTCCAGTTTGGCCTGGCGGGCACGGTAGAGCGACACCAGCTTCCGCAGCAGTCGCTCCTCTTCGGGCTCGTCGCTGCTGCTGCTTGGTGCGTCGACCAGCGTCAGCCCAGCGGAGGCAAGCACCTCCACGTCGAAGCTTTCTCCTTCGACTGGCGCCCTAGACGTTGACGCCCAGGGGAGGTTGATGAAGATGCCATCGCCAGCCTTCAAGTAGATGCTTGGCTGGGGCTCTTCGGAGCCCGGCGCTGCGGCTGCGACGGAAGGATCGGCGGTCAGTGTAGCGCCCGTCGCTCCTGCGGCCTCAGGGTCGTCAGTGCGATTGCCGGACCCCTCGTCAGCTGCTGCGGCGGCAGCCCTGGCGGCCTCTTCGCCGGTGGGATCATCAGCGCCGGCCGCTTCTTCGATGGTGGCGGCATCGTCAACAGCAACCTCGGTCTCCATCGGCTCCACAGTGGATGGATCTGACAGCCGGAAAAGGGAGAAATGTCAAGCAAATATCCAAAAAGAAGAACCCAAGGGAAGTTTAGAAGCAAGGAGTACCTGTACCAGGCTCGGTAGTTGGGATCTCCGCTGCCGGGGGGTCGCTGGTACTGTCCCTTGCCGGAGACTTCTCCCTTGCCGGGGAGCTCTCCCTCGTCAGAGACTTCCCCCTTGCCGGGGAGCTCTCCCTTGTCGGAGGATTCTCCCTTGCCGGAGAACTCTCCTTTGGCGGTGTAGTCGAAGCAGGTGGTACATCAGGGGTGGCCTCCGGGCGCTCCTGGTGGGGCTGCTCTGCTCCTACACAAGCCAACAGTCGGATATCAGCAAGCAAAGAGTATCCATGCGCGCCTAACAGCTGGAAGTAAACCATATACTTACGCTGGGGGCTGCGCTGGGGGCTGCTCTGAAGAACAGCCATCGGGTCCGGCAAGTTTGTCTCGGGCACACCCCCTGCTGCCACGGTGGGATCGTCCTCGATGATAATCACTGGGACCTTGGCTCTCTTTGCCATTCTCTGGGCCAGCGTCCTAAAAAGGAATAAGTTCAGAGTGAAGCAAATGAGATACAAGACAAGACAACAAGTATTGAAGACATGCAAGTACAACAAGAATCTTACTCTTCTTCTTCCTCGTCGGAGCTGAGCGCGGAGAAGTCAAAGCCTGGCCCACCTCCGGCGCGAGGAGGCAGAGGAGTAGGATCCCTCGGCCGCTTGGCGGGAGCTGGAGCGGCGGACCGGGAGGACCCCGCTCCAGTCGACGCCGCAGCGTGAGGTGCTTCAGCGGCAACAGAACTTGCCGCGGTGGAGCGCGTCGTGCGGCGCTGCGGGGGTTGACTCGTTCGCTGCTCCACTACGTCCCCGGCTTTGTGAAAACGCCTTCTTGGTGGAGCCGGGGGATCTGCTTGCGGCAAGCTGGCCGAAGACGAAGAGGAAGAGGAGCCGATCTCCAACGAGCCGCTCGAATCCTCGGCGAGCCCACTAGGCCCGACGTCATGCTCGGCGGACCTCTTCTCGCCGGCAAGCTCCTCTCGGTCGGCAAGGCTTCCCACCTCTGCTGCCTCTGCCTCCTCCATGGTGAACCCAAACTCGCCCGCAGCGGCGGCTGCCGCCGCCTCTTCCATCCTGGTGGCGATACACTTGAGCTCATCGTCGGTGGTGTCCCGGGTGAGGCCCCTTTTCTCGTCGGCGTCGACTGGCACTTCTATCAAGTTGTCAAAGAACGCGGAGCGCTCTATCCAGGCTGGATCAATTCCATGCGAGTCGCACAACGGCATTATTGCACGGATGCGGTCGAGCGCGGAGTTGTTGCACAGCGGAACGACGCCCCTCGGCAACCTGAATACTTCGGGATGCTGTGGGTCGTGCTTGAACAGCTCCTGGAGCATCGCGTTGAGCTCCAGGACAGTGAAGTTGAAGTTGAGGCCCGGCCGCAACCTCAAGATATCCGCCGCATTCTGGAACTCCCAGGCGGGTGTCCTCCTCTCCTGCAGGGGGGTGATGCGGCGGCGGAGGAAATCTGCGCCAACCGCTCCTACAGTAAGCCCGGCAAGCCTGAGGCGTAGGATCCGGGTGACGGCAATCTTCAGTCTGTCGTCTTCTGGGGCCAGGCTACTCCAATCACTGCCGCGCACTACTGGGGTTTCACGCAGAGCAGTAAACGGCTGCGGGTTCTCCTCGACAATCAGACACTAGTCCGCCCTCCACTCCTCCCACTTGCTGCGGAACTCTCCCTCCAGATAAGCATCCTTCTTGCCAGCCTTCGAGATCCAGGCGATTCCGCCGGATAAAGGCTCTCCTTTCTCAACCCGAGGCAAAAAGAAATGGCGGAAAAGAGCTACGTTTTGATGGATCCCGACAAAGTTTTCGCAGAGATGTGCGAAAACTGCCATGGTCAGGACAACATTGGGGGTGAAGTCAAGAAGGTGGAGCCGGTAGGTGTTCATGACATCGCAAAAGAATTCAGAAAAGGGCGGGCAGAGCCCGCAGTAGAAGAACAAGGCAAAGAAGGGATACCCAGTGGGATACTTATCCCAAGCAGTGGCTGGGAGTACCTTCGTGCGCGGATGTGCTCGCGTCCCCGTCGACCAGAAGAGGTAGAAGTCCTCCTTCAGCTCTGCCGTCCTCGGAGGGAAGATTGCCCGCTCCTTTCGGAGCGCCGCGAGCCGCTGCGCCTCGGCCGACTTCGCCTTCTCGGCTTTCGGCGCCATGGCGGGAATGGAGAGGGAGGACGACAACGTTGGTGGTGCTGGTGGCGATGGGGGCGGGGCGCTGCTCTCCTTCAGCTTTGGGAAGAAGGGGAGTGGCGGAGATTCTCGAGGAGGGAATAGCAACGGGCAGATGGGCGAACTGCCCCTGTTCCCCATGCTTATAGGGAGGGAGGGGGCGGACGTTTCGCCTTTCTGAATAAAAGAACCACCCACGACCTCTCCCTCGACGTCGCAATCGACACGTGCCGTTCGGGGAGGGCGCGGTGGATACGGAGCAAGGTGCGACGTGACCCAGGCCGCGCGTGCCCGTGCCCTATTTTGGGCCTGGCCCAACAGCGCTCGGCACCGTGTATGGCCCAGGCCCGGGGGCTCCTGTCGGTGTACTAGAGTAGGGGTACCCTAGTATCCCGAACTTGTGCATGGGCAGCCGCAGCGTCCCGCGGCAAGGCTTGACGAGTGACCGCCAGGCTCCTCCATGGATTCTTTGAAGCCATTCAAGAACAAAGTATTTAAGCCAAGGGCACAAGACCCCGGCAAGAGGAGCTTGCCGGGAAGGCCAACCAAGGCATCTCAAGGAACTTGCCGCGACGCGCAACGCATCCCGGCAGGACCCGGCGAGTGACAAGCTTCCGGATGCGACAAGACAACTACCGCGGCAAGGCGCTTGCCGCGGCAAGCCTCCACTCTGTACCTGCGCTCCAGCACACCCACCTACGTGTCGCTCTGGGACCATTCCTGGCGTACGTGGCGGGAGGCTGTGCAGCCAAGGGTACATTGTGGCATGCGGCGCTGACTAGATCGCCATCGTGGCAAGCGGTGGCGCCCCTGACGGTTCCTTTTCTGCACCGTCTGGGCGACGTAGATAGTTATTTAATGCCTTTGTCCCCTGCCGTCAGGGTTAGGGATGATACACTGTGTAGGCAGCTGTACCTACCACAGCATCTTTCCATTTTTGCCCTTACCTATGTTGCCACCTGTTGGAGACCCCTTGAACATATAAAAGGAGGCCCATGCACAACGTAGAGGGGATGAGGCCCCAGAGAGTGATAGCTCCGGAGGACGAGCAGAAGAACGCTCGGTCTCGTTAGCTGCAGGAGTGTACTGTAGCACTCAGCGCTCCCGAGCAAGAACTCAATACAAACCACAAAGCAGCAGTAGGAGTGTTATCTCTCCGGAGAGCTCCGAAGCTGGGTAAAAACCCCTCGTGTGCCTCGCCTCGATCCGCTCTTCGTGCGACCTCCGCCCCCCGCCGAACCGAGAAGGGGCTCCGTCCCCATAGGTGCTCGAGGAGCCAGAAATCCCCGGCAGGATGGTGGCACAATTTTTGATGTGAAAATAAGCAAGATTCAATAATGTTGGAAAAGATTCGCGACTTGTAAATGCAACAAGTAGACCAAATGCAAGATATGGTACACGGAAACACAACACATGGAAAGATAAATGGGGACGTGCAACCAAGGGTGAGCCAAAATGTGGAATACACAAAAATGCTCTTGTTGTGCAACACTAGAGAGACACTAGCACGATTGCACAATAGGCGGGAACGAACTTGTGCAAAACCTACTAAGCAAAAATGCAACGACTTCTATCCCAAGTATGCTCTATGTATGATGTGCCGATGATGAAATCCAAGATGATCGATTATGACAATCTTAATGTTGTATGATGCTATGGTACTTGCTTATAAGCTCTTTGCTTATCTTTCCCTTTTGCTTAAAAGCTTGTTTGGCTCTTCGTTGTTTGAGCTCTTTTCTCATGCAATGCTTCACGGACCAAGATAGCAATTGTGTATGCAATGACAACTTTGTGACACAAGAGATGAACCCAAGATATGCAACACGATGATAGTATGTATGCTATGGGAAGTATGATCACTAATGTGCACAAGTCACGTTGCCGGCAATACTCAAAGGCTAGTCTCGATGGGTAAGCAACACAAAAGTAAGGCATGGGGTTATCAATGCAAATGCAAGAGAGTATGATGATATCACAATACCAAGATGATAGCAATGTGAAGTTGATACCACAAGGGTGTAGTCGTTCGTAGTAGTCCTTAGCGAAGATGAGCGGTGGTGATGTTGATGTCGAACCGTCCCTATGTAGCCGAAACACGATAGGAAACGGTGAGACACAAGTCAAATTCTCAAAACCAAATGCGACAAAAAGTGTCGGAGTGGGTAGCGGTCAAATGATGGTATGGTTTGGGGTATTGGAAGGGTTTGCGGAGGGGTTTGCGGAAGTTAGGTGGTGGTGGTCGAAGTGGGTATGCGGAGGCATAGGCGGCGGTGGTCAAAAACTGCAGGAAATGCAGTTTCGGCAGAGGAAGCCGGATGATCCGGGCCAGGAGTCGGATGATCCGGGCGGATCTGGATGATCCGGGTCAACAGCCGGATGATCTGGGCGGGTCAATCTCGCTCGGGGATAGCTCGGGATGAACTCGAAAACGGCCACATATTCGGGGATTTCGTGGATATTGGAGGGATTGCGAGGTGGAGATGGTGGGGGAAGGTGAGATCCACTTGCAACACAACAAACTCACGGATCAAAACCAACAAAACATGGTGGGGGATTTCGTGGATATCGAAAGCTCAAGGTTGTGCAAGATACACTCAAAATTAGATGGAGTAAAGTACTCAACACCACAGAAAAGTACGGCGGCAGTAGCCACACAAAGAGCTACCCGAAGCGAAAGCTACTACCTGAATTCGATTATGAGGCCTTAGAGCCCCCGCAATCAAAAAGCAAAATAGCCATCCGGTCGGATAGACGACCTCGTGGCCAACATAGAGCGACAAACCACGCCGCACACAAGCCAGTACGCGATCCACGTGAGGACTCGCATCAAAAGGACGGCGCAACCAGATCAATCTACGGGCCAAGAAAGCGTGCTCCAACACGCAATACAACACAGCAACAATCCGAACACCACGGCACACCCAAATACAGGGGTGCCGCACACCCCTTATGTTTCACCGATGAGGTGCTGGACCATGAATTTCCAGAGGGATTCAAACCCGTAAACATAGAGGCATACGACGGAACGACAGACCCCGGGATCTGGATTGAGGATTACATCATCCATATGCACATGGCTCGAGGAGACGATCTCCATGCCATCAAGTACTTACCCCTCAAGCTCGAAGGGCCAGCTCGGCACTGGCTTAAAAGCCTCCCCGAAAACACCATTGGAAGTTGGGAAGAGCTCAAGGACGCTTTTCGGGCAAATTTTCAAGGGACCTATGTCCGACCAACGGATGCAGACGATTTAAGTCATATAACTCAACAGCCCGGAGAGTCAGCCCGAATGCTTTGGAACAAGTTTCTCACTAAAAAGAACCAAATAGGCGACTGTCCGGACGCCTAAGCCTTAGCAGCTTTCAAGCACCGCGTCCGAGACGAATAGCTTGCCAAACACCTCGGGCAAGAAAAGCCAAGAACAATGGCAGCATTAACAAACCTCATGACCCGCTTTTGCGTGGGCGAGGACAGCTGGTTAGCCTGATGTAGCACCAGCGACCCAAGTACATCCGAAGTCAGGGATGGAAACGGGAAGCCGCGACGCAGCAAAAACGAGCGTGGGAATAAAGAAGACAGCCCGAAGATCACGGTGGTAAACGCCGGATTCAGAAGCTCTCGGCCAGGTCAGCAAAAGCTGCCCTCCAAAGGCAACAGAGATGAACTGTCCAGCCTAAACAAGATTCTGAACAAACTATGTCAGATCCACAGCACCCCCGACAAACCTGCAAATCATACCCATAGAGAATGTTGGGTCTTCAAGCAGTCCGGCAAGCTCAACGCCGAACACAAGGGGCAGGATACACCAAGCGAAGACGAGGACGAGCCTCGCAAGCAAAGCACTCGGGAACAGAAGAAATTTCCACCAGAAGTCAAAACAGTAACCGTGTTACACGTGATAAAGAAAAACAACACGACACTCGTAGAGACACGTGCCTCAGGGCCTATCACCGCGGAGTTTCGCCACTGGTCATCCCAACCGATCACCTTCGACCATCGGGATTACTCGGCAAGTATCCGGCATGCAGGATGGGCTGCCTTGGTGTTAGACCCGATAATTGACGGATACCACTTCACACGAGTCCTGATGGACGGCGGCAGTAGTTCAAACCTGATATATCAGGACACAGTCCGCAAAATGGGGATAGACCCAACAAAAATCAGCCACAGCAATACTACCTTTAAAGGAGTAACGCCAGGCCCAGAAGCCCGTTGCATGGGCTCCCTGCTACTAGAAGTCATATTCGGGTTTCCCGATAACTTCCGCAGCGAAAAGTTAACCTTCCACATCGCTCTGTTTCAAAGTGGCTATCAAGCACTACTCGGTCGGGAAGCTTTCGCTCGCTTTAACGCAATACCACATTATGCTTCTCTCATGCGTAAGATGCCCGGTCCACGTGGCATCATTACAGTAAATGGAAATATTGAGCGCTCCTTGCGCGCGGAAGACCGTGCGGCTGCTTTGGCAGCCGCACACTAAACGGCCTCACCAACTAGAACATCTGATAGGCCGTTAAGACAACGGACACGGTTAGACGAGTCCGTCGTAGCTATATAATTGACACAGGTTTGATGGCTATACCCCTATAACAATACAAGGGGCTCAATGCGTGTAAACAAGTGACAATTAGGCTCAATTTTAATCATCTTGAACTGTACTTGATTTATTTAGTATAACCTACCTTTTGCACGACAACTTTTCAGCTAAGTTCCTCTCTTTTACAGATGACCATCGTGCTACACCCATCTAGGATACAGCACAATTGATACACAGGCGCAGACGTGCAGCAGGGACCCGTTCCAAGGATTCTCTTTAGATTAAGACCCTGCGTAAACCTTTTGTACTGTTTCTTGTTGATACACACCCCCCGGATTCTCAGTACAACTGAGATGGATGCTGACGTATTGGCATGTGGCCACGTCAGATTATTGCACGTACCTGGACACCAGGGGCTTATTACAAAGGGCACTGCTTAGCCTGGTATACATAATAAAGACCGAATACCTTAGGAAGTGTTCGGCGTCGCGAGTTTGGCCTTATATGCATCAGCTCCGAATCATGTCTTTGGTCAAATGTTGGGTTTGCCCGACTCATGTGTTTTGCTGCCTTACGTTCCGCTCTATCGGCTAAGGCGGCACCAGGAGAACTACTGCGATTGTGCCCTGGTTCAATCGGACGAGCACCTTAGTAGAGAAAGCCGAAAACTAACTGTCATGATATAGCGTGAGACTGGTCAACCACTCGATGACCTAGCGGAATCTTCGGGATTCCTCCGCCTTAACGAAGGGCCGTTTCCCGGCCAGGCATGTACGCGCCCTGAATCCGGATGAGCGTGGAGCCACCAGGGGCTATATAGTAGCCCCACTGTCAAACTACTCTGGCTAAGTGAAAGTGTTAAAGCATTATAGTCCGATTGCCTAGTTCGCTGTGCTATCACCTCCTTAATGGACCAAGACGTTGGATCAAGTGTGAACATGCGTCTTCTGCGAACACCCCCGCATCATATGCGTGGGGGCTGAAGCCGACGACTGCCATCTTTCAGGTTATATACATACATACATAAACGGCCGCACAGAGGTATTATAATTCTTGTAGGCACAAGTATAAAATAGCCTTCATAATTCTGTAAAAACATTGTTTTCCAATGGGAATACATGTCATTAGAACATAATATTCTTCGAGCACTGCCCCTCTATGGAGCAAGCGCCCTCAAGAACTTCTCGAAAGCAGTGCTCGGCAGGTACTCGGCTCTCGTCCGAATCTTGGGCTGCAATGGCGGTGGCCTCCATCTCCGCCTAGTATGTCTTCACATGGGCAAGGGCCATCCGCGCACCCTCTAAGCAAGCCGACCTCTTCATCGCGTTGATATGCGACACTGCACCAAGGAACTGCTGCAACAAATTAAAATAACTGTTCGGCTTTGGCCTTTCCGGCCACAGATGATCCACAACAGACCTCATGGCGAGTCCGGACAATCAATTCAGCTCGGCCCATTTGGCCAAACGATCAGTCAATGGAAGCGGACGCTCTGGAACGTGAAATTGTGACCAGAACCGCTTTTCCACTTTGCGATCTTTTTTATCTCGGAAGTATTCGGCCGCATCGGCAACACTCACCGCTAAGTCCAGATATGCGTCCGCAGAACTCCACAGCCGGTCCAAAGGGGCGTACTTAGGATCTCCGAACTTCATCCGCAGCATAAAGGGCTTCCCAGCCATAATATCCCCGGCTTGGCGCAGCTCCTCCTTCATCGCTCTCATTGCAGAGCGGGTGTCTTTGGCTGCCACCATGGCCTTCTCCAGGTCTGTCCTCTTCGCTCGATCTTCCTTTTCAAGAACTCATAACGGTCAGTGGCATTCTTCAATTCCACAGCCATTCTGGATACTTCCTCCTTGCTTTGGCAGTGAGCAGCCCGTTCGGCTTTCAGCTCCTCGACTGCCTTTAGGGAAGCCGCATCGCTTTTCATGGCTTGTTCTTTGGCTCGGGCAAGTTCCGCCCGAAGGTTCTCCACGGCCGCAGCTCCATCTGCATTCAAAAACATGTTATAGATACTGGCATCATGCTCCTCTTATCATGTGTCACTGGAGAAATTACATACCCTGCGCCTCGTCAAGCCGCTTGTTGACAAGTACGATGTCGGTGTCTGCCACATCAAGCTGCCGCTTTAGATCGGCAAACTCATTAGTCCGGCTGGCCACCGGACCCTCCGCCACCTGCATATCACGGCGGCACGATTATTCCTGGGAGTATGATCCTCTGTGCGCCGTCGTCTTCGATGGAACCCAGAGTCTCAGGGGCTACTATCTACATAGGGCACATCTAAAAATGTGCGGTACTGTCAAAAATGTACATCATTTCGCGTACCTCAAAACCCGTCAGTAGACTCATGACAACTTCATGCAACCCGCTTTCGGCGGACGAAATTCTTTCAATCACCGCACCCATCAACGCGCAGTGCTCTTCTGAGATAGTCGGTCGATCTAGCAGATCCCTCAATACGTCCGACCGCGCACCGGACGGAGCCGGACTCTTTCGATTGCTCTCTTCAAAAACCGGATACTGAGGACTTCGGGTGGCCATATGACTACCTTCTGGCCTTGCCGGATCAGGAGAAACCCTCCGCGACGACACCGCGGGGTCGCCCGCCTCATAAGGCGGTATGGCAGGGGGAGGCGTTTCGCTCTCCATCATTTCTGGAAGAAGATCCCCCGAAGACGAGCTCTGCTGAGAAGGGCTAAGATCCGAACTGCAAGAGAAATGCTTCGCTTACTTTCCTCAGGAGTAAAGCAAGGTTTTTTCTCATTATCAAGTACCCTTTTACTTACAGCTCGGTGGAGGGCTGGTCCCCTTGAGGGCATAGTGCGGCCGGGGTATCCCCCTGTACAGGACCCTCTGGCGAAGATTTCTTCCCCCGCTTGGAGACCATTGTCTCCGGGTCCTCACAGGCGGTCCTCTTCCTTCCCTGGGGAGAGGAAGTTTCAGTTCCTCCTCCTAGGCTAACCTCCTTCACGGAGGCCCTAGCCTCCTTGTTCCCCCCTTTATTTCTCCCAAGGGCGCTTGATAAGGCGCAATCTCCAGCATCCTGGTTAGCACGGGATCTGGTGAGGTCTCAGTGAGGGGGGTCGGACACCTGATCAACTTGGCCTTCGCTATCCAATCCTAGTCAAAGAGCGGCTTTTTTAATGGTGACGTTGCGATAAATAAACAGATAGTGTGTTCGTATGCGGGGCTACTTACTTTGGTATCCAGGCGATTGCAGCTCAGACCTGCATCCTCAGTGGTGTCCAAACAAATTACTTGTGGTCCGAAGAACAATTTGTACATCTCCTCGGGCGTCATGCCGAGGAAGTGTTGGATAGCTCGCGGTCCCTCCGGATTGAACTCCCACAGGAGGAGGGGACGACGTTTGCAGGGCAGGACTCGGCGAATTAACATGACTTGCAGCACCATGACCAGACTGACATCTCTCTCAAGGAGATCTCGAATGCGGCTCTGCAATATGGGCACATCCTTTACTGGCCCCCAGTCCAACCCCTTGTTGACCCATGACGTTAGTCATGGCGGGGAACTCAAGCGAAAGATAGGTGGGGCCACCCACTTGGTACCCCTGGGAGCTTTGACATAAAACCACTCTTGTTGCCATAAACTGGACACCTCCTGGAAAGAGCCCTCGGGCCATGGGGCATCGGCGTTTTTGCTTATTACGGTGCCTCCGCACTCTGTGTGTCGCCCCTCGATCATCTTCGGCTCCACTTTGAAGCTCTTGAGCCACAGTCTGAAGTGAGGGGTAATACGAAGGAAAGCTTCGCACACAATGATGAACGATGAGATGTGGAGGATAGACTCCGGAGCTAAATCATGGAAGACCAACCCATAATAGAACATAAGCCCCCTCACGAAGGGATCTGGCGCGAAGCCTAGCCCTCGGAGGAAGTGAGATACGAACACGACGCTATCACCGGGCTTGGGAGTGGGAATAACCTGCCCTTGAGCAGGCAACCTATGCGGGACTTCGCCGGTCAGGTACCTGGCCTCCCTTAGCTTTATTAAGTCTTCCTCTGTGACGGAGGAAGGCATCCACCGACCTTGAAGGTTGAATCCGGACATAATCGGAGGTCCGGAGCGCCTAAACCTGAGCTTTGAGTGTTGGAACTCGAGGCAGGAGGTGGATTCGATTGAGATTGAAAGAAAAGAATAGGCCTTGGTCTCTTTATAAAGAGATTGAATACCAAGTGCCCTCCTCGTGACCGTTTGGGACTTACCTCCAATCGAGGGGTCATACCAATGGGCACGATTGGGTTACCCACGTCCGTGTTGATGAGAATCCCGTAAAAGAGGGGACACAATCTCTGCTTTGACAAGAAGTGCCAAGGAAACCACCTCGCGAAATGCGCTGAGATTGGTTATGGAAAACGATTCGAATAAAGACCTGGCTGTGGTGTGACGCCACACTGCGAAATACGTCAGCAGATTAGATTTGTGGAAATATTATTCTCTCTACGGTCGTATGTGGAACTTGTTTTGCAAAGCCGGACACGATCCTCGTGTTCAAAATCTTCTATGAAGTATTCGGAGGAGGAACCCGCCTTGCAATGCCGAAGACAATCTGCACGCCGAACTCATCATCATTGAAGCCTGGTCCAGGGGCTACTGAGGGAGTCCTGGATTAGGGGGTATCCGGACAGCCGGACTATATTCTTTGGCGGACTGTTGGACTATGAAGATACAAGATTGAAGACTTCGTCCCGTGTCCGGATGGGACTCTCCTTGGCGTGGAAGGCAAGCTTGGCAATACGGATATGTAGATCTCCTTCCTTGTAACCGAATCTATGTAACCCTAGGCCCCTCCGGTGTCTATATAAACAGGAGGGTTTAGTCCGTAGGACCAAGAACAATAATCATACCATAGGCTAGCTTCTAGGGTTTAGCCTCTTTGATCTCGTGGTAGATTAACTCTTGTAATACCCATATCATCAAGATCAATCAAGCAGGAGTAGGGTTTTACCTCCATCGAGAGGGCCCGAACCTGGGTAAAAACATCGTGTCCCCTGTCTCCTGTTACCATCCGCCTAGACGCACAGTTTGGGATCCCTACCCGAGATCCGCCGGTTTTGATACCGACAACCACCTTTAGTCAGGATAGCTTGTACTAGTTGTACCCCTTCAAAGTTGGTCGTTGTTGGATCCCTTCCCGCTCAATATTTGGGAAGAGGACCAGGGCCTCTATAAATAGGACTAGCCACCACAGTAGGAGGCAACTGATCCAGAACAAGTCGAGGACTCATCTCGAACAGATCCATCCCATCCTCACACCCACCAAGCACAAGAACACCTCTCCTCAGGAGGCTGTTCTTCCCCTTGTACTGTTCATCCTCAGCCCAAGAGGCAATCCACCACACCACACTAGAGTAGGGTATTACACCACAAAGGTGGCCCGAACCAGTATAAATCTTGTGTCCCTTGTGTTGCGAGTTCGTCGAGCTAAGCTTTGAAATCGCGGCAAGGTGACGGGCCTGATTAGGTAGGGGGAGATCTTCGCGTGCACCCCAGTGTTCGAACCTCAAGGGTTTTGCCAGAACCTAAAATCCGACAGCCTCCCTCCGCTGCCGTGCCACCAAGAAGGAACGACGACCATCGCCCAGATGATGGGGCTGGGGGCTTCCAAGAGCCTCGTGCTATCGCTTGCATCTTAGGCGGCGCTCAGGCCCCAGCCTCCCATCGCATCTTCAAGCAGTTCGCGCGTGAGGTGAACGCGGACCTCCCCAAGCTCGAGGCGACGCGTCCACTCAGGTGGTCCAAGTACGCGATCACCTTCGACTCAGCTGATCAGCTCAAGTGTGCGGCCACCGTTGGCGCCCTCCCGATGCTTTGCTCACCAACCATCAGCAACGTCCTCGTCACCAAGACACTGATCAACGGCGGTGCAAGATCAATGTTCTCTCCGTCGATACGTTCGACTGACTCCAAGTGCCCTACGACCAGCTGCAGCCTACCAAGCCATTTTCAGGAGTAACCGACGGCTCCACCACCCCGATAGGGCAGATCCGCCTCCCTGTCACCTTCGGCAAGCGCGACAACTACAGCACCGAGCTCATCGACTTCGACGCCGCTCACATTCGCCTCCCATACAATGCCATCCTTAGGTATCTGGCTCTGGCCAAGTTCATGGCTGCAACACCTCATGGTTACAACATCGTCAAGATGCCAGGAAGCTGCGGCAGCATCACGGTCGGTTGTGAGGAGAAGGATGTTGTGTGCTCCCTCGAGCACGCCTACCAGGTTGCGGCAGTCGAGAACCCGAATGATGAAGGCGCCGTCTACCCCCCTGAGGTCGTTCCCAAGAAGAATCAGTAGCTGCTCTGCCAAGGATCTCAGGACGATGGAGCATCTAGCTACCGTGCCTCAGGACCTGCGCCCGCTGATGGGGCGCCTTCCCCTCTCGCATAGGAAGGCATGCCCGGCGCCCCCTTAGGCAGGGCTCGGGGGCTCTCCTCTAGAGAGCCTTAGACCTGGCCAACGTCACGAGGGAGGCGCTCAGGAACCATGTGGAGGTGTGCTTCAACGCGCGTTTCTGCAAAGAGAGTGTAGGGCGCGAGGTGCCAGGTGCTTAGGAGTTCATCACCAAGGCGATCAAGGAGCTTCAGGAGGCACAAGCCATGCGTGGCGAGCACCGTCGCACACCCCCACTACAGCTGCTGCCCCTGACGAGGGTAGCGAGTTACGCGTCTGCGTCAACATCCCAGGGCTCAACAGTGTCGCGTCTCAGGAGCTCTTCTGGTCGTCCCGCATTGGCCGGTGTGATGGCCCACCTCACAGCTATGTTCGCATGCCTTTCAGTTTGCTGAACACGGCTGCCACGCACCAGTGCTGCATGCGGGGCGTCCTGGCGGCTCATGAGGCCAGGCATCAGATGATCCTATCGCAGGTGGCGACGGATCCTCACGAGCCCCCTCCCCCACGGGCCTCCAGAGCCTCATTAGGTTCAGGACCTGGGCAACTCGTGAGGAGCGACTTCTGCAGCGCGCGTCTTTGGCTACCTCAACACTTCTTCAGCAACAGTGCCAGGCGACATTTATTTTGGTTTGTTCAGTTGGGGGCGCCCCTCGGGCTGCATTATCCCCAAGTCGTGTGGGTCCGTCCCTGCGGCATGTATCGTTCTTTGCATTTATCAGAACTGGCCCTATCCATGAGTCGTTTTATGATTATCACCTGTCTGTCCGGTGCTTCGTCGCCATGAACGTTGTACGCCCTTGCAAACCTACCCATGACTGCCTCATGATTAAGGACTGGCACTGCATCTGTGCTCGGATTCATCCCGGCATCGTCGCTAAACCCAAGTGGCTGAGCTCTGGCTCGCGGGCCAGCTCCCATGCATGTCACCTCCCATGGTACTTAGTGCCTCTCGCATGAGCTAATTGGGGGACCATAAGTTAGGGCGCATGACCCGATGCCTCGCCGCCGCAGGAGCCGCGCGCCAGTTGTCTTTCTTCAGGATTTTCACATGAGAAGACTGGGCACGGCGTCTGTGCTCGGGTCCGTCCCTGCAACGTCGACAATCCCAACGGCTGATCTCTGTCTGGCGGGACGTCCCCGTTCACGTCACCTCCTGGGGTCATTGGTGTTTGGCCTTCTCATGCGATAACCTCAGGAGATTCACTCGGTGCAGGTTGCCTAACCATCTCGTAGGACCATGTCAAGTGCTCCAAGCCACATTTAGGCGCAACGCGCCTTGAGGTAGGGCGTCGTGAGTCCCGTGCTGTCTCACGAGTGCCCATACACACCTTCTCTAGCCCTGTCGTGCAAGCCACGTGTCAGGGCGGGGCTGTACACGCCCCAGAGTCTTCCCTCAGAGGGAGCTCCCACCCACGTACCAGTGGAAGCCCCATGCTCCGCGCTGGCGGACGACACTGTCGAGGGGTGGCTATGCCCGTGCAAGAGCGGAAGCGCCATGCTCCGTGCTAGTGATAAACAGCTGAGGGCAACCTAGCGGTTGCACTAACCTCAGGAGAGCCACTAGGCTCGCTGTTCGGCCTCACCACGCCACTTTTCCCTCGGGAGAGTTCCTTGAGGGGGCTGGGCATGGGGCCTACGCTCAAGTCACGCCTGGCGTACGCCACCTCGCCAGGTCCCTCGGGCCTGGTCTTCGCGCACCCCTCCCGAGCGAGAGCCTGGCGAGGAAAGGTATGGTGGTTTGTTCGTACGTCAAGGGGGACCCCTGGGAATCGCGACCCAGGGGCCTAACTGGTCATGTAGCCCCTCACCCCTTGGTCTCGTCCTGGTGATCCAGATGACCCAATGTCGGCTCAGGTATGCGCGGGGCCGGGCCCTGCCAACGCAGAACGCTAAGACCTACTCCCGCATCTCCTTCCTGAGGGTTGTTCGTACGTCAAGGGAGACTCCTGAGCATCGCGACTCAGGAGCCTAACAGGCCACATAGCCCCTCACCCCTTGGCCTCGTCCTGGTGATCCGGATGACTCAATGGTGGCTGCGGTAAGCGCAGGGCCGGGCCTTGCCGACGCAGAACACTAAAGCAAATGGAAAGGAAATCACAGAACCCTAGCAAATTATTACAAAACACACTGTCTCTTAAAGCTCAAAGCATAAGTTCTTGCGAATCCACGAGGCAAGATAAATGTTGTAGGACTGGAACAGGGGGAAGGGCCGCCTTGAGTTTCTTCCTCAATCTTGGGCACCGCCGTCGCCCGCCTGAGGAGGCCCGCCATCGACAACGTCGCCACCGTCCTTGCCATTAGTCGTGGCCACGGGGTCGACGGCGAGGAACTTCTGTAGCAGGGCCTCCACATGTCCCTTCACGGCCTTAGCGGCAGCGTCTTGGATCTCAGGATCCACATGTTCGAGCAGCGCGCCAAAGTCGAAGCTAGGGTTCCGAAGATGGAAGTGGCTGAAGATGCACGTCGCGGCCGAGGTAAAAGTGCATGGGCCTCGCCCTCCACCATGGGGCCTACTCCGACGATGATGCCCTTGAGCTCCGCGACAAGCTGTCGGAGTATCCCAGCGGGGCCGGAGTCGCCATCGGCTTCTCGTACCCATCCCCGTAGAGGTCCTGCAGCGCCTTGCGGGACCTCAGCTCAAGGGAGACGAAGGCATCGCGCCCCACGGCGGCCCCCTCCTCAGCAGCGGCGAGGAGCTTCTCCCTGGACTCCAGCCAAGGTTCGTCCTCAGAGACGAGCTTGGCGTGGGACGCCTGGGCCGCCTACACCTCATCCTTCAGCTTCTCCAGGCGGTTGCGCTCCTTGGCCTGTTCCTGGGCCGCCTGCTCCAGCTCGGCGTCGTAGTCAGTGTGAGCAGCCTCCCGAGCTTTCAGCATCTCCTCCTACTCCTCGAGTTGGCGGGTGCGGGTGGCCTGCTCGTCGCTGAGGGCTTTCAGCTCGGCCTCCGCCGCACGACAGCGCTTCTCGGCGGCCGCTGCGTCTTTCAACGCCACGTCGCGAGCGGCCGCGGCCACACGCGGCCACCTTCCTGCCCTCCTCGGCGGTAGCCTCGGCCTAGCCCCAGGCCGCTCTGACGGATGAGTCCGCCTGGAGCCACCCCGAGACCAGCTCCAGGTGCCCCGACGCCCTGCGCCAGTCGGGGCCCCGGAGAAGGCCTTCTCCGGAGCAACGGGCATGCTAGAAGAACCACGGCCCGCTAGCGTGATGGCTGGGTCAGGAGACGGAGCTGGCGACAAGACTGGCGAAGCAGCAGCAGCAAGGATGGTCGGGGGCTCCGGAGCCCTCGGGTCGTCAGCAGGCGCGCTGAAGGCGAGCGCCTCCGGAGTCGTCTTGGTCGCAGGGGAAGTCTTCTCCTGAGGCTGGGCCCCCGAGCCTCGAGAGGGCAACCCTGCCAGAGGAGGACGTGAAGCAGCCTCGTCTTTCCGCACCGGAGTCGCTGTGACCGTGGCGGGCTGCTTGGCCTTGGAGGCCCTCGCCTACTCCTTCTTCCTTTTCACCGCCAGCGTCAGCATGGGTGCCGAGAGGAAAATGTCTGAGCACTACGTCAAGAACGGGAAGCAAAGGTAAGGCGAAGCACTTACTCGTCATCGGCGATGTACGACCTCTTCTTGCTCAGGAGCGCTGCGCCCCCGAGCATCCTGGGCACAAGCTTCGTCGCGTCTTCATGGACGGACAAGCGCGCGACTAGCTCTGCGACGGTGGCGGCCAGCGACGAGGTGGAGGTGCCGCCGTAGGGAAGCAACATCATCCTGTCCTTCTTCGGGGTCCCCTGCTTCAGCCTCTTTAGAGGGGTGCCCCCAGACCTCGTGGCAAGCCCGGTGGAGCGCGGCAACCCCTCGACCAGGTGCTCGCGGGCGTCGTCATCATTAGAGAAGGCGCAGAGGAGCTCTCTCTGCCTTGGGGGATAGGTCTCCCCTACCCCCTCAAAGGTCGCCTCCGAGTCCTCATTCCCCTCCTCCCCGGAGAGATCGTCGGAGGACACTGGCATCGGGGAGCTCGGGGGCTGGGAAGGCTTCAGCGGCACAAGCCCCCGCTCGTTGAAGACAGGCATGGCGGCGGCCACCTTCTACCCATTGTCGCGGCGGTATAGCGGGAGATGGGCTTATGGGGGGTCGCCCTGGTCCTTCTTGAGCTAGGTATGCACGGCCTGGCTCAGCTCCTCATCAGACAGGTCATCTGGGTGCAACTGGAGGTCGTCTTCCGCACCCTTGAAGCTCCATAGGGGGCACGAGTGCGCCTGGAGCGGAGCTAGGCGCTGCATCAGGAACTCCTTGACGATCATTGATAGAGGCAACGGTGTCCCGATGTTTCGATGAGACGGTGGCTATCGTTTCCTGTGGGAGTCGACCTTGATGATCCGACTACGAACGTGCGAGACGTCGCGCCTCAGCAATCGCTAAACCAACTTCCGAGGGTTATTGACCACGCCGGAGCACGACCAACCTGAACACGAGGGCCTGTTTCCTGCGAGCAAATGGAGAATAAGCAAGAAACTAAGATTGCAATCTGGATATTGTGAATATAAGAGGAAAGCTTTATTAATGAAGGTGGGGTTCTGTGACGCCTTGGTCTGGTCGTTGAACACAAACGAAGTACCCGAAGTTGCAACTATGGCGAACTTTTGATCTAAACAAAACCCAAAGTCTAAACGGTGCCCTAAGGGATGTATATATGGAGGAAGAGGGGGAAATTTTGTGGCCCTTGGGGAAGGGGTCCGAAACCAACCCTATCTCTTGTTTCCCCGCACATACGGACTCTAAAAATAGCCTATACTTAAGTATTTCGAAATTACACGGGCCTGGCCCAATAATAAGGTGACGCCGCACCTGGAATAGCCTCTGGACGAAATTTATGAAGTGGCATCTTGTATATTTCGTCCAAGGCTTCATTCACTCCTTATGGTGGCTTCAATGTCCTGAAATCATCACTTGTAACTCCGTTGTTATTCCCCTTGCGCATGCCATCAACTCCATGCTTGTTCTTGCTCCAATGTTCATCCTTCTCCAAGCTAGGCCCTTCATTTGTAAGCAAAACAAATGTATCCAATTTAGGCAGCATCATATTCTCATGAACATTAGAATCATTACCAAGAAACGAAAGTACCTGGTAATTTAATCGGCGTGCGCGATCTCTAGTAATTGGTCCATTATATGTAACAGTACGGGCTGTGGGTGTAACAATGGTATTGATGTCCTCATCAATCATGGCCCTATCAACTTCTCCGCCTTCAGGTCAACTGTCATCTACTCCAGTAACCGCCTCGTCCTTGGAGACGAGCTTGGCATGGGCCGCCTGGGCCGCCTACACCTCCTCCTTCAGCTTCTCCAGGCGGTTGCGCTCTGTGGCCTGTTCCTGGGCCGCCTGCTCTAGCTCGGCGTCGCAGTCGGTGAGAGCAGCCTCCCTGGCTTTCAGCTTCTCCTCCTACTCCTCGAGTTGGCCCGGGGGTCAATGAGTTTCAAACCGGCAAATATTGCATTGTAGATCTTGCTATGGCCAAACAGGCATATGAATGCAATTGGGTCCCTTCCCGAGTGACTAAGGACCAGCTGAACAATCTGGTCAAAACAGGCGCTTTAAGCAATAAAAATATCATTCACTGGAGGGTCCGTGGCACGGAATGTCCCCCTACTCCCGAAGAAGGAGAAGTTATTGTTTTTGCTGATCATTTAGGCCGGGGCTTCAATCCTCCCAGTTCAAAGTGTTTTCGAGATGTCTTAGCCAATTTCCAACTGCACCCACAAGATATCGGTCCTAACTCCGTAACCAACATCTGCCACTTCCAAGTCTTCAGTGAGGCTTACCTCTAGGAGGAACCTTCAGTAGAGTTATTCAGGGACTGCTTTCACTTGAACCGTCGCACAGAGTTCAAAGACGGACCCAACACAGAACTGGGCGGTATGGCGATCCAAAAGAGGAAATAAGTAACCTTCCCTCATGCCAAGCTTCACAGCCACCCCAAAGAATGGAACCAGCCATGGTTTTATTGCAAGGACACCTCTCCCTCTGAAGAAAATCCCATGCCGGGTAACCGTCCGGAACGTCTGAGCAATACACACCCTTTTCCTCAAAGGCTGAGTGCCAAGGAGAGACTAAAATATGCTCCTCAACTATCCAAGCTTAGGGCCTTCATGGCAAACGGGTTGACAAGAGTTGTGTAACACCCCGGATGTAACTTGCCATATTTGTAACTCCAACTCTTGTCATTTTCGGCAATGTGATATGATATTCCCTCCGTGGTTGGGTTTCCCTTCATTTTGCATTTTGTCCTTGTCATGCATTTCATGTCATGTAATCATGTGCATCGCATTCGCATACGTGTTCGTTTCATGAAGCCGAGCATTTTCCCCGTTGTCCGTTTTGCAATCCGGTGCCCCCTTTTACCTTTTTCCGTGAGCGGGTATTAAACTTTCTCGAAATGGACCGAGGTTTGTCAAGCGGCCTTGGTATAGCACCGGTAGACCGCCTATCAAGTTTCGGGTCATTCGGAGGTTGTTTGATACTCCAACGGTTAACCGGGCAACCGCGAAGGCCACTTTTGGGTTGCAGCCCAAAACCCCTTCAAATCAGCCCAATAACCCATCTAAGTCACTCCCATGTCCATCGCCGTTCGATCACGATCGTGTGGCCGCAAACCGTGCTCAATTTGGAGCCTCCTAACCCTCCTACCTATAAATACACCTCCCCCTCCGAAATCCCGGGTCCAAACCTACCCTAACCCTAGCCCCGCTCCCCTCCGTGCTGCCGGACACGTCCGGATCGGGCCGGACGCGTCCGCCGCGGCGCCCGCGCCAATCAGGGGCTGCCACGTGTCTCCCGCGCCGCCCCGCGCCGCCGGCCCGGCGAGGCCCGGATCGGGCCCCCCGAGCGCATCTGCCCCCGCGCGCCGCCCGCGGGTCAACGCCGCCGACCCCGCCGACCCCGCCGGCGCGGCTCCCCGCGCCGCCGCACCGCGTCGCCGCCCCCGCCGTCCTTCGTCGCCGCCCCACTGCGTCGCCGCCTCCCCGCCTCGCCGGCTCCTCCTCCGGCCGGATCCGGGGCCGGGCCGACCAGATCCGCCGCCCCTCGCCCTCCCCTGCTTCTCCGGCGAGCTCTTCGGCGAGATCCGCCTCGCCTCGAGAAACGTGCAGATCCAGGGTTGACCCCGTTTTTCCTCCAAGTCCCGAGATTTGTTGCATAATCATGCCATGTTCATCGCATCATAACTTGCTGCATCCCATTGCATCATCTTCATTTGAGTTCATCTTGATGCCTGAAATGCTGTTAGAAGAGGGCTATGTGTTGTTCGTTTCAGATCTGTTTCAGTACTTGCACTTTTGTCATTTTTGCCATGATTGATGTGTGCATCCTATGAATTGGAGTCCTACATGTGTTTTGTAATATGCCATGCCATCTTTACAGGGGTGTAAGCCAGGTATTTTTGTGATCTTGGTGGTGACTAGCACAAGCATGCAAACTAGGGATCATAATGTTGCTGACTTAGTATTTTCACCAAGTCATGTTCCGCTATTATTTTTATGCCATGTGTTCATGTTGTTTCAGAGAGATCTATGCCTCTTTTGAGCATGATCAGTAAGGGTGTTTTTAACATATGGATCTTCTCTATCCATCCATGTCTTTGTTTGTAATTATGGAGTGCCATATCTTGAGTCAATCGAGCTCTACTTTTGCTATAAAATGTTGCTGGCAGATTGTTTACATGTTATTCGATTTTGCCAAGCTTGTTGTAGTTGATCCTTGCATGCTATGATGTTATTCTTGCAATGTCTAGCTTTTATGCCATGTATTCTTGGTGGGTGTATGCTTAGTTTATCATGAAAAGCTCTGTAGTGAGTGCATCGAGCTCGTAAACATGCCTACTTGTTATCTATTCTTGACATGTCCAGTTTTCTGCAAAGTCTGAAAACTGTAACGAAACTTGCTTAAATGACATGGGTGCTATGATATTTTCTCCTCCTTGTTGGCTCATGGTCAGTAAGGGACTTTTGTTCAATGCTTTGAGTAGATT
Source organism: Aegilops umbellulata (assembly GCA_032464435.1). Taxonomy (NCBI): domain Eukaryota; kingdom Viridiplantae; phylum Streptophyta; class Magnoliopsida; order Poales; family Poaceae; genus Aegilops; species Aegilops umbellulata. The sequence goes on from CP136055.1 coordinate 186,552,146, forward strand.
CACGTTATCCCTTGCTTTGCTATATTGTGTTCCTGCAGAATGTTGTTTCCTTGCTCTAAACATGTCATCCTGATGTTAATTTCTGGCATGATAATATTTTCACCAAGTCTGTGAACCTGTTATCTTTTGCACTTTTTCCATGCTGGTTTGGACCTGTTGTGTTGCGATTTAGCCGTAGCTCAGTGTTCATCTTTTGTCAAGCATCTTGAGTAGATCACTTCCATATGCTTTTCTGATACGTTTGGGTGCAGTAGCTTAAATTCTTGTTGCATGCTAAGTGGCATCATGCTGTTAATGGCAGAATCTTGTCATTCTTGTTTTGCTTGTCATTTGCAAACCGTGCATCCGATTCCGGTGATCTTTATATCGATTTCAACTGAAATCACCTCACCTTTCCAGTGGCATACTTGGTTTGCCAAGATTATGCCTTGTTCATCTTTTCCTTCCGGAGCACGCATATGCATTGCATACCACATCTCGCATATCATGCCATGTTTTGCATCATGTTGCTTGCGCATTGCATCGTGGTTGATAGTTGTTCCTTTGCTTGTGTTCTTGTTTTGGGTAGGGCCGGGAGATGAGTACGTGAACGAGGAACCTGTTGAGAACGCTTACGAGTATCAAGCCTTCGACAACTCTGAGAACCTTGCAGGCAAGATGACCATACCCTCGAAATCACTTCTATCTTTGCTTGCTAGATGCTCGCTCTTTTGCTATGCCTATGCTGCGATACCTACCACTTGCTATATCATTCCACCCATATTGCCATGTCAAACCTCTAACTATCCTTCCTAGCAAACCGTCGATTGGCTATGTTACCGCTTGCTCAGCCCCTCTTATAGTGTTGCTAGTTGCAGGTGAAGATGAAGTTTGTTCCATGTTGGAACATGATTATTTTTGGATATCACAATATCTCTTATTTAATTAATGCATCTATATACTTGGTAAAGGGTGGAAGGCTCGGCCTTATGCCTGGTGTTTTGTTCCACTCTTGCCACCCTAGTTTCCGTCATACCGGTGTTATGTTCCTTGATTTTGCGTTCCTTACACGGTTGGGTGATTTATGGGACCCCCTTGACAGTTCGATTTGAATAAGACTCCTCCAGCAAGGCCCAACTTTGGTTTTACCATTTGCCACCTAAGCCTTTTCCCCCGGGTTTTTGCGAGCCCGAGGGTCATCTTTATTTAACCCCCTGGGCCAATGCTCCTCTAAGTGTTGGTCCAAAATAGAGCCACTTGCGGTGCCGCCCTGAGGCAACTTGGGGTAACTTCGGTTGCCGTACGTAGTGTTCATCCGGATGTGCCCTGAGAATGAGATATGTGTAGCTCCTATCGGGATTTGTCGGCATAATCGGGCGGCTTTGCTGGTCTTGTTTTACCATTGTCGAAATGTCTTGTAGTCCGAGATTCCGAGACTGATCGGGTCTTCCCGGTAGAAGGAATATCCTTCGTTGACTGTGAGAGCTTATAATGGGCTAAGTTGGGACACCCCTGCAGGGTATTATCTTTCGAAAGCCGTGCCCACGGTTATGAGGTAGATGGGAATTTGTTAATGTCCGGTTGTAGAAAACCCGAAGTTGACCTTAATTAAAACACATCAACTGCGTGTGTAACCGTGATGGTCTCTTCTCGGCGGAGTCCGGGAAGTGAACACGGTGTTGGAGTTATGTCTGACGTAGGCTGTTCTAGGATCACTTCTTGATCACTTCTAGCTTCACGGTCGTGCTTTGCTTCTCTTCTCGCTCTCTTTTGCGTTGTTAGCCACCATATATGCTAGTCGCTTGCTGCAGCTCCACTTCACAACCCTATCCTACCTTTAAGCTTAAATAGTTTTGATCTCGCGGGTGTGAGATTGCTGAGTCCCACGACTCACAGATTCTACCAAAACAGTTGCAGGTGCCAACGATGCCAGTGCAGATGACGCATCCGAGCTCAAGTGGGAGTTCGACGAGGAACGTGGTCGTTACTATGTGTCTTTTCCTGATGATCAGTAGTGGAGCCCAGTTGGGACGATCGAGGATCTTTGTAGCATTTGGGGTAGTCTTCTTTCATTTTGGTTCCATAGTCGGACCTTGAGTGTAATCTGGATGATGGATGTTTATTTATGTATTGTGTGAAGTGGCGACTGTAAGCCAACTATGTGTCTCTTTCCCTTATGTATTACATGGGTTGTGTGAAGATTACTTCACTTGCGACATTGCTTTCAATGCGGTTATGCCTCTAAGTTGTGCTTCGACACGTGGGAGATATAGCCGTATCGAGGGCGTTACAAGTTGGTAATCAGAGCCTTCCCCGACCTTAGGAGCCCCCACTAATTGATCGTTTTTAGCGGCCGAGTTGTGTCTAGAAAAATGTTTTGAGTCATTTAGGAAATATGTATCGGAGAGTTTAGGAATTCTTTTTACTTCCCAGTCTCCTCATCGCTCTGGTAAGGCATCCTGACGTAGAGTTTTGACTCTTCTCTTCTCAAATTTCACTAAAAAAGAATTTAGGATCATGCGGGTATCTTAGAATCGTTCCAATGGTTTTGTGATGACAACATTGTCCTGGTGCCTCCTGTTAGCAGGGGTTTAGTGGAAGTGTCCCGGGGAGTTGAGCTCTAAGGTGTTGTCGTCATAATCTTATCGTTGCAGTTCTGGAATACCTGAGTTTAGTACGCCGACATCGAAAATCTCTTTTGTACAGTTGTTGGTGAGATAACCCTGATAGCCCAATACTGAGGCGAGTGCGGGAGTATTGCCATAACTCATATAACGGATGCTTTTCGAAGGTTGAGGTTGATGATTTCCGAGGGTTTCTTGGTTATGTGTTAAAGGATGGATACAGCTGGATCTAGGTATTGTTAGTTTGGGTGATATATTTTGTGTCCCCTGTATCCCCAACACCTGGTTGCATAACCAGAAAGTTTCGGGAGTTTATAAGTGGGAATTCTAATAGCTTATAGGATATCTTTCCGACAGATGTATGATTTGAGATTGGGGCCTAACGTGCTAGTGGTCCGCCTATTCACGACCGATTTACAATGGTCGCGAGGCGTCTTAAAGAATCCTTGGCTATGCTGATTCGGGGACATCTTGTTTGTCATTCGTGATGTCCGCTGTACATTGTGCCCGTGTGGGCCCCACCACGAATACTTTGGGCGAAATCTCTATCATGTGTTTGTTCCGGCTTATTCTACAGGCCAATCCTTTGTTTTGTTTTCAGTTGTGACATTCAGTTGTTTCGAAGGCAGATGGTGATTTACATACCTTTATCTAAATGGCTTCTCAGCTTATGGAAGTGTGATGCTTTACTTTGGAATTCATTCGTTCATTCTTGTTCGAATCTTTATTGTGAAGACTATATGTTGCAATTTCGATCCTTTGATTCAGCTTGAATATATGTCTCTCAAGATGCTAATGGATGTCACCCTCTTCAGGATGGCTCGGCCAACGCGTCAGAATCCGGAACGCAATGAAGGAAGTCAGGCTAACCCTCCGGCACCACCTCTGCCTCCGGAGGCATGGCAAGCCTTGATGACATCCACCAATGCCAACGCTCAGATTCTGATTCAGCTCTTGCAAGATCGCAACCAAGGGCAAGGTAATCAGGGAAATCAAGGCCAAGGCAACAATCAGCCGCATTTGGCTACCCTCAATCAGTTCCTTGCAAATCAGCCAAAGACTTTCAGCTACTGTGTCGAGGCCATAGACGCCGATGATTGGCTCATGGACATCAACAAGCACTTCGAATGTAGCAATGTCAGACATGAGGACTTTCTCAAGTTTGCCTCTTTTCAACTCAAGGATCAAGCTGCTGAGTGGTATCAACATTACAAAGATTCCAGAGGAGGTCGTGTGATTACCTGGGATGATTTCCGCCGTGACTTCAAAGCTCATCACATTCCAGAAAGTGTTGTTGAGAGTAAGCGTGAGGAGTTCCGCAATCTCAAGCAAGGCAACATGTCTGTGTATCAATACAACACTCAGTTCCAGAAGCTCTCTCGTTTTGCGAAGCAGGACATCCCTGACGAGAAGAGTATGATTTACCAATTCAGGCGTGGCCTCAGAGAATATCTGCAACTAGCTCTCATGCTTTTTGAGCCGTTAAAGTATGATGAATTCTACAACATGGCACTGAAACAAGAAGCTGCTCAGCTCAAGTGTGAGGCATCTAAGAAGAGAGTCAGGGACGCAGTTCAGTCCTCTTCTTCCTCACTAGTGGCGGCCAAGCAACAGAAGTTCTAGTTGCCTCCTCCTCCTCCGTTCCGTCAGCCTTACCAGCAGAAGAACTCAGGTGGTCGTGGATCTTCCCACCCACCCAACCCTGGCTATCAGAACAAGTCTCAGAACCAAGCTCCAAGGCCAAATGCTCCTTATCACCGTCCGCTCTCAGAGGTGACTTGCAACAAATGTCAGCAAAAGGGTCACTATGCGAACAAGTGCTTGAACCAAAGGCGCCTTCTGCCTCCTCCTCCTGTGAGATCTTCCCGCAATGCAGTGGTCAAGCATAATCCTAAGCATGCTAAGGTGAACATGTTGAATGCAGCTCAAGCGGAGGATTCTTCAGAAGTGATCATGGGTAACCTTCCTGTTATCGATATTCCTGCAAAAGTCTTATTTGATACTGGTGCATCGCTTTCTTTCATTTCGAGACCTTTTGTTGCCAAGCATGAGTTTGTGTCCGAGAAGATTCCTTTTCCATTGAAGATTGTGTCCCCGGGCAAGCAAATGACATCTAATGTTTGTGTCCCGGATGTTTCCATCAAGATGGGCGACTATAGATTTCTGGCTAAACCAATTGTTCTTGGTGACTCTGATATTGATCTTATTCTCGGGATGGACTGGCTTTCTAATCACAAGGCTCAGCTTGATTGTGCTGCCAGGGAAATTCAATTGACTCACTCTTCTGACGATGTGATCATTTATGCCGCTCGCGATGAAACCATTCGGTTGTTTTCTCTCAATGAGAACGGTGAATTGGATGCTATCTCTCAGATTCCAGTCGTTTGTGAGTACCAAGATGTCTTTCCATAAGAGCTTCCGGGTATGCCTCCTCACCGGCCAGTTGAATTCGTTATCGATCTGGAGCCTGGCACAGAACCCGTTTGCAAGCGTCCTTACAAGCTTGGGCCAAAAGAGTTGAAGGAATTGAAGAAACAACTCGATGAACAAGAGCGTCTGGGACTGATTAGACCGAGTTCATCTCCTTGGGGTTGTGGTGTTCTTTTTGTCCAGAAGAAGGATGGCACGGACCGACTTTGCGTCGATTACCGTCCATTGAACAAGAAGACTATCAAGAACAAGTACCCACTTCCCAACATCAATGAGCTATTCGAGCAACTTAAAGGTGCTAAAGTGTTCTCCAAGCTTAACCTTCGTATGGGTTATCATCAGATTCGCAATCGTGAAGAAGATATTCCCAAGACAACATTCAGAACAAGCTTTGGTTCTTATGAATATCCTGTCAATGTACTAAAGTAGGGGTACCTTAGTACCCCGAACTTGTGCACGGGCAGTCGTAGCCCCCCCCCCCCCGCGACAAGGCTTGCCAGGCGATCGCCAAGACTCTCCTGGTCCCTTTTTGGGCCATCCAAGAACAAAGTATTTGAGCCAAGGCCCCGGCAAGAGGAGCTTGCCGGGAAGGCCACCCGAAGAGAGCGAGGCCCTGGCAAGAGGAGCTTGCCGGGACTGCCGCTCGAAGCACAAGACCCCGGCAAGAGGAGCTTGCCGGGAAGGCCATCCACGGCACGACAAGGACCTCGCCACGGCGCGTCCCGCGCTCTGGCAAGGCCCGGTGAGCGACAAGCTCCCGGGCGCGACAAGATATCCACCACGGCAAGGTGCTTGCCGCGGCAAGTTACCACCCCGTGCCTGCGCTCCAGCTCACCCACCAACGTGTCGCTCTGGGGGCGTTCCAGACGCACGTGGCAGGAGGCTGCGTAGCCAGGGGCATGCGGTGGCGAAGCGAAGCTGACAGAGTAGCCATCGTGGCAAACGGTGGCGCTCCTGGCGGTCCTGTTCCTGCATCGTCTAGGCGACGCGGACGGGCATTTAATGCCCTTGTCCCCCGCCGTCAGAGTTAGGTACGATAGTACTGTACAGCCACTGTCCAGGCAGCTGTACCCACTACAGCATTCTACCATTTTTGCCCCCACCTACGCTACCACCTGTGGGTAACCCCTTGAGCATATAAAGGGAGGCCCCATGCGCACATAGGAGGGGAGGACACCCATTTTCACGCTCGGCCTCGCCATCGGCTCGTGTGTACTGTAGCACCCCGCGCCTCCGAGCAAGAACACAATACAAACCACAAAGCAGTAGTAGGGTTTTACGCATCCGTGCGGCCCGAAGCTGGGTAAACCCCTCGTGTGCATCGCCTCGATCTGCTCTTCGTGCAACCTCCGCCCCCCGCCGAACCAGTAAGGGGCTCGGTCCCCATAGGTGTTCGAGGAAGCAGATTTCCCCCGACAACTGTCATGTCATTCGGCCTTGTCAATGCTCCTCCAGCGTTCTCTCGTATGATGAACTTCATCTTCAACCCCTACACCAATGAATTCATCTTGGTCTATCTTGACGATATATTGGTCTTCTCCAAGAATAAGAAGGATCATGCCAAACATTTGCGATTGGTGCTCGACAAGCTCAGAGAGTATCAATTCTATGCGAAGTTCTCCAAATGTGAATTTTGGCTTGATGAAGTTCTTTACCTTGGGCATATCATCTCTGCCAAGGGCGTTGCTATTAATCCCGAGAGGGTGTCTGCAGTTTTGAATTCGGAACCTCCTCAGAATGTCAAGCACCTTCGCAGTTTTCTTGGACTTGCAAGCTATTGCCGAAGATTCGTTGAGAATTTCTCAAATATTGCAAAGCCTCTTTCCAACCTCCTCCAGAAGCGTGTGAAGTATGTCTGGTCTCCTGAGTGTGACGTTGCTTTCAACGCTATCAAAGAGAAACTCGTCACTGCTCCAGTTTTGACTCCTGGCGAATCCAAGCCTTATGAAGTTTTCTGTGATGCTTCTCTTCAAGGTCTCGGTGCTGTGTTAATGCAAGAGAAGAAGGTTGTGGCCTATACCTCTCGTCAGTTGAAGCCCAATGAAAAGAACTACCCCACTCACGATCTTGAGTTGGCGGCAGTTGTCCATGCTCTAATAACATGGAGACATCTCCTGTTGGGAAGGAAAGTGGACATATTCACCGATCACAAGAGTCTCAAGTACATCTTCACTCAGCCCAACCTCAACCTCAGGCAAACTCGATGGGTCGAAATGATTCAAGAGTATAATCCGAGTATTGAATATACTCCAGGCAAGGCTAATGTGATTGCAGATGCATTGAGCAGGAAGGCTTATTGCAACAGCTTAATCCTCAAGCCCTTTCAACTGGATCTTTGTGAAGCTTTCCGCAAGTTGAATCTCCAAGTTGTTCCTCAAGGTTTTCTTGCCAACCTCATAGTCTCTCCTACTTTGGAAGATCAAATTCGGGAGGCACAACTGCTAGATACCATGGTGAAGAAGGTGAAACGTGGTATTGACAAGGGCATTTCCAAATACAAGTGCTATCGCGTTGATGACAGAGATACTCTTTTCTTGGAGGACCGGATTGTGGTTCCAAAGGGTGATCTACGGAAAGTCATTATGAACGAGGCGCACAATTCCCATCTGTCAATTCATCCTGGAAGTACGAAGATGTACCATGACCTCAAGCAGTCGTATTGGTGGACTCGAATGAAGCGAGAAATTGCTCAATTCGTGAATGAATGTGATGTCTGCAGAAGGGTGAAAGCAGAACACCAACGACCAGCTGGTCTACTCCAACCTCTTGCTATTCCAGAATGGAAGTTTTATCATATCGAAATGGACTTCGTGACTGGTTTTCCTAAGTCCAAGCATGGAAATGATGCTATCTTCGTCGTCATCGACAAGCTCACTAAAGTGGCTCATTTTCTTCCTATCAAAGAGTCTATCATAGCAGCCCAGCTGGCAGAGCTTTACACCTCCAGAATTGTTTCCTTGCATGGCATTCCACAATTGATCTCTTCAGACCGTGGCAGCATCTTTACCTCCAAGTTTTGGGATTCTTTTCAGAAGGCCATGGGCACAAATATTCGCTTCAGCACAGCTTTCCATCCTCAAACTAGTGGACAAGTCGAGCGTGTCAACCAAATTCTTGAAGATATGCTCAGGGCTTGTGTCATCTCTTTTGGCATGAAGTGGGAGGATTGTCTTCCATATGTTGAGTTCTCTTACAACAACAGCTTTCAAGCGAGCTCGGGTAAGGCCCCATTCGAGATTCTCTATGGCAGAAAGTGCCGTACTCCTCTCAATTGGTCAGAGACGGGCGAAAGCCAACTTCTTGGCAACGATTTGATCACAGAGGCTATGTGTAAAGTCATTCGTGAGAATCTCAAAGCCGCTCAATCGCGCCAGAAGAGCTATTACGATAGCAAACACCGTGACTTGGCATTCGAGATCGGAGACCATGTCTACCTCCGCGTCTCTCCAATGAAAGGTGTCGGTGTACTAAAGTAGGGGTACCTTAGTCCCCCGAACTTGTGCACGGGCAGTCGTAGCACCTCGCGGCAAGGCTTGCCAGGCGACCGCCAAAACTCTCTGTGGTCCCTTTCTGGGCCATCCAAGAACAAAGTATTTAAGCCAAGGCCCCGGCAGGAGGAGCTTGCCGGGAAGGCCACCCGAAGAGAGCAAGGCCCCGGCAAGAGGAGCTTGCCGGGACGCCCGCTCGAAGCACAAGGCCCCGGCAAGAGGAGCTTGCCGGGAAGGCCGACCGAGGCACGACAAGATACTTGCTGTGACGCGCCCCGCGTCCCGGCAAGGACCGGTGAGCGACAAGCTCCCAGGCGCGACAAGGCACCAACCGCGGCAAGGCGCTTGCCGCGGCAAGTCAGCACGCCGCGCCTGCGCTCCAGCTCATCCACCCACGCGTCGCTCTGGGGCCATTCCAGGCGTACATGGCGAGAGGCTGCGCAGCCAGGGGCATGTGGTGGCGAAGCAACGCTGACAGAGTAGCCATCATGGCAAACGGTGGCGCTCCTGACGGCCCCTTTCCTGCACTGTTTGGGCGACCCAGATGGCCATTTAATGCCCTTGTCCCCTGCCGTCAGAGTTAGGTATGATAGCACTGTGCAAACAGCTGTACCCAACATAGCGTTTTCTAGTTTTACCCCCGCCTATGTTGCCACCTGTGGGTAACCCCTTTCACATATAAAAGGAGGCCCCATGCGCAAAGAGGGGGGGGAGGCCATTCACGCTCGGCCTCGCCAGCGGCTCGCGTGTACTGTAGCACCACACGCTCCCGAGCAAGAACACAATACCAAACCACAAAGCAGCAGTAGGGTTTTACGCATCCGTGTGGCCCGAAGCTGGGTAAACCCCTTGTGTGCATCGCCTCGATCCGCTCTTCGCGCGACCTCCGCCCCCCGCCGAACCAAGAAAGGGGCTCGGTCCCCATAGGTGTCCGTGGAGGCAGATTTCCCACCGACATCTTTGGCGCGCCAGGTAGGGGGCGTCGAAGTTGTGCGCACATGATCCGGCGTCTGCACGGGCTAGATCTCCATCATCTTCATCGACATGCCACCGAAGAAGAAGGCTCCGGAGGTGGCTGGTCCGTCCGCGTCGAACCCACCACCCCTGGAGCGAACGGGTGGTGGGGACGGCACCGGCGGCAGAACGGGCGCCACCGAGCCAGCTCGTGGTGCCACGGCGTCCAAACATGCACCGCGCCCCTCTCAGGAGGCACGGGACCAGCAGCGTCTTGGCACTCACGGTACCATACGCTTGCTGGACCCAGATCGTGCCGGCGGATCCCAGGGCGCTCAAGGCCAGCACTCACACCAACACGCTGGCGCGAGCGTGGCGCGACTGCCTGGTCTGGTTGTTGCTCCTTCTAACGTAGTTAGAAGTTCGAGCACATCCCGCTCCACGCCCCGTTCGCCACCGCTGCCCGCCACTCCAGCAGAAGCTCTGGCGCGAGCTCAACTGCTCCTAGACTACCCTCCAACGGCGGACAAGCTCGACGACTGGAGGGCCACGATACAGAGCCTCATCGGTTTCGCTAACGGCGACACCCCGCGGCAGCATAGTGCGTCGCAGCCGCGGCAGGTCGGCCAGGCGAGAACCGATGGCGCCAAGACCGGTGGGGGCGCGACCACCATGCACTCCCCGCCCCAAAGGCCAAGATCGCCGACTCGCCGGAACCAACACGACAACGACTCCACCGCATCGTCGAATCCGCGAACTTGTCGCGATCAACGCCAAGTTCTTCACGAGCGAGAGCAAGAGGACGCTCGTACTCGCATCGAGCGTCGGAGAGAAGCGCGGCGTCAATCAGACCAGCGCGCTGGGCCCTCTGTCGACATGCATACGCCCGGGGGACCAGGCAGCCTGCCGTACGCGGTAGGCTGCCCTGCGTTCACCCGTGAGCTACGGCAAGTCCAGTGGCCCAGCACAAAGAATTTCAAGCCAGACGTACCAGAGAAGTACGACGGCAAGTCGCATCCGTCGGAGTTCCTCAGCATCTACACCATTGCGGTGCAGGCTGCTGGGGGGCGGGACGACAAGATCCTTGCCAACTACTTCCCGCTGGTACTCAAATCCAACGTCAGATCCTGGCTCATGCACTTGCCGGGTAACTCCATAACCTCCTGGACAGACTTCTGCCATCAGTTTGTTGGCGCCTTTACAGGCGGCCACAAACCCCATGGCCAAGCGAGCGACCTTCATCTACTCGTCCAGAAGGAAGGGGAATCCTTGCGCAAGTTCATCCAGAGATTCAGCCGCGTGCACTACAACATCCCAGACGTCCACCCTGCCGCGGTCATCAGCGCGTTCCATCAGAACTCGCGTAACCGCAGGATGCGGGAGGAGATGGCGATGTGCAAGATCAAAGACGTCAGCGAGCTATATGCCCTGGCCGACAAGTGTGCACGTGCTGAGGAAGGGAGGAAACTCCCCGGAGAGAACACTAGAGCAGGAGAGTCTGACAGTGAGGATACCGCCCCGGCAAGGAAGAACCGGCGGCGGAGCAACAGGAAGAAGAAGAGCCAAGAAGTACTGGTTGTTGAGCAGTCCCGCGATGAAGGCGCCACCAAGAAGGCCCAGGCTGGTAGCTCCGGTAAGGAGGTTGCCGGATGCGCCCACTGCCAGGCTGTGGCGGTCCCCGACAAGCGGGACGGCACCAACAAACAGTACTGCAAGATCCACCGCACCAAGGGCCATGACCTCCAGAGCTGCAAGCAGGTCGAGCAGCTCGTCGAGCTGCAAAAGGACGAGTACGAGTGGCGCGACAAGGAGAGAGCCTGCGGAGGTGGCGGAGGATCAGGTACGAAGCGTCCCAGCCAGGGAGGACGCCGCGACAAGGACAAGCAGCGGCAAGCGGACAGACCTCCCCGCGTCCGCGACAAGAACGAAGACGACGACGAAGACGAAGACATGGATGACGTCGAGACCAGTGAGCAGGAGTTTCAGAAAGCCACAGAGGTCTTGTGCGTAGACGGCGGTGCTTCCCTGCATACTTCTCACCGCCAGCTCAAGCAGTGGGCGCGGGAAGTCAATGCAGCGGAACCACCCGTCGAGTCGCGCAAGCCTCTGAAATGGTCCAGCACGCCTATCATCTTCGATATTGAGGACCACCCTGACCGCACAACTGCGATCGGGTGCTTGCCGATGTTGGTCACGCCAACAGTCCGCAACCTCAAGGTCCCTAAGATGCTAGTCGACGGCGGGGCCGGCTTGAACCTGATCTCCTCCGCTGTACTCCAGAAACTCAAAGTCCCGGACAGCTAGCTCGAAGAGACCGGCACGTTCCAAGGAATCAACCCGGGAAGGAGCAAGCCGAAGGGGAAGATAACTTTGCCAGTAACATTTGGCAGCAAGCTGAACTTCAAGACAGAGAGGATCACTTTTGACGTTGCTGATTTTCCGTTGCCCTACAATGGAATTCTCGGTCGTCCAGCGCTCGCCAAATTAATGGCGGCCTCTCACTACGCATACAACATGCTCAAGATGCCAGGCCCGATATGCGTCATCTCTGTCCCCAGCGATAAGAAGGATGCCCTTATCTGTGCCGACAAGATCTACCGGGAAGCAGCAGCCGCAACGGATCACAAGCCACTTGCCGCTGAAGCTCCCGGAGGGAAGAAGAAGACCAAGCCCGGCAAGTGCTCTGGCGCCCACTCCGGCAAGCGCACCTCTACGGAGTGCTGCGCTACCGTCGAGTACGCGCCATCGAGCTACGCCGGCAATAAGAAGACCAAGCCCGGCGAGTGCTCTGGTGCCCACTCCGGCAAGCGCACCTCTTCGGAGTGCTGCGCTGCCGTCGAGGACGCGCCATCGAGCTCCACCGGCAAGAGTAAGAAGACAATGGCAGCTCCGCCAATGACCAAGAAGGTGTCCGCCAAGGAGGATGGCACTAGTGGTACCTTCACCATCAGTGCCAGTCTCGACTCCAAATAGGAAAGCGCGCTCGTTGCTTTCCCGCGGGCGAATGTCGATGTGTTTGCCTGGCAACCATCTGACATCCCCGGCGTTCCTAGGAAAGTGATTGAGCACCACCTCGCCGTCTGTCCTCATGCGCGGCCCGTCAAGCAAAGAGTCAGGAAGCAAGCAGTGGAGCGCCAAGAGTTCATCGCAGAAGAAATCAAGAAGTTGGAAGCGGCAGGCCTCGTCAGAGGTGTGCTCCATCCGACGTAGTTGGCCAATCCTGTTGTCGTGCGCAAAGCAAATGGGAAATGGAGGCTTTGCATCGACTTTACTGATGTTAACAAAGCTTGTCCCAAGGATCCTTTTCCCTTCCCGCGCATTGACCAGATTGTTGACTCCACGGCCGGATGTGACCTGCTTTCATTTCTTGACGCATACTCAGGATACCATCAGATCTTCATGGCTGAAGAAGACGAGGAGAAGACCGCATTCATCACCCCATGTGGCACGTACTGTTTCGTACGGATGCCTTTCGGTTTGAAGAATGCTGGTTCGACGTTTGCGAGGGTTGTCCATACCGCTTTTGAGCCACAGATCCACAGAAATGTGGAAGCCTACATGGATGACATAGTGGTCAAAAGCAGGGACAGGGCAACCCTGATTCAAGATTTAGAAGAAACCTTCACGAACCTGCGCAGGATCAGCCTCAAGCTCAACCCCAAGAAATGCGTGTTTGGAGTCCCTTCCGGCAAGCTTCTCGGGTTCTTCGTGTCTCAGCAAGGAATCAAAGCCAACCCAGACAAGATCAAGGCCATCGAGCAGATTGAAGCACCAACACGCGTCAAGGATGTACGGAGGCTTGCCGGCTGCGTCGCGGCTCTCAGCTGGTTTATTTCCAAGTCTGCAGAACGCGCCCTGCCATTTTTCAAAGTTCTGAAAAAGGCGGGTCCAGTGAAATGGACTCCGGAAGCGGAGGCTGCGCTGCAGGACTTGAGGAAATACCTATCCTCCACTCCAATACTTGTCGCGCCTAAACCACAAGAGAAGTTGCTGTTGTACCTGGCGGCAACCAATCATGTGGTTAGTGCTGCCTTAGTAGCGGAGAGGGAGGCAGATGATGAGCCAGCAACCGCGGCAAGCACGTCCAGCGACAAGCAGGGGACTTCCCCGACAAGCTCTGGCCTCGACAAGGATGAATCTGCGCAGGAGCAAGTGGAGGTGCAGAAGAAGAAAATGATGCAGCGCCCAGTTTACTTTGTCAGCTCCCTTCTGCAAGGGGCTAGGTCAAGGTACTCTGGTGTGTAGAAATTGCTTTTCGGCCTTCTCATGGCCTCGAGAAAGCTGCGCCATTACTTTCGAGCACATGAGGTTACAGTTGTCACCCGCTTTCCGCTGAAGAGGATACTGCACAATCCAGAAGCAACAGGCAGGATTGTCGAGTGGGCGCTGGAACTGTCGAGCTTCGGTCTCAAGTTCGAGAGCACCTCGACTATCCAAAGCAGAGCCTTGGCGGAGTTCATAGCGGAGTGGACACCGACGCCAGACGAAGAAATCCCAGAGACGAGCATCCCCGCCAAAGAAGCAAGCAAAGAGTGGCTGATGTATTTTGATGGTGCCTTCTCGCTGAAAGGCGCCGGCGCTGGCGCGTTGCTTATCGCGCCCACCGGAGAGCACCTCAAGTACATAGTCCAGATGCACTTCCCCAAGGAACAAGAAACCAACAATACTGCAGAGTATGAAGGTCTGCTCGCCGGTCTCAGGATCGCGGCAGAACTTGGGATCAAGAAGCTCATTGTCAGGGGTGACTCGCAGCTTGTCGTCCGCCAGGTGAACAAAGATTACCAGAGGCCGTTGATGGAAGCATACGTTGATGAAGTGAGGAAGCTAGAAGAGCGCTTTGACGGCCTGCAAATGGAACACGTTCCAAGAGCTGAGAACGGCATTGCTGATGGCCTGTCAAAGTACGCAGCACTTAGGTTACCTGTGGAACCAGGAACCTTTGTGCTCAAGCTGACTCAGTCATCCGTGACACCATCGACCAGACAGAGCAAGAAGAGGAAGTTGGTCTCCGGCGACTATCTTCCGGCAGAGTTCCCCGGAGCCGCCGCCAAGAAGGTCCCCAAGATCGACGCCAAGAGCGCTGAGGAGCCGTCTGCTCCGGCAAACCCCAGGGTTTGTTCCGTAGAAGCAGGCGCTCCCGACAAGTTTTGCCCCGGCAAGCTTGCCGGGGAACGTCAAGCTCCAGCTGAGCCCCAGATCCTCGCCGTAGAAGCGGACGTTCCCGCAGCAGCAGATGTGCCTTCAGTCCTTGTTGTCGAGCCACAGGCTCCAGCATGGGCGCAGCAGACTCTCCATTTCCTCCAAAACGGAGAACTTCCCGAAGAGCAAGAAGAAGCGGAAAGAGTAGCCCGGCGCTCGAGTATGTACCAGTTCGTCGACAACACACTGTACAGAAGAGGGCGCAACGGTGTGAAATTGAAGTGTATTTCACGGGAAGACAGACAGAAGCTGTTGGCAGAGATACATGGAGGCATATGTGGTCACCACATTGGCCCAAGAGCACTTGCCGGCAAAGCGTTCCGGCAAGGTTTCTTCTGGCCGACAGCCCTCCAGGATGCAACTGCACAAGTAACCAAGTGTGAAGCGTGCCAGTTCCATTCCAAGCAGATACACTAGCCACCTCAAGCTCTCCGGACGATCCCTTTATCCTGGCCATTTTCGATCTAGGGGCTTGACATCCTCGGCCCCTTCCCCCGAGCTGTCGGGGGCTTTGAGTACTTGTACGTCGCAATAGACAAGTTCACAAAGTGGCCGGAAGTGGAACCAGTGAGGAAGGTGACAGCACAGTCAGCAGTCAAGTTCTTCAGGTCGATTGTTCTCCGATTCGGGATCGCCAACAGGATCATCACCGACAACGGTACACAATTCACGAGCCGCGCCTTCATGCAATACGTCCAAGATCTCGGCGCCAAGGTCTGCTTCGCTTCTGTTGCTCATCCCAGGAGCAACGGTCAAGCGGAGAGGGCCAATGCCGAAGTGCTGCGCGGGCTCAAGACTAGAACTTTCGACAGGCTGCACAAGTGCGGAAGAAACTGGATCGAGGAGCTACCGGTGGCTCTTTGGTCGATCAGAACGACGCCAAATCGAGCCACTGGCCAGACACCATTTGCTCTAGTCTATGGAGCAGAAGCAGTTACCCCCACGGAACTCGTATACGGGTCACCTCGAGTGCTCGCTTATGAAGAGCTTGAGCAAGAGCGTCTGCGTGAAGATGATGCGCTGCTCCTTGAGGAAGTCGTCTTCAGGCTGCTGTGCGAGCCTCTCGCTACCAGCAAGCTTTGCGTCGCTACCATAGCCGCAAAGTTAAAGCCAGAAGCTTCGAGGAAGGGAACCTTGTTCTTCGGCGCGCTCCGTCAGCCAAGAATCATAACAAGTTGACGCCAAAGTGGGAAGGACCTTACCGGGTGAGATGAGTCACGAGGCCCGGCGCTGTCCGCCTCGAGACCGAAGATGGCACTCTGGTGAGCAACTCCTGGAATATTGAGCATCTTCGTAAGTTTTACCCGTAAGGCGCGGTTGTCGGGCCCCGCCCGAAAACCAACCTTTTGTACAAGTCTTGCCGCTGTTGCATGTAATCCTTTGTGCAAAGCCAGGCGCAGACCCTGAGCAGCAGTAAATGAAGCGCTGGCGCCCTAAGTTTTAGCATGCATGCTGAGTCGAGTCTCGTCCTTGGTTAGGGTTGATAGTGCCTAACAGCTGCTAACCCCTAGCTTAGAGGTCGAGTCTGCGTCCTTTTTCCTGTTCTTTCGTTTCCTTTGGTTCGCAGGGTATTGCATATCCTGGCCAAACCGCTTAAGGACGAAGAAGAGAAGAAGGGCGGACCAGCATCTGGTCCCCGGCGAACCAGTGTTGCCGGGGGCTGCAAGCACAAAGATTCGCCCGCGACAAGCCAAAGTTGCCGGGGGCTGCAATCCCAGATAAGTCTTTCATCCCTTGTCATGCATTCTCTTATGGACTGAGGATTGCGAAAACCTTGTTCCTTCCTAAAAAGCTGCAGTGCCCCCTTAACTCTGGGCCCCGGAGCGCGTTCCTGGGGCCAGTTTCGATAGTAGCCGCGGCGGCAAAGGAACGGAATGAGGAGCCCGAACCCGCCTCATCCCTGCCTCCGCCAAAGGCGTGAGGAAGGTCGAGTGGCGCGGGAAGACGGCAGGGCCTGTTGCCGGGCAAAGACGTGTCTATCTTAACGACATAAAGGATTCGCTCCTTGGCGTGGGTTTTACCCACGGGACAAATGGCCCGTCAAACATCCCCTTTTCATTAAAAACATTCCGCTCAGGTACAGTTCAGAGAGAATGAAAAACATGAAAGATGGGATTACAAGTTTTAAACACAGCTAAGGCCCGAGGGCTTACAGATTGAAAAAAGATAAGATGCCCGTAATCCCTTTCTTGTCTCTCTCCTCAGGAGGTAGGACAAGGAGGCGAAAAGGGCAAAAGGGGCGCCTAGGCGAGCTACGGGTGGCAGAAGACACCAACAGAACGCCCCGGGGTCCGGCTGAAAGCTGGACGGTGACGGCGGCGCTGGAAGCAGGGCTCGACGGGGCGGCAGGACGTCAGCACGCTGTCGAGGGCACCTCGCCCTCGTACTCCGACTTGACGGCCTTGCCACCAGCCCTCTTCCTCTTCTGCAGCCTCGCCACGCCAGCCGCCAAGGAGACGACCCCGAGAAGCTCAAGAAGCCGGCGACGCGGATGATGGGGTCGCCGGTGCCACACGGAGCCGCGACCGACGCCTAGTCGGACCCGTCATCCCGACGACCGCTACCCTCGTCGTCGCTGTCACTCCCCTCCTCGTCACTCTCGCTCGATGAGGAGCCTTCGCTGTCGGAGGAGCTATCCACGCAGCACCGGGCCCGGGTCCCGAAGTCCCCGAAGGCCTTGACGGAGAGGAGGTCGCCCTCCATCAACTTAAAATGGAGGGTGAACCCCTCCATCAAGCTGTGGATACGGGCGAACGTCTTCCACCCTCGACCAAGATACATCACGTCGGGGTCTGGGGACTCGACGTGGACCCGCGTGCCGCTGATCCCGCAGCCCCTCATGCGCAGTCTTAGCGTCTCGGGTTGTTCCATCTCCATCACGCTCGCGAAGGGAGCCGGGAGACGGAGGCGACGACGAGGCGCCCAGCGCAGCCTGACGAAGAACTCGCAAGGGTCGTCCCCGATGTGGACCGCCGTGAGAAGGGGAGCCGCTGGCGGAGGCGAGGCCGGCGCGTCGCCCCGTCCGCCTCGTCCACGGCCTCGTCCACGACCTCGCCCCCTCCCCCTTCCCCTTATGGTTGGCTCTGCCACCGTGGGAGCAAGGGGAGGAGGGGCGCGTTGCCTAGCGGCGACCCTCGCCGCCACCGATGAAGGACCAGGATTCCCTTTCTCCATGGCGAATGGAGAGAGGGGATCAGAAGATGAAGAGAAGCGAAGATGGAGGAGTGCGGGTTTTCGTCGCTCCCCCTCTTGCTCTTTATAAAGGAGCAAGGTGGCGGCTCGGCCGCCCCGCTCGGCCAATCAAGACGCAGGAGGGGCAGGCTACTGGGACCAGCCTGCTGCCTCGGCCCGGTTACCTGCCTCCACCGTCCGCGACCCCAGGTGCATGGGAGCCGCGTGGCTGGCGTGCAAGACCGAGGCGACGGATGAGGCGACCTCCCCTCGCCCCGTGATCGTGGGGAGCGGACGCCTCGGAAACCGTGCCTCGGCCCCGTCCAGCAAACGAGCCGCGCCTCCACGCCTCCCTCCACTTATGGAGATAGTGCAAACCGTCCCCCTTTATTGCAACGTGACGCATGCCTGCGGGGCTCAGCCCTGCGTATGCCGCCCACGTCACGCGCGCCTCTCCCCATGATGCCACATTCTACGCGTGCCGTTCGGGGAGGACGTGGTGGACGCAGAAGAAGATGCAGCGTGACCCAAGCCACGCGTGCCCGTGCACTGTTTTGGGCCTGGCCCAACAGCGCTCGGCACCGTGCATGGCCCAAGCCCGGGGGCTCCTGTCGGTGTACTAAAGTAGGGGTACCTTAGTACCCCGAACATGTGCACGGGCAGTCGTAGCACCTCGCGGCAAGGCTTGCCAGGCGACCGCCAAAACTCTCCGTGGTCCCTTTCTGGGCCATCCAAGAACAAAGTATTTAAGCCAAGGCCACGGCAGGAGGAGCTTGCAAGGAAGGCCACCCGAAGAGAGCAAGGCCCCGGCAAGAGGAGCTTGCCGGGACGCCCTCTCGAAGCACAAGGCCCCGGCAAGAGGAGCTTGCCGGGAAGGCCAACCGAGGCACGACAAGATACTTGCTGCGACGCGCCCCGCGTCCCGGCAAGGACCGGTGAGCGACAAGCTCCCGGGCCCGACAAGGCTCCAACCGCGGCAAGGCGCTTGCCGCGGCAAGTCACCACCCCGCGCCTGCGCTCCAGCTCATCCACCCACGCGTCGCTCTGGGGCCATTCCAGGCGTACGAGGCGAGAGGCTGCGCAGCCAGGGGCATGCGGTGGCGATGCAACGCTGACAGAGTAGCCATCGTGGAAAATGGTGGCGCTCCTGACGGCCCCTTTCCAGCACTAGTTGGGCGACCCAGACGGGCATTTAATGCCCTTGTCCCCTACCGTCAGAGTTAGGTATGATAGCACTGTGCAAACAGCTGTACCCAACACAGCGTTTTCCAGTTTTACCCCCGCCTACGTTGCCACCTGTGTGTAACCCTTTGCACATATAAAAAGAGGCCCCATGCGCAAAGAGGGGGGGAGGCCATTCACACTCGGCCTCGCCAGCGGCTCGCGTGTACTATAGCACCACACACTCCCGAGCAAGAACACAATACCAAACCACAAAGCAGCAGTAGGGTTTTACGCATCCGTGCGGCCCGAAGCTGGGTAAACCCCTTGTGTGCATCGCCTCGATCCGCTCTTCGCGCGACCTCCGCCCCCCGCCGAACCAAGAAAGGGGCTCGGTCCCCATAGGTGTCCGTGGAGGCAGATTTCCCACCGACAAAAGGCACTCGTCGCTTCGGTATCAAAGGGAAACTTTGTTGGGGAACGTAGTAATTTCAAAAAAATTCCTACGCACACGCAAGATCATGGTGATGTATAGCAACGAGAGGGGAGAGTGTTGTCTACGTACCCTCGTAGACCGAAGCGGAAGCGTTGACACAACGTAGAGGAAGTAGTCGTACGTTCTCCTCGCGATCCAACAGATCATAGCACCGTTACTCCGGCACCTCCGAGTTCTTGGCACACGTTCAACTCGATGACGATCCCCGGGCTCTGATCCAGCAAAGCGTCGAGGAAGAGTTCCGTCAGCACGACGGCGTGGTGACGATCTTGATGTGTTACCGGCGCAGGGCTTCGCCTAAGCACTGCAACGATATGATCGAGGTGGAATTTGGTGGAAGGGGGCACCGCACACGGCTAAGGAACGATCCGTAGATCAACTTGTGTGTCTTTGGGGTGCCCCCTGACCCCGTATATAAAGGAGCCAAGGGGGAGGGGCTGGCCGGCCAAGCTAGGCGCGCCAGGAGAGTCCTACCCCCTCTGGGAGTAGGATTCCCCCCCCCCCAATCCTAGTTGGACTAGGATTCTCCAAGGGGGGGAGAGAGAGAGAGGGGGCGCCCACCTCTCCTAGTCCTAATAGGACTAGGGGAAGGGGCGGAGGCGCGCAGCCCATGAGGGCATCCCTCTCACCTCTCCTCCAAGGCCCATGTTGGCCCATTATGCTCCCGGGGGGTTCCGGTAACCCTCCCGGTATTCCGGTAAAATCCTGATTTCACCTGGAATGCATCCGATGTCCAAACATAGGCTTCCAATATATAATTCTTTATGTCTCGACCATTTCGAGACCCCTCATCACGTCCGTGATCACATCCGGGACTCCGAACTCCTTCGGTACATCAAAATGCATAAACTCATAATAACTGTCATCGTAACGTTAAGCGTGCGGACCCTACGGTTCGAGAACAATGTAGACATGACCGAGACACGTCTCCGGTCAATAACCAATAGCGGGACCTGGATGCCCATATTGGCTCCTACATATTCTATGAAGATCTTTATCGGTCAGACCGCATAACAACATACGTTGTTCCCTTTGTCATCGGTATGTTACTTGCCCGAGATTCGATCGTCGGTATCTAATACCTAGTTCAATCTCGTTACCGGCAAGTCTCTTTACTCGTTCTGTAATACATCATCTCGCAACTAACTCATTGGTTGCAATGCTTGCAAGGCTTTATGTGATGTTCATTACCGAGAAGGCCCTGAGATACCTCTCCGACAATCGGAGTGACAAATCCTAATCTCGAAATACGCCAACCCAATATGTACCTTCGGAGACACCTGTAGAGCACCTTTATAATCACCCAGTTACGTTGTGACGTTTGGTAGCACACAAAGTGTTCCTACGGTAAATGGGAGTTGCATAATCTCATAGTTAAAGGAACATGTATAAGTCATGGATAAAAGCAATAGCAACATACTAAACGATCGGGTGCTATGCTAATGGAATGGGTCATGTCAATCAGATCATTCAACTAATGATGTGATCTCGTTAATCAAATAACAACTCTTTGTTCATGGTTAGGAAACATAACCATCTTTGATTAATGAGCTAGTCAAGTAGAGGCATACTAGTGACACTCTGTTTGTCTATGTATTCACACATGTATTATGTTTCCAGTTAATACAATTCTAGCATGAATAATAAACATTTATCATGATATAAGGAAATAAATAATAACTTTATTATTGCCTCTAGGGCATATTTCCTTCAGTCTCCCACTTGCACTAGAGTCAATAATCTAGATCACATCACCATGTGATTAACATCAATAGTTCACATCATCATGTGATTAACACCCATAGTTCACATCGCTATGTGACCGACACCCAAAGGGTTTACTAGATTCAGTAATCTAGTTTACATCGCTATGTAATTAACACCCAAAGAGTACTAAGGTGTGATCATGTTTTGCTTGTGCGAGAATCTTAGTCAACGGGTCTGCTACATTCAGATCCGCATGTACTTTGCAAATTTCTATGTCAACAATGCTCTGCATGGAGCTACTCTAGATAATTGCTCCCACTTTCAATATGTATCCAGATTGAGACTTAGAGTCATCTGGATCAGTGTCAAAACTTGCATCGACGTAACTCTTTACGACGAACCTTTTTGTCACCTCCATAATCGAGAAACATATCCTTATTCCACTAAGGATAATTTTGACCGCCGTCCAGTGATCTACTCCTAGATCACTATTGTACTCTCTTGCCAAACTCAGTGGTAGGGTATGCAATAGATCTGGTACACAGCATGGCATACTTCATAGAGCCTATGGCTGAGGCATAGGGAATGACTTTCATTCTCTTTCTATCTTCTGCCGTGGTCGGGCTTTGAGTCTTACTCAATTTCACACCTTGTAATACAGGCAAGAATTCTTTCTTTGACTGTTCCATTTTGAACTACTTCAAAATCTTTTCAAGGTATGTACTTATTGAAAAACTTATCAAGCGTCTTGATCTATCTCTATAGATCTTGATGCTCAATATGTAAGCAGCTTCACCGAGGTCCTTCTTCGAAAAACTCCTTTCAAATACTCCTTTATGCTTTATAGAATAATTCTACATTATCTCCGATCAATAATATGTCATTTACATATACTTATCAGAAATGCTGTAGTGCTCCCACTCACCTTTTTGTAAATACAGGCTTCACCGCAAGTCTGTATAAAACTATATGCTTTGATCAACTTATCAAAGCGTATATTCCAACTCCGAGATGCTTGCACCAGTCCATAGATGGATCGCTGGAGCTTGCATATTTTGTTAACACCTTCAGGATCGACAAAACCTTCTAGTTGCATCGTATACAACTCTTCTTTAATAAATCCATTAAGGAATGTAGTTTTGTTTATCCATTTGTCGGATTTCATAAAATGCGGCAATTGCTAACATGATTCGGACAGACTTAAGCATAGATACGAGTGAGAAACTCTCATCGTAGTCAACACCTTGAACTTGTCGAAAACCTTTTGCGACAATTCTAGCTTTGTAGATAGTAACACTACTATCAGTGTCCGTCTTCCTCTTCAAGATCCATTTATTTTCTTTGGCTTGCCGATCATTGGGCAAATCCAACAAAGTCCATACTTTGTTCTCATACATGGATCATATCTCAGATTTCATGGCCTCTAACCATTTTGCGGAATCTGGGCTCATCATCGCTTCCTCATAGTTCGCAAGTTCGTCATGGTCTAGTAACATGACTTCCAGAACAGGATTACCGTACCACTCTGGTGCGGATCTCACTCTAGTTTACTTACGAGATTCGGTAGTAACTTGATCTTGAAGTTACATGATCATCATCATTAGCTTCCTTACTCATTGGTGTAGTAGTCACAAGAACAGATTTCTGTGATGAACTACTTTCCAATAAGGGAGAAGGTACAATTACCTTATCAAGTTTTTACTTTCCTCCCACTCACTTCTTTCGAGAGAATCTCCTTCTCTAGAAAGGATCCATTCTCAGCAACAAATGTCTTGCCTTTGGATCTGTGATAGAAGGTGTACCCAACAATTTCCTTTGGGTATCCTATGAAGACATATTTCTCCGATTTGGGTTTGAGCTTATCAGGATGAAACTTTTCCATATAAGCATCACAACCCCAAACTTTAAGAAACGACAACTTTGGTTTCTTGCTAAACCACAGTTCATATTGTGTCGTCTCAACGGACTTAGATGGTGCCCCTTTTAACGTGAATGCAGCTGTCTCTAATGCATGATCCCAAAACGATATTGGTAAATCGATAAGAAACATCATAGATTGTACTATATCCAATAAAGTACGGTTATGATGTTCGGACACACCATTATGCTGTGGTGTTCCAGGTGGCATGAATTTTTTAAACTATTCCACACGGTTTTAACTGAAGGCCAAAACTCGTAACTCAAATATTTTACCTCTGCGATCATATCGTAGAAATTTTTTATTTTCTTGTTACGATGATTATCCACTTCACTCTGAAATTCTTTGAACTTTTCAAACGTTTCAGACTTATGTTTCATTAAGTAGATATACCCATATCTGCTTAAATCATCTGTGAAGTTCTGAAAATAATGATACTTGTCGCGAGCCTTAATATTCATCGGACCACATACATCAGTATGTATGATTTCCAACAAATCTGTTGCTTGCTCCATTGTTCCGGAGAACGGCGTTTTAGTCATCTTGCCCAAGAGGCATGGTTCGCAAGCATCAAGTGATTCATAATCAAGTGATTCCAAAATCCCATCAGCATGGAGTTTCTTCATGCGCTTTACACCAATATGACCTAAACGGCAGTGCCACAAATAGGTTGCACTATCATCATTAACTTCGCATCTTTTGGTTTCAATATTATGAATATGTGTATCACTGCGATCGAGATCCAATGAACTATTTTCATTGGTGTGTATGACCATAGAAGGTTTTATTCATGTAAACAGAACAACAATTTATTCTCTTACTTAAATGAATAACCGTATTGCAATTAACATGATCAAATCATATTCATGCTCAACGCAAACACCAAATAACACTTATTTAGTTTCAACACTAATCCCGAAAGTATAGGGAGTGTGTGATGATGATCATATCAATCTTGGAACCACTTCCAACACACATCGTCACCTTGCCCTTTAACTAGTTTTTGTTCATTCTGCAACTCCCGTTTCGAGTTACTAATCTTAGCAACTTGAACTAGTACCAAATACTGAGGGTTGCTATGAACACTAGTAAAGTACACATCAATAACATGTATATCAAATATACTTATGTTCACTTTGCCATCCTTCTTATCCGCCAATCACTTGGGGTAGTTCCGCTTCAAGTGACCAGTCCCTTTGCAGTAGAAGCACTTAGTCTCAGGCTTAGGACCAGACTTGGGGTTTTTCACTTGAGCAGCAACTTGCTTGCCGTTCTTCTTGAAGTTCCCCTTCTTTCCTTTTGCCCTTTTGTTGAAACTAGTGATCTTGTCAATCATCAACACTTGATGTTTTTCTTTGATTTCTACCTTCGCTGATTTTAGCATCGCGAAGAGCTTGGGAATATTTTCCGTTATCCCTTGCATATTATAGTTCATCACGAAGTTCTACTAACTTGGTGATGATGACTAGAGAATTCTGTCAATCACTATCTTATCTGGAAGATTAACTCCTACTTGATTCAAGTGATTGTAGTACCCAGACAATCTGAGCACATGCTCACTAGTTGAGCGATTCTCCTCCATCTTTTAGCTATAGAACTTGTTGGAGACTTCATATCTCTCAACTCGGGTATTTGCTTGAAATATTAACTTCAACTCCTAGAACATCTCATATGCTCCATGACATTCAAAACGTCTTTGAAGTCCCGATTCTAAGCAGTTAAGCATGGTGCACTAAACTATTAAGTAGTCATCATATTGAGCTAGCAAAACGTTCATAATGTCTGCATCTGCTCCTGCAATAGGTCCGTCACCTAGCGGTGCATCAAGGACATAATTCTTCTGTGCAGCAATGAGGATAAACCTCAGATCACGGATCCAATCCGCATCATTGCTACTAACATTTTTCAACACAATTTTCTCTAGGAACATATCAAAATAAACACAGGGAAGCAACAACGCGAGCTATTGATCTACAACATAGATATGCTAATACTACCAGGACTAAGTTCATGATAAATTTAAGTTCAATTAATCATATTACTTAAGAACTCCCACTTAGATAGACATCCCTCTAATCCTCTAAGTGATCACGTGATCCAAATCAACTAAACCATGTCCGATCATCACGTGAGATGGAGTAGTTTCAATGGTGAACATCTTATGTTGATCATATCTACTATATGATTCACGCTCGACCTTTCGGTCTCTGTGTTCCGAGGCCATATCTGTTATATGCTAGGCTCGTCAAGTTAAACCTAAGTATTCCGCGTGTGCAACTGTTTTGCACCCGTTGTATTTGAACGTAGAGCCTATCACACCCGATCATCACGTGGTGTCTCAGCACGAAGAACTTTTGCAACGGTGCATACTCAGGGAGAACACTTCTTGATAATTTAGTGAGAGATCATCTTATAATGCTACCGTCAATCAAAGCAAGATAAGATGCATAAAAAGATAAACATCACATGCAATCAATATAAGTGATATGATATGGCCATCATCATCTTGTGCTTGTGATCTCCATCTCCGCAGCACCGTCATGATCACCATCGTCACCAGCGCGACACCTTGATCTTCATCGCAGCATCGTTGTCGTCTCGCCAATCTTATGCTTCCATGACTATCACTACCGCTTAGTAATAAAGTAAAGCATTACATCGCGATTGCATTGCATACAATAAAGCGACAACCATATGGCTCCTGCCAGTTGCCGATAACTCGGTTACAAAACATGATCATCTCATACAATGAAATTTAGCATCATGTCTTGACCATATCACATCACAACATGCCCTGCAAAAACAAGTTAGACGTCCTCTACTTTGTTGTTGCAATTTTTACATGGCTGCTACGGGCTTAAGCAAGAACTCATCTTACCTACGCATCAAAACCACAATGATAGTTTGTCAAATAGACTCCGTTTTAACCTTCTCAAGGACCGGGCGTAGCCACACTCGGTTCAACTAAAGTTGGAGAGACAGTCTTCCGCAAGCCATCTATGTGCAAAGCACGTCGAGGGAACCGGTCTCGCGTAAGCGTACGCGTAAGGTTGGTCCAGATCGTCTCGTCCAACAGTACCGCTGAACCAAAGTATGACATGCTGGTAGGCAGTATGACTTGTATCGTCCACAACTCACTTGTGTTCTACTCGTGCAAATAACATCAAACCATAAAACCTAGGCTCGGATGCCACCGTTGGGGAACGTAGTAATTTCAAAAAATTTCCTACGCACACGCAAGATCATGGTGATGTATAGCAACGAGAGGGGAGAGTGTTGTCTACGTACCCTCATAGACCGAAGCGGAAGCGTTGACACAACGTAGAGGAAGTAGTCGTACGTTCTCCTCGCGATCCAACCGATCACAGCACCGTTACTCCGGCACCTCCGAGTTCTTGGCACACGTTCAGCTCGATGACGATCCCCGGGCTCCGATCCAGCAAAGCGTCGAGGAAGAGTTCCATCAGCACGACGGCGTGGTGACGATCTTGATGTGTTACCGGCGCAGGGCTTCGCCTAAGCACTGCAACGATATGATCGAGGTGGAATTTGGTGGAAGGGGGCACCGCACACGGCTAAGGAACGATCCGTAGATCAACTTGTGTGTCTTTGGGGTGCCCCCTGCCCCCGTATATAAAGGAGCCAAGGGGGAGGGGCTGGACGGCCAAGCTAGGCGCGCCAGGAGAGTCCTACTCCCTCTGGGAGTAGGATTCCCCCCCCCCCCAATCCTAGTTGGACTAGGATTCTCCAAGGGGGAGAGAGAGAGAGAGGGGGCGCCCACCTCTCCTAGTCCTAATAGGACTAGGGGAAGGGGGGAGGCGCGCAGCCCATGAGGGCATCCCTCTCACCTCTCCTCCAAGGCCCATGTTGGCCCATTATGCTCCCGGGGGGTTCCGGTAACCCTCCCGGTATTCCGGTAAAATCCTGATTTCACCTGGAATGCATCCGATGTCCAAACATAGGCTTCCAATATATAATTCTTTATGTCTCGACCATTTCGAGACTCCTCGTCACATCCGTGATCACATCCGGGACTCCGAACTCCTTCAGTACATCAAAATGCATAAACTCATAATAACTATCATCGTAACGTTAAGCGTGCGGACCCTACGGTTCGAGAACAATGTAGACATGACCGAGACACGTCTCCGGTCAATAACCAATAGCGGGACCTGGATGCCCATATTGGCTCCTACATATTCTACGAAGATCTTTATCGGTCAGACCGCATAACAACATACGTTGTTCCCTTTGTCATCGGTATGTTACTTGCCCGAGATTCGATCGTCGGTATCCAATACCTAGTTCAATCTCGTTACCGGCAAGTCTCTTTAGTCGTTCTGTAATACATCATCTCGCAACTAACTCATTGGTTGCAATGCTTGCAAGGCTTTATGTGATGTGCATTACCGAGAAGGCCCTGAGATACCTCTCCGACAATCGGAGTGACAAATCCTAATCTCGAAATACGCCAACCCAATATGTACCTTCGGAGACACCTGTAGAGCACCTTTATAATCACCCAGTTACGTTGTGACGTTTGGTAGCACACAAAGTGTTCCTACGGTAAATGGGAGTTGCATAATCTCATAGTTAAAGGAACATGTATAAGTCATGGATAAAAGCAATAGCAACATACTAAACGATCGGGTGCTATGCTAATGGAATGGGTCATGTCAATCAGATCATTCAACTAATGATGTGATCTCGTTAATCAAATAACAACTCTCTGTTCATGGTTAGGAAACATAACCATCTTTGATTAATGAGCTAGTCAAGTAGAGGCATACTAGTGACACTCTGTTTGTCTATGTATTCACACATGTATTATGTTTCCAGGTAATACAATTCTAGCATGAATAATAAACATTTATCATGATATAAGGAAATAAATAATAACTTTATTATTGCCTCTAGGGCATATTTCCTTCAAACTTGCCCCTAGATACGTTGGTCCTTTCAAGATCATCGGGAAAAGAGGCGATCTCGCCTATCAACTTGAGCTTCCCCCCAACTTTGCAAATGTGCACGATGTTCTCCATGTGTCACAGCTTCGCAAGTGCTTCAAGACCCCTGAGCGCACCATCAACTTCGAAGAGATTGATCTTCAAGAAGATTTGTCTTATCATGAGCATCCCGTTGCCATTCTTGAAGAAACTGAGCGCAAGACTCGCAACAAGTCCATCAAATTCCTGAAAGTGAAGTGGTCACACCATTCAGACCGAGAAGCCACCTAGGAGCGCGAGGACCACCTCCGTTCCGAATATCCGGAGTTCTTTCAGTCCTAGATCTCGGGATGAGATCCTCTCGTAGTAGTGGAGTGTTGTAACACCCCGGATGTAACTTGCCATATTTGTAACTCCAACTCTTGCCATTTTCGGCAATGTGATATGATATTCCCTTCGTGGTTGGGTTTCCCTTCATTTTGCATTTTGTCCTTGTCATGCATTTCATGTCATGTCATCATGTGCATCGCATTCGCATACGTGTTCGTTTCATGAACCCGAGCATTTTCCCCGTTGTCCGTTTTGCAATCCGGCGCCCCTTTTACCTTTTTCCGTGAGCGGGTATTAAACTTTCTCGGAATGGACCGAGGTTTGTCAAGCGGCCTTGGTATAGCACCGGTAGACCGCCTGTCAAGTTTCGGGTCATTCGGAGGTTGTTTGATACTCCAACGGTTAACCGGGCAACCGCGAAGGCCTCTTTTGGGTTGCAGCCCAAAACCCCTTCAAATCAGCCCAATAACCCATCTAAGTCACTCCCATGTCCATCGCCGTTCGATCACGATCGTGTGGCCGCAAACCATGCTCAATTTGGAGCCTCCTAGCCCCTCCTACCTATAAATAAACCTCCCCCTCCGAAATCCCAGGTCCAAACCTACCCTAACCCTAGCCCCGCTCCCCTCCGCGCCGCCGGACCCGTCCGGATCGGGCCGGACGCGTCCGCCGCCGCGCCCGCGCCAATTAGGGGCCGCCACGTGTCTCCCGCCGCCGCCCCGCGCCGCCGGCCCGGCGAGGCCCGGATCGGGCCCCCCCGAGTCCATCTGCCCCCGCGCGCCGCCCGCGGGTCAACGCCACCGACCCCGCCGGCACGGCTCCCCGCGCCGCCGCACCGCGTCGCCGCCCCCGCCGTCCTTCGTCGCCGCCCCACCGCGTCGCCGCCTCCCCGCCTCGCCGGCTCCTCCTCTGGCTGGATCCAGGGCCGGGCCGGCCAGATCCGCCGCCCCTCGCCCTCCCCTGCTTCTCCGGCGAGCTCTCCGCGAGATCCGCCTCGCCTCGAGAAACGTGCAGATCCAGGGTTGACCCCGTTTTTCCTCTAAGTCCCGAGATTTGTTGCATAATCATGTCATGTTCATCGCATCATAACTTGCTGCATACTGCTCCGTTTCGTGCGTGCAATATGTCAAATTGTTAGCCTCGATGAGTACATCATTTCATCCCATTGCATCATCTTCATTTGAGTTCATCTCGATGCCCGAAATGCTGTTAGAAGAGGGCTATGTGTTGTTAGTTTCAGATCTGTTTCAGTACTTGCAGTTTTGTCATTTTTGCCATGATTCATGTGTGCATCCTATGAATTAGAGTCCTACATGTGTTTTGTAATGTGGCATGCCATCTTTACAGGCGTGTATGCCATGTATTTTTGTGATATTGGTGGTGACTAGCACAAGCATGCAAACTAGGGATCATAATGTTGCTGATTTCAGAGACTTAGTAATTTCACCAAGTTATTCCCTTCTGTTATTTTTATGCCATGTGTTCATGTTGTTTCAGAGAGATCTATGCCTCTTTTGATCATGATCAGTAAGGGTGTTTTTAACATATGGATTTGGTCTATCCATCCATGTCTTTGTTTGTAATTATGGAGTTCCATAGCTTGAGTCAATCGAGATCTACCTTTGCTATAAAATGTTGCTGGCAGATTGTTTACATGTTATTCGATTTGGCCAAGCTTGTTGTAGTTGATCCTTGCATGCTATGATATTATTCTTGCCATTTCTAGCTTCTATGCCGTGCCTTATTGGTGGGTGTATGCTTAGTTTATCATGAAAAGCTCTGTAGTGAGTGCATCGAGCTCGTAAACATGCCTACTTGTTATCTATTCTTGACATGTCCAATTTTCTGCAAAGTCTGAAAACTGTAACGAAACTTTCTTAATTGACATGGGTGCTATGATATTTTATCCTCCTTTTTGGCTCATGGTCAGTAAGGGACTCTTGTTAAATGCTTTGAGTAGATTAATGTCATCCCTTGCTTTGGTATATTGTTTTCCTGTAGCATGTTGTTTCCTTGCTCTAAACATGTCATCCTGATGTTAATTTCTGGCATGTTGTTATTTTCACCAAGTCTGTGAACCTGTTATCTTTTGCACTTTTGCCATGCTGGTTTGAACCTGTTGTGGTGTGATTTAGCCGTAGCTCAGTGTTCATCTTTTGTCAAGCATCTTGAGTAGATCACTGCCATATGCTTTGCTGATACGTTTGGGTGCAGTAGCTTAATTTCTTGTTGCATGCTAAGTGGCATCATGCTGTTAATGGCAGAATCTTGTCATTCTTGTTTTGCTTGTCATTTGCAAACCGTGCATCCGATTCCGGTGATCTTCATATCGATTTCAACCGAAATCACCTTACCTTTCCAGTGGCATACTTGGTTTGCCAATATTATGCCTTGTTCATCTTTTCCTTCCGGAGCACGCATATGCATTGTATACCACCTCTCGCATATCATGCCATGTTTTGCATCATGTTGCTTGCACATTGCATCGTGGTTGATAGTTGTTCCTTTGCTTGTGTTCTTGTTTTGGGTAGAGCCGGGAGACGAGTACATGAATGAGGAACCTGTTGAGAACGCTTACGAGGATCAAGCCTTCGACAACTCTGAGAACCTTGCAGGCAAGATGACCATACCCTCGAAATCACTTCTATCTTTGCTTGCTAGATGCTCGCTCTTTTGCTATGCCTATGCTGCGATACCTACCACTTGCTATATCATGCCACCCATATTGCCATGTCAAACCTCTAACCATCCTTCCTAGCAAACCGTTGATTGGCTATGTTACCGCTTGCTCAGCCCCTCTTATAGCGGTTGCTATTTGCAGGTGAAGATGAAGTTTGTTCCATGTTGGAACATGATTATTTTGGGATATCACAATATCTCTTATTTAATTAATGCATCTATATACTTGGTAAAGGGTGGAAGGCTCGGCCTTATGCCTGGTGTTTTGTTCCACTCTTGCCACCCTAGTTTCCGTCATACCGGTGTTATGTTCCTTGATTTTGCGTTCCTTACACGGTTGGGTGATTTATGGGACCCCCTTGACAGTTCGCTTTGAATAAGACTCCTCCAGCAAGGCCCAACTTTGGTTTTACCATTTGCCACCTAAGCCTTTTCCCCCGGGTTATCGCGAGCCCGAGGGTCATCTTTATTTAACCCCCCGGGCCAATGCTCCTCTGAGTGTTGGTCCAAACTAGAGACACTTGCGGTGCCGCCCTGAGGCAACTTGGGGTAACTTCGGTTGCCATACGTAGTGTTCATCCGGATGTGCCCTGAGAACGAGATATGTGCAGCTCCTATCGGGATTTGTCGGCACAATCGGGCGGCTTTGCTGGTCTTGTTTTACCATTGTCGATATGTCTTGTAGTCCGGGATTCCGAGACTGATCAGGTCTTCCTAGTAGAAGGAATATCCTTCGTTGACTGTGAGAGCTTATAATGGGCTAAGTTGGGACACCCCTGCAGGGTATTATCTTTCGAAAGCCGTGCCCGCGGTTATGAGGCAGATGGGAATTTGTTAATGTCCGGTTGTAGAAAACCCGAAGTTGACCTTAATTAAAACACATCAACCGCGTGTGTAACCGTGATGGTCTCTTCTCGGCGGAGTCCGGGAAGTGAACACGGTGTTGGAGTTATGTCTGACGTAGGTTGTTCTAGGATCACTTCTTGATCACTTCTAGCTTCACGACCGTTCTTTGCTTCTCTTCTCGCTCTCTTTTGCGTTGTTAGCCACCATATATGCTAGTCGCTTGCTGCAGCTCCACTTCACAACCCTATCCTACCTTTAAGCATAAATACTTTTGATCTTGCGGGTGCGAGATTGCTGAGTCCCCCGACTCACAGATTTTACCAAAACAGTTGCAGGTGCCAACGATGCCAGTGCAGATGACGCATCCGAGCTCAAGTGGGAGTTCGACGAGGAACGTGGTCATCCAACTGACAGAGGACAAAGTTACTGAAGCTGTCAAAAAGATATCGAATGAACCGAAAGAGACCTGTGCTCAAACCGGCCTACTTGGTGTTGCACCATCAACAAACTGCCAGCGGTAAAGTCATTCCATCTATATATCTAAAATTGCTTGTGTCCAAATGTTTTCTGAAAAATGTTATTATTTTTTACAGGGCGATGATCCATTCTGGAACAAGAAACCTCCACAAGATAAACCGGTGTAGCCAACCCGGCCAAAGACGAGAGTTGTGAAGAAACCTGCTAACAGGAAGAGAACCACTGCATCCTCCGATCCACCGGCTGACGATGATGTGGGTAACCCAGACCTTGAGGTAGAACTTGATTCACTTGGCTTATTTTTCATGCGCTTTATTGATGATGATTATTGCCAGGACGATGCTGAAGTCAGTCACGCCGATGCTGTAGAGGTAATCGTTCTTTCCTCCGATTCAAACCCTTTGCCTTCACTACAAATCTGTCGAGCAAACCGGAAAGTTAAATTTTCTCATCCTCTTGCTTACTTGGATCCAAACTTTCTTGTGAAGACACAACAGCACGAGGCTCACCGCACAACTCGGCACAGCGGACAGGTAGTTACCTCCGCCAGTTTACCGAACAGTCCGGTTCGGAAACGCCGTTCAGAGGTCTCTAATTCTCTTGCCACTTCACGCCCTAAAGCGGGTTGTTTTCGTCAACCTCTTAATCCGTCTGATTCCAATTATCAAGGCACTTCTCATTCGTCCACCTCTCAAAACAGTGCCTGGGTAAGATCATATTCCGTTATATATTTTTGACATATAACTTTAACATATGTTGTACTCATCCTTATTAATTTTTCTCAAAGCCAAACCCAGACCCAACAAAAAGGCTCGTCTGAATAAACCGACAGAGGAGAACACTGCTACTGAACCGGAAAAAGTACCAGATCCTGAAGAGGCCAATCTTGATGACATGCTGAATGACCCACCGCCACTAGACCATGACCTTGTTGCTGAACAGGCAGATGTTAACACCACATGCCCTGTTGATCAACCGACAAGCCCTATCCGGACTGACAAACCGGCTAGTCCAGCAAAAAACACAGACAAACCGGCGGCCCTAGTACAAACCAGTGAAGAAAAGGATGATGATGTCCTTATTACTGGTATTGGCCGTACTGAGCCAAGCAACCCTGTTGTCTTGTCAAAACATATTGCAAAACAGGAATTCTCTGCGGTTGGCAAAGGCAAATGGAGTGCCGATTTATCAACATACGCCGCTCTGAACGCTGAAGATTTTCATTCCGGCTATCTGAACCGGCTGTACACCAGCCGCGACTATGAAGCCGGTCTAGTCAATATGATGAAGGATAAATATGAGGTAACTTCCTGTATGCTTCCCTTCTTGTATTATTTGGTAGTTTTATCAACTCCAATAGCCCCCAAGTGACGGTTTCATCAACTTAAGACGGGACTTGAGTAAATATTCAATGTGAACCTCAATTTATCTGAACTTTGCTGACGTAGCCCCCAAGGGCCGGTTCACCTTTACGAACTTAAACCGGGACTTTAGAGAATAAAAATTCATGTATCAGTAGTCTTTGAACAAATAGCCATTAGCCCCCAAGTGCCAAGTTGAATACTTGTATTGAACTTGGAACATTGTAGAAATTGTACGATGCCGGGGAAATCTGACTCCGCGAGCACCTATGGGGACGGAGCCCCTTCTCGGTTCGGCGGGGGGCGGAGGCCGCGCGAAGAGCAGATCGAGGCGGGGCACACGAGCGGTTTTTACCCAGCTTCGGAGCTCTCCGGAGAGATAATACTCCTACTGCTGCTTTGTGGATTGTATTGAGTTCTTGCTCGGGAGCGCTGAGTACTACAATACACACCAGCAGCTAACGAGACCGAGCGTGAGCGTTCTACTGTTCGTCCCTTCCCCCTCTATGTTGTGCATGGGCCTCCTTTTATATGCTCAAGGGGTCTCCAACAGGTGGCAACGTAGGCAAGGGAAAAAATGGAAAGGTGCTGCGGTAGGTACAGCTACCTACACAGTGTATCATACCTAACTCTGACGGCAGGGGACAAGGGCATTAAATGCCCGTCTGCGTCGCCCAAACAGTGCAGAAAAGGGAAGGTTAGGGACGCCTCCGCTTGCCACGATGGCGATCTTGTCAGCGCCGCTTGCCACGGTGCACCCCTGGCTGCACAGCCTCCCGCCACGTACGCCTGGAAGTGCCTCAGAGCGACACGTTGGTGGGTGAGCTGGAGCGCAGGTACAGAGTGGTTGCTTGCCGCGGCAAACACTTTGCCGCGATTGTTGTCTTGTCGTGTCCGGGAGCTTGTCGCTCGCCGGGTCTTGCCGGGACGCGTGGCGCGTCGCGGCAAGTTCCTTGAGATGCCTTGGTTGGCCTCCCCGGCAAGCTCCTCTTGCCGGGGTCTTGCGTCTTGAGTGGCCTTCCCAGCAAGCTCCTCTTGCCGGGGCCTTGTCTCCTTGGCTTAAATACTTTGTTCTTGAATGGTTCCAAAGGAACCACAGAGGTCCTTGGCGGTCACCCGGCAAGCCTTTCCGCGGGGCGCTGTGATTGCCCGTGCACAAGCTCGGGATACTAGGGTACCCGTACTCTAGTACACCGACAGGAGCCCCCGGGCCTGGACCACACACGATGCCGAGCGCTGTTGGGCCAGGCCCAAAACAGGGCACGGGCACGCGCGGCCTGGGTCACGTCGCATCTGACTCCGTATCCACCGCGCCCTCCCCGAACAGCACGCGTAGATTGCGGCGTCGTGGGAGAGGTCGTGGGTGGTTTCTTTATTCGGAAGGCGAAGCGTCCGCCCTCTCCCTCCTTATAAGCAGGGGAAACAGGGGCGGTTCGCCCACCTGCCCGTTGCTATTCCTGCCTCGAAAATCTCCGCCACTCCCCTTCTTCTCAAAGCCGAAAGAGAGCAGCGCTCCGCCCCCATCGCCGCCAGCACCGCCAACGTCGTCGTCCTCCCTCACCATTCCCGCCATGGCTCCGAAAGCCGAGAAGGCGAAGTCAGCCGAGGCGCAGCGGCTCGCGGCGCTGCGAAAGGAGCGGGCAATCTTCCCTCCGAGGCTTGAGGCGGAAGAGCTGAAGGAGTTCTACTACCTCTTCTGGTCGACGGCGACGTGGGTGCACCCGCGCACGAGGGTACTCCCAGCCGCCGCTTGGAAAAAGGCACCCACCGGGTACCCTTCTTCGCCTTGTTCTTCTACTACGGGCTCTGCCCTCCCTTTTCTGAATTTTTCTGTGACGTCATGAACACCTACGGGCTCCACCTCCTTGACTTCACCCCCAATGCTGTCCTGACCATGGCAGTTTTCGCACATCTCTGCGAAAACTTTGTCAGAATCCATCCAAACGTAGCCCTTTTCCGCCACTTCTTTTCGCATTGAGTTGAGAAAGGAGAGCCTTTATCCGGAGGAATCGCCTGGATCTCAAAAGCCGGCAAGAAAGAGGCTTATCTGGATGGAGAGTTCCGCAGCAGGTGGGAGGAGTGGAGGGCGGACTGGTGCCTGATTGTCAAGGAGAACCCATAGCCGTTTACTACCCTGCGCCAAACTCCAGTAGTGCGCGGTAGTGATTGGAGTAGCCTGGCCCCGGAAGATGACAGACTGAAGATTGCCGTCGCTCGGATCCTACGCCTCAGGCTTGTCGGGCTTACTGTAGGAGCAGTTGGCGCAGATTTCCTCCGCCGCCGCATCGCCCCCCTGCAGGAGAGGAGGAGACCCGCCTGGGAGATCCAGAACGCGGTGGATATCATGAGGCTGCGGCCGGGCCTAAACTTTAACTTCACTGTCATGGATCTCAACTCGATGCTCCAGGAGCTGTTCAAGTACGACCCACAGCATCCCGAAGTGTTCAGGTTGCCGAGGGGCCTCGTTCCGCTGTGCAACAACTCCTCTCTCGACCACATCCGTGCAATGATGCCGCTGTGCGACTCGCATGGAATTGACCCAGCCTGGATAGAGCCTGCAGATGATGTCGTGCGGGCGTTCTTCGACAACTTGGTAGAAGTGCCGGTCGACGCCGATGAGAAGAGGGGCCTCACCCGGGACACCACCGACGATGAGCTCAAGCGCATCGCCACCAGGATGGAAGAGGCGGCGGCAGCCGCAGCTGCGGGCGAGTTTGGGTTCAACGTGGAGGAGGCAGAGGCGGCAGAGGCGGAAAGCCTTGTCGAGCATGACGCCGGGCCAAGCGGGCCCGTCGAGGACACGCGCGGCTCGTTGGAGATCGACTCCTGTTCCTCTTCATCTTCGGGCAGCTTGCCGCAAGCAGATCCCCCGGCTCCTCAAGCAGAGCCCCCGGCCCCACAAGCAGAGCCCCCGGCTCCACCAAGAAGGCGTCTTCGCAAGGCCGGGGACGTAGCGGAGCGGCGGACGAGTCAACCCCCGCCGCGCCGTACGACGCGCTCCACCGCGGCAAGTTCCGTTGCCGCGGAAGCACATCACGCCGCAGCGGCAACCGGAGCGGGGTCCTCCCGGTCCGTCGCTCCAGCTCTCGCCAAGCGGCCGAGGGATCCTACTCCTCCACCTCCTCGCGCCGGAGGAGGGCCAGGCTTCGACTTCTCCGCGCTCAGCTCCGACGAGGAAGAAGAAGAGTAAGATTCTCGTTGTACTTGTATGTCTTCAATACTTGTTGTCTTGTCTTGTATCTCATTTGCTTTACTCTGAGCTTATTCCTTTTTAGGACTCTGGCCCAGAGAATGGCAAAGAGAGCCAAGGTCCCGGTGATTGTAATCGAGGATGATCCCACCGTGTCAGCAGGGGGTGCGCCTGAGACAAGCTTGCCGGACCCGGCAGTTGTTCTTCAGAGCAGCCCCCAGCGCAGCCCCCAGCGTAAGTATATGGTTTGCTTCCCGCTGTTGAGCGCGCATGGATACTCTTTGTTTGCTGATATCTAACTGTTGGCTTGTGTAGGAGCAGAGCAGCCTCGCCAGGAGCTCCCGGAGGCCGCCCCTGATACGACATCTACTTCGACTACGCCGCCAAGGGAGAGTTCTCCGTCAAGGGCGAATCCTCCGACAAGGGGGAGCTCTCCGGTAAGGCGGAGCTCTCCGGTAAGGGGGATCTCTCCGGCAAGGGAGGAGTCTCCGGCAAGGGACAGCACCAGCGGTCCTCCGGTGGTGGAGACCACAACTGCCGAGCCTAGTGCAGGTAAACCTCTTGCTTCGAAACTTCCCTTGGGTTTTTCTTCTTTTGATCTTATTTTTGGATATTTGCTTGACTTTTGTTGTTGATGATGCCGCCGCCACCGAAGAAGCGGCCGGCGCTGATGATCCCGCCTACGAAGAGGCCGCCAAGGCTGCCGCCGCAGCAGCTGACGAGGGGTCTGGCGATCGTACTGACGACCCTGAGGCCGCAGAAGCGACCGGCGCTACACCGACCGCCGATCCCCCCGCCGCTGCCGCAGCGTCAGGCTCCGAAGAGCCCCAGCCAGGCGTCTACTTGAAGGCCGGCGATGGCATGTTCATCAACCTCCCCTGGTCGTCAACGTCCAGGGCGCCAGTGGAAGGAGAAAGCTTCGACGTGGAGGTGCTTGCCTCCGCTGGGCTGACGCTGGTCGACGCGCCAAGCAGCAGCAGTGACGAGCCTGAAGAGGAGCGACTGCTGCGGAAGCCGGTGTCGCTCTACCGTGCCCGCCAGGCCAAACTGGAGTCCCGGGAAGCGCTTGTCGCGAAGGCGGGGGTGGACGTGGAGAAGCGCGCGGAGGAGCTCCGAGGTCTCAACCAGGCAGCTCTCCGGTCGCTGGCAGCGGAGCGTGTGCAGCTCGATGAGGCGCAGAAGGCCTTCATCCTCGAGAAGGCAGAAGTTGCAGAGCAACAGCGGCTTGCCGCCGAGGAGTTATGTGCGCGGGAGGGCGTGTTGGTGCAGCTGAAGGCCAGCCTGGACAGCCACGAAGAGGAGCTTGCTGCGCGCGAACAAAGGATGCTGCCGCAACTGCCGAGGCCGCCAAGAAGGATCTGGAGGCAAAGGTGGCGCAGCTGGAGACTGATCTCAAGGCGAGTGGTGAAAAGCTTGCCGTGCTCAAGCATGAGCGCGAGAAGGACGCCTACACCTTTGGCGAGCTGCAGGGTCGTCTCGCCGAGAAGATCAAGGAGCTTGCCGCCGCCAAGAACTCCAACGCCGATCTTGAGCTGAAGCTGGCTGCTTTGACCAAGACGCTGGACGGTGCCAGGGAGCAGGAGACGGCCCTGAGGAAGGAGATCAAGGGCGACAAGGCGCTGCTGGAGAGCATTGCCGCCACCCAGAATGATTTCAGAGAAACTGTGGAGCAGTGGACGGAGGGTCTTGTGAATGCTGCCGCAGATATCGACAAGGAGCTGGCGCAGCTGGGGATGGAGGATCTCGGGTATCCCTCTGATGAGACCCTTCCATCCAGCGCCAAGCTCACTCTGTTCTTCAAAGGCGTGGCGACGGCCCTCCAGCGACTCCGGGAGAGGATCCCAAAGAAGCTGGCCAACGAGTCGCGCAAGATCTGCGCAGGAGCTCTTCAGAAGGTATTGGTGAAGGTAGCCTTCCGCAACCCGGGCCTCAAC
This sequence comes from Aegilops umbellulata, assembly GCA_032464435.1. Taxonomy (NCBI): domain Eukaryota; kingdom Viridiplantae; phylum Streptophyta; class Magnoliopsida; order Poales; family Poaceae; genus Aegilops; species Aegilops umbellulata. Next base: position 186,591,036 of record CP136055.1, read on the forward strand.
CTCACCAACGTCCTCAGATCCTTGCCGGCGAACGCTGATCTGGAGGCGCTCAAGGACCTTGTCGCACCCATTGTGGACAAGGTGAGCGGGATCAAGAGAGTTGAGGGCGACCGCGCGGACTAGGCCGGCCATTTTCTGCTTTTCTTGTCGCTGCTGGTCATGTTCGAAAACAATCTATTAGAGCCACGACAAGCTATCTTGTAATATATGACTTTATTTTGGGTAGTGATTGCAATGTTATTTCCTTTACTTGACTCCTTCCTTTGTATGTTTTTGCCCTACGCTTTTTAGGGAACTTGTCGGCGCGGGCACCTTTGCCGCGAGCGCTGAGTGCGGGACGTCAGCAGCCTGCTGGCAGTGCTGTTGTCGACAAGAAACCTTGTCGTAACTAGTCGCAGCTCGCTTAAGTTGTTGAGTGAACTCAAAACAAAGTAAGGGCGCGACTCTAGTCGCAGCACACTTAAACTGTTGAGCGAACTCGAAACAAAGTAAGGGCGCAACTAGCCACGAGCCGGTTCCTTCGCGCACAGGTTTTCCATACAAAGCATGGTCGTTCAAGGAAGATAACTTAAAAAATTTAAAAACCTCTGATTGCTCAAACTTTGGCAATTTAGCTTTTCTGTCGTTTGCTTCCAGGCAAGGCGCGACTTTCTTGAACGACGCCTGGTCCATACCATTATCTTCCCCTTCCCCCCCGGCAAACTTGTGGGCGAAGGAACCTTCATTTCCTTGAGAAAAAGAAAGTAGAGAAAATAATAATATGGAGCCTTATGGCTCGTTATTGCTTACCGGGGGTGTTCGCTGCACAAAGTGTCAGATGACTCATGCAAAAAAAAGCATGAAATTGACAAGATGTGCGGAGCACATGAGCTTTTATTTATGCACAGGGTCTGCGCCTGGCCTTGTACGAAGGTTTACATGCAACGGCAGCAAGACTTGTACAAAGGGTGGTTGCCGGAGCAGGGTCCGGCAACCGCGCGGGTAAAACTTACGAAGATGCTCAATGTTCCAGGAGTTGCTCACCGGAATGCCATCTTCGGTCTCAAGGCGGACAACGCCAGGCCTAGTGACTCGTTTCACCCGGTAAGGGCCTTCCCACTTCGGCGTCAACTTGTTGGAATTCTTGGCGGCATGAACGCGCCGAAGAACAAGGTCGCCTTCCTCGAGACTTCTGGCGTTAACTTTGCGGCTATGGTAGCGGCACAAAGCTTGCTGGTAGCGAACAACTCGTACAGCAGCCTTAAGACGGTCTTCCTCAAGGAGCAGCGCGTCATCTTGTCGCAGCTGCTCTTGCTCAAGCTCATCATAAGCGAGCACTCGAGGCGATCCGTATACGAGTTCCGTGGGGATAACTGCCTCTGCTCCATAGACTAGAGCGAAAGGTGTCTGGCCAGTGGCTCGATTTGGTGTCGTCCTGATCGACCAAAGAACCACCGGCAGCTCCTCGATCCAGTTTCTTCCGCACTTGTGCAGCCTGTCGAAAGTCCTGGTCTTGAGTCCGCGCAGCACTTCAGCATTAGCCCTCTCTGCTTGACCGTTGCTCCTGGGGTGAGCAACAGAAGCGAAGCAGACCTTGGCGCCAAGATCTTGGACGTACTGCATGAAGGTGCGACTTGTGAATTGCGTACCATTGTCGGTGATGATCCTGTTAGGGATCCCGAAGCGGCAAACAATCGACCTGAAGAACTTGACTGCTGACTATGCTGTCACCTTCCTGACTGTGCAGCAAAAAGGGACCATCAAAGTACATCAACCACTCTTTGCTTGCCTCCTTGACGGGGATGCTCGTCTCTGGAATTTCTTCATCTGGTGTTGGCGTCCACTCTGCTATGAATTCTGCCAATGCTCTGCTTTGGATAGTTGAAGTGCTCTCAAACTTGAGGCCAAAGCTTGATAGTTCCAGCGCCCACTCAACAATCCTGCCTGTTGCTTCTGGATTCTGCAGTATCCTCTTCAGTGGAAAGCGAGTGACAATTGTGATCTCATGTGCTTGAAAGTAATGGCGCAGCTTTCTCGAGGCCGTGAGAAGGACGAAAAGCAATTTCTGCACACCAGAATACCTTGACCTAGCCCCCTGCAGAAGGGAACTGACAAAGTAGACTGGGCGCTGCACCATTTTCTTCTGCTGTATCTCTTCGGACATCTGCGCAGATCCATCTTTGCCGGGACCAGAGCTTGTCGGGGAAGCCCCCTGCTTGTCGCTGGATGTGCTTGTCGCGGTCGCTGGCTCATCATCAACCTCCCTCTCCACTACTAATGCAGCACTAACCACTTGATTAGTTGCCGCCAGATATAGCAGCAACTTCTCTTGTGGTTTAGGTGCGACAAGTATTGGAGTGGAGGACAGGTATCTCTTCAAGTCCTGCAACGCAGCCTCCGCTTCCGGAGTCCATTTCATTGGACCTGCCTTTTTCAAAATTTTGAAAAACGGCAGGGCGCGCTCAGCAGACTTAGAGATAAACCTGCTGAGAGCCGCCATGCAGCCGGCAAGTTTCCGCACATCCTTGACGCGCTTCGGCTCTTCGATCTGCTCAATGGCCTTGATCTTGTCGGGATTGGCTTCAATTCCCCTCTGAGACACGAAGAACCCGAGAAGCTTGCCGGAAAGGACTCCAAACACGCACTTCTCGGGGTTGAGCTTGAGGCTGATCTTGCGCAGATTTGCAAAAGACTCTTCTAGATCTTGAATCAGAGTTGCTTTGTCCCTGCTCTTGACCACTATGTCATCCATGTAGGCTTCCACATTTCTGTGTATTTGTGGCTCAAAAGCGGTATGGACGACCCTTGCAAATGTTGAACCAACATTCTTCAATCCGAAAGGCATCCGTATGAAACAGTACGTGCCACAGGGAGTGATGAATGCGGTTTTCTCCTCATCCTCTTCTTCCATGAAGATCTGATGATATCCTGAGTATGCGTCAAGAAATGAAAGCAAGTCACATCCGGCCGTGGAGTCAACAATCTGGTCGATGCGCGGCAAGGGAAATGGGTCTTTGGGACAAGCTTTATTGGCGTCGGTAAAGTCGATACAAAGCCTCCAATTCCCGTTTGCCTTGCGCATGACTACGGGATTGGCCAACCATGTAGGATGGAGCACTCCTCTGACAAGCCCTGCTGCTTCCAATTTCTTGATCTCTTCTGTGATGAATTCTTGGCGCTCCACTGCTTACTTCCTGACTTTCTGCTTGATGGGCCGCGCGTGAGGAAAGACGACAAGGTGGTGCTCAATTACTTTCCTGGGAACACCGGGGATGTCAGACGGTTGCCACGCAAACACATCGATGTTCGCCGGCAGGAAAACAATGAGCGCGCTTTCCTATTTAGGGTCGAGAGTGGCACTGATGGTGAAAGTACCACCAGTGCCGTCCTCCTTGGCGGACACCTTCTTGGTCGCTGGCGGAGCTGCCATTGCCTTCTTACACTTGCCGGTGGGGCTCGATGGTGCGTCCTCGATGGTAGCGCAACACTCCGAAGAGGTGCGCTTGCCGGAGTGGGCATCAGAACTCTTGCCGGACTTGGTCTTCTTCTTCCCCCCGGGAGCTTCAGCGGCAAGTGTCTCGCAATCCGTTGCGGCTGCTGCTTCCCAGTAGATCTTGTCGGCAAAGATAAGAGCATCTTTCTTGTCGCCAGGGACAGAGATGACACTTATCGGGCCTGGCATCTTCAGCATGTTGTACGTGTAGTGAGAGGCCGCCATGAACTTGGCGAGCGCTGGACGGTCGAGAATCCCAATGTAAGGCAATGGAAAATCGGCAACGTCAAAAGTGATCCTCTCAGTTCTGAAGTTCAACTCACTGCCAAATGTCACCGGCAGCGTGATCTTCCCCTTCGGCTTGCTCCTTCCCGGGTTGATTCCTTGGAATGTGCCGGTCTCTTCGAGCTTGCTGTCAGGGACTTGGAGTTTCCGGAGCACAGCAGAGGAGATCAGGTTCAAGCCGGCCCCACCATCAACTAGCATATTAGTGACCTTGAGGTTGCGGACAGTTGGTGAGACCAACATCGGCAAACACCCGACCGCAGTTGTGCGATCAGGGTGGTCCTCAATATCAAAGATGATAGGCGTGCTGGACCATTTCAGAAGCTTGCATGACTCAACGGGTGGTTCTGCTGCATTGACTTCCCACACCCATTGCTTGAGTTGGCGGTGTGAAGTATGCAGAGAAGCACCGCCGTCAACGCACAAGACCTCTGTGGCTTTCTGGAACTCCTGCTCACTGGTCTCGTCATCATCCATGTCTTCGTCGTCGTCGTCTTCGTCTTTGTCGCGGCCGCGGGGAGGTCTGTCGCCTTGCCGCTAATTGGCCTTGCCGCGGCGTCCTCCCCGGCCAGTGCGCTTCGTACCGGATCCTCCAGCACCTCCTTGGGCTTTCTCCTTGTCGCGTCGCTCGTACTCGGCCTTTTGTAGCTCGAAAAGCTGCTCGACCTTCTTGCAGCTCTGGAGGTCATGGCCCTTGCTGTGGTGGATCTTGCAGTACTGTTTATTGGTGCCATCCTGCTTGTCGGCGGTCGCCACAGCCTGGCAGTTGGCGCATGCGGCAACCTCCTTGCCGGAGCTACCATCTTTGTCTTTCTTGGCGCCACCGTCGCTGCCGGACTGCTCAACAACTAGCACATCTTTGCCTTTCCTCTTCCTGTTGTTCCGCCGCCGGTTTTTATTTGCCGGGGCAGCATCATCGCTGTCAGATCCTCCTGTTCCTGCATTCTCTCCGGGGAGTTTCCTCCCTTCCTCAGCACGTGCACACCTATCGGCCAGGGCATACAGCTCACTAACGTCTCTGATCTTGCACATCGCCATCTCCTCCCGCATCCTGCGGTTACGCACATTCTGATGGAACGCGCTGATGACCGCGGCAGGGTGGACATCTAGGATGTTGCGTTGCACTTGGCTGAATCTCTGGATGTACTTGCGCAGGGGCTCTCTTCTTTCTGGGCAAGCAGATGAAGATCACTCTCCTGGCCATGAGGTTTGTGGCCGCCTATAAAGGCGCCGACAAACTGATGGCATAGGTCTGCCTAGGAAGATATGGAGTTGTCCGGCAAGTGCATGAGCCAGGACCTGACGTTGGGTTTGAGCACCAGCGGGAAGTAGTTGGCAAGGATCTTGTCGTCTTGCCCCCAGCAGCTTGCACCGCGATGGTGTAGATGCTGAGGAACTCCGACGGATGCAACTTGCCGTCGTACTTCTCGGGTACGTCTGGCTTGAAATTCTTCGTGCTGGGCCACTGGACTTGCCGCAGCTCAAGGGTGAACGCAGGGCAATCTACCGCGTACGGCAGGTCGCCTGGTTCCCCAGGCGCATGCATGTCGACAGTGGGTCCAGCGTGCCGGTCTGATTGACGCCGCATTTCTCTTCGACGCTCGATGCGAGTACGAGCGTCTTCTTGCTATCGTTCGTGAAGAACTTGGCGTTGATCGCGACGAGCTCATGGATCCGATGAAGCAGTGGAGTCGCTGTCGCGGTGGACCCGGCGATTCGGCGATCTTGGTCTTCGGGGCGGAGAGTGCACGGTGGTTGCACCCCCACCTGTCTTGTCGCCATCGGGTCGCGCCTAGCTGACTTGCCGCGGCTGTGACGTAGTCGCCTGCCGTGGAGTGTCGCCGTTGGCGAAGCCGATAAGACTCTGAATGGTGGCCCTCCAGTCGTCGATCTTGTCTGGTGTTGGAGGGAAGTCTAGGAGCAGTTGAGCTCGCGCCAAAGCTTCTGCTGGAGTGGCGGGTAGCGGTGGCGAACGGTGCGAGGAGCGGGATATGCTCGGACTTCTAACTGCGTTAGAAGGAGCAATATCCTGTCCAGGCGACCGTGCCTCGCTCGCGCCAGCATGTTGGCGCGCATGCTGGCCTGGAGCGTCCCGAGATCCGACAGCTCGATTTGGGTCCAGCGAGCGTATGGTACCGTGGGTACCACGTCGTTGCCGCTCCTGCGCCTCCTGAGATGGGCGCGGTGCATCTACGGATGCTCGGTCGTCGTAGGAGCCGGCTACACCGCCGATGGGCAGCGCAGCCCTGTCCTTGGACCTGGCAGCACCGTGGGCTCCCTCGTCGACGCCCGTTCTTCCGCTGGCGCCTTCCCCACCAGCCGTTTGCTCCGGCGGCGGTGGGTTCGACGCGGACGGAGCAACCGCCTCCGAAGCCTTCTTCTTCGGCGGCATGTCGATGAAGTTGATGAAGATCTAGCTCCCGTGAACGCCGGATCAGGTTCACACAACCTCGACGCCCCCTACCTGGCGCGCCAAAGATGCCGGGGAAATCTGACTCCGCGAGCACCTATGGGGACGGAGCCCCTTCTCGGTTTGGCGGGGGGCGGCGGCCGCGCGAAGAGCAGATCGAGGCGGGGCACACGAGCGGTTTTTACCCAGCTTCGGAGCTCTCCGGAGAGATAATACTCCTACTGCTGCTTTGTGGATTGTATTGAGTTCTTGCTCGGGAGCGCTGAGTGCTACAGTACACACCAGCAGCTAACGAGACCGAGCGTGAGTGTTCTACTGTTCGTCCCTTCCCCCTCTACATTGTGCATGGGCCTCCTTTTATATGCTCAAGGGGTCTCTGCGGTAGGTACAGCTACCTACACAGTGTATCATACCTAACTCTGACGGCAGGGGACAAGGGCATTAAATGCCCGTCTGCGTCACCCAAACAGTGTAGAAAAGGGACCGTTAGGGACGCCTCCGCTTGCCACGATGGCGATCTTGTCAGCGCCGCTTGCCACGGTGCACCCCTGGCTGCACAGCCTCCCGCCACGTACGCCTGGAAGTGCCTCAGGGCGACACGTTGGTGGGTGAGCTGGAGCGCAGGTACAGAGTATTTGCTTGCCGCGGCAAACGCCTTGCCGCGGTTGTTGTCTTGTCGCGTCCGGGAGCTTGTCGCTCGCCGGGTCTTGCCGGGACGCGTGGCGCGTCGCGGCAAGTTCCTTGAGATGCCTTGGTTGGCCTCCCCGGCAAGCTCCTCTTGCCGGGGTCTTGCGTCTTGAGTGGCCTCCCCGGCAAGCTCCTCTTGCCGGGGCCTTGTCTCCTTGGCTTAAATACATTGTTCTTGAATGGTTCCAAAGGAACCACAGAGGTCCTTGTCGGTCACCCGGCAAACCTTTCCACGGGGCGCTGCGACTGCCCGTGCACAAGTTCGGGATACTAGGGTACCCCTACTCTAGTACACCGACATACGATATTGAGCAAATATGCATTAGTCCCCAAGTACCAAGGGCATAACTTGTTATGTGGTTGGTACTTGAAATCTGTACTGTCATTTCATCGTATAACTATCTATATGCAGTCTGAGTTAAGCAAGAGAGAAAGTCAAACCGCCGACCTGCAGGAGAACCTTAAGTCGTAGCAGGCAGAAACTTCCAAGGCGAAAGAAGAATTGACCAGCGCTTTAAGCATGATGGAGAAACTTAAAGAGGGCTTGAACAAAGAGCGGGTGGATTGGGCAACTGAGAAAGCCGCTTTAACGCAAAGAGCTGAAAAAGCAGAAGCCGCTCTTAAACCGGTGGTTGATGAATTAACCAGCGTGAAGCGTCAGGTTCATGCCATGACTGCAGCTGTATTTGGTATGTATCCTTGTTCTCCGAGTTGAACAGATCTTGTTATGTAGCTGCCGGTTTACTAACCCTTGCAATGATACATGAACTCGTATCAGCCACTTGGGCTTGGATGTGCGGTAGAAGTTAAAAGTTGCATATACTTTGATAGAGCAGCTGTACACTGGTGCACAACGGATAATCTACACCGCTTCCCACAACAATCCGCCGCCCACCTTGATCAAAGATACCCTTGAAAGGTTGTCTATGCTCCCTGCCCGGGTTGAAGAGATGAAGAAATCTACCGCTAGAACGGGTGCTTTGAATGCTCTAATCTGGGCAAAAGCGTGGGTGCCTGATTTTGATCCTATTGAAGCGGCCCAAGGCTATCCCAGCTTGAAGGAAGACGGGACGGAATTTAATGAAGAGGATCTCCAAACTATAAAGCGGGAAGTGCGCCCGCTGGCTTGTCAGTTGGTTGAAGAGGCAGATCTGTCCCACTATCAAGCCCAATATGATGAGCAGAATAAGCGAGTTGCAGAGCCAATTCCTGAAGCTGAGAACCTTATACCACCAATCCGTAAGCATACTTACGCTCCTGACATTGAACCGTCGTTGCTGATCAGTGATGAAGCTGCGTTTCAAGCATTAACTGGAATCGACTATGCAACTGTTGATTTCCAGACGCTGGGTAGGGAGGAAGCTGAATCGGGGCGAAATGATCCTCAACCGTCAGGGCAAGTTGGTGACCAAGTGTGAACCGGAGGCCGGTTTAAACCACTGCATGTTGTGACATGTAAAAAACAATGATCTTGTTTGGGCCATGGAACGCCTTGTAATAGGCTAGTTGATATACTTGGTCTTGGTATGCCTTCGTGCATAATTATCTTCAACTGATGCCTCTTTGAATCATATACCCCTCAAACTGTTCTCTGCAGTTAAGAAGCTTAAAACGCCCTTGCGCTATACCGCCAGGCGGGTCATCATACCCATGTATGTGAAACCAAAGATGATAACTTAGGTTTAAAACATATAACCAAGTATGGAAATACATAATACCTACCACCGTTAGGCCTGATGTTGGCTGGCCAACCTTGAAGCGGGGTTGATAACCCAAACTTTGGAGGAGAAAACAACTCCTGTTAATATAAGATCGATTTACCATGTAAACCGTTCCGGGTTATGATAAACACCGTTTACTCCATAATAGGATGGTAACAAAAAATCAAACCGGGCAGATTGTCTCCGGATTAAGATTTTGACCATGTTCCGTCAATTTGTAATTGACAGTTGAACCGGTTTAATAATGTTGGTTTTGAAAACGCAACAAAAGAAATGTTTCTCAAAAAAGAAAACAGAATTCAAGCAAAGGCAAAGACAAAACCATTGCAAATGAGGCTGTGAGCCTGATCAAGAGGCATTACCATGGTCGGACACGACCAAGCCCCCAAAAGGTGTAGCTATGGTTGAGTCAGCCAGGTCCCCAAATGATGCATTGGCATTACGCCGATCAAGAGGTGTAGCTATGGTTCGGGTTCGACCAAGCCCCCAAGTGATGCTGTGGCACTAGGCCGATCAAGAGGCATGATTATGGTTTAGACGTGACCAAGTCCCCAAGTATTGTTGTGGCTTTTCGCCTATCAAAAGGTGTTGGTATGGTTCGGCCACGACCAAAGCCCCCAAGTGATATAGTATAAAGATTTTGAGAAGCCAACTCAAGGGGTAAACCGGGCGCTGCTTTAAAGACAGAAGCTCCGTGTAACCACACATGATGTAAAAATAACAGAGACCCCGCTTTAGCTGGGGCTCCGGTTTATTGCATTGATCATAATATATACATCATCATAATATGTACATAAGCAGAGCCTATGGCTCAGGTATACTAAGGCCGAAGATGAGCAATGTTCCACGGCCGGTTGGTCTCCTCCTCCGACGTACATGAGTCTTTGCGCTCTCGAATATCGATTAGGTAGTATGACCCGTTGTGCAGATTCTTGCTGACCACAAAAGGTCCTTCCCAAGGTAGGGATAACTTGTGCATATCCGTCTGATCTTGGATGAGCCGAAGCACCAAATCTCCTTCTTGAAAGGTTCTGGTTCTAACCCGACGACTGTGATAGCGACGTAGATCTTGCTGATAAATCGCCGAACGGGCAGCCGCTATGTCACGCTCCTCATCCAACAGGTCAAGAGCGTCCTGTCGTGTTTTCTCGTTGTCCGCTTCAACATATGCCGCTACACGAGGTGAGTCATGACGAATGTCACTGCGAAGAACCGCCTCCGCTCCATAAACCATGAAGAACGGTGTCTAACCTATTGATCTGTTGGGTGTGGTGTTGATGCTCCATAACACCGAAGGTAGCTCCTCAACCCAACAACCTGGTGTCTGCTGCAAAGGAACCATAAGCTGGGGTTTGATGCCTCGCAAAATATCTTGATGGGCCCTCTCTGCTTGACCATTGGACTATGGGTAAGCCACTGATGAGACGTCAAGCCAGATATGCTCACGTTGACAAAACTCCTTCATGGCACCCTTGAATAGGTTGGTACCATTGTCAGTGATAATGCTATGTGGAAAGACAAACCGGAAAATCACCTTTTTGATGAATTGAACCGCCGTGGCCGCATCACACTTGCTAACAGGCTCTGCCTCTACCCACTTTGTGAACTTGTCAACCGCCACCAAAAGGTGGGTCTTCTTGTCTTTGGACCTCTTAAAAGTCCCAACCATATCTAGCCCCCAAGTTGCAAACGGCCAAGTAATTGGAATCATCCTCAACTCTTGAGCCAGCACATGAGCGCGTCTTGAGAACTTCTGACAGCCATCACATCGTCTGACCAGGTCCTCCGCATCAGCATGAGCAGTCAACCAATAGAAAACGTGGTGAAACGCCTTAGCCACCAAAGATTTTGAACCGGCGTGGTGACCACAATCTCCTTCGTGGATCTCGCGCAAAATTTTACAGCCTTCCTCAGGAGACACACAACGTTGAAACGCCCCTGATACACTGCAATGATGCAGCTCTCCATTGATAATAGTCATGGACTTGGACCACCGGATTATCTGCCTGGCTAGAGTCTCATCCTCTGGTAACTCACCCCGGTTCATGTACACGAGATAAGGAACCGTCCAATCCGGGATGACATGAAGAGCCGCCACCAATTGAGCTTCCGGATCAGGAATAGCCAGATCCTCTTCACCAGGGAGCTTGATGGACGGATTATGAAGAACATCCAAGAAGACATTAGGCGGGACCGGTTTACGTTGAGAACCCAATCGGCTCAAAGCGTCCGCCGCTTCGTTCTTCCGTCGGTCCACGTGATCCACCTGATAACCTTTGAAGTGACCTGCAATAATATCCACCTCACGACAATATGCTGCCATGAGCGGATCCTTGGAATCCCAGGTGCCAGACACTTGTTGAGCCACCAGGTCCGAGTCACCGAAGCACTTAACTCGGCTTAGATTCATTTCCTTAGCCATCCGAAGACCATGGAGTAAAGCTTCGTACTCAGCTGCATTGTTAGTACAAGGGAACATTAAGCGGAGAACATAACAAAACTTATCACCTCGTGGGGAAGTTAACACGACTCCAGCCCCCGAGCCCTCCAATTGCCTGGACCCATCAAAATGATTAGTCCAATAGGTGTGATCCGGCTTCTCTTCAGGTGCCTGCAGTTACGTCCAATCATTGATAAAATCCACAAGTGCTTCAGATTTGACCGCCGTCCGAGGTATGTATTTTAACCCATGAGGCCCAAGCTCTATAGCCCACTTGGCAATCCGGCCAGTTGCCTCCCTGTTCTGGATTATATCTCCCAAAGGAGCAGAACTGACCACCGTGATGGGATGACCTTGGAAGTACAGTTTAAGCTGCCGGCTTGCCATGAAAACTCCATACACCAATTTCTGCCAACGCGGGTACCTTTGCTTGGATTCAATAAGCTCCTCACTGATATAGTAAACCGGACATTGAAACAGATATTCCTTGCCTGCCTCCTTGCGATCCACCATGATAGCCACGCTGACTGCTCGGGCATTAGCCGCCACATATAACAGCAATGGTTCCTTGTCAAACAGAGCAACAAGAACAGGCGGATTAGCTAGCTGCCGCTTTAAGTCCTCAAACGCTTCATCAGCGGCAGAACTCCAAACAAAGTTATCCGTTTTCTTCAGCATCTGATATAAAGGATTCGCCTTTTCACCGAGGCGGCTGATAAACTGGCTCAACGCGGCAATCCGGCCTGCCAAGCGTTGAACGTCATTGATACCCTTCGGTTTAGCCAAAGAGGTGATAGCTGTGATCCTTTCCGGATTAGCCTCAATGCCCCTGTTAGACAACAGAAAGCCCAATAACTTGCCTGCCGGTACACCAAAGACGCACTTGGCCGTATTGAGCATCATCTTGTATGTCCGCAGGTTATCAAAGGTTTCCTTCAAATCGTCAACCAGAGTCTCCTTCCTCCTTGACTTGACCACAATATCATCCACATAGGCATGAACATTACGGCCAATTTGCTTATGAAGACAATTCTGCACACACCGTTGATAAGTCCCCTGGGCACTCTTGAGCCCAAAGGGCATAGACACATAGCAGAAGGCTCGAAAGGGAGTTATGAAGGTCGTCTTCTCCTGGTCCTTAACTGCCATCTTGATTTGATGATAACCAGAATATGCATCCAAAAAACTCAAACGCTCACAACCCGCCGTAGCATCAATAATTTGATCAATACGGGGGAGGGAAAAGGGATCTGTTGGACAAGCTTTGTTGAGATCTGTGTAATCCACACACATATGCCATGTGTCGTTCTTCTTAAGGACTAGCACCGGATTAGCTAACCGTTCAGGATGGAAAACCTCAACAATAAATCCAGCTGCTAAGAGTCTGGCTACTTCCTCTCCAATAGCTTTACGTCTTTCTTCGTTGAACCGGCGGAGAAACTGCTTCACTGGTTTATACTTAGGATCAACATTAAGGGTGTGCTCAGTGAGTTCTCTCGGTACACCTGGCATGTCAGAAGGCTTCCATGCAAAGATGCCCCGATTTTCAAGGATGAACTCGATGAGCGCGCTTTCCTATTTCGGATCCAAGTTGGCACTGATGCTGAGCTGCTTGGACAAATTGCCAGGTATGAAGTCAACAAGCTTAGTCTCAGAAGCCGATTTAAACTTCAGGGCCGGATCATGCTCCGTAGTTGGCTTTTTCAACGAAGTCATGTCTGCCGGATCAACATTATGTTTGTAAAATTTCAACTCCTGTGTGGCACAAACCGACTCAGCATAGGCCGCATCACCTTCTTCACACTCCAAAGCAATCTTGCAGCTTCCATGAACAGTTATTGTTCCTTTGTGACCTGACATCTTGAGCTGTAAATAGACATAGCAGGGTCGTGCCATAAATTTAGCATAAGCCGGCCATCCAAACAGGGCGTGATATGGACTCTGGATTTTCACCACCTCAAGGGTCAATATTTCCGATCTGGAGTCATGATCATCTCCAAAGGCCACCTCCAGAGCTATTTTGCCAACAGGATATGCTGACTTACCAGGTACCATGCCGTGGAACACCGTATTGGACAGTTTAAGGTTTTTATCTGTTAGCCCCATACGACTGAAAGTTTCATTGTATAGGATGTTAATACTGCTTCCTCCGTCCATGAGCACCTTGGTGAATTTATAACCTCCCACCTGTGGCGCCACCACCAAAGCCAGTTGACCCGGATTGTCAACCTGGGGAGGATGATCCTCTCTGCTCCACATGATTGGCTGCTCGGACCAGTGTAAGTAACGGGGCACTACCGGTTCAACAGAGTTCACTACCCGCTTATGAACCTTTTGGTCACGCTTGTCCAAACTAGTGGTGAAGACATGATTTTGCCCACTACTTAACTGCTTCGGGTTACTCTGATAACCTGACTTCTGCTGCTGATTGTAGCCACCCGGTCTGCTCTGGTTACCTTGATTGTTGTGTCCTCCCTGATTACCATTGAAGCCTGAACTGGAATTTCCTCCCCCATAACCCGACCCATGGGATCCGGATTCTGAACCGCCACCTGATCCGTGATCATACCGGAAAGCATTAGATTTTTTGAACTCTTGCATGATGTAGCAGTCCTTCCAAAGGTGGTTGGCCGGCATCTCCTTCGTCCCATGTTTTGGACAGGGCTGGTTCAACAGGTAAGACACGCGGTCTGGGTTAGGATTAGGTGCTCCGCTGCTATTCGGCGGTTTACCCTTTCGTTGCTGGCCCTTGTCCTGCGTGCTAGTATTAGCCACAAAGTCCATGTTGTTATCCGCTTTACGCTTGCCGCTGTTTCCATGACCTGCCGTGTTGTAGTGCTGCGCTTTGGCGTTGCCGCTCTTTTTTCCCTTCACTGTCTTATCATCATCAGACTCGGGATCCTTTGTACTATCAGAATCGGCATACTTCACTAATGCAGCCATGAGGATCCCCATATAGTTGCAATGGCGCTTCAGCCATCCCAATTTCAACTTTAGAGGTTCAAACCGGCAGTTGCCTTCAAAGGTTATAACCGCTGTATCGGCATTGATGCGGTCCGATGAATGCAAAATTTTCGAGACCCGGCGCACCCAACGGGTCATTGATTCTCCTTCCTCCTGGACACAGCCGCTAAATCCACTGTCGATATATTCCGCTTGCATGTATCATTAAAATTATGGATAAACCGGGCTCTCAACTCGGCCCATGAACTGATAGAGTTGGCTGGTAAACTTTTTAACCAAGTACAGGCCGTCCCTTCTAGCATCATGGTGAAATATTTCGCACACGCCGCACCATCCACATCAAGCATCTCCATGGCAATCTCATAGCTCTCCACCCATGTTTCTGGAGATAAATTGGCAGTGTAATTTGGCACCTTGCGCGGGCCCTTGAAATCCTTGGGCAGGCGCACATTGCGTAATGCGGGGACAAGGCATGGTACCCCCAAAGAACTAGAGGTAACTCCTGGCTCGACTGATGTGCTTGGATGAACCGGTGTAAGTTGACGAGCTTCATAATGCGCCGCTAACTCGGCCTCCCTGCGCGCTCGGGCCCGATCTACCACTTCCTGAGCATCACCAACACCACCTGCCGGGTTGTTTCCATGGGACGCTTCACGGTTTTGCGCATTGCTGGGCACGGCCGGTTCATCCATACGCCTGCAGTAACTCCGGCTCGGACGAGGAGTGGAATGAATTCTATCACGGCTATAGGAATACGCTTCCTATTGAAACAAGGCTGTCCGAAGAAGCTCCTTAACCCGGCGTGTCTCCACCGCCGCCGGAGAATCACCTTCAACTGGGATGGCCTCCAGTCGTGAAGCGGCAGCAACGAGATTGTCTATTGGGGTAGAGTAATGACCCGGCGGTGTGGGGACGGGCTGAGACACAATGTTGTTCTGCCGAGGTGGACCCATCAAACGCCGTTGAACCGGCACACCCACTCCTGGTGCCTCCGCCCGGTTTGCTACCGGTGGGTTATTGGTCCCCTCTCGTGGGATGTTAAAGAGGTTCCTGGCGTCATAATCCGGAGGTAGACGGGACCGGTGCCTTCTCTTCAGGACTTCATGCGACGCATTCTGATCCAGCATAAGCCGGTAAACTTGTGCGTCCAAAGCGGCCCGCTCCGCGGTCATCCTGGCATCCTCAGCCGCCAAATCGGCCCTGGCCTGAGTAATCTGATCCTTTACCTTTTGTCGTGGGTTTGTCACGGCAGATGTCCTTAGTGTCAGGACTTAGTCGCGAGGCCAACGCATCTACGTGGTAGCTTGAGAGGGGTTGAGTGGGATGAGAGACGCAGGGCGGATCAACACGCAAGACAAGGATTTAGACAGCTTCGGGCCCCGGGAAACATCATCCGGTAAAAACCCTACATGTTGTTTGAGGCTAGGTCTCATTATCATCATGAGGGAGACGCCGTAAACCGACTCTTTGTGTCTAGCCCTATCGATTATTGATTGTTCTCCCCCTCTTTGGGGAGCCCTGTCCCTCCTTATATATGTTGAAGGGGTGGTTTACATGTGGAGTCCTATTAGGATTAGGACTAGTCTATCTCTAATACAAACCGGATACAATTCCCGGTCTTAACTCCTTGTAAGGCAAATATTCCTTTCATCTTAAACCGGCCCACCATAGTTGAACCGACCTTCTGGGCCTTGGGCCTTGTCATCCGTCTGATCCGCCCGCCGGGTTACTAGTGAGTCATAACGACCAAGCGGGTTGCTTGTAAACCGCCAAGGTTAGGGCGGGTCTTCAGATAAACCGCCAAGTCCGGCCGGGTTAACTTCCGGCCGGTTTACGCCACGGGGTATATCCCCGATATTAGCCCCCAAGTTTAGCTTGGATTTATCCATGGTAAACTTATGCTGCAAATAAACACCAGAACAAATTTGACAGGTTGTGCTCCGGGTTAAGAATTTTTGTAAACCGGCACCTGATCGTCCTTAAGTCCTTGTCATTTCCTCCTTCTAGAAAATCCGGGTCAATAACGAGCTTCATACTCAATTTGCTGACATTGGTTTCTCACAGAAAAATATTATGAAGAA
The DNA here is from genome assembly GCA_032464435.1 of Aegilops umbellulata. Taxonomy (NCBI): domain Eukaryota; kingdom Viridiplantae; phylum Streptophyta; class Magnoliopsida; order Poales; family Poaceae; genus Aegilops; species Aegilops umbellulata. The sequence goes on from CP136055.1 coordinate 186,607,096, forward strand.
TAGTCCACTTGAGTCGGGTTCCAAAGCACCGGATTAAGAAATATGGGTCTTGAAACACTCCTCTGATATTCAACTGGTTTAAAGATGCTGAACTTGCCGGTTTATCATTGCCAAAAACTGTCGGGTTATAAAAACTGATAATTCCGGGTCATGTTTGTTGCAGACACCGGTTCATGATTGTTGCCAACACCGGTTTATGATTATTGATGACACCGGGTTGCAGCCACAGGGTCATAATGATTGGTGATGCCGGGTCAATCTAGTTTGCTCAAACAGAGAATTTGAAAATATTTCTTCGATAATAATATAATACCTGTAGCCCCCAAGTACCGGGTTGTCATGCTTGCAGCAACCTGGGACTTGTAATTGACTGATGCCCATAAAACTTCAACCAATGTAGCCCCCAGGGGCTGGGCCATTATGTAATAATCAGCAGGGACTTTGTAAATATAGTCTTGTAAACTTTGAACAGCAACGTGTAGCCCCCAAGGGCCGGCTCAGTAAGATAATATTGAGCTGGGACTTTGATATATACTTCAATGAAAATAACATCATATGATGTAACCCCCATCATGGGGCTTGAATTCACGTCCACAAGGTTAAGAGCCTTGTGCTTTACCAACTGAGCAGTGGACCCTTCAATGTAATGGATAAAAAGCTTTGTACCTTAAATTGTTGATAGAGGCAATTGGTAGCCCCCAAGGGCCGGCTCATTACATTGTGATGAGTCGGGTCTTCAATAAGATGAGCAAAAATGACTTTGCATTAGCTCCCAAGTGTCATGGTGCATGCTTGCAGCGACATGAGACTTGCATATTTGATGTAATCTCAACTTAAGTAATGTAGCCCCCAAGTGCCGGGTCGTAAGCCTGCAGCGACTCGGGACTATTCCTTCCATTGCAAAATAAATCATATTCTTTGATAAAATAATAGCCATTGCGCTAAAGCGACTTTTGAAAACCTCAATAACAATATTGGTTATTGATAACCATAATAAAAATCCAGCCATGTTGGCTATTCAAGATAATATTATCTGCTATGAAAACCTTATTGATCCAATATCATAATGAAAATTCAGCCAAGTTTGGCTATTTGAATAATATAATCCAATAATTTGTAAGCGCATGATTCCAATGGCGCAATCCAAATATATACTGGCGACTTACAGTCCAAAGCCAGACCGGTTTAATAAACACCGGATAATTTATCATCATACTGGCGACTTGTCGTCTTAAAGCCAGGTCGGTTTCATAAACACCGGATAATTTATAATCATGCTTCGTTCAACCTATTTCTGCATACAACAAGTTTAAAGGGTCCTGGCGGTTTACCGCCGGACGGGTCATAATGCCCAACATATAACCCAGGTTTATAACCAAGGCTGCACTTAAGAATAATCAAATATGAAATATATCATACCTGTGACATTGAATCACATTGTTGGTTTACCAACTTTTTGTAGTGGGGGTAATAACCCAAATTTTGAGTACTGATAACTCCTTCCATATTGTGCCGGTTTATGATAAAACCGTACCGGGTTTGTGATAAACACCGGATTAACCATATATAATACTGGTGACTCGTAGTCAAACCAGACCGGGCTGATAGTCTCCGGATTATAACTTGATCGTGTACTAACAACTTGTAGTTGAAAGCCGAGCCGGGTTGATAAACACCGGTTTACTCCATAATAGGATGGTAACAGAAAATCAAACCGGGCAGATAATCTCCGGTCTAAAAATGGACCGTGTTCCACCAATTTGGTTGTTTGAACCGGTGTAAAATGTGGTCGGTTTAAGAACGCAACCAAAACAAAAAAGCAATTTTATCACGAAAAGATATTGAAGCAAAGGAAGCAAAGGCAATAATAAAAACCGTTTGCAAAAAGAGGGCTTTGTTGAGCCGATCATATGGTGTTACCATAGTCAGACACGACCAAGCTCCCAATAGGTGTACCTATGGTTCAAGTCAGCCAAGTCCCCAAATGAAACCGTGGCATTACGCCGGTCAAGTGGCATGGCAATGGTTCGGGTTCGACCAAGCCCCCAAGTGACTCTAAGGCCTTTAGGCCGATCAAGAGGCGTGACCGGTTCAGACTTGACCGTGTCCCCAAGTGATCTGGTGGCTTTCGCCGATCAAAAGGTGTTGCATCGGTTCGGACACGACCGAGCCCCCAAGTGACCTGGTGGCTTTCGCCTATCAAAAGGTATTGCATCGGTTCAGACATGACCGAGCCCCCAAGTGACATTCATAATTTTTTGCAAGGGGTAAACCGGAGGCCGCTTTAAACAGACAACTCCATGTAACCACACATGATCTAAAAAGGACAGAGACCCCGCTTTATGAAGCAGAAGCCCCCATGTGATCAATAATATGTCAGGCCAATATGGCAGGATACCCATGTTTGAACCGTGCATCATGGCAGCAGGTCTTCTTCGGTAATTTTTAACTTTTTGCAAGAGATAAATTCTTCTTGAACTGGGATCTTGAACCGGATATTGAGAGCTTCAAAGCTTTGTGGGAGACATCTTTCCCTTGAACCGGATTTTAAACCGAAATCTTCATTTTCAGCCGGAAATTTTCTGACGGCTTTTAAACTCAAATTTCTAAGAAGTTAATTCCTTTTTGAACCGGAAATTCTTAAACCGGATTTTAAAGCTTCAGAGCTTTGTGGGAGAACAGATTTCCCTTGAACCGGATTGTAAACCGGATATTTGAGAGCTTCAGTGAGACTGACTTCCCTTCAGCCAGGTTTCGAACCGGAATCCTTTCTAATGATCCGAAACTTCTTCATTGATCCGGGATTTCTAAGCCGGAAATTTTCTGATGGCCTTTAAATTTTCATCAATATAACAGTAGCCTCCGGGATCGGGTTTATCTTTCCCTCCATCGTCCTGGGGTTCTTAAACCGGCTAAAACTGGCAAGAATTGCTGAGTCATGTCATCGTAGCCCCCGAGTCTCAAAGGTGACTCGAGGAGTTGGCTTGAGACTCTTCATATTTGACCGTGATCTAAACCGGCATAACTTGTATATCATTGGCGTTGATAGCACGATGGTAATCCATAGAAGGTTGAGGTGACTGCGGCGGGTTGTAAATGATCCCATATGAGCCGTGTCAGCAGCTCGGCCAATGGTTCCTTCCAACTGGCGATTTGAAGTTAATCAAAACTGTAGTGGCGGCGACTTGTGCGCCTGCCCATTGAACCATCCATTGCAAATGGCGGTTGATGATAATTTGTCTCCAATTTGAAAGAAAAACCGGGCTACCAAAGCTATGACTTGCTCATACCCAATAAACAGCTCATGCAGATAGGTGCGGCCCAGTGTGTTGATGTAGACCAGGCCGCGAGAGACGGGCATAAAATACGACCGCAGCATTAGAGGCGGCACCGACAGATGAGTCGGCCGCGGTGTTGTAACCCGGTTCGGACGGGCGAGACAAACGCAGGCACGGTCCCGACAAGCTGATGTAAACCGGGCCGTAAGGGCGGCGTCTTGTAGCATCCATTCACCGTGTAATGTGGCACGGACGAACACCGGGCAGGACGTTGCCAGCGCGTACTCCGTACCCATGGTATAAACCATGTTTATAATGAATAATTGTCCTGCATATCAAAATATCCGGTCCAAAGTAATTGTTCCCTTGATAAAAACAATATATACCAAGAAACTAGATTTAGATGGATATCACTTGATGTGTTTAGGCCAGAAATAATCCGCCATGAAGTTGATGATCACTATGTGAAACTGAAATCCCTCATAGGTGAATCAGCCGCGGGAGCAGACAGATAAACCGGCCACGGCATTTGTGAGCCGGTTCGGACGAGCAAGTTGTCCTCCGTGTTGTAAGCCGGCACGGACGCGTGAACCGGCCGCGTGGGCGGACGGGCGAGTCGTCCGTGGCGTTGTAAGGTGGTGCGGACGGGTGAGTCAGCTAGTACGTTGACGTAAACCGGACCGCGACACCCTGTTAGTGAAGCCGCGCGGTACAGCCGAACGTGCGTCCGTGGCATAACATCACTTTGTAATGAATAATTCTCCTGCATATAAAAAATACCGTAGAGCAGAGTAGTTGTTCTCAGAGTAATTAAAATATACTAAGAAAATGCATAGGAGAAATAACACCTGATTTATTTTTTGGACGCATGTGGGCGTGGCCATTAGCGCGTAGCTAGCGTCCACATATGTGTACTCCATGCAAACTGGCGGTTTTAAACGCGACGGTTCCAGCATAGCGGAGTGGAACCAATGAACGAGCGGATCTGATTACGTCCGTAGGCAGCGACTTTGAATACTCTGATTGCTTCTTCACGGTTTTTTTCTTTTTCCTTGGGGGATGAGACGTGTGCCTTGGTTGAGGTAGTAGTAGTAGTACAACAGACATGCACACGCCATCCTGGTGCTACTGGCTTCTGGCCGATTCACCGGTGACCGCAAACCTCATGCACCAAGGATACATGTATTGACGCGGGCCACTTCTAGCACTTGAAGGGCCAGGTCAACCGCGGCGGATGCGAGCTGGGCCTAGGGACTCCGCGAGGGCGAAGCGAGGCCAGCAACGGAGGCGACGACTCGAGACTGCAATGATGTGCGGCAGAGGTGGAGGCGAGGCCGGTGCATTGGCTAGCCACATTCGGCGCGGGCTGTGAGCCGGCTGCTGGGCGCAGGCGGAACCACACGCGCGTTCCTTCTAAGGGCAAGGACGGGAATTTGCTATGAAAGCACTTGAAGTTGAAAACGACCGGCGAACTGCGGACGGTAATAACGGAGGCGGCTCACAGAAGTGGAGGTGATGCAGTGAAGGCCGCGGCAGCGGAAGTGCGCCTGGAGAGGAGTGGAAAAGCCGGAGGGGCTTCGCCGTGCGGCGGCTCATAGAAGTGGAGGAGATGATTGCGGAGCATGGCCCGGGGCGGCTTGCACGGCTCGCAGGCCGGAGGGCACGGACATGGAGCAGGGCGGCTCACCATGTGTGGCGGCGCTCGATGCGGGGAAACTCGGAGGCACAGGGCGGCTCTCCGGCAGTGGCTCGACGCGGGGCGATCTGGTGCGGCTCGGCGCTTACTCCGACAGTGAAGCGGAGGAGACCCAGGGGAGGCTCAATCCAGTTGGTGGAGAATGGTGCGATGGCTGCGGGGCCACGCAGTGGAGGTATGTAGCTGGCCGGCTCTACGGCGGAGGCGGCTCAAGGCACGGCGGGTCGCTGTGCGACGCCGGCGACTCAGAGTCACGGCAGAGGCGGCTCACGGCGAGGTGTGGTGAGAATGGTGAAGACTGGCAGGGACGAGGCCAGCGCGACGGCGACTCGCACCCGAGGCTCTCCTGATCAGTTTTGGTTGCCCGCTTTAGATCGTAGATGGAATGAAAAATCTGCGGTGGCTTGAAGCACAGGGCGGCTCAAGCGCGGTGTTAAAAACGCGCTTGTGAAACACAACAGCAGCGGAAGCGCTCGAAGCCGAAAACGAGCAAGAGTCCAGAGGCGCTCGTGCGGCCACTCGGAACGGCGACTTTGGCAAAGATCAATGCCCCGCCCGGTTTGGAAACAGAATTGAAGACGGAACTCAAGTCCGGTCGTGGTCGCAGTTGTTTTGACCTCCTGATCCAATCTGATACGGAACTAATAATTAATCTCTCCAATATTTTATAAACAATCTCCAATTTAATGATTTGATGATCCGATTGGGACTTGCTCTGCGTTTTTGGTTGTTTCGTACAACTGATACTCTCCTCTGACTTGGCGAACCTGCACTTTCACTAAACAAGGACTCCAGCCATGATGGTTTTGCCGATTTACAGATCCGGACGTTACCTGGACAAATGGCGGTTTTACTTCTATTGAACTCAGATCTTACACTGCCAGCTTCAAAGCTGACCAGTAAAATTAACCCGGCTGTCGGTCTGTCCAAGATCGTCCAACTTCGTGGTATCCTGCGTGATCGTGTCGGCTTGAACTCGACCAAAACACGAGCTTCTCGATCCCTACGAGAAATCCCTTCAAGAACTCATCACCACCGTGCGCAGGCCCCACGGTGGGCACCAACTGTCATGGGTTTGTCACGGCAGATGTCCTTAGTGTCAGGACTTAGTCGCGAGGCCAACGCATCTACGTGGTAGCTTGAGAGGGGTTGAGTGGGATGAGAGACGCAGGGCGGATCAACACGCAAGACAAGGATTTAGACAGCTTCGGGCCCCGGGAAACATCATCCGGTAAAAACCCTACATGCTGTTTGAGGCTAGGTCTCATTATCATTATGAGGGAGACGCCGTAAACCGGCTCTTTGTGTCTAGCCCTATCGATTATTGATTGTTCTCCCCCTCTTTGGGGAGCCCTGCCCCTCCTTATATATGTTGAAGGGGCGGTTTACATGTGGAGTCCTATTAGGATTAGGACTAGTCTATCTCTAATACAAACCGGATACAATTCCTGGTCTTAACTCCTTGTAAGGCAAATATTCCTTTCATCTTAAACCGGCCCACCATAGTTGAACCGGCCTTCTGGGCCTTGGGCCTTGTCATTCGTCTGATCCGCCCGCCGGGTTACCAGTGAGTCATAATGACCAAGCGGGTTGCTTGTAAACCGCCAAGGTCAGGGCGGGTCTTCAGATAAACCGCCAAGTCCGGTCGGGTTAACTTCCGGCCGGTTTATGCCGTGGGGTATATCCCTGACACCTTTGCAATTTCTGCATTGTGGGCATCCGGATTCGCCGGGTTAGCCTCTGCCATGAGCGCAGCCAATGCATCGAATAGATCAGATAAAACTTGAGCCGGCGGGCGCACAGGGCCCCCTGCCCGAGCTGTCGTCGCCGCTACTGATCCGGAGATCATTGCTGCTATAGTCGAAGAGTGGACCGCCGCTTGTGTACCGGCCATGAATATTCCAAACCGGTTCGACAGATCAGAGGGGTCCGGAATACTGTCGCCATCGGAACAGCCCCCAATCCGGCCATCTTGTAACTGATATAACGAGTCGGTCTCTCCAGTCAATGACTAGTCGCCGGAATAAACGACGGTCTCACAAACAGGTTTCGATCTATCCTCATATTTCCCTTCATGGATGACTCCCACGAAGGCATGCTTCACTGCCGGTTTGACTTGGGCGGATCATGCACACTGAGCCGTTTCGACGAGGTCGGTGCAGATGTCCGGCTCAGGGCCCCGATTTTGCTGATGAAGACGTGTATGCCACCAAAGGGGACCCGGTACCCGTACTCAATTGAGCCGGCCTCGGGGCCCCATCCTGCATCGTCGATGTAGAGCTTGCCGTCACGACTCTTGGTCATCCGGCCCATGGCGTAACCCTTGAGTCCTTCGAAGTTGCTCTCCAAGAACTTGAAACCATCATGCTATAGCCCCACGGTGGGCGCCAACTATCGTGGTTTTGTCACGGCAGATGTCCTCTTGAAAGGACTTAGTCATAGAGCCATCGCTACGGGTTAGCTTGAAGGGGTTAAAGCGGACAAAGGGACGCAAGAGAGTTTATACTAGTTCGGCCCCTTCGATGAAGGTAAAAGCCTACGTCTAGTTGTGATGGAATTGATGGGGTTTCGATGACCAGGGAGCCAACAAGCTTCGCCTAAGTCACGAGTTGTTGTCTGTTGTCCTGAACTGCCGCCGGGTCGTCCCCTTATATACATGGGTTGTCTCCCACCGGTTTACAGAGTCCCGAGGCCGGCTAATAAACGTGTCCGGCTTGGTCTCTGCTCTTCTATCTTATTACACAAGTTACATACCAATACCGGTTCACGGCTACAGGCCTTTAAACCGGTTCTGGGCCTTGGGCCCTTAGTTAACATTCCTATCTGCCTTTATGGGCTTCAAACATACTCAACTACTGATGAATTTAACCCGGCCTATCCTGGCCGGTTTACGCCCAGTAGTAATATCTCCAACAAAAACCCTGCGGCAAGACAGAGAGGAGGATCGTAAAGAGTTCCACCAGTTCCAGGATGTGGTCAACAGAAACTTTGCCACGATGCAAAAGAATTTTGACAAGATACAAGCAAACTGTTAAGCCAATGCCGAGCTGGTCCCTTGAGTTTGAGTGGGAGGTATTTGATGGCGTGTAGATCGTCACCATGGGCCATGTGGATATGAAGGAGATAATCCTCGATCCATACCGGAGTGTTATTATCTCCTGTGCCGGAATCACCGTCTTTGCTTTGGTGGGATTTAGAATGGCGCCGCTGACGCCGGCGCTTAGGCTGTTTCTTGGAGGGGTCATCCCCCGCTGTTCCATCGCCATCTCCTTCTTTTGGGGTATCCACCATGTATATGTCATACGACGAGGTGGCTTTCCAGTGCCCTTTAGGTGCTGGTTCCTGGTCGTCTCCTACATCGGCGTCCATACCGTCGATGTCTTCGGAGTCGAAGTGGAGCATGTCCGTTAAATCATCTACAGTGGCTACAAAGTGGGTGGTGGGTGGTCTTTGAATTTCTTCGTCGTCCGTATCCCAACCTTGCTGACCGCAGCTCGGTCAAGGCTCTCCTGATAAAGAGAGAGACTTTAATGACTTCAGAATATCACCAAATGGCGAGTGCTGAAAGATGTCTGCGGCGGTAAACTCCATGATCGGCGCCCAATCGGATTCGTCCGGCAGGGGCGCGGAGGGCTTGGAGTCCGGAGAGGAGTCCGGCCCCACGGAGTCACGGGCCTTGCGGAGTGCGGGGCTGGTGTTCGGCTCGATCGCCGTTGGGATCGCAGCCCCCGAGGCGGCGTCCAACCACTCGTCCTCGATCAGCATAGTTGGTTCCGAATCAAGGGTCGGAACCGATGCGTGCGCGGCCTCCAGGGCACTGTTCGGCGGCAGAGCTAGATCATCCCCATCGTGACAGTGCGGCGCGCTCGGCCGTGGCTCGAATCCGTCAAAGATCAAGTCACCGCGGACGTCAGCCGTGTAGTTTAAACTTCCAAATCTGACCTGATGGCCAGGGGCTAGCTTTCGATCTGCTCTAGATGGCCAAGCGAATTGGCCCGCAGTGTGAAGCCGCCGAAGACGAAGATCTGTCCGGGGAGAAAAGTCTCACCCTAGACTGCATCCCTATTGATGATCGGAGGAGCCATCGGGCCTAAAAGCGACGAGAAAGAGGAACTCTCAATGAAAGCACCAATGTCGGTGTCAAAACAGGAGACAAGGGGGTCCCGAACTGTGCGTCTAGGCAGATGGTAACAGGAGACAAGGGACACGAAGTTTTACCCAGGTTCAGGTCCTCTCGATGGAGGTAAAACCCTACGTCCTGCTTGATTAATATTGATGATATGGGTACTACAAGAGTACATCTACCACGAGATCAAGGAGGCTAAACCCTAGAAGCTAGCCTATGGTATGATTGTTATATGTTATCCTACGGACTAAAGCCCTCCGGTTTATATAGACACCGAAGAGGGTTAGGGTTACACAAAGTCGGTTACAATGGTAGGAGATCTAAATATCCGCATCGCCAAGCTTGCCTTCCACACCAAGGAAAGTCCCTTCCGGACACGTGACGAAGTCTTCAATCTTGTATCTTCATAGTCCAGGAGTCCGACTGAAGGTATAGTCCGGCCATCCGGACACCCCCTAATCCAGGACTCCCTCTGATGAGGACATCAATACCATTGTTACACCCACAGCCCCTGCTGCTATACATACTGGACCAATTACTAGAGCTCGCGCACGCCAATTGAATTATCAGGTACTTTCGTTTCTTGGTAATGATTCTAATGTTTATGATAATATGATGCTGCCTAAATTGGATACATTTGTTTTGCTTACAAATGAAGGGCCTAGCTTGGAGAAGGATGATCATTGGAGCAAGAACAAGCATGGAGTTGATGGCATGCACAAGGGAGACAAGAACAGAGTTTCAAGTGATGATTTCAGGACTTTGAAGCCACCATAATGAGTGCATGAAGCCTTGGACGAAGTATACAAGATGCCACTTCATAATTTTCGCCCAGAGGCTATTCTAGGTGCTGCGTCACCTTCTTTTTGGGCCAGGCCCATGTAATTTCGAAATACTTCAATATAGGCTGTTTTTGGAGTCCGTATGTGTGGGGAAACAAGAGTTAGGGTGGGTTTCGGACCCCTCCTCCAAGGGCCACGAAATTCCCCCTCTTCCTCCATATATACAGCCCCTAGGGCGTCGTTTAGACTTTGGGTTTTGTTTAGATTAAAAGTTCGCCATAGCTGCAACTTCGCGTACTTCGTTTGTGTTCAACGACCAGACCAAGGCGTCACAGAACCCCACCTTGATCAATAAAGCTTTCCTCTTATATTCACAATATCCAGATTGCAATCTTAGTTTCTTGCTTGTTCTTCGTTTGCCTGCAGAAAACAGACCTTCGTGGTCAGGTTGATCGTGCTCCGGCGCGGTCAATAACCTCTCGGAGTTGGTTTAGCGATTGCTAAGGCGTGACATCCTCGCACGTTCGTAGTCGGATCGTCAAAGTCGACTTCCTCCAAAACAATAGCCACCATCTCATCGAAAGACGGGACACCTTTGCCTCTATCAAGTCGTATCAGATTTCCAGGTTGCTCGGTGAGATTTTATAGTTTTTCATAGTTTAGATCGAGTCTGTTTTTCATACCTACAGTCCACAAAAAAGCCAAAAAAAATTAGGGTTAGTTCATCCTATCCGAACCAATCTGAACCTTTGCATAATCTTTTCTGTATTTGCTTTGTTGAATTTGCGGTTGCATCGTCGTGTCAAGTTGCTGGTCTTAGCGTCAAAGTCGAGTTTCGAGTTCTGTTCACAGGTTGTCATGTCACCGCTGCCATATATCACCACCGCATCATCATCATCTCCGCTGCCATATACCACCATCGTCATCACCACTTCCACATACCACCATCGTCATCGCCGCTACCATATACCACATATCCACCGCCATCACGCTAATCCGAGTCCACCTCCATCACAGATTCGCCACCAGTCCGTGTTCCATCGCCCTGCAAATATCCGCCACCAGTCCGAGTTTCCACCAGATTCATCTCCGCCACGAGTCCTAGTCCGAGTCCAGTAATTGTTGCTTTGTTCTCGATTTCCAGATCACGCGATACTCCGAGTCGTGACAGAGTAGGACTCCCCAACATCCAAGCCATCCGCAGAAGAAAAATAGTTCCAGTTTCAAAAAAAAAGTGCAAAAAAAAAAGTCTGGAAAATTCTGGCTAGGCAGTTTTTAGACCATTTGTAGACTTTTTCGAAAAAAATTTGTTGCGGAGCAAAAAAAAAAGAGGAAAAAAAGTGCAAAAAAAGAAAAAAAAGATAAAAAAAATTCAGAGTGTGCTCCTCCCTTGTTTACGTGCAGCGCCGTGATTTTGTTAGTGTTCTAGGCTCGCATCTCTAGCACGGTCTAGCCTAGGACCAGCACAGTACCGTCGTTGAGCGTCTATTCAACTTTGCATCTCTGAATTGATTATTGCTGACCCTTTTTGCTACCATATTAAAAGCCTTCCCAGCTCCACATACATCTACATCGTTTGACTCTCCCTGGTAATCGCTCTATCCAAGCTTTGAGAGTTTTGACTACATCGGTTGCCGATCACCGCCTATTGCTGGGTAAAAACTGGTAAGAATTTGAGATTTGCTTCACTACCACTTGTTAGTAGTCTGTAGGATCATATTCTTGTGTGTTTCTATTGCTTCTAAGCATGCCAGGATCACAAGCCGACGAGACTGACTGGGAGAACATGACAAACAAAGCGTTACATGATAAGTTTCAACAAATGAAGAGTGGATAGGTGGTAGATGTGCTAAATAGATTTGAAGAGGCCATGGAGAAGATAGATGGCATTGAGAAGGCGTTTGAAACAAAGCTCGATTACAAGTTTAATGAATTGCTCGCGCGTGTACCACCACCACCACCGGGTGCACCTAACGCACCTCTACAACAGCAACAACGACTACCTCCACATCGCGAAACAGCCCTCCGCCGAGCGACCTGTGTTCCTCTTCAGCCTGGCCAAGCTGCTGGTGCTGCTGTTGATACTTCTGTGGCTCCAGCTGTTGATGTGGGGGAGGATGTTTATGTGGGAGATTACGAGGATGAGGTTGATCAACATCAGAACTACGTGCCACCACCAGCACCACAACCACCAGGTCGTCCACATGCAAATAATGGCAATGTTAGGGCTCCCCCTCAGGTACGAGATCATGACCATCTCCCTAAACTGAAATTGAATATTCCACCATTTGAGGGTAGATATGTTCCTGATATATATCTTACTTGGGAGTTAGAAACTGAACAACGATTTACATGTTTACAATATCCTGATGAGAGACGTGTTCCTGCTGCTGTTTATGCTTTCACTAGCTTTGCATGTGTTTGGTGGTCTGAACATTGTAGATTATATCCTGTTCCAGCTACTTGGACTGCTTTGAAAACTGCTATGTGTACTCGTTGGGTTCCACCATATTATCAACGTGAATTACTTCAAAAATTGCAGCGCTTAAGACAAGGAAAAAATTTGGTAGAAGAATATTATTAGGAATTACAAACTGGCTTGATTAGATGTGGTATTGTTGAGGAGAATGAATCTATGCTTGCACGTTTTCTGGGTGGATTAAATAGAGAGATTCAGACCATTCTAGACTATAAGGATTATAATAATATCACTCGTTTATTCCATCTTCCTTGTAAAGCTGAACGTGAAGTGCAGGATCGACAGGCATTGGCGCGAACTAACTTTTCTGCAGGTCGACCTTCATCATGGACACCACGTGCATCATCTACTTCCACACGTTGTGCTACACCGGCACCTCCGTCGGCTGCCACCTCCAACCGTGATACAGTAAAGCAGGCACAATCAACAGTATCTGCCAAGAGCACACCTTCTGGGCCTGCAAAGAGCTCTTCTTGATCCATGGCATCAACAGGGCAAACACATGATATTATTTGTCGGGGTTGCAAGGGTGGAGGTCATTATGCGAGAGAATGCCCATCTAAGCGTGTGATGATTGTTACTGAGGATGGTGGGTATGAGTCCGCTAGTGACCATGATGGAGATGATTCTGATCATGACTTGGGCTCTTATTACACATGAAGAACACGGTGGAGATGATTCTGATCATGATACGCAATACATGGCTGCTGAAGATGCTGACAGGTATGAATGTTTAGTTGCTCAACGTGTTTTGAGTGTGCAGGTTACACAAGCTGAGCAAAATCAGAGGCATAATTTGTTCCATACAAAGGGAGTTGTGAAGAACGTTCTATTCGCGTCATCATAGATGGAGGGAGCTGCAACAACTTGGCTAGCATGGAGATGGTGGAGAAGCTATCTCTCACTACAAGACCACATCCACATCCTTACTACATCCAATGGTTCAACAACAGTGGCAAGGTTAAGGTAACACGTAATGTTCGTGTGCATTTTAGTATCTCTACATATGTTGATTATGTTTATTGTGATGTGGTACCTATGCAAGCATGTTCCTTATTACTTGGTAGACCATGGCAATTTGATAAAAAATTTGTACACCATGGTAGAAACAATCAATATACTCTTGTTCATAAGGATAAAAATATTACTTTGCTTCCTATGACTCCTGATTCCATATTGAAAGATGATATTAATAGAGCTAATAAAGCAAAACAGGAGAAAAATAAGAGAGAAAATCAGATTGTGGCAAAAGAATTTGAGCAACAAATGAAGCCTCCTAATAAACCATCTAGTGTTGCTTCTGAAACTAAATTGAAAAGTGCATGTTTACTTGCCACCAAATCTGATATTGATGAGCTAGATTCTAGCAAATCTGTTTGCTATGCTTTTGTGTGCAAAGAGGCATTATTTCCATTCGAGGACGTGCCTTCCTCTTTGCCCCCTGCTGTCACTAACATTTTGCAGGAGTTCGCTGACGTCTTCCCACAAGACGTGCCACCGGGATTACCACCTATTCGAGGGATTGAGCATCAAATTGACTTAATTCCCGGTGCACCGCTACCCAACCGTGCATCATACCGTACCAATCCAGAGGAGAAGAAGGAGATTATACGTCAAGTACAGGAGCTGCTCGACAAAGATTATATACGCGAATCTCTTAGTCCTTGTGCTGTTCCTATTATACTAGTGCCTAAAAAGGATGGTACATCGCGTATGTGTGTTGATTGTAGAGGCATTAATAATATTACTATTCGTTATCGTCATCCTATTCCTAGACTAGATGATATGTTTGATGAATTGAGTGGCTCTACAATATTCTCCAAAGTTGATTTGCGTAGTGGATACCATCAAATTCGTATGAAATTGGGAGATGAATGGAAAACAGCATTTAAAACTAAGTTTGGTTTATATGAGTTGTTAGTCATGCCTTTTGGGTTAACTAATGCACCTAGTACTTTCATGAGACTAATGAACGAAGTTTTACGTGCTTTCATTGGACGATTTGTGGTAGTCTATTTTGATGATATACTGATTTATAGCAAATCTTTGGAAGAACATTTGGAACATTTACGTGTTGTTTTTAATGCTCTACGTGGTGCACGTTTGTTTGTAACCTTGGGAAGTGCACCTTTTGCACCGACCGAGTGTCTTTTCTTGGCTATATAGTTACTCCACAGGGAATTGAAGTTGATAAAGCCAAGATTGAAGCTATTGAGAGTTGGCCGCAGCCCAAAATGGTCACACAAGTGAGGAGTTTTCTTGGACTCGCTGGTTTCTATAGGCGTTTTGTGAGAGACTTTAGCACCATTGCTGCACCTCTCAATGAGCTTACAAAGAAGGATGTGCCTTTTGTTTGGGGTACCGCACAGGAAGAAGCCTTCACGGTATTGAAAGATAAGTTGACACATGCTCCTTTACTCCAACTTCCTGATTTTAATAAGACTTTTGAGCTTGAATGTGATGCTAGTGGAACTGGATTAGGAGGTGTCTTATTACAAGATGGAAAACCTGTTGCATACTTTTCTGAAAAACTGAGTGGGCCTAGTCTGAACTATTCTACTTATGATAAAGAATTATATGCTCTTGTTCGGACCTTAGAAACATGGCAACATTATTTATGGCCCAAAGAGTTTGTTATACATTCTGATCATGAATCTTTGAAACACATTAAAAGTCAAGCTAAACTGAACCGTAGACATGCTAAATGGGTTGAATTCATTGAGACTTTCACTTATGTCATTAAACACAAGAAGGGTAAAGAAAATGTTATTGCTGATGCATTGTCTCGTCGTTATACTATGCTTTCACAACTTGACTTTAAAATATTTGGTTTGGAGACCATCAAAGATCAATATGTGCATGATGCTGAATTTAAAGATGTATTGCAGAATTGTAAAGAAGGAAGAACATGGAACAAGTTCGTCGTTAACGATGGATTCGTGTTTCGTGCTAACAAGCTATGCATTCCAGCTAGCTCCGTTCGTCTTTTGTTGTTGCAGGAGGCGCATGGAGGAGGACTAATGGGACACTTTGGCGTGAAGAAGACAGAGGAGATACTTGCTACACATTTCTTTTGGCCAAAGATGAGACGGGATGTTGAGCGTTTTGTTGCTCGCTGCACTACATGTCAAAAAGCTAAGTCACGACTTAATCCTCATGGTTTATATATGCCTTTGCCTGTACCTAGTGTTCCTTGGGAGGATATATCTATGGACTTTGTTTTAGGTTTACCTCGAGCAAAGAAGGGGAGGGATAGTATATTTGTTGTCGTGGATAGAATCTCGAAAATGGCACACTTTATACCATGTCATAAAAGCGATGATGTTGTTAATGTTGCTGATTTGTTCTTTCGCGAAATTATTCACTTGCATGATGTGCCAAATACTATTGTTTCAGATCGTGATACTAAATTTCTTAGCCACTTTTGGAGATGTTTATGGGCTAAGTTGGGGACTAAACTGCTTTTTAGTACTACTTGTCACCCCCAAACTGATGGACAAACTGAAGTAGTCAATAGAACATTGTCTACTATGCTTAGGGCTGTTTTGAAGAATAATAAGAAAATGTGGGAAGAATGCTTGCCTCATATTGAATTTGCTTAAAATCGTTCATTGCATTCTACTACTAAGATGTGCCCTTTTGAAATTGTGTATGGTTTCCTACCTCAAGCACCTATTGATTAGTTGCCTCTTCCATCTTCGGAGAAGGTTAATTTTGATGCTAAAGAACGTGCTGAATTGATTTTAAAAATGCATGAGTTAACATGTTGTGTATAAACTTGCATGAGGAAAACATTGAGCGTATGAATGCTAAATATAAACTTGTTGGAGATAAGGGTAGAAAACATGTTGTGTTTGCACCTGGAGATCTTGTTTGGTTACATTTGCGTAAGGATAGATTTCCTATTTTGCGCAAATCAAACCTAATGCCACGTGCTGTTGGTCCTTTTAAGGTGTTAGAGAAAATAAATGATAATGCATATAAACTTGAGTTGCCTGCAAATTTTGGGGTTAGTCCCACTTTTAACATTGCAGATTTGAAGCCTTATTTGGGTGAGGAAGATGAGCTTCCGTCGAGGACGACTTCATTTCAAGAAGGGGAGGATGATGAGGACATCAATACCATTGTTACACCCACAGCCCCTGCTGCTATACATACTGGACCAATTACTAGAGCTCGCGCACGCCAATTGAATTATCAGGTACTTTCATTTCTTGGTAATGATTCTAATGTTTATGAGAATATGATGCTGCCTAAATTGGATACATTTGTTTTGCTTACAAATGAAGGGCCTAGCTTGGAGAAGGATGATCATTAGAGCAAGAACAAGCATGGAGTTGATGGCATGCGCAAGGGAGACAAGAACAGAGTTTCAAGTAATGATTTTAGGACTTTGAAGACACCATAATGAGTGCATGAAGCCTTGGACGAAATATACAAGATGCCACTTCATAATTTTCGCCCAGAGGCTATTCTAGGTGCTGCGTCACCTTCTTTTTGGGCCAGGCCCATGTAATTTCGAAATACTTCAATATAGGCTGTTTTTAGAGTCCGTATGTGTGGGGAAACAAGAGTTAGGGTGGGTTTAGGACCCCTCCTCCAAGGGCCACGAAATTCCCCCTCTTCCTCCATATATACAGCCCCTAGGGCATCGTTTAGACATTGGGTTTTGTTTAGATTAAAAGTTCGCCATAGCTGCAACTTCACGTACTTCGTTTGTGTTCAACGACCAGACCAAGGCGTCACAGAACCCCACCTTGATCAATAAAGCTTTCCTCTTATATTCGCAATATCCAGATTGCAATCTTAGTTTCTTGCTTGTTCTTCGTTTGCCTGCAGGAAACAGACCTTCGTGGTCAGGTTGATCGCGCTCCGGCGTGGTCAATAACCTCTCGGAGTTGGTTTAGTGATTGCTAAGGCACGACGTCCTCGCACGTTCGTAGTCGGATCGTCAAAGTCGACTTCCTCCAAAACGATAGCCACCATCTCATCAAAAGACGGGACACCTTTGCCTCTATCAAGCCCTCAGTGACCAAAACATCTGTAGACCTTAATGAACCGGAGAAGCAAAGGACAGAAACATCTCTCCAAGCTACTGAGGCCACCATTGATGACCTGCCACCAGAAGAGCACAACGTCACCATCGATCCTATGGATGTTGAACCGGCCACTACCAAGCTGCCAAGTACCATCAAGCCTACTGAAGAAAAGGCTGATGATATTTTCATTACTGGGCTTGGTTATACGGCGCCGGGCAACCCCACTGTCTTGTCAAACCACGATGTTAAAGAAGAGTTATCCGTTGCTGAAAAAGGCATATGGTCAGTAAATTTGGAAAGCTATGCCCAATATAGTGCCAAGAGATCCACTCTGGGTATCTGAACCGTCTTCATACAAGCCTTGACTTTGAGGCCGGCTTAGTCAATCTTATGGAGGAGCGTTTTGAGGTAAACGCTACAATCTTCTTCATATAATTATACTTCTGTCAGCCACCAAGTCTATTGGATATGATAGAATTGAATATGTTGTACACTTTAGATAGCCTTATATATATTAACATCAAAACAAGAAGCCCCCAAGGGCCGTCCTAAACTGACAAGTTAAGCCGGGACTTCAAATAGTAGTGATCAACTCAGCCCCTGTAGACCCCAAGGGCCGGCTTAATCAGCATGGATAAGCCAGGACTAATCACCATAACTGAATAAAATCCAAGTATGTAGCCCCCATGAGTCGGCTATAATTCAAACTGCCAATCAGGTCGGGTTTCATCGGGTTGACCTATACCAGATCCACGCCTGAATAATTATCGGGTTCATCTCAAACCCGCGACCCTATCCATGGGTCTAAGTCCATACCCATGCCCGAACCCGGTGGTCAAACCGACCCATTAGGGCGCCCATCGGGTCCAACAGTTTCTATTTTCTTTTCCTTGCGTCTACAGCAAACATGTGAAGTAGGATTCGGTAGCCAGCCCTAAGCAAAAGGCGGATTGGCTGCTAGCTTTGTAGCATGGCTCACGCCTCCTAGCTCAGCAGCTAGTCGAGGTGGTACTAAATGTGAGCTGAATGCACCAGCGCATGTGCACTGCAAGTCTGCAACTACTACTGTATTTGGCATGGGCTGATTATTGCGCTCGTTTTGGGCCATACACACATGCACGAAGGGTAGTGAACAAATGGGTGATCATATGGGCGTACATTTTGTTCCTTGTTTCTATTATTTTTTTCTGCGTGATGACTGCTACTGCAGCTCGTGGTCGAATTTTATAGAGTAGGTTAGTACATACTCCTACTAATATATGCAGTGCATTTATATAAATGACTAAATGTAATACATGATAAATAATTTATTATATTATTAATCTTAAATGGGCGACCCATTGGGTAACCCGCGGGCATCAACTTGTACCCATACCCTACCCACAATTAATTGAGTCGCCCATGGGTAAGACCCATGGGCGAAGTCGGCGACTGTCGGTGTCAAAACCGGCGGACCTCAGGTAGGGGGTCCGGAACTGTGCGTCTAAGGCAGATGGTAACGGGAGGCGGGGGAAACGATGTTTACCCAGGTTCGGGCCCTGTCGATGGTGGTAATACCCTACTTCCTGCTTGATAGATCTTGATGATATGAGTATTACAAGAGTTGATCTACCACGAGATCATTGATGCTAAACCCTAGAAGCTATCATATGGTACGATTGTTGTTGTCCTACGGACTAAACCCTCCGCTTTATATAGACACCGGAGGGGGCTAGGGTTACACAGAGTCGGTTACAATGGAGGAGATCCACATATCCGTATTGCCAAGCTTGTCTTACACGCTAAGGAGAGTCCCATCCGGACACGGGACGAAGTCTTCAATCTTGTATCTTCATAGTCCAATAGTCCGGCCAAAGGATATAGTCCGGTTGTCTGAGGACCCCCTAATCCAGGACTCCCTCAGTAGCCCCTGAACCAGGCTTCAATGACATGAGTCCGGCGCGCAGATTGTCTTCGGCATTGCAAGGCGGGTTCCTCCTCCGAATACTCCATTGAAGATTTTGAACACAAGGATTGTGTCCGGCTCTACAAAACAAATTCCACATACCACCGTAGAGATAATAATATTTCCACAAATCTAATCTGCGGACACATTTTGCAGCATGACATCACAGCACGGCCCGGTCATTATTCGAACAATTTTTCACAACCAGCCACTGCACCTATCGTGAGGCGGTTTCCTTGGCACGTCTTGTCGAAGCAGAGATCGTGTCCCCTTATCACGGGATTCTCATCAATACGGGTGTGGGTAACCCAACCGCGCCATCAATTACGGCGCTTGGGGAATAAGCGATTTTACCAGGTAAATGGGGAGGTGCATCGCCTCTTCCGCCCTGATAAAGGGACAAGGATTCACCCTTTTTACCCATGCCTTCTTCCTCCTTGCTTATCCATTCTTGCGCACTCGAGCTCCAGCGCCCAAGTTCGCATTCTTCTTCTCAAACCACTCCAAGCATGTCCGGAGCTGGAGGCAAGTGGATGGTCTCCTCCGTCAAGGAGGAGAACATCACAAAGCTACGGGGAGCCGGATATCTGGCCGCGGGCATTGCACACCGGCTGCCAGATGCGGGGCAGATCATCCCTACGCCCAAACCCCATGAGAGGGTGGTTTTCCTTACCCACTTTGTCCGCGGACTGGGATTTCCCCTCCACCCATTTGTCCGCGGGCTCATGTTCTACTACGGGCTAGATTTTCACGATCTGGCCCCCAATTTCATCCTCAACATCTCAGCGTTTATCGTCGTGTGCGATGCCTTCCTCCGCATCAGGCCCCACTTCAGCTTGTGGCTGAAGACCTTCAACATTAAGCCGAAGGTGGTGGTCGGCCAGCAAGCGGAGTGCGGAGGCGCTATGGTGGGCAAAATGCCTAATGTCATCTGGCTCAAAGGCTCCTATGTGGAGACCATAAAGGGGTGGCCATCGGGGTGGCTCTACATCACCGAGCCGTGCGACACCAACTAGGTGGCGGCCCCCGAATTCCGATCCGGAATCCCCATGCGGATCACCTCCTGGAAGGAGAAGGGCTTGTCCTAGGGTTCATCGGTGGAGCTGACTGGACTCCAGAAATGCATCAGAAACATGATGAGAAAGAAAATCAAGCTTGTCAACATGGTTCAGGTCATGCTCTTCCGCCGGATCCTCCCGTGTCAACGACGGGCATTCAATTTGTGGGAGTTCGACCCGGCCGAGCACCAGACGCTGCGAGAGCTATTCGACATGACACACAAGGACGTCTGGAAGGTGTTGTTCAAGGGCGCCGAGGTACCTCCTCCCCTTACCGAGGACTGCGGACTCAGCGCAAAGCGCCATGCCAATCCGGTAAGTTTTTTACATCTCACAGGACGTTTATTTTCCCCAATTTAATCATGTGCGGAATTTAAACTTCCACGCTATTAACATGACTGGGTAGAGACAGCGGAGCAGATCGATTGCCTAGCCCCCCTGCATAAGGATCCAGCAGATGCTCTCCTAACGGAGATGCTGGTTCCGGCGCCTTACGAGGTGCTGGTGAAGAAGGCCAAGAAGAAGGCCACGGGGACCCGAAAGGGTCTCCGGCGCAAGGTTATATCGGACTCATCGTCTGAAAACTCTGAGGCGCA
The DNA here is from genome assembly GCA_032464435.1 of Aegilops umbellulata. Classification (NCBI taxonomy): domain Eukaryota; kingdom Viridiplantae; phylum Streptophyta; class Magnoliopsida; order Poales; family Poaceae; genus Aegilops; species Aegilops umbellulata. The sequence continues at coordinate 186,628,095 of CP136055.1, forward strand.
CTCCTCCCACAAAAACGAGGAGGAGGAGGAGGAATGCCCCCCCCCCAAGCCGGCGGAGACAAGAAAAGGAAGGCCGCCCCAACCGGTGAGGCCGAAAGGCCCAAGAAGGGAAGGACCCTCCTTCTGGACTGCTCCACGACCTCCGCCTACATCGACGACAATTGGTTGCCCAGGGACAAGCCCCTGGAGAAGTCGTAAGTATCCGGATACCATAGTAATTCATGGTATGTTTCTATTGCACTGCTTCTCCTGACACCGAACATGATTATGCAGTCCGTCCCGAGCCCGTATCGATGTATCTTCATCGGATGGTTCTTTGGACCCGTCGGATATGAATAGCGATTCACTTCTGACTGCCTCCACCCCTCGCCCTATGGACAACGTCGAGGTGTTGTCTCAAAGGGCACCGAGCCGAGGGGAGGTAGTCCTGGAGGCGCCTCGAGGCGACATTCCGGACCCTGGGCGCAAAGGGAGCAAGACTCCCATGGGCTGCGAGTTCGGCCTCCCGCCGAACACTGCGCCAGAACCTCTAGTGGTTCCGGACTCTGCACGGACTCTTGAAAACAAAGCCGTCCTCGGCGTTGCTTAATCTGAAATGTGGCTAACAAAAGAGACAAGGTGTACATGTTGTATATGTATATGTCATCCATTTTTACTTGCAATGGTTTTTGCACATATGACACATGTATAGATGAGTAACTTGCATAGTTCATAAAATCTGAAGCCAAAATATTATCACTAGAAGTAGAAGACATGAAAATATTGCAACTCAATTTGCACATATAAGTGATGCTTTTATTCATATCTAAAGATTGACAATGTTCATCATTAGACCATCCCAACGTCGGTGAATAAACCTTACTTACATCTAATTTACATGCTACAACATGCTTAAATAGGCAAACATGCAATAAGTCTTTGGTCACAGAATCATCACCAAGATTAGAGGTCATATCAAAATGATTAAACATTGTTTCTTTTGCATCAATAGTTAATTCAATGGATGCACTAATTGTTGGTATTTCAGTTGTTTCATCACATGACGCATTCATGACAGTAGCAAGATTCTGTAAAATAGGTGGTGTGCTCAAATCACTAGGTAACTCAACACATGATGCATTCAAGTTAACTAGACATGCATCATTCTCATGTGAAGTTATATCATCAATACCTATACTGTTACCTTGTCGCAAAGACGTGGCTGGTGTAGGTACGGACATTGACAATGTACCATACTCTTTAGATGATGTCACGCTCACAATCCGAGGTGGGGCTGCTCTAGTAGGTGCAACGGTGGAGGAACCAACCGGTGGTGGTGAGCATGAACTAGAATAGTAGTTGTTGTAGTCACCCAATGCATCCTCCTGTATCTGTCTCTCAAAGGTATAAGCGCGAACATACATACCAGTAATACAACAAGGAATATACTGAAATCTTGCACTGATATCATGGTACAAACCACCAAAAAATCTATTCATTGTATCATCCTCAGATTCTTCTATGTCACAATTATGCATATAAGATTTGAACTCTTGGTAGTAAGAATGAACAGTGTTGTTGCCTTGTTTAAATTGTTCAAATTTGCGAAGCAATTCACGGCGATAGTAAGGAGGGAAAAATTGTTGTCTCATTACATCTTTCAAATCTTTCCAAGTTGTGGGTTGGTTATCAATATTTTTCTTACAATGCACACTCCACCAAACAGAAGCAAAACCAATAAATGCTCTAGTGGCAGCTCGTACTCGCTCAAGTTTAGAAAAGTCATGGTGACTAAAAACTTGTTCTACTTCAAGCTCCCAAGCTAGATAAATAGCAGGATTAAATCTACCCTCAAATGACGGTAAAGAGATAACCTGACCATGTGCTTGTGTGTGTTCTCCCAACTCTCGTGATGGTGATGATGTGTCTGTCGTCCAAGATCTTCTATCTCCGGAACCTATCATGATTAGTAGAAATAAGAAACAAAATTCGAGAATAATGTTCCTATGAACTACTAGGATGTGGTTGTAAAGTGCTCACAGTAAAGCAAATATCAATATCTTACAAGTTCTTACCATGCGGCAGGTGGTGACAGGCAACCAGCGGTGTCAAATAACTCTGAAGATTGTGTAAAGCGATTGCCAGGGGAACGTACGTATACACGGTGTAGAAATATGTGGAGCTGGGTTGGCTATATATGGTAGCAAAAGATTAGCAATAATCAATTCAAAGATGCAACATTGAATAAACGCTCAACGACGATACCGTGCTGGTCCTAGGCTAGACCGGACTAGAGACGCGAGCCTAGAACACTAATAAGGTCACGGCGTAGCACAACTAGCATCAATAAAGGATATGAAGTAGCTCTGGACAGCAAGATATAAGTGAAGATCACAATAGCAGTAAAGATAATGATGTGAAACAACTGCCAAGCAGGATATACAACTCTCTCTCCAACTTTCCTCTTGAAAAGTGTGAGCAAATTTTCTGATAAATTTTTTCAAAGAATGCTACTAGCCAAGCTTTCCAATGCAAAAAGAATCACTCAATTCCGAATTGATATGAGGAGTCAAAGAATTCGAAAGCTGGCCTGAAAAACTAGAATAAGCTGTGTCCGCGAACTTCGGAGGGAAAAAAGACCTATTTAGAAGACGATTTTGAGGTGTCAAATATTGAACTAGCCTCTGCAACTATTTAGATGCGGCTTGTCGCTATCTTTCAAGTACTCGCGGAGCCAAAATGGACTTCGTATGAGTAAGTTATGCCTGTTTTACTGAACAATGCACAAAACAGATTCCAATCCGAATTCAACTACGAGATTGAGTCTAGATAGATCCGAATTTTGTTTTTTTTCTCTCTCTTTTTTCCTCACACTTTTTTTCTTTTTCTTTCTCTTTTCTTCTCCCTCTTTCCAAGACAAACTAGATAAGATGCAGATTTGATCAAGCGAAGATGTGAACGACCTCAACTATGATTGTGATAATGAACTATGGGTAGCACGTGGTGGAAACTGATGGATGGTGTGGTGGACAGCGGAAGGTATAACGATGCAGCGGCGACGTGACTAATGTGAACAGAACTCGAAACTCTAAACGAACTAAACACTAAGACCAGCAACTCAACACGACGATGTAACCGATAATTCAATAATGCAAACAATGAAAAGAAAATTGCAAAGGCTTAGACTGGCTTGGACAAAAGGATGAATAGATCTAACTTTTTGTGGCTTTTTCTTGGACAATAGGTAAGAAAATAAATCTAATCTAGGGGAAACTGGAAATTCTCACCGAGCAACCTGAAAACTGATACCACTTGATAGAGGCGAGGGTGTCCCGATCTTTCGATGAGATGATAACTATCGATTTGGCGGAGACGACTTTGACGATCCGACTACAAACGTGCACGACGTCGCGCCTTAGCAATCGCTAAACCAATCTCCCGAGGTTACTGACGATGCTGGAAGCACGATCAGCCTGACCACGAAGGTCTATTCCTGCAACCAATCGAAGAACAAGCAAGAATATGATAATGCAATCAGAATATTGCGAATATAGATGAAGTATTGATAAAGGTGGGGATCCGTAGGCGGTCTTGGTTTGGTCGTTGGACACAAACGAAGTACACGAAGTTGCAATGGCTAACTTTTAACTAAACAAATCCCAAGCAAAAAGCTACTAGATGGATCTACTTATATAGGAGCAAGGGGTGGCGACTAAGGAGGTGGAAGGACGTCTCAAGGCAGCCTAAAACTAACCCTAGGTCGTACAAGGCTCATGGGCCCAAGTGGAGGTGATGCAACACCTTTGGACTCGTTGTTTGACTCGGATTCTGCTGCTGCGTCAGATTGTTTTGGTGATATCTCAACGCTCCGGACGAATTTGAAGGTGAGTCGAATTTTGTTGGAAAGAGCACGAAATCTAGTTTCCAACAAAAAAAAGATTCACCCAATTCGGAGTCCGTATGAAGAAGTTCTTGGCGTTTTGAGTCAGGTATGTCTATGCAGTCCGAATCTGAATCCAAAACGTGAGAGACTTGGACTCTATCTTCTCTTGGGCCAAAAGTGACGTGAGAGAACTTTTTGAACAGCAAGTAAACATCTTTTTCTCCCTTATCTTCATATGTAGATTGTACAAATGTCCCATACACCTGCAATTAGACAAAACACAAAAGTGTGTGAAGTATTTTTGTTCTGGATAATATAAATATATTATTGAATAGTTTGCACTAGAAATCACCTGACAAATATGCATGTATGCAATATTTTTGGTCATATCCAAGGTAGTCATGTCCTCATCACTTGATGACATAAGGAAATGACTCAATAAATTCACTCCACTTAGCATGACGCTTGTTCAACTTAGTTTGACCGTTAAGATATTTAAGTGTTTCATGGTCGGTATGGATGATGAACTCATGAGGGTGAAGGTAATGTTCCCATTCACGCGAAACTCGCACTAAAGCATATAGCTATTTGTCATAGATGGGGTAACTGAGTTGCGCTCCGGAGAGTTTCTCACTAAAGTATGCAATGGGACGCTTCTCTTGCGTTAACACGCCTCCTATGCCATTACCACTAGCATCGCAATGGATTTCAAAAGGTTTGTCAAAGTTGGGGAATGCAAGCACGGAAGCTTGAGTAAGCAAATTCTTAAGCTCATAGAAAGCGATATCTTGGGATGTTCCCCAAACAAACGGTGCATTTTTCTTACTCAAAGCATGCAAAGGTGATGCAATGGTGCTAAAATCCTTCACAAATCTATGATAGAAACCGGCTAAACCAAGAAAACTACGCACTTGTTGCAAATTGGTTGGTTGGGGCCAAGTTTTAATAGCATTGATCTTAGATTCATCAAAATGAACACCCTTAGAATATACTACGAAACCCAAGAAAACAAGCTTATCAACACCAAATAGGCATTTTTCCATATTAGCATAAAGTTGCTCTTTTCGAAGAGTTTGTAGCACGGTGCGAAGGTGGGTGACATGCTCTTTGAGAGATTTGCGAAACACAAGGATATCCTCAAAGTAGACAACAACAAATTCACCAATGTAAGGGCGAAACACGTAATGCATAAGACGCATGAAAGTACCGGGCGCTTCCGATAAACCCATAGGCATGACTAACCACTCATATAGACCAAACTTTGTTTTGAAAGCGGCTTTCCATTCATCACCCTCTTGTATGCGGATTTCATAGTAACCACTCTTAAGATCAATTTTGGAAAAGATAGTGGCACCGCTAAGTTCATCAAGAATATCATCAAGGCGTGGAATGGGGTACCTATTTCAGACGGTGATAGCATTGATAGGTGTACAATCGGAGCACATGCGAAACCTACAGTCTCGTTTTGGCACAAGAATGACCGGTACGGCACAAGGACTCAAACTTTCACGCACATGTCCATGGTCTATGAGATGCTTTACTTGCCTTTTTATTTCCTTGGTTTCTTCGGGATTGACGAGGTAGGGAGCTTTGTGTGGAAGCGGTGCTCAAGGGATGAGGTCGATTCGGTGCTCAATGCCTCATAGTGGAGGTAGACCCGGAGGTAGCTCATCGGGGAAGACATCTTAGAATTCCTGCAATAAAGAAGATAACATCAAAGGTAGATCGTGAGAGTTGTTAGTTTTTGGTGCCTCGTCCTTGCACAATAGGACATAGTGTAGGACACTTGATGGGTTCTCACACACTCCTCTCATCTCATGTTTGGTGGCGAAGAGAACTAAGTTTTACTTGTCGCTCATGGTGCAGGCACTCAATTTCGGCTTGTGGCGCTTACTCTCGTTTTGGTGGTTCACTCTCTCACTATTCTCTCCACGATGGGTGGCTTGCTTGTCGGCGAGCACTTGGCTTGGAGACATAGGACGTAGCACAAACTCCTTCCCTTTCATCTTGAAGCTATAGTGATTTGTACGCCCATTGTGAATGACACCTCGGTCAAATTGCCATGGCCGTCCAAGAAGGAGGTGGCAAACGGTGATCGGTAGGACATCACATTCCAAAGTGTCTTCATAGGCGCCGATCTTGGAAGAGACTTGTACCCTATGCTCGACTTGTATGGTGCCGGTGTCGCTTAGCCATTGAACCTTGTAGGGTTGAGGGTGCTTCATCTTGACCAATTGGAGCTTGGAGCATAGTTCTTCACTTGCTAAGTTGTGGCAACTACCTCCATCGATGATGACCTTGGCGGAACGTCCATTGATGCCGGCCTTTGTGTGGAAGATATGGCATCTTTGATCTTCGTCTTGTTGGTGTTGAAGAGTCAAGACCTTGGAGACAACCAGAGCGGGACTTGAATCTTCGTCGCAAATGACTTGATCATCTTCATCTTCATTGTTCACTTGTCGGTGCATGGCCGCTTGCTCAAGAGCTTCCATTTCTCCTTCACTCATGGAGTCATAGGCTCCGTCGTCGTTGAGGATCATGGTGCGCTTGTTTGTGCACTCGAAGGACTTATGGCCTAGACCTCCGCATGTGAAGCATTTTATGGAACTTGTCTCTATGGTCTCATCGGTTGGAGTAGATGATTATGAAGCTTTCTTGAAGTTGCTTGTAGTATGAGGACGACTTGAACTTGTCGAAGCTTTCTTCTAACTTGACTTGTCACCGTTGCTTGTAGAAGGCTTGGTTGAGGTAGAAGGTGTTGGAGTCATCGAAGCTTTATTGTTGGAGAGGCCATAGGACTTGGATGAGAACTTGGCATACTTGAAGTCGTCTTGTACTTGCCTTTCCGCTTTGGTAGCTTGATGCACTAGCTCGATGAGGTTCGAGTATGGTTGGAAATCGGCAATCTTCTTGATATGATGATTGAGTCCATTCAAGAAACGTGCCATAGTTTGCTCATCATCTTCTTTGACATTGGCTCGTATCATGGCAATTGCTCTTGGTTCCTTGCTTGAGTTGTTGAAGTTTCTTGAAGAGGTCGCGGTTCTAGTAGTTTGGCATGAATCGTGCTCTCATGACATCCTTCATTTGTGCCCAAGTGGTGATGGGTGGTTCACCTCTTGTTGTTCGGCCCTCAATAACTTATTCCCACCAAATGAGGACGTAGTCTTGGAATTCAAGGGATGCCATTGCGATCATCTTCTCTTCTTCGTAGTTGTGCAAGCGGAAGATTTGTCGACATTCAATGCCCATGAGATGTACTCTTCGGGGTCATTGCTTCCATTGAACTTGGGCATGGTGAACTTTAGCTTGCCATATCGTTGCTCTTCATTGTGTCGTGTTCGGGGATGATTACGCCCATGTCGTTGAGGGTTGACATTGTCATGGTGCTCTTGGCGAAGATGGTTATTTTCCTCATGTTGCTCTTGGCGAGGAGGATTGTCGACCTCGTGTTGCTCTTGGCGAGGGCGGGGTACATTGTCTTCTTGCTCTCGATGGACTTGACGTTCTTGTCTCGCTTGAGGGGGAGCTTGTCGATCTTGACGAGGAGCTTGTCGATGCACACGTGCTTGGTAAATCCTTTCTTGAACTTCGCCGCGAAGTGCTTCTTGATGTAGACGATCTTGTCGGCCTCGATTGGCTATGGCACGACTTGAGTCATGAAGGGCACGTTGCGCTGCAAGTGCTTGAGCTTCATGTAGTTGTTGTTCTTGACGTTCCGCCTCGGCGTCTTGTGCATCTTGATGTTGTCACGCTCGCTCCTCTTGTTCTTGTTGTCGTTGATGTTGTCGTTCTTGTGCTTGTGTGAATGCGGCTTGGTTTTGATGATGTCGATGTTCTTGAGAGTCGGTGTCGAGTAGAGGATTGCAGTTAGCTTGATGGTCTTGGCGCGTGGCACGACAAAGAGTATTCGATGTCGGTGTACTTGAACTGGAGATGGTGTCGTCGGAGTGTCGACTTGAGCGGCTCCGTCTTGATGAAGTTTTAGACGAGCGGACCATTGTAGTTCGGATATCTTCTTTGAGGGAACTCATGGATGTGTCGGAGTAGTCCCTTGTACCTTGCTCGGATTGTCGTAGGTCGGTGGCGAGGTTGTCGATGCGATCGCCCAAAGCAAGTTGTTCTTGATGCAAAGCCTGATGTGCACCAAATAGTTGAGTCTTGGTGACGTAGGAAGACATGTCGTCGTCTTGCTCCCAGAAGAGTGGGTTGGTGGAAGTATTTGGCCTATCCATCATTCCAAACAAAGATATGTGAGTGGTAGATAAAGAAGAACCAATACCAAATTTACCTTGACCGAAGTTGAAAATGGATCAAAGATCACTCCAATGCATATCAAGGAAATAGCACAATTGGTACCAATTCTTGTCGGTTCTCACACCTACACAAGTAAAAGCTTATGGTGGAGCTCGATTAGGATGGTGGCACAAAATTTGATGCAATTGTAAGTGCGACTCAATAATGTTGGAAAAGATTCACAAATTCGCAAATGCAACAAGTAGACCAATAGCAAGATATGGTACACGGAAACACACACGCAAATAGATAAGATGGGGTTATGCAACCAAGGATGAGCCAAAATGTGGAATTCACCAAGATGCTCTTGTTGCACAACACTAGAGAGACGCTAGCACGATTGCACAGTAGGAGAATAGGAGCTTGTGCACAACCTACTAAGCAAAAATGCAACAACTTCTATCCCAAGTATGCTATATGTATGATGTTCCTATGCGTTGATCCAAGATGATCGAGTATGATAATCTTAATGTTGTATGATGCTATGGTTCTTGCTTATAAGCTCTTTGCTTATCTTTCCTCTTTGGCTTAAAAGCTTGTTTGGCTCTTTGATGTTTGAGCTCTTTTCTCATGCAACGCTTCACGAACGAAGATAGCAATTTTGTATGCGACAACAACTTTGTGACACAAATGATGATACCAAGAGATGCAACACGATGATGGTATGTATGCTATGGAAAGAATGAACACTAATGTGCACAAGTCACGTTGCCGGCAATACTCAAAGGCTAGTCTTGATGGGTAAGTGACGCAAAAGTAAGGCTATGGGGTTGTCAATGCAAATGCAACAGAGTATGACAATATCAGGATACCAAGATGATATCCAAGGTGAAGGTAATACCAAAGTGAAGTAGCCGTTCGTAGTAGTCCTTCGCGAAGATGAGCGGTGGTGATGTTGATGTCGAACCGTACCTAGATAGATGAAACACAAAAGGACACGGAAACCACAACTCAAATTCTCAAAGCAAAATGGGTCAAAATTGTCGGAGTTGGTAGCGGGAAAGGCTATGGTGGAGCTATGCGGAAATGGTGGTGGTGTGCGGAAGTGTATGTGGTATGCGTAAGTGTATCTGGGCACCGGGACAAATTTTAGCGAAAGTTAGGCGGTAAGCGGAGTGGTGGATGGAAGTGGCTGCTGCCAGGGGCCAGAGATCCGGGCTGGAAGCCGGATGTCTGGGGTGCCGGATGTCCGGGCTGGTCGGGCCGGATGTCTGGGCTCTGGATCCGTGGACGAACTCGAAGAACACCGCATGGAGAGGTCAAATCCGGGGCAAAATTCAGAAGATTTTGTGGATGGAAATTGGGCACAAGGTGGGTTGATGCTAGATCTACCTGCAACACACGAAATCTGCGGATCAAATCCAACAAAACTTCATCACACCAACAAATCACAAAAAAAATTGGGGCTATTTTTGTGGGGCAATTTTCGGATTAGGATGAAAAACAACAAAATCAAGCTAGAAAACAAAGAGAGGGGGCTCCAAAATCGTGATCAACGTGGGTCATGATACCAAGATGATGTAGGGTGGAACCCTAGATGGCCAATCTTTCACGAAAGGAGTGGATCCCAACTAAGAACACGGAGAACACGAGGGGAAAACTAGGGGAAACACAAGAGAATCACTCAAACCAACAAGATTCGATTACACATGCGCTAGATCTAAGAACACAAAGAGATACACATGATCCAAGGTCAACAACGGATGATACAAAGGTAACCGGTTCTTCTCCTAGAAGGAGGTCTTGATGGGGCCACCCAAGAGGGCGTCTTGAATCCAAGTTGATCTTCTCCGAAGAGGGGCCGCAGTTTCTCTCGAGGAGGAGATCCGTATGGATGAGCAAAGCTCTATATCACATATGAGCTAAACAATGCTAACCCTAGAAAGAGAAAGGGGATGAAGTATATATACTCTAGGGGGCGAACAGGTACATGGGCTTCGGCCCTTTACTGTGCGCAGACAGGCGGAGCCGGATGTCCGGGCGTCGGGCTGGATGTTCGGGGCTTCAGGAGGGGCCGGATGTCAGGGCTGGGGGCCGGATGTCCGGGCTGACGGCGAGAGCTTCTGTAGGTTCTGGTGCGGGGTGCCGGATTTGCGGGTGATTGGCCGGATTTCCGGGCTCGGGCCGGATGTCCGGGCTGGACGCCGAATGTCCGAGCCCTGTAGACTTGGGCAGCTTGGCTGTTGCTGAGGTAGACGCTCCAGTGGTCGGATGTCCGGGGCCTTGGCCGGATGTCCGGGGCCTGGGGGTGAACTTGCCCGTTTCCGTTGGTTCTCTTCGTCCATGGACTTGGCGGCTTGTCCGTCTTCACGTGCATCCTCGGGAGGTTCCTCTTGACACCTGATCATGCATAGCATATCGGATTTAGGTAGTAGCCATGTCTCGAGTGGATCATATGTGATATCACTAAGGAAAGAAGTCACCTCGTTCTCGAGAGCTCTAGCTCGTGCTCGTGTCATAGGCCCTCTTGGCTCTTGATGAGACGATGGTAGGTCCATGGGTATGATCATGGGATGCTCCACATCAGTATGCTTCAAATTCATCACTGAGTTATTTAATCTCAGTTTGAGCAGCAATGAGTTCATCAGTGGTCATTGCTCCTTCTTGTACTGTGTTTTCTTCAACTGCCTGGCCTTCTCAAATTTCCATTTTTCTTCAGCAATGAAAGCTGACAAGATATGACTTTGGCCAGGTGTGAGACTCAATTCTGGCAAGGGAGTGTTTGGATCTTTGTGCCACAGATCAATGAAGTCCAGGATCTTCTTCGGATCTAGCAAAAGAGGTACAACACTTCCCTTGGCTCTAGCGGCCCTTTGTTGTCTATCTCTGATGATTTCAGCTAGTTCCTCCTAATCATCAGAAGGCACATGGAAGGCGACATGCTTCTTGTGAGGACTTGGTAGAGAACTGCGTCCAGCAGTGGCCTTAGTCTTCATTATAGTGGGGTCAGTTGAAGAATGCGAGAGAGCAGAAGAACTTCCAGAGGCACCTGAGGCAATGGAGATGCCTGTCGTCCTGTGGCACGAGGCAAGATGCACAGGTGCTGAGGATTTGGACGGAGGGGCTGAGGACTTTGGAGGAGCTGGTGCAGCTTGAGGAATTTGCCGTGATGGCTTTAAAGAACTTGGTCGTGAGGGCATTGCTGAGGAGCTTGGCTTGGAGGGCATAGAAGTTGAAGCACTGGGCTTGTGAGCAGGCTTCTTTGGCATGGCCTTCTTAGGCTTGCTTGCAGAGGCCTCAGCAGTGGTAGCAGCAGCAGCAGCAGCAGAGTCTTCATTGAATTTCCGCACTGCTTCTTTTGCCTGTTTGGCCAGTTTAGCTTGACACTTGGCCCATTCATCAAGATAGTCCTCACCACGCTTGAGGCTGGTAGGATCAGCTTCTTGGCCTGGTGCCAATGGAGGTCTTGGGCATGGAGGGTGAAGAGCGAATTTCTTCATGAATTTAGGAGTGACATATCTGTACTCCTTCCATCCTGTGCCAATCTCCTCTCTATCCTTTGTATGCACACCTTGCACTGATTTTTGTCCTCCTTTCCATGTGTGGCCTCATCACGAGTGCAATAATCCTTGTAAATGTCATCAGGGATTTCGAACGCTGTGTTGACTTCCAATTTCTTTCCTCCCTTCTGAGGTATCTTGTCATCAGCGGTTTTTTTCAGCTGAGGATTTTGGACAATAGAGTTCTCTGAGGAGGTGTGCAACTTTTCTTCGAGGAACGCTACAAATGAGTTAAGTTGATGAGAACCTAGTGATTCAATAGCGGACATGTGTACCTGTGAACAAGTATAGTTGCGAGGAATTTGGAGAGGTCATATGCGTTCTCAGAAGTTTTTGCAAAAAGAACAAGTTTCAGGAATTTGACCAGATGAGCCTTGAGAAATTTTACTAAGCATTCTTTGTCTTAGATTCTAGAGTTGTACAGATTAGAAATTCACACAATTGAGGAATCTTGAAGAAAAATGTTGCTTAGGGAAACAGATCAAGAACAGATGATATGTGAGGTGTTTAGTGTGTGAAGATTTGAAGAATAAACACCTTTTGATGATTTTGTAGAAAACATCAAAATCAACAAGGGCAGTAAAAGTAACTTTTAATTACCCTTGACGAAGAACACGACGAACTGGGAAGTGTAGATTTGAAGCTCGTCGGTTCAGATCTTCCACGCCCTAACTTGGCTGAGGAAGACAGCTACGGCGGTGGCGGAGTGAAGAAATCCGCGGCCGGCGTGAGTACGACGGCGACGAGGTTGAGGCAGTGAAGCACTTCATCACCGGCGACGATGGAAGTAGCGGCGGCGCTAGGGTTTGAGAGCTAGAGCGAGGGAGTGAGGTCGAGCGGAGAAAAAACGAAGTGAGGAAGGAGAGGGGTATTTATAGCCGAAGAGAAAAACTGCTCGCCTGAGGAAATTGGACGAATGTGCCCCTAACCCTTCTCATTCGCGCGACATGTGTCAACCACATACTAAGAGGTGGCGATCGTGTGAGATTGTGGGTGAATAGAATAATGTATCGTGGAATGTGGAACGGTTTGAGCGGCAAAAGCCGAAAATTCTGATAAGATAAGTTCTAACGTTTCGTTCGCAAATTCTTCAGCTGACAAGGACATAGTGAAAATTTTGAACGAGTTTCAAATAGAACGCACATGAAGAATTTGTGAATATACTGAGTTGAGTTTAGCATTGAGGGGGAAGGGTCCGATCACATTCACTTAGCAGAAAAAGCAACTGAAGAAATAGCAATAAGTAAATGTTGTAGAGGACATAAACTCATATATATATAGCCAATGAAGAACAATAGCGGAAAGAGTGAAGATATTGCAAAGCTGAAGAAATTGAACAACTGAGGAATTTCAAAAATGAGAAAAAATTCAAATTGAAGATTTTCAACTTTTGGTGGTGGCGTGACCCACCGTACAAGAATGATGATTTCAGACACCGCGTACAATTGTCGTAGGGTTCTGAGAGTCAAATTCTTCGTTAATTTCTTCACATTTAGAGTGTTAGTCTTCATTGATTGAAGAACAACGTTTCTTCGCGTGTTGCACATCTAAGTCATGAATTTTGCATAAGTGTTAGGATGTGTGTCCTTTTCAAAGGACATTCGAAGATTCTATGATATTTAGCTCACACCTCAACTTGCTAAATCTCTTATCATCCAAGGGCTTTGTGAAGATATCGGCTAGCTGTTTTTCAGTCCTCACATGCTCAATAGAGATGTCGCCCTTCCACACATGATCACGAAGAAAATGATGACGAATCTGAATGTGCTTTGTCTTCGAGTGCTGAACTCGGTTATGAGCAATCTTGATGGCACTCTCATTGTCACCGTAGAGAGGCACATTCTTCATGTTGACGTCGTAGTCCTTGAGAGTTTGCTTCATCCATAACAATTGAGCACAGCAAGAACCAGCAGCAATATACTCAGCTTCAGCAGTAGACAGTGATACGCAGTTTTGTTTCTTCGAGGACCAACAGACTAAGGATCGTCCAAGGAAATGACATGTGCCTGATGTTGACTTCCGGTCCACACGATTACCAGCATAGTCAGAGTCTGAATATCCAATGAGATCAAAAGCCGAGCCCTTGGGGTACCATAATCCAAGTGTTGGTGTGTGAGCTAGATATCGAAGAATATGCTTCACAGCCTTATGGTGTGATTCCTTCTGTGTAGCTTGAAATTGGGCACACATGCAAACACTAAGCATAATATCTGCCCTAGATGCACATAAATACAATAAAGAACCAATCATGGAGCAATATACCTGTTGATCAAAGTCAATACCATTTTCATCAGTGCATAGATGGCCATTTGTGGCCATAGGAATTTTGACCCCTTTGCAATCTTGCATGCCGAATTTCCTCAATATATCCTTGAGGTATTTCTCCTGAGATATGAATATGCCATTTCGCTGTTGACGAATTTGAAGACCTAAGAAGAATTTCAATTCTCCCATCATAGGCATCTCATATTCCTCCCTCATCATATAACCAAATTCGTCAGTGTAGCGTAGGTCAGTACAGACAAAAATGATATCATCAACATATATTTGGCACACAAACAATTCACCATCATAAGATTTAGTGAAAAGAGTTGGGCCAAGTGAACCGGGTTTGAAGCCTTTCTTCATGAGGAATTCCTTCAGAGTATCATACCACGCCCGAGGGGCCTGCTTGAGGCCATAGAGGGCCTTATTGAGTATGAAGACTTTGTCAGGATGCTTTGGATCTTCAAAACCTGGGGGTTGAGCAACATATACTTCTTCCTCAAGCTTACCATTGAGGAATGCACTTTTCACATCCATTTGATATAAAGTAATATCATGATGGTTAGCATAAGCAAGTAATATGTGAATAGCCTCAAGTCTAGCAACGTGTGCAAAAGTTTCATCGAAATCAACTCCTTCAACCTGTGTGTAGCCTTTGAGCTACAAGCCGTGCCTTATTCCTCACCACAAGGCCATTTTCATCTTGCTTGTTGCGGTAGATCCACTTTGTGCCAATGATATTGTGCTTGCGAGGATATGGACGTTTAACTAGTTCCAGATGTTGTTGAGCTCGAATTGATGTAATTCCTCTTCCATAGCTGGAATCCACTCAGACTCTAGAAATGCTTCATCTACCTTAGAGGGCTCTATGATAGAGACGAAAGCAAAGTGCCCACAATAGTTAGACAAATGTGAAGCTTTTGAGCGTGTGAGAGGACCTGGAATGTTGATGTCGCTGATGATTTTCTCAATCTACACTTTGTTTGCAACACGAGGATGAGCGGGTTGTCCCCGAGGAATTGGATCAGCATTTTCTTCAGCACCATTTTCTTCAGGTGCATCAGCATGACGTTCTTCACGTTCTGGAATGATTTCTTCAACATCTTCTTCGGTGGGAATGACATCCTGAGTAGCCTTGAACTTGATAGTTTCCTCAGGTGACTGTTCATCTAACACAGAAGGTAGGTGCTCTCTTTGCGAGCCATTAGTTTCATCGAACCGCACATCTACAGTTTCAACAACCTTGTGGTGAACGGTGTTGAAGACTCTATAGGTGTGCGAGTCCTTTCCGTAACCAAGCATAAAACCTTCATGTGCTTTCGGTGCAAATTTTAAACTGTGATGAGGATCTCTAATCCAACATTTAGCACCGAAGACTTTGAAATAACTCACATTGGGTTTCTTGTCAGTGAGGAGTTCATATGCAGTCTTGTTGAAGAATTTGTGAAGATATACCCTGTAGATGATGTGGCACGCGGTATCAATTGCCTCAATCCAGAAACGACGAGGCGTCTTGTATTCATCACGCATAGTGCGGTCCATCTCAACAGGAGTTCTATTCTTGCGCACCACGACGCTATTCTGCTCAGGAGTATAAGGAGCAGATAACTCGTGAGTAATACCAAGTTCATAAAGATAGTCATCAAGACAAGAATTCTTGATCTCAGTTCCTTTGTCACTTCTGATGTGCTTGATCTTCACACCAAAGTTGGTTGAACCCCTCGAGGAAAATCGTTTCAAGACTTCCTCCACTTCATGTTTGTAAGTGATAGTATGCACCCATGTGTAACGAGAGTAATCACCAAAAATAACAAAGCCATATAGAGATGCATCATTTGTAACAGCAAAATAATGGTTAGGACCAAAGAGATCCATGTGAAGCAATTCAAATGTTTTAGTGGTAGTCATGATCGTCTTCACTGGATGTTTGGCCTTGGTCATCTTTCCAGCTTCACAGGCTCCGCAATAGTGATCCTTGAGGAATTTGACATTCTCAATGCCAATGACATGCTTCTTCTTCGCGAGTGTGTGCAAGCTCCTCATCCCAGCATGACCAAGTCATTGATGCCATAGCCAGCCTTCTGAAGCTTTTGCAAGTAGACATATAGCCGGTTGTGGTCCTGTAGAGAAATCAACAATATACAGATCTTCTCTCCTAAAGCCTTCGAAGACTTTTGAATTTTCATCTTCCATGATCACAACACAACAATACTTGCCAAAGATAACAACCATATCAAGATCACAAAGCATTGAGACTGAGGTTGTACCCTAAGGACTCGACAAGCATGACTTTGTCCATGTGTCGATCCTTTGAGATCGCCACCTTAACTAGACCTAATACCTGGATTTTTCCTTTGTCAGCAAAGAAGATATGCTTCAGATGCAATGCAGATAAGGGAACATCCATCAATATATTGTTGTCACCAGTCATGTGATTTGTACATCCACTATCGAGGACCCACTCATTGGATTTGGGTTGATCATCCTGCAGATGAATTAGTGCAACTTATGAACTCATATACTTCATTAGTGAAGAATATGACATCAATTTCATCATATCAATTTCATCAAGCAATAAAAAGATAAAGCAGTATGAGGACGTGAGAAATGAGGATTCATTTCTTCATGATTAGCCTGCGTCCTTTCAGGCAATTTCAGGTCTTGATGCGGAGCATCCCAAGGTCATCCCCATGTACCTACCATCGTCTCATCAAGTGTCTAGTGGACCCATAACTCGGTCACATGCAAGAGCTCTCGAGACCGAGGTGACATCTCTTCTTTCACAATTCCACTTCGATGACCATGAGACATGGCTACTACCTCAAATGGAGACATTGTGCATTCTCAGGTATCAATGAGTTAGCCATGGAGACGCCAAGGAGCAAGGAGAATCCAAAGAGGAAGATGGACGTGAAGACGGAGAAGGAAAAGGGCTAAGTCAACAGAAGCCCGGACGATCCAGACCGCCGTCCGGACGATTCGGCCTCAGCCGGGACGATCCGGACTCCGGCCCGGACGATCCGGCTAATATGCCCAGCGACACCCGAAGCTTCAACATGAAGCCGGATCATCCGGACCCAGGCCCGGATCATCCGGCCACACCCGGACATCCGGACCAGGGTCCGGACATCCGGCCCTCCCGCGGCTGCTCCAACACTGCCGGATAATCCAGACACCGACCCGGATCATCCGGACCCCCGAAGCCTGGATCATCCGGACCAACTCCCGGATCATCCGGCCACTGCCTGCGTGCGTGACTTGGGCCCAGGCCCGTGTACCCGTTTCGTCCCCTCACTTACCCCTTCGCCCCGTGGGCTATAAATAGACCTCCTCCTCCCCATTTTTAGGGTTAGCAAAGTAGTAGCTCATATGTGAGGATAGCTTTTGCTCATCCATATCGGATCGTCTCCTCGAGAGTCACCGCGGCCCCTATACGGAGAAGATCCCCTTGGATTCAAGACCCCCTCTTGGGTGGCCCCATCAAGACCTCCTATACGGAGAAGAACCGGTTACCATTTGTATCGTCCGTTGTTCACTTTGGATCTTGTATCTCACCTTTGTGTTCATTGATCTAGCGCATGTGTGATCTATTCTTGTTGGTTGAGTGATTTCTCTCGTGTTTCTCTTGTGTTTCCCCTCGTGTTCATCGTGTTCTTCGTAGGGATTCGCTCCTTTCGTGAAAGATCGGGCCACTAGGGTTCTACCCTACATCATCTTTGTATCGTGAGCCACGTTGATCACGATTTCGGAGCCTCCCCGTTGTGTTTTCTAGCTTGATTTTGTTGTTTTTCGTCCTATTCCGAAAATCCCCACAAAAATAGCCCAATTTTTTTTCTTGTGATTTGTGAGTTTTGATGATGTTTTGTTGGTTTTGATCCGTGAGTTTGTTGTGTTGCAAGTGGATCTAGCCTTCCACCACCATCTCCACCTCGCAATCCCTCCAAAATCCGTGAAATCCCCGAATTTGTGGCCGTTTTCGAGTTCATCCCGAGCCATCCCCGAGCGAGATTGACCTGCCCGGATCATCCGGCTATTCGCCCGGATCATCCAGATCCGCCCGGATCATCCGGCTCCTGGCCCGGATCATCCGGCTTCCTCTATCGAAACTGCATTTCCTGCAGTTTTTGACCACCGCCGCCTACGCCTCCGCATACCCACTTCAACCACCACCACCTAACTTCCGCAAACCCCTCCGCAAACCTTCCCAATACCCGAACCATACCACCAAGTTACCGCTGCCTACTCCGACACTTTTTGTCGCGTTTGGTTTTGAGAATTTGATTTGTGGATCACTGTTTCCTTTTGTGTTTCGGCTACCTAGGGACGGTTCGACATCAACATCACCACCGCTCATCTTCGCCAAGGACTACTATGAAGGACTACACCCTTGTGGTATCAACTTCGCATTGGTATCATCTTGATATCGTGATCTCATCATACTCTCTTGCATTTGCACTATTAGCCCCATAGCCTACCTTTTGTGTAGCTTACCCATCGAGACTAGCCTTTGAGTATTGCCGGCAACGTGACTTGGGCACATTAGTGATCATACATCCCATAGCATACATACTATCATCGTGTTGCATATCTTGGAATCATCTCTTGTGTCACAAAGTTGTCATTGCATACACAATTGCTATCTTGGTTCATGAAACATTGCATGAGAAAAGAGCTCAAACAACAAAGAGCCAAAGAAGCTTTTAAGCAAAAGGGAAAGATAAGCAACGATCTTATAAGCAAGAACCATAGCATCATACAACATTAAGATTGTCATACTCGATCATCTTGGATCATATCTCCGAAACATCATACATGGAGCATACTTGGGATAGAAGTCGTTGCATTTTTGCTTAGTAGGTTGTGCACAAGTTCGTATCCGCCTATTGTGCAATCGTTCTAGCGTCTCTCTAGTGTTGTGCAACAAGAGAATTTTCGTGGATTCCATATTTTGGCTCACCTTTGGTTGCACGACCCCATTTATCTTTCCGTGTGTTGTGTTTCCGTGTACCATATCTTGCTATTGGTCTACTTGTTGCATTTACAACTTGCGAATCTTTTCCAACATTATTGAATCTTGCTTACATTCACATCAACAATTGTGCCACTATCCTAACCAAGCTCCACCATAATCTTTTACTTGTGTAGGTGTGAGGAACCGACAAGAATTGGTACCAATTGTGCTATTTACTTTTTACACATTGGAGTGATCTTTGATCCATCTTCAACATCGGTCAAGGTACATTTGGTATTGGTTCCTCCCTTTTCCCACTCACATATCTTTGTTTGGAATGATGGATAGGCCAAGTACTTCTATCAACCCACTTCTCTTGCAGCAAGATGACGACATCTCTTCCTTCGTCACCAAAACACAACTATTTGGCGCACACTGAACTTTGCATCAAGAACAACTTGCTTTGGGCGAACGCATCGACAACCTCGCCACCGACCTACGACAATCCGAGCAACGTACAAGAGACTATTTCGACACATCCATGAGTTCCCTCAAAGAAGATATACAAACCATGATGGTCTGCTCTTCTACATCTTCTTCCTCTTCAAGACGGAGTTGTTCAAGTCGACACTCTGACGACACCAACTCCTGTTCAAGTACACCGACATCAAACACTCTTCGTCGTGCCATGCGTCAAGACCGTCAAGATAACCGCAATCCTCTACACGACGCCGACTCTCCAGAGCGTCGACATCGTCAAAACCAAGCTACATTCGCGCAAGCGCAAGAACGGCAACGCCAACGACAACAAGAACAAGAGGAGCGAGCGTGACAACATAAAGATGCACAAGACGCTGAGGCGCAACGTCAAGAACAACAACTTCGTGAAGCTCAAGCACTGGAGGCGCAACGTGCCCTCTGAGATTCAAGTCGAGCCGTAGCCAACCGAGGCCGACAAGCTCGTCTCCATCAAGAAGCACTTCGCGATGAAGCTCAGGAAAGGATTTACCCAGCACGTGTGCATCGACAAGCTCCTCGTCAAGATCGACAAGCTCCTCCTCAAGCGAGGCAAGAACGTCAAGTCCATCGAGAGCAAGAACACAATGGACCCCATCCTCGCGAAGAGCAACATGAGGACGACAACCCTCCTCGCTAAGAGCAACATGAGATCGTCAATCTTCAACGACATGGGCGTCATCATCCATGACCCCAACACAATGAAGAGCAACGATACGGAAAGCTAAAGTTCACCATGCCCAAGTTCACCGGTAGCAACGACCCCGAAGAGTACATCTCATGGGCATTGAAGGTTGACAAAATCTTCCACTTGCACAACTATGAAGAAGAGAAGAAGATCGCAATGGCATCCCTTGAATTCCAAGATTACGTCCTCATTTGGTGGGAACAAGTCATTGAGCGCCGAGCGGCAAGAGGTGAACCACCCATCACTACTTGGGCGCAAATGAAGGATGTCATGAGAGCATGATTCGTTCCAAACTACTACAACCGCGGCCTTTTCATGAAACTCCAACAACTCAAGCAAGGAACCAAGAGCGTTGAAGAGTACTACAAGGAAATGGAGATTGCCATGATACGAGCCAACGTCAATGAAGATGATGAGCAAACTATGGCACGATTCTTGAATGGACTCAATCATCCTATCGAGAAGATTGCCGACTTCCAACCATACTCGAACCTCATCGAGCTAGTGCACCAAGCTACCAAAGCGGAACGCCATGTGCAAGACGATTTCAAGTATGCCAAGTTCTCATCCATGTCCCAAGGCTTCTCCAACACCCAAGCTTCAACGACTCCAACACCCTCTACCTCAACCAAGCCATCTACAAGCAACGAAGACAAGTCAAGTTACAAGGAAACTCTGACAAGCTCGAGTCGTCCTCCTACTACAAGCAACTTAAAGAAAGCTTCATCATCATTTACTCCAACCGATGAGACCATCAAGACAAGTTCCATCAAATGCTTCACATGCGGCGGCCGAGGCCACAAGTCTTTCGAGTGCACCAACAAGCGCACCATGATCATCAACGACGACGGAACCTATGACTACATGAGTGAAGGAGAAATGGAAGCCCTTGAGCAAGTGGCCATGCACCGGCAAGTGAACAACAAAGATGAAGATGATCAAGTCGTTTGTGACGAAGATTTAAGCCCCGCTCTTTTTGTGTCCAAGGTCTTGACTCTTCAACATCAACAAGATGAATACCAAAGATGCCATATCTTCCACAGAAAGGCCGGAATCAATGGAAGGTCCGTCAAGGTCATCATCGATGGAGTGAGTTGTCATAACCTCGCAAGTGAAGAACTATGCTCCAAACTCCAATTGGTCAAGATGAAGCACCCGCACCCCTACAAGGTTCAATGGCTAAGCGACACCGGCACCATACAAGTCGAGCATAGGGTACAAGTCTCTTTCAAGATCGGCGCCTACGAAGACACTTTGGAGTGTGATGTCCTTCCAATGACCGTGTGCCACCTCCTTCTTGGACGGCCATGGCAATTTGACCGAGGTGTCATCCACAATGGGCGTACAAACCACTATACCTTCAAGATGGAAGGCAAAGAGTATGTGCTCTGATGAGGACATGACTACCTTGGATACGACCAAAAATACTTCATTTGCGCCCTCTGATGAGGACATGACTACATGCATATTTGTCAGGTGATTTCTAGTGCAAACTATTCAATAATCTATTTATGTTATCCAGAACAAAAATACTTCACACACTTTTGTGTTTTATCTAATTGCAGGTGTATGGGATGTTTGTACAATCCACATATGAACATAGGGGAAAAGGAGAAGTTTAGGTTCTGTTCAAAAAGTCCTCTCACGTCACTTTTGGGCCAAGAGAAGATAGAGTCCAAGTCTCTCGCGTTCTGGATTTAGATTCGGACTCCACAGACATACCTGACTTAAAACGCCAACCACTTTTTCATACGAACTCCGAATTGGGTGATTCTTTTTTTTGTTGGAAAGTAGATTTCGTCCTCTTTCCAAGACAATTGGATTCACCTTTAAATTCGTCTGGAGCGTTGACATATGGACGAAACAATCTGACGCTACAGCAGAATCCGAGTCAAACAACAAGTCCAAAGGTGTTGCATCACCTCCACTTGGGCCCATGAGCCTTGTACGACTTAGGGTTGGTTTTAGGCTTCCGTGGGACGTCCTCCCACCTCCTTGGCCGCCACCCCTTGCTTCTATATAAGTAGATCCATCCAGTAGCTTTTTCCTGGGGATTTGTTTAGTTAAAAGTTAGCCATTGCAACTTCGTGTACTTCGTTTGTGTCCAACGACCAGACCAAGACTGCTTACGGATCCCCACCTTTATCAATACTTCATATATACTCGCAATATTCATATTGCTTTTATCATATTCTTGCTTGTTCTTCGATTGCTTGCAGGAATAGACCTTCGTGGTCAGGTTGATTGTGCTCCGGCGTGGTCAATAACCTCTCGAAGTTGGTTTAGCTATTGCTAAGGCGCAACGTCGTGCATGTTTGTAGTTGGATCGTCAAACTCATCTTCACCAAATCGATAGTTGTCATCTCATCGAAAGATCGGGACACCCCGCCTCTATCAAGTGGTATCAGTTTTCAGGTTGCTCGGTGAGAATTTCTAGTCATCCCTAGATTAGATTTATTTTCTTACCTATTGTCCAAGAATAAACCCAAAAAAATTTAGATCTATTAATCCTTTGTCCTAGCCAGTCTGAGCCCTTACAATTTTCTTTTCATTGTTTGCATTATTGAATTATCGGCTGCATCGTCGTGTCGAGTTGTTGGTCTTAGTGTCTAGTTCGTTTAGAGTTTCGAGTTCTGCTCACATTAGTCACGCCGTCGCTGCATAGTTATCCCTTCCGCTGTCCACCACCCTTCCATCAATTTCCACCACGTGCTACTCATCGTTCATTGTCATAATCATAGTTGAGATCGTTCACATCTTCACTTGATCCAATCTTCATCTTATCTAGTTTGTTTTGGAAAAAGTGAGAGAAAAAAAAAAGACAGAAAAAAAAGAGAGAAAACAAGTAAAAAATGTCAGAGAAAAAAAGAGAAAGAAAAAGAAAAAAGTGTGAGAAAAAAAAACAAAATTTGAATCTATCTTGACTCAATCTCGTAGTTGAATTCGGATTGGAATCTGTTTTATCCACTAATCAGTAAAACAGGCGTAACTTCCTCTTACGAAGTCCGTTGTGGCTTCGGGAGTACTCAAATAAAAGCTAGCGACGAGCCGCATTTAAATAGTTTCAGAAGCTAGTTTACTATTTGGCACCTCAAAATCGGCTTTTAAATAGGTCTTTTTTCCCTCCGAAGTTCGTGACACAGCTTATTCCAGTTTTTCAAGCCAGTTTTAGAATTTTTTGACTCCTCATATCAACTCAGAATTGAGTGATTCTTTTTGCATTTGAAAGCTTGGGTCAGTGCCATTCTTGAGAAAAGTTATTAGAAAATTGGCTCAAATTTTTTAAGAGGAAAGTTGGAGAGAGAGTTGTTGTCTATCCTGCTTGGCAGTTGTTTTTCATCATTATCTTACTACCGTTGTGATCTTCACTTATATCTTGCTGTCCATAGCTACTTAGTATTCTTCATTGATGCTAGTTGTGCTATGCCATGACCTCATTAGTGTTCTAGGCTCGCGTCTCTAGTCCGATCTAGTCTAGGACCAGCACAGTACCGTCGTTGAGCGTTTATTCAACATTGCATCTTTAAATTGATTATTGCTAATCTTTTGCTACCATATATAGCCAACCCAGCTCCACATATTTCTACACCGTGTATACGTAGATTCCCATGGCAATCGCTTTACACAATCTTCAGAGTTATTTGACACCGCTGGTTGCCTGTCACCACCTGCCGCATGGTAAGAACTTGAAAGATATTGATATTTGCTTTACTATGAGCACTTTACAACTACATCCTAGTAGTTCATAGGAACATTATTCTCAAATTTTGTTTATTTTTTCTACTAATCATGACAGGTTCTGGAGACAGAAATTCTTGGACGACGGACACATCATCACCATCACGAGACTTGGGACAACACACACAAGCACATGGTCAGGTTATCTCTTTATCGTCATTTGAGGGTAGATTAAATGATGAGGACTTGACTACCTTGGATACGACCAAAAATATTGCATACATGCATATTTGTCAGGTGATTTCTAGTGTCAAATATTCAATAATCTATTTATATTATCCAGAACAAAAATACTTCACACACGTTTGTGTTTTGTCTAATTACAGGTGTATGGGACATTTGTACAATCCACATATGAAGATAGCGGAAAAGGAGAAGTTTAAGTTCTGTTCAAAAAGTCCTCTCACGTCACTTTTGGGCCAAGAGAAGATAGAGTCCAAGTCTCTCACGTTCTGGATTCAGATTCGGACTACACAGACATACCTGACTCAAAACGCCAAGAACTTTTTCATACGGACTCCAAATTGGGTGATTCTTTTTTTGTTTGAAAGTAGATTTCACCCTCTTTCCAAACCAATTGGAATCAACTTTAAATTCGTTCGGAGCAGTGAGATATGGACGAAACAATCTGACGCTGCAGCAGAATCCGAGTCAAACAACAAGTCCAAAGGTGTTGCATCACCTCCACTTGGGCCCATGAGCCTAGTACGACCTAGGGTTGGTTTTAGGCTGCCTTGGGACGTCCTCCCTCCTCCTTGGCCGCCACCCCTTGCTCCTATATAAGTAGATCCATATAATAGCTTTTTCCTTGGGATTTGTTTAGTTAAATGTTAGCCATTGCAACTTCGTGTACTTCGTTTGTGTCCAACGACCAGACCAAGACCGCTTACGGATTCCCACCATTATCAATACTTCATATATACTCGCAATATTCAGATTGCTTTTATCATATTCTTGCTTGTTCTTCGATTGCTTGCAGTTATAGACCTTCGTGGTCAGGTTGATTGTGCTCCGGCGTGGTCAATAACCTCTCGAAATTGGTTTAGCGATTGCTAAGGCGCAACGTCGTGCACGTTTGTAGTCGGATCGTCAAAGTCATCTTCACCAAATCGAAAGTTATCATCTCATCGAAAGATCGGGACACCCTCGCCTCTATCATTAAATCCTGCTATTTATCTAGCTTGGGAGCTTGAAGTAGAACAAGTTTTTAGTCACCATGACTTTTCTGAACTTGAGCGAGTATGAACTGCCACTAGAGCCTTTTCTGGTTTTGCTTCTGTTTGGTGGAGTGTGCATTGTAAGAAAAACATTGATAACCAACCCACAACTTGGAAAGATTTGAAAGATGTAATGAGGCAACAATTTTTCCCTCCTTATTATCGTCGTGAATTGCTTCGCAAATTCGAACAATTTAAACAAGGCAACAACACTGTTCATGCTTACTACCAAGAGTTCAAATCTTATATGCATCATTGTGACATAGAAGAATCTGAGGATGATACAATGAATAGATTTTTTGGTGGTTTGAATCATGATATTCAGGCACGATTTCGGTATATTCCTCGTTGCATTACTGGTATGTATGTTCGTGCTTGTACCTTTGAGAGACAGTTACAGGAGGATGCATTGGGTGACTACAACAACTACTATTCTAGTTCATGCTCACCACCACCGCTTGGTTCCTCCACCGTTGCACCCACTAGAGCAGCCACACCTCAGATTGTGAGCGTGACATCATCTCAAGAGTATGGTACATTGCCATCATCCGTACCTACATCAGCTACATCTTTGCAACAAGGTAACTGTAAAGGTATTGATGATATAACTTCACATGAGAATGATGCATCCCCAGTTAACTTGAATGCATCATGTGTTGAGTTACCTGGTGATTTGAGCACATCACCTACTTTAGAGAATCTTGATACTGTCATGAATGCGTCATGTGATCAAACAACTGAAATACCAACAATTTTGAGTGCACCCATTGAATTAATTATTGATGCAAAAGAATCAATGTTTAATCATTTTGATATGACCTCTAATCTTGGTGATAGTTTTGTGTCGAATGACTTATTGCATGTTTGCTTATTTAAGCATGTTGTAGCATGTAAATTTGATGCAAGTAAGGTTTATTCACCAATGTTGGGATGGCTTAATGATGAACATTGTCAATCTTTTGAAATGAATAAGAGCTTCACTTATATGTGCAAACTGAGTTGCAATATTTTCATGCCCTCTACTTCTTGCGGTAATGTTTTGGCTTTAGATTTTATGAACTATGCAAAAATCACGGGAAATAAAAATGGATGACATATACATATACAACATGTACATCTTGTCTCTTTTGTTAGCTACATTTCAGATTAAGCAATGCCGAGGACGGCTTTATTTTCAATAAGGGGAGGATGATGAGGACACGACTACCTTGGATACGACCAGAAATATTGCATACATCCATATTTGCAAGGTGATTTCTAGTGCAAACTATTCAGTAATATATTTATGTTATCCAGAACAAAAATACTTCACACACTTTTGTGTTGTATCTAATTGCAGGTGTATGGGATATTTGTACAATCCACATATGAAGATAGGGGAAAAGGAGAAGTTTAGGTTCTGTTAAAAAAGTCCTCTCACGTCACTTTTGGGTCAAGAGAAGATAGAGTCCAAGTCTCTCACGTTCTGGATTCAGATTCGGACTGCACAGACATACCTAACTTAAAACGCCAACAAATTTTTCATACTGACTCCGAATTGGGTGGTTCTTTTTTGTTGGAAAGTAGATTTCGTCCTCTTTCAAGCCAATTGGATTCACCTTTAAATTCGTCCGGAGCGTTGAGATATGGACGAAACAATCTAACACTGCAGTACAATCTGAGTCAAACAAGAAGTCCAAAGGTGTTGCATCACCTCCACTTGGGCCCATGAGCCTTGTACGACCTAGGGTTGGTTATAGGCTGCCTTGGGACGTCCTCCCACCTCCTTGGGCGCCACCCCTTGCTTCTATATAAGTAGATCCATCTAGTAACTTTTTCCTGGGGATTTGTTTAGTTAAAAGTTAGCCATTGCAACTTCGTGTACTTCGTTCGTGTCCAACGACCAGACCAAGACCGCTTACGGATCCCCACCTTTATCAATACTTCATATATACTCGCAATATTCAGATTGCTTTTATCATATTCTTGCTTGTTCTTCGATTGCTTGCAGGAATAGACCTTCGTGGTCAGGTTGATTGTGCTCCGACGTGGTCAATAACCTCTCGAAGTTGGTTTAGCGATTGGTAAGGCGCAACGTCGTGCACGTTTCTAGTCGGATCGTCAAAGTCATCTTCACCAAATCGATAGTTGTCATCTCATCGAAAGATCGGGACACCCCGCCTCTATCATGCTCCGACCTATGTCTCCAGGCCAAGTGCTCGCCGACAAGCAAACCACCCATCGTGGAGAGAATAGTGAGAGAGCGAACCACCAAAAAGAGAGTGAGCGCCACAAGCCCAAATTGAGTGCCTCCATGATGAACGACAAGAAAAACTTAGTTCTCTTTTTCCACCAAACGTGAGATGAGAGAAGTGTGTGAGAACCCATCAAGTGTCCTACACTATGTCCTATTGTGCAACGAAGAGGCACCAACAACTAACACCTCTCAGAATCTACCCTTGGTGTTATCTTATCTATTGCAGGAATTCCAAGATGTTTTCCCCGATGAGCTACCTCCGGGTCTACCTCCACTACGAGGCATTGAGCACCGAATCGACCTCATCCCCGGAGCACCTCTACCAAACAAAGCACCATACCACGTCAACCCCGAAGAAACCAAAGAAATACATGTCGGTGTACTAAAGTAGGGGTACATTAGTACCCCGAACTTGTGCACGGGCAGTCGTAGCACCCCGCGGCAAGGCTTGCCAGGTGATCGCCAAAACTCTCTATGGTCCCTTTTTGGGCCATCCAAGAACAAAGTATTTGAGCCAAGGCCCCGGCAGGAGGAGCTTGCCGGGAAGGCCACCCGAAGAGAGCAAGGCCCCGGCAAGAGGAGCTTGCCGGGACGGCCGCTCGAAGCACAAGGCCCCGGCGAGATGAGCTTGCCGGGAAGGCCGACCAGGGCACGACAAGAGACTTGCTGCGACGCGCCACGCGTCCCGGCAAGGACCGGTGAGCGACAAGCTCCCAGGCGCGACAAGGCATCAACCGCGGCAAGGCGCTTGCCGCGGCAAGTCACCACCCCGCGCCTGCGTTCCAGCTCATCCACCCACGTGTCGCTCTAGGGCCATTCCAGGCGTACGTGGCGAGAGGCTGTGCAGCCAGGGGCATGCGGTGGCGAAGCAACGCTGACAGGACAGCCGTCGTAGCAAACGATGGCGCCCCTGAGGTCCCTTTTCTGCACTGTTTGGGCGACCTAAACGGGCATTTAATGCCCTTGTCCCTTGCCGTCAGAGTTAGGTATGATAGCACTGTGCAAACAGCTGTACCCAACACAACGTTTTCCAGTTTTACCCCCGCCTACGTTGCCACCTGTGGGTAACGCCTTGCGCATATAAAAGGAGGCCCCATGCGCAACGTAGAGGGGGAGGGAGGGAGGAGGAGGCCACTCACGCTCGGTCTGATTAGTTACCTGAGTATACTATAGCACTAAGCGCTCCCGAACTAGAACACAATACAAACCACAAAGCAGCAGTAGGCTTTTACGCATCCGTGCGGCCCGAAGCTGGGTAAACCCCTTGTGTGCATCGCCTCGATCGGCTCTTCGCGTGACCTCCGCCCCCCGCTGAACCAGAAAGGGGCTCGGTCCCCATAGGTGTTCGTGGAGGCAGATTTCCCCCGACATCTTTGGCGCGCCAGGTAGGGGGCGTCGAGGTTGTGCGAACCTGATCCGGCGTCTTCACAGGCCAGATCTCCATCATCTTCATCGACATGCCACCGAAGAAGAAGGCACCGGAGGTGGCTGGTCCGTCCGCGTCGAACCCACCGCCCCTGGAGAAAATGGGTGGTGGGGACGGCACCGGCGGCGGAACGGGCGTCGCCGAGCCAGCTCATGGTGCCACGGCGTCCGAACATGCACCGCGCCCCTCTCAGGAGGCACGGGACCAGCAGCGTCTTGGCACTCATGGTACCATACGCTTGCTGGACCCAGATCGAGATGGCGGATCCTAGGATGCTCAAGGCCAGCATACACACCAACGTGCTGGCGCGAGCATGGCCCGACTGCCTGGACCGGGTGCTGCTCCTTCTAACATAGTTAGAAGTTCGAGCACATCCCGCTCCACGCGCCGTTCGCCACCGCTGCCCGCCACTCCAGCAGAAGCTCTAGCACGAGCTCAACTGCTCCTAGACTACCCTCCAACGGCGGACAAGCTCGATGACTGGAGGGCCACGATACAGAGTCTCATCGGCTTCGCTAACGGCGACACCCTACGGCAGCACAGTGCGTCGCAGCCGCGGCAGGTCGGCCAGGCGAGAACCGATGGCGCCAAGACCGGTGGGGTTGCGACCACCGTGCATTCCCCGCCCCAAAGGCCAAGATCGCCGACTCGCCGGAACCATCACGACAATGACTCCACCGCGTCGTCAAATCCGCGAACTCGTCGCGATCAACGCCAAGTTCTTCACGAACGAAAGCAAGAGGATGCTCGTACTCGCATCGAGCGTCGAAGAGAAGCGCGGCGTCAATCAGACCAGCGCGCTGAGCCCTCTGTCGACATGCATGCGCCGGGGGGACCAGGCGACCTGCCGTATGTGGTAGGCTGCCCTGCATTCACCCGTGAGCTGCGGCAAGTCCAGTGGCCCAGCACGAAGAATTTCAAGCCAGACGTACCAGAGAAGTACGACGGCAAGTCGCATCCGTCAGAGTTCCTCAGCATCTACACCATTGCGGTGCAGGCTGCTGGAGGGCGAGACGACAAGATCCTTGCCAACTACTTCCCGCTGGTACTCAAATCCAACGTCAGATCCTGGCTCATGCACTTGCCGGACAACTCCATAACCTCCTGGACAGACTTGTACCATCAGTTTGTTGGCGCCTTTACAGGCGGCCACAAACCCCATGGCCAAGCGAGCGACCTTCATCTGCTCGTCCAGAAGGAAGGGGAACCCTTGCGCAAGTTCATCCAGAGATTCAGCCGCGTACACTACAACATCCCAGACGTCCACCCTGCCGCGGTCATCAGCGCATTCCATCAGAACGTGCGTAACCGCAGGATGCGGGAGGAGATGGCGATGTGCAAGATCAAAGACGTCAGCGAGCTATATGCCCTGGCCGACAAGTGTGCACGTGCTGAGGAAGGAAGGAAACTCCCCGGAGAGAACACTGGAGCAGGAGAATCTGACAGTGAGGATACTGCCCCAGCAAGGAAGAACCGGCGGCGGAGCAACAGGAAGAAGAAGAGCCAAGAAGTACTGGTTGTTGAGCAGTCCGGCAATGAAGGCGCCGCCAAGAAGGCCCAGGCTGGTAGCTCCGGCAAGGAGGTTGCCGGATGCACCAACTGCCAGGCTGTGGCGGTCGCCGACAAGCGGGACAGCACCACCAAACAGTACTGCAAGATCCACCGCACCAAGGGCCATGACCTCCAGAGCTGCAAGCAGGTCGAGCGGCTCGTCGAGCTGCAAAAGGCCGAGTACGAGCGACGCGACAAGAAGAAAGCCCGGGGAGGTGGCGGAGGATCCGGCACGAAGCGCCCCGGCCAGGGAGGACGCCGCGACAAGGGCAAGCAGCGCCAAGCAGACAGACCTCCCCACGGCCGCGACAAGGACGAAGACGACGACGAAGACGAAGACATGGATGATGTCGAGACCAGTGAGCAGGAGTTTGAGAAAGCCACGGAGGTCTTGTGCATAGACGGCGGTGCTTCTCTGCATACTTCTCGCCGCCAGCTCAAGCAGTGGGCGCGGGAAGTCAATGCAGCGGAACCACCCGTCGAGTCACGCAAGCCTCTGAAATGGTCCAGCACGCCTATCATCTTCGATATTGAGGACCACCCTGACCGCACAACTGCGATCAGGTGCTTGCCGATGTTGGTCTCACCAACAGTCCGCAACCTCAAGGTCACTAAGATGCTAGTCGACGGCGGGGCCGGCTTGAACCTGATCTCCTCCGCTGTGCTCCAGAAACTCCAAGTCCCCGACAGCGAGCTCGAAGAGACCGGCACGTTCCAAGGAATCAACCCGGGAAGGAGCAAGCCGAAGGGTAAGATAACGTTGCTAGTGACGTTTGGCAGCGAGCTGAACTTCAGGACAGAGAGGATCACTTTTGACGTTGCCGATTTTCCATTGCCCTACAATGGAATTCTCGGTCGTCCAGCGCTCGCCAAGTTCATGGCGGCCTCTCACTACGCATACAACATGCTCAAGATGCCAGGCCCGATAAGCGTCATCTCTGTCCCCGACGACAAGAAGGATGCCCTTATCTGTGCCGACAAGATCTACCGGGAAGCAGCAGCCGCAACGGATCACAAGCCACTTGCCGCGGAAGCTCCCGGAGGGAAGAAGAAGACCAAGCCCGGCAAGTGCTCTGGTGCCCACTCTGGCAAGCGCACCTCTTCGGAGTGCTGCGCTACCGTCGAGGACGCGCCATCGAGCTCCACCGGCAAGAGTAAGAAGTCAATGGCAGCCCCGCCAACGACCAAGAAGGTGTCCGCCAAGGAGGACGGCACTGGTGGTACCTTCACCATCAGTGCCACTCTCGACCCCAAATAGGAAAGCGTGCTCATTGCTTTCCTGCGGGCGAATGTCGATGTGTTTGCCTGGCAACCATCTGACATCCCCGGCGTTCCCAGGAAAGTGATTGAGCACCACCTCGCCGTCTGTCCTCATGCGCGGCCCGTCAAGCAGAAAGTCAGGAAGCAAGCGGTGGAGCGCCAAGAGTTCATCGCAGAAGAGATCAAGAAGTTGGTAGCGGCAGGCCTTGTCAGAGGTGTGCTCCATCTGACGTGGTTGGCCAATCCTGTTGTCGTGCGCAAAGCAAATGGGAAATGGAGGCTTTGCATCGACTTTACCGATGTTAACAAAGCTTGTCCCAAAGATCCCTTTCCCTTGCCGCGCATTGACCAGATTGTTGACTCCACGGCCGGATGTGACCTGCTTTCATTTCTTGACGCATACTCAGGATACCATCAGATCTTCATGGCTGAAGAAGATGAGGAAAAGACCGCATTCATCACTCCATGTGGCACGTACTGTTTCGTACGGATGCCTTTCAGTTTGAAGAATGCTGGTTCGACGTTTGCGAGGGTTGTCCATACCGCTTTTGAGCCGCAAATCCACAGAAATGTGGAAGCCTACATGGATGACATAGTGGTCAAAAGCAGGAATAGGGCAACCCTGATTCAAGATTTAGAAGAGACCTTTACGAACCTATGCAAGATCAGCCTCAAGCTCAACCCCAAGAAGTGCGTGTTTGGAGTCCCTTCCGGCAAGCTTCTCGGTTTCTTCGTGTCTCAGCGAGGAATCGAAGCCAATCCAGACAAAATCAAGGCTATCGAGCAGATTGAAGCACCAACACGCGTCAAGGATGTACGAAGGCTTGCCGGCTGCGTCGCGGCTCTCAGCAGGTTTATTTCCAAGTCTGCAGAACGCGCCCTGCCATTTTTCAAAGTTTTGAAAAAGGCGGGTCCAGTGAAATGGACTCCGGAAGTGGAGGCTGCGCTGCAGGACTTGAAGAAATACCTGTCCTCCGCTCCAATACTTGTCGCGCCTAAACCACAAGAGAAGTTGCTACTGTACCTGGCGGCAACCAGTCAAGTGGTTAGTGCTGCGTTAGTAGCAAAGAGGGAGGCAGATGATGAGCTAGCAACCGCGGCAAGTGCGTCCAGCGACAAGCAGGAGGCTTTCCCGACAAGCTCTGGCCCCGACAAGGATGAATCTACGCAGGAGCGAGTGGAGGTGCAGAAGAAGAGAATGGTGCAGCGCCCAATTTACTTTGTCAGCTCCCTTCTGCAGGGGGCTAGGTCAAGGTACTCTGGTGTGCAGAAATTGCTTTTCGGCCTTCTCATGGCCTCGAGAAAGCTGCGCCATTACTTCCAAGCACATGAGATTACAGTTGTCACCCGCTTTCTGCTGAAGCGATACTGCAGAATCCAGAAGCAACAGGCAGGATTGTTGAGTGTGCACTGGAACTGTCAAGCTTCGGTCTCAAATTCGAGAGCACTTCAACTATCCAAAGCAGAGCATTGGCGGAGTTCATAGCAGAGTGGACACCGACACTAGAAGAAGAGATCCCAGAGACGAGCATCCCCGTCAAAGAAGCAAGCAAAGTGTGGCTGATGTATTTTGATGGTGCCTTATCGCTGCAAGGCGCTGGTGCTGGCGCGTTGCTTATCGCGCCCACCGGAGAGTATCTCAAGTACATAGTCCAGATGCACTTCCCCAAGGAGCAAGAAACCAACAATACTGCAGAGTATGAAGGTTTGCTTGCCGGTCTCAGGATCGCGGCAGAACTTGGGATCAAGAAGCTCATTGTCAGGGGTGACTCGCAGCTTGTCGTCCGCCAAGTGAACAAAGATTACCAGAGTCCGTTGATGGAAGCGTACGTTGATGAAGTGAGGAAGCTAGAAGAGCACTTTGACGGCCTGCAAATGGAACACATTCCAAGAGCTGAGAACGACATTGCTGATGACCTGTCAAAGTGCGCAACACTTAAGTTACCTGTGGAGCCAGGAACCTTTGTGCTCAAGCTGACTCAGCCATCCGTAACACCATCAACCGGACAGAGCAAGAAGAGGAAGTTGGTCTCCGGCGACTATCTTCCGGGAGAGCTCCCCGGAGCCGCCGCCAAGAAGGTCCCCAAGATCGACGCCAAGAGTGCTGAGGAGCAGTCTACTCCGGCAAACCCCAGGGTTTGTTCCGTAGAAGCAGGCGCTCCCGACAAGTTTTGCTCCGGCAAGCTTGCCGGGGAACATCAAGCTCCGGCTGAGCCCCAAATCCTCGCCTATAAGCGGATGTTCCCGCAGCAGCAGATGTGCCTTCAGTCCTTGTTGTCGATCCACAGGCTCCAGCATGGGCGCAGCGGACTGTCCATTTCCTCCAGAACGGAGAACTTCCCAAAGAACAAGAAGAAGCGGAAAGAGTAGCCCGACACTCAAGTATGTACCAGTTCGTTGATAACACACTGTACAGAAGAGGGCGCAACAGTGTGAAATTGAAGTGTATTCCCCGGGAAGACGGACAAAAGCTATTGGCAGAGATGCATGGAGGCATATGTGGTCACCACATTGGCGCAAGAGCACTTGCCGGCAAAGCGTTCCGGCAAGGTTTCTTCTGGCCGACAGCCCTCCAGGATGCAACTGCACAAGTCACCAAGTGTGAAGCGTGCCAGTTCCATTCCAAGCACATACACCAGCCAGCTCAAGCTCTCCAGACGATCCCTTTATCCTGGCCATTTTCGGTCCGGGGGCTCGACATCCTCGGCCCCTTCCCCCGAGCTGTCGGGGGCTTTGAGTACTTGTATGTCGCAATCGACAAGTTCACAAAGTGGCCAGAAGTGGAACAGTGAGGAAGGTGACAGCACAGTCAGCAGTCAAGTTCTTCAGGTCAATTGTTTGCCGCTTCAGGATCCCCAACAGGATCATCACCGACAATGGTACGCAATTCACGAGCCGCGCCTTCATGCAATACGTCCAAGATCTCGGCGCCATGGTCTGCTTCGCTTCTGTTGCTCATCCCAGGAGCAACGGTCAAGCGGAGAGGGCCAATGCCGAAGTGCTGCGCGGGCTCAAGACCAGAACTTTCGACAGGCTGCACAAGTGCGGAAGAAACTGGATCGAGGAGCTACCGGTGGCTCTTTGGTCGATCAGAACGACGCCAAATCGAGCCACTGGCCAGACACCATTTGCTCTAGTCTATGGAGCAGAAGCAGTTACCCCCGCGGAACTCGTATATGGGTCACCTCGAGTGCTCGCTTATGATGAGCTTGAGCAAGAGCGGCTGCGTTAAGATGACGCGCTGCTCCTTGAGGAAGATCGTCTTCAGGCTGTTGTGCGAGCCGCTTGCTACTAGCAAGTTTTGCGTCGCTACCATAGCCGCAAAGTTAAAGCCAGAAGCTTCGAGGAAGGCGACCTTGTTCTTCGGCGCGCTCCGTCCGCCAAGAATCACAACAAGTCGACGCCGAAGTGGGAAGGCCCTTACCGGGTGAGACGAGTCACGAGGCCCGGCGCTGTCCGCCTTGAGACCGAAGATGGCACTCCGGTGAGCAACTCCTGGAACATTGAGCATCTTCGTAAGTTTTACCTATAAGGCGCGGTTGTCGGACCCCGTCCGACAACCACCCTTTTGTACAAGTCTTGCGGCTGTTGCATGTAATCCTTTGTACAAAGCCAGGCGCAGAACCTGAGCAGCAATAAATGAAGCGCTGGCGCCCTAAGTTTTAGCATGCATGCTGAGTCGAGTCTCGTCCTTGGTTAGGGTTGATAGTGCCTAACAGCTGCTAACCCCTAGCTTAGAGGTCGGGTCTGCGTCCTTTTTTCCTGTTCTTTCATTTCCCTTGGTTCGCAGGGTTTTACATATCCTGGCCAGACCGGTTAAGGACGAAGAAGAGAAGAAGGGCGGACCAGCATCTGGTCCCCGGCAAACCAGTGTTGCCGGGAGCTGCAAGTACGAAGATTCGCTCGCGGCAAGCCAAAGTTGCCGGGGGCAGCAATCCCAGATAAGTTTTTCATCCCTTGTCATGCATTCTCTTATGGACTGAGGAATGTGAAAACCTTGTTTCTTCCTAAAAAGCTACCGTGCTCCCTTAACTCTAGGCCCCAGAGCGCGTTCCTGGGGCCAGTTTTGGTAGTAGTCGCGGCGGCAAAGGGACGGAATGAGGAGCCCGAACCCGCCTCATCCCTACCTCCGCCAAAGGCGTGAGAAAGGTCGAGTGGCGCGGGAAGACGGCAGGGCCTGTTGTCGGGCAAAGAAGTGTCTGTCTTAACGATATAAAGGATTCGCTCCTTGGCGTGGGTTTTACCCGCGGGACAAATGGCCCGGCAAACATCCCCTTTTCATTAAAAAAACATTCCGCTCAGGTATAGTTCAGAGAGAATGAAAAACATGAGAGATGGGATTACAAGCTTTAAATGCAACTAAAGCCCGAGGGCTTACAAGTTAAAAAGAGATAAGGTGCCCGTAATCCCTTTCTTGTCTCTCTCCTCGGGAGGTAGGACAAGCAGGCGAGAAGGGCAAAAGGGGCGCCTAGGCGAGCTACGGGTGGCAGAAGACACCAAGAGAACACCCCGGGGGCCGTCTGAAAGCTGGACGGTGACGGCGGCGCCGGAAGCAGGGCTCGACGAGGCGGCAGGACGTCAGCACGCTGTCGAGGGCACCGTGCCCCCGTACTCCGAGTTGACGGCCTTGCCGCCCGCCCTCTTCCTCTTCCGCAGCCTTCCAACGCCAGCCGCCAAGGAGACGACCCCGAGAAGCTCAAGGAGCCGGCGACACGGATGATGGGGTCGCCGGTGCCACACGGAGCCGCGACCGGCGCCTAGTCGGACCCGTCATCCCGACGACCGCTACCCTCGTCGTCGCTGTCGCTCCCCTCCTCGTCGCTCTCGCTCGAGGAGGAGCCTTCGCTGTCGGAGGAGCTATGCACGCAGCACCGGGCCCGTGTCCCGTAGCACCCGAAGACCTTGACCGAGAGGAGATCGCCCTCCATCAACTTAAAATGGAGGGTGAACCCCTCCATCAAGCTGTGGATACGGGCGAACGTCTTCCACCCTCGACCAAGATACATCACGCCGGGGGCTGGGGACTCAACGTGGACCCGCGTGCCGCTGATCCCGCAGCCCCTCATGCGCAGTCTTAGCGTCACGGGTTGTTCCATCTCCATCACGCTTGCGAAGGGAGCCGGGAGACGGAGGCGACGACGAGGCGCCCGGCGCAGCCTGACGAAGAACTCGCACGGGTCGTCCCCGATGTGGACCGCCGTGAGAAGAGGAGCCGCGGGCGGAGGCGAGGCCGGCGCGTCGCCCCGTCCGCCTCGTCCCCGAGCGCCTCGGCCTCGTCCACGACCTTGTCCGCGACCTCGCCCCCTCCCCCTTCCCCTTACGGCTGGCTCTGCCACTGCGGGTGCAAGGGGAGGAGGGGCGCGTTGCATAGCGGCGACCCTCGCCGCCACCGATGAAGGACCAGGGTTCCCTTTCTCCATGGCGAATGGAGAGAGGGGATCAGAAGCTGAAGGAAAGAAAAGATGAAGGAGTGTGGATTTCCGTCGCCCCCTCTTGCTCTTTATAAAGGAGCAGGATGGGGCCTCGGCCGCCCCGCTCAGCCAATCAAGACGCAGCAAGAGCAGGCGACTGGGACCGGCCTACTGTCTCGACCCGCGACGACCCGATTTCCTGCCTCCACCGTCCGCAACTCCAGGTGCATGGAAGCCGCGTGGCTGGCATGCAGGACCAAGGCGACGGATGAGGCGACCTCTCCCCGCCCCGTGATCGTGGGGAGCGGACGCCTCGGAAACCATGCCTTGGCCCCGTCCAGCAAACGAGCCGTGCCTCCACGCCTCCCTGCACTTATGGAGAT
The DNA here is from genome assembly GCA_032464435.1 of Aegilops umbellulata. NCBI lineage: Eukaryota > Viridiplantae > Streptophyta > Magnoliopsida > Poales > Poaceae > Aegilops > Aegilops umbellulata. The sequence goes on from CP136055.1 coordinate 186,665,395, forward strand.
GGCGCGAACCGCCCCCCTTTATTGCGACGTGACGCATGCCTGCGGAGCTCAGCCCCGCGCACGCCGCCCACGTCACGCACGACTCTCCCCACGATGCCGCGTTCGACGCGTGCCGTTTGGGGAGGGCGTGGTGGATGCAGAAAAAGATGCAGCGTGACCCAGGCCGCGCGTGCCCGTGCACTGTTTTGGGCCTGGCCCAACAGCGCTTGGGACCGTGTATGGCCCAGGCCCGGGGGCTCCTGTCGGTGTACTAAAGAAGGGGTACCTTAGTACCCCGAACTTGTGCACGGGCAGTCGTAGCACCCCGCGGCAAGGCTTGCCAGGTGATCGCCAAAACTCTCCATGGTCCCTTTTTGGGCCATCCAAGAACAAAGTATTTGAGCCAAGGCCCCGGCAGGAGGAGCTTGCCGGGAAGGCCACCCGAAGAGAGCAAGGCCCCGGCAAGAGGAGCTTGTCAGGACGGTCGCTCGAAGCACAAGGCCCCAGCGAGAGGAGCTTGCCGGGAAGGCCGACCAGGGCACGACAAGAGACTTGCTGCGACGCGCCACGCGTCCCGGCAAGGACCGGTGAGCGACAAGCTCCCGGGTGCGACAAGGCATCAACTGCAGCAAGACGCTTGCCGCGGCAAGTCACCACCCCGCACCTGCGTTCCAGCTCATCAACCCACGTGTCGCTCTAGGGCCATTCCAGGCGTACATGGCGAGAGGCTGCGCAGCCAGGGGCATGCGGTGGCGAAGCAACGCTGACAGGACAGCCGTTGTGGAAAACGGTGGCGCCCCTGACGGTCCCTTTTCTGCACTGTTTGGGCGACCTAGACGGGCATTTAATGCCCTTGTCCCCTGCCGTCAGAGTTAGGTATGATAGCACTGTGCAAACAACTGTACCCAACACAGCGTTTTCCAGTTTTACCCCCGCCTACGTTGCCACCTGTGGGTAACCTCTTGCGCATATAAAAGGAGGCCGCATGCGCAACGTAGAGGGGGGAGGGAGGGAGGAGGAGGCCACTCACGCTCGGTCTGATTAGTTACCTGAGTGTACTGTAGCACTCAGCGCTCCCGAACAAGAACACAATACAAACCACAAAGTAGCAGTAGGGTTTTACGCATCCGTGCGGCCCGAAGCTGGGTAAACCCCTTGTGTGCATCGCCTCGATCCGCTCTTCGCGCGACCTCCGCCCCCCGCCGATCCATAAAGGGGCTCGGTCCCCATAGGTGTTCGTGGAGGCCGATTTCCCCCGACAAAAGGCAAGTAAAGCATCTCATAGACCATGGGCTTGTGCGCGAAAGTTTAAGTCCTTGTGTCGTACCGGTCATCCTTGTACCAAAACGAGACGGTAGCTTTCGCATGTGTCCGCTTTAACCCCTTCAAGCTAACCCGTCGCGATGGCTCCATGACTAAGTCCTTTCATGAGGACATCTTCCGTGAAAAAACCACGACAGTTGGCGCCCACCGTGGGGCTATCGCACGATGGTTTCAGCTTCTTGGAGGGCAACTTCGAAGGACTCAAGGGCTACGCTGTGGGCTGGATGACAAAGAGCCGTCGCGGCAAGCTCTACGTCGACGACGCAGGATGGGGCCCCGAGGCCGGCTCAATCGAGTACGGATACCGGGTCCCCTTTGGTGGCATACACGTCTTCATTGGCAAGATCGGCGAACCGGGCCCTGGGCCGGACATCTGCACCGACCTCGTCGAAACGGCTCAGCGTGCATGATCCGCCCTAGTTAAACCGGCCGTGAAGCGTGCCTTCGTGGGATTCATCCATGGAGGAGAGTACGAGGGCGGTTCCGAATCTGGTGGCAAGACCGTCATTTATTCCGGCGACGAATCCTCGACCGGAGAAGCCGGATCACTATATCAGTTGCAAGATGGCCGGATTGGGGGCTGTTCTGATAGCGACAGTATTCCGGACCACTTTGATCTGCCAAACTGGATCAGAATATTCATGGCCGAGACACAAGCAACGATCCACTCTTCGACCGCAGCAGCAATGATCTCCGGATCAAGAACGGCGACGGCAGCTGCGGCAGGAGGCCCTGTGCGCCCGCCGGCTCAAGTTTTATTTGATCTGTTTGATGCGTTGACAACACTCATGGCAGAGGCTAATCCGGCGGATGAGAACGCCCACGATGCCGAAATTGCGAAAGTGAGGGATCAGATCACTCAAGCCAAGGCCGACCTAGCAGCTGAGAATGCCACGATGACTACAGAGCGGGCCGCTTTGGATGCGCAAGCCTACCGACTTATGCTGGATCAGAATGCCTCGCATGAGGTCCTGAAGCGAAAGCACCGGTCTCACTTTCCCTCGGTTTTCGAAGCTAGAGATCTCTTCAACACTCCAGGAGCAGGAACCAGTAACCCGTCGGTGGTAAACCGGGCAGAAGCGCGAGGGACGGGCGCGCCGGTTCATCCTCGCTTGATGGATTCGCCTCGTCAAAACACTATGGTACCTCAGGTCGTCCCGACACCTCCAGGTCACTATTCTAACCCGATGGATAACCTTGTTGCTGCAGCTGCACGGCTGGAGGCCATCCCAATTGAAGGTGATTCTCCACAGGCGGTGGAAATGCGCCGGGTTAAGGAGCTTCTTCGGACAGCTTTGATCCAGCAGGAAGCATACTCATACAGTCGTGACCGAATTCACTCCACCCCTCGTCCAAGCCGGAGCTATAGCAGGCATATGGATGAACCGGCTGCGTCAAGTAATGCACGAAACCGTGAAGTACCCCGTGGTAACAACCCGGCGGGTGGTGTTGGTGATGCTCAGGAGGTGGTGGACCGGGCCCGAGCGTGCAGGGAGGCCGAGTTAGCAGCACAGTACGAGGCTCGCCAGCTTACGCCGGTTTGTCCAACTACCTCGGTAGAGCGTGGCGTTTCTTCTAGCTCTTTAGGGGTGCCTTGTCTGGTCCACGCTTTATGCAACGTGCGCCTGCCCAAAGATTTTAAGGGCCCGCGCAAGGTGCCGAATTACACTGCTAATCAGCCTCCAGAGACATGGATAGAGAGCTATTAGATGGCCATGGAGATGCTGGATGTGGATGATGCGGCGTGTGCAAAGTACTTCACCATGATGCTTGAAGGAACGGCCCGTACTTGGTTAAAAAGTTTGCCGGCCAACTCTATCAGTTCATGGGCCCAACTGCGAGCCCGGTTCATCTAGAACTTCAAGGATACATGTAAACTGCCCATGTCAATAGTGGACTTAGCAGCCTGTGTTCAGGAAGAAGGAGAATCAACGACTCCTTGGGTGCGCCGGGTCTCACAAATTTTGCACCTGTCAGACTGTATCAATGCCAACACAGCGGTTATAACCTTGGAAGGCAATTGCCAGTTTGGGCCTCTAAAGTTGAAATTGGGACGAATGAAGCGCCATTGCAATGATATAGGGACCCTCATGGCTGCGTTAGTGAAGTATGCTGATTCTGATAGTACCAAGGATCCCGAGTCTGATGATGACAAGGCAGGGAAGGGAAAGAAGAACGGCAACTCCAAGGTACAGCAGCATAACCCGGCGGGTCATGGAAACGGAGGCAAGCGCAAAGCGGATGGCAGCATGGACTTTGTGGCTAATACAAACGCACAGGACAAAGGCCAGTGAAGTAAAGGTAAAACACCGAATCGCAATGGAGCGCCTAATCCTAACCCGGACCGCCTATCTTATCTGTTGAACCAGCCCTGTCCAAAGCATGGGACGAAGGAAGTGCCGGCCAATCATCTTTGGAAGGATTGTTACATTATGCAGGAGTTCAAGAACTCTAATGCTTCCCGGTATGACCACGGATCAGGTGGTGGCTCAGGATCCGGGCCGGGTTACGGCGGAGGAAATTCCGCTTTAGGATTTAATGATAATCTGGGCGGACATAACAATCTGGGTCATCAGAGTAGTCAAGGTGGTTACAATCAGCAGCAGCAGGAGCAGTCGGGTTACCAGAGTAACCCGAAGCAGTTGAATAGTGGGCAATATCATGTCTTCACCACTAGCTTGGACATGCGAGATCAAAACCTTCATAAGCGAGCAGTAAACTCTGTTGAACCGGCCATGCCCCATTACCTACGCTGGTGTGAACAGCCAATCATATGGAGCAGAGAGGATCACCACCCCCGGGTTGATAATCCGGGTCAGCTGGCATTGGTGGTGGCACCTCAGGTGGGAGGTTATAAGTTCACTAAGGTGCTCATGGATGGAGGAAGCAGCATTAATATCTTACACTATGAGAACTTCCGTCGTATGAGATTAACAGATAAAAATCTTAAACCATCCAATACGGTATTCCATGGTGTGGTACCTGGTAAGTCAGCATATCCTGTTGGCAAGATAGCTCTGGAAGTGGCCTTTGGAGATGATCATGATTCCAGGTTAGAGACTTTGACTTTTGAGGTGGTAAAGATCCAGAGCCCATATCACCCCCTGTTTGGGCGGCCGACTTACGCCAAGTTTATGGCACGGCCATGTTATGTGTATTTGCAGCTCAAGATGCCGGGTCACAAGGGGACAATAACGGTTCATGGAAGCCGTAAGATCGCTTTGGAATGTGAGGAAGGTGATGCTGCTTACGCAGAGTCGGTTTGTGCCACGGAGGAGCTGAAGTATTCCAAGGACAATGTTGATCCGTCAGACATGACTCCATTGAAAAAGCCAACTACAGAGCATGATCCAGCCCTGAAGTTCAAATCGGCCGCTGAGACTAAGCTTGTTGACTTCGTACCTGGCGATTCGTCCAAGCAGTTCAGCATCAGTACCAATTTGGATCCGAAATAGGAAAGCGCGCTCATCGAGTTCATCCGTGAGAATCGGGAAATTTTTCATGGAAGCCTTCTGACATGCCAGGTGTACTGAGGCAACTCGCTGAGCACATTCTTAATATGGATCCTAAGTATAAACCGGTGAAACAGTTCCTCCGACGGTTTAACAAAAAAAGTCGCAAAGCTATTGGAGAAGAAGTAGCCAGGCTCTTAGCGGCTGGCTTTATCGTTGAGGTTTTCCATCCTGAATGGCTGGCTAATCCGGTGCTGGTCCTTAAGAAAAATGGCACCTGGTGCATGTGTGTGGATTACACAGATCTTAACAAAGCTTGTCCAGCAGATCCTTTTGCCCTCCCCCGTATTGATCAAATTATTGATGCTACGACGGGTTGTGAGCGTTTAAGTTTTTTGGATGCATATTCTGGTTATCATTAGATCAAGATGGCAGTTAAGGACCAGGAGAAGACGGCCTTCATAACTCCCTTTGGAGCCTTCTGCTATGTATCTATGCCCTTTGGGCTCAAGAGTGCCCAGGCAACTTATCAACGATGTGTACGGAATTGCCTTCATAAACAGATTGGCCATAATGTACATGCCTATGTGGATGATATTGTGGTTAAGTCAAGGGAAAAGGAGAATCTGGTTGACGATTTGAAGGAAACCTTCAATAACCTGAGGACGTACAAGATGATGCTCAACCCGGCCAAGTGTGTCTTTGGTGTACCGGCTCGCAAGTTATTGGGTTTTCTGGTGTCCAATAGGGGAATTGAGGCTAATCCGGAGAAGATCACAGCAATCACCTCCTTGGCTAAACCGAAGTGTATCAATGATGTTCAACGCCTGGCAGGCCGGATTGCCGCGTTAAGCCGGTTTATCAGGCGCCTTGGTGAGAAGGCGATCCCTTTATATCAGATGTTGAAGAATACATATCAATTTGTCTGGAGTTCTGCCGCTGATCAAGCGTTGGAGGACTTAAAGCGGCAGTTGGCCGATCCGCCTGTGCTCGCCGCTCCAATGACAAGGAGCCATTGCTGTTATATGTTGCCGCCAATGCTCGTGCAGTCAGTGTGGCTATTGTGGTAGAGCGAAAGGAGACAAGCAAGGAGCATCCGGTTCAGCATCCGGTTTACTATATCAGCGAGGTGCTTATTGAGTCCAAGCAACGATATCCGCATTGGCAGAAGCTGGTATATGGCGTTTTTATGGCAAGCAGGAAGCTTAAGTAGTACTTCCAGGGACATCCCATCACAGTGGTCAGTTCTGCTTCCTTGGGAGATATAATCCAGAATCGCGAAGCAACTGGCCGGATTGCCAAGTGGGCTATAGAGCTTGGGCCGCACGGATTGAAATACGTGCCTCGGACGGCGGTCAAGTCTCAAGCACTTGTTGAGTTCATCAATGACTGGACAGAACTGCAAGCACCTGAAGAGAAGCTGGATCACACATATTGGACTATCCATTTTGATGGGTCCATGCAATTGGAGGGCTCGGGGGCTGAAGTCGTATTAACTTCCCCACGAGGCGATAAGTTTTGTTACGTTCTCCGCTTAATGTTGCCTTGTACTAACAATGCAGCTGAGTATGAATCCTTGCTCCGTGATCTCTGGATGGCTAAGGAGATGAATCTAAGCCGAGTTAAGTGCTTTGGTGACTCGGATTTGGTGGCTCAACAGGTGTCTGGCACTTGGGACTCCAAGGACCCACTCATGGCAGCATATCGTCGTGAGGTGGATGTTGTTTCAGGTCAATTCAAAGGTTATCAGGTGGACCATGTGGACCGCCGGAAGAATGAAGCGGCAGACGCTTTAAGCCGGCTGGGCTCTCAACGCAAACCGGTCCCGCCTAACGTTTTCCTGGATGTGCTGCATAACCCGTCGGTCAAGCTCCCTGGTGAAGAGGATTTGGCTATTCCTGATTCGGAGGCTCAATTGGTGGCAGCTCTTCATGTTATTCCGGATTGGAAGACTCCTTATCTTGCATACTTGAACCAGGGCGAGTTACCAGAGGATGAGATTCTGGCCCGGCAGATAATCCGGCGATCCAAGTCCATGACTATTGTCAATGGCGAGTTGCATCATTGCAGTGTGTCACGGGCGTTTCAATGCTGTGTGTCCCCTAGGGAAGGCTGTGAAATCTTACGCGAGATCTACGAAGGAGATTGTGGTCACCACGCCGGTTCAAAATCTTTGGTGGCTAAAGCAGTTCGCCACGGCTTCTATTGGTTGACTGCTCATGCTGATGTGGAAGATCTGGTCAGACGATGTGAAGGTTGCCAAAAGTTCTCAAGATGTGCTCATGTGCCGGATCAAGAATTGAGAATGATTCCAATCACTTGGCCGTTTGCGACTTGGGGCCTGGATATGGTGGGGCCTTTCAAAAGGTCCAAGGACAAGAAGACCCACCTCTTGGTGGAGGTTGACAAATTTACAAAGTGGGTGGAGGCAGAACCCGTTAGCAAGTGTGATGCGGCCACGACAGTTCAATTCATCAAAACGGTGATTTTCCGGTTTGGCTTTCCACGCAGCATCATTACTGATAATGGTACCAACTTGTCCAATGGTTCTATGAAGGAGTACTATCAACGTGAGCACATCCGGCTTGACGTTTCATCAGTGGCTCACCCCCAGTCCAATGGTCAAGCAGAGAGGGCTAATCAAGAGATCTTGCGAGGCATCAAGCCCCGGCTTATGGTTCCTTTGCAACGAATGTCGGGTTGTTGGGTTGAAGAATTACCATATGTATTATGGAGCATTAACACCACACCCAACAGATCAACAGGATATACGCCGTTCTTCATGGTCTATGGAGCGGAGGCGGTTCTCCACAGTGACATCCGTCATGATTCACCTTATGTAGCGGCATATGTTGAAGCGGACAACGAGGTAGCACGGCAAGATGCTTTGGACTTGTTGGATGAAGAGCGAGACATAGCGGCCGCCCGTTCGGCGATTTACTAGCAAGATCTTCGTCGTTATCACAATCGTCAAGTCAGAACTAGAACCTTTTAGGAAGGAGATTTGGTACTTCGGCTCATCCAAGACTAGACTGATATGCACAAGTTATCCCCACCTTGGGAGGGACCCTTCGTGGTCAGCAAGAATCTGCACAACGGTTCATACTATCTGATCGATATTCGAGAGCATAAAGACTCACGTACATCAGAGGAGGAGACCAACAGGCCGTGGAACATAGCTCATCTTCGGCCTTACTATACCTGAGCAATTGGCTCTACTTATGTACATGCTATGACAATGTATATATTATGATCAATATAATAAACCGGAGCCTTAGCTAAAGCGGGGTCTCTGTTCTTTTTACATCATGTGTGGTTACACGGAGTTTTATCTGTCTTAAAGCGGCCTCCGGTTTACCCCTTGAGTTAGCTTTTTAAAAAAGCTTCATATTATATCACTTGGGGCCTTGGTCGTATCTGAACCAATGCAACACCTTTTGATAGGCGAAAGCCATGAGATCACTTGGGGACTTGGTCACGTCTGAACCAGTCACGCCTCTTGATCGGCCTAAGGCCACAGAATCACTTGGGGGCTTGGTCGAACCCGAACCATTGCTACACCTCTTGATCGGCATAATGCCACTACATCATTTGGGGACCTGGCTGACTTGAACCATAGCTACGCCTATCGAGGGCTTGGTCGTGTCCGACCATGGTAATGCCACTTGATCGGCTCAATAGCCTCTTTTTGCAAATGGTTTTATCATTGCCTTTGCTTGAAATTTTCTTTGATAAATATTTCTTTGTTGCGTTTTAAAAACTGACAATTCTTAAACCGGTTCAACTGTCAATTGACGGAACACGGTCCATTCTTAATCCGAAGACTTTTTACCCGGTTTGATTTTTTGTTAACATCCCATTATGGGGTAACACGGTGTTTATCATAACCTGGCATGGTTTACATGGTAAACCGGCATTATATATGCATGAGCGGTTTTTTCTCCCCTGACGGTATGAGTTCATAAACCGCCGCTTCAAGATTGGCCAAGCCAATTTCATGCCCAACGATGGCAGGTATTATGTATCAGAAAATTTGATCATGTACTTAAATTCAAGATATTTGATTTCGTATATGCAGAAATCGTAATCCGCCTGGCGGTACAACCGCGGCGGCGCTTCATGATCTTTTGATTGCAGAAAATACTTTGGAGTTTTCGTCACCCAAAAGAAGCACAAGTTGCAGTAATTATGCACGCAGGCATATCAAACTCAAGAGTATCGGCTAGCCTATTACAAGGCAACACGGTGCCCAAATAAGATCATTGTTTTTTCCACAGAATGCAAAGGAGCAACAATTTAAAACCGGCTTCTAGTTCAAGCTTGGTCACTAGCTTGGCCTGATGGTTGCGGATCATCTCGTGCCGCTTAAACTTTTGCTTGTCTACCCAGCGGCTGGAAATCAACAGTTGCCCAGTCGATTCCCTTTAATGCTTGAAAGACAGCTTCATCATGGATCAGCAACGACGGTTCAATATTAGGAGCGTAAGTATGCTTATGGATTAGAGGGATAAGATTCTCCGCTTCAGGAATCGGTGCAGCTACTCGCTTGTTTTGGTCATCATATTGGGCTTGATAATGAGACAAGTCTGCCTCTTGAACTAGTTGACAAGCTAGAGGACGCACCTCCCGGTTTATTCCTCACAGATCCGCTTCACTAAACTCCGACCCGTCTTCCTTCAAGCTGGGATAGCCCTGAGCTGCTTCAATAGGGTCGAAATCTGGCACCCAAACTTTTTCCCGGATCAAGGCATTTATAGCACCGGATCGAGCAGCAGACTTTTTCAGCTCTTCAACCCGGACAGGAAGCATCGACAACCTTTTAAGGGTGTCTTGGATCAAGGAGGGCACCGGATTGTTGTGGGATGCAGTCGAGATAATCCGCTGCGCACCAGTATACAATTGCTCGATCAAGGTGTAGGCGGCTTTCAATTTCTTCCGCACATCCGACCCCAAGTGACTAATGCGTGTCCCTAGAATATTACAAAGGATTAACAAACCGGAAACTCTATAAGATGGCCGAGTCAATCCACAAATCATGCCGGCTTACCGAAGATAGCAGCGGTCATGGCATGCACTTGTCGCTTTACGCTGGTCAGTTCGTCCACTACCGGTTTAAGTGCAGCTTCAGCATTTTCTGCTTGTTTGATTAAAGCGGCTTTCTCAGTGGCCCAATCCGCCCTTTCCTTCTTGAAGCCCTCCTTAAGCTGTTCCATGGTGCTTAAAGCAGTGGTTAATTCCTCTTTGGCTTTGGAGGTTTCAGCTTGCTGGGACTTCACGTTCTCTTGCAGATCGGCGATTTGGCTTTCTCTTTTGTTCAGCTCAGCCTGCGTATAGACAGTAATACGATTCAGACAACAGTGCAAGAATTGAAGTACCAACCACATAACAAGTTATGCCCTTGGTACTTGGGGGCTAATGCATATTTGCTCTTCATCCCACAATTGCTCGAAAAGTCCCAAGCTCAATTGCTCGAAAAGTCCCAAGCTTCTGTGACTTCGTCATCTGTGAGCTGGATGTCAATGTGTCGCAGCGGGTTGCTGACACTGCCAGTATACTCGCACATCAAACCGGAGCGCTGGCTGAGGGGCAGTATGCTCCAAGATATCCAACAGCGAGCAAGATCAACCCCTGTTAAACCGTTAGCCATAAAGGCCCTGAGCTTGGATAGTTGAGGAGCATAGTTTCTTCTCTCTTTGGCAGTCAACCTTTGTGGAAAGGGATGCGTGTTGCTAAGACGTTCTGGACGGTAACCCGGTAAAGGATTTTCGTCAGAAGGAGAGGTATATTTAAAGTAGAACCATGTTTGATTCCACTCTTTGGGATGACTGTGCAGTTTGTCGTGAGGATAAGTGACCTCCTTTCTCTTTTGGATCGCCATACCGCCTAACTCCGTGTTGGCACCGTCAGTAAATTCAGTACGGCGGTTTAGATGGAAGCAGTCTCTGAACAATTCAACTGTGGGTTCCTCTTGAAAGAATACCTCATAGAGCACTTGGAAGTGACATATGTTGGTTACAGAGTTTGGCCCAATGTCTTGCGGGCGGAGTTGGAAATTGGCTAAGACATCCCGGTAAAATTTTGAACCGGGAGGATTGAAGCCCCGGGATAGATGATCCGCGAAAACAACAACCTCTCCCTCTTGGGGCGTGGGAGGACATTCTGTACCGGGGACCCTCCAATGAATAACCTTTTTACTGCTCAAAGCGCCAGTTATGACTAAATTGTTCAACTGAGTCTCGGTCACGCGAGAGGGAACCCAATTGCACTCGTACACTTGTTTAGCCATGATGTGATCTACAAAGGCAACAATTCCGGTTCAAGAATATGTTGGACAAATATACACTGGTGCATACATTGTTAACCCGGAGGCAGTTATTTCTAGACCAGAGTTTAATGAAGCGGCAGTGTCTGGCTAAGGAACTCTGGCGGTTTAACAAGGGGACTAATGGTATATACCGGTTTGGTAGTTTTTATACAAAGTTAAATCGCCTGATCTAAACATGGAGACAGTTGAGATTGCGGATAAATAAGTATGCAGAAATAGATTTTACAAGATTCTTCTACAGCATCGGATCTGAAGCATGTTCAGAAAAGAAGAAAAATATTAAAAGGTTCAAAACAGAACAATACTGAATCAATGGGCAGAGATACATGTAGATCTATGGTCTTGAGGCATGAAACTGAAGGCGGATGCTAAAAGCTACCGCTACACAGAGCAAGGGTTCACAGATGCATCTAGGAGCTGTCATATGAACACGAAACAGGCGATGAACACTAGAAGAACATGAAACCCTAGAATAGATCTATGTTGAAAGGAACAGAAGATTTACTGGAGCTGAGGAAGACGCGGAAGGTCGCCGTGGTGCTCTAGTGCGCTCAGGTTAATGCAGCGGCCAAGGTTGATGCAGAAGTTGACGGCGGCGGCGGAGCTCCGAGGCTGGGCGACACAAGGAAGACGAAGCAGAAGGGCACGAAGGGGAGAGAAAGGAAATGACCCTTCGGTCCTATTTAAAATGAAAGGGATATGTGTCAGGCGCGAGAATCAAGGGGCCACGAAACGGAGCTGTTGCTATGATTATCGCAGATCTATTAAAACAAGGAAGCATCATGGATAGCTTCGTTATGACGGATGACATCACTCCGGTTTACAGCAATCAGAGAAGATGACATCATGGCGGTTCACCAATTAATGAGAAGATGCTGAAGATGAAGTTTTTGCTAAGGATTGACATGAACCCGTTCAAATCAATCTAGGGGCATAATGTTGGGGATATTACTATTGGGCGTAAACCGGCCAGGACACGCAGGGTTAACTTCATCAGTAGTAAAGTATATTGAAGCCCATAAAGGAACAGGGCTCAAGGCCCACAGTCAGTTTAAAGCCTGTAGCCGTAAACCGGCGTTGGTATGTAAACTTGCATTGTAAGTTAGGAGTAAGTAGACACCAAACCGGACACATTTATGAGCCGGTGTTGGGACACTGTAAACCGACGGGCGTCACCCATGTATATAAGGGGATGACCCAACGATGGTTCAAGGACAACTGACAACAACTCGAGACTTAAGAGAAGCTTGTTTGCTCACTAGTCATCGAAACCCCATCAATTACATCACAACTAGACATATGCTTTTTGTCGGGGTGGACGGCGTCCCCCGCGAGCACCTATGGGGCCGGAGCCCCTTTCGTTGTCCGGTGAGGGGGGCGGAGGGAGCACGGAGAGCAGATCGAGGCGAGCACACGGGCGGTTTACCCAGGTTCGGGCCGCGATGGACGCGTAAAACCCTACTCCTGCTTGGTTGTATTGAACTGGGGAGCTCGGGAGCTTGGAGAGCTAGCTACACCGAGCGTATGGCTGTCTGGATCCCGAACCTCCGAACCCCCTCTACGTTGCACACGGGCCTCCTTTTATAGCGCAAAGGGGTCACCGACAGGTGTCAACGTAAGAGAAAGGGGTAAAAGTGTAAAAGGGGTGGAAGTTGTAACAGTGCGGGAACAGTGGCGCTACAGTGCGGCACAGTGTTATCATACCTACTTCTGACGGTAGGGGACAAGGGCATTAAATGCCCGTCACGGTCGCCTGGACAGCACCGAGGCGGACCGTTAGGTGCGCCACCGCTCGCCACGGTGGTGGCTGCATGCCACCGCATACCCCAGGCTGCGCGGTGCCCCGCCACGTGCCCTTGGGGGAAACCCCGGAGCGACGCGTGGGCGGGTGAGCTGGAGCGCAGTCCTGAGGTGGCGATTTGCCGCGGCAAGTGGCTTGCCGCGGGGGTCGTCTTCCTGTGCCTGATAGCTTGCTGGCTATCAGGCCTTGCCGGGGCGCATGGCGCGCCGTGGCGGGCTTCTCTTGTGGTGCCTGGGTTCGGCCTTCCCGACAAGCTCCTCTTGTCGGGGTCTCGATCTTCTGTCTCGTGTACTTTGTTTTTGGATGGTATTACACGGGCTTAGTCGTCCCGGCAAGCTCCTCTTGCCGGGGTCTTGTCTTCTTGGCCCGGCAAGCTCCTCTTGCCGGGGGCCTTGTCCTGAATGCTTGGTCTTCTCTTGGTGCTTCCTGGGCGGGCCTCGCCGCAGGGTGCTACAACTGCCCGTGCACAAGTCTGGGGTACTAAGGTGCCCCTACTTTAGTACACCGACAGGAGCCCCCGGGCCTGGGCCACACACGGTGCCGAGCGTCGTTGGGCCAGGCCCTAACAGTGCACGGGCACGCGTGGCCTTGGTCGCGCTGCTCCTTAACTCCGCATCCGTCGCACCTTCCCCAGGCGGCGCGCGCTTATCGCGGCGTCGTGGGGGCGGGGCGTGCGGGGTGAGCGTGACGTGGGTGGCGTGCGCGGGGCTGAACCGCGCAGGCGCGCGTCACGTCGCGCACGATTCTTAATGGCAAGAACGGAGTGTCCGCCACTTCCCCATATAAGGCAGAGGAAACGGGAGCGGCTCCCCTCCTTCGCCTTTACTGCGTCCTCTCCCGTCTCCAGAGATCCCCTTTGCGCTCCGCCTCCATATTTCCTCCGCTGCTCGCTCGCACCTGCGGTGCTACCGGATCCTTCGTCTCCCTTCCCTCGCCGCCTCCGCCATGGCCCCGAAGACCGAGAAGGCGAAGGCGGAGAAGACCAAGAAAGAGAAATCGGAGCACGCGGCGATGCTCACCTTGCTGCGGAAGCAGAACCTCGTCTTCTCGCCGAAGCTCAGCGCGCGGGAGCTCTGGAACAAGTACTACTTGTTCTGGGCCGAGGAGACCAAGGCGCATCCCCGCACCCGAGCCTATCCGGCCGCCGCCAAGGGCAACTACCCCGGCGGGTATTATTTCTTCGCAGCCTTCTTTCACTGCGGTCTTTGCCCTCCTTACTCGGAGTTCTTCTGCGACATAATGAACACCTTCGGCCTCCACCTTCTTGACTTCACTCCCAACGCCGTCCTCACGATGGCGGTTTTCGCGCATATGTGCGAAAACTATATTGGGGTATATCCAAACGTCGCGCTTTTTAGGCACTTCTTCATCCCTAGAGTAGAGGCCGGCGCCCCCCTCGGCGGAGGGATATCTTGGGTCTTTCGCCTGAACAAGAAGGATTCCTACTTGCCGGGGGAGCTCCGCGGCAAATGGGAGGAGTGGCGTGCCGACTGGTGCTGGGTTGTCGAGGACCAGCCGCAACCTTTCACCGCGCCGCGCGCAACACCTATTATGCGCGGCAAGGATTGGAGCGAGCTGGATTCGGACGACCGCAAGCTCGACGTCGCCCTCATCAGGATTCTCCGTCTTCGGGCAGCGAGGCTGTCCGTCGGAGAGGTGGGCGCAGACTTCCTCCGCCGCCGCATCGCCCCTCTTCAAGATAGGAAGAGGCCAGTCTGGGAGTATAGCAACGCGGCGGACATAATGAGGCTGCGCCCCGGGCTCAACTTCAACTTCACGTCGGTGGAGCTGAAGGGGATGGTCCGGGAGCTATTCAAGCATGACCCGGCCCACCCAGAGTGGTTCAGGGAGCCCCGGGGAGTTGTGCCTCTTTGCAACAGCTCGGCCCGGGATTCCCTTCGCGCCATGATGCCCGCGTGCGACTCGCACAGCGTCGACCGCACGTGGATTCCGCCCAAGCCAGACGTCATCATGAACTTCTTCGACAACCTGGCGGAGGTGGCGAAGAAGAAGGACGAGGCCCAGGGGCTGACGCGGGACACCACCGCGCGAGAGGTAGCATGCATAGCTTCTTGGGCTGAAGAGGCCACCGCAGCCGCAGCGGCCGGGGAGTTCGGCTTCTCGCCCGAGGAGGCGGAGGCCGCGGAGGCGTCCCGCCAAGCGGAGGTGGCGGAGATCCACAGACTGCTGAAGCTGCCCCCCGATGAGCTCGCCGGGGTTCCCTCTCTGAGGCACTCCGGGATCCAGGGGATCTTGATCGAGGCCGCGGCGAGGGCCACCACCGCCGGAGGACAAGGGGCCACAGCGCAGGACGCTGGGTCCAGCGGGCTTGCCGGGGTGGAGGAGGAGGACGGTGGTGACGACGACTCCGACGGATCTTTGGAGCTCTACGCCGATGACCTTCCCTCAGCGTCGGAGACCTCCTCGTCCCGTGTAAGCCCCAGGCGTTCTCCAGCGAAGCGTCTCCGCAGGACGGCGATGGGGGCAAAGGCGCCGGCCTCCCGGCAACAACCACCCCGCCAAGCGGCACGAGCCTCCCGGGGGAGCCAGGTTGCGACGAGGGCGCCCGGCGCGTCAGCCACGTTAGGGGCGCCCCGTAAGGCAGCGCCGCACGGAAAGGAGCCCTTGGAGGGTGGAGCGGCGGCTCCGCCCGCTCCCCGGGCCCCGGCAACCGTCGGGACCGCCAAGCGCCCGAGGGAGACCTCGCGTCCCGCTCCCCGCGTGATCGCGCGTCAGGTGGAGTTTGATTTCTCCGCCTTGAGCGACGACGACGACGAGGAAGAACGGGAGTAAGAGCTTTGAGGTCTTGCATCTTCGTAAACTTTGCCTTGATTGTCGCAGGCTCTGATCTTGTTCCTTATCTTAACTTCAGGACCTTGGCGGAGCGAGTGGCGAAGAAAGCCAAGGCGCCCGTGGTTGAGGTTGTGGGCGACTCGCCCACCGCGGCAACTGGGGGCGTGCCGGAGCCCAGCCTGCCGGATCCGAGCGCTGCTCCGAGGGGCAGCCCCCAGCGTAGCCCCCAGCGCAGCCCCCAGCGTAAGTCTGGGTTCCGTACTTTCGCTCGTCGGGCGTGCTTGAGGGATCGTCCCTGCGCGGGTATCTTGATAATACTGTCTCGTGCAGAGGCGGGGCCGCAGCCGCAGGAGCGTCCAAAAACCGCCCCCGAGGAGCCGCGGGCCCCGCCGTCCCCGCCAAGGCCGAGCTCTCCGGTAAAGGAGAGCACCCCGCCAAGGGCGAGCACTCCGCCGAGGGCGAGTACCCCGCCAGGGGCGGGTAGCCCGGCGAGGGCGGTGACCCCGCCAAGGCAGAGCTCCCCGGCGAGGGAACCCGCCACTGATGACGTCCGCCAAGGCAAGCTCTGCGACTTAGTCATCTTGGGTCCGTCCCTTTTTTTTTGGATGTTTGCTTGAATTTCTTTTACTCTCTATTCTCCTTCTTCTAGATTCCCCTCCCCCCGAGCAGATGGAGACGGAGGTCATCAACATCGAGGAGGAGGAGGGCGCGCGCGGCGGCAGCGGCGACGCCCCTGCCGCTGAGGACGCGGCGGGAGCTGCCGAGCCATCCGCGCAGGAGACCGCCCCAGCGGCGGACGCAACGGCCGGGGAGGGGGACGGCGGTCGCACTGCCGACCCGGAGGCAGCAGGAGCGTCAGGCGCTGCGCCGGCCGTCGACCCCTCCGCCGAAAAGGAGCGGGCGGGTCATTACCTTGAAGCCCCCAATGGCATCTTCATCCAGGTGCCATGGGGCTCTTCTGCGCGGGCCCCCGCGGAGGGCGAGGCCCTTGATGGGGAGGTCCTCGCCTCCGCGGGCCTGAAGATTGTCGAGGCGCCCGGCGGGGCCGAAGAGCCCGAGGAGGAGAAGCTGCTTCGCCGGCTCCTGGCCCTTTACCGGGCCAGGCAGGCGAAGCTTGCTTCCCGGGAGAACCTCGTTGCGGAGGCCGCCGTCGAGATGGAGAAGCGTGCGACGGAGCTCCGCGCTGCCAACCAAGCTGCCCTCCGCGGCGTGGCGGAGGAGCGCGAGAGGCTCGCCGGGGAGTACCAGGAGTGGGTGCTGCAGAAGGCCGACGCCGAAGAGCAGCAGCGGCTCGCCGGGGTGGAGCTGTCCCGGCGAGAGGGAGAGCTTGCCCAGCTGCAGGCCAATCTCAACTCCCACGAGGAGGAACTTGCCGCTCGGGAGCGGGCCCTTGGCGAGGAGCTGGAAGAGGCGAAAGCCGCCGCGGCTGCCGCGGAGACCGCCAGGGAGGAGCTTGCCGCCAAGGTCGCGCAGCTAGAGGAGTCGTTGAAGGCGAGCGCGGAGAGGGTCGGCGCGCTCAATGCGGAGCGGGAGAAGGACGCCCACGCCAACTCCGAACTCCAGGCGCGTCTCTCCAAGCAGGGCGACGAGCTGAAGGCCGCCAAGGACTCCATCGAGGCCCTGGAACTGAAAGTCTCCGTGCTGGAGGAGGGGCTCCGCAAGGAGCGAATCTTGGCGGAGAGCGCTAACACTGCCGCCGAGGACTTCCGTCGGACCGTCGCGGTGTGGACCGAGGACCTGGTGTCTTCTGCATCCAACATCGACCAGGAGTTGCTGGCGTTGAAGTTGGAGCACCTCATCTACTCTCCGGACCCGGACCTCCCTCACAGCGCCAAGCTCAGCCTCTTCTTCAGAGGGGTCGCGCCGGCTCTTGCGGATCTTCGGAAGAAGATCCCCGCGCAACTGGCCGAGGAGACGCGCCGGGCCTGCACGGGAACCTTGGAGCGTGTGCTGACGAAGATTGTATACCGCAATCCCGGTATAAATCTCATCAACGTTCTTCGCAGCCTGCCGGCCGACGCTGACATGGAGGCGCTGAAGGAGCAGGTCGCCGACATCATCGCCAGAGTGGGCAAGATTTCCAGGATTGAGGGCGACCGCGTAGACTAGGCCTCCTTTATCTTATCTCTTTTTGCCGCTGCACATGGCGTTATGAGCTCATTAGTCACTGTGATAAGTTACGTAAGGTTTTTATCTTATCTGAACCAATCAGTGCATTGTTATCTTCCTTGTCCTGGCCCTTTACTTTGTATGCTTTTCACCCTACGCTCCCGGGGAACTTTCCGGCAAGGGGCCCTTGGGCTTATAGCGGCCTGCCGGCCAAGGCCTCACCGGGAAGCAACCTCGCCGCAGCCAGTCGCAATCGCGCTCAGCTTGTTGAGTGTGCTCGGAAACGAAACAAGGGCGCGACGCTCATCGCAGCTCACTTAAATCGTTGAGCGTACTCGAAACAAGGTGAGGGTGCGGCTAGCCGCGGGTAGGTTCCTCCGCGCACAGGTTTTCCATACAAAGTGTGACTATTCAAGGAAGACAACCGAAAATTAAGAATCTGAACTGCTCAAATTCTAATAACTTAGCTTATGCATAACGCTCGTTCCTCGACGAGGCTTCTTTTTCTCGGACAGCACTTGGTTCCAGCACTTGGTTCCTCTCCCATCTCCTTCCCCCGGCAAACTTTGTGCGCGAGGAACGCTCCCTCTGTCTAAGAGGCAAGGAAAATAAAGAGGGAAGCAAGCACATGGCCTTTCGGCGTGCTGATGCTTACTGGACATGCATGTTACGCAGGATGCCAAATAATACATGCAAATAACGAGGAGGAGCATGTAAAAGGCAAAAAGCGCAAAGCATAGGAGCTTTCACTGATGCGCGGGGTCTGCGCCCGCCCCTGCGCCAAGGATCACATGCAACTGCGGCAAGACTTGGGCAGGGAGATTGGTTGACGGAACGGGTTCCGGCAACCGCGCTGGCGAAACTCCTCCCACGGTTGGCGTCGACTCGTTTGGGTCTTGGCGGACGAAACGCGCCGAAGAACGAGGTCGCCTTTTTCGCGGCTTCCGGCGCTAACCGCTGCGGCTACAGGAGCGGCGCAGGATTCGCTGGAAGCGAGCGGTTCGCCCAGCGGCCGGAAGGCGGTCCTCCTCAAGGAGCAGCTGCTTCTTGCCCGAACTCTGCGTGAGTGGGTACTCGAGGAGGGCCGTGCACGATTCCGTAGGGAGGAATGCCTCCACCCCGCGGAGCGGGGCGGAAAGGTACCTGTTCATACCTGAACTTACCAGTGTTCGCCTGAATCAGATCCGCACAACCTCGACGCGACCCCCTACCTGGCGCGCCAAAGATGTCGGGGTGGACGGCGTCCCCCGCGAGCACCTTTGGGGCCGGAGCCCCTTTCGTTGTCCGGTGAGGGGGGCGGAGGGAGCACGGAGAGCAGATCGAGGCGAGCACACGGGCGGTTTACCCAGGTTCGAGCCGTGATGGACGCGTAAAACCCTACTCCTGCTTGGTTGTATTGAACTGGGGAGCTCGGGAGCTTGGAGAGCTAGCTACACCGAGCGTATGGCTGTCTGGATCCCGAACCTCCGAACCCCCTCTACGTTGCACACGGGCCTCCTTTTATAGCGCAAAGGGGTCACCGACAGGTGTCAACGTAAGAGAAAGGGGTAAAAGTGTAAAAGGGGTGGAAGTTGTAACAGTGCGGGAACAGTGGCGCTACAGTGCGGCACAGTGTTATCATACCTACTTCTGACGGTAGGGGACAAGGGCATTAAATGCCCGTCACGGTCGCCTGGATAGCACCGAGGCGGACCGTTAGGTGCGCCACCGCTCGCCACGGTGGTGGATGCATGCCACCGCATACCCCAGGCTGCGCGGTGCCCCGCCATGTGCCCTTGGGGGAAACCCCGGAGCGACGCGTGGGCGGGTGAGCTGGAGCGCAGTCCTGAGGTGGCGATTTGCCGCGGCAAGTGGCTTGCCGCGGGGGTCGTCTTCCTGTGCCTGATAGCTTGCCGGCTATTAGGCCTTGCCGGGGCGCATGGCGCGCCGTGGCGGGCTTCTCTTGTGGTGCCTGGGTTCGGCCTTCCCGACAAGCTCCTCTTGTCGGGGTCTCGATCTTCTGTCTCGTGTACTTTGTTCTCGGATGGTATTACACGGGCTTAGTCGTCCCGGCAAGCTCCTCTTGCCGGGGTCTTGTCTTCTTGGCCCGGCAAGCTCCTCTTGCCGGGGGCCTTGTCCTGAATGCTTGGTCTTCTCTTGGCGCTTCCTGGGCGGGCCTCGCCGCAGGGTGCTACAACTGCCCGTGCACAAGTCTGGGGTACTAAGGTGCCCCTACTTTAGTACACCGACACTTTTACCTTCATCGAAGGGGCCGAACTAGTATAAATTCTCCCGCGTCCCTGTGTCCGCTTTAACCCCTTCAAGCTAACCCGTCGCGATGGCTCCACGACTAAGTCCTTTCATGAGGACATCTGCCGTGACAAAACCACGACAGAATCTAAGTTGATAAAGCCAAGATTGAAGCTATTGAGAGTTGGCCGCAGCCCAAAAAGGGTCACGCAAGTGAGGAGTTCTCTTGGACTCGCTGGTTTCTATAGGCGTTTTGTGAGAGATTTTAGCACCATTGCTGCACCTCTCAATGAGCTTACAAAGAAGGATGTGCCTTTTGTTTGGGGTACTACACAGGAAGAAGCCTTCACAGTATTGAAAGATAAGTTGACACATGCTCCTTTACTCCAACTTCCTGATTTTAATAAGACTTTTGAGCTTGAATGTGATGCTAGTGGAATTGGATTAGGAGGTGTGTTATTACAAGATGGCAAACCTGTTGCATACTTTTCTGAAAAACTGAGTGGGCCTAGTCTAAAATATTCTACTTATGATAAAGAATTATATGCTCTTGTTCGGACTTTAGAGACATGGCAACATTATTTATGGCCCAACGAATTTTTTATACATTCTGATCATGAATCTTTGAAACACATTAAAAGTCAAGCAAAACTAAATCGTAGACATGCAAAATGGGTTGAATTCATTGATACTTTCCCTTATGTCATTAAACACAAGAAGGGTAAAGAAAATGTTATTGATGATGCATTGTCTCGTCGTTATACTATGCTTTCACAACTTGACTTTAAAATATTTGGTTTGGAGACCATGGAACAAGTTCGTCGTTAACGATGGATTTAAAGACCATGGAAGAAGGGTAAAGATCAATATGTGCATGATGGTGAATTCAAAGATGTATTGCAGAACTGTAAAGAAGGTAGAACATGGAACAAGTTCGTCGTTAACGATGGATTTGTGTTTCGTGCTAACAAGCTATGCATTCCAGCTAGCTCCGTTCGTCTTCTTCTGTTGCAGGAGGCGCATGGAGGAGGACTAATGGGGCGCTTTGGTGTGAATAAGACGGAGGATATACTTGCTACACATTTCTTTTGGCCAAAGATGAGACGGGATGTTGAGCGTTTTGTTGCTCGCTGCACTACATGTCAAAAAGCTAAGTCACGACTCAATCCTCATGGTTTATATATGCCTTTGCCTGTACCTAGTGTTCCTTGGGAGGATATATGTATGGACTTTGTTTTGGGTTTACCTCGGACAAAGAAGGGGAGGGATAGCATATTTGTTGTCGTGGATAGATTCTCGAAAATGGGACACTTTATACCATGTCATAAAATCGATGATGCTGTTAATGTTGCTGATTTGTTCTTTCGTGAAATTATTCGCATGCATGGTGTGCCAAATACTATTGTTTCAGATCATGATACTAAATTTCTTAGCCACTTTTGGAGATGTTTATGGGCTAAGTTGGGGACTAAACTGCTTTTTAATACTAGTTGTCACCCCCAAACTGATGGACAAACTGAAGTAGTCAATAGAACATTATCTACTATGCTTAGGGCTGTTTTGAAGAATAATAAGAAAATATGGGAAGAATTCTTGCCTCATATTGAATTTGATTATAATCGTTAGTTGCATTCTACTACTAAGATGTGCCCTTTTGAAATTGTGTACGGTTTCCTACCTCGTGCACCCATTGATTTGTTGCCTCTTCCATCTTCGGAGAAGGTCAATTTTGATGCTAAAGATCTTGCTGAATTGATTTTAAAAATGCATGTGTAAACTAAGGAAAACATTGAGCGTATGAATGCTAAATATAAACTTGCTGGAGATAAGGGTAGAAAACATGTTGTATTTGCACCTGGAGATCTTGTTTGGTTACATTTGCGTAAGGATAGGTATTGAGCACGATCAACCTGACCACGAAGGTCTGTTTCCTGCAGGCAAATGAAGAACAAGCAAGAAACTAAGATTGCAATCTGGATATTGTGAATATAAGAGGAAAGCTTCATTGATCAAGGTGGGGTTTTGTGACGCCTTTGTATTGTCGTTGAACACAAACGAAGTACGCGAAGTTGCAGCTATGGCGAACTTTTAATCTAAACAAAACCCAAAGTCTAATCGACGCCCTAAGGGCTGTATATATGGAGGAAGAGGAGGGAATTCCGTGGCCCTTGAGGGAGGGGTCCAAAACCAACCCTAACTCTTGTTTCCCCACACATACGGACTCTAATAACATCCTATACTTAAGTATTTTGAAATTACATGGGCCTGGCCCAATAATAAGGTGACGCAACACCTAGAATAGCCTATGGACGAATATTATGAAGTGGCATCTTGTATATTTCGTCCAAGGCTTCATGCACTCATTATGGTGGCTTCAAAGTCCTAGAATCATCACTTGTAACTACGTTCTTGTTCCCCTTGCGCATGCCAACATCTCCATGCTTGAACTTGCTCCAAGGTTCATCTTTCTTGTCCATGGTAGGCCCTTCATTTGTAAGCAAAACAAATGTATCCAATTTAGGCAGCATCATATTCTCATGAACATTGGAATCGTTACCAAGAAATGAAAGTACCTGATAATTCAATTGGCATGCGGGAGCTCTAGTAATTAGTCCAGTATGTATAGCAGCAGGGGCTATGGGTGTAACAATGGTATTGATGTCCTCATCATCCTCCCCTTCTTGAAATGAAGTCGTCCTCGATGGAAGCTCATCTTCGTCACCCAAATAAGGCTTCAAATCTGCAATGTTAAAAGTGGGACTAACCCCAAAATCTGCAGGCAGCTCAAGTTTATATGCATTATCATTTATTTTCTCTAACACCTTAAATGGTCCATCAGCACGTGGCATTAGCTTTGATTTGCGCAAATTAGGAAACCTATCCTTACGCAAATGTAACCAAACAAGATCTCCAGGTGCAAATACAACATGTTTTCTACCCTTATCTCCAGCAAGTTTATATTTAGCATTCATATGCTCAATGTTTTCCTTAGTTAACTCATGCATTTTTTAAATCAATTCAGCACGTTCTTTAGCATCAAAATTGACCTTCTCCCAAGATGGAAGAGGCAACAAATCAATGGGTGCACGAGGTAGGAAACCATACACAATTTCAAAAGGGCACATCTTAGTAGTAGAATGCAACGGACGATTATAAGCAAATTCAATATGAGGCAAGCATTCTTCCCACATTTTCTTATTATTCTTCAAAACAGCCCTAAGCATAGTAGACAATGTTCTATTAACTACTTCAGTTTGTCCATCAGTTTGGGGGTGACAAGTAGTACTAAAAAGCAGTTTAGTCCCCAACTTAGCCCATAAACATCTCCAAAAGTGGCTAAGAAATTTAGTATCACGATCTGAAGCAATAGTATTTGGCACACCATGCAAGTGAATAATTTCACGAAAGAACAAATCAGCAACATTAACAGCATCATCGCTTTTATGACATGGTATAAAGTGTGCCATTTTCGAGAATCTATCCACGACAACAAATATGCTATCCCTCCCCTTCTTTGTTCTAGGTAAACCCAAAACAAAGTCCATAGATATATCCTCCCAAGGAACACTAGGTACCGGCAAAGGCATATATAAACCATGAGGGTTGAGTCGTGACTTAGCTTTTTGACATGTAGTGCAGCAAGCAACAAAATGCTCAACATCCCATCTCATCTTTGTCCAAAAGAAATGTGTAGCAAGTATATCCTCTGTCTTCTTCATGCCAAAGTGCCCCATTAGTCCTCCTCCATGCGCCTCCTGCAACAACAAAAGACAAACGGAGCTAGATGGAATGCATAACTTATTAGCACGAAACACAAATCCATCGTTAACGACGAACTTGTTCCATGTTCTACCTTCTTTACAATTCTGCAATACATCTTTAAATTCAACATCATGCACATATTGATCTTTGATGGTCTCCAAACCAAATATTTTAAAGTCAAGTTGTGAAAGCATAGTATAACGATGAGACAATGCATCAGCAATAACATTTTCTTTACCCTTCTTGTGTTTAATGACATAAGGGAAAGTCTCAATGAATTCAACCCATTTAGCATGTTTACGATTCAGTTTTGCTTGACTTTTAATGTGTTTCAAAGATTCATGATCAGAATGTATAACAAATTCTTTGGTCCATAAATAATGTTGCCATGTCTCTAAAGTCCAAACAAGAGCATGTAATTCTTTATCATAAGTAGAATAATTCAGACTAGGCCCACTCAATTTTTCAGAAAAGTATGCAACAGGTTTGCCATCTTGTAATAACACACCTCCTAATCCAATTCCACTAGCATCACATTCAAGCTCAAAAGTCTTATTAAAATCAGGAAGTTGGAGTAAAGGAGCATGTGTCAACTTATCTTTCGATACCGTGAAGGCTTCTTCCTGTGTAGTACCCCAAACAAAAGGCACATCCTTCTTTGTAAGCTCATTGATAGGTGCAGCAATGGTGCTAAAATATCTCACAAAACGCCTATAGAAACCAACGAGTCCAAGAAAACTCCTCACTGGTGTGACCGTTTTGGGCTGCGGCCAACTCTCAATAGCTTCAATCTTGGCTTTATCAACTTCAATTCCTTGTGGAGTAACAACATAGCCAAGAAAAGATACTCGGTCGGTGCAAAAGGTGCACTTCCCAAGGTTACAAAACAAACGTGCATCACGTAGAGCATTAAAAACAACACGTAAATGTTCCAAATATTCTTCCAAAGATTTGCTATAAATTAGTATATCATCAAAATAGACTACCACAAAACGTACAATGAAAGCACGTAAAACTTCGTTCACGAGTCTCATGAAAGTACAAGGTGCATTAGTTAACCCAAACGGCATGACTAACCACTCATATATACCAAACATAGTTTTAAATGCTGTTTTCCATTCATCTCCCAATTTCATACGAATTTGATGGTATCCACTACGCAAATCAACTTTGGAGAATATTGTAGAGCCACTCAATTCATCAAGCATATCATCTAGCCTAGGAATAGGATGACGATAACGAATAGTAATATTATTAATGCATCTACAATCAACACACATACGCGACGAACCATCCGTTTTAGGCACTAGTATAATAGGAACAACACAAGGACTAAGAGATTCGCGTATATAACCTTTGTCGAGCAGCTCCTATACTTGACGCATAATCTCCTTCGTCTCCTCTGGATTGGTACGGTATGGTGCACGGTTGGGTAGCGATGCACCGGGAATAAGTCAATTTGATGCTCAATCCCTCGAATAGGTGGTAATCCCGGTGGCATGTCTTGTGGGAAGACGTTAGCGAACTCCTGCAAAATGTTAGTGACAGCAGGGGGCAAAGAGGAAGGCACATCCTCGAATGAAAATAATGCCTCTTTGCACACAAAAGCATAGCAAACAGATTTGCTAGAATCTAGCTCATCAATATCAGATTTGGTGGCAAGTAAACATGCACTTTTCAATTTAATTTCAGAAGCAACAGTAGATGGTTTGTTATTAGGCTTCATTTGTTGCTCAAATTCTTTTTCCACAATCTGATTTTCAGTCTTATTTTTCTCCTGTTTTGCTTTATTAGCTCTATGAATATCATCTTTCAAAATGGAATCAGGAGTCATAGGAAGCAAAGTAATATTTGTATCCTTATGAACAAGAGTATACTGATTGTTTCTACCATGTTGTACAGAATTTTTATCAAATTACCATGGTCTACCAAGTATAAGGAACATGCTTGCATAGGTACCACATCACAATCAACATAATCAACATATGTAGAGATACTAAAATGCACCCGAACAATACGTGTTACCTTAACCTTGCCGCTGTTGTTGAACCATTGGATGTAGTAAGGATGTGGATGTGGTCTTGTGGTGAGAGATAGCTTCTCCACCATCTCCATGCTAGCCAAGTTGTTCCAGCTCCCTCCATCTATGATGACGCGAACAGAACGTTCCTTCACAACTCCCTTTGTATGGAACAAATTATGCCTCTGATTTTGCTCAGCTTGCGTGACCTGCACACTCAAAACACGTTGAGCAACTAAACATTCATACCTGTCAGCATCTTCAGCAGCCATGTACTGCGTCTCATGATCAGAATCATCTCCACCGTGTTCTTCATGTGTAATAAGAGCCAAAGTCTCCTCATCATAGTCACTAGCGGACTCATACCCACCATCCTTAGTAACAATCATCACACGCTTAGATAGGCATTCTCTCGCATAATGACCTCCACCCTTGCAACGTTGACAAATAATATCATGTTTTTGCCCTCTTGATGCCATGGATGAAGAAGAGCTCTTTGCAGGCCCAGAAGGTGTGCTCTTGGCAGATAGTGGTGATTTTGCCTGCTTTATTGTATCACGGTTGGAGGTGGCAGCTGACGGAGGTGCCGGTGTAGCAGAACGTGTGGAAGTAGATGATGCACGTGGTGTCCATGATGAAGGTCGACCTGCAGAAAAGTTAGTTCGCGCCAATGCCTGTCGATCCTGCACTTCACGTTCAGCTTTACAAGCAAGATGGAATAAACGAGTGATATTATTATAATCCTTATAGTCTAGAATGGTCTGAATCTCTCTATTTAATCCACCCAGAAAACGTGCAAGCATAGCTTCATTCTCCTCAACAATACCACATCTAATCAAGCTAGTTTGTAATTCCTGATAATATTCTTCTACTGAATTTTTTCCTTGTCTTAAGCGCTGCAATTTTTGAAGTAATTCACGTTGATAATATGGTGGAACCCAACGAGTACGCATAGCAGTTTTCAAAGCAGCCCAAGTAGCTGGAACAGGATATAATATACAATGTTCAGACCACCAAACACATGCAAAGCTAGTGAAAGCACAAATAGCAGCAGGAACACGTCTCTCCTCAGGATATTGTAAACATGTAAATCGTTGTTCAGTTTCTAACTCCCAAGTAAGATATATACCAGGAACATATCTACCCTCAAATGGTGGAATATTCAATTTCAGTTTAGGGAGATGGTCATGATCTCGTACCTGAGGGGGAGCCCTAACATTGCCATTATTTGCATGTGGACGACCTGGTGGTTGTGGTGCTGGTGGTTGCACATAGTTCTGATGTTGATCAACCTCATCCTCGTAATCTCCCACATAATCATCCTCCTTCACATCAGCGACAGGAGCCACAGAAGTATCAACAGCAGCACCTGCAGATTGGCCAGTATGAAGAGGGACACGCCTCACTCGGCGGAGGGCTGTTTCCCGACGTGGAGGTAGTCGTTGTTGTTGTTGTTGTTGCAGAGGTGCGGCAGGTGCAGCCGGTGGTGGAAGACACACAAGCAGTTCATTAAATCTGTTATCGAGCTTTGTTTCAAACGTCTTCTCCATGGCCTCTTCAAATCTGTTTAGCACATCTTGCACCTGTCCACTCATCATTTGCTGAAACTTATCATGAATCTCCTTGTTCGTCAAGTTCTCTCAATCAGTCTTGTCGGCTTGTGATCCTGGCATGGTTAGTAGCAAAAGAAACACACAAGAATATGATCTTACAGACTGCTAACAAATGGTGGTGGTGGCGGGTTTCTCAAATCCGTCAAGAAAATCTCAAATTCTTACCAGATCTTACCTAGCAGCAGGCGCTGAACGGCACCCGTTGTAGTCATAACTCTCAAAATCTTGGATAGAGCGATTGCCAGGGAGAGTCAAACGCACGACGTAGATGTATGTTGAGCTGGGAAGGATTATAGTATGGTAGCAAAAAGGGTCAGCAATAATCAATTCAGAGATGCAAAGTTAAATAAACGCTCAACGACGGTACTGTGCTGGTCCTAGGCTAGACCATACTAGAGACGCGAGCCTAAAAACCTAACAAAATCACGGCGCTGCACGTAAACAAGGGAGGAGCACACTCTGAATGTTTTTTCTTTTTTTTCCTCCGTAACATTTTTTTTTCGGAAAAGTCTACAAATGTCCTAAAAACTGCCTAGCCAGAATTTTCCAGACTTATTTTTTTTAGTTTGGAACTATTTTTCTACTGCGGGTAGCACGGATGTTGGGGAATCCTTCTCTGTCATGACTCGGAGTATGGCGTGATCTGGAAATCCAAAACAGAGTAACAAAATACTGGACTCGGAAAAGGACTGGTGGCGGAGATGAATCTGGTGGAACTCGGACTGGTGGCAGAGATGAATCTGGTGGAACTCGGACTGGTGGCGGATATATGTTGCAGGTGGACTCGGATTGGCGGTGAATATGTGGTGGTGGTATATGGCAGCGGCGATGATGATGATGCGGTGGTGATATATGGCAGCGGCGATGTGACAACCAGTGAACAGAACTCGAAACTCTAAAGGACTAGACGCTAAGACCAGGAACTTGACACGACGATGCAACCGCAAATTCAACAAAGCAAATATAGAAAAGATTACGCAAAGGCTCAGATTGGTTCAGATGGGATGAACTAACCCTTTTTTTGGCTTTTTCGTGGACTATAGGTATGAAGAACAGACTCGATCTAAAATATGAAAAACTGTAAAATCTCACCGAGCAACCTGGAAATCAGATACCACTTGATAGAGGCAAAGGTGTCCGGTGTTTCGATGAGATGGTGTCTATCGTTTTGGAGGAAGTCGACTTTGACGATCCGACTACGAACGTGCGAGGACGCCGCGCCTTAGCAATCGCTAAACCAACTTCGAGAGGTTATTGACCATGCTGGAGCACGATCAACCTGACCACGAAGGTCTGTTTGCTGCAGACAAACGAAGAACAAGCAAGAAACTAAGATTGTAATCTGGATATTGCGAATATAAGAGGAAAGCTTTATTGATCAAGGTGGGGTTCTGTGACGCCTTTGTCTGGTCTTTGAACACAAACGAAGTACGCGAAGTTGCAGCTATGGTGAACTTTTAATCTAAACAAAACCCAAAGTCTAAATGACGCCCTAAGGGCTGTATATATGGAGGAAGAGGAGGGAATTTCGTGGACCTTGAGGGAGGGGTCTGAAACCAACCGTAACTCTTGTTTCCCCACACATACGGACTCTAAAAACAGCCTATACTTAAGTATTTCGAAATTACATGGGCCTGGCCCAATAATAAGGTGACGCAGCACCTAGAATAGCCTGTGGATGAATATTATGAAGTGGCATCTTGTATATTTCGTCCAAGGCTTCATGCACTCATTATGGTGGCTTCAAAGTCCTGGAATCATCACTTGTAACTCCGTTCTTGTTCCGCTTGCGCATGCCAACATCTCCATGCTTGAACTTGCTCCAAGGTTCGTCTTTCTTGTCCATGGTAGGCCCTTAATTTGTAAGCAAAACAAATGTATCTAATTTAGGCAGCATCATATTCTCATGAACATTGGAATCGTTACCGAGAAACGGAAGTACCCGATAATTCAATTGGTGTGCGCGAGCACTAGTAGTTGGTCCAGTATGTATAGCAGCAGGGGATGTGGGTGTAACAATGGTATTGATGTCCTCACCACTCTCGGAGTTGGTTTAGCGATTGCTAAGGCGCGACGTCCTCGCACATTCATAGTCGGATCGTTAAAGTCGACTTCCTCCAAAACGATAGCCACCATCTCATCGAAAGACGGGACACATTTTCCTCTATCAGGAAGGACGTAGTCGTCACGAATCGGCGCGTCATCATAGATGGGACCTAGCACCAAATGAGAAGACACAATAGAGGTAGAGGTCAAGTCATTAGAAATCATAGTGACCTCACATGCCCTATCAACTATCACACTCTCTCTATGTGGTGGTTCACTCACTCCCTCAAGGTAGGTGCATTCAATCTTACGTATGGTGGAGTCACTCATCTCACTCAAGTGGTGGGGGTTGTGGCTCTCCTCACATGGGAATTGGGGAAACTCATCATATATGTGGCTAGTGGTGAAGTCACTCTCACTCTCAATATGGTGGCACAAGTCACTCAAGTCATCATACGTCGCCGTGATCGAAGGGAAAATCCCATGCTCAACCATCTCGTCATTGTCACCATGGATAAAAGCCGAAGATAGCACATCATCGCTCCCGCCTCCTAAGATGGAAACATCATCCTTGGTCGTCACCAAGTTGCTCGCCTCCAAAGCATGGTCCTTGAAGGTGTCCTTAGTCGTACTCGTCCCCGCACCATCTTGAAAAAGAGTCGTGGAGGACTCGGCATCATCAATGCCACAAAGAGGGATGGCGGTGAAGTCGAACTTGGGAGCATCGTCTTGGAGCTCATCAGGCTTGGACATCTTGGTGGTACTAGCCTCATGCTCGTCGTCTATGAGCTTGGTCTTCGAGAAGTGTGCTTGGGGTGGAGAAGCCTTGGCCTTCATGAGTTCTTGTTCCGCCTTGAGAGCACCGATGTAGTTGTCGTCGAGGGACTTGTAGTACTCGAGGAAGATAGTCTTGGAGATGTCATTGTTCAATCCCATCATGAAGTGGAACTTCATTGACATGGGGTCGTCCACGCCGGCTCGTCGCAGGGCATTCTTCATCTCCTTGAAGTACGCATCAATGGACTTGGATCCTTGGATGGTGTTCTCCAATTGGCGTAGAAGTTGTTCCGTGTAGGTTGGAGGCACAAACTCTCTCCGCAAAGCTCTCTTCGTCTTGGGCCAACTCATGTCGTAGGTCTCCGAAGGTGTGTGAAGCCACCATGTGGACGCGTAGTCGTGGAAGTTCGTTGTGGCGCACTTCACTTGATCTTCGAGAGGAACTTGATGTAGCTTGAAGTAGTTGTCCATTAGATGCTCCCACTCGAGATACTCCTCGGGTTCTTGTGTCCCATAGAAAGGAATCTCATGGTCGTTGTGGAGGTCGTAGTAGCTCGTGGAAGTCACGGACGTGAGCTTGGGGAGCTTCTCTTGAGCGTAGTCTTGAGGTGCTTGTTGGCGAAGATGTCGTATGTCCGTAGGCGAAGATGCCTTGAAGTCGATTGGCGAAGATGCCAAGGGAGATGGTGAAGTCGTTGAGCGGTTGTTGGTGTTGAGCTCTTGACCTTCACGTTCGTGGTGGTGATGGTGTCGATGCCGATATGATCTTGCCGGAGATGGTAGCTCGGAAGGATGTGCTCTTGAGCATATTCTCGAAGATGAGGAAGATCTCTTGTAGGACTTGATGAGGTCTTTGATGTATTCCATTTGAGCTTGCATCTTGGCGTCGATGGAGTTGTTCGTGGCATCGAACTCGCCGTTGTTGTTGTAGACCGATGGTGAAATGCCTTGCCTATCCATCACAAGACTCGAGCAATTATGAGTGGGAGAAAGAGAAGAACTTATACCAAATGTACCTTGACTGATGTTGAAGATGGATCAATGATTACTCAATGTGTAACAAGGAAATAGCACAATTGGTATCAATTCTTGTCAGTTTCTCACACCTACACAAATAAGGCTTATGGTGGAGCTCGGTGAGGATAGTGGCACAAAAGTTTGATGCAAAATGTCAGCAAGAGTCAATAATGTTGAAATAGATTCACAAATTTGCAAGTGAAACAAGTAGACCAATAGCAAAGAATGGCACACGGAAACACACACACGGATAGATAAATGGGGTCGTGCAACCAAGAAATGAGCACAAAATGTGGAGTCCACGGAAAACGCTCGTGTTGCACAACTCAAGAGAGATGCTAGCACGATTGCTCAATAGGCGGATACGACACTTGTGCACAACCTATAAGATGCAAAATGTATCAACTTTCTATCCCAAGTATGTATGTATGTATGGCTCTAGGTGTTTCTCAAGATGATCCAAGATGATCGGATATGACAATCTTATATGCAATGTGGTATGATGCTATGGCACTTGCTTACAAGCTTCTTTGCTCTTCTCGTTTGCTTAAAAGCTTATTCTCTTTTTTAGTATGTATGGCCACTTTGCGAAATGCACAAACCACGAGAGCAATTTTGTATATGCGGGAACAATCTTTGTGACACAAGAGATGATATGATACCAATATGATATGGTATGTATGCAATGTATGGTGTAGACCAATAATGTGCACAAGTAACGTTGCCGGCAATACTCAAAGGCTAGTCTCGAGAGGCAAGTGATGCAAAATGGGCTAAGGGGTTAACAATGTAAAGGCAAGAATGTACAATGATGGGATACCAAAATACCAAGATGATATAGAGGTACCATTCTTGGTTACGGTTAGGGTGTCAAATTGGTGAAGTGGTCCATGTTGAAGACGACCTCGTGGCGATGATGAGTGGCGGTGTTCTTAATGTAGATACCAAGATGATGGTGGTAGAATCAAGTACTCTACCAGGTCTAGGGCATAGGTGGTAAGGGAAGGATGGAGGAGGGCGTGGCGAGGAGCGGGCGCGCCGGCGGCAGGGCGCCGTCGCGAGCTAGGAGAAGGGTGGCGGCGGCTAGGGCTGTTGGCGGCTAGGGTTTCCGGCTCCTCTCGAAGCCGGGCAATAGGAGATAATATTCTTCTTATTGCTTAATTCCAAACAGAGTCTTACATCCTATATTTATAACCTAGATAACTTGCATAAGAATTAACCTAAGGTAACTTGCATAAGAATTAACCTAAGATAACTTGTGGGCTAAGATTGCCCGGTGGGCCTCTACGGCCGTAACACTTATCCCCGCCTGCACAAACAGCTCGTCCTCGAGCTGTAAGGTGGGGAAGCGCTTGCTGAACTCCTCAAGGTGATCAACCAGCGTCAAACACCTTCTCGACAGCTGGCGCGGCCAGGTCGGCAGCGACGGCGTCCTCCGGAATGTAGTATGCAACCTCCAGGTAGAAGAGTCGTGGACAGGCGTGGCCGGGCTTGTAGGGTTCGTCGCAGTTGAAGCACAACCCTTGGCGGTGACACTCGAGTATCTCGGCTGAGGTGAGCCGGCGGAATGGCCGCGACGCGGTCGCGGCGAGGGGTGCCGCAGAAGCCTGCGCAGGCCGACCCTGCGCGGAATCCGGCCCGGGTAGCAACCCAGCGGTCTGGGACGGTGATTCCTGCTGGATGGCCACTGCGCGGCGCTCGAATGCGCGGGCGTAGTACATGGGCGACTGGAGATCCTGGGGTCTCCTAAACTCCACGTCCACGCGGATGTGATCCGGAAGTCCACCGATGAAGAGGTCGGCCCGCTGTTGCGCCGTCACGCCCGACGCATGGCACGCCAGGGCCTGGAAACGGTCGGTGAAGTCCTGTGCCGTGGAGGTGAAGGGAAGGCGGCCGAGCTCCGCCAGTCGGCTCCCGCGCATCGGAGGCCCAAAGAGAAGGAGGCAGAGCTCGCGGAAGCGCTCCCAAGGGCGCATGGCACCCTCGTCCTGCTCGAGGGCGTAATACCAGGTCTGTGCCACGCCGCGGAGGTGATACGAGGCGAGCCAGGTACGCTCTGATGCAAGGGTGCGCTGCCCGCGAAAGAACTGGTCGCACTGGTTGAGCCAGTTGAGGGGGTCCTCCGTGCCGTCATAGGTGGCGAAGTCGAGCTTGGCAAACTACGGCGGTGTCTGTGCCGGAGCGCCGTGTCGAACTGGCTCGGAGGAGCGGAGCAGCGAGGCGGGTGGCGCCTGGTCGGAGTACTCCGGGTAGGGACCCGCGGAACCAGACGGCCCCCCGAACTGCGGGAACGGAGTTGGCTGTTCGGGGGATGTTGTGTAGACCGGCGAAGGTGAAGACCCAGCCGCCCACGCTGGAAGTGGCGACGGGGAGGGCGGGAACCG
This sequence comes from Aegilops umbellulata, assembly GCA_032464435.1. Taxonomy (NCBI): domain Eukaryota; kingdom Viridiplantae; phylum Streptophyta; class Magnoliopsida; order Poales; family Poaceae; genus Aegilops; species Aegilops umbellulata. The sequence continues at coordinate 186,699,025 of CP136055.1, forward strand.
GACCTGATGAATCGGGAGGCCGGTCGGCGAGGGTGCCCCCGAGCTAGGCAGGGCGGCGCCGGTGGTTGTAGCATTGGCGACGGGGGTGGGCAGGGGCGTCGGTGGCCGCGGGGGAGGGTGGCTGTAAGTACCACAGAGGGGCCGCGGCCCGCGTGGTCCCACCGGGGTGTCCCGCCTGGAACGGCAGCGGCGGTAGCCCGGTGCAGGCCGGCACGGAGAACGGCTGCAGCGGTCCAGTGGCCGCCGCCTGCGGCATCTGCTGTAGCGGCCAGGGGGCCGCAAACGGCGTCGGCCACTGCGGCCAAGGCGGTGTCGAAGCTGCCGGTGGGGGAAGCGCCGGGTAGCCGCCGGTGATGGCCACCGGTACTGAGTACCACGGCAGTGCCGGCTGGCCCGCGGGCGCGGCCGGATGAAGCGGTGGAGGCGGCCCGTATGGGCTCGCCAAGTAGAGGCGGATGCCCTGGACCGCGACGACCAGGTCGTTGAGCACGCCGGCCATGGCCTCCGGTGTGAACTGCGGCGGCGCTGGGGGAGGCGACGGCGGTGGTTGCTGGATGGGGATTTGCGGCTGGCCCTGGCTCGACGTGGTGCTGGGTGCGGGGAAGATCGGCGCCGATAGGGAGGCCGTGGCGCTCGGCGACGCAGCAGCGGCGTTGGTGGAATCGGTGACAGCGGCGGTGGGGGAGGCGTTGGGCAGCGGCGGCTGTGGTGGTGGCGGGTTTGGAGGCGTTGAAGACATGGTCAAAACCCGGGTACCTGATACCAAATTGGTAGAATCAAGTACTCTACCAGGTTTAGGGCGTAGGTGGTAAGGGAAGGATGGAGGAGGGCGTGGCGAGGAGCGGGCGCGCCGGCGGCAGGGCGCCATCGCGAGCTAGGAGAAGGGTGGCGGCGGCTAGGGCTGTTGGCGGCTAGGGTTTCCGGCTCCTCTGGGAGCCGGGCAATAGGAGATAATATTCTTCTTATTGCTTAATTCCAAATAGAGTCTTACATCCTATATTTATAACCTAGATAACTTGCATAAGAATTAACCTAAGATAACTTGCATAAGAATTAACCTAAGATAACTTGTGGGCTAAGATTGCCCGGTGGGCCTCTACGGCCGTAACAGATGGAGACTCGTCCCTAAGTAGCCGAAACACCTTAGGAAATGGAAAAACCACAACTCAAAATCTCAAGGACAAAAGTCAAATGGTGGTAGCGGGAATGCGGTGGTGGTTGCGGAAGTATTGGTGGAAACCCTGTCAAAATGGGTTAGGTTGTGAGGGCGGAAGTGTATGGTAGTCAAGCCTATGCGGAAGGTAAGGTGGTGGTTAATGAAGAAGCAATTGTCGCTAAGTAGCCTAAACACCTTAGGAGACTCGAATCGCAACTCAAACAACCACTAATGCGATATGGAACAAAATGGGTTAGGTTGCGGAAGTTGGTGGTGGTAAGGCGGGAGATATGGTGGAAACCATAGGCAAAGATGCCAAAGTTCCAAAAATTTGATGGAGTCAAATGTTGGTCAAACCTATCTAGATGGATAGAGGATGTCAATAGCTACTCAACGAGCTAAAGAACGTGAAAATCGGACTACGTATGTGAAAGTTATGGACAAAACCGTGAAACTCGGAATGCTGAAACTGGGAGGGGCGGAAGTACCGCTAGGGAGGGTGGTAGTACGGCTTGGAGGTGCTAAGCGGTAGTACCGCTAGGGGACGGTAGTACCGCTCGTGTCGGGATTCTTCGCAGATCGAATCGGGGCGCGATTTTGGGGCGGAAATGGATGATTTCGGGGTCAAAATTTGAGAGATTTCGTGGATGGAAAGTGGGGAAACTTGGGGAGATGCTAGATCCACTCAAAACCAAGCAAATCCATGGATCAAATCCAACAAAACGTCATCACACCAACAAATCACAAAAAAATTAGGGGCTATTTTTGGTGGGGATTTTCGAATTAGGACGAAAAACAACAAAATCAAGCTAGAAAACAAAGAGAGGGGGCTCCTAAATCGTGATCAACGTGGGTCATGATACCAAGATGATGTAGAGTGGAACCCTAGATGGCCGATCTTTCACGAAAGCAGCGGATCCCTATGAAGAACGCGATGAACATGAGGGAAACACGAGAGGAACACGAGAGAAATCACTCAACCAACCAGAATAGATCACACATGCGCTAGATCGATGAACACAAAGGTGAGATATACAAGATCCAAAGTCAACAACAAATGATAGAAACGGTAATCGGTTCTTCTCCGTGAGGAGGTCTTGATGGGGCCACCCAAGAGGGGGTCTTGAATCCGCTTGGAAGGTGCCGGGGTTTTCCTGGGCTCCCCGAGCACCTATGGGGACGGAGCCCCTTCTCGGTTCGGCGGGGGGCGGAGGTCGCGTGAAGAGCGGATCGAGGCGAGGCACGCGGGGGAAGGTTTTTACCCAGCTTCGGAGCTCTCCGGAGAGATAACACTCCTACTGCTGCTTTGTGGATTGTATGGAGTTCTTGCTCGGGAGCGCCGAGTGCTACAGTACACTCGAGCAGCTAACGAGACCGAGCGCTTCTCTGAGGATCGATCCCCCCCTACGTTGTGCATGGGCCCCCTTTTATATGTTCAAGGTGTCTCCAACAGGTGGCAACGTAGGTAAGGGCAAAAGTGTAAATATGCTGCGGTAGGTACAGCTACCTACACAGTGTATCATACCTAACCCTGACGGCAGGGGACAAAGGCATTAAATGCCCGTCTACGTCGCCCAGACGATGCAGAAAAGGGACCGTCAGGGGCGCCATCGCTCGCCACGATGGCGATCCTGTCAGCGCTGCATGCCATAGTGTACCCCTGGCTGCACAGCCTCCCGCCACGTACGCTGGGAAGGGTCCCGGAGCGACACGTAGGTGGGTGAGCTGGAGCGCGGGCACAGAGTGGCGGCCTGCCGCGGCATGTGCCTTGCCGCGGCCGTTGTCTTGTCGCACCCGGGAACTTGTCGCTCGCCGGATCCTGCCGGGACGCGTGGCGTGCTGCGGCAGGTTCTTTGAGATGCTCTTGTTGGGCTTCCCGGCAAGCTCCTCTTGCCGGGGTCTTGTACCTTGAATGGCCTTCCCGGCAAGCTCCTCTTGCCGGGGACTTGTCTCCTTGACTTAAATACTTTGCTCTTTGATGGCTCCGAAGGAACCATAGAGAGCCTTGGTGATCACTTGGCGGGCGTTGCCATGGGGTGTTGCGACTGCCCGTGCACAAGTTCGGGATACTAGAGTACCCCTACTTTAGTACACCGACAGGAGACCCCGGGCCTGGGCCACACACGGTGCCGAGCACTGTTGGGCCAGGCCCAAAACAGGGCACGGGCACACACGGCCTGGGTCGCGTTGTACCTTGCTCCGCATCCACCACGCCCTCCCAAACGGCACGCGTCGATTGTGGCGTCGTGGGGGAGGTCGTGGGTGGTTCCTTCACTCGAAAAGGCGGAACGTCCGGCCCCTGGCGGTTCGTATCTTCCTCATAAACGGAGGGAGGCGCGGAGGCGTGGTCTTCAAGGCGTCCACCAAGGTTTTTACCCCCAATGCTGTCCTGACCATGGCAGTTTTCGCACATCTCTGCGAAAACTTTGTCGGGATCCATCCAAACGTAGCTCTTTTCCACCATTTCTTTTCGCCTCGGGTTGAGAAAGGAGAGCCTTTATCCGGCGGAATCTCCTGGATCTCGAAAGCTGGCAAGAAAAATGCTTATCTGGATGGAGAGCTCCGCAGCAAGTGGGAGGAGTGGAGGGCCTTGTGAGCGCTGCCGCAGGCATCAACAAGGAGTTGGCGTTGCTGGGGGTGGAGGATCTCGGTTATTCCTCTGATGAGAGCCTCCTATCTAGCGCCAAGCTCACCTTGTTCTTTAAAGGCGTGGCGACGGCCGTCCAGCAACTCTGGGAGAGGATCCCAAAGCAGCTGGCCGACGAGTAGCGCGAGATCTGCGCGGGAGCTCTCAAAAAGGTGCTGATGAAGGTGGCCTTCCGCAACCCGGGCCTCCGCCTCACTAATATCCTCAGGTCCCTGCCGCCGGAATCTGATCTGGATGAGCTCGAGACCCTCGTCGCACCCGTTGTGGACAAGGTGAGCGGGATCAAGAGGGTTGAGGGCGACCGCGCGGACTAGGCCGCCTATCTTCTTCTTTTCTTGTCGTTGCTGGTTAGATTATGAAAACATTCTATTAGAGCCGCGACAAACTATCTTGTAATATAACTCTGTTTCAGGTCATGATTGCAATGCTATTCCCTTTACTCGATTCCTTCCTTTGTATGTTTTTGCCCTACGCTTTTAGGGAACTTGCCGGCGTAGGCACCTTTGCCTCGAGCGCTGAGTGCGGGACGTCAGCAGCCTGCTGGCGGTGCCGTTACCGACAAGAAACCTTGTCGTGACTAGTCGCAGCTCACTTAAGTTGCTGAGTGAACTCGAAACAAAGTAAGGGCGCGACTCTAGTCGCAACACACTTAAACTGTTGAGCGAACTCGAAACAAAGTAAGGGCGCAACTAGCCACGAGCTGGTTCCTCCGCGCACAGGTTTTCCATACAAAGCATGGTCGTTCAAGGAAAATAACTTAAAATTAAAAAATCTGATTGCTCAAACTTTGGCACTTAGCTTTTCTGTCGTTTGCTTCTCGGCAAGGCGAAGTTTTTCCTGAACGACGCCGGGTCCATACCATTATCTTCCTCTTCACCCCCGGCCAACTTGTGGGTGAAGGATCCTTAATTTCCTTGAAAAAATAAAAGAAAGAAAGTAGAGAAAATAATGATATGGAGCCTTATGGCTCGTTATTGCTTACCGAGGGTGCTTGCTGCACAAAGTGTCAGATAATTCATGCAGAAAGGCATGAAATTGACAAGGTGTGCGGAGCACGTGAGTTTTATTTATGGTGAGGGTCTGCGCCTGGCTTTGTACAAAGGATTACATGCAACAGCGGCAAGACTTGTACAAAATGGTGGTTGCCGAACAGGGTCCGACAACCGCGCCTTCCGGGTAAAACTTGCGAAGATGCTCGATGTTCCAGGAGTTGCTCACCGGAATGCCATCCTCGGTCTCAAGGCGGACAGCGCCAGGCCTCGTGACTCGTTTCACCCGGTAAGGGCCTTCCCACTTCGGCGTCAACTTGTTGGAATTCTTGGCGGAATGAACGCGCCGAAGAACAAGGTCGCCTTCCTCGAGACTTCTGGCTTTAACTTTGCGGCTATGGTAGCGGCGCAAAGCTTGCTGGTATCGAGCAGCTCGTACAACAGCCTGAAGACGGTCTTCCTCAAGGAGCAGCGCGTCATCTCGCCGCAACTGCTCTTGCTCAAGCTTATCATAAGCGAGCACTCGAGGTGAACTGTATACGAGTTCCGTGGGGATAACTGCCTCTGTTCCATAGACTAGAGCGAAAGGTGTCTGGCCAGTGGCTCGATTTGGCGTCGTCCTGATCGACCAAAGAACCACCAGCAGCTCCTCGATCCAGTTTCTTCCACACTTGTGCAGCCTGTCGAAAGTCCGGGTCTTGAGTCCACGCAGCACTTCAGCATTTGCCCTCTCTGCTTGACCGTTGCTCCTGGGGTGAGCAACAGAAGCGAAGCAGACCTTGGCGCCAAGTTCTTGGACGTACTGCATGAAGTTGCGACTCGTGAATTTTGTACCGTGGGCTCCCTCGTCGGCGCCCGTTCCACCGCCAGCGTGACGACCCTGCAGTTCGCCAAAGGTGTAGGCGTCCTTCTCGCGCTCATGCTTGAGCGCGGCAAGCGCTTCACCGCTCGCCTTGAGATCAGTCTCCAGCTGCGCCACTTTCGCATCCAGCACCTTCTTGGCGGCCTCGGCAGCTGCGGCAGCGTCCTTTGCTTCCTTGAGGGCTCCGCTGAGTGCTTGCTCGCTCGGAGCTAGCTCCTCTTCGTGGCTGTCCAGGCTAGCCTTCAGCTGCACCAATTCATCGTCCCGTGCAGATAACTCCTCGGTGACAAGCCGCTGTTGCTCTGCAACCTCTGCCTTCTCAAGGATGAAAGCCTTCTGCGCCTCATCGAGTTGCACCCGCTCCGCCGCCAGCGACTGGAGAGCTGCCTGGTTGAGGCCTCGGAGCTCCTCCGCGCGCTTCTCCATGTCCACCCCCGCCTTCGCGACAAGCGCTTCGCGGGACTCCAGTTTGGCCTGGCGGGCGCGGTAGAGCGACACTAGCTTCCGCAGCAGTCGCTCCTCCTCGGGCTCGTTGCTGCTGCTGCTTGGTGCGTCGACCAACGTCAGCCCAGCGGAGGCAAGCACCTCCACGTCAAAGCTTTCTCCTTCGACTGGCGCCCCGGACGTTGACGCCCAGGGGAGGTTGATGAAGATGCCAGCGCCAGCCTTCAAGTAGACGCCTGGCTGGGGTTCCTCAGAGCCTGACGCTGCGGCAGCGGCGGGAGGATCAGCGGTCGGTGTAGCGCCTGTCGCTCCTGCGGCCCCAGGGTCGTCAGTACGATCGCCGGACCCCTCGTCAGCTGCTGCGGCGGCAGCCTTGGCGGCCTCTTCGCCGGCGGGATCATCAGCGCCGGCCGTTTCCTCGGAGGCAGTGGCGTCGTCAATAACAACCTCGGTCTCCATCGGCTCCAGTGTGGATTGATCTGACGGCCGGAAAAGGAAGAAAAGTCGAGCAAATGTCGAAAAAGAAGAACCCAAGGGAGGTTTAGAAGCAAGGAGTACCTGTACCAGGCTCGGTGGTGGGGATCTCCGCTGCCGGGGGTTCGCTGGTACCATCCTTGCTGGAGATTTCTCCCTCGCCGGGGAACTCTCCCTCGTCGGGGACTTCTCCCTTGCCGGGGAGCTCTCCCTTGCCGGAGAATTCTCCCTTGGCGGCGAAGTCGAAGCAGGTGGCATGTCGGGGGTGGCCTCAGGGCGCTCCTGGTGGAGCTGCTCTGCTCCTACATAAGCCAACGGTCAGATATCAGCAAGCAAAGAGTATCCATGCGCGCCTAACAGCTGGAAGTAAACCATATACTTACGCTGGGGGCTGCGCTGGGGGCTGCTCTGAAGAACAGCCGTCGGGTCCGGCAAGTTTATCTCGGGCACGGCTCCCCGAGTACCTATGGGGACGGAGCCCCTTCTCGGTTCGGCGGGGGGCGGAGGTCGCGCGAAGAGCGGATCGAGGCGAGGCACGCGGTGGAAGGTTTTTTACCCAGCTTCGGAGCTCTCCGGAGAGATAATACTCCTACTGCTGCTTTGTGGATTGTTGAGTTCTTGCTCGGGAGCGCCGAGTGCTACAGTACACTTGAGCAGCTAACGAGACCGAGCGCTTCTCTGAGGATCGATCCCCCCCTATGTTGTGCATGGGCCTCCTTTTATATGTTCAAGGGGTGTCCAACAGGTGGCAACGTAGGTAAGGGCAAAAGTGTAAATATGCTGCGGTAGGTACAGTTACCTACACAGTGTATCATACCTAACCCTGACGGCGGGGGACAAAGGCATTAAATGCCCGTCTATGTAGCCCAGACGGTGCAGAAAAGGGACCGTCAGGGGCGCCATCGCTCGCCACGATGGCAATCCTGTCAGCGCTGCATGCCATAGTGTACCCCTGGCTGCACAGCCTCCCGCCACGTACGCTGGGAAGGGTCCCGGAGCGACACGTAGGTGGGTGAGCTGGAGAGCGGGCACAGAGTGGCTGCCTGCTGCGGCAAGTGCCTTGCCGCGGCCATTGTCTTGTCGCACCCGGGAACTTGTCGCTCGCCGGGTCCTGCCGGGACGCGTGGCGTGCTGCGGCAGGTTCTTTGAGATGCTCTTGTTAGGCTTCCCGGCAAGCTCCTCTTGCCGGGGTCTTGTACCTTGAATGGCTTTCCCGGCAAGCTCCTCTTGCCGGGGACTTGTCTCCTTGACTTAAATACTTTGCTCTTGGATGGCTCCGAAGGAACCATAGAGAGCCTTGGTGATCACCTGGCGAGCCTTGCCGTGGGGTGCTGCGACTGCCCGTGCACAAGTTCGGGATACTAGAGTACCCCTACTTTAGTACACCGACAGAAGGATCTTCTGTGGTGGAGGCACGTCTCCGAGGAGAAGGAAACCAAGTGGATGAGCAAAGCCCTCACACAAACATGAGCTAATCCTTCGCTAACCCTAGAAAGGAGGTGGAGGTGGTCTATTTATAGTATAAGCCACGAAGGGTTAAGTGGGAGATGGATACAAGGCCAGAGGCCCACGGCTGCGCACAGGCAGGGCGGTAGTACCGGTCCCTCGGGCGGTAGTACCGCTTCAACGGTAGTACCTCTTGGACTAGGGGGTAGTACCGGACTTGTGCCGCTCGATCACAGGAGTTTGTCGGGTTGAGCGGCAGTAGAGCGGACGTGGGACGGTAGTTTGGCTTGTTGGCCTTCAGTAGTAGTACCGCTTGGGGGATGGCGGTAGTACCGCTCTTTCTGGACTGGCCCGGTTCTCTTCCTCCTTATCTTCCATACTTCCCTCGCGGATGGTGTAGTTGTTCCTTGGCGCTTGCACTCCTCCTCGTCGTCCGTAGTATTCCGACAATACCTATGCATGCACACGAGTGGAGTGTCAAGTAGTATACCATCCTCGAAGGGGTCAAGTGAGCATGTGTAAAGGAGATGATTCACCTTTGTGTATGTGAAGTAGATGTCGCACGTGTCACTCGCCGAACGGACTCTTGACATGGTGATGTCCATAGGATGCTCCGCATCAGGCGCGTATCACGACCATCCACGACACTCCGACAACTGAAGCCAGGCGAGCGACATCGTTCATGCCCAAGACGACGAGGCGCGCGCCATGGGGTCCAATGGCGGGGCCGTGCTGCCTACAGGTGGCGCGGCAACCTCCAAGACATCCCCGCTAGTGCCCACGCCACGGTCCCCCCAGGCCGTCCGCGATGTTAGTGACCCCGGGCGCCGCCGCGAGAAGAGCCCTCAGCATCATTTTCGAGATGCGTAGGGCTGGCAAGCACTAATTAGCCACCAAGACTCCATGTTCCTATTTTCTCTTCTTTCTTTTTCACAAAGGACAGAAGGTTCCCTTGCATACAAGTTTGCCAGTGGGATAGAGAGTGTGGACGCCAATAGGCGACGCTCGAGGTGGCGTCTTGCGAAAAAGAATACAACAGCAAAAAGCTAAGTCACGAGACTTCAAGCAATTTTCCTCTAATATCAGGTTATTTTCCTCAAATGGTCTCGGTCCTTGTATAGGAAAACCTGCACGCGAAGGAACCTTGTCGTGATTGGTTGTGCCCTTGCTCTGTTTCGAGTCCGCTCAATGGCTCAAGTGGCTGCACTATAAACGGCAAGGTGCCTTGCCGGCAGCGGCACCCCCAGCAGGCTGCTAAGGATCCGTCCTCGAAGCGCTCGTGGCTAGGGTGCACGCACCAGCGAGCATTTCCTAGTAACGCGTAGGGTGTGTACCATACAAAGAGGAATCATACCGGAAGCCGCGTCATTATTTTCAAGCACATGAGATCACCTTCATCACTCGCTTCCCGTTGCAACGGATCTTGCACTACCCAGATGCAACCGGAAGGATTTTGGAATGGGCGTTGGAACTGTCATACTTTGGTCTCAAGTTTGAAAGCACTTCAATAATCCATAGCAGTGTCTTGGCGGAGTTCATTGCAGGATGGACCTCAACGCCTGACGAAGAAATTTAAGAGACCACTCCCCCTGGCAAGGAAACAAGTCGCAACTGGATTATGTACTTTGATGGGGCTTTCTCGCTGCAAGGCGCCGGTGCCGGTGTGCTGCTTGTCACGCCCACCTGAGAGCACCTCAAGTACGTAGTCCAAATGCACTTTCCCCGAGAGAGATTGACGAACAACACCGCAGAGTATGAGGGGCTGCTTGCCAGTCTGAGAATCGCGGCAGACCTTGGGATCTGAAAGTTCATTGTCCGTGGGGATTCGCAACTCATAGTGAAGCAAGTGAACAAGGATTATCAGAGCCTGCTGATGGAAGCCTATGTAGACGAAGTGAGAAAGTTGGAAGAAAGTTTGACGGTCTACAAGTAGAGCATGTTCCCCGAGCGGAGAATAGCATTGCTGACGACCTATCAAAACGTGCTGCCCTCAAGTTACCTATGGAACCAGGGACCTTTGTGCTCCAACTAACTCAGCCATCCATTGAACCATCGGCAGGACAGAATAAGCGAAGAAAATCAGGCCCCGACAAGTACTTTCTCGCCAAGCTCCCAGAAGCCGCCGGCAAGGGTGTTGCTGGGGACGCCGAGCTTGCCGGGGAGCAACAGGCCCTCGCGGGGCCTCAAGCCCTTGCCGTAGAGACAACCGCTCCCACGGCAGAAGACATGCCTCTAGTCCTTGCCGTCGAGCCTCAGGCTCCGGCATGGTCACAACATATCATTCAGTTCCTCCAAACAGGGGAACTCCCTGAGGAACAGGAAGAAGCGGAGAAAGTAGCCCGTCGGTCTGGCATGTACCAGTCTGTGGACGACATCCTATACAGGAAAAGATCAAACGGTGTGAAATTGAAGTGCATTCCCCGGGAGGACGGACTGGAGCTGTTTGTAGAGATACACAGAGGCATATGTGGCTCTCACATAGGACCGAGAGCCCTTGCCGGCAAGGCATTCCGGCAACGTTTCTTTTGGCCCACTGCTCTCGAGGATGCAACTGCACTAGTAACCAAGTGTGAAGCGTGCCAGTTCCATTCGAAGAAAATCCATCAACTAGCTCAAGCTCTTTAGACAATCCCTCTTTCCTGGCCATTTTCGGTCTAGGGGCTCGACATACTGGGCCTCTTTCCCCATGTTGTTTGGGGCTTTGAGTACTTGTACGTCGCGATCAACAAGTTCACAAAGTGGCCAGAATTGGAAGCAGTGAGAAAGGTGATAGCACAATCAGCCATCAAGTTCTTCAAAGGACTAGTTTGCCTATTGGTGCGCCAAACATAGTCATCACCGACAACGGCACGTAGTTCGCAAGCTGCACCTTCATGCAGTACGTCCAAGACCTCGGCAGCAAGATATGTGTTGCTTCTATTGCACCTCCATGAAGCAACGGCCAGGCGGAAAGGGCAAATGCTGAAGTGTTACGGGGCCTCAGGACAACGACTTTTGATAGGCTGCACAAGTGCGGAGGATGCTGGATGGACAAGTTGCCGGCAGTTCTTTGGTCAATCAGGACAATGCTAAATCGAGCCACCGGCTAGACTCCCTTCTCCCTCGTATACGTGGCAGAAGGGGTTCTCCCCACAGAACTCACATACGGGTCACCTCGAGTGCTCGCTAATGATGATCCTGAGCAAGAGCAGTTGTGGCAAGATGATGCTACGCTCCTTCAGGAAGATCGTCTTCAGGCTGCTATGCGAGCTGCGCGCTACCAGCAACCCTTCCGTCGCTACCATAGCCGCAAGGTTCATTCCCGAAGCTTTGAGGAAGGTGACCTTGTTCTTCGGCACGTTCAGTCGGTGAAGAATTCCAACAAGTTGATGCTAAACTGGGAAGGCCCTTATCGGGTAATACGAGTCACCAGGTCCGACGCAGTCCGCCTGGAGACCGAAGATGGTATCCCAGTGAGCAACTCCTGGAACATCAAACATCTTCGTAAGTTTTACCCGTAAGGCGTGGTTGCCGGGCCCCCCAACAGACCATCTTTTGTATGAGCCTTGCCGGCAAGGCATGTAACCCTCTGTACAAAGCCAGGCCCAGACCCTGAGCAACAGATGGATAAATGAAGCACTGGCGCCCTAAGAATTAGCATGCATGTTAGGTTGAGTTTCTCTCTGGTAGGTTTTATAGTGCTTAGCGCCAACTAACCCCTAGCATAGAGGTTGAGTGTGTGTATCTTTTTGTCCCTTCCAGTCCTTTTTGGTTCGCAGGCCGCACGAGCGCTTCAGCGGAACTTTTTGGAGGAAAGGACATGAACTGACACACCGACCATGGCAAACCAAGGCTGCCAAAGGCAGCAGATTCAGACAAGTCATTTTTTCCCCGCCGCGTACTTCCGTATGAAACTTGAACGTATGAAACTTCGCTCGATCCAATGCCACCATGCTCCCTCCTTCCCTATGCCCAAAACCCCTTTTGGGCTGCAACTTGGTTGTAGTTGCGATGGAAGGGGGCGGACGAAGGACCTAATCCTTGATGAGGACATCAATACCATAGTTACACCCACAGCCCCTGCTGCTATACATACTAGACCAATTACTAGAGCTCGCGCACGCCAATTGAATTATCAGGTACTTTCGTTTCTTGGTAATGATTCTAATGTTTATGAGAATATGATGCTGCCTAAATTGGATACATTTGTTTCGCTCACAAATGAAGGGCCTAGCTTGGAGAAGGATGATCATTGGAGCAAGACCAAGCATGGAGTTGATGGCACGCGCAAGGGAGACAAGAACAGAGTTTCAAGTGATGATTTCAGGACTTTGAAGCCACCATAATGAGTGCATGAAGCCTTGGACGAAATATACAAGATGCCACTTCATAATATTCGTCCAAAGGCTATTCTAGGTGCTGCGTCACCTTCTTTTTGGGCCAGGCCCATGTAATTTCGAAATACTTCAATATAGGTTGTTTTTAGAGTCCGTATGTGTGGGGAAACAAGAGTTAGGGTGGGTTTCTGACCCCTCCTCCAAGGGCCACGAAATTCCCCCCTCTTCCTCCATATATACAGCCCCTAGGGCATCGTTTAGACTTTGGGTTTTGCTTAGATTAAAAGTTTGCCATAGCTGCAACTTCGCGTACTTCGTTTGTGTTCAACGACCAGACCAAGGCGTCACAGAACCCTACCTTGATCAATAAAGCTTTCGTCTTATATTCGCAATATCCAGATTGCAATCTTAGTTTCTTGCTTGTTCTTCGTTTGCCTGCAGGAAACAGACCTTCGTGGTCAGGTTGATCGTGCTCCGGCGTGGTCAATAACCTCTCGGAGTTGGTTTAGCGATTGCTAAGGCGCGACGTCCTCGCACGTTCGTAGTCGGATTGTCAAAGTCGACTTCCTCCAAAACGATAGCCACCATCTCATCGAAAGACGGGACACCTTTGCCTCTATCAATCCTACTTTGCCTGATGATGACATCAATACCATTGTTACACCCACAACCCCTACTACTACATATACTGAACCAATTACTAGAGCTCGCGCACGCCAATTAAATTATTAGGTACTTTCGTTTCTTGGTAATTATTCTAATGTTCATGAGAATATGATGCTGCCTAAATTGGATACATTTGTTTTGCTTACAAATGAAGGGCCTGGCATGGATAAGAGGGATGAACATTTGATAGAGGCAAAGGTGTCCCGATGTTTCGATGAGATGGTGGCTATCTTTTCTGTGGGAGTCGACCTTGATGATCCGACTACGAACGTGCGAGACGTCGCACCTTAGCAATCGCTAAACCAACTTCCGAGGGTTATTGACCACGCCGGAGCACGATCAACTTGACCACGAGGGCCTGTTTCCTGCGAGCAAACAAAGAACAAGCAATTAACTAAGATTGCAATCTGGATATTGCGAATATAAGAGGAAAGCTTTATTAATGAAGTTGGGGTTCTGTGACGCCTTGGTCTGGTCGCTGAACACAAACGAAGTACGCGAAGTTGCAGCTATGGCGAACTTTTGATCTAAACAAAACCCAAAGTCTAAACGATTCCCTAGGGGCTGTATATATGGGGGAAGAGGGGGGAATTTCGTGGCCCTTGGAGGAGGGGTCTGAAACCCACCCTAACTCATGTTTCCCCACACATACGGACTCTAAAAGCAGCCTATATTGAAGTATTTCGAAATTACATGGGCCTGGCCCAAGAAGAAGGTGACGCAGCACCTAGAATAGCCTCTGGACAAAAATTATGAAGTGGCATCTTTTATATTTCGTCCAAGGCTTCATGCACTCATTATGGTGGCTTCAAAGTCCTGAAATCATCACTTGAAACTCTGTTCTTGTCTCCCTTGTGCATGCCATCAACTCCATGCTTGTTCTTGCTCCAATGATCATCCTTCTCCAAGCTAGGCCCTTCATTTGTAAGCAAAACAAATGTATCCAATTTAGGCAGCATCATATTCTCATGAACATTAGAATCATTACCAAGAAACGAAAGTACCTGATAAGTCAATTGGCGTGCGCGAGCTCTAGTAATTGGTCCAGTATGTATAGCAGCAGGGGCTGTGGGTGTAACAATGGTATTGATGTCCTCATCATCCTCCCCTTCTTGAAATGAAGTCGTCCTCGACGGAAGCTCATCTTCCTCACCCAAATAAGGCTTCAAATTTGCAATGTTAAAAGTGGGACTAACCCCAAAATCTGCAGGCAACTCAAGTTTATATTCATTATCATTTATTTTCTCTAACACCTTAAAAGGACCCTCAGCACGTGGCATTAGCTTTGATTTGCGCAAATTAGGAAATCTATCCTTACGCAAATGTAACCAAACAAGATCTCCAGGTGCAAACACAACATGTTTTCTACCCTTATCTCCAGCAAGTTTATATATAGCATTCATACGCTCAATGTTTTCCTTAGTTAACTCATGCATTTTTAAAATCAATTCAGCACGTTCTTTAGCATCAAAATTAACCTTCTCCGAAGATGGAAGAGGCAACAAATGAATGGGTGCACGAGGTAGGAAACCATACACAATTTCAATAGGCACATCATAGTAGTAGAATGCAAAGAATGATTATAAGCAAACTCAATATGAGGCAAGCATTCTTCCACATTTTCTTATTATTCTTCAAAACAGCCCTAAGCATAGTAGACAATGTTCTATTGACTACTTCAGTTTGTCCATCAGTTTGGGGGTGACAAGTAGTACTAAAAAGCAGTTTAGTCCCCAACTTAGCCCATAAACATCTCCAAAAGTGGCTAAGAAATTTAGTATCACGGTCTGAAACAATAGTATTTGGCACACCATGCAAGCGAATAATTTCACGAAAGAACAAATCAGCAACATTAACAACATCATCGCTTTTATGACATGGTATAAAGTGTGCGATTTTTGAGAATCTATCCACGACAACAAATATGCTATCCCGCCCCTTCTTTGTTCGAGGTAAACCTAAAACAAAGTCCATAGATATATCCTCCCAAGGAACACTAGGCACAGGCAAAGGCATATATAAACCATGAGGATTGAGTCGTGACTTAGCTTTTTGACATGTAGTGCAGCGAGCAACAAAACGCTCCACATCCCGTCTCATCTTTGGCCAAAAGAAATGTGTAGCAAGTACGTCCTCCGTCTTCTTCACGCCAAAGTGTCCCATTAATCCTCCTCCATGCGCCTCTTGCAACAACAAAAGACGAACATAGCTAGCAGGAATGCATAGCTTGTTAGCACGGAACACAAAACCATCATTAACAACGAACTTGTTCCATGTTCTTCCTTCTTTACAATTCTGCATTACTTCTTTAAAATCAGCATCATGCACATATTGATCTTTGATGGTCTCCAAACCAAATATTTTGAAGTCAAGTTGTGAAAGCATACTATAGCGACGAGACAAAGCATCAACAATAACATTTTCTTTACCTTTCTTGTGTTTAATGACATAAGGGAAAGTCTCAATGAATTCAACCCATCTAGCATTTCTACGATTCAGTTTAGCTTGACTTTTAATATGTTTCAAAGATTCATGATCAGAATGTATAACAAATTCTTTGGGCCATAAATAATGTTGGCATGTCTCTAAAGTCCGAACAAGAGCATACAATTCTTTATCATAAGTAGAATAGTTCAGACTAGGCCCACTCAATTTTTCAGAAAAGTATGCAACAGGTTTGCCATCTTGTAATAAGACACCTCCTAATCCAATTCCACTAGCATCACATTCAAGCTCAAAAGTCTTATTAAAGTCAGGAAGTTGAAGTAAAGGAGCATGTGTCAACTTATCTTTCAATACCGTGAAGGCTTCTTCCTATGCGGTACCCCAAACAAAAGGCACATCCTTCTTTGTAAGCTCATTGAGAGGTGTAGCAATGGTGCTAAAATCTCTCACAAAACGCCTATAGAAACCAGCGTGTCCAAGAAAACTCCTCACTTGTGTGACCGTTTTGGGCTGCGGCCAACTCTCAATAGCTTCAATCTTGGCTTTATCAACTTCAATTCCCGGTGGAGTAATAACATAGCCAAGAAAAGACACTCGGTCGGTGCAAAAGGTGCACTTCCCAAGGTTACCATACAAACGTGCATCACGTAGAGCATTAAAAACAGCACGTAAATGTTCCAAATGTTCTTCCAAAGATTTGCTATAAATCAGTATATCATCAAAATAGACTACCACAAATCGTCCAATGAAAGCACGTAAAACTTCGTTCATTAGTCTCATGAAAGTACTAAGTGCATTAGTTAACCCAAAAGGCATGACTAACCACTCATATAAACCAAACTAAGTTTTAAATGCTGTTTTCCATTCATCTCCCAATTTCATATGAATTTGATGGTATCCACTACGCAAATCAACTTTGCATAATATTGTAGAGCCACTCAATTCATCAAGCATATCATCTAGCCTAGGAATAGGATGACGATAACGAATGGTAATATTATTAATGCCTCTACAATAAACACACATACGCGACGTATCATCCTTTTTCGGCACTAGAATAATAGGAACAGCACAAGGACTAAGGGATTCGCGATTATAACCTTTGTCGAGCAGCTCCTGTACTTGCCGCATAATCTCCTTCGTCCCCTCTGGATTGGTACGGTATGGTGCACGTTTGGGTAGCGATGCACCGGGAATTAAGTCAATTTGATGCTCAATCCCTCGAATAGGTGGTAATCTCGGTGGCACGTCTTGTGGGAAGACGTCAGCGAACTCCTGCAAAATGTTAGTGACAGCAGGGGGCAAAGAGGAAGGCACGTCCTCGAATGAAAATAATACCTCTTTGCACACAAAAGAATAGCAAATAGATTTGCTAAAAACTAGCTCATCAATATCAGATTTGGTGGCAAGTAAACATGCACTTTTCAATTTAATTTCAGAAGCAACACTAGATGGTTTACTATTAGGCTTCATTTGTTAGTCAAATTTTTTTGCCACAATCTGATTTTCACTCTTATTTTTCTGCTGTTTTGCTTTATTAGCTCTATGAATATCATCTTTCAAAATGGAATCAGCAGTCATAGGAAGCAAAGTAATATTTGTATCCTTATGAACAAGAGTATACTGATTGTTTCTACCATGGTGTACAGAATTTTTATCAAATTGCTATGGTCTACCAAGTAATAAGGAACATGCTTGCATAGGTACCACATCACAATCAACATAATCAGCATATGTAGAGATACTAAAATGCACCCGAAAATGCCACACTTTATACCATGTCATAAAAGCGATGATGTTGTTCATGTTGTTGATTTGTTCTTCCGTGAAATTATTCGCTTGCATGGTGTGCCAAATACTATTGTTTTAGATCGTGATACTAAATTTCTAAGCCACTTTTGGAGATATTTATGGGCTAAGTTGGGGACTAAACTGCTTTTTTGTACTACTTGTCACCCCCAAACTGATGGACAAACTGAAGTAGTCAATAGAACATTGTCTACTATGCTTAGGGCTGTTTTGAAGAATAATAAGAAAATGTGGGAAGAATGCTTGCCTCATATTGAATTTTCTTATAATCGTTCATTGCATTCTACTACTAAGATGTGCCCTTTTGAAATTGTGTATGGTTTCCTACCTCGTGCAGCTATTGATTTGTTGCCTCTTCCATCTTCGGACAAGGTTAATTTTGATGCTAAACAACGTGCTGAATTGGTATTAAAAATGCATGAGTTAACTAAGGACAACATTGAGCGTATGAATGCTAAATACAAACTTGCTGGAGATAACAGTAGAAAACATGTTGTCTTTGCACCTGGAGATCTTGTTTGGTTACATTTGCGTAAGGATAGGTTTCCTAATTTGCACAAATCAAAGCTAATGCCACGTGCTGATGGTCCTTTTAAGGTGTTAGAGAAAATAAATGATAATGCATATAAACTTGAGATGCCTGCAGATTTTGGGGTTAGTCCCACTTTTAACATTGCAGATTTGAAGCCATATTTGGGCGAGGAAGATGAGCTTCCGTTGCGGACGACTTCATTTCAAGAAGGGCAGGATGATGAGGACATCAATACCATTGTTACACCCACAACCCCTACTACTACATATACTAGACCAATTACTAGAGCTCGCGCACGCCAATAAAATTATCAGGTACTTCCATTTCTTGGTAATTATTCTAATGTTCATGAGAATATGATGCTGCCTAAATTGGATACATTTGTTTTCCTTACAAGTGAAGGGCCTGGCATGGATAAGAGGGATGAACATTGGAGCACGAATAAGCATGGAGTTGATGGCATGCGCAAGGGGAACAAGAACGGAGTTACAAGTGATGATTTCAGGACTTTGAAGCCACCATAATGAGTGCATGAAGCCTTGGACGAAATATACAAGATGCCATTTCATAAACTTCGTTCAGAGGCTATTCTAGGTGCTGTGTCACCTTATTATTGGGCTAGGCCCATGTAATTTGAAAATACATAAGTATAGGCTGTTTTTAGAGTCCGTATGTGTGGCGAAACAAGAGATAGGGTTGGTTTCGGACCCCTTCCCCAAGGGCCACGAAATCCCCCCTCTTCCTCCATATATACAGCCCTTAGGGCACCATTTAGACTTTGTGTTTTGTTTAGATTAAAAGTTTTCCATAGCTGCAACTTCGCGTACTTCGTTTGTGTTCAACGAGCAGACCAATGCGTCATAGAACCCCACCTTCATTAATAAAGCTTTCCTCTTATATTCGCAATTGGCCCCCGCTAGCATATTCAGCTAGGGAGACCTAGCCCGAGTGTTCATCGGAACATTCGAAGGCACCTGCAAACGTCCTACTGGTTGGCCTGAATTGCAGCACTGTGTTCAAAAAACCAAATAAACTTTGATGATTACATCCAGAGTTGGACCGCACTTCACCATGTGGTGAACAATGTTTTAGAGCACCAAGCAGTTTGCGCCTTCAAGGAAGGCATCCGGTACAGGGAGCTCATAATAAATTTGGTCGCTCTGGAGCCATGTCTCTGAACCGAATGATGGAAATAGCCACTCGGTACGCGAATGGCGAGGAAGAGGACCGACTCCGTAGTGGAAAAGGGAAGGCTGTAGACCCTGCCACTAGAGGCGGGAATCCCAGTCGGAGACAGAAGCACAAAGCTAAAGCCGCTGGTCAGGCCGAAGCCGTAGTGGTGGCTCCTCAAGGCAAGTTCAAGGGGAAGGCCAAAGAACAGCGGGTTCCCAAGAAGAAGAGAGATCAGTCGGGTCAGGATGTCTTGGATCTACCGTGTGCCATCCACACGAAGAAAGACGAGGAGGGTAACCCAATTTTACCCAAGCATACCACTCGACAATGGAGACTCCTCATTCAACAGCACCTTGAAGGTCAGCCTAGTGAAAAGGGCTCTCACAAGGATGAGGATGAAGAAAAGGCAGAAGATTACCCGAAGGTCAATGCCACCCCGGTGATTTTTGCTGACATTGAGAGCAAAAGTTGACTGAAAGTCATCAACCGAGAGGTAAATATGGTTGCTCCGACAACTACAACGTACCTCAAGTGGTCAAAGACTCCCATTACCTTCGACTAGTTGGATCACCAAGCTCACGTTGCTACCTCCGGGCGGCAAGCTTTAGTATTGGATCCAGTCGGAGGAGGAACTCGGTTGCGCATGGTTCTCATGGATGGCGGCAGTGGTTTGAATATTCTTTACGCTAAAACCCTCCATCGGATGGGCATTCCGGTGTCCCGACTCAGCGAAAGTAACATGCAGTTTCATGGTGTCATCCCAGGAAAGAAGACAAAGTCACTCGATCAGATCACTTTGGATGTGGTTTTTGGTGACTCAAAGAATTTTAAAAAAGAAAAGTTGACATTTGAAGTGGTGGATTTTCACAGTGCCTATCATGCTATTCTGGGCCGACTGGCTTTTACTTGTTTCATAGCCCGCCCATGTTACATGACAAGTTGGTAATCAGAGCCATCCCCGACTCAGGAGCCCCCTGCTTGATCGAATTGCTGGCGTTGTTGAGTCTAGACAAAAATGTTTTGAGTCTTAGTGTTATATATATCGGAGAGTAGGATTCTTTCACTCCTCAGTCCCTTCGTCGCTCTGGTGAGGCCCCCTGACGTACATGTTTTGACTCTACTCTCCTTAAATTTCACTAAAAAAAATTAGAATCACGCGGGTATCTTGGAATCGTTCTGATGGTTTTGTGACGAGAACATTGTTCTTGGTGCCTCCTGTCGTTTAGGGGTTGTGGCAGTGTCCCGGGGAGTTGAGCTCCGAGGTGTTGTCGTCAGAATTTTATCATTGCAATTCTGGAATACCTGAGTTTCGCTGACATTGAAAATCTCTTTTCGAAGGTTGTTGGTGAGATAACCTCGATAACACCCAGTAGTGGAGTGGAGTTCGGGAGTATTGCC
This sequence comes from Aegilops umbellulata, assembly GCA_032464435.1. Taxonomy (NCBI): domain Eukaryota; kingdom Viridiplantae; phylum Streptophyta; class Magnoliopsida; order Poales; family Poaceae; genus Aegilops; species Aegilops umbellulata. The sequence continues at coordinate 186,719,382 of CP136055.1, forward strand.
ATAAATCGTATAATGGATGCTTTTCGAAGGTTGAGGTAAACGATTTCCGAAGGTTACTTGGTTATGTGTTGAAGGCTGGATACAGATGGATGTAGGGATTGTTAGTTTGGGTGAGATATTTTGCTTCCCCTGTATCCCCAACACCTGATTGCATAACCAGAAAGTTTCGGGAGTTTATAAGTGGGAATTCATGTAGCTCTAGTATTTCTTCCCTTAGATATTTGGTTTGTGATTGGGTAATCCTTACCAAGTATTTGTTCATATTCGTACCTTGTTGATTTTATTATTCTACCTTTATCTAAGTAGCTTCTCAGCTTATTGAAGTGTGATGATTTACTTTGGAATTCATTCGTTCATTCTTGTTCCAATGTTAAGGCTATATGTTGCAATTTCGATCCTTTAATTCAGCTTTAATACATGTCTTTCAAGATGCTAATGGATGTCACCCTCTTCAGGATGGCTCCGCCAACGTGTCAGAATCCGGAACGCAATGATGGGAGTCAGGAGAACCCTCCGCCCCCACCTCCGCCTCCGGAGGCATGGCAAGCCTTGATGACAGCCACCAACGCCAACGCTTAGATACTGATTCATCTCATGCAAGAACGCAACCAAGGGAAAGGTAATCAAGGGAATCAAGGTCAAGGGCAGTTCAACAATCAACCTCACTTCACTACCCTCAATCAATTCCTTGGAAATCAGCCGAAGTCTTTCAGCTACTGTGCGGAGGCCACTGATGCCGATGATCGGCTTGTGGACATCAACAAGCATTTTGAATGTAGGAATGTCAGACCTGAGGACTTTTTCAAGTTTGCCTCTTTTCAACTCAAGGACCAAGCTGCTGATTGGTATCAACAATACAAATATTCCAGAGGAGGTCATGTGATAACCTGGGATGATTTCTGCCGAGATTTCAAAGCTCACCACATTCCACAAAGTGTTGTTGAGAGCAAGCGTGAGGAATTCCGCAATCTCAGCCAAGGCAGCATGTTCGTGTATCAATACAACATCCAGTTTCACAAACTTGCTCGCTTCGCTAAACAAGACGTTCCTGATGAAAAGAGTATGATCTATCAATTCAGAGGCGGTCTTAGAGAAGATCTGCAGTTAGCTCTTGTTCTTGTTGAGCCGACTAAGTTTGATCAATTCTACAACATGGCACTGAAGCAAGAAGCTGCCCAGCTCAAGTGTGAGGCTTCTAAGAAGAGAGTCAGGGACGCAGTTCAGTCTTCTTCTTCCTCACTAGTGGCAGCTAAGCAGCAGAAGTTCTGGTTGCCTCCTCCTCCTCCGTTCCGTCTGCCTTACTAGTAGAAGAACAAAGGTGGTCATGGATCTTCCCACCCACCCAACCCTGGCTATCAGAACAATTCTCAGAATCAAGCTCCAAGGTCAAATGCTCCTTATCATTGTCCGCTCTCAGAGGTGATTTGCAACAAGTGTTAGCAAAAGGGTCACTATGCGAACAAGTGCTTCAACCAAAGGCGCCTTCCGCCTTCCTCCTCCTGTGAGATCTTCTAGCAGTGTGGTGGTCAAGCATAATCCCAAGCATGCTAAGGTCAACATGATGAACGCAGCTCAAGCAGAGGATTCTTCAGAAGTGATCATGGGTAACCTTCATGTTAATGATATTCCTGCAAAAGTGTTATTTGATACTGGTGCTTCGCATTGTTTCATGTCAAGTCCGTTTTTTGCCACGCATGAATTCATTTCTTCACATTTGGGTAAACCCATGGATATCATTTCTCCGGGCACACGTTTGAGCTCTAGTTTGGTGGTTCCGGATGTTTCCATCAAGATGGGCAACTATAAATTTTTGTCTAAACCAATTGTCCTTGGTGACTCGGATATTGATTTAATTCTCGGGATGGATTGGCTTTCTAAGCACAAGGCTCAACTTGATTGTGCTGCCAGGGAAATTCATTTGACACAGTCTTCTGAGGATGTGATCATTTATGCCGCTCGTGATGAAACCATTTGGTTGTTTTCTCTCAATGAGAAGGTCCAGTTGGATCCTATCTCTCAGATTCCGGTCGTTTGTGAGTACCAAGACGTCTTTCCAGAAGAGCTTCCGGGTATGCCTCCTCACCGGCCAGTTGAAGTCGTTATCGATCTTGAGCCTGGCACGGAACCCATTTGCAAGCGTCCATACAAGCTTCGACCAAAAGAGTTGAGGGAATTTAAGAAACAACTCGATGAACAAGAGCGTCTGGGTCTGATCTGACCGAGTTCATCTCCTTGGGGTTGTGGTGTTCTTTTTGTCCAGAATAAGGATGGCACGGACCGACTTTGCGTCGATTACCGTCCATTGAACAAGAAGACTATCAAGAACAAGTATCCACTTCCCAACATCAATGAGCTATTCGAGCAACTTAAAGGTGCTAAAGTATTCTCCAAGCTTGACCTTCGTATGGGTTATCATTAGATTCGCGTTCGTGAAGAAGATATTCCCAAGACAGCATTCAGAACAAGCTTTGGTTCTTATGAATATACTGTCATGCCTTTCGGCCTTGTCAATGCTCCTCCAACATTCTCTCGAATGATGAACTTCATCTTCAACCCCTACACCAATGAATTCGTCTTGGTGTATCTCGATGATATATTGGTCTTCTCCAAGAATAAGCAGGATCATGCCAAACATTTGTGATTGGTTCTTGACAAGATCAGAGAGTATCAATTCTATGCGAAGTTTTCCAAATGTGAGTTTTGGCTTGATGAAGTTCTTTACCTTGGGCATATAATCTCTGCCAAGGGCATCGCTGTTAATCCCGAGAAGGTGTCTGCAGTTGTGAATTGGGAACCTCCTCAGAATGTCAAGCAGCTTCGCAGTTTTCTTGGACTTGCAAGCTATTGCCGAAGATTCGTTGATAATTTCTCAAAGATTGCAAAGCCTATTTCCAACCTCCTCTAGAAGCATGTGAAGTATGTCTGGACTCCTGAGTGTGACGTCTCTTTCAACACTCTCAGTGAGAAACTCGTCACAGCTCCGGTCTTGACTCCTCTTGACGAATCCAAGCCATTCGAAGTTTTCTGTGATGCTTCTCTTCAAGGTCTCGGCGTTGTGTTAATGCAAGAGAAGAAAGTTGTGGCCTATACCTCTCATCAGTTGAAGCACAACAAAAAGAACTACCCCACTCACGATCTTGAGTTGGCGGCAGTTGTCCATGCTCTAATAACATGGAGACATCTCTTGTTGGGAAGGAAAGTGGACATATTCACCGATCACAAGAGTCTCAAGTACACCTTCACTCAACCCAACCTAAACATCAGGCAAACTCGATGGGTCGAAATGATTCAAGAGTACAATCCGAGTATTGAATATACTCCAGGCAAGGCGAACGTCATTGCAGATGCTTTGAGCAGGAAGGCTTATAGCAACAGCTTAATCCTCAAGCCCTTCCAACCGGATCTTTGTGAAGCTTTCCGCAAACTAAATCTCCAAGTTGTTCCTCAAGGCTTTCTTGCCAACCTCCTAGTCTCTCATACTTTGGAAGATCAGATTCGTGAGGCACAACTCCTGGATACCATTGTGAAGAAGGTGAAATGTCGTATTGACAAGGGCAATTCCAAATACAAGTGCTATTGCATTGATGACAAAGACACTTTATTCTTCGAGGACCGGATTGTGGTTCCTAAAGGTGATCTAAGTTAAGTCACTATGAATGAGGCGCACAATTCTCTTCTTTCCATTCATCCTGGAAGTACGAAGATGTACCATGACCTCAAGCAGTCGTATTGGTGGACTCAAATGAAGCTAGAAATTGCTCAATTCGTGAATGAATGTGACGTATGCATAAGGGTGAAAGCAGAACATCAATGACTAGCTGGTCTCCTCCAACCTCTTGCTATTCCAGAATGGAAATTTGATCATATCGAAATGGACTACGTGACTGGATTTCCTAAGTCCAAGCGTGGAAATGATGCTATCTTCGTTGTCATTGACAAGCTTATTAAAGTGGCTCATTTTCTGCCTATCGAGGAATCCATCACACCAACTCAGCTGGCAGAGCTATACACCTCCAGGATTGTCTCTTTGCATGGCATTCCACAATTGATATCTTCGGATCGTGGAAGCATCTTCACTTCTAAGTTCTGGGACTCCTTCCAGAAGGCCATGGGCACCAACATTCGCTTCGACACAGCTTTCCATCCTCAAACTAGTGGCCAAGTCAAGCGAGTTAACCAAATTCTCGAAGATATGCTCAGGGCTTGTGTCATCTCTTTCGGCATGAAGTGGGAAGATTGTCTTCCATATGCCGAGTTCTCCTACAACAACAGCTTCCAAGCGAGTTCGGGCAAGGCCCCATTCGAGATTCTCTACGACAGAAAGTGTCGTACTCCTCTCAATTGGTCAAATACTGGTGAATGCCAACTTCTTGGCAACGACTTGATCACAGAGGCTGAGGAAATGTGTAAAGTCATCCGTGAAAATCTCAATGCCGCGCAATCGCGTCAAAAGAGTTACTATGATAGCAAGCACTGTGACTTGGCTTTCGAGATCGGAGACCATGTCTACCTCTGTGTCTCTCCAATGATAGGCACTCATCGCTTCGGCATCAAAGGGAAGCTTGCCCCTAGATACGTGGGTCCTTTCAAGATCATTGGCAAAAGAGGCGATCTCGCCTACCAACTTGATCTTCCCTCCAACTTCACAAATGTGCACGATGTGTTTCACGTGTCACAGCTTCGCAAGTGTTTCAAGACTCCTGAGCGCACCATCAACTTCAAAGAGATTGATCTCCAAGAAGATTTGTCTTATCATGAGCATCCCGTTGCTATTCTCGAAGAAACTGAGCGCAAGACTTGCAACAAGTCCATCAAATTCCTGAAAGTGAAGTGGTCACATCATTCCGACCGAGAAGCCACCTGGGAGCGCGAGGACCACCTCCGTTCCGATTATTCGGAGTTCTTTCAGTCCTAGATCTCGGCACGAGATCCTCTCGTAATGGTGGAGTGTTGTAACACCCCGGATGTAACTTGCCATATTTGTATTCCAACTCTTGCCATTTTCGGCTATGTGTTATGATATCCCCTCGTGGTTGTGTTTCATCTTCGTTTTGCATTTTGTCCATGTCATGCATTTCATATCATGGCATCATGAGCATCGCATTTGCATATGTGTTCGTCTCATGCATCCGAGCATTTTCCCCGTTGTCCGTCTTGCAATCCGGCACTCCTACGTCCTCCAACGCCCCCTTTTGCCTCTTTTCGTGAGCAGGTGTTAAACTTTCTCGGAATGGACCGAGATTTGCCAAGCGGCCTTGGTACATCACCGGTAGACCACCTGTCAAGTTTCGTGCCAGTTGGAGCCCAATTGATACTCCAACGGTCAACCGGGTAACCGCGAAGGCCTCTTTTGTGTGCAGCCCAACACCCATCCAAAGTGGCCCACAACCCATCCAAAGCCCCTCCATCCTCTCAGTCATTCGATCACGAGCGCGTGGCCGAAAACCGTGCTCAATTTGGAGCCTCCTAGCTCCCTCTACCTATAAAAGGCACCTCCACCAAAAATCCCGGATCCATTCTACCCTAACCCTAGCTCCCTCTCCCCTCCGCGCGGCCGGACGCGTCCGCACGCCACCGGACAGATCCCGTCGCCGCCACGTGTCGCCTCCCCACTCGTCCACCGCGCGCCCCACATCGCCGGCCCGTCTGGGCCCAGGGCAGGCCCTCCCCGAGCCCGCGCGCGCGCCCCACCGCCTGCGTCGGCCGCCGCCTGCGTCGGCCGCCGCCTCGCGCCGCCTCCTCATCGACCGTGCCGCCCCGCTCCTCCTTCGCTGCCGCGCCGCTCGGCCGCCGCCTTGCCATCGTCGCCAGCCGTCGCGCCACCGCGCCGTCCCGCGCCCGGGCGCGCCTCCCCGCCTTCCATCACCGCTCCGGCGAGCTCCCGGGCCGGATCCCTCTTCTCCGGCGAACCCCAAGCCCTGGTCGGCCTCCTCCTCGACGCCGACGTCTTCTACAGCGACTCCCCGACGAACTTCGATCCGCGTGCACGAACCCTAGATCCAGATCTGGGAGGTTGACCTCGTTTTTTTCTCCCAAGTCCCTGCAATTTTTAGCATTCTTCATCATGTCTTAACTCTGCATCCGTGGCTCCCTTTTGGGCGTGTAGCATATAAAATTGTTCGCCTTGATGTGTACTTCATTTCATTCCATTGCACCATGTTCATTTGAGTTCATCTTGATGCCCTAAATGCTGTTGCAGGAGTGCTATGTAATGTTAGTTTCAGATTCTTATCAGAATTTGGACATTTGTCATTTTTTGCCATGACTAATGTGTGCCTCCAATGATCTTGAGCCATACAAGTGTTTTGAAGTATGCCATGCCATCTTTACAGGGGTGTATGGCATGTATTTTTGTGATCTTTGTGGTGACTAGAGCAAGCAGACAAAGTAGCTCTCGTGATGTTGCTGATTTCAGGGACTTAGATTTCTTCATTCATTATCCAGATGATATTTTTATGCCATGTATTCATGTTGCTACACAGTGATCCCTGCCTCTGTTGAGAATGTTCAGTAAGGATGATTTTGAGATATTATTATGCTCTATCCATCCATTTCTTTGTTTGAAATTTTGGAGTCACCTAGCATGACTCAATCTTGCTCTACTTGTGCTCTAAAATGTTCCTGGCAGATTGTTTACATGTTAATCAATTTTATCAAGGTTGTTGTAGTTGATCCTTACATGCTATGTGATAGAGGCAAGGGTGTCCCGATCTTTCGATGAGATGATAACTATCGATTTGGTGGAGACGACTTTGACGATCCGACTACAAACGTGCACGACGTTGCGCCTTAGCAATCGCGAAACCAACTCTGAGAGATTATTGACCACGCCGCAGCACAATCAACCTGACCATGAAGGTCTATTCCCGCAAGCAATCGAAGAACAAGCAATAATATGATAAAGCAATATGAATATTGCGAATATATATGAAGTCTTAATAATGGTCGGGATCCGAAAGTGGTCTTGGTCTGGTCGTTGGACACAAACGAAGTACACGAAGTTGCAATGGCTAACTTTTAACTAAACACATCCCAAGGAAAAAGCTACTAGGTGGATCTACTTATATAGGAGCAAGGGGTGGCGGCCAAGGAGGTGGGAGGACGTCCCAAGGCAGCCTAAATCCAACCCTAGGTCGTACAAGGCTCATGGGCCCAAGTGGAGGTGAGGCAACACCTTTGGACTTGTTGTTTGACTTTGATTTTGCTGCAACGTTAGATTGTTTCGTCCATTTCTCAATGCTTCGGACGAATTTAAAGGTGAATCCAATTGGCGTGGAAAGAGGACGAAATCTACTTTCCAACAAAAAAAGAATCACCCAATTCGGAGTCCGTATGGAAAAGTTCTTGCCGTTTTGAGTCAGGTATGTCTGTGCAGTCCGAATCTGAATCCAGAACGTGAGAGACTTGGACTCTATCTTCTCTTGGCCCAAAAGTGACGTGAAGGGACTTTTTGCACAGCACCTAAACTTCTCTTTTTCCCTTATCTTCATATGTGGATTGTACAAATGTCCCATACACCTGCAATTAGACAAAACACAAAAGTGTGTGAAGTATTTTTGTTCTGGATAATATAAATAGATTATCGAACAGTTGACACTAGAAATCACCTGACAAATATGCATGTATGCAATATTTTTGGTCGTATCCAAGGTAGTCATGTCCTCATCATCCTCCCCTTCTTGAAAATAAAGCCGTCCTCGGCGTTGCTTTATCTGAAATGTGGCTAACAAAAGAGACAAGGTGTACATGTTGTATATGTATATGTCATCAATTTTTACTTCCCGTGGAATTTGCACATATGACACATGTATACATGAGTAACTTTCATAGTGAATAAAATATAAAGCCAAAATATTATCACAAGAAGTAGAAGGCATGAAAGTATTGCAACTCAGTTTGCACATATAAGTGAAGCTCTTATTCATATGAAAAGATTGACAATATTCATCACTAAACCATCCAATATTGGTGAATAAACCTTACTTGCATAAAATTTACATGCTACAACATGCTTAAATAAGCTAACATGCAATAAGTCATTTGACACAGAATCATCACCAAGATTAGAGGTCATATCAAAATGATTAAACATTGGCACAATTATTTTCAAACGTAGTTGATCCAAATTTGTTTTAGTGCCCGATTCACATGGTTCTTTCACATCAACGGTTAATTCAATGGGTGCACTCAAAATTCTTGATATTGCAGTTGTTTGATCACATGCAAAGTCAAATCATCAGCATAATCATCTAAAATAGGTGGTGTGATCAATGTAGTGGCTAGAGCATCACATGGTGTATTTAAATCGACAAGGCATTCATCATTCGCATGCGAAGTTAGAAGATCAGTACCTTTGTCATTACCTCGTGTTATCAACTCAGATGATGTTGGAACTCTCGGCAGTGACGGGTCATAATATGGAGCTGATGCAGTGCTCACAAGAACGGATGTTGTTGTCATGGTAGGCACAGTGGTAGAAGGAAGGACCGTCTCAACTCCTTGGATGTGCACCTTATGCTTGTTTGTCTTGTGGGCATCACGCCTCTTTATTTCCTGTTCAGCTTTGCAAGCAAGATGAAACAAATGGTCCATCGGATAACATTCTTCATGAATTAGTATCTCCTGAATATCACGGCTTAATCCTGCCCAAAATCTATCCATAAAATCTTCTTCACTTTCCTCTAAAAAGGAATGCAACAAGGTAGTTTGTAAATCATCATAATATTTTCTTACAGTGTCACTACCTTGTTTTAAATGTTGTAGTTTTTTAATCATGCCACAAGTATAATAAACATCGATGAATCTATCTCTCATGACAAGTTTTAAATCATCACAAGTAGTAGGTACATAATCAGGGTATAACCGACAATGTTCACTCCACCAAACAGTAGCAAAACTAGTGAAAGAACCAACTGCAAGCTTAACTTTTTTATGTTCCGAAAAATCATGGGAAACAAATATAACATTTATTTCGAACTCCCATTCAATATATAAATCAGGCTGAAAACAACCATTAAAAGGTGGCATGGAAACAAAAACCTGATTGTGCGTATTCTTATGTCTTTGCACCTCTTGTGACGGTGGTTGTATTTTCGGAGCTGGTGGCACGTCTCCTACTATTGATGAAGCCCAACTGACTCTGGAACCTGCCATATTTAGTAGAAAAATAAGAAACAAAATCCGAGGCTAATGTTCCTATGAACTACTAGGATGTGGTGGTAAAACGCTCACAGTATAGCAAATATCAAAGTCTTACAAGTTCTTACCATGCAGCAGGTGGTGACCGGCAACTAGCGGTGTCAAATAACTCCGAAGATTGAGTAAAGCGATTGCCAGGTGAGCGTATGTATACATGGTGTGGAAATATGTGGAGCTTGGAAAGGCCAAATATATGGTAGCAAAAGATCAGCAATAATCAATTCAGAGATGCAATGTTGAATAAACGCTCAACGACGGTACTGTGCTGGTCCTAGGCTAGACCGTGCTAGAGACGCGAGCCTAGAACACTAAAAAAATCACGGCGCGACGCGTAACAAAGGCGGAGCACACTCTGAATACTTTTTTCTCCTTTTTTCACGGAATGTTTTTCACTTTTTTTTCTCTTTTTTTCCTCTTTTTTCCTCTTTTTTTCTTTTTTTCTCTCACTTTTTTCTTTTTTTTTCTTTCTCTTTTTTTTCACAAACAAGCTAGATAAGATGCAGATTGGATCTAGTGATGACGCGAACGACCTCAAGTATGATTATGACAATGAATGATGGGGAGTACGTGGTGGAAAATTGATGGATGGCGCTGGTGGACAGCGGATGCAATAATGACGCGGTGGTGGTATATGGCAACGACAATGAAGATGGTGCGGCGGTGGCGTGACAAACTGTGAACAGAACTCGAAACTCTAAAGTACTAGACACTAAGACCAACAACTTGACACAACGATGTAACCGCAAATTCAACAAAGCAAACCACTAAAAAGATTATGCAAAGGCTCGGACTGGCTTGGACAAAGGATGAACAGATCTAACTCTTTTGTGTGGCTTTTTCTTGGACAATAGGTAAGAAAATTAATCTAATCTAGGGATAACTGGAAATTCTCACCGAGCAACCTGAAAACTGATACCACTTAATAGAGGCAAAGGTGTCCCGTCTTTCGATGAGATGGTGGCTATCGTTTTGGAGGAAGTCGACTTTGACGATCCGACTACAAACGTGCATGACGTTGCACCTTAGCAATCGCTAAACGAACTCCGAGAGGTTATTGACCACGCCGCAGCACAATCAACCTAACCACGAAGGTCTATTCCTGCAAGCAGTCAAAGAACAAGCAAGAATATGATAAAGCAATCTGAATATTGCGAATATATATGAAGTCTTGATAATGGTGGGGATCCGAAAGTGGTCTTGGTATGGTCGTTGGACACAAATGAAGTACACGAAGTTGCAATGGCTAACTTTTAACTAAACAAATCCCAAGGAAAAAGCTACTAGGTGGATCTACTTATATAGGAGCAAGGGGTGGCGGCCAAGGAGGTGGGAGGACATCCCAAGGCAGCCTAAAACCAACCCTAGGTCGTACAAGGCTCATGGGACCAAGTGGAGGTGATGCAACACCTTTGGACTTGTTGTTTGACTTGGATTTTGCTGCAGCGTCAGATTTTTTCGTCCATATCTCAATGCTCTGGACGAATTTAAAGGTGAATCCAATTGGCGTGGAAAGAGGATGAAATCTACTTTCCAAGCAAAAAAGAATCACCCAATTCGGAGTCAGTATGAAAAAGTTCTTGCCATTTTGAGTCAGGTATGTCTGTGAAGTCCGAATCTGAATCCAGAACGTGAGAGACTTGGACTCTATCTTCTCTTGGCCCAAAAGTGACGTGAAGGGACTTTTTGAACAGCACCTAAACTTCTCTTTTTCCCTTATCTTCATATGTGGATTGTACAAATGTCCCATACACCTACAATTAGACAAAACACAAAAGTGTGTGAAGTATTTTTTTCTGGATAATATAAATAGATTATTGAATAGTTGACACTAGAAATCACCTAACAAATATGCATGTATGCAATATTTTTGGTCGTATCCAAGGTAGTCATGTCCTCATTACATTGAGTTTTTTCTTGCTTCGGTTAGCTTCATGAACATGTCTTCTTGCTGGTAGTATTCTTAGTTTATCATGCAACGCCTTGTGGTGGGTGAATCGAGCTCGCAAAGATGCCTTCATGATGTTGTTTTGCCATGTCCAGTTTTTCTGCCAAGTCTGAAATCTATAACGGAACTTGCTATGTTTACATGGGTGCCATCATATCTTATGATCCTTTTTGGCTCATGGTTAGTAAGGTACATTTGTTATATGCTTTGAGTCGATTGATGCGATGCCTTGGTTTTCTATGTTATGTTCCTATAGCATGTTGTCTGCTTGCTCTAAACATGGCTTCCTGATGTTAATTCCTGACATGTTACTTTCACTAAGTCTGTGAAGCTGATATCATTTGCAGTTTTGCCATGCTTGTTTGAACCTGTTCTTCTGTGATTTAGCCGTAGCTCAGTGTTCATCTTTTGTCAAGAATCTTGCAAAGATCACTGCCGTATGCTTTGTTGTTATGTTTAAGTGCAGTAGCTTAGTTTCTTGCTGCATGCTAAGTGGCAGCATGCTGTTAATCGGAGAATTATGCCATCCTTGTTTTGCTTGTCATTTGCAAACCGTGCATCCGATTCCGGTGATCTTTATATCGATTTCAACCGAAATCATCTCATCTTTCTAGCGGCATACTTGGTTTTCCAAGTTGATGCCTTATTAATCTTTTCCTTTCCGGAGATATCCATTGCATATCACATCTCGCATATCATGCCATGTTTTGCATCATGTTGCTTGTGCATTGCATCGTGGTTGATAGATGTTCCTTTGCTTGTGTTCTTGCTTTGGGTAGAGCCGGGAGACGAGTACGTGACCGAGGAACCTATTGAGAATGCTTACGAGGATCAAGCTTTCGACAACTCTGAGAACCTTCCAGGCAAGATGACCATACCCTCGAAATCACTTCTATCTTTGTTTGCTAGTCGCTCGCTCTTTTTCTATGCCGCGATACCTACCACTTGCTATATCATGCCTCCCATGTTGCCATGTCAAGCCTCTAACCATCCTTTCCTAGCAAACCGTTGTTTGGCTATGTTACCGCTTTGCTCAGCCCCTCTTATAGCGTTGCTAGTTGCAGGTTAAGTTGAAGTTTGTTCCATGTCGGAACATGGACTTTGGGATATCATAACATCTCTTATTTAATTAATGCATCTATATACTTGGTAAAGGGTGGAAGGCTCGGCCTTATGCCTGGTGTTTTCTTCCACTCTTGCCGCCATAGTTTCCGTCGTACCGGTGTTATGTTCCTTGATTTTGCGTTCCTTACACGGTTGGGTGATTTATGGGACCCCCTTGACAGTTTGCTTTGAATAAAACTCCTCCAGCAGGGCCCAACCTTGGTTTTACCATTTGACCACCTACCACCTTTACTTTTCCCTTGAGTTTTCGCGACCCCGAGGGTCATCTTTATTTTAGCCCCCCCCCCCGCCGGGCCAGTGCTCCTCCGAGTGTTGGTCCGAACCGAGCAGCCTGCGGGGCCACCACGGGGAAACTCGAGGCTTGACTTATACGGTGTGCCCTGAGAACGAGATATGTGCGACTCCTATCGGGATTTGTCGGCACATCGGGCGGCTTTCCTCGTCTTATTTTACCATTGTCGAAATGTCTTATAACCAGGATTCCGAGACTGATCGGGTCTTCCCAGGAGAAGGAATATCCTTCGTTGACCGTGAGAGCTTATGATCGGCTAAGTTGGGACACCCCTGCAGGGTATTGTCTTTCGAAAGCAGTGCCGCTGTTATGAGCCAGATGGGAATTTGTTAATGTCCGGTTGTAGAGAACTTGACACTTGACTTAATTAAAACACATCAACCGCGTGTGTAGCCGTGATGGTCTCTTTTCGGCGGAGTCCGGGAAGTGAACACGGTTTGAGTTATGCATGAACGTAAGTAGTTTCAGGATCACTTCTTGATCACTTCTAGCTTCACGACCATGCTTTACCTCTCTTCTCGCTCTCATTTGCGTATGTTAGCCACCATATATGCTTAGTCCTTGCTGCAGCTCCACCTCATTACCCCATCCTTCCTATAAGCTTAAATAGTCTTGATCTCGCGGGTGTGAGATTGCTGAGTCCTCGTGACTCACAAATTCTACCAAAACAGTTGCAGGCGCCGATGATACCAGTGCAGATGATGCAACCGAGCTCAAGTGGGAGTTCGACGAGGAACATGGTCATTACTATGTTTCTTTCCCTGATGATCAGTAATGGAGCCCAGTTGGGACGATCGGGGATCTAGCATTTGGGGTTGTCTTCTTTTATTTTGGTTCCGTAGTCGGACCTTGCTTGTACTCTGAATGATGTATGTTTAATTTATGTATTATGTGAAGTGGCGATTGTAAGCCAACTCTTTATCCCATTCTTGTTCATTACATGGGATTGTGTGAAGATGACCCTTCTTGCGACAAAACCACCATGCGGGTATGCCTCCAAGTCGTGCCCCGACACGTGGGAGATATAGCCGCATCGTGGGCGTGACAAGTTGGTAATCAGAGCCATCCCCGACTTAGGAGCCCCCTGCTTGATCGAATCGCTGGCGTTGTTGAGTCTAGAAAAAAATGTTTTGAGTCTTAGGATTATATATATCGGAGAGTAGGATTCTTTTACTCCTCGGTCCCTTCGACGCTCTGGTGAGGCCCCCTAACGTAGAAGTTTTGACTCTACTCTCCTCAAATTTCACTAAAAAAATTTAGGATCACGCGGGTATCTTGGAGGATGGTTTTGTGATGAGAACATTGTTCTTGGTGCCTCCTGTCGTTTAGGGGTTGTGGCAGTGTCCCGGGGAGTTGAGCTCCGAGGTGTTGTCGTCACAATTTTATCATTGCAATTCTGGAATACGTGAGTTTCGCTGACATTGAAAATCTCTTTTATGCAGTTGTTGGTGAGATAACCTCGATAACACCCATTACTGGAGTGGAGTTCGGGAGTATTGCCATAACTCGTATAACGGATGCTTTTCGAAGGTTGAGGTAAACGATTTCCGAAGGTTACTTGGTTATGTGTTGAAGGATGGATACAGATGGATGTAGGGATTGTTAGTTTGGGTGAGATATTTTGCTTCCCCTGTATCCCCAACACCTGATTGCATAACCAGAAAGTTTTGGGAGTTTATAAGTGGGAATTCATGTAGCTCTAGTATTTCTTCCCTTAGATATTTGGTTTGTGATTGGGTAATCCTTACCATGTATTTGTTCATATTCGTACCTTGTTGATTTTATTATTCTACCTTTATCTAAGTAGCTTCTCAGCTTATGGAAGTGTGATGATTTACTTTGGAATTCATTCGTTCATTCTTGTTCCAATGTTAAGGCTATATGTTGCAATTTCGATCCTTTAATTCAGCTTGAATATATGTCTTTCAAGATGCTAATGGATGTCACCCTCTTCAGGATGGCTCCGCCAACGCGTCAGAATCCGGAACGCAATGATGGGAGTCAGGAGAACCCTCCGCCCCCACCTACGCCTCCGGAGGCATGGCAAGCCTTGATGACAGCCACCAACGCCAACGCTTAGATACTGATTCATCTCATGCAAGAACGCAACCAAGGGCAAGGTAATCAAGGGAATCAAGGTCAAGGGCAGTTCAACAATCAACCTCACTTCGCTACCCTCAATCAATTCCTTGGAAATCAGCCGAAGTCTTTCAGCTACTGTGCGGAGGCCACTGATGCCGATGATCGGCTTGTGGACATCAACAAGCATTTTGAATGTAGCAATGTCAGACCTGAGGACTTTTTCAAGTTTGCCTCTTTTCAACTCAAGGACCAAGCTGCTGATTGGTATCAACAATACAAAGATTCCGGAGGAGTTCATGTGATAACCTGGGATGATTTCTGCCGAGATTTCAAAGCTCACCACATTCCACAAAGTGTTGTTGAGAGCAAGCGTGAGGAATTCCGCAATCTCAAGCAAGGCAGCATGTCCCTGTATCAATACAACATCCAGTTTCAGAAACTTGCTCCCTTCGCTAAACAAGACGTTCCTGATGAAAAGAGTATGATCTATCAATTCAGAGGCGGTCTTAGAGAAGATATGCAGTTAGCTCTTGTTCTTGTTGAGCCGACTAAGTTTGATCAATTCTACAACATGGCACTGAAGCAAGAAGCTGCCCAGCTCAAGTGTGAGGCTTCTAAGAAGAGAGTCAGGGACGCAGTTCATTCTTCTTCTTCCTCACTAGTGGGAGCTAAGCAGCGGAAGTTCTGGTTGCCTCCTCCTCCTCCGTTCCGTCTGCCTTACCAGTAGAAGAACAAAGGTGGTCATGGATCTTCCCACCTACCCAACCCTGGCTATCAGAACAATTCTCAGAATCAAGCTCCAAGGTCAAATGCTCCTTATCATTGTCCTCTCTCAGAGGTGACTTGCAACAAGTGTTAGCAAAAGGGTCACTATGCGAACAAGTGCTTCAACCAAAGGCGCCTTCCGCCTTCCTCCTCCTGTGAGATCTTCTAGCAGTGTGGTGGTCAAGCATAATCCCAAGCATGCTAAGGCCAACATGATGAACGCAGCTCAGGCAGAGGATTCTTCAGAAGTGATCATGGGTAACCTTCATGTTAATGATATTCCTGCAAAAGTGTTATTTGATACTGGTGCTTCGCTTTGTTTCATGTCAAGACCATTTTTGGCCAAGCATGAAGTCATTTCTTCACATTTGGGTAAACCCATGGATATCGTTTCTCCGGGCAAACGTTTGAGCTCTAGTTTGGTGGTTCCGGATGTTTCCATCAAGATGGGCAACTATAAATTTTTGTCTAAACCAATTGTCCTTGGTGACTCGGATATTGATTTAATTCTCGGGATGGATTGGCTTTCTAAGCACAAGGCTCAACTTGATTGTGCTGCCAGGGAAATTCAATTGACACTCTCTTCTGAGGATGTGATCATCTATGCCGCTCGTGATGAAACCATTTGGTTGTTTTCTCTCAATGAGAAGGGCCAGTTGGATCCTATCTCTCAGATTCCGGTCGTTTGTGAGTACCAAGACGTCTTTCCAGAAGAGCTTCCGGGTATGCCTCCTCACCGGCCAGTTGAATTCGTTATCGATCTTGAGCCTGGCACGGATCCCATTTGCAAGCGTCCATACAAGCTTGGACCAAAAGAGTTGAAGGAATTGAAGAAACAACTCGATGAACAAGAGCGTCTGGGTCTGATCTTACCGAGTTCATCTCCTTGGGGTTGTGGTGTTCTTTTTGTCCAGAAGAAGGATGGCACGGACCGACTTTGCGTCGATTACCGTCCACTGAACAAGAAGACTATCAAGAACAAGTATCCACTTCCCAACATCAATGAGCTATTCGAGCAACTTAAAGGTGCTAAAGTATTCCCCAAGATTGACCTTCGTATGGGTTATCATTAGATTCGCGTTCGTGAAGAAGATATTCCCAAGACAGCATTCAGAACAAGCTTTGGTTCTTATGAATATACTGTCATGCCTTTCGGCCTTGTCAATGCTCCTCCAACATTCTCTCGAATGATGAACTTCATCTTCAACCCCTACACCAATGAATTCGTCTTGGTGTATCTCGATGATATGTTGGTGTTCTCCAAGAATAAGCAGGATCATGCCAAACATTTGCGATTGGTGCTTGACAAGCTCAGAGAGTATCAATTCTATGGGAAGTTTTCCAAATGTGAGTTTTTGCTTGATGAAGTTCTTTACCTTGGGCATATAATCTCTGCCAAGGGATCACTGTTAATCCCGAGAAGGTGTCTGCAGTTGTGAATTGGGAACCTCCTCAGAATGTCAAGGAGCTTTGAAGTTTTCTTGGACTTGCAAGCTATTGCCGAAAATTCGTTGAGAATTTCTCAAAGATTGCAAAGCCTCTTTCCAGCCTCCTCCAGAAGCATGTGAAGTATGTCTGGACTCCTGAGTGTGACGTCGCTTTCAACACTCTCAAAGAGAAACTCGTCACAGCTCCGGTCTTGACTCCTCCTGACGAATCCAAGCCATTCGATGTTTTCTGTGATGCTTCTCTTCAAGGTCTCGGTGTTGTGTTAATGCAAGAGAAGAAAGTTGGGGCCTATAACTCTCGTCAGTTGAAGCCCAATGAAAAGAACTACCCCACTCACGATCTTGAGTTGGCGGCAGTTGTCCATGCTCTAATAACATGGAGACATCTCTTGTTTTTTTTGACAGAAAGAGAGGGACATCTCTTGTTGGGAAGGAAAGTGGACATATTCACCGATCACAAGAGTCTCAAGTACATCCTCACTCAACCCAACATAAACCTCAGGAAAACTCAATGGGTAGAAATGATTCAAGAGTACAATCTGAGTATTGAATATACTCCAGGCAAGGCCAACGTCATTGCAGATGCTTTGAGCAGGAAGGCTTATAGCAACAGCTTAATCCTCAAGCCCTTCCAACTGGATCTTTGTGAAGCTTTCCGCAAACTGAATCTCCAAGTTGTTCCTCAAGGCTTTCTTGCCAACCTCCTAGTCTCTCCTACTTTGGAAGATCATATTCGTGAGGCACAACTCCTGGATACCATGGTGAAGAAGGTGAAACGTGGTATCGACAAGGGCATTTCCAAATACAAGTGCTATCGCATTGATGACAGATACACTATATTCTTTGAGGACCGGATTGTGGTTCCTAAAGGTGATCTAAGGAAAGTCATTATGAAGAGGCGCACAATTCTCTTCTTTCCATTCATCCTGGAAGTACGAAGATGTAGCATGACCTCAAGCAGTCGTATTGGTGGACTCGAATGAAAGCAGAACACCAACGACCAGCTGGTCTCCTCCAACCTCATGCTATTCCAGAATGGAAGTTTGGTCATGTCGAAATGGACTTCGTGACTGGATTTTCTAAGTCCAAGCATGGAAATGATGCTATCTTCGTCGTCATTGACAAGCTTACTAAAGTGGCTCATTTTCTGCCTATCAAGGAATCCATCACAGCAGCTCAGCTGGCAGAGCTATACACCTCCAGGATTGTCTCTTTGTATGACATTCCACAATTGATATCTTCAGATCGTGGAAGCATCTTCACTTCTAAGTTCTGGGAATCCTTCCAGAAGGCCATGGTCACCAACATTCGCTTCAGCATAGCTTTCCATCCTCAAACTAGTGGCCAAGTCGAGCGAGTTAACCAAATTCTCGAAGATATGCTCAGGGCTTGTGTCATCTCTTTCGGCGCTAAGTGGGAAGATTGTCTTCCATATGCCGAGTTCTCCTACAACAATAGCTTCCAAGCGAGTTCGAGCAAGGCCCCATTCGAGATTCTCTACGGCAAAAAAGTGTCGTACTCCTCTCAATTGGCCAGAGACTGGTGAACACCAACTTCTTGGCAACGACTTGATCACAGAAGCTAAGGAAATGTGTAAAGTCATCCATGAAAATCTCAAAGCCGCGCGATCGCGTCAAAAGAGTTACTACAATAGCAAGCACCGTGACTTGGCTTTCGAGATTGGAGACCATGTCTACCTCCGCGTCTCTCCAATGAAAGGCACTCGTCGCTTCGGTATCAATGGGAAGCTTCCCCTAGATACGTGGGCCCTTTCAAGATCATTGGCAAAAGAGGCGATCTTGCCTACTGAGGGAGTCCTGGATTAGGTGGTGTCCGGACAGCCGGACTATGACCTTTGGCCGGACTGTTGGACTATGAAGATATAAGATTGAAGACTTCGTCCCGTACCCGGATGGGACTTTCCTTGGCGTGGAAGGCAAGCTTGGCAATACGGATATTCAGCTCTCCTCCCATTGTAACCGACTCTATGTAACCCTAGCCCATCCGGTGTCTATATAAACTGGAGGGTTTAGTCCGTAGGACACAACAACAACAATCATACCATAGGCTAGCTTGTATGGTTTAGCCTCTGTGATCTCGTGGTAGATCTACTCTTGTACTACCCATATCATCAATATTAATCAAGCAGGAGTAGGGTTTTACCTCCATCGAGAGGGCCCGAACCTGGGTAAAAACATTGTGTCCCTTGTCTCCTGTTACCATCCGCCTAGACGCACAGTTCGGGACCCCCTACCCGAGATCCGTCGGTTTTGACACCGACATTGGTGCTTTCATTGAGAGTTCCTCTATGTCGTCATCTTTAGGCCCGATGGCTCCCCCAATCATCGCTAGCGATGCGGTCCAGGGTGAGACTTTTCTTCCCGGACAGATCTTGGTGTTCGTCTGCTTTGCACTGCGGGCCAATTCGCTTGGCCATCTGGAGCAGATTGAAAGCTACGCCCCTGGCCATCTGGTCAGGATTGAAAGTTTGAAATACACGGCCGACTTCCACGGAGACTTGATCTTCGAAGGATTCGAGCCACAGCCGAGCGCGCCGCACTGTCACGATGGGTATGATTTAGCTCTGCCACCGAACAGTGCCCTTGAGGCCGCAGCCGCATCCGCTTCGACCTCAAGCTCGGAGCCAACTGCACCGACCGAGGACGGATGGCTAGACCATGCCACGGAGGCTACAGTCTCAGCGGTGATCGAGCCGAACACTAGCCTTATCCCTCGCGAGGCCCGTGACTCCAGGGTACCGGACTCTTCTCTGGACTTTAAACCCTCCGCGCCCCTGCCAATCTAACCCGATTGGGCGCCGATCACGGAGTTCACCGCCGCAGATATCTTTCAGCACTCGCCCTTCAGCGACATTCTAAATTCACTAAAGTCTCTCTCTCTCTGTCAGAAGAGCCCTGGCCGGATTATGACCGGCAGGATTGGAATGCGGACGACGAAGAAATTCGACGCCCACCCACCACCCACTTCATAGCCACTATCGATGACATGACCGACATGCTTAACTTTGACTCCTAAGATATCGACGGTATGGACGACGATACAGGAAACGAACAGGAACCAGCGCCCACAGGGCACTGGAGAGCCACCTCATCATATGATATATACATGGTGGACACACCCAAGGGAAACGACGACAAGGAACGACAAGACGCAACGAAGGATCGTTCCTTCGAAAAGCAGTCAAAGCGGCAGCGTAAGCGCCGCTCCAAACCCTGCCTCGACAGAGATAGCGGTCATACTGACCCAGCCACCGTCCAAACATGACATCGAGCAACCGTCCGAACAAGGCAACATGGATAACCAACCCGTCCCTGGCGAAGATAACAGTCCCGATGACCTCACGCCGAACAAGTTCCTGGAGCAGAAGAACCTCCACAAAAGGCTCGTCGCCACTGCGCGTAGCCTGAAAAAGCAAAAGCGGAAGCTCAAAACTGCGGAAGATGCACTCAAAAACAGATGGAGCAAAGTACTCAACACCGCAGACAAATATGGCGGCAGTCGCCACACAAAGAGCTACCCAAAGCGAAAGCTGCTCCCTGAATTTGATGAGGAGGCCTTAGAGCACCCGCAATAAAAAAACAAAGAAGCGACCCAGTCGGATGGACGACCTCATGACCAACCTAGGGCCAGGCCGGCATTGGCTTAAAGGCCTTCCCGAAAACACCATTGGAAGCTGGGAAGAGCTCCAGGACGCTTTTCGGGCAAATTTTCAAGGACTTATGTCCGACCACCGGATGCAGATGATTTAAGTCAGATAACTCAACAACCCGGAGAGTCACTGATGAGGACATCAATACCATTGTTACACCCACAGCCCCTGCTGCTATACATACTGGACCAATTACTAGAGCTCGCGCACGGCAATTGAATTATCAGGTACTTTCGTTTCTTGGTAATGATTCTAATGTTCATGAGAATATGATGCTGCCTAAATTGGATACATTTGTTTTGCTTACAAATGAAGGACCTAGCTTGGAGAAGGATGATCATTGGAGCAAGAACAAGCATGGAGTTGATGGCATGCGCAAGGGAGACAAGAACAGAGTTTCAAGTGATGATTTCAGGACTTTGAAGCCACCATAATGAGTGCGTGAAGCCTTGGACGAAATATACAAGATGCCACTTCATAATTTTCGTCCAGAGGGTATTCTAGGTGTTGCGTCACCTTCTTTTTGGGCCAGGCCCATGTAATTTCGAAATACTTCAATATAGGCTGTTTTTAGAGTCCGTATGTGTGGGGAAACAAGAGTTAGGTGGGTTTCGGACCCCTCCTCCAAGGGCCACGAAATTCCCCCCTCTTCCTCCATATATACAACCCCTAGGGCATCGTTTAGACTTTGGGTTTTGTTTAGATTAAAAGTTCGCCATAGCTGCAACTTCGCGTACTTCGTTTGTGTTCAACGACCAGACCAAGGCGTCACAGAACCCCAGCTTGATCAATAAAGCTTTCCTCTTATATTCGCAATATCCAGATTGCAATCTTAGCTTCTTGCTTGTTCTTCGTTTGCTTGCAGGAAACAGACCTTCGTGGTTAGGTTGATCGTGCTCCGGCGTGGTCAATAACCTCTCGGAGTTGGTTTAGCGATTGCTAAGGTGCGACGTCCTCGCACGTTCATAGTCAGATCGTCAACGTCGACTTCCTCCAAAAGGATAGCCATCATCTCATCGAAAGACGGGACACCTTTGCCTCTATCAAGTGGTATCAGATTTCCAGGTTGCTCGATGAGATTTTACAGTTTTTCGTAGTTTAGATCGATTCTGTTCTTCATACCTTTAGTCCACGAAAAAGCCAAAAAAAATTAGGGTTAGTTCCTCCCATCTGAACCAATCTGAGCCTTTGTATTATCTTTTCTGTATTTGCTTTGTTGAATTTGCGGTTGCATCATCGTGTCAAGTTGCTGGTCTTAGCGTCTAGTCCTTTAGAGTTTCGTGTTCTGTTCACAGGTTGTCACGTCGCCACTGCCATATATCACCACCGCATCATCATCATCGCTGCTGCCATATACCACCACCGCACCAACTTCATCACCGCTGCCATATACCACCACCACATATTCATCGCCAATCCGAGTCCATATACGCCACCACATATCCGCTGCCATCACGCCAATCCGAGTCCATATACGCCACCACATATATCCGCCACCAGTCCGAGTTCCACCAAATTCATTACCGCCACCAGTCCGAGTTCCACCAGATTCATCTCCGCCACCATTCCTATTCCGAGTCCAGTATTTTGTTACTCTGTTTTGGATTTCCAGATCACGCGATACTCCGAGTCGTGACAGAGAAGGACTCCCCAACTTTCGTGCTACCCGCAGAAGAAAAATAGTTCCAATTTCAAAAAACAAGAGGGAAAAAAGTGCAAAAAAAAAGTGCAAAAAAATTGAAAAAAAAGAAAAAACTTCAGAGTGTGCTCCTCCCTTGTTTACGTGCAACGCCGTGATTTTGTTAGTGTTCTTGGCTCGCGTCTCTAATACGGTCTAGCCTAGGACCAGCACAGTACCATCGTTGAGCGTTTAATCAACTTTGGAACTCTGAATTGATTATTGCTGACCCTTTTTGCTACCATACTATAAGCCTTCCCGGCTCCACATACATCTACGTCGTGCGTTTGAATCTCCCTGGCAATCACTCTATCCAAGCTTTTGAGAGTTTTGACTACAACGGTTGCTGATCACCGCCTGCTGCTGGGTAAGAACTGGTAAGAATTTGAGATTTACTTGACGGATTTGTGACACCCATCACCACCTCTTGTTAGTAGTTTGTAGGGTCAAATTCTTGTGTGTTTCTATTGCTGCTAACCATGCCAGGATCACAAGCCAACGAGACTGACTGGGAAAACTTGGCGAACAAGGAGCTTCATGATAAATTTCAGCACATGATGAGTGGACAGGTTCAAGATGTGCTAAATAGATTTGAAGAGGCCATGGAGAAGATAGATGGCATGGAGAAGGCGTTCGAAACAAAGCTCGATAACAAGTTTAATGAATTGCTCGCGCGTCTACCACCACCACCACCGGCTGCACCTAACGCACCTCTACAACAACAACCACCACTACATCCACATCGCGAAACAGCCCTCCGCCGTGCGATCCGTGTTCCTCTTCAGCTTGGCCAAGCTGCTGGTGCTGCTATTGATACTTCTGTGGCTCCTGCTGCTGATGTGGGGGAGGATGATTATGTGGGAGATTACGAGGATGAGTGTCGGTGTCAAAACCGGCGGATCTCGGGTAGGGGGTCCCGAACTATGCGTCAAGGTCGGATGGTAACAGGAGACAAGGGACACTTTATTTTACCCAGGTTCGGGCCCTCTCGATGGAGGTAAAACCCTACTCCTGCTAGATTAATATTGGTGATATGGGTAGTACAAGAGTAGATCTACCACGAGATCAAGGAGGCTAAACCCTAAAAGCTAGCCTATGGTATGATTGTGTATGATGATGGTTCTATGGTTGTCCTACGGACTACAACCCTCCGGTTTATATAGACACCGGATAGGGTTAGGGTTACACAGAGTCGGTTACAATGGTAGGAGATCTTGAATATCCGCACGCCAAGCTTGCCTTCCACGCCAAGAAAAGATCCTTCCGGACATGGGACGGAGTCTTCAATCTTGTATCTTCATAATCCTGGAGTCCGGCTGAAGGTATAGTCCGGATCTCCGAACACCCCCTAATCCAGGACTCCCTCAGTAGCCCCTGAACCAGGCTTCAATGACGACGAGTCCGGCGCGCAGATTGTCTTCGGCATTGCAAGGCGGGTTCCTCCTCCAAGTTTCTTCAAGAAGATTACAAACACCAAAAATAGTGTCCGGCTCTGCAAAATAAGTTTCCACATATTGCCATATAGAGAATAATATTAACACAAATCAAATCTGCTGATGTATTCCGCAGTGCGTCATAACTCTGCGGCCAAGCTCTTTATATAAATTGTTTTCATTGTTCCACCTCAGCGTGTTTAGCGAGGCGGTTTCCTTGGCACGTCTTGTCAAAGCAGAGATCGTGTGCCCCTTTTAACGGGATTCTCATCAATACGGACGTGGGTAACCCAATCACGCCATTTACCACGGCGCTTGGGAGGCAAGTGAGTTTTATTAGGTAGGTGGGGACGCCTAACCGCACCCGCTTGTATAAAGGGATAAGGATTAACCTTTTTAACCTACGCCTTCTTCCTCCTTTGCCAATCCATCTCTCGCACACTCAAGCTCCAGCGCCCAAGTCCGCTCTTCCTTCCTTAACCTTCTCCAACAATGTCCAGAGCGGGAGGCAAGTGGATGGCCTCCTCCATTACGGAGGCCCAAGTAAAAAAGCTAAGGAAAGCCGGATGCTCGTCCAAGGACATCCCGCATCGGCTTCCTAAGAAGGGGCAGCTTCTTCCTACCCCAGGGCCCCATGAGAGGGTAGTTTTTCTTCCCCACTTCCTCCACGGACCGGGCTTTCCACTTCACCCATTCGTCCGGGGGCTCGTGTTCTACTACGGCCTGGATTTCCACGATCTGGCCCCGAACTTTGTCCTCAACATCTCAGTGTTTATCGTCGTGTGTGAGGCCTTTCTCCGCGTCCGCCCCCACTTCGGCCTCTGGCTCAAGACCTTCAATGTCAAGCCCAAGGTGGTGTCCGACACCCAGGCGGAGTGCGGAGGCGCTATGGTTGGCAAGATGGCCAATGTCCTCTGGTTCGATGGCTCTTGTGTGGAGTCCCAAAAGGGGTGGCAGGCCGGGTGGTTTTACATCACCGAGCCACGCGATCCAAAATGGGTCGCAGCCCCCGAGTTCAGATCCGGACCCCCCACGCGGCTCATGTCCTAGAAAGAGACGGGTCTGTCGTGGGGCAACGAGGAAGAAGTGACTGGGTTGCAAACGTGCATCCAGTCCCTGGTGAACGAGCCAATCCGGCTGATCAATGTGATCCAGGTCATGCTCGTTCGCCGGATCCTCCCGTGCCAAAAACGGGATTTTACTTTGTGGGAATTCGACCCGGCGCAGCACCAAACCCTCAGTAGGCTCTTCGGCACGACGTATGAAGACGACTGGAAGGTGCTGACCAAAGGCGCCGAGTCCCCCACATCCGCTTCCGAGGACCACGGATACAGCTCGCAGCGTCATGCCAGCGAGGTGAGCTATCTATACCTTTGACAGGTTTGTTAAGCTCTTCTTCATAGATTAACTCTATGCGGGATCTAAACTCCCTTTACCTTTGACAGGCTTGGCAGGCTATATCCGGACCAATTAACTGTACAGCTCCCCTGCCCGAAGACCCAGCCCCAGCTCTCTTGGTGAAGCTGATGGCTATGGCACCTTATGTGGTGCCGGAGAAGAAGGCCAAGAAGAAGAAAACCACCGGGACTCGAAAAAGTTCCCGCAACATGGTGGTGTCGGACTCGTCACCTGACGAGTCCGCGTCGCTCTCTGTTTGTGTACTAGAGTAGGGGTACCCTAGTATCCCGAAGTTGTGCACGGGCAGTCGCAACGCCCCGCGGCAAGGCTTGCCGGTTGACCGCCAAGGACCCCCGTGGTTCCTTTGGAGCCATTCAAGAACAAAGTATTTAAGCCAAGGACACAAGGCCCCGGCAAGAGGAACTTGCCGGGAAGGCCACTCAAGGCGCAAGGCCCCGGCAAGAGGAGCTTGCCGGGATGGCCAACCAAGGCATCTCAAGGAACTTGCCGCGACGCGCCACGCGTCCCGGCAAGACCCGGCGAGCGACAAGCTCCCGGACGCGACAAGACAACAACCGCGGCAAGGCGTTTGCCGCGGCAAGCAACCACTCTGTACCTGCGCTCCAGCTCACCCACCAATGTGTCGCTCTGAGACCCTTCCAGGCGCACGTGGCGGGAGGCTGTGCAGCCAGGGGTGCACCGTGGCAAGCGGTGCTGACAAGATCGCCATCGTGGCGAGCGGTGACGTCCCTGACGGCCCCTTTTCTAAACTGTTTGGGTGACGCAGACGGGCATTTAATGCCCTTGTCCCCTGCCGTCAGAGTTAGGTATGATACACTATGTAGGTAGCTGTACCTACCGCAACACCTTTCCATTTTTTCCCTTGCCTACGTTGCCACCTATTGGAGACCCCTTAAGCATATAAAAGGAGGCCTATGCACAACGTAGGGGGAAGGAGGACGAACAGTAGAACACTCACGCTCGGTCTCGTTAGCTGCTGGTGTGTACTGTAGCACTCAGCGCTCCCGAGCAAGAACTCAATACAATCCACAAAGCAGCAGTAGGAGTATTAACTCTCCAGAGAGCTCCGAAGCTGGGTAAAAACCGCTCGTGTGCCTCGCCTCGATCTGCTCTTCGTGCGACCTCCGCCCCCCGCCGAACCGAGAAGGGGCTCCGTCCCCATAGGTGATCGCGGAGTCAGATTTCCCCAACACCTTTGGCGCGCCAGGTAGGGGGCGTCGAGGTTGTGTGAACCTGATCCGACGTTCACGCGAGCTAGATCTTCATCGACTTCATCGACATGCCGCCGAAGAAGAAGGCTTCGGAGGCGGCTGCTCCGTCCGTGTCGAACACACCGCCGCCGGAGCAAACGACTGGTGGGGAAGACGCCGGCGGAAGAACGGGCGTCGACGAGGGAGCCCACGGTGCCGCCAGGTGCGCTACCCATCGGCGGTGTGGCCGGCTCCCACGACGACCGAGCGTCCGTAGATGCACCGCGCCCATCTCAGGAGGCGCAGGACCGGCAGCGACGTGGTACCCATGGTACCATACGCTCGCTGGACCCAAATCGAGTTGGCGGATCTCGGGACGCTCCAGGCCAGCACGCGCGCCAACATGCTGGCGCGAGCGAGGCACGGTCGCCTGGACGGGATATTGCTCCTTCTAACGCAGTTAGAAGTCCGGGCATATCCCGCTACTCGCATCGTTCGCCACCGCTACCCGCCACTCCAGCAGAAGCTTTGGCACGAGCTCAACTGCTCCTAGACTTCCCTCCAACGCTAGACAAGATCGACGACTGGAGGGCCACCATTCAGAGTCTCATCCGCTTCGCCAACGGCGACACTCCACGGCAGCCGACCACGTCGCAGCCGCGGCAAGTCAACCAGGCGCGACCCGATGGCGACAAGACAGGTGGGGGTGCAACCACCGTGCACTCTCTGCCCCGAAGGCCAAGATCGCCGACTCGCCGGGTCCACCGCGACATCGACTCCACTGCTTCATCAGATCCACGAGATCGTCGCGATCAATGCCAAGTTCTTCACAAACGACAGCAAGAAGACGCTCGTACTCGCATCGAGCCCCGAAGAGAAACGCGGCCTCAATAAGACCGGCGCGCTGGACCCACTGTCGACACGCATGCGCCAGGGGAACCAGGCGACCTGCCGTACGCGGTAGGTTGCCTGCGTTTACTCGTGAGCTGCGGCAAGTCCAGTGGCCCAGCACGAAGAATTTCAAGCCAGACATACCCGAGAAGTACGACGGCAAGTTGCATCCGTCGGAGTTCCTCAGCATCTACACCATCGCGGTGCAAGCTGCTGGGGGGCGGGACGACAAGATCCTTGCCAACTACTTCCCGCTGGTGCTCAAGCCCAACGTCAGGTCCTGGCTCATGCACTTGCTGGACAACTCCATATCTTCCTAGGCAGACATATGCCATCAGTTTGTCGGCGCCTTTACAGGCGGCCACAAACCTCATGGCCAGGAGAGTGATCTTCATCTGCTTGCCCAGAAAGAAGGAGAGCCCCTGCGCAAGTACATCCAGAGATTCAGCCAACTGCAATGCAACATCCCAGATGTCCACCCTGCCGCGGTCATCAGCGCGTTCCATCAGAACGTGCGTAACCGCAGGATGCGGGAGGAGATGGCGATGTGTAAGATCAGAGACGTCAGTGAGCTGTATGCCCTGGCCGACAGGTGTGCACGTGCTGAGGATGGGAGGAAACTCCCCGGAGAGAATACAGGAACAGGAGGATCTGACAGTGATGTTGCTGCCCCGGCAAATAAAAACCGGCGGCGAAACAACAGGAAGAGAAAAGGCAAAGATGTCCTAGTTGCTGAGCAATCCGGCAGCGACGGTGGCGCCAAGAAAGCCAAAGATGGTAGCTCCGGCACGGAGGTTGCCGCATGCGCCAACTGCCAGGCTGTGGCGTCCGCCGACAAGCAGGACGGCACCAACAAACAGTACTGCAAGATCCACCGCACCAAGGGCCATGACCTCCAGAGCTGCAAGAAGGTCGAGCAGCTCGTCGAGCTGCAAAAGGCCGAGTACGAGCGGCGCGACAAGGAGAAAGCCCAGGGAGGTGCTGGAGGATCCGGTACGAAGCGCACCGGCCGGGGAGGACGCCGCGGCAAGGCCAATCAGCGGCAAGGAGACAGACCTCCCCGCGGCCGCGACAAGGATGAAGATGACGACGACGAAGACATGGATGATGACGAGACCAGTGAGCAGGAGTTCCAGAAAGCCACAGAGGTTTTGTGCGTTGACGGCGGTGCTTCTCTGCATACTTCACACCACCAACTCAAGCAGTGGGTGCGGGAAGTCAATGCAGCAGAACCACCCGTTGAGTCACGCAAGCTTCTGAAATGGTCCAGCACGCCTATCATCTTTGATATTGAGGATCACCCTGATCGCACAACTGCGGTCGGGTGTTTGCCGATGTTGGTCTCACCAACTATCCGCAACCTCAAAGTCACTAAGATGCTAGTTGATGGCGGGGCCGGCTTGAATCTGATCTCCTCCATTGTGCTCCAGAAACTCCAAGTCCCTGATAGCGAGCTCGAAGAGACCGGCACATTCCAAGGAATCAACCCGGGAAGGAGCAAGCCGAAGGGGAAGATCATGTTGCCGGTGACATTTGGCAGCGATTTGAACTTCAGGACTGAGAGGGTCACTTTTGACGTTGCTGATTTTCCATTGCCTTACAATGGGATTCTCGGCCGTCCAGCGCTCGCCAAGTTCATGGCGGCCTCTCACTACGCGTACAACATGCTGAAGATACCAGGCCCGATAAGTGTCATCTCTGTCCCTGGCGACAAGAAAGATGCTCTTATCTGTGCCGACAAGATCTACCGGGAAGCAATAGCCGCAACAGATCGCGAGACACTTGCTGCTGAAGCTCCTGGGGGGAAGAAGAAGACCAAGTCCGGCAAGAGTTCTGATGCCCACTCCAGCAAGCGCACCTCTTCGGAGTGCTGCGCTACCGTCGAGGATGCACCATCGAGCTCCACCGGCGATCCGACAAGAGTTCTGATGCCCACTCCGGCAAGCGCACCTCTTCGGAGTGCTGAGCTACCGTCGAGGACGCACCATCGAGCTCCACCGGCAAGTGTAAGAAGGCAATGGCAGCTCCGCCAGCGACCAAGAAGGTGTCCACCAAGGAGGACGGCACTGGTGGTACTTTCACCATCAGTGCCACTCTCGACCCTAAATAGGAAAGCGCACTCATTGCTTTCCTGTGGGCGAATGTCGATGTGTTTGCGTGGCAACCGTCTGACATCCCCGGTGTTCCCAGGAAAGTAATTGAGCACCACCTTGCCGTCTGTCCTCATGCGCGGCCCGTCAAGCAGAAAGTCAGGAAGCAAGCAATGGAGCGCCAAGAATTCATCGCAGAAGAGATGAAGAAGTTGGAAGTAGCAGGCCTCGTCAGAGGAGTGCTCCATCCTACGTGGTTGGCCAATCCTGTAGTCGTGCGCAAGGCAAACGGGAAATGGAGGCTTTGTATCGACTTTACCGATGTCAATAAAGCTTGTCCCAAAGATCCATTTCCCTTGCCGCGCATTGACCAGATTGTTGACTCCACGGCCGGATGTGACTTGCTTTCATTTCTTGACGCATACTCAGGATACCATCAGATCTTCATGGCAGGAGAGGATGAGGAGAAAACCGCATTCATCACTCCATGTGGCACATACTGTTTCATACGGATGCCTTTCGGTTTGAAGAATGCTGGTTCAACATTTGCAAGGGTAGTCCATACTGCTTTTGAACCGCAAATACACAGAAATGTGGAAGCCTACATGGGATGACATAGTGGTCAAGAGCAGGGACAAGTCAACTTTGATTCAAGATTTAGAAGAGACTTTTGCAAATCTGCGCAAGGTCAGCCTCAAGCTCAACCCCGAGAAGTGCGTGTTTGGAGTCCCTTCCGGCAAGCTTCTCGGGTTCTTCGTGTCGCAGCGGGGAATTGAAGCCAATCCCGACAAGATCAAGGCCATTGAGCAGATCGAAGCACCGAAGCGCGTCAAGGATGTACGGAAACTTGCCGGCTGCGTGGCGGCTCTCAGCAGGTTTATCTCTAAGTCTGCTGAGCGCGCCCTGCCGTTTTTCAAAATTTTGAAAAAGGCAGGTCCAATGAAATGGACTCCGGAAGCGGAGGCTGCACTGCAGGACTTGAAGAGATACCTGTCCTCCACTCCAATACTTGTCGCACCTAAGCCACAAGAGAGGTTGTTGCTGTATCTGGCGGCAACCAATCAAGTGGTTTGTGCTGCATTAGTAGCGAAGAGGGAGGCATATGATGAGCCAGCAACCACGGCAAGCGCAACCAGCGACAAGCAGGGGGCTTCCCCGACAAGCTCTGGTCCCGTCAAAGATGGATCTGCGCAGGCGCCCGAGGAGATACAGAAGAAAATGGTGCAGCGCCCAGTCTACTTTGTCAGTTCCCTTCTGCAGGGGGCTAGGTCAAGGTACTCTGGTGTGCAGAAATTGCTTTTCGGCCTTCTTATGGCCTCGAGAAAGCTGCGCCATTACTTCCAAGCACATGAGATCACAGTTGTCACTCGCTTTCCGCTGAAGAGGATACTGTAGAATCCAGAAGCAACAGGAAGGATTGTTGAGTGGGCACTGGAACTCTCAAGCTTTGGCCTCAAGTTTGAGAGCACTTCAACTATCCAAAGCAGAGCACTGGCAGAATTCATAGCAGAGTGGATGCCAACACCAGACGAAGAAATTCCAGAGACGAGCATCCCCGTCAAGGAAGCAAGCAAAGAGTGGCTGAAGTACTTTGATGGTGCCTTTTTGCTGCAAGGCGCCGGTGCTGGCGTGCTGCTTGTCGCACCCACCGGAGAGCACCTCAAGTACGTAGTCCAGATGCAGTTTCCCAAGGAGCAAGCAACAAACAATACTGCAGAGTATGAAGGATTGCTTGCCGGTCTCAGGATCGCGGCAGACCTTGGGATCAAGCAGCTCATTGTCAGGGGTGACTCACAGCTTGTCGTCCGCCAAGTGAACAAGAATTATCAGAGTCCGTTGATGGAAGCTTACGTTGAGGAAGTGAGGAAGCTAGAAGAGCACTTTGTCAGCCTACAGATGGAACATGTTCCAAGAGCTCAGAACGACATTGCCGACGGCCTGTCAAAGTGCGCAACACTTAAGTTACCTGTGGAACCAGGGTTCTTTGTGCTCAAGCTGACTCAACCGTCTGTGACGCCATCAACTGGACAGAGCAAGAAGAGGAAGTTGATTCCTGGTGACTATTTTCCGGCAGAGCTTCCCAAAGCCGCCGCCAAAAAGGTCCCCAAGATCAACGCCAAGAGTGCTGAGGAGCGGTCTGCTCCGACAAGCCCCAGGGTTTGTTTCATTGAAGCAGACGCTCCCGATAAGTTTTGCTCCGGCAAGCTTGCCGGGGAACGTCAAGCTCCGGCTGAGCCGCAGGTTCTCGCCGTAGAAGCGGATGTTCCCGCAGCAACAGATATGCCTTTAGTCCTTGTTGTCGAGCCACAAGCTCCAGCATGGGCACAACAGATCGTCCGTTTCCTTCAGACAGGAGAACTTCCCGAAGAGCAAGAAGAAGCGGAAAGAGTAGCCCAACAGTCAAGTATGTACCAGTTTGTTGACAACGCACTGTACAGAAGAAGACTCAACAGTGTGAAATTGAAGTGTATTCACCAGGAAGATGGACAAAAGCTGTTGGCAGAGATACATGGAGGCATTTGTGGTCACCACATTGGCGCAAGAGCACTTGCCGGCAAAGCTTTCCGGCAAGGTTTCTTTTGCCCAACAGCCCTCCAGGATGCAACTGCACAAGTAACCAAGTGTGAAGCGTGCCAGTTCCATTCCAAGCAGATACACCAGCCAGCTCAAGCTCTCCAGACGATCCCTTTATCCTGGCCATTTTCGGTCTGGGGGCTCGACATCCTCGGCCCCTTCCCCCGAGCAGTCGGGGGCTTTGAGTACTTGTACGTCGCAATCGACAAGTTCACAAAGTGGCCGGAAGTGGAAGCAGTGAGGAAGGTGACAGCACAGTCAGCAGTCAAGTTCTTTACGTCGATTGTTTGCCGCTTCGGGATCCCTAACAGGATCATCACCGACAACGGTACACAATTCACGAGCAGCACCTTCATGCAGTACGTCCAAGATCTTGGTGCCAAGGTCTGCTTCGCTTCTGTTGGTCACCCCAGGAGCAACGGTCAAGCGGAGAGGACAAATGCTGAAGTGTTGCGTGGACTCAAGACCAGGACTTTCGACAGGCTGCACAAGTGCGGAAGAAACTGGATTGAGGAGCTGCCAGTGGTTCTTTGGTCGATCAGGACAACGCCAAATCGAGCCACTGGCCAGACACCTTTCGCTCTAGTCTATGGAGCAGAGGCAGTTATCCCCACGGAACTCGTAAATGGGTCACCTCGAGTGCTCGCTTATGATGAGCTTGAGCAAGAGCAGCTGCGACAAGATGACGCGCTGCTCCTTGAGGAAGACCGTCTTCAGGCTGTGGTACGAGCTGCTCGCTACAAGCAAGCTTTGCGCCGCTACCATAGCCGCAAAGTTAATGCCAGAAGTCTCGAGGAAGGCGACCTTGTTCTTCGGCGCGTTCAGTCCGCCAAGAATTCCAACAAGTTGACGCCAAAGTGGGAAGGACCTTATCGGGTGAAACGAGTCGCTAGGCCTGGCGCTGTCCGCCTTGAGACCGAAGATGGCATTCCGGTGAGCAACTCCTGGAACATCGAACATCTTCGTAAGTTTTACCCGTAAGGCGCGGTTGCCGGACCCTGCTCTGGCAACCACCCTTTGTACAAGTCTTGCCGCTATTGCATGTAATCCTTCGTACAAAGCCAGTCGCAGACCCTGTGCATAAATAAAGCTCATGTGCTCCGCACATCTTGTCAATTTCATGCTTTTTTTTGCATCAGTTATCTGACACTTTGTGCAGCGAACACCCCCGGTAAGCAATAACGAGCCATAAGGCTCCATATCATTATTTTCTCTACTTCCTTTTTTTTCTCAAGGAAATGAAGGTTCCGTCGCCCACAAATTTGCCGGGGGGGGGGGGGAGGAAGATAATGGTATGGACCAGGCGTCGTTCAAGAAAGTTTCGCCTTGCCGGGAAGCAAACGACAGAAAAGCTAAGTTGCCAAAGTTTGAGCAATCAGATATTTTTAAATTTTTTGAGTTATCTTCCTTGAACGACAATGCTTTGTATGGAAAACCTGTGCGCGAAGGAACCGGCTCGTGGCTAAGTTGCGCCCTTACTTTGTTTTGAGTTCGCTCAACAGTTTAAGTGTGCTGCGACTTGAGTCGCGCCCTTACTTTGTTTCGAGTTCGCTCAACAACTTAAGCGAGCTGCGACTAGTTACGACAAGGTTTCTTGTCGGCAACGGCACTGCCAGCAGGCTGCTGACGTCCCGCACTCAGCGCTCGCGGCAAGAGTGCCTGCGCCGGCAAGTTCCCTAAAAGCGTAGGGCAAAAACATACAAAGGAAGGAGTCAAGTAAAGGAAATAACATTGCAATCACTACCCAAAATAAAGTTATATATTACAAGATAGCTTGTCGCGGCTCTAATAGACTGTTTTCATAACACGATCAGCAGCGACAAGAAAAGAAGGAAACAGGCGACCTAGTCCACGCGGTCGCCTTCAACCCTCTTGATCCCGCTCACCTTGTCCACAATGGCTGCGACAAGGTCCTTGAGGGCCACCAGATCAGCGTCCACCGGCAGCGATCGGAGGACATTGGTGAGGTTGAGCCCCCGGGTTGCGGAAGGCTACCTTCACCAGCACCTTCTGAAGAGCTCCTACGCAGATCTTGCGCGACTCGTCGGCCAGCTGCTTTGGGATCCTCTCCCGGAGTCGCTGGAGGGCCGTCGCCACGCCTTTGAAGAACAGAGTGAGCTTGGCGCTGGATGGGAGGGTCTCATCGGAGGGATACCCGAGATCCTCCATCCCCAGCTGCGCCAGCTCCTTGTCGATGTCTGCGGCAGCATTCACAAGACCCTCCGTCCACTGCTCCACAGTTTCTCTGAAATCATTCTGGGTGGCGGCAATGCTCTCCAGCAGCGCCTTGTCAGCCTTGATCTCCTTCCTCAGGGCCGTCTCCTGCTCCCTGGCACCGTCCAGCGTCTTGGTTAAAGTAGCCAGCTTCAGCTCAAGATCGGCATTGGAGTCCTTGGTAGCGGCAAGCTCCTTGATCTTCTCGGCGAGACGACCCTGCAGCTCGCCAAAGGTGTAGGCGTCCCTCTCGCGCTCGTGCTTGAGCGCGGCAAGCTTTTCACCGCTCGCCTTGAGATCAGTCTCCAGCTGTGCCACCTTCGCCTCCAGATCTTTCTTGGCGGCCTCGGCAGCTGTGGCAGCATCCTTTGTTTCCTTGAGAGCTTCGCTGAGTGTTTGCTCGTGCGCAGCAAGCTCCTCTTCGTGGCTGTCTAGGCTGGCCTTCAGCTGCACCAACTCGCCCTCCCGTGCAGATAACTCCTCGGTGGCAAGCCGCTGTTGCTCTGCAACTTCTGCCTTCTCGAGGATGAAGGCCTTCTGTGCCTCATCGAGCTGCACATGCTCCGCCGCCAGCGACTGGAGAGCTGCCTGATTGAGACCTCGGAGCTCCTCCACGCGTTTCTCCATGTCCACCCCCGCCTTCGCGACAAGCGCTTCGCGGGACTCCAGTTTGGCCTGGCGGACACGGTAGAGCGACAACAGCTTCTGCAGTAGTCGCTCCTCCTCAGGCTCGTCGCTGCTGCTGCGTGGCGCGTCGACCAGCGTCAGCCCAGCGGAAGCAAGCACCTCCACATCAAAGCTTTCTCCTTCGACTGGCGCCCTGGACGTTGACACCCAGGGGAGGTTGATGAAGATGCCATCGCCGGCCTTCAAGTAGACGCCTAGCTGGGGCTCTTCGGAGCCTGACGCTGCGGCAGCGGCGGGAGGATCGGCGGTCGGTGTAGCGCCTGTCGCTCTTGCGGCCTTAGGGTCGTCAGTACGATCGCCAGACCCCTCGTCAGCTGCTGCGGCGGCAACCTTGGCGGCCTCTTCGCCGGCGGGATCATCAGCGCCGGCCGCTTCTTCGGTGGCGGCGGCATCATCAACAGCAACCTCAGTCTCCATCGGCTCCATAGTGGGTGGATCTGACGGTCGAAAAAGGGAGAAAAAGTCAAGCAAATATCCAAAAATAAGATCAAAAGAAGAAGAACCCAAGGGAAGTTTCGAAGCAAGAGGTTTACCTGCACTAGGCTCGGCAGTTGTGGTCTCCACCGGAGGACCGCTGGTGCTGTCCCTTGCCGGAGACTCCTCCCTTGCTGGAGAGCTCCCCCTTACCGGAGAGCTCTCCCTTGTCGGAGGATTCGCCCTTGCCGGAGAAATCCCTTGGCGGCGTAGTCGAAGCAGATGTCGTATAAGGGGCGGCCTCCGGGAGCTCCTGTCGAGGCTGCTCTGCTCCTACACAAGCCAACAGTCAGATATCAGCAAACAAAGAGTATCCATGCGCGCTCAACAGCGGGAAGAAAACCATATACTTACGCTGGGGGCTGCTCTGAAGAATAACTACCGGGTCCGGCAAGCTTGTCTCAGGCGCACCCCCTGCTGACACGGTGGGATCATCCTCAATGACAATCACCGGGACCTTGGCTCTCTTTGCCATTCTCTGGGCCAAAGTCCTAAAAAGGAATAAGTTCAGAGTAAAGCAAATGAGATACAAGACAAGACAGCAAGTATTGAAGACATACAAGTACAACGAGAATCTTACTCTTCTTCTTCCTCGTCGGAGCTGAGCGCGGAGAAGTCAAAGCCTGGCCCTCCTCCGGCGCGAGGAGGCGGAGGAGTAGGATCCCTCGGCCGCTTGGCGGGAGCTGGAGCGGCGGACCGGGAGGACCCCGCTCCGGTTGCCGCTGCGGCGTGAGGTGCTTCCGCGGCAACGGAACTTGCCGCGGTGGAGCGCGTCGTACGGCGCGGCGGGGGTTGACTCGTCCGCCGCTCCGCTACGTCCCCGGCCTTGCGAAGACGTCTTCTTGGTGGAGCCGGGGGCTCTGCTTGTGCGGCCGGGGGCTCTGCTTGCGGCAAGCTACCCGAAGACGAAGAGGAAGAGGAGCCGATCTCCAACGAGCCGCTCGTATCCTCGGCGGGCCCGCTCGGCCAAGCGTCATGCCCGGCAGGCTCTTCCTCGCCAGCAAGATCCTCTCGCTCGGCAAGGCTTGCCGCCTCTGCTGCCTCTGCCTCCTCCACGGTGAACCCAAACTCGCCCGCAGCTGCAGCTGCCGCCGCCTCTTCCAGCCTGGTGGCGATGCGCTTAAGCTCATCGTCGGTGTTGTCCCGGGTGAGGCCCCTCTTCTCATCGGCGTCGACCGGCACTTCTACCAAGTTATCAAAGAACGCCCGCACGACATCATCTGCAGGCTCTATCCAGGCTGGATCAATTCCATGCGAGTCGCACAGCGGCATCATTGCACGGATGCGGTCGAGCGAGGAGTTGTTGCACAGCGGAACGACGCCCTCGGCAACCTGAACACTTCGCGATGCTATGGGTCGTACTTGAACAGCTCCTGGAGCATCGAGTTGAGCTCCATGACAGTGAAGTTGAAGTTGAGGCCCGGCCGCAGCCTCATGATATCCGCCGCGTTCTGGAACTCCCAGGCGGGTCTCCTCCTCTCCTGCAGGGGGGCGATGCGGCGGCGGAGGAAATATGCGCCAACCGCTCCTACAGTAAGCCCGGCAAGCCTGAGGCGTAGGATCCAGGCGACGGCAATCTTCAGTCTGTCGTCTTCCGGGGCCAAGCTACTCCAATCACTGCCGCGAACTACTGGAGTTTGGCGCAGGGCGGTAAACGGCTGCGGGTTCTCCTCAACAATCAGGCACCAGTCCGCCCTCCACTCCTCCCACTTGCTGCGGAACTATCCATCCAGATAAGCACCCTTCTTGCCGGCTTTTGAGATCCAGGCAATTACGCCGGATAAAGGCTCTCCTTTCTCAACTCGAGGCGAAAAGAAGTGGCGGAAAAGGGCTACGTTGGATTCCGACAAAGTTTTCGCAGAGATGTGCGAAAACTGCCATGGTCAGGACAGCATTGGGCGTGAAGTCAAGGAGGTGGAGCCCGTAGGTGTTCATGACGTCACAGAAAAATTCAGAAAAGGGAGGCCAGAGCCCGCAGTAGAAGAACAAGGCGAAGAAAAGGTACCCGGTGGGAGCCTTTTTCCAAGCGGCGGCTGGGAGTACCCTCGTGGGCGGGTGCGCCCGCGTCGCCGTCGACCAGAAGAGGTAGTAGAACTCCTTCAGCTCTTCCGCCTCAAGCCTCGGAGGGAAGATTGCCCGCTCCTTTCGCAGCGCCGCAAGCCGCTGCGCCTCGGCCGACTTCGCCTTCTCGGCTTTCGGAGCCATGGCGGGAATGGTGAGGGAGGACGACGGCGTTGGCGGTGCTGGTAGTGATGGGGGCGGAGCGCTGCTCTCTTTCGGCTTTGAGAAGAAGGGGAGCGACAGAGATTTTCGAGGCAGGAATAGCAATGGGCAGGTGGGCGAACTGCCCCTGTTTCCCCTGCTTATAAGGAGGGAGAGGGCGGACGCTTCGCCTTTCCGAATAAAGAAACCACCCACGACCTCTCCCACGATGCCGCAATCGACGCGTGCCGTTCAGGGAGGGCGCAGTGGATACGGAGTCAGATGCGACGTGACCCAGGCCGCGCGTGCCCATGCCCTATTTTGGGCCTGGCCCAACAACGCTCGGCACCGTGTATGGCCCAGGCCCGGGGGCTCCTGTCGGTGTACTAGAGTAGGGGTACCCTAGTATCCCGAACTTGTGCACGGGCAGTCGCAGCGCCCCGCGGCAAGGCTTGCCGGGTGACCGCCAAGGACCCCCGTGGTTCCTTTGGAGCCATTCAAGAACAAAGTATTTAAGCCAAGGAGACAAGGCCCCGGCAAGAGGAGCTTGTCGGGAAGGCCAACCAAGGCATCTCAAGGAACTTGCCGCGATGCGCCACATGTCCCGGCAAGACCCGGCGAGCGACAAGCTCCCGGACGCGACAAGACAACAACCGCGGCAAGGCGTTTGCCACGGCAAGCAACCAATCTGTACCTGCGCTCCAGCTCACCCACCAACGTGTCGCTCTGAGACCCTTCCAGGCGCACGTGGCAGGAGGCTGTGCAGCCAAGGGTGCACCGTGGCAAGCGGCGCTGACAAGATCGCCATCGTGGCGAGCGGTGGCGTCCCTGACAGCCCCTTTTTTGCACTGTTTGGGCGACGCAGACGGGCATTTAATGCCCTTGTCCCCTACCGTAAAAGTTAGGTATGATACACTGTGTAGGTAGTTGTACCTACCGCAACACCTTTCCATTTTTGCCCTTGCCTACGTTGCCACCTGTTGGAGACCCCTTGAGCATATAAAAGGAGGCCCATGCACAACGTAGGGGGAAGGAGGACGAACAGTAGAACACTCACGCTCGGTCTCGTTAGCTGCTGGTGTGTACTGTAGCACTCAGCGCTCCCGAGCAAGAACTCAATACAATCCACAAAGCAGCAGTAGGAGTATTATCTCTCCGGAGAGCTCTGAAGCTAGGTAAAACCGCTCGTGTGCCTCGCCTCGATCTGCTCTTCGTACGACCTCCGCCCCCCGCCGAACCGAGAAGGGGCTCCGTCCCCATAGGTGATCGCGGAGTCAGATTTCCCCGACACTCTCCTCTCGTGAAAACAAGGAGGAGGAACAAGAAAGCTCCCCCCCCCCCCCAGCGAGGGGAGCAAAGAAGAAGAAGGCCACCCCAACGAGGGAGGCCGAGGGGTCAAGGAAAAGGAAGACCCCTCCGCCGGACTACTCCCACGACGTCGAAGAGGGCGGAGAGGAGTGGCAGGAAAGAACCAAGCGTCCGGCGAAATCGTAAGTATTTATATACCAGAGTGACTCATGATATTCTTTTAATGCGCGGCTTTCCCTAATATCGCTCTTAATTTATGCAGCCCGCCCTGGGCCGAACTCAACGATTCGTCGAGCGTCTCCCTGGATTCGTCGGACGTGAACTCTATTTCGCCAGCTGTCTCCCCCCGCGGGTCGGACGATGCTGAAGTGGCGTCCCGCCAAGCAGGGCAGGAGGAGATAGTCCTGGAGGAGCCGCAAGGCAATCCTCCGGACCCCAGTAGTAAAGGGGATGAAACCCCCCAGGGCTCCAAGTCCGGCTTTGTGCCGGACACCACGCCGGACTCGACAGTCCTGGCCCGCGGTGGGCGAACACCTTCCAAGAGGAGTAAGCCGTCTGAGCCGGTGTCCTTCGTCCAACCGGAGGAGCCGGACAATCTGTTGGAGGTGCTTAAGGGCGCCGCCATCGATGAGGAGCACCGTACTGTTATGAGTACGGTGATCCAAAGGGTTCAGTCCGCCAAGAGCGGACTGACTGAAGCTTGCACTAGCCTACTAACAGGCTTCGAGGTAAGTAAAAATATGTCAAATTATTTACCGCATAGACAGTAGCCCCTGATGCTCTGTTCGGTGTTCGGAAAGAAAAATCGAATAGAGGATCTAGTAATAATCGTAGGAGTCTAACAACAAAAAGTCAAATATGCGTATGCAGGCTTCGCTGCTGTCCACCGCCGCACTGACTGCGCAGGTGGATGTCCTTAAAAAGGACCTCGGGCGGACCGAGCAAGAGCTCGGCCTTGCCAAACGGCAGCTCGAGGAGAAAGAAGGTAAGAAATACCCTAAAAAAAAGAAAAAAAGGTGCCTATAGAGAGGCTTGATTGCAGAAAGAAATAACAGGATTGTACTGCTTATTGTAGGGGCCACAACCGAGGTGGCAACCCTGAAGCAGGCGCTGGCTGAGGCCGAAAAGAAAACGGCCGAGGAGCGCGCCAAGCGAGAAAGGCTTGGGGTTCAGGTCGGCGAGGTGCAGCCAGAGCTGCAAGCTCTCATGAAAAAACATGAGAGTTTGGAGCTTGAGTCCAGAGCGCAAGCATCCGAGCTCGCGTCGGCCCTTGAGACCACCAAGAGTGCCAAGGCCGAAGCTCAGAAGGCCCTCCAAGAGTTGGAGGAGGTGAAAAAGATAGCAACGAGTATGGCATTCTTAATGCAAAGTAGGAATATAAAAGTAAACTACCTGTTACTTACCCGAATCCGGAGTTCTCCAGGGGCGTTCGTCGATCTTCCCCGCAGCGTATCCGACGCCGCCGCGTTCTACCGAGCTGAAGAGAGCAGCTCGACGGAGAGTGTGTTCTGGTCTCAGTATTCTGAGGCCGGACACCCTGTGCCTCGGAGCGATCAGCTGAAACAGCTGGTCGAGCTCCACAAGGCGGCCGAACAGGCCATGAAGGGCTTACTAGTTCGGCTGTGGCCTGGAGAGGCCCTGCCTGGGAGCTATTTCGGGCTAGTGTGGTGGCTGGTGGAGGCCTCTCCATGGCTTGAGGTCATCAAGCGCTCCGCCTGCATTGAAGGTGCCCGGAGGGCCCTTGCCCGTGTAAGGGTACACTGGGGTAAGCTGGACGGACAGAAGCTGGTGAAGGACGGGCCGCCGCCTGGGAAGGAGCATGGCAAGCCCGAGAACTACTACAAGGAAGTTCTTGCCGGAGCCTGCCTTGTCGCGGATGAATGTACTAAAGATGTAGTATTCGAATGAACTCGCTCGTTTGTATCCTGTGCGCTGAAAACTTGTTCATATGCGCTAAGCAATGCTTATTGAATTTAAAATATTATTTTCTGTGCGGCCGTTTATCAAAAATTGAGAGATGGCCAGTCGTCGGCTTCTGCCCCCATGCCACTAGTGCTGGGGTGTTCGGGATAAACCTGAGGGCTCTTTTTCCCATAGTTGGGTCCTTCGAGGGAGGCGCTCAGCACAACGAACGAGGCAATCAGACTATAATGCTTGAACACTCTCACTTAGCCATAGAATGTTATAATTTTAAATTTCGGTGAAGCCCCTAGTTCGGAAGGCCGAATTCGGGGCGCTATCCACGCCTTTGGCCAGACATAGCCAGCTCCTCGCTCGAAGCGGCATAAGTCTTTAAGGACTCGAAAAACCTCTCGAACAGCGACCGGTCTCACGCCTTATCATGACAGTCTGTTTTAGCTTTCTCAACTGAGGTGCTTAACCCACCTGAACTGGGGCACAATCGCAGTGGTGCTCTCTAGTGCTACCTTAGCCGATATAGCGGAACGTAAGGCACCAAAACATAGGAGCCGGGCAAACCCAACATGTGACCAAAATCATGATTCAGAGACGATGCATATAGTGCTATAAGTTCGGGGTGCCGCACTTGTGAAAGTGTACGGACTTCTCACACCAGATAAAAGGGTAATGAAACCCCTGGCGTGTTTTGCCGTACCATGGTGTACGGTTGCAATCATATTTTTTGTAATGAACATATATATTAAAAGAGGACAACGCAAAAAATAGGCGAAAAGCTATGCATTGTTTATAGAGGCTATTTATCCAAGCCGAATGATACAAGTAGTGTGATAAGCAAAAAAGATATTAGACTATTGAACATGTCCTGACCAGGCGCACGCCGCGGAATTTAGAAACAGATATATCGCTCGAAATAGAGAACACCTAAGAGTCCCGTAATGCGGCGTAGCTTTGTCTGCTTTCCTGGGTCTTGCATCGTCTGTGCAGCAGCAAAGCCGAACAGGTTATCCAGAGTGTGGAGTCCTGAAAGTAAAAAAAAAAGAATCTGGCAGCCCCTAGTACGTTTGACGCCGTATTGTAAGCATGCCGTTAATGTGCCCCTCCCCCTGTGCCCATGGAATTTCAAGGGCGTAATTGTGTACTCGAGGTACTAGCTCCGCTATGTTGCGATGGCTGGGGTTGGGGCCGTATTGCTACGCTTTCTCCGAATGTGCCAGGCGGTCTTGTTTCAGGTTACTCCGGGCGCGCTTTGCATTGTCCGGCTTTTTAACGGCCGGACTGGAGAGTTGCCTTGAAAGGCTACTTTGTACTTCCGCTGCGAGGGTCGCCGTGTGCTCCTCCGTACGGATGGAGCGTTCTGTGTTTCCGTTGACCGTAATTACTCCTCGAGGGCCTGGCATTTTGAGCTTGAGATATGCGTAGTGCGGCACCGCATTGAATTTAGTGAATGCGGTTCGTCCGAGCAGGGTGTGATAGCCACTGCGGAACGGGACTATATCGAAGATTAACTCTTCGCTTCGGAAGTTATCCGGAGATCCGAAGACCACATCAAGTGTTACCGAGCCTGTGTAATTGGCCTCTACACCTGGTATGACGCCTTTAAAGGTCGTCCTTGTGGGCTTGATCCTTGATGGATCTATGCCCATTTTCCGTACTGTTTCCTGATAAAGCAGGTTCAGGCTACTGCCGCCGTCCATGAGGACTCTTGTGAGATGAAATCCGTCAATGATTGGGTCAAGAACCAATGCGGCAAAACCGTCGTGACGGATGCTAGTGGGGTGGTCCCTTCGATCAAAAGTGATCGGGCAGGAGGACCATAGGTTGAACTTCGGGGCGACTGGCTCCATCGCGTATACGTCCCGTCGCGCACGCTTCCGCTCCCTCTTGGGAATGTGGGTCGCGTATATCATGTTCACCGTCCGCACTTGTGGGGGAAACCCCTTCTGTCCATTGTTGTCCGGCGGCCTGGGCTCCTCCTCGTCGTCGCTATGCAGCCCCTTGTCTTTGTGTTCGGCTCTTAACTTTCCTGCCTTCTTGAACACCCAACAATCCCTATGGTGTGATTGGCTGACCTTTCGGGGGTGCCATGAATCTGGCACGAGCGGTCGAGTATCCGGTCCAAAGTGGACGGGCCCTGGGTATTCTTTTTAAATGGCTTTTTCCGCTGACCGGATTTATAGCCTCTGAATCCGGCGTTTACTGCCGTATCCTCATTGCTGTCGCCGCTAACGCGGAGCTTTTGCTTATTTCGACGTGTCCTGCCACATTTGTCCTTGGTATCCGAATTACCAGGGTTCTTCGATAAGTTGTTGCTGCGAGCTAGCCAGCTATCTTCG
Organism: Aegilops umbellulata; assembly: GCA_032464435.1. NCBI lineage: Eukaryota > Viridiplantae > Streptophyta > Magnoliopsida > Poales > Poaceae > Aegilops > Aegilops umbellulata. The sequence goes on from CP136055.1 coordinate 186,762,320, forward strand.
CCCGCGCAAAAGCGGGTCATGAGTGTCGTGATGGCTGCCATAGATTTCGGCTTTTCCTGTCCCTGGTGCCGGGCAAGCCACTCGTCGCGGATGTTATGTTTGAAGGCTGGTAGGGCCTCTGCGTCCGGACAATCGACTATCTGATTTTTCTTTGTTAGGAACCGTGTCCAGAATTGCCTGGCCGATTCTTCTGGCTGCTGAATTATGTGGCTTAGGTCGTCGGCGTCCGGTGGCCGCACATAAGTCCCCTGGAAGTTGTCGAGGAATGCGGCTTCCAGGTCTTTCCCAAGAACCAATTGAGTCCGCTGGTAGGCTATTAAGCCAATGCCGGGCTGGTCCCTTGAGCTTAAGGGGGAGATATTTGATGGCGTGTAGATCGTCGCCACGTGCCATGTGGATGTGAAGGAGATAATCCTCAATCCATACTGCCGGATATGTCGTACCATCGTACGACTCGATGTTGACGAGTTTGAAACCCTCTGGGATTTTATGATCCATTACTTCATTTGTGAAGCATAGTGGGTGTGCGGCGCCCCTGTACTGGGCTATGTCACGACGCAGCTCGGAAGAGCTGTGCCTGTTGTGTTCGGCCCGGCCAGATTTATTGTGTCCGGAGTGAAGATCATCACGTGTCGTCGGGCGTCTACGCGATCCATAGATCGATCTTGTTTGCCTTGCTTTATCCTCTAGTACATCTCGCGGGTCTGGCGCATTTTCACGTGCCTTGGTTGAGCGGCGTTGGGGCATGGCTTGGGTGGAGGTTCGACAAGCTTCTCTGTCGCGGCCGCGAGGTGGCCGGTCTGACATGTCGTGCGCTGGTGATATAGGCGCTTCCTCCTCTGATCGGGGTAGCGGCCTGTGCTTAGGATAATTTTTGGAGGGGCGCTCGAGTTCGTATTCTTCGGCCGCAAGGACTTCAGTCCATCTGTCAGCTAGCAAATCTTGATCAGCTCTAAGTTGTTGCTGCTTTTTCTTTAGGCTATTCGCCGTGGCTAGAAGCCTGTGTTTAAAACGCTCTTGTTCGGCGGGGTCTGATGGTACGAAGAATTCGTCGTCGTCGAGGCTTGCCTCGTCTTCGGAGGGAGGCATGTAGTTATCATCCTCAACCTCTTGCTCTGCCGCTCTCTCATGAGGGCTGGCTTCTCCATCTTCCTGCATCGAATCTTGGTGGATTTGGTGTTCTTCGGCGCTATCCGGGGTAGTATTATCTCCCGTGCCGGAATCCCCGTTTCTGCTGTGGCGGGATTTAGAGCGGCGCCGTTGACGCCTGCGTTTTGGCTGTTTTTTCGAGGTGTCATCCTCCGCTGTTCCATCGCCATCTCCATCCTTTGGAGCGTCCACCATGTATATGTCATATGACGAGGTGGCGATCCAGCGCCCTATAGGTGCTGGTTCTTGTTCGTCTCCTCCTTCGTCGTCCACACCGTCGAAGTCTTCGGAGCCGTAGTCAAGTATGTCGGTTAAATCATCGACAGTGGCTATTAAGTGGGTGGTGGGTGGGCTTTGAATTTCTTCGTCATCCGAATCCCAACCTCGCAGACCATAGTACGGCCTGGGCTCTCCTGATAGAGAGAGAGACTTGAGAGAATTTAGGATATCACCGAAAGGTGAGTGCTGAAATATGTCCGCGGCGGTGAACTCCATTATAGGCGCCCAATCGGATTCGATCGGCAGGGGCACGGGAGGCCCGGAGTTCGGAGAAGAATCCGGCTCCTTGGAGTCATGGGCCGTGCGGAGTACGAGGCTGGTGTTCGGCCCGATCGCCTTCAAGATCGCAGCCCCCGAGGTGACGTCCAACCATTCATCCTCAAAGAACGCAGTGGGCTCCGAGTCGAGGATGAGGGCCGGTGCGTGTGCGGCCTCCAGGGCATTATTCGGAGGCAGAGCTATATCATGCCCCTCGAGGTAGTGTGGCGCGCTTGGTTGTGGATCAAACCCGTCGAAGATCAAGTCTCCGCGGATATCTGCCCTATAGTTTAAGCTTCCAAACCTGACTTGATGGCCAGGGGCGTAGCTTTCGATCTGCTCCAGACGACCAAGCAAATTGGCCCGCAGAGCGAAGCCGCCGAAGACGAAGATTTGTCCGGGGAGGAAAGTCTCACCCTGGACCTCATCGTTGTTGATGATCAAAGGATCCATCGGGCCTAAAAGCAACGACACAGAGGAACTCTCAATGAAAGCACCAATGTCGGTGTCAAAACCGGCGGATCTCGGGTAGGGGGTCCCGAACTGTGCGTCAAGGTCGGATGGTAACAGGAGACAAGGGACACTTTATTTTACCCAGGTTCGGGCCCTCTCGATGGAGGTAAAACCCTACTCCTGCTAGATTAATATTGATGATATGGGTAGTACAAGAGTAGACCTACCACGGGATCAAGGAGGCTAAACCCTAGAAGCTAGCCTATGGTATGATTGTGTATGATGATGGTTCTATGGTTGTCCTACGGACTACAACCCTCCGGTTTATATAGACACCGGATTGGGTTAGGGTTACACAGAGTCGGTTACAATAGTAGGAGATCTTGAATATCCGCACGCCTAGCTTGCCTTCCACGCCAAGAAAAGATCCTTTCGGACACGGGACGAAGTCTTCAATCTTGTATCTTCATAATCCTGGAGTCCGGCTGAAGGTATAGTCCGGCTATCCGGACACCCCCTAATCCAGGACTCCCTCAATGAGGTTGATCAACATCAGAACTACATGCAACCACCAGCACCACAACCACCAGGTCGTCCACATGCAAATAATGACAATGTTAGGGCTCCCCCTCAGGTACGAGATCATGACCATCTCCCTAAACTGAAATTCAATATTCCACCATTTGAGGGTAGATATGTTCCTGATATATATCTTACTTGGGAGTTAGAAATTGAACAACGATTTACATGTTTACAATATCCTGAGGAGAGACGTTTTCTTGCTGCTGTTTGTGCTTTCACTAGCTTTGCATGTGTTTGGTGGTCTGAACATTGTAGATTATATCCTGTTCCAGCTACTTGGGATGCTTTGAAAACTACTATTCGTACTTGTTGGGTTCCACCATATTATCAACATGAATTACTTCAAAAATTGCAGCGCTTAAAACAAGGAAAAAACTCGGTAGAAGAATATTATCAGGAATTACAAACTGGCTTGATTAGATGTGGTATTGTTGAGGAGACTGAAGCTATGCTTGCACGTTTTCTAGGTGGATTAAATAGAGTGATTCAGACCATTCTAGACTATAAGGATTATAATAATATCACTCGTTTATTCCATCTTCCTTGTAAAGCTGAACATGAAGTGCAGGATCGACAGGCATTGGCGCGAACTAACTTTTCTGCAGGTCGACCTTCATCATGGACACCACGTGCATCATCTACTTCCACACGTTCTGCTACACCGGCACCTCCGTCGGCTGCCACCTTCAACCGTGATACTATAAAGCAGGCACAATCACCACTATCTGCCAAGAGCACACCTTCTGGGCCTGCAAAGAGCTCTTCTTCATCCATGGCATCAACAGGGCAAACACATGATATTATTTGTCGACGTTGCAAGGGTGGAGGTCATTATGCGAGAGAATGCCCATCTAAGCGTGTGATGATTGTTACTAAGGATGGTGGGTATGAGTCCGCTAGTGACTATGATGAGGAGACTTTGGCTCTTATTACACATGAAGAACACGGTGGAGATGATTCTGATCATGAGACGCAATACATGGCTGCTGAAGATGCTGACAGGTATGAATGTTTAGTTGCTCAACGTGTTTTGAGTGTGCAGGTTACACAAGCTGAGCAAAATCAGAGGCATAATTTGTTCCATACAAAGGGAGTTATGAAGGAACGTTCTATTCGCGTCATCATAGATGGAGGGAGCTGCAACAACTTGGCTAGCATGGAGATGGTGGAGATGCTATCTCTCATCACAAGACCACATCCACATCCTTACTACATCCAATGGTTCAACAACAGCGGCAAGGTTAAGGTAACACGTACTGTTCGTGTGCATTTTAGTATCTCTACATATGCTGATTATGTTGATTGTGATGTGGTACCTATGCAAGCATGTTCCTTATTACTTGGTAGACCATGGCAATTTGATAAAAAATCTGTACACCATGGTAGAAACAATCAGTATACTCTTGTTCATAAGGATAAAAATATTACTTTGCTTCCTATGACTCCTGATTACATTTTGAAAGATGATATTAATAGAGCTAATAAAGCAAAACAGGAGAAAAATAAGAGTGAAAATCAGATTGTGGCAAAAGAATTTGAGCAACAAGTGAATCCTAATAATAAACCATCTAGTGTTGCTTCAGAAATTAAATTGAAAAGTGCATGTTTACTTGCCACCAAATCTGATATTGATGAGCTAGATTCTAGCAAATCTGTTTGCTATGCTTTTGTGTGCAAAGAGGCATTATTTTCATTTGAGGACGCGCCTTCCTCTTTGCCCCTGCTGTCACTAACATTTTGCAGGAGTTCGCTGACGTCTTCCCACAAGACGTGCCACCAGGATTACCACCTATTCGAGGGATTGAGCATCAAATTGACTTAATTCCCTGTGCATCGCTACCCAACCGTGCACCATACCATACCAATCCAGAGGAGACGAAGGAGATTATGCGTCAAGTACAGGAGCTTCTCGACAAAGGTTATATACGCGAATCTCTTAGTCCTTGTGCTGTTCCTATTACACTAGTGCCTAAAAAGGATGGTACGTCGCGTATGTGTATTGATTGTAGAGGCATTAATAATATTACTATTCGTTATCGTCATCCTATTCCTAGGCTAGATGATATGCTTGATGAATTGAGTGGCTCTACAATATTCTCCAAAGTTGATTTGCGTAGTGGATACCATCAAATTCGTATGAAATTGGGAGATGAATGGAAAACTGCATTTAAAACTAAGTTTGGTTTATATGAGTGGTTAGTCATGCCTTTTGGGTTAACTAATGCACCTAGTACTTTCATGAGTCTATTTTGATGATATACTGATCTATAGCAAATCTTTGGAAGAACATTTGGAACATTTACGTGTTGTTTTTAATGCTCTATGTGATGCATGTTTGTTTGGTAACCTTGGGAAGTGCACCTTTTGCACCGACCGAGTATCTTTTCTTGGCTATGTTGTTACTCCACAGGGAATTGAAGTTGATAAAGCCAAGATTGAAGCTATTGAGAGTTGGCCGTAGCCCAAAACGGTCACACAAGTGAGGAGTTTTCTTGGACTCGCTGGTTTCTATAGCCGTTTTGTGAGAGATTTTAGCACCATTGCTGCACCTCTCAATGAGCTTACAAAGAAGCATGTGCCTTTTGTTTGGGGTGCCGCACAGGAAGAAGCCTTCATGGTATTGAAAGATAAGTTGACACATGATCCTTTAGTCCAACTTCCTAACTTTAATAAGACTTTTGAGCTTGAATGTGATGCTACTGGAATTGGATTAGGAGGTGTGTTATTACAAGATGGCAAACCTCTTGCGTACTTTTCTGAAAAATTGAGTGGGCCTAGTCTGAATTATTCTACTTATGATAAAGAATTATATGCTCTTGTTCGGACTTTAGAGACATGCCAACATTATTTATGGCCCAAAGAATTTGTTATACATTCTGATCATGAATCTTTGAAACATATTAAAAGTCATGCTAAACTGAATCGTAGACATGCTAAATGGGTTGAATTCATTGAGACTTTCCCTTATGTCATTAAACACAAGAAGGGTAAAGAAAATGTTATTGTTGATGCTTTGTCTCGTCGCTATACTATGCTTTCACAACTTGACTTTAAAATATTTGGTTTGGAGACCTTCAAAGATCAATATGTGCATGATGCTGATTTTAAAGATGTAATGAAGAATTGTAAAGAAGGAAGAACATGGAACAAGTTCATTATTAATGATGGTTTTGTGTTCCGTTCTAACAAGCTATGCATTCCTGCTAGCTCTATTCGTATTTTGTTGTTGCAGGAGGCGCATGGAGGAGGACTCATGGGACACTTTGGCGTGAAGAAGACAGACGACGTACTTGCTACACGTTTCTTTTGGCCAAATATGAGACGGGATGTTGAGCGTTTTGTTGCTCGCTGCACTACATTTCATAAAGCTAAGTCACGACTCAATCCTCACGGTTTATATATGCCTTTGCCTGTACCTAGTGTTCCTTGGGAGGATATATCTATGGACTTTGTTTTAGGTTTACCTCGAACAAAGAAGGGGAGGGATAGTATATTTGTTGTCGTGGATAGATTCTTGAAAATGGCACACTTTATACCATGTCATAAAAGCGATGATGCTGTTAATGTTGCTGATTTCTTCTTTCGTGAAATTATTCGCTTGCATGGTGTGCCAAATACTATTGTTTCAGATCGTGATACTAAATTTCTTAGCCACTTTTGGAGATGTTTATGGGCTAAGTTGGGGACTAAACTGCTTTTTAGTACTACTTGTCACCCCCGAACTGATGGACAAACTGAAGTAGTCAATAGAACATTGTCTACTATGCTTAGGGCTGTTTTGAAGAATAATAAGAAAATGTGGGAAGAATGCTTGCCTCATATTGAATTTGCTTATAATCATTCGTTGCATTCTACTACTATGATGTGCCTTTTGAAATTGTGTATGGTTTCCTACCTCGTGCACCAATTCATTTGTTGCCTCTTCCATCTTCGGAGAAGGTTAATTTTGATGCTAAAGAACGTGCTGAATTGATTTTAAAAATGCATGAGTTAACTAAGGAAAACATTGAGCGTATGAATGCTAAATATAAACTTGCTGGAGATAAGGGTAGAAAACATGTTGTGTTTGCACCTGGAGATCTTGTTTGGTTACATTTGCGTAAGGATAGATTTCCTAATTTGCGCAAATCAAAGCTAATGCCACGTGTTGATGGTCCTTTTAAGGTGTTAGAGAAAATAAATGATAATGCATATAAACTTGAGTTGCCTGCAGATTTTGGGGTTAGTCCCACTTTTAACATTGCAGATTTGAAGCCTTATTTGGGTGAGGAAGATGAGCTTCCGTCGAGGACGACTTCATTTCAAGAAGGGGAAGATGATGAGGACATCAATACCATTGTTACACCCACAGCCCCTGCTGCTATACATACTGGACCAATTACTAAAGCTCGCGCACGCCAATTGAATTATCAGGTACTTTCGTTTCTTGGTAATGATTCTAATGTTCATGAGAATATGATGCTGCCTAAATTGGATACATTTGTTTTGCTTAGAAATGAAGGGCCTAGCTTGGAGAAGGATGATCATTGGAGCAAGAACAAGCATGGAGTTGATGGCATGCGCAAGGGAGACAAGAACAGAGTTTCAAGTGATGATTTCAAGACTTTGAAGCCACCATAATGAGTGCATGAAGCCTTGGACGAGATATACAAGATGCCACTTCATAATTTTCGTCCAGAGGCTATTCTAGGTGCTGCGTCACGTTCTTTTTGGGCCAAGCCGATGTAATTTTGAAATACTTCAATATAGGCTGTTTTTAGAGTCCGTATGTGTGGGGAAACAAGAGTTAGGGTGGGTTTCGGACCCCTCCTCCAAGGGCCACGAAATTCCCCCCTCTTCCTCCATATATACAGTGTAACGCCCCGGATTCGATGCGCCAGGTGTTCGCTAGTTATTCGCCGTCATTGCCATGTCATTTGCTTGCGTGTTGCACTTTGCCATGTTATCATCTACATTTCATATCATGTCATCATATGCATCTCTTTTTGCATAAGTGTTCGTCTCATCCATCCGAGCCTGTTTCCCGTTGTCCGTCTTCCAATCCGGCACTCCTATGTCCCCCGATGCCCCCTTTTGCCTCTTTTCGTGTGCGGGTATTAAACGGTCTCGGAATGGACCGAGGTTTGTCAAGCGGCCTTGGTTTACTACCGGTAGACCGCCTGTCAAGTTTTGTACCATTTGGACTTCGTTTGATACTCCAATGGTTATCCGAGGGACCGAAAAAGCCTCGTGTGTGTTGCAGCCCAACACCCCTCCAAAGTGGCCCAGTAACCCATCTAAGTCAGCTCCATCTTCTCAGTCGTTCGATCACGATCGTATGGGCAAAAACCGCACCTCATTTGGAGCTTCCTCGTTCCCTCTACCTACAAAACAAGACCTCCCCCGAAATTTTCGGGTCATTCTACCCTTAACCCTAGTCTAGCTCCTCCCGCCGCCACCGGACGCGTCCGCCGGCGCCGGACACGTCCGCGCCGCCGCGCGCACCTAACCCCGCGCCGCCACCTGTCCATTGCCTCGCCCTCGACGCCGCGGCCCCCCGTGGCCCAGATCCGGCCCGCCGGGCCTGGATCCCGCGCCGCCGCCGCCGACCAAGGCCGCGCCCGGCCTCGACGCCGCCTCGCCAGCGCGCGCCACCGCGCCGCCCGCGCCCGCCAACCACCGCCGCCGCGCGCCCTGTCTCCTCCGCCGCCCGTCCGCCGGCCGGCCAGTCGCCCTCCGCCGCCCGACCTCCCCTGCTGCGGCCGGCCCCCTCCTCGCCGGGGATGCCGCGCCCGCGGCGCCCCGACCCCACTCCGGCCCCGGATCCGGCCGGATCTGCCCTCCCCCGCTCCTCCGGCTCTTCCTTGGCCTTCTCCGGCCACCTTCGGCGAACTCCGGCCAGATCCGCCTCCGCATCATTTTCCGTGCAAGCCCGAGGTTGACCCCGAAAATATCCCAAGTCCCTGAGTTTTAACATTCCGTTGCCCTGTTCATAGCATCATATCTCCTATCATACTGCTCCGTTTTGCATGCATGATATATGGAAATGTTCATCAGAGTGTGCTCTTCACTTTGTTCCAGTGTGTCATGTTTGTTTGAGTTCATCTTGATGCCCTAATCGTCGTTGCAAGAGTGCTACATAATGTTAATTGTTGTCTGTTATCAGAACATGCTCATTTTTGCATCTTTTTGTGTGATTTTCTTTTGAGCACGAAGTATACATGTGTTATGAGCTACAACATGCCATATTTGCTATGGTGCAATCCTTTCTTCATGATATGCCATGTATTGATTGTTTCAAGCTTGCAAAGTCTTTGTCTGGTGTTATTTTTATGCCATGTATTCATGTTGCTACAGAGAGATCCATGCCTCTTTTGAGTATATTCAGTAAGGATGTTTTGAATATGTGGTTATGCTCTATCCATCCATGCCTCTGTTTGCATTTATAAAGTGCTCTAGCATGACTTAATCTTGCTCTACTTTTGCTATAAAATGTTCCTGGCAGATTGTTAACATGTTTAGCAATTTTGCCTAGCTTGTTGTTGATGATCCGAGCATGCTATCTTATTTTTCTTGCCATGTATAGCTTCTGATCCCTTTTTGCTCATGGTCAGTAAGGGACACTTGTTATATGCTTTGACTATATTCATGTCATGCTCTACTTTGACCTGATAGCTTGCTGGAACATGTTGTTGTATAGCTCCAAACATTGCAACCTGATGTTATTTCTGCCATGTCCTGTGAATTCTGCGAAGTCTGTGAACCTGTTATTATTTGCAATCTTGCCATGTCCTTTTGAGCATGTTCTAGTAGTTTATGGAGATAGCTCAGTGCTCATGTTTTGTAATGCTTTACCTGTGCATCATGTCCATGCCTTTTGTCTTCATGGTGAGATCCTGTAGCATGTTGTTTGGATGCTTGCAATATGCCTAGTTGCTGTCTTGGACAGCATGTCCTTTAAACTTGTATAGGGTGTATGTGTTGATCCGTTCCTCCGTTTTGAGTGTGCTCTATATGAAACTTGCTTATTATTGCATGTAGCTTCATATTATCATGTTGCATCTTTGTCTTGAGTGTGTTTGCTTGATGTTTGGATGCAATTTGCATCAATGCCATGTTTGACTTGTTTTGCTCATATCTTTTAGGCCGTAGATCTGAATCTAATGAACTTTATATGTAACTTGACTAGAATTTCGTGTAGATCATTATGGTGCATCTTAACTTGCTGTTTAACAACTTGAACATAAGGTTTATTCAGATCTGGACCAATTTCGAAAGTTGCATATGAGGACTTACCGGATTTGTTATATGTTGTTCCCGGCCTCATTTAAACTTACTTTGATGTGTTGCTCTTGTATGCATCATCTCTTGCCATGAGTAGCTTCATGTAGCCTTATCATGCATCATACTTGGTTGAGCATCATGCCTTGTTTATGTGTGGTGTGTTTACCATGTTGTGTGCTTCTTCTCGGTAGTTCCCGTTTCGTTGCGATCGTGAGGATTCGTTCATCTACGCTTGGTTCGTCTTCGTGGCTTCATCTTCTTCATGGACTCGTTCTTCTTCCTTAAGGGATTTTAGGCAAGATGACCGTCACCTTGGATCTCATTACTATCATTGCTATGCTAGTTGCTTCGTTCTATCGCTATGATGCGTTACCTGCCACATGCTTATCAAGCCTCCCAAATTGCCATGAACCTCTAACCTTTGTCACCCTTCCTAGCAAACCGTTGTTTGGCTATGTTACCACTTTTTCTTAGCCTGTCTTATAGCGTTGCTAGTTGCAGGTGAAGATGAAGATTGGTCCATGTTGGACTATGTTTATGTTGGGATATCACAATATCACTTATATTATTAATGCATCTATATACTTGGTAAATGGTGGAAGACTCGGCCTTATGCCTGGTGTTTTGTTCCACTCTTGCCGCCCTAGTTTCCGTCATATCGGTATTATGTTCCCGGATTTTGCGTCCCTAACGCGGTTGGGTGATTTATGGGACCCCGTTGACAGTTCGCTTTGAATAAAGCTTTTCCAGCAAGGCCCAACATTGGTTTTACATTTGCCTCACCACCACCTACTTTTCCCTTGGGAGTCGCTCTCTCGAGGGTCATCTTTATTTAGCACCCTGGGCCAATGCTTGTCTAAGTGTTGGTCCAAACTAGAGCCACTTGCGGTGCCACCCCTAGGCAACTTGGGGTATCTTCGGTTGCCGTACGTAGTGTTCATCCGGTGTTGCCCTGAGAACGAGATATGTGCAGCTCCTATCGGGATTGTCGGCGCATCGGGCGGTCTTGCTGGTCTTGTTTTACCATTGTCGAAATGTCTTGTAGCCGGGATTTCGAGACTGATCGGGTCTTCCCGGGAGAAGGAATATCCTTCGTTGATCGCGAGAGCTTATCATGGGCTAAGTTGGGACACCCCTGCAGGGTTTGAATTTTCGAAAGTCGTGCCCGCAGTTATGCGGCAGATGGGAATTTGTTAATGTCCGGTTGTAGCAAACTTGAAGTAAACTCTCCTAAAATACACCAACCGTGTGTGTAACCGTGAGTGTCTCTTTTCGGGGTTGATCGAGAGGAGAACACGGTTTCTGGGTTATGTTTGACATAAGTAGGAGGTCAGGATCACTTCTTGATCATTACTAGTTGACGATCGCTTGCTTTGCTTCTCTCCTCGCTCTTATTTGCGTATGTTAGCCACCATACATGCTTAGTCGCTGCTGCAACCTCACCACCTTACCCCTTCCTTGCCCATTAAGCTTTGCTAGTCTTGATACCCATGGTAATGGGATTGCTGAGTCCTCGTGGCTCACATATTACTACACCACCAGTTGCAGGTACAGGTTATGCGATGATCATGATGCGAGAGCAATGTTTATTTGTGTTGGAGTTCTTCTTCTGCTTCTTCTTCGATTGAGGGATAGATTCTTGGTCGACAGCCTGGGCTAGCAGGGTGGATATTGTTTGATTTTCTGTTTATGTTTCATCCGTAGTCGGATGTTGATCTTGTATATGATGTATTGTTGTATTCATGTGACATTGTATGTCTTGGATGTATCCCCATTATTATGTAATGTTGATGTAATGATATCCACCTTGCAAAAGCGTCTTCAAGATGCGCTTCTATCCTTGGTGGGACCTTCGAGTTCCTTTAGGATAGGGCCGCATCTTGGGCGTGACAAGTTGGTATCAGAGCCTCGACCGACCCTAGGAGCCCCCTTGATTGATCGTGTAGTTGGGCCGATGTCGAGTCTAGAGAAAAAACTTTTTCCGAGTCTAGCTATATCGGAGAGTAGGACTTCTTTTTACTCCTCTGCCCCTTCGTCGCTCTGGTGAGAAATCTTGACGTAGGTATTTTGAACTACTCCTCGTCCCCTTCAAAATTTTTCTTTAGGATCACGCGGTTAGTTTTCGTTCGTTGTCCATCCTCTTTTTGTCCGGTGCATTTCTTGTCAAGTTGACTCGAACCTCCTTGTCTTTTGGGAGATCAATCCACAGCTCTTTTCAATCGATGTTGTTTCCTTGTCCGAAGTTGTCCTTGTTTTTCCCACCCGCCCACCCTTCTTCTTCTCGGAACCGGATTCCGTAATCGAGTATCCTTCCTACTCGTGTGAAACCTCTGCATTCTTTCCTCAATTATTTCAACCGGTGCTTTTCTCTTCAAGATATTTGTCGATTCGTCGTTCCAAGTTGCCTGTGTTTTTCCCCGCCCTCCCAACCTTTTTATTCTCGAAGTCTGAGCCGCTATCCAAGCGTCAATTTCATTCATTCGGAGTATCTTCAGTTTTTCCTCAATTGTCTCAATCGGTGAAGTCTCGTCTAGTTCATCATGGTTCGTCGCATTTTCTTTTCGGTGGTTCCAATTCAAGTTTTCGGTGTTGATCATATTCTTTTCCTTAACCGAAGTGTTTTCCCCTTGCTCGTTCTTCCTCTCGCCATTCTATTATCCCGGAGTGTTGAAGTCATCTCAGAAGATTCTTGCTTTGCATTCTATTATTTCGAGGTTGTCACCTCATTCAAAAATCTTTCAATCGTTTCGGTGCATCATTTCTCATTCATCAATCCTTTCCAACGGTGTTTCTTCTCAGTGGGCCCTAACCCACAGGTCTTTTCCCAGGATCTTACCGGACTCTTCTAATTTTTCAGAGTTATTCTCAAATTCTTTTCGAAGTTTGGCATAAGTATGATTTTCATCAGTCAGATGTTTTTTCCAAGATCAATTTCAAACCTTTTTCATCGCTGGCTCAACCTCTTCGCTTTTCATTCCCCTGGAGTATCTCAACAAATTTTGATGGTGTTTCTCGTCGTCATGTGAAGATCGAAGTAGAGTTTTCCCTAAAACTTGTTCGTTCTCCCGGAGATTCACGGTGCTAGCTCGATGGTATCCTATCAAATGGTTTCCAATCATGCAAATTCTTTTCATCCATCCGGAGCATTTCATGAGTTGCTTTCTCTCTCGATCATCCGGAGGTCATCTTTTCGGAATATTTCTTCGTTCTAAGTTTGCAGCTTCGTTCGTTCCATAGTTGTACCGATGCCTCATTCAAGCTTTCTTCAATCAGTTCGCGATCTCTTCGCTCTCTTTTCTCTAAATTCTTTCAAGTATCTTCGTGCTTTTCTAATTCTTTCCGGCGATTCGTTCTTTTCTCTTCGTTCATTTACATTTTCACGGTGGTTCGTGAAGATTCCTTTTCCGTTCTCATCATATCAATTCATTCGTTCTTTTCATCCTATAGGTGGCTCATGAAGACCTTCCCAAACTTCGCGCTATATCTCCCCTTAATATTTTTCCAATGTGAATAAGTGGTATGCAATCCATTGCTTCTCATCAATTTAATTGGTGGAGGATAAGCATAACGTAATTCTTATTATTCTTTCATCAAGTTGATTAATTCCTTCCTTCGGAGATTGTTCATGTGGAATAATTTCTCGGTTCTAAGTTGTCCGTCTTTTCTTTTCCGGAGTTCCAAGCTTCTCGCTTGTCTCGACGCGAAGCTCGTTCTTAAGCATCACAAGGCTTTAATCTTATTTCTTTTCATCCTTCAAACTTATCTCGTCGTCCTTCGGTTACCGGAGTTCTTCACGGTGGTCCGTCAGTATTTAATTCATTCTTCAAGTGTTCACCAAGATTCTTGTAGGCGAAGCTCAAGTATCTTTCATTCTTGCCTCTCGAAGTGCAATTAATCCTCCGCATTCTTTTGAAATGGAGTTTTACATTTGTTCGTTCTTCTCAGCTATTTAATCTTTTCCGCTTGTGGTCGGAGATCACCTCATAATTTTGAGATGGTATCCATAAGTCCACTACAAGCTTATTCTTTTCGTTGCCGATTTTCTCAACAACTCCGTTAAATCCTTTCTTCTAAGGTTGGTTCATTTTCGTTCGTGGTGAAAGTTGTCATCTTCTTCCCCGTTCTTCTCATTCCACTCTTTCAATCCTTCCGGAAGCATTGTGTTGTTCCTCTCGGCAAATATTGTTCCTTCTTCTCAGTTCATGCTCTATTCCTTTCCGTGTTTAGCCGGAGTGCTGCCTAATTCTTTCGTTCTAATTCCTTGTCTATCTTGTTCTAACCGGGGTGCTTTTAGAGTCTATCTTCTTCGTGGAGCTTTTGATTCCTGTCGTAATCGTCATTCCTCTTTTCTACATGAGTGTTCTTGACTTTGATCCTTTTCCCTCTTGCGTTCTTGTTTCACCTCTTCCTCTTTACCCCCGTCTCGGTCCTAAGATCTCGGGACGAGATCTCTTTTTAGTAGAGGAGAGTTGTAACGCCCCGGATTCGATGCGCCAGGTGTCCGCCAGTTATTCGCCGTAGTTGCCATGTCATTTGCTTGCGTGTTGCACTTTTCCATGTCATCATCTACATTTCATATCATGTCATCATATGCATCTCTTTTCGCATACGTGTTCGTCTCATCCATCCGAGCATGTTTCCCGTTGTCCGTCTTCCAATCCGGCACTCCTATGTTCCCCGGCGCCCCCTTTTGCCTCTTTCCGTGTGCAGGTGTTAAATGGTCTCGGAATGGACCGAGGTTTGTTAAGCGGCCTTGGTTTACTACCGGTAGACCGCCTGTCAAGTTTCGTACCATTTGGACTTCGTTTGATACTCCAATGGTTATCCGAGGGACCAAAAAGGCCTCGTGTGTGTTGCAGCCCAACACCCCTCCAAAGTGGCCCAGTAACCCATCTAAGTCAGCTCCATCTTCTCGGACGTTCGATCACAATCGTATGGGCGAAAACCTCACCTCATTTGGAGCTTCCTAGCTCCCTCTACCTATAAAACTAGACCTCCCCCGAAATTTTCGGGTCATTCTACCCCTACCCCTAGTCTAGCTCCTCCCGCCGCCACCGGACGCGTCCGCCGGCGCCGGACATGTCCGCGCCGCCGCGCGCACCCAACCCCGCGCCGCCATCTGTCCATCGCCTCGCCCCCGCCGCCGCGGGCCCGCGTGGCCCAGATCCAGCCCGCTGGGACCGAATCCCGCGCCGCCGCCGCCGACCAAGGCCGCGCCCGGCCTCGACGCCGCCTCGCCGGCGCGCGCCACCGCGCCGCCCCCGCCTGCCAACCGCCGCCGCCACGCGCCATGTCTCCTCTGCCGCCCGTTCGCCGGCCGGCCAGCCGCCCTCCGCCGCCCGACCTCCCCTGCTGCGGCAGGCCCCCTCCTTGTCGGGGATGCCGCGCCCGCGGCGCCCCAACCCCACTCCGGCCCCAGATCCGGCCGGATCTGCCCTCCCCTGCTCCTACGGCTCTTCCTCGGCCTTCTCCGGCCACCTTCGGCGAACTCCGGCCAGATCCGCCCCCGCACCGTTTTCCGTGCAAGCCCGAGGTTGACCCCGAAAATATCCCAAGTCCCTGAGTTTTAACATTCTGTTGCCCTGTTCATAGCATCATATCTTCTGTCAAGCTGCTCCGTTTTGCGTGCATGATGTATGGAAATGTTCATCAGAGTGTGCTCTTCATTTTGTTCCATTGTGTCATGTTTGTTTGAGCTCATCTTGATGCCCTAATCGTCGTTGCAAGAGTGCTATATAATGTTAACTGCTGTCTGTTATCAGAACATGCTCATTTGTCATTTTTGCATCTTTTTGTGTGATTTTCTTTTGACCATGAAGTCTACATGTGTTACGGGCTAAAACATGCCATATTTGCTGTGTTGCAATCCTTTCTTCATGATATGCCATGTATTGATTGTTTCAAGCTTGAAAAGTAGCCTCCATGATGTTGCTGATTTCAGGGTCTTAGAATTTCACTAAGCCTTTATGCCATGTATTCATGTTGCTATAGAGAGATCCATGCCTCTTTTGAGTATATTAAGTAAGGATGTTTTGAATATATGGTTATGCTCTATCCATACATGCCTCTGTTTGCATTTATGGAGTGCTCTAGCATGACTTAATCTTGCTCTAATTTTGCTATAAAATGTTCATGGCAGATTGTTAACATGTTTAGCAATTTTGCCTAGCTTGTTGTTGATCCGAGCATGATATCTTATTTTTCTTGCCATGTATAGCTTCTATGCCATGTCTAGTTGTTGTGTGCATGCTTGGCTTATCATGAAATGTCTCGTAGTGAGTGCATCGAGCTCGTAAACCTGCCTACTTGTTATCTGTTTTGCCATGCTCCAGTTTTTCACCAAGTCTGAATGTGTAACGAAACTTGCTATGTTTACATGGATGCCATCATATCTTCTGATCCCTTTTGGCTCATGGTCAGTAAGGGACACTTGTTATATGCTTTGAGTAGATTCATGCCGTGCTCTAGGTTGACCTTGTAGCTTGCTGGAACATGTCGTTTTATAGCTCCAAACATTGCAACCTGATGTTATTTCTGCCATGCCCTGTGAATTCTGCGAAGACTGTGAACCTGTTATTATTTGCAATCTTGCCATGTCCTTTTGAGCATGTTCTAGTAGTTTATGGAGATAGCTCAGTGTTCATGTTTTGTAATGCTTTACCTGTGCATCATGCCCATGCATTTTGTTTTCATGTTGAGATCATGTAGCATGCCGTTTGGATGCTTGCAATATGCCTAGTTGCTGTTTTGGACAGCATGTCCTTTAAACTTGTATAGGGTGTATGTGTTGATCCGTTGCTCCGTTTTGAGTGTGCTCTATATGAAACTTGCTTAGTATTGCATGTAGCTTCATATTATCATGTTGCATCCTTGTCTTGAGTGTGTTTGCTTGATGTTTGGATGCATTTTGCATCAATGCCATGTTTGACTTGTTTTGCTCATATCTTCTAGGCCGTAGCTCCGAATCTAATGTACTTTATATGTAACTTGACTAGAATTTCGTGTAGATCATCATGGTGCATCTTAACTTGTTGTTTATCAACTTGAACATAAGGTTTATTCAGATCTGTACCAATTTCGAAATTTGCATATGAGGACTTACCTGATTTGTTATATGTTGTTCCCGGACTCATTTAAACTTGCTTTGATGTGTTGCTCTTGTATTCATCATCTCTTGACATGAGTAGACTCATGTAGCCTTGTCATGCATCATACTTGGTTGAGCATCATGCCTTGTTCATGTGTGGTGTGTTTACCATGTTGTGTGCTTCTTCTCGATAGTTCCCGTTTCGTTGCGATCGTGAGGATTCGTTCGTCTACGCTTGGTTCTTCTCCGTGGCTTCATCTTCTTCATGGACTCGTTCTTCTTCCTTGCAGGATTTCAGGCAAGATGACCGTCACCTTGGATCTCATTACTATCATTGCTATGCTAGTTGCTTCGTTCTATCGTTATGGTGCGTTACCTACCACATGCTTATCAAGCCTCCCAAATTGCCATGAACCTCTAACCTTTGTCACCCTTCCTAGCAAACCGTTGTTTGGCTATGTTACCACTTTTGCTTAGCCTCTCTTATAGCGTTGCTCATTGCAGGTGAAGATGAAGATTGCTCCATGTTGGACTATGTTTATGTTGGATATCACAATATCTCTTATATTATTAATGCATCTATATACTTGGTAAAGGGTGGAAGGCTCGGCCTTATGCCTGGTGTTTTGTTCCACTCTTGCCGCCCTAGTTTCCGTCATACCGGTATTATGTTTCCGGATTTTGCGTCCCTAACGCGGTTGGGTGATTTATGGGACCCCCTTGACAGTTCGCTTTGAATAAAGCTTTTCCAGCAAGGCCCAACATTGGTTTTACATTTGCATCACCACCACCTACTTTTCCCTTGGGAGTCGCTCTCTCGAGGGTCATCTTTATTTAGCCCCCCGGGCCAATGCTTGTCTAAGTGTTGGTCCAAACTAGAGCCACTTGCGGTGCCACCCCTAGGCAACTTGGGGTATCTCCGGTTGTCGTACGTAGTGTTCATTCGGTGTTGCCCTGAGAACGAGATATGTGCAGCTCCTATCGGGATTGTCGGCGCATCGGGCGGTCTTGCTGGTCTTGTTTTACCATTGTCGAAATGTCTTGTAGCCGGGATTCCGAGACTGATTGGGTCTTCCCGGGAGAAGGAATATCCTTCGTTGATCGCGAGAGCTTATCTTCCCGGGAGGAGGGGTTTCTGACCCCTCCTCCAAGGGCCACGAAATTCCCCCCTCTTCCTCCATATATACAGCCCCTAGGGCATCGTTTAGACTTTGGGTTTTGTTTAGATTAAAAGTTCGCCATAGCTGCAACTTTGCGTACTTCGTTTGTGTTCAACGACCAGACCAAGGCGTCACAGAACCCCACCTTGATCAATAATGCTTTCCTCTTATATTCGCAATTTCCAGATTGCAATCTTAGTTTCTTGCTTGTTCTTCGTTTGCCTGCAGGAAACAGACCTTCGTGGTCAGGTTTATCGTGCTCCGGCGTGGTCAATAACCTCTCGGAGTTGGTTTAGCGATTGCTAAGGCGTGACGTCCTCGCACGTTCGTAGTCGGATCGTCAACGTCGACTTCCTCCAAAACGATAGCCACCATCTCATCGAAAGACGGGACACCTTTGCCTCTATCAGTCACCTCGGAAGCTCTGGAACCGATTTCTTTCTAAAAAGAACTAGATAGTCGACTGTCCGGACGCCGAAGCCTTAGCAGCTTTCAAGCACAGCATGCGAGACGAATGGCTCGCCAGACACCTCGGCCAAGAAAAGCCAAGAACAATGGCCGCATTAACAAGCCTCATGACTCGCTTTTGTGCGGGAGAGGACAGCTGGTTGGCAAGATGCAGCACCAGCGACCCAAGCACATCCGAAGTCAGGGATGGAAACAGGAAGCCACGACGCAACAAAGACCGGCGCCGGAATAAGGAAAACAGCCCGAAGTGCACGGCAGTCAACACTGGATTCAAAAACTCTCGGCAGGGTCAACAAAAACTGCCCCTTAAAGATAACAGGGACGAACTCTCTAATCTAAACAAAATCCTATACAAGATATGTCAAATCCACAGCACCCCCGGCAAGCCCACAAATCATTCCCATAGAGAATGTTCGTCTTCAAGCAATCAGGCAAACTCAATGCCGAACACAGGGGGCTGGATACACCAAGTGAGGAAGATGATGAATCCCACAAATAGAGCACTGGGAAACAAAAGAATTTCCCACAAGAAGTCAAAACAGTAAATTTACTTCACGTGACAAAAGGGAAAAACGATGTGGCGCCTATAGAGATATGCGCCATGCGGCCTATCACAAAGGAGTCTCACCACTTGTTGTTAAACCGATCACCTTCGACCATCAGGATTACTCCGGAAGTATCCGGCACGCAGGCTGGGCTGCCTTGGTATTAGATCCGATAATTGACGGATTCCACTTTACACGAGTCGTGATGGACGGCGGCAGTGGTTTAAACCTGCTATATCAGGACACAGTCCGCAAAATGGGGATGGACCCAACAAAAATTCGCCATAGCAACACTTCCTTTAAAGGAGTAGCGCCAGGCCCAAATTCCCATTGCACGGGTTCCCTCTGTGACGCCCCCGATTCAATCATACACTAATCATGCATGCAAACGTGTACGATCAAGATCAGGGACTCACGGGAAGATACCACAACACAACTCTACAGATAAAATAAGTCATACAAGCATCATAATACAAGCCAGGGGCCTCGAGGGCTCGAATACAAGTGCTCGATCATAGACGAGTCAGCGGAAGCAACAATATCTGAGTACAGACATAAGTTACACAAGGTTGCCTTAAGAAGGCTAGCACAAACGGGGATACAGATCGAACGAGGCGCAGGCCTCCTGCCTGGGATCCTCCTAACTACTCCTGATCGTCATCAGCGGGCTGCACGTAGTAGTAGGCACCTCCAGTGTGGTAGGAGTCGTCGTCGACGGTGGCGTCTGGATCCTGGGCTCCATCGTCTGGTTGCAGCAACCGGGTAGAAGGGAAAGGGGGAAAAGGGGGAGAAAAGCAACCGTGAGTACTCATCCAAAGTACTCGCAAGCAAGGAGCTACACTACATATGCATGGCTATATGTGTATAGGGCCATATCAGTGGACTGAACTGCAGAATGCCAGAATAAGAGGGGGATAGCTAGTCTTATCGAAGACTACGCTTCTGGTCGCCTCCGTCTTGCAGCATGTAGAAGAGAGTAGACTGAAGTCCTCCAAGTAGCATCGTATAGCATAATCCTACCCAGCGATCCCCTCCTCGATGCCCTGTTGGAGAGCGATCACCGGGGTGTATCTGGCACTTGGAAGGGTGTGTTTTATTAAGTATCCGGTTCTAGTTGTCATAAGGTCAAGGTACAACTCCGGGTCGTCCTTTTACCGAGGGACACGGCTATTCGAATAGATAAACTTCCCTGCAGGGGTGCACCACATAGCCCAACACGCTTGATCCCATTTGGCCGGACACACTTTCCTGGGTCATGCCCGGCCTCGGGAGATCAACACGTCGCAGCCCCACCTAGGCACAACAGAGCGGTCAGCACGCCGGTCTAAACCTAAGCGCGCAGGGGTCTGGGCCCATCGCCCTGAGCACACCTGCATGTTGCGTACGCGGCCGGAGAGCAGACCTAGCAACCTCCATTTCAAAGGAAGTCACGTTACGCGGTCCAACCCGGCGCGCGCCGCTCAGTCGCTGACGTCACGAAGTGCTTCGGCTGATACCACGACGTCGGGATACCCATAACTACTCCCGCGTAGGTGGTTAGTGCGTATAGACCAAATGGCCAGACTCAGATCAAATACCCAGATCTCGTTAAGCGTGTTAAGTATCGCGAACGCCGACTAGGGCCAGGCCCACCTCTCTCCTAGGTGGTCCGAACCTGCCCTGTCGCTCCGCCTCAAAGTAACAGTCGGGGGCCGTCGGGAACCCAGGCCCACCTCTACCGGGATGGAGCCACCTGCCCCTTCAGCCCCCATCTCCGAATAGTATCACATGTAATGTAACAGTGTAAAGTATATAGTATATGCCCGTGATCACCTCCCGAAGTGATCACGGCCCAGTAGTATAGCATGGCAGACGGACAAGAGTGTAGGGCCACTGATGGAACACTAGCATCCTATACTAAGCAGTAGGATTGCAGGTAAAGGTATCAACAGCAGTATCAAAGACAGGCTATGCATCAGGATAGGAATAACGAAAGCAGTAACAAGCTACACTACTCTAATGCAAGCAGTATAGGGAAGAGTAGGCGATATCTGGTGATCAAGGGGGGGGCTTGCCTGGTTGCTCTGGCAAGAGAGAGGGATCGTCAACTCCGTAGTCGAACGGGGCAGCAGCAACGTCGGTCTCGGGGTCTATCGAGAGAAGAGGGGGGAGAAACAATAAATATTTAAGCAAGCAGATGCATAGTGATGCATGACATGACAAATAACGGCGTTAGTGGTGCCCTAACGCGGTACGCGGTGATACCGGTGAAGGGGGAAAACAACCGGGAAAGTATCCCCGATGTTTCGCGTTTTCGAGCAGAGGAGCCGGAGGGGAAAAGTGGCGAGTTTGATATGTTAGGAATGTGTGGCGGACGAACGGGCTGTGTAACCGGGTTCGCCTCGTCGTTCTGAGCAACTTTCATGTTGAAAATATTTTAATCCGAGTTACGGATCAAAAGATATGATTTTCTAAAGATTTTATTAATTTCTGGATTTTAATTAATTATTTAAATATAACATTATCCAAAACAGTGCTTGCTGACGTCAGCATGACGTCAGCATGACGTCAGCATGACGTCAGCAGTCAACAGAGGTGTTGACTAGTCAAACTGACGTGTGGGTCCAGTGGGACCCACCTGTCATCCACTAATTAGGCTAATCAGGGTTTAGCTAACTAATTAGTGTTTAATTAAACTAACAAGTTAATTAGATTAAACTAATTATAATTAATTAACTTAATTAATTCCTTAATTAATTAATTAATTTTATTATTATTATTTAATTAATTAATTTTATTATTATTATTATTATGTTAATTCTAATTCTTTTTTTTTTGAAACGTTCTGTGGGCGTGGGCCCCCACTATCATTGGCCCACAGGGGCCAAGCGGGCACACGGGCGTGGGGGGCACTAACGGGCGGCGAGGGCACTGGGTGCGGGCGCACCCGAGCGGGCGCAGGGCACGGGCGCCTGTGCCCGAGGCCACCGCAGCGAGGGCGCGAGGCCCAGCTGCGCCGGCGGCCTCGATCGACACCGGGAGGGGGCGGGGAGCAGGGGGTCGGCCCCGGACGGCGGCGACGGAGCGGGCATTACGGCCGCCGCACGGCCAGAGAGCAGCAGCAGAGGCGGGGGGGGAGGAGAGGTCACGCGCGGGCGAGCAGAGGAGCAGGGGGGTCGCGCAGGAGACAGAGACAGGGGCGGGCGCGTGCGTGCGTGTGGCCGCGACGAGCGCGAGCCAGGGAGGCCTGAGGCGCGGGCGACGAGCAGCGCGTGCGGGCAGGCGCGGTCGCTGTGCGGCGAGCGCGGGGAGCAGAGAGCAACGCCGGGCACGGCCAGGATGCGGCCGGCAAGCGCAACGCGCGGGGAGGCGAGGCCATGGCCTGAGTGGGACGGCGCAGGGCGCGGCTGGGTTAGCAGGGAGGCGCAGGCGCGCGTATGGGCGCAGGGCGACGACGGCCGCGGTGCGGGCGAGACGGGGCGACGGCGCGCGGCCAGGGCGCGGCGACCGCCGTGCGGGGCCGCGGCTGGGCGTGGACGGCGCCGGCGACAGAGGGGGAAGGGAGGAGGAGGAGCTCACGGGAGGGGGTAGGGACTCGGGAGCATGCTCGGGGAAGCTCGGGGCGGGGGATGGGGACGGGTCGACGCAGGGGAGGAGGCGGCCCGGCGAGGGAGGAGCAGAGGTCGGGGGGGCGACGGGGCCGTGCCCCGCTCCAGATCCGGTCGGGGAAAGGAGAGGGAGGCGTGCGGGGGAGGAGTGGGGGAGTGGGGGGAGGCGGCTAGGGTTTCCAGGGGGTGGGGGGGGGAATATGGGCGCAGGGGTGGGCCGGCCTGGCGGCCCGGTGGCCGTGGCCCAGTTGGGCCGGTGGCCTGCTGGGCCGGAGCCCCGGGGGTTTCTTTTCCTTCTTTTTTTTTGTGTTTTCTTTCTTTTATTTATTTATTTTCTCTTCTGTTTTAATTCAATTTAAAATATTTATGCATTTTGTAAAACTGTGTCCTCTACACCATAATTACTAGTGCAATATTTGGCACCCACCGAACATTTTTGTTTCAACTTTTAAATAGCTTTTGTTGTTTGCCAATATTTTAAATTTGAAATTGAATCTGTTTCGAACTAACTCGAGATTAGCAACTATAATCGAGGTGACATGGCATCATTAGTAGAGGATCACTGTAGCTTAATTACCCGGGCGTCACACCCTCCTAATAGAAGTTATGTTCGGTTCCCCCGATAACTTCCGTAGCGAAATGCTAACCTTCCACATCGCCCCATTTTCAAGTGGCTATCAAGCACTATTGGGACGCGAAGCATTTGCCCGCTTTAACGCAATACCACATTATGTGTCTCTCACGCTTAAGATGCCCGGTCCACGAGGCATCATGTCACTAAAGGGAAATATTGAGTGTTCCTCCCGCGCGGAAGACTGTGCGGCTGCCTTGACAGCCACACACTAAAATGGCTTCACCAATCAAAGCACCTAAACAGGTCGTTAAGACCACAGACGTGGATAGACAAGTCCGGCGTAAACATACCATTGATAAAGGCTTAATAGCTGTATACCCCTGTACAAGGGGCTCCGCGCATGTAAAACAAGAGACAATAAGGCTCAATTTTACCCATTTTGAATTATACTTTGTTTATCTAGTATAACGTACATTTCGCACGACCTTTTTCAAATAAGTTCCTCTCTTTTTCAGATGAACACCATGCTATACCCGTCCAGGACACGGCACAACGGAGACACAGGCGTAGACGTGCAGCAGGGACCCGTTCCAAGGATTCTTTTTAGATTAAGACCCTGCGTAAACCTTTTTTACTGTCTCATGTTGATACACATCCCCCGGATTCTCAGTATAGCCGAGGAGGAGGCTGGCGTCTTGGCATGTGGCCACGTTATAATTTTGCGCGTACTTGGACACCAGGGGCTTATTACCAAGGGCACTGTTCAACCCGTTTTCATAAAGACCGAATACCTTAGGGAGTGTTCGGCGTCGCGAGTTTGGCCTTATATGCAAAAGCTCCGAATCATGTCTTTGGTCAAATGTTTGGTTTGACCGGCTCCTGTGTTTTGCTGCCTTACGTTCCGCTCTATCGGCTAAGGCAGCACCAGGAGAACTACTGCGATTGTGCCCCGGTTCAGCCAAGCGAGCACCTCACTAGAGAAAGACGAAAACTAACTGTCATGATATAGCGTGGGACTGGTCAACCACTCGATGACCTATCGGAATCTTCGGGATTCCTCCGCATTAACGAACGGACGTTTCCCGGCGAGGCACACAGGTGCCCCGAATTCGGGCGAGCGCAGTGCCACCAGGGGCTATATAGTAGCCTCAATGTCAAACTCCTATGGCTAAGTGAAAGTGATAAAGCATTATAGTCTGATTACCTAGTTCGCTGCGCTATCAACTCCTTCATGGACCAAGACGTTGGATCAGGTGTGAAAATGTGCCTTCCGCGAACACCCCCGCAATATATGCGTGGGGGATGAAGCCGACGACTGCCATCTTTCAGGTTATATACACATATAACTTAACGGCCGCACAGGAGGCATTATAATTCTTGCAGGCAGAAGTATAAAAAGCTTCTAAAATTCATCAAAATATTGTTCTACAATAATACATGTTATTCGAACATAATATCCCTCGAGCACTGCGTCTCTATTAAACGAGCGCCTTGCAGAACTTCCTGAAAATAGTGCTCGACAGGTGCCCGGCTTCCGTCCGAGTCTTGAGATGCAACAGCAGTGGCCTCCATCTCCGCCTAGTATGTCTTGACACGGGCAAGGGCCATTCGCGCACCCTCTATGCATGCTGACCTCTTCATCACGTTGATATACGGCACTGCACCAAGGAACTGCTGCACCAAGCTAAAATAACTGTTCGGCTTTGGCCTTTCCGTCCACAGATGACCCATGACATACTTCATGGCGAGTCCGGATAACCTATTCAGCTCGACCCATTCAGCCAAACGATCGGTTAATGGAAGCGGACGCTCTGCATTGTGGAACTGTGACCAGAAGAGCTTTTCCACTTCGCGATCCTCCTGATCTCGGAAGTGTTCGGCCGCATCAGCGGCACTCGCCGCTAAATCAAGATATGCATCCGCCGAACTCCACATCTGGTCCAACAGAGCATATTTAGGATCCCCGAACTTCATCCGCAGCATAAAGGGCTTTCCAGCCGCGATATCTCCAGCTTCACGTGGCTCCTCCTTCATCGCACTCATCGCAGAACGAGCATCCTTGGCCGCTGTAGTGGCCTTCTCCAGGTCCGTCCGTTCCGCCCGACCTTCTTTTTCAAGAAGCTGATGAGGACATCAATACCATTGTTACACCCACAGCCCCTGCTGCTATACATACTGGACCAATTACTAGAGCTTGCGCACGCCAATTGAATTATCAGGTACTTTCGTTTCTTGGTAACGATTCCAATGTTCATGAGAATATGATGCTGCCTAAATTGGATACATTTGTTTTGCTTAGAAATGAAGGGCCTACCATGGACAAGAAAGATGAACCTTGGAGAAAGTTCAAGCATGGAGATGTTGGCATGCGCAAGGGGAACAAGAACGGAGTTACAAGTGATGATTCCATGACTTTGAAGCCACCATAATGAGTGCATGAAGCCTTGGACGAAATATACAAGATGCCACATCATAATATTCATCCATAGGCTATTCTAGGTGCTGCGTCACCTTATTATTGTGCCAGGCCCATGTAATTTCGAAATACTTAAGTATAGGCTATTTTTAGAGTCTGTATGTGTGGGGAAACAAGAGTTAAGGTTGGTTTCGGACCCCTCCCTCAAGGGCCACGAAATTCCCTCCTCTTCCTCCATATATACAGCCCTTAGGGCGTCGTTTAGACTTTGGGTTTTGTTTAGATTAAAAGTTCGCCATAGATGCAACTTCGCGTACTTCGTTTATGTTCAACGACCAGACAAAGACGTCACAGAACCCCACCTTGATCAATAAAGCTTTCCTCTTATATTCGCAATATCCAGATTGCAATCTTAGTTTCTTGCTTGTTCTTCGTTTGCCTGCAGGAAACAAACCTTCGTGGTCAGGTTTATCGTGCTCCGGCGTGGTCAATAACCTCTCGGAGTTGGTTTAGCGATTGCTAAGGCGCGACGTGCTCGCACGTTCGTAGTCGGATCGTCAAAGTCGACTTCCTCCAAAACGATAGCCACCATCTCATCGAAACACGGGACACCTTTGCCTCTATCAAGTGGTATCAGATTTCCAGGTTGCTCTGTGAGATTTTACAGTTTTTCATAGTTTAGATCGAGTCTGTTCTTCATACCTGTAGTCCACGGAAAGGCCAAAAAAATTAGGGTTAGTTTATCCCATCCGAACCAATCTGAGCCTTTGCATAATGTTTTCTTTATTTGCTTTGTTGAATTTCCGGTTGCATCGTCATGTCAAGTTGTTGGTCTTAGCGTCTAGTCCTTTAGAGTTTCGAGTTTTGTTCACAGGTTGTCACGTCGTCGCTGCCATATATCACCACTGCATCATCATCATCACCGCTGTCATATACCACCACCACATATTCACCGCCAATCTGAGTCCATATACGCCACCACATATTCGCCGCCATCACGCCAATCCGAGTCCACCTGCAACATATATCCGCCACTAGTCCGAGTTCCACCAGATTCATCTCCGCCACCAGTCCGAGTTCCACCAGATTCATCTCCGCCACCAGTCCTTTTCCGAGTCCAGTATTTTGTTACTCTGTTTTGGATTTCCAGATCACGCCATACTCCGAGTCGTGACGGAGAAGGACTCCCCAACATCCGTGCTACTTGAAGTGGAAAAATAGTTGCAAACTAAAAAAACTAAGTTTGGAAAATTCTGGCTAGGCAGTTTTTAGGACATTTGTAGATTTTTTCGAAAAAAATTTGTTGCGGAGCAAAAAAAAGAGGAAAAAAAGTGCAAAAATAAGTGCAAAAAAAGTGAAAAAAAAGAAAAAAAAATCAGAGTGTGCTCCTCCCTTGTTTACGTGCAGCGCCGTGATTATGTTAGTGTTTTAGGCTCGCGTCTCTAGTACGGTCTAGCCTAGGACCAGCACAGTACCGTCGTTGAGCGTTTATTCAACTTTGCATCTCTGAATTGATTATTGCTGACCCTTTTTTGCTACCATACTATAAGCCTTCCCAGCTCCACATACATCTACGTCGTGCGTTTGACTCTCCCTGGCAATCGCTCTATCCAAGCTTTTGAGAGTTTTGACTACAACGGGTGCCGTTCACCACCTGCTGCTGGGTAAGAACTGGTAATAATTTGAGATTTGCTTGACGGATTTGTGACACCTGCCACCACCACCATTTGTTAGTAGTCTGTAGGATCATATTCTTGTGTGTTTCTATTGCTGCTAACCATGCCAGGATCACAAGCCGACGAGACTGGCAGAACTTGACGAACAAGAAGCTTCATGATAAGCTTCAGCAAATGATGAGTGGACAGGTGCAAGATGTGCTAAACAGATTTAATGAGGCCATGGGGAAGATAGATGGCATGGAGAAGACGTTTGAAACAAAGCTCGATAACAGATTTAATGAACTGCTTGCGCGTCTTCCACCACCGGCTGCACCTGCCGCACCTTTGCAACAACAACAACAACGACTACCTCCATGTCGGGAAACAGCCCTCCGCCGAGCGAGCCGTGTCCCTCTTCAGCCTGGCCAAGCTGCTGGTGCTGCTGTTGATACTTCAGTGGCTCCTGCTGCTGATGTGGACGAGGATGATTATGTGGGAGATTACGAGGATGAGGTTGATCAACATCAGAACTACGTGCAACCACCAGCACCACAACCACCAGGTCGTCCACATGCAAATAATGTCAATGTTAGGCCTCCCCCTCAAGTACGAGATCATTACCATCTCCCTAAACTGAAATTGAATATTCCACCATTTTAGGGTAGATATGTTCCTGGTATATATCTTACTTGGGAGTTAGAAACTGAACAACGATTTACATGTTTACAATATCCTGAGGAGAGACGTGTTCCTGCTGCTGTTTGTGCTTTCCCTAGCTTTGCATGTGTTTGGTGGTCTGAACATTGTAGATTATATCATGTTCCAGCTACTTGGGCTGCTTTGAAAGCTTCTATGCATACTCGTTGGGTTCCACCCAATTATCAACTTGAATTACTTCAAAAATTGCAGCGCTTAAGACAAGGAAAAATTCGGTAGAAGAATATTATCAGGAATTACAAACTGGCTTGATTAGATGTGGTATTGTTGAGGAGAATGAAGCAGTGCTTGCACGTTTTCTGGGTGGATTAAATAGAGAGATTCAGACCATTCTAGACTATAAGGATTATAATAATATCACTCGTTTATTCCATCTTGCTTGTAAAGCTGAACGTGAAGTGCAGGATCGACATGCATTGGCGCGAACTAACTTTTCTGCAGGTCGACCTTCATCATGGACACCACGTGCATCATCTACTTCCACACGTTCTGCTACACCGGCACCTCCGTCAGCTGCCACCTCCAATCGTGATACACTAAAGCAGGCACAATCACCACTATCTGCCAAGAGCACACCTTCTAGGCCTGCAAAGAGCTCTTCTTCATCCATGGCATCAACAGGGCAAACACATGATATTATTTGTCGACGTTGCAAGGGTGGAGGTCATTATGCGAGAGAATGCCCATCTAAGCGTGTGATGATTGTTACTGAGGATGGTGGGTATGAGTTCGCTAGTGACTATGATGAGGAGACTTTGGCTCTTATTACACATGAAGAACACGGTGGAGATGATTCTGATCATGAGACGCAATACATGGCTGCTGAAGATGCTGACATGTATGAATGTTTAGTTGCTCAATGTGTTTTGAGTGTGCAGGTCACGCAAGTTGAGCAAAATCAGAGGCATAATTTGTTCCATACAAAGGGAGTTGTGAAGGAACGTTCTGTTCGCGTCATCATAGATGGAGGGAGCTGCAACTACTTGGCTAGCATGGAGATGGTGGAGAAGCTATCTCTCACCACAAGACCACATCCACATCCTTACTACATCCAATGGTTCAACAACAGCGGCAAGGTTAAGGTAACACGTACTGTTTGGGTGCATTTTAGTATCTCTACATATGCTGATTATGTTGATTGTGATGTGGTACCTATGCAAGCATGTTCCTTATTACTTGGTAGACCATGGCAATTTGATAAAAATTCTTTACACCATGGTAGAAACAATCAGTATACTCTTGTTCATAAGGATAAAAATATTACTTTGCTTCCTATGACTCCTGATTCCATTTTGAAAGATGATATTAATAGAGCTAATAAAGCAAAACAGGAGAAAAATAAGAGTGAAAATCGGATTGTGGCAAAAGAATTTGAGCAACAAATGAATCCTAATAATAAACCATCTAGTGTTGCTTCAGAAATTAAATTGAGAAGTGCATGTTTACTTGCCACCAAATCTGATATTGATGAGCTAGATTCTAGCAAATCTGTTTGCGATGCTTTTGTGTGCAAAGATGCATTATTTTCATTTGAGGATGTGCCTTCCTCTTTGCCCCCTGCTGTCACTAACATTTTGCAGGAGTTCGCTGACGTCTTCCCACAAGACGTGCCACCGGGATTACCACCTATTCGAGGGATTGAGCATCAAATTGACTTAATTCCCGGTGCATCGCTACCCAACCATGCACCATACCATACCAATCCAGAGGAGACGAAGGAGATTATGCGTCAAGTACAGGAGCTGCTCGACAAAGGTTATATACGCGAATCTCTTAGTCCTTGTGTTGTTCCTATTATACTAGTGCCTAAAAAGGATGGTGCGTCGCGTATGTGTGTTGATTGTAGAGGCATTAATAATATTACTATTCGTTGTCATCATCCTATTCCTAGGCTAGATGATATGCTTGATGAATTGAGTGGCTCTACAATATTCTCCAAAGTTGATTTGCGTAGTGGATATCATTAAATTCGTATGAAATTGGGAGATGAATGGAAACCAACATTTAAAACTAAGTTTGGTTTATATGAGTGGTTAGTCATGCCTTTTGGGTTAACTAATGCACCTAGTACTTTCATGAGACGCATGAACGAAGTTTTACGTGCTTTCATTGGACGTTTTGTGATAGTCTATTTTGATGATATACTAATTTATAGCAAATCTTTGGAAGAACATTTGGAACATTTACGTGCTGTTTTTAATGCTCTATGTGATGCACGTTTGTTTGGTAACCTTGGGAAGTGCACCTTTTGCACCGACCGAGTATCTTTTCTTGGCTATGTTGTTACTCCACAGGGAATTGAAGTTGATAAAGCCAAGATTGAAGCTATTGAGAGTTGGCCGCAGACCAAAACGGTCACACAAGTGAGGATTTTTCTTGGACTCGCTGGTTTCTATAGGTGTTTTGTGAGAGATTTTAGCACCATTGCTGCACCTCTCAATGAGCCTACAAAGAAGGATGTGCCTTTTGTTTGGGGTACTACACAGGAAGAATCCTTCACGGTATTGAAAGATAAGTTGACACATGCTCCTTTACTCCAACTTCCTGATTTTAATAAGACTTTTGAGCTTGAATGTGATGCTAGTGGAATTGGATTAGGAGGTGTGTTATTACAAGATGGCAAACCTGTTGCATACTTTTCTGAAAAAATGAGTGGGGCTAGTCTGAATTATTCTACTTATGATAAAGAATTATATGCTCTTCTTCGGACCTTAAAGACATGGCAACATTATTTATGGCCCAAAGAACTTGTTATACATTCTGATCATGAATCTTTGAAACACATTAAAAGTCAAGCAAAACTGAATCGTAGACATGCTAAATGGGTTGAATTCATTGAGACTTTCCCTTATGTCATTAAACACAAGAAGGGTAAAGAAAATGTTATTGCTGATGCATTGTCTCGTCGTTATACTATGCTTTCACAACTTGACTTTAAAATATTTGGTTTGGAGACCATCAAAGATCAATATGTGCATGATGTTGAATTTAAAGATGTATTGCAGAATTGTAAATAAGGTAGAACATGGAACAAGTTCGTCGTTAACGATGGATTTGTGTTTCGTGCTAACAAGCTATGCATTCCAGCTAGCTCCGTTCGTCTTTTGTTGTTGCAGGAGGCGCATGGAGGAGGACTAATGGGGCACTTTGGCGTGAAGAAGACAGCGGATATACTTGCTACACATTTCTTTTGGCCAAAGATGAGACGGGATGTTGAGCGTTTTATTGCTCGCTGCAATACATGTCAAAAAGCTAAGTCACGACTCAATCCTCATGGTTTATATATGCCTTTGCCTGTACCTAGTGTTCCTTAGGAGGATATATCTCTGGACTTTGTCTTGGGTTTACCTCTAACAAAGAAGGGGAGGGATAGCATATTTGTTGTCGTGGATAGATTCTCGAAAATGGCACACTTTATACCATGTCATAAAAGCGATGATGCTGTTAATGTTGCTGATTTGTTCTTTCGTGAAATTATTCGCTTGCATGGTGTGCCAAATACTATTGTTTCAGATCGTGATACTAAATTTCTTAGCCACTTTTGGAGATGTTTATGGGCTAAGTTGGGGACTAAACTGCTTTTTAGTACTACTTGTCTCCCCAAACTGATGGCCAAACTGAAGTAGTCAATAGAACATTGCCTACTATGCTTAGGGCTGTTTTGAGGAATAATAAGAAAATGTGGGAAGAATGCTTGCCTCATATTGAATTTTCTTATAATCGTTCGTTGCATTCTACTACTAAGATGTTCCCTTTTGAAATTATGTATGGTTTCCTACCTCGTGCACCCATTGATTTGCTGCCTCTTCCATCTTCGGAGAAGGTTAATTTTGATGCTAAAGAACGTGCTGAATTGATTTTAAAAATGCATGAGTTAACTAAGGAAAACACTGAGCGTATGAATGCTAAATATAAACTTGCTGGAGATAAGGGTAGAAAATGATAGAGGCGAGGGTCCCGATCTTTCGATGAGATGATAACTATAGATTTGTTGGAGACGACTTTTACGATCCGACTACAAACGTGCACGACTTTGCGCCTTAGCAATCGCTAAACCAACTCCAAGAGGTTATTGACCACGCAGGAGCACGATCAACCTGACCACGAAGGTCTATTCCTGCAAGCAATCGAAGAACAAGCAAGAATATGATAAAGCAATCTGAATATTGCGAATATGGATGAAATATTGATTAAAGTGGGGTTTCATAAGCGGTCTTGGTCTGGTCGTTGGACACAAACGAAGTACACGAAGTTGCAACGATGGCTAACTTTTAACTAAATAAAACCCAAAGTCTAAACGACGCCCCAAGGGCTGTATATATGGAGGAAGAGGAGGGAATTTCGTGGCCCTTGAGGGTGGGGTCCGAAACCAACCCTAACTCTTGTTTCCCCACACATACGGACTCTAGAAATAGCCTATACTTAAGTATTTCGAAATTACATGGGCCTGGCCCAATAATAAGGTGACGCAGCACCTAGAATAGCCTATGGACGAATATTATGAAATGGCATCTTGTGTATTTCATCCAAGGCTTCATGCACTCCTTATGGTGGCTTCAAAGTCCTGAAATCATCACTTGTAACTCTGTTCTTGATCTCCTTGCGCATGCCATCAACTCCATGTGTTTTCTTGCTCCAATGTTCATCCTTCTCCAAGCTAGGCCCTTCATGTGTAAGCAAAACAAATGTATCCAATTTAGGCAGTATCATATTCTCATGAACATTAGAATCATTACCAAGAAACGAAAGTACTTGGTAATTTAATTGGCGTGCGCGAGCTCTAGTAATTGGTCCAGTATATGTAACAGTAGGGGCTGTGGGTGTAATAATGGTATTGAAGTCCTCATCATCCTCTGCTTCTTGAAATGGACTCGTCCTCGACGGAAGCTCATCTTCCTCGCCCAAATAAGGCTTCAAATCTGCAATGTTAAAAGTGGGACTAACCCCAAAATCTGCAGGTAGCTCAACTTTATATGCATTATCATTTATTTTCTCTAACAGCTTAAAAGGACCATCAGCACGTGGCATTAGCTTTGATTTGCGCAAATTTGGAAATCTATCTTTACGCAAATGTAACCAAACAAGATCTCCAGGTGCAAACACAACATGTTTTCTACCCTTATCTCCAGCAAGTTTATATTTAGCATTCATACGCTCAATGTTTTCCTTAGTTAACTCATGCATTTTTGAAATCAATTCAGAACATTCTTTAGCAACAAAATTAACCTTCTCCGAAGATGGAAGAGGCAACAAATCAATACGTGCACGAGGTAGGAAACCATACACAATTTCAAAAGGGCACATCTTAGTAGTAGAATCCAATGAACGATTATAAGCAAATTCAATATGAGGCAAGCATTCTTCCCACATTTTCTTATTATTCTTCAAAAGAGCCCTAAGCATAGTAGACAATGTTCTATTGACTACTTCAGTTTGTCCATCAGTTTGGGGGTGACAAGTAGTACTAAAAAGCAGTTTAGTCCCCAACTTAGCCCATAAACATCTCCAAAAGTGGCTAAGAAATTTAGTATCACGATCTGAAACAATAGTATTTGGCACACCATGCAAGCGAATAATTTCACGAAAGAACAAATCAGCAACATTAACAACATCATTGCTTTTATGACATGGTATAAAGTGTGCCATTTTCGAGAATCTATCCACAACAACAAATATGCTATCCCTCCCCTTCTTTGTTCGAGGTAAACCTAAAACAAAGTCCATAGATATATCCGCCCAAGGAACACTAGGTACAGGCAAAGGCATATATAAACCATGAGGATTGAGTCGTGAATTAGCTTTTTGACATGTAGTGCAACGAGCAACAAAACGCTCAACATCCCGTCTCATCTTTGGCCAAAAGAAATGTGTAG
Organism: Aegilops umbellulata; assembly: GCA_032464435.1. Taxonomy (NCBI): domain Eukaryota; kingdom Viridiplantae; phylum Streptophyta; class Magnoliopsida; order Poales; family Poaceae; genus Aegilops; species Aegilops umbellulata. The sequence goes on from CP136055.1 coordinate 186,796,389, forward strand.
CAAGTATATCCTCCGTCTTCTTCACGCCAAAGTGTCCCATTAGTCCTCCTCCATGTGCCTCCTGCAACAACAAAAGACGAACGGAGCTAGCTGGAATGCATAGCTTGTTAGCACGAAACTCAAATCCATCGTTAACGACGAACTTGTTCCATGTTCTACCTTCTTTACAATTCTGCAATACATCTTTAAATTCAGCATCACGCACATATTGATCTTTGATGGTCTCCAAACCAAATATTTTAAAATCAAGTTGTGAAAGCATAGTATAACGACGAGACAATGCATCAACAATAACTTTTTCTTTACCCTTCTTGTGTTTAATGACATAAGGGAAAGTCTCAATGAGTTCAACCTATTTAGCATGTCTACGGTTCAGTTTTGCTTGACTTTTAATGTGTTTCAAAGATTCATGATCAGAATGTATAACAAATTCTTTGGGCCATAAATAATGTTGCCATGTTCCTAGAGTCCGAACAAGAGCATATAATTCTTTATCATAAGTAGAATAGTTCAGAGTAGGCCCACTCAATTTTTTAGAAAACTATGCAACAGGTTTGCCATCTTGTAATAACACACCTCCTAATCCAATTCCACTAGCATCACATTCAAGCTCAAAAGTCTTATTAAAATCAGGAAGTTGTAGTAAAGGAGCATGTGTCAACTTATCTTTCAATACCGTGAAGGCTTCTTCCTGTGCGGTACCCCAAACAAAAGGCACATCCTTCTTTGTAAGCTCGTCGAGAGGTGCAGCAATGGTGCTAAAATCTCTCACAAAACGCTTGTAAAACCAGCGAGTCCAAGAAAACTCCGCACTTGTGTGACCGTTTTGGGCTGCGGCCAACTCTCAATAGCTTCAATCTTGGCTTTATCAACTTCAATTCCCTGTGGAGTAATAACATAGCCAAGAAAAGATACTCGGTCGGTGCAAAAGGTGCACTTCCCAAGGTTACCAAACAAACGTGCATCACATAGAGCATTAAAAACAACACGTAAATGTTCCAAATGTTCTTCCAAAGATTTGCTATAGATCAGTATATCATCAAAATAGACTACCACAAATCGTCCAATGAAAGCACGTAAAACTTCGTTCATTAGTCTCATGAAAGTACTAGGTGCATTAGTTAACCCAAAAGGCATGACTAACCACTCATATAAACCAAACTTAGTTTTAAATGCTGTTTTCCATTCATCTCCCAGTTTCATACGAATTTGATGGTATCCACTAGCAAATCAACTTTGGAGAATATTGTAGAGCCACTCAATTCATCAAGCATATCATCTAGCCTAGGAATAGGATGACGATAACGAATAGTAATATTATTAATGCCTCTACAATCAAGACACATACGTGACGTACCATCCTTTTTAGGCACTAGTATAATAGGAACAACACAAGGACTAAAAGATTCACGTATATAACCTTTGTCGAGCAGCTCCTGTACTTGACGCATAATCTCCTTCGTCTCCTCTGGATTAGTACGGTATGGTGCATGGTTGGGTAGCGATGCACCGGGAATTAAGTCAATTTGATGCTCAATCCCTCGAATAGGTGGTAATCCCGGTGGCACGTCTTGTGGGAAGACATCAGCGAACTCCTGCAAAATGTTAGTGACAGCAGGGGGCAAAGAGGAAGGCACGTCCTCAAATGAAAATAATACCTCTTTGCACACAAAAGCATAGCAAACAGTATTGCTAGAATTTAGCTCATCAATATCAGATTTGGTGGCAAGTAAACATGCACTTTTCTGTTTAATTTCAGAAGCAACATTAGATGGTTTATTATTAGGCTTCATTTGTTGCTCAAATTCTTTTGCCACAATCTGATTTTCACTCTTATCTTTCTCCTGTTTTGCTTTATTAGCTCTATTAATATCATCTTTCAAAATGGAATCAGGAGTCATAGGAAGCAAAGTAATATTTTTATCCTTATGAACAAGAGTATATTGATTGTTTCTACCATGGTGTACAGAATTTTTATCAAATCGCCATGGTCTACCAAGTAATAAGGAACATGCTTGCATAGGTACCACATCACAATCAACATAATCAGCATATGTAGAGATACTAAAATGCACACGAACAGTACGTGTTACCTTAACCTTGCCGCTGTTGTTGAACCATTGGATGTAGTAAGGATGTGGATGTGGTCTTGTGGTGAGAGATAGCTTCTCCACCATCTCCATGCTAGCCAAGTTGTTGCAGCTCCCTCCATCTATGATGACGCGAATAGAACGTTCCTTCACAACTCCCTTTGTATGGAAAAAAATATGCCTCTGATTTTGCTTAGCTTGTGTAACCTGCACACTCAAAACACGTTGAGCAACTAAACATTCATACCTGTCAGCATCTTCAGCAGCCATGTGTTGCGTCTCGTGATCAGAATCATCTCCACCGTGTTCTTCATGTGTAATAAGAGCCAACGTCTCCTCATCATAGTCACTAGCGGACTCATACCCACCATCCTCAGTAACAATCATCACACGCTTAGATGGGCATTCCGTCGCATAATGACCTCCACCCTTGCAACGTCGACAAATAATATCATGTGTTTGCCCTGTTGATGCAATGGATGAAGAAGAGCTCTTTGCAGGCCCAGAAGGTGTGCTCTTGGCAGATAGTGGTGATTGCGCCTGCTTTACTGTATCACTGTTGGAGTTGGCAGCTGACGGAGGTGCCGGTGTAGCAGAACGTGTGGAAGTAGATGATGCACGTGGTGTCCATGATGAAGGTCGACCTGCAGAAAAGTTAGTTCGCGCCAATGCCTATCGATCCTGCACTTCACGTTCAACTTTACAAGCAAGATGGAATAAATGAGTGATATTATTATAATCCTTATAGTCTAGAATAGTCTGAATCTCTCTATTTAATCCACCCAGAAAACGTGCAAGCATAGCTTCATTCTCCTCAACAATACCACATCTAATCAAGCCAGTTTGTAATTCCTGATAATATTCTTCTACCAAATTTTTTCCTTGTCTTAAGCGCTGCAATTTTTGAAGTAATTCACGTTGATAATATGGTGGAACCCAACGAGTACGCATAGCAGTTTTCAAAGCATCCCAAGTAGCTAGAACAGGATATAATCTACAATATTCAGACCACCAAACACATGCAAAGCTAGTGAAAGCACAAACAGCAGCAGGAACACGTCTCTCCTCAGGATATTGTAAACATGTAAATCGTTGTTCAGTTTCTAACTACCACGTAAGATATATATCAGGAACATATCTACCCTCAAATGGTGGAATATTCAATTTCAGTTTAGGGAGATGGTCATGATCTCGTACCTGAGGGGGAGCCCTAACATTGCCATTATTTGCATGTGGACGACCTGGTGGTTGTGGTGCTGGTGGTTGCACGTAGTTCTGATGTTGATCAACCTCATCCTCGAAATCTCCGACATAATCATCCTCCCCCGCATCAGCAGCAGGAGCCACGGAAGTATCAACAGCAGCACCAGCAGCTTGGCCAGGCTGAAGAGGGACACGGGTCGCTCAGCGGAGGGCTGTTTCGCGATGTGGAGGTAGTCGCTGTTGCTGTTGTAGAGGTGCGTTAGGTGCAGCCGGTGGTGGTGGTGGTAGACGCGCAAGCAATTCATTGAACTTGTTATCAAGCTTTGTTTCGAACGCCTTCTCAATGCCATCTATCTTCTCCATGGCCTCTTCAAATCTATTTAGCACATCTTCCACCTGTCCACTCATCATTTGTTGAAACTTATCATGTAACGCTTTGTTTTTCATGTTCTCCCAGTCAGTCTCGTCGGCTTGTGATCCTGGCATAGTTAGCAGCAATAGAAACACACAAGAATATGATCCTACAGACTACTAACAAGTGGTGGTGGTGGCGGGTGTCACAAATCCGTCAAGCAAATCTCAAATTCTTACCAGTTCTTACCCAGCAGCAGGCGGTGATCGGCAACCGATCTAGTCAAAACTCTCAAAGCTTGGATAGAGCGATTGCCAGGGAGAGTCAAGCGCACGATGTAGATGTATGTGGAGCTGGGAAGGCTTATACTATGGTAGCAAAAAGGGTCCGCAATAATCAATTCAGAGGTGCAAAGTTGAATAACGCTCAACGACGGTACTGTGTTGGTCGTAGGCTAGACCGTGCTAGAGACGCGAGCCTAGAACACTAACAAAATCACGGCGCTGCACGTAAACAAGGGAGGAGCACACTCTGAATTTTTTTATTTTTTTCACTTTTTTTTGTTTTGCACTTTTTTCCTTTTTTTTGCTCCGCAATAATTTTTTTCGAAAAAGTCTACAATTTTTTTTTTGAGTTTGGAACTATTTTTCTACTGCGGGTAGCAAGGATGTTGGGGAGTCCTTCTGTGTCACGACTCGGAGTATGGCGTGATATGGAAATCCAAAACAGAGTAACAAAATACTAGACTCGGAATAGGACTGGCGGCGGAGATGAATCTGGTGGAACTCGGACTGGTGGCGGGTATATGTTGCAGGTGGACTCGGATTGGCGTGATGGTGGCGGATATGTGGTGGCGTATATGGACTCGGATTGGCGATGAATATGTGGTGGTGGTATATGGCAGCGGTGATGAAGTTGGTGTGGTGGTGGTATATGGCAGCAACGATGATGATGATGCGGTGGTGATATATGACAGCGGCGACGTGACAACCTGTGGACAGAACTCGAAACTCTGAAGGACTAGACGCTAAGACCAGCAACTTGACACGACGATGCAACCGCAAATTCAACAAAGCAAATATAGAAAAGATTAAGCAAAGGCTCAGATTGGTTCGGATGGGATGAACTAACCCTAATTTTTTTTGGCTTTTTCGTGGACCATAGGTATGAAGAATAGACTCGATCTGAACTACGAAAAACTGTAAATCTCACCGAGCAACCTGGAAATCTTATACCACTTCATAGAGGTGAGGGTCCCGATCTTTCGATGAGATGATAACTATTGATTTGGTGGAGACGACTTTTACGATCCGACTACAAACGTGCACGACGTTGCGCCTTAGCAATCGCTAAACCAACTCCGAGAGGTTATTGACCACGCAGGAGCACGATCAACCTGACCACGAAGGTCTATTCCTGCAAGCAATCGAAGAACAAGCAAGAATATGATAAAGCAATCTGAATATTGCGAATATGGATGAAGTATTGATTAAAGTGGGGTTTCATAAGCGGTCTTGGTCTGGTCGTTGGACACAAACGAAGTACACGAAGTTGCAGCGATGGCAAACTTTTAACTAAATAAAAACCAAAGTCTAAACGACGCCCTAAGGGCTGTATATATGGAGGAAGAGGAGGGAATTTCGTGGCCCTTGAGGGTGGGGTCCGAAACCAACCCTAACTCTTGTTTCCCCACACATACGGACTCTAAAAATAGCCTATACTTAAGTATTTCGAAATTACATGGGCCTGGCCCAATAATAAGGTGATGCAGCACCTAGAATAGCCCATGGACGAATATTGTGAAGTGGCATATTGTGTATTTCGTCCAAGGCTTCATGCACTCCTTATGGTGGCTTCAAAGTCCTGAAATCATCACTTGTAACTCCGTTCTTGACCTCCTTGCGCATGCCATCAACTCCATGCGTGTTCTTGCTCCAATGTTCATCCTTCTCCAAGCTAGGCCATTCATTTGTAAGCAAAACAAATGTATCCAATTTAGGAAGTATTATATTCTCATGAACATTAGAATCATTACCAAGAAACGAATGTACCTGGTAATTTAATTAGCGTGCGCAAGCTCTAGTAATTGGTCCAGTATATGTAACAGTAGGGGCTGTGGGTGTAACAATGGTATTGATGTCCACATCAGAAAACATGTTGTATTTGCACCTGGAGATCTTGTTTGGTTACATTTGCGTAAGCTCAGGTTTCCTAATTTGCACAAATCAAAGCTAATGCCACGTGCTGCTAGTCCATTTAAGGTGTTAGAGAAAATAAATGATAATGCATATAAAGTTGAGCTACCTGGAGATTTTGGGGTTAGTCCCACTTTTAACATTGCAGATTTGAAGCCTTATTTGGGTGAGGAAGATGAGCTTCCGTCGAGGACGACTTCATTTCAAGAAGGTGAGGATGATGAGGACATCAATACCATTCTTACACCCACAGCCTCTGCTGATATACATACTGGACCAATTACTAGAGCTCGCGCACGCCAATTGAATTACCAGGTACTTTCGTTTCTTAGTAATGATTCCAATATTCATGAGAATACGATGCTGCCTAAATTAGATACATTTGTTTTGCTTACAAATGAATGGCCTACCATGGACAAGAAAGATGAACCTTGGAGCAAGTTCAAGCATGAAGATGTTGGCATGTGCAAGGGGAACAAGAACGAAGTTACAAGTGATGATTCCAGGACTTTGAAGCCACCATAATGAGTGCATGAAGCCTTGGACAAAATATACAAGATGCCACTTAATAATATTCGTCCATAGGATATTCTAGGTACTGCGTCACCTTATTATTGGGCCAGGCCCATGTAATTTCAAAATACTTAAGTACATGCTGTTTTTAGAGTCCGTATGTGTGGGGAAACAACAGTTATGGTTGGTTTCGGACCCCTCCCTCAAGGGCCACGAAATTCCCTCCTCTTGCTCCATATATACAGCCCTTAGGGCGTCATTTAGACTTTGGGTTTTGTTTAGATTAAAAGTTCGCCATAGCTGCAAGTTCGCGTACTTCGTTTGTGTTCAACGACTAGACAAAGGCGTCACAGAACCCCACCTTGATCAATAAAGCTTTCCTCTTATATTCACAATATCCAAATTGCAATCTTAGTTTCTTGCTAGTTCTTTGTTTGCCTGTAGGAAACAGGCCTTCGTGGTCAGGTTGATCGTGCTCCGGCGTGGTCAGGTTGATCGTGCTCCGGCGTGGTCAATAACCTCTCGGAGTTGGTTTAGCGATTGCTAAGGTGCGACGTCCTCGCACGTTTGTAGTCGGATTGTCAAAGTCGACTTCCTCCAAAACGATAGCCACCATCTCATCGAAAGACGGGACACCTTTGCCTCTATCAGAAGCTTGCAACGGTCAGGAGCGCTCTTCAACTTCACAGCCATTTCGGCCATTTCCTTCTCGCTTCGGCAGTGAGCAGCCTGTTCGGCTTTCAACTCTTCAACCGCCTTTAAGGCAGCCGCATCACTTTTTCTGACTTGCTCCTTGGCTCGGGCAAGTTCCGCCCGAAGGTCCTCCATGACGGCAGCTCCATCTGCTTCAAGCGCACATGTTGTAAGATACTGGCGTCAAGCCCCTCTTACCAGGTGTCACCGGAGAAATTATATACCTTGTGCCTCGTCAAGCCGCTTGTTGACAAGCGCGATGTCGACATCTGCCACGTCAAGTTGCCGCTTTAGCTCGGCCAATTCATCGGTCCGGCTAGCCATCAGACACTTCGCCACCTACACAGGAAGGCGGTAAAATTATATCTGGGACTATGATCCTCTGCGTACTGTCGTCTTCAATAGCACATGGAGTCTCAGGGGCTACTATCTACACAGGGCACATTCTAAATATGCGGAACTGTCAAAAGGTACATCATCTCGCGTACCTCAAAACTGGTCAACAGACTCCTGACTGCTTCATGCAACCCGCTCTCCGCGGACGAAATCCTTTCAATTACCGTACCCATCAACGTACGGTGCTCCTCTGTGATAGGCGCTCGCCCTAGCAGATCCTTCAGTGCCTCCGACCGTGCACCAGGCGGTGCCGGACTCGTCCGCTTGCCTTTGTCGAAAGCCGGACACGGAGGGCTTCGGGGGGGCATATGACTGTCTCCCGGCCCTACCGGATTAGGAGAAACCCTCCACGACGATACCTCGGGGTCGCCCGCCTCGTAAGGTGGTGCGGCAAAGGGAGGCGTCCTGCTCTCCATCATTTCCTGAAGAAGGTCCCCCTAAGACGAGCTCTGCTGAGAAGGGCTGAGATCCGAACTACAAGGTAAATTTTCGGTTATTTTCCTCAGAAATAAAACAAGGATTTCTCTCATTTTAAACCTCCCCTCTTTACTTACGGCTCGGTGGAGGGCTGATCCCCTTGAGGTCATAGTACGACCAAGGTATCCCCTGGCACAGGACCCTCTGGCAAAGATTTCTTTCCCCTCTTTGAGACCATGGTCTCCGGGTCTTCAGAGGCGGTTCTCTTCATCCCCTGAGTAGAGGAATTTTCGATTCCTCCTTTTCGGATAGCCTCCTTCGGGGAGGCTGTAACTTCCTTGTCCCCCCTTCGCTTTCTTCCGAAGGCGCGATCTCCAGCATCCTGGTCAACACGGAATCCGGCGAGGTCTCAGGAAGGGGGGACAGACACCTGATCAACCTCGCCTTCGCTATCCACTCTTGTTTCTAGGATAGCTCTTTTAAGGGCGATGTTGTGATAAAAGTACGGATGGCGTGTCAGGGCACAGGGCTACTTACTTGAGTATCCGGACGATTGCAGCTCAGACCTGCATCCTCAGTAGAGTCCAGGCATGCTGCTTCTGGCCCGAAGAACAACTTGTACATCTCCGCGGGAGTCGCGCCCATAAAATGTTGGAGAGCTCGAGGTCCCTCCAGATGGAACTCCCACAGACGGAGGGGGCAACGTTTGCAGGGCAGGGTTCGGCGAATCAACATGACCTGCATCACCACGACCAGACTGACGTCTCTTTCCAGGAGGTCTCGAATGCGGCCCTGCAGCAGGGGCACGTCCTTTGCTGGCCCCTGGTCCATCCCCTTATTAACCCATGACACTAGTCGGGGCGGGGGACCCGAGTGAAAAGCAGGCGGCGCCACCCACTTGGTACCCCTCGGAGCTGTGATATAAAACCACTCTTGTTGCCATAAGCTAGACTCCTCTTGAAAACATCCCTCGGGCCATGGAGCATCGGCATTCTTGCGTATTACGGCGCCTCCGCACTCTGCGTGCTGACCCTCGATCATCTACGGCTCTACTTTAAAGGACTTGAGCCACAGTCCGAATTGAGGGGTAATGCGGAGGAAAGTTTCGCACACGACGATGAACGATGAGATGTGGAGGATGGATTCCGGAGCTAAATCGTGAAATTCCAGCCCATAATAGAACATGAGTTTTGGTGTCAAAACCGGCGGATCTCGGGTAGGGGGTCCCGAACTGTGCGTCAAGGTCGGATGGTAACAGGAGACAAGGGACACTTTATTTTACCCAGGTTCGGGCCCTCTCGATGGAGGTAAAACCCTACTCCTGCTAGATTAATATTGATGATATGGGTAGTACAAGAGTGGATCTACCACGAGATCAAGGAGGCTAAACCCTAGAAGCTAGCCTATGGTATGATTGTGTATGATGATGGTTGTCCTATGGACTACAACCCTCCGGTTTATATAGACACCGGATAGGGTTAGGGTTACACAGTGTCGGTTTACAATGGTAGGAGATCTCGAATATCCGCACACCTAGCTTGCCTTCCACGCCAAGAAAAGATCCTTCCGGACACGGGACAAAGTCTTCAACTTTGTATCTTCATAGTCCTGGAGTTCGGCTGAAGGTATAGTTTGGCTATCCGAACACCCCCTAATCCAGGACTCCCTTAATAGCCCCTGAACTAGGCTTCAATGACGACGAGTCCGGTGCGCAGATTGTGTTCGGCATTGCAAGGTGGGTTCCTCCTCCAAGTTCTTCAAGAAGATTATAAACACCACAGAATAGTGTCCGGCTCTGCAAAATAAGTTTCCACATATTGCCATACAGAGAATAATATTAACACAAATCAAATCTGCTGACGTATCCCGCAGTGCGTCACAACACTGCGGCCAAGCCTTCTATATAAATTGTTTTCATTGTTCCACCTTAGCTCGTTTAGCGAGGCGGTTTCCTTGGCACGTCTTGTCGAAGCAGAGATCATGTGCCCCCCTTTAACGGGATTCTCATTAATACGGACGTGGGTAACCCAACCACGCCATCTACCGCGGCGTTTGGGAGGCAAGTGAGTTTTATTAGGTAGGTGAGGACGCCTAACCGTACCTACTTATATAAAGGGATAAGGATTCACCTTTTTAACCTACACCTTCTTCCTCCTTTGCCAATCCATCTCTCGCGCACTCAAGCTCCAGCGCCCAAGTCCGCTCTTCCTTCATCAACCTTCTCCAACAATGTCCGGAGCGGGAGGCAAGTGGATGGTCTCCTCCATTACGGAGGCTCAAGTAAAAAGGCTAAGGAAAGCCGGATACTTGTCCAAGGACATCCCGCATCGGCTTCCTGATAAGGGTCAGCTTCTTCCTACCCCAAGGCCCCATGAGAGGGTAGTTTTTCTTCCCCACTTCCTCCGCGGACTGGGATTTCCACTTCACCCATTTGTCCGGGGGCTCATGTTCTACTACGGCCTGGATTTCCACGATCTGGCCCCGAACTTCGTTCTCAACATCTCGGCGTTTATCGTCGTGTGTGAGGCCTTTCTCCGCGTCCGCCCCCACTTCGGCCTCTGGCTCAAGACCTTCAACGTCAAGCCCAAGGTGGTGTCCGGCACCCAGACGGAGTGCGGAGGCGCTATGGTTGGCAAGATAGCCAACGTCCTCTGGTTCGATGGCTCCCTCATGGAGTCCCTAAAGGGGTGGCAGGTTGGGTGGTTTTACATCACCGAGCCCCGCGATCCGAAATGGGTCGCGGCCCCCGAGTTCAGATCCGGACCCCCCCCCCCCCACGGCTCATGTCCTGGAAAGAGACAGGCCTGTCGTGGGGCAACGAGGAAGAAGTGACTGGGTTGCAAACATGCATCCAGTCCCTGGTGAACAAGCCAATCCGGCTTGCCAATATAGTCCAGGTCATGCTCGTTCTCCTGATCCTCCCGTGCCAAGAAAAGGACTTTACTTTGTGGGAATTCAACCCGGCGCAGCAACAAACCCTCAGTAGGCTCTTCGACACGACGTATGAAGACGTCTGGAAGGTGCTGACCAAAGGCGCCGAGTCCCCCACATCCGCCTCCGAGGATCGCGGATACAGCTCGCAGCGTAACGCTGGCGAGGTAAGCTATCTATACCTTTGACAGGTTCGTTAAGCTTTTCTTCATAGATTAACTCTATGCGGGATCTAAGCTCCCTTTTACCTTTGACACGCTTGGCAGGAGATATCCTGACCAATTAACTGTCCGGCTCCTCTGCCCGAAGACCCGGCCCCAGCTCTCTTGGTGAAGCTAATGGCTCTGGCACCTTACGTGGTGCCGGAGAGGAAGGCCAAGAAGAAGAAAACCACCGGGACTCGAAAAAGTTCCCGCAACATGGTGGTGTCGGACTCGTCATCCGACGAGTCCGCAACGCCCTCCTCTCGTGAAAACGAGGAGGAGGAACAAGGAAGCTCTCCCCCTCGAGCGAGGGGAGCAAAGAAGAAGAAGGCCACCCCAACGGGGGAGGCCGAGGGGTCAAGGAAAAGGAAGACCCCTCCGCCGGACTACTCCCACGACGCCGAAGAGGGCGGACAGGAGTGGCCGGACAGAACCAAGTGTCCGGCGAAATCGTAAGTATTTATATACCAGGGTGATTCATGACATTCTTTTAGTGTGCGGCTTTCCCTGATATCGCACGTATTTTCTGCAGCCCGCCCCGGGCCGAACTCGACGACTCGTCGAGCGGCTCCCTGGATTCGTCGGACATGAACTCTGTTCCGCCCGCAGTCTCCCCCCGCGGGGCGGACGACGCCGAAGTGGCGCCCCGCCAAGCTTCGGGGCAGGAGGAGATGGTCCTGGAGGAGCCACAAGGCAATCCTCCGGACCCCAGGAGTAAAGGGGATGAAATCCCCCAGGGCTCCAAGTCCGGCTTTGTGTCGGACACCACGCCGGACTCGACAGTCCCGTTCTGCAGTGGGCGAACTCCCTCCAAGAGGAGTAAGCCATCTGAGCCGGCGGCCTCCGTCCAACCGGAGGCGCCGGACAATCTGCTGGAGGTGCTTAAGGGCGCCGCCATCGATGAGGAGCACCGTACTGTTATGAGTACGGTGATCCAAAGGATTCAGTCCGCCAAGAGCGGACTGAATGAATCTTGCGCTAGCCTTCTAACAGGCTTCGAGGTAAGTAAAAATATGTCAATTTATTTACCGCATAGACAGTAGCCCCTGATGCTCTGTTCGGTGTTCGGAAAGAAAAGCCAGATAGAGGATCTAGTAGTTTTTGCAGGAGTCTAACAAAAAAGGTCAAATATGCGTATGCAGGCTTCACTGCTGTCCACCGCCGCACTGACTGCACAGGTGGATGTCCTGAAATAGGACCTCGGGCGGACCGAGCAAGAGCTCGGCCTTGCCAAACGGCAGCTCGAGGAGAAGGAAGGTAAGAAATACCTAAAAAAAGAAAAAGAAGAAAAAAGGTGCCTATAGAGAGGCTTGATTGCAGAAGGAAATAACAGGATTGTATTGCTTATTGTAGGGGCCACAACCGAGGTGACAACCCTGAAGCAGGCGCTGGCTGAGGCCGAAAAGAAAACGGCCGAGGAGCGCACCGAGCAAGAAAGGCTTGGGGTTCAGGTCAGCGAGGTGCAGCAAGAGCTGCAAACTCTCATGAAAAAACATGAGGGTTTGGAGCTTGAGGCGAAGGCGCAAGCATCCGAGCTCGCGTCGGCCATCGAGACCGCCAAGAGTGACAAGGCCTTATCATGACAGTCTGTTTTAGCTTTCTCCATTGAGGTGCTCAACCCACCTGATCTGGGGCACAATCGCAGTGGTTCTCCTAGTGCTACCTTAGCCGATAGAGCGGAACGTAAGGTACCAAAACATAGGAGCCGGGCAAACCCAACATGTGACCAAAATCTTGACTCGGAGCCGATGCATATAGTGCTATAAGTTCGGGGTGCCGCACTTGTGAAAGTGTACGGACTTCTCACACCAGATAAAAGGGTAATGAAGCCCCTGGCATGGTTTGCCGTACCATGATGTACGGGTGCGATCATGTTATATCATAAACACATATATTCAAAGGGGACAATGCAAAAAATAGACAAAAAGCTATGCATTGTTTTATAAAGAGGCTATTTATCAAAGCCGAACGATACAAGTAGTGCGATAAACAAAAAAGATATTAGACTATTTAACATGTCCTGACCAGGCACAGGCCGCGGAATTTAGAGACAGATATATCGCTCGAAATAGAGACCACCTGAGAGTTCCGGAATGCGGCGTAGCTTTGTCTGCTTTCCTGGATCTTGCATCGTCTGTGCGGCAATACTGCCGAACAGGTTATCCAGAGTATGGAGTCCTGAAAGTAAAAAAGAAGAATCCGGCAGCCCCTAGTACGTTTGACGCCGTGTTGTAGGCGTGCCGTTAATCTGCCCCTCCCCCTGTGCCCATGGAATTTTAAGGGCGTAGTTGTGTACTCGAGGTACTTGCTCCGCTATGTTGCGATGGCTGGGGTCGGGGCCGTATTGCTACGCTTGCTCTGATCGTGCCAGGTGGTCTTGTTGCAGGTTACTCCGGGCGCGTTTTGCATTATCCGGTTTTTTAAAGGCCGGACTGGAGAGTTGCCTTGAAAGGCTGCTTTGTACTTCCGCTGCGAGGGCCGCCGTGTGCTCTTCCGTATGGATGGAGCGTTCTGTGTTTCCGCTGACCGTAATTACTCCTCGAGGTCCTGGCATCTTTAGCTTGAGATATGCGTAATGCGGCACCGCATTGAATTTAGCGAATGCGGTTCGTCCGAGTAGGGCATGATAGCCACTGCGGAACGGCACTCTATCGAAGATTAACTCTTCGCTTCGGAAGTTATCCGGAGATCCGAAGACCACATCAAGTGTTCTCGAGCCTGTGCAATTGGCCTCTACACCTGGTATGACGCCTTTAAAGGTCGTCCTTGTGGGCTTGATCCTTGATGGATCTATGCCCATTTTTCGCACTGTATCCTAATAAAGCAGGTTCAGGCTACTGCCGCTGTCCATGAGGACTCTTGTGAGATGAAATCCGTCCACGATTGGGTCGAGGACCAGTGCGGCAAAACCGCTGTGACGGATGCTAGTGGGGTGGTCCCTTCGATCGAAAGTGATCGGGCAGGAGGACCATGGGTTGAACTTTGGGGCAACTGGCTCCATCGCGTATACGTCCCGTAGCGCACGCTTCCTCTCCCGCTTGGGAATGTGGGTCGCGTATATCATGTTCACCGTCCACACTTGTGGGGGAAACCCTTTCTGTCCATTGTTGTTCGGCGGCCTGGGCTACTCCTCGTCGTCGTTGTTCAGCCCCTTGTCCTTGTGTTCGGCTCTTATCTTGCCTGCCTGCTTGAACACCCAACAATCCCTATTGGTGTGATTGGCTGGCCTTTCGGGGGTGCCGTGAATCTGGCACGAGCGATCGAGTATCCGGTCCAAACTGGACGGGCCCTGGGTATTCTTTTTAAATGGCTTTTTCCGCTGACCGGATTTATAGCCTCTGAATCCGGCATTGACTGACGTATCCTCATTGCTGTTGCTGCTAACGCGGCGCTTTTGATTATTTCTGCGTGACCTGCCACTTTTGTCCTTGGTATCCGAATTACTGGGCTTCTTCGATAAGTTGTTGCTGCGAGCTAGCCAGCTATCTTCGCCCGCGCAAAAGCGGGTCATGAGTGTCGTGAGGGCTGCCATGGTTTTCGGCTTTTCCTGTCCCAGGTGCCGGGCATGCCACTCGTCATGGATGTTATATTTGAAGGCTGCTAGGGCCTCTGCGTCCGGACAATCGACTATCTGATTTTTCTTTGTTAGGAACCGTGTCCAGAATTGCCTGGCTGATTCTTCTAGCTGCTGAGTTATGTGGCTTAGGTTGTCGGCATCCGGTGGCCGCACATAGGTCCCCTAAAGGTTGTCGAGGAATGCGGCTTCGAGGTCCTCCCAAGAACCGATTGAGTCCGCTGGTAGGCTGTTAAGCCAGTGCCGGGCTGGTCCTTTAAGCTTGAGGGGTAGGTATTTGATGGCGTGCAGATCATCGCCACATGCCATGTGGATGTGAAGGAGATAATCCTCAATCTATACTGTCGGATCTGTCGTACCATCGTACGACTCGATATTGACGGGTTTAAAACCCTCTGGGATTTTATGATCCATTATTTCGTCTGTGAAGCATAGTTGGTGTGCGGCGCCCCTGTACTGGGCTATGTCGCGACGCAGTTCGGAAGAGTTGTGCCTGCTATGTTCGGCCCGGCCGGATTTATTGTGTCCGGAGTGACGATCATCACGTGTCGTCGGGCGTCCGCGCGATCCATAGATCGACCTTGTTTGCTTTGCTTTATCCTCCAGTACGTCTCGCAGGTCTGGCTCGTTTTCCCGTGACTTATTCGAGCGGCACCGGGGCATGGCTTTGTAACGCCCCGAGACCGACGATCCATAAGACTTCCATATTTTTCGTGATCAACCGTGTGTTTAGTTTGTGCTTGCTCTTTTAATTCTTTTGCATTGCATCATGTCATCATGCCATCAATTTCTCAAACCAACAAAAACTCAAACAAATTGCATGGGTCTTTGATCCATTTAAGTCGAGGGAATTCACATGGTGATTTCTCTTTATAACATATCCTCCCAATATTTAGGGAGCTACTATAAAATATTCCATCAGCTTGGAATTAACCGTAACACACTTGCAAAATTCGCATGCCCTTTCTACTTCAAGTTTGGTCCCCAAACTTTGCCAACATTTCTTTTCCCATTTATCGAGGCTCCACCTAATTTCTCAACATTTTTGGGCACTTCGAAAAACCTCGTCCTAGTTCAAACCCATTTGAATTAAATTCAAATGAGTTCGAATTCTTATCGTTCGATCTTGCCTTTCCTAATTTTCACGGACCAAGCTTATTTTTGTGAATCCGGGAAAATTATCCGCGTGTCCATTTTCTTCCCAAACACCTCCTTTCTTCTATTTTTCTTCTTTGTTATTTTCTGTTTCTAGAAAATAGGAGAGAGGAGAAGAGAAGCCCAGCTGAAGCCTCAGGCCGGCCGGCCCAAGATCGATCTGCGCCTAGGCCTAGCCTAGAGCCTATCTAACCCTAGCCGCACCCAGCGCCCGATCCCCAACTCCCATCGATCCCCTCCTTCCTCCTTCCGCTGTCACGCACACACACAGAGAGGAGCGAGAGCCCCGCTCACTCGATCCCCATCTCTCTTCCTCCCCTCGATCCCGCCATCTCCCCTCGCTCTCTCCCTCTCGTCCCCGCACACCGCCGCCACTCCCTCTCGATCTCTCCCTCTCCCTCGCTTGTGTCGCCACCCGCAGAGAAAGAGAGAGGAGCGAGACCCCTCAAGCCAACCACCCCGCGGCCCCGCGAGCTCGTCTGCCCGCACGGCCAAGGCGCCGCCGGCCTCCTTGGTTCGTCCGCACCCTGCCGCCGTTGCTCTTCTCGCGCGCTGCCGTCCCTCTGCTGCCTCGCCGGACCTCCGTCCTCCGCCTTCTCCCTCCCCGCAGATCCTCCTGCTGCTTCGTCCCCGCGCCAACCGGTTACCCCGCCGCCGCTCTGGCCACCACACTCCTGACCTCCTCCATGCCCTACAACCGCTGCTGTTTTGCCACACCACCATGCTACCCCGAGCCTCCTCTGCTTGAGCTCCACCTCCTGGCACCCCCGATGGCACTGCTGCCATCTCTGCTACTTCGTTGCCGTTGCCCGCCTGCTTGCCTTGGGCCCCGGTGTAGCCTCCCCGTGTACCTGCAGTCACCGCTGACCTCCTGAAGATCAGAACCTGAGGCCCGTGTGCTCCACTGCTAGTTTCGTGGACGTCGAGTACCTCTACGATGACCCTGGATGTCTACGAGCTGTGTACCACTACACGGTGATGCGCCAAGTACCCCCTCGGATCGTCAAGTTCGACTACATGGAACCGCCAAGTACCTCTACGATTGCCGCGTACATCTACGGACGCAAAAACCGGAACAGCAAGTACCACTCCGAACCATGTACGACGACCGTCGCCGAAGACCCGTGTAACGTGAACGTGAACGACTACCGTCGCGAGTACCTCTACCGTCGTCGTGTACAACTACTTCCACTACGCCCGCGAGAACGACTACTTCCACTACTACCGTCGCGGAACAACTACTTCCACTACTTCCTTCGACGAACTTGAACCGTCCCGAATGCACGCTTCAAAGGTATACCCCCGAGATGAGCCCGTGGACGAATGCATGTGTTGTATGAGATACACCGTTTGCACCGTGTCCGAAATTGTCGCTTGCATGTTTCTCCTCGTTGCCATCGTCTCGTGGGAACCCGGTAACCGGGATCACCCCATCATCATGCATGACACGCTCACGACATGCTTCCTTTTGCACCGGTATCTCAATGAGCTACCGGAACCGATATGTTGTCGTGGCATCATTTTCGGATTCGTTGCCGTGGCACCCCTTTTGTTCCGCCATGGTGACCAAATGCTTCATAATATGCTCATGTTAACATTTTCATAAAATTGCATAAAACTCGAAATTGTCATCCGCATCATGATAACAACATTTAAAATGTTTAAAATGATGTTTGGTTAAATTTGCTTATATGCCATGTTAAAATGATTTATTTCATAACTAAATAACCGTAACTCGGAATTTAATAAACTTTATATGTAATTGGGGTAGAAAAATGCATAGATTAACATGATGCACTTTATTTTACTGCTTAATAATATTAAAATATGTTTTAGGGAAGAACAGTACCAAATTCGAAATATGCACATGAGGATTTTCCGGAATGGTTGTTTGTTGTTCCGGCCTCATTTAAACTTGCCTAGTTAGGTAGTTTTCTTATGCTTCATATCTTGCCATGTTAATCAACATTTAATATTGTTGGGTACATAAACGAGAGCGAACTAAATAACTTGTCGTGGTGTTTCGTCAATATGCACCGTTGCATATTGAGCTCCACTTAATTTGTAGTGTTGGTTGTTGCACTTTGCCATGCGTATTTAAACTGGACATGCATCATACTCGATTGTGCATCATGCCATGTTCATGTGATGGTTGTTTACTATGTTGTTTGCTTCTTTCCGGTTTGCTTCTCTCGTTAGCTTCGGTTTCGTTCCGGAGTTGTGAGGATTCGTTCGACTACATCCATTTGTCTTCTTCATGGACTCGTTCTTCTTCCTTGCGGGATCTCAGGCAAGATGACCATACCCTCGAAATCACTTCTATCTTTGCTTGCTAGTTGCTCGCTCTGTTGCTATGCCTATGCTGCGATACCTACCACTTGCTTATCATGCCTCCCATATTGTTAAACCAAGCCGCTAACCCACCTTGTCCTAGCAAACCATTGTTTGGCTATGTTACCGCTTTGCTCGGCCCCTCTTATAGCGTTGTTAGTTGCAGGTGAAGATGAAGTTTGTTCCTTGTTGGAACATGGAGATGTTGTTCCTTGTTGGAACATGTTTACTTGTTGGGATATCACAATATATCTTATTTAATTAATGCATCTATATACTTGGTAAAGGGCGGAAGGCTCGGCCTTATGCCTTGTGTTTTGTTCCACTCTTGCCGCCCTAGTTTCCGTCATATCGGTGTTATTTTCCCGGATTTTGCGTCCCTAACGTGGTCGGGTGATTTATGGGACCCCCTTGACAGTTCGCTTTGAATAAGACTTTTCCAGCAAGGCCCAACATTGGTGTTACCATTTGCCTACCACCTATACCTTTCCCTTGGGAGTAGCTAACCCGAGGGTCATCTTTATTTAGCCCCCCCGGGCCAATGCTTGTCTAAGTGTTGGTCCGAACCGAGCTGCCTGCGGGGCCACCGCGGGGAAACTCGAGGCCTGGTTTTACTCGTAGCCTGTCTCATCCGGTGTTGCCCTGAGACCGAGATATGTGCAGCTCCTATCAGGATGTCGGCGCATCGGGTGGTTTTGCTGGACTTGTTTTATTGCTGTCGAAATGTCTTGTAGCCGGGATTCCGAGACTGATCGGGTCTTCCCGGGGAGAAGGATTATCCTTCGTTGATCGCGAGAGCTTATCATGGGCTAAGTTGGGACACCCCTGCAGGGTTTGAACTTTCGAAAGTCGTGCCTGCGGTTATGTGGCAGATGGGAATTTGTTAATGTCCGGTTGTAGAAAACCCGAAGTTGATCTTAACTAAAATACACCAACCGCGTGTGTAACCGTGATGGTCTCTTCTCGGCGGGGTCCGAGAAGTGAACACGGTTGTTGGAGTTATGTTTGACGTAAGTAGTTCAGGATCACTTATTGATCATAGTTGTTCGACCGTGCCTTGCCTTCTCTTCTCGCTCTCATTTGCGTATGTTAGCCACCATATATGCTAGTCGCTTGCTGCATCTCCACCTCATACCTTTTACCCTACCTATAAGCTTAAATAGTCTTGATCTCGCGTGTGTGAGATTGCTGAGTCCTCCTGACTCACCGGATACTTCCAAACCAGTTTGCAGGTGCCGATGAGACCGTGCAGGTGACGCACCAGAGCTCAATGAGGAGCTCGATGAAGATCTTGTTCATTGTGTTGTTTCGTTCTAGTCGATCAGTAGTGGAGCCCAGTTGGGGTCGATCTTGGACCTTTGTCGCTTTAGGGGTTTCTTCTTTTATTTTGGCTCCGTAGTCGGGCCCTGATTGTAACTGTATGATGTAATGTTTTACTCATGTATTTGTGTGAAGTGGCGATTGTAAGCCAACTATGTATCGCTTTCCCTTATGTATTACATGGGTTGTGTGAAGATTACCTCACTTGCGACATTGCTTTCAATGCGGTTATGCCTCTAAGTCGGGCTTCGACATGTGGGAGATATAGCCACATCGAGGGCGTTACAAGTTGGTAATCAGAGCCTTCCCCGACCTTAGGAGCCCCCACTGATTGATCGTTTTTAGCGGCTGAGTTGTGTCTAGAAAAATGTTTTGAGTCATTTAGGAATTATATATCGGAGATTTTAGGAATTCTTTTTACTCCCCAGTCTCCTCATCGCTCTGGTAAGGCATCCTGACGTAGAGTTTTGACTCTTCTCTTCTCAAATTTCACTAAAAAAATTTAGGATCACGCGGGTATCTTGGAATCGTTCCGATGGTTTTATGATGACAACATTGTCTTGGTTGCCTCCCGTCAGCAGGGGTTTTAGTGAAGGTGTCCCGGGGAGTTGAGCTCCGAGGTGTTGTCGTCATAATTTTATCGTTGCAGTTCTGGAATACCTGAGTTTAGTACGCCGACATCGAAAATCTCTTTTGTACAGTTGTTGGTGAGATAACCCTGATAGCCCAGTACTGAGGCGAGTGCGGGAGTATTGCCATAACTCGTATAATGGATGTTTTTCGAAGGTTGAGGTAGACGATTTCCGAAGGTTTCTTGGTTATGTGTTGAAGGATGGATACAGCTGGATCTAGGTATTGTTAGTTTGGGTGATATATTTTGTGTCCCCTGTATCCCCAACACCTGATTGCATAACCAGAAAGTTTCGGCAGTTTATATGTGGGAATTCAAGTATCACGTTGGAATTCTTTCCAACAGACACATGATACGATATGGGTTCTATCATATGTTTGTTCTGGCTTATTTTGCAAGCCAAATCCTTTGTTTTGTTTTATTTGTGGTATTCGAGTTGCTTCAATGTCAAGTGTTGATTCCATACCTTATTCTAAGCGGTGTTCTCATATTTCTATGGAAATACTAATCCTTCTTGATCATCAAGATTATTATGCCAATTCTTTTTCAACCGGTGTGTCCCTCTTCAAGTGTTTCCGATCACTTCAACATTCGCAAGATCAATTATCAGTTCTTCTCATCGGTGTTCGCTTCATCCGTTCCAAGTTGTCTTTGTTTTCCCGCCCTCCCACACTTTTCTACAAGGACTCAGATTTCTTAATCAAGTATCCTTTTATTGATGGGAAGTCTCTCCATCCTTTTTCGTCAATGTTCTTATCCGGTGATGCTCAGGAAGATTCTAACGGAGCTTGAAGGTTATCATTTCTTCATTCTTTTCTTCTCCGGTGGATTAATTCAAGCTTTTTTTCGATCATATCTTTTCCTCGTTTCAAATGTTTTCTCATGCCGGTGTATCTCTTAATTGTTCACCTCTCGCTATTCATTTGTTCTGGAGTGATGAAGATATCTCAGAAGATTCAAGTTTCCATTCTCAATTCACTCAAGTTCTCTTGAGGATGTTATCTCGTTCAAGCCATTTAATTCAACCGGTGCATTATCCCTTTCAAGCAATCTTTTCAACGGTGTTTATTTTGAGTGGGCCCTAACCCACAGGTCTTTTCCCAGGATCTTACCTGACTCTTGTAATTTTCCTGGAGCCTCTAAAATTCTTTTCAAAGTTTGATGTAAGTATGAATTGTCATCAGTCATTTGTCTTTCTCCAAGATCTTTCACATTCTTTTCATCATTGGTTCAACCTTTCTATTCTTCATTCCGGAGTGCCTCAACAATTCATGGTGGTGTTTCTCGTCATCATTCTCAACATTTGAAGACCGAAGAAGAGTTTCCCTTAAATCTTGTCCATTCTCTTGAAGATTCATGGTTCTAGCGTTATGCCATTCTCTCATAATTGTTTTCGATTGTGAGAATTTCTTCACCCATCCGGGAGCATTTCAAGAGTCTTTTCAGTTTCATTCTTCGAAGCCCATCATCTCAGTATGATTCATTCCAAGCTTTCATCTCTCGTTCTCCAAATCATACCGGTGCATCATTCAAGTATTCTCTAATCATCTCGTGATCTATTCGTTCATTTGTATCTAAATCCTAGCAAGCATCTTCGTTCATTTGCTAATTCTTCCTGGTGTTTCTTTACCTTTTCTTCGTTCATTTTCAATTCTTACGGTGGTTCGTTCAAGAGTTCTCTTTCTTTGTTATCATATAGATTCATTCTTTCTTTCCAATCCTACCGGTGGTTCGTTGAAGACCTTCTCAAGTTTGCGCCATATCTATCTTAATCTTTTCGACGAGAATAAGTAGTATGCCAAATCCATTGCTTGTCATCAATTTAATTGATGAGGGATAAGCATAATGTAATTCTTATTCTTGTTTCATCGAGTAAATTCTATTCCTTATTCCGGAGGTTCATCAAAAGAAATCTTGATTTCATTTGTTCATCTTTATTTCCGGAGTTCAAAGTTTTCTCGGTTATATCATTTCTAAGTTCCATCTAATCATTGCAAGGCTTCACCTTGTGTTCAACTTCTCTTTCGTCCCATCTCCCTTTTATTACCGGAGTTCTTCATGGAGGCTCTACATGGTGGTTCATCAAGGATACCTTTCATTCTCGTTTTGTTCTTCAAGATTTCTCTCGGAGCTAAGATCTGCCAAGCTATACTCTAAAATAAACATGGTGTTCCAACACATGTTTTGTTTTGAGGAGTTCAAGCTTTCTTTCATCTTGCATTCCGAAATGCAATTATTTCTACCTTATCTTTTGTTGTGGTGTTATGTCTTTCTTGACAATTTCTCTTCATGCTTCATGATTTACATGTTGTCAAGAATGAGATATTTTAAATCCACCAATCTCTTCGTTGGAGTTATCTTGTGTCATATTTCACCTAAAGCTTTCCCTAAGGATTGTTGTTTAAATGACCCAAGTTCTTCATTTGTCCTCCCGGTGAAATAAATTTCTCGTCTCCTTTGTTCATATCAATCCAATCATTTGTTTCCGTTAGTGGCAGTAGTTAACCTCAAGTTTTGGGATGTCTCAATAAGCCCACGAGGATCATATCTTTTCGTTGTTGGTTTTCCTACAACTCCGCTCAATCCTTCTTTTTAAAGGTGCTCTCTCAAATCCATTTGAGGTAGTACTTGTTGTTTTCTGCTCCATCCCTTTATTCCAATGATCTAACTTCTATTTCTTCTTCCGGAGGCAATGTGATGTTGCTCTGTTCGCTCATCATCTTGAATTGTGAAGATCGTGTTCTTTTCGTGCTTATCCATTTAACCGGAGTGTTGTTGTAATTGTTCTTTATCGTTCCTTGTACATCTTGTTTCAACTGGAGTGGTTTCAACGTCTATCTTGTCACTTAAGCACTTCTTTCTCGCCGTATTCCCTGTTCCTTGTCCAACGAAGTATTTCATTTCGTTCATCTCCATGGCATTCTTC
Source organism: Aegilops umbellulata (assembly GCA_032464435.1). Classification (NCBI taxonomy): domain Eukaryota; kingdom Viridiplantae; phylum Streptophyta; class Magnoliopsida; order Poales; family Poaceae; genus Aegilops; species Aegilops umbellulata. The sequence goes on from CP136055.1 coordinate 186,819,319, forward strand.
CTTTCATTTTACTCAACCTCTCAAGGTTCTTTGGTTTCACTCGTTTTTCAAAGAAGCAACTTAGTTTTACCTCTTCTCTTTCCTCTTCCTTTTCCCTCCGGTGCCATTCTAGATCTCGGGACGAGATCCTCTCGTAGTGGTGGAGTGTTGTAACGCCCCGAGACCGACGATCCATAAGACTTCCATATTTTTCGTGATCAACCGTGTGTTTCGTTTGTGCTTGCTCTTTTAATTATTTTGCATTGCATCATCTCATCATGCCATCAATTTCTCAAACCAACCAAAACTCAAACAAATTGCATTGGTCTTTGATCCATTTAAATCGAGGGAATTCACATGGTGATTTCTCTTTATAACATATCCTCCCAATATTTAGGGAGCTACTATAAAATATTCCATCAGCTTGGAATTAACCGTAACACACTTGCAAAATTCCCATGCCCTTTCTACTTCAAGTTTGGTCCCCAAACTTTGCCAACATTTCTTTTCCCATTTATCGAGGCTCCACCTAATTTCTCAACATTTTTGGGCACTTCGAAAAACCTCGTCCTAGTTCAAACCCATTTGAATTAAATTCAAATGAGTTCGAATTCTTATCGTTCGATCTTGCCTTTCCTAATTTTCACGGACCAAGCTTATTTTTGTGAATCCGGGAAAATTATCCGCGTGTCCATTTTCTTCCCAAACACCTCCTTTCTTCTCTTTTTCTTCTTTGTTATTTTCTGTTTCTAGAAAATAGGAGAGAGGAGAAGAGAAGCCCAGCTGCAGCCTCAGGCCGGCCGGCCAAAGATCCATCTGCGCCTAGGCCCATCCTAGAGCCTATCTAACCCTAGCCGCACCCAGCGCCCGATCCCCAACTCCCATCGATCCCCTCCTTCCTCCTTCTGCCGTCACGCACACACACAGAGAGGAGCGAGAGCCCCGCTCGCTCGATCCCCATCTCTCTTCCTCCCCTCGATCCCGCCATCTCCCCGCGCTCTCTCCCTCTCGTCCCCGCACACCGCCGCCACTCCCTCTCGATCTCTCCCTCTCCCTCGCTTGTGTCGCCACCCGCAGAGAAAGAGAGAGGAGCGAGACCCCTCAAGCCAACCACCCCGCGGCCCCGCGAGCTCGTCTGCCCGCACGGCCAAGGCGTCGCCGGCCTCCTTGGTTCGTCCGCGCCCTGCTGCCGTTGCTCTTCTCACGCGCTGCCGTCCCTCTGCTGCCTCGCCGGACCTCCGTCCTTCGCCTTCTCCCTCCCCGCAGATCCTCCTGCTGCTTCGTCCCCGTGCCACCCGGTTACCCCGCCGCCGCTCTGGCGACCACACTCCTGACCTCCTCCATGCCCTACAACCGCTACGGTTTTGCCACACCACCATGCTACCCCGAGCCTCCTCTGCTTGAGCTCCACCTCCTGGCACCCCCGATGGCACTGCTGCCATCTCTGCTACTTCATTGTCGTTGCCCGCCTGCTTGCCTTGGGCCCCGGTGTAGCCTCCCCGTGTACCTGCAGTCACCGCTAACCTCCTGAAGATCAGAACCTGAGGCCCGTGTGCTCCACTGCTAGTTTCGTGGACGTCGAGTACCTCTACGATGACCCTGGATGTCTACGAGCTGTGTACCACTACACGGTGATGCGCCAAGTACCCCCTCGGATCGTCAAGTTCGACTACATGGAACCGCCAAGTACCTCTACGATTGTCGCATACATCTATGGACGCAAAAACCGGAACAGCAAGTACCACTCCGAACCATGTACGACGACCGTCACCGAAGACCCGTGTAACGTGAACGACTACCGTCGCGATTACCTCTACCGCCGTCGTGTACAACTACTTCCACTACGCCCGCGAGAACGACTACTTACACTACTACCATCACGGAACAACTACTTCCACTACTTCCTTCGACGAACTTGAACCGTCCCGAATGCACGCTTCAAAGGTATACCCCCGAGATGAGCCCGTGGACGAATGCATGTGTTGTATGAGATACACCGTTCGCACCGTGTCCGAAATTATCGCTTGCATGTTTCTCCTCGTTGCCATCGTCTCGTGGGAACCCGGTAACCGGGATCACCCCATCATCTTGCATGACACGCTCACGACATGCTTCCTTTTGCACCGGTATCTCAATGAGCTACCGGAACCGATATGTTGCCGTGGCATCATTTTCGGATTCGTTGCCGTGGCACCCCTTTCGTTCCGCCATGGTGACCAAATCCTTCATAATATGCTCATGTTAACATTTTCATAAAATTGCATAAAACTTAAAATTGTCATCCGCATCATGATAACAACATTTAAAATGTTTAAAATGATGTTTGGTTAAATTTGCTTATATGCCATGTTAGAATGATTTATTTCATAACTAAATAACCGTAACTCGGAATTTAATAAACTTTATATGTAATTGGGGTAGAAAAATGCATAGATTAACATGATGCACTTTCTTTTACTGCTTAATAACATTAAAATATGTTTTAGGGCAGAACAGTACCAAATTCGAAATATGCACATGAGGATTTTCCGAAATAGTTGTTTGTTGTTCCGGCCTCATTTAAACTTGCCTAGTTAGGTAGTTTTCTTATGCTTTATCTCTTGCCATGTTAATCAACATTTAATATTGTTGGGTACATAAACGAGAGCGAACTAAATAACTTGTCGTGGTGTTTCGTCAATATGCACCGTTGCATATTGAGCTCCACTTAATTTGTAGTGTTGGTTGTTGCACTTTGCCATGCGTATTTAAACTGGACATGCATCATACTCGATTGTGCATCATGCCATGTTCATGTGATGGTTGTTTACTATGTTGTTTGCTTCTTTTCGGTTTGCTTCTCTCGTTAGCTTCGGTTTCGTTCCGGAGTTGTGAGGATTCGTTCGACTACATCCATTTGTCTTCTTCATGGACTCGTTCTTCTTCCTTGCGGGATCTCAGGCAAGATGACCATACCCTCGAAATCACTTCTATCTTTGCTTGCTAGTTGCTTGCTCTGTTGCTATGCCTATGTTGTGATACCTACCACTTGCTTATCATGCCTCCCATATTGTTAAACCAAGCCGCTAACCCACCTTGTCCTAGCAAACCGTTGTTTGGCTATGTTACCGCTTTGCTCAGCCCCTCTTATAACGTTGTTAGTTGCAGGTGAAGATGAAGTTTGTTCCTTGTTGGAACATGGAGATGTTATTCCTTGTTGGAACATGTTTACTTGTTGGGATATCACAATATATCTTATTTAATTAATGCATCTATATACTTGGTAAAGGGTGGAAGGCTCGGCCTTATGCCTGGTGTTTTGTTCCAATCTTGCCGCCCTAGTTTCCGTCATATCGGTGTTATGTTCCCGGATTTTGCGTCCCTAACGCGGTCGGGTGATTTATGGGACCCCCTTGACAGTTCGCTTTGAATAAGACTTTTCCAGCAAGGCCCAACATTGGTGTTACCATTTGCCTACCACCTATACCTTTCCCTTGGGAGTACCTAACCCGAGGGTCATCTTTATTTAGCCCCCCCCCCGGGCCAATGCTTGTCTAAATGTTGGTCCGAACCGAGCTGCCTGCGGGGCCACCGCGGGGAAACTCGAGGCCTGGTTTTACTCGTAGCCTGTCTCATCCGGTGTTGCGCTGAGACCGAGATATGTGCAGCTCCTATCAGCATGTCGGCGCATCGGGTGGTTTTGCTGGACTTGTTTTATTGCTGTCGAAATGTCTTGTAGCCGGTATTCCGAGACTGATCGGGTCTTCCCGGGGAGAAGGATTATCCTTCGTTGATCGCGAGAGCTTATCATGGGCTAAGTTGGGACACCCCTGCAGGGTTTGAACTTTCGAAAGCCGTGCCCGCGGTTATGTGGCAGATGGGAATTTGTTAATGTCCGGTTGTAGAAAACCCGAAGTTGATCTTAACTAAAATACACCAACCGCGTGTGTAACCGTGATGGTCTCTTCTCAGCGGGGTCCGGGAAGTGAACACGGTTGTTGGAGTTATGTATGACGTAAGTAGTTCAGGATCACTTATTGATCATAGTTGTTCGACCGTGCCTTGCCTTCTCTTCTCGCTCTCATTTGCGTATGTTAGCCACCATATAAGCTAGTCGCTTGCTGCAGCTCCACCTCATACCTTTTACCCTACCTATAAGCTTAAATAGTCTTGATCTCGCGGGTGTGAGATTGCTGAGTCCTCGTGACTCACCAGATACTTCCAAACCAGTTTGCAGGTGCCGATGAGACCGTGCAGGTGACGCATCCGAGCTCAATGAGGAGCCCGATGAAGATCTTGTTCATTGTGTTGTTTCGTTCTAGTCGATCAGTAGTGGAGCCCAGTTGGGGTCGATCTTGGACCTTTGTCACTTTTGGAGTTTCTTGTTTTATTTTGGCTCCGTAGTCGGGCCCTGATTGTAACTGTATGATGTAATGTTTTACTCATGTATTTGTGTGAAGTGGTGATTGTAAGCCAACTATGTATCTCTTTCCCTTATGTATTACATGGGTTGTGTGAAGATTACCTCACTTGCGACATTGCTTTCAATGCGGTTATGCCTCTAAGTCGTGCTTCGACACGTGGGAGATATAGCCGCATCGAGGGCGTTACAAGTTGGTAATCAGAGCCTTCCCCGACCTTAGGAGCCCCCACTGATTGATCGTTTTTAGCGGCCGAGTTGTGTCTAGAAAAATGTTTTGAGTCATTTAGGAATTATATATCGGAGAGTTTAGGAATTCTTTTTACTCCCCAGTCTCCTCATCGCTCTGGTAAGGCATCCTGACGTAGAGTTTTGACTCTTCTCTTCTCAAATTTCACTAAAAAAAAATTTAGGATCACGCGGGTATCTTGGAATCGTTCCGATGGTTTTATGATGACAACATTGTCTTGGTTGCCTCCCGTCAGCAGGGGTTTTAGTGGAGGTGTCCTGGGGAGTTGAGCTCCGAGGTGTTGTCGTCATAATTTTATCGTTGCAGTTCTGGAATACCTGAGTTTAGTACGCCGACATCGAAAATCTCTTTTGTACAGTTGTTGGTGAGATAACCCTGATAGCCCAGTACTGAGGCGAGTGCGGGAGTATTGCCATAACTCGTATAACGGATGTTTTTCGAAGGTTGAGGTAGAAGATTTCCGAAGGTTTCTTGGTTATGTGTTGAAGGATGGATATAGCTGGATCTAGGTATTGTTAGTTTGGGTGATATATTTTGTGTCCCCTGTATCCCCAACACCTGATTGCATAACCAGAAAGTTTCGGGAGTTTATATGTGGGAATTCAAGTATCACGTAGGAATTCTTTCCAACAGACACATGATACGATATGGGTTCTATCATATGTTTGTTCTGGCTTATTTTGCAAGCCAAATCCTTTGTTTTGTTTTATATGTGGTATTCGAGTTGCTTCAATGTCAAGTGTTGATTCCATACCTTATTCTAAGCGGTGTTCTCATATTTCTATGGAAATACTAATCCTTCTTGATCATCAAGATTATTATGCCAATTCTTTTTCAACCGGTGTGTCCCTCTTCAAGTGGTTCCGATCACTTCAACATTCGCAAGATCAATTATCAGTTCTTCTCATCGGTGTTCGCTTCATCCGTTCCAAGTTGTCTTTGTTTTCCCGCCCTCCCATCCTTTTCTACAAGGACTCAGATTTGTTAATCAAGTATCCTTTTATTGATGGGAAGTCTCTCCATCCTTTTTCGTCAATGTTCTTATCTGGTGATTCTCAGGAAGATTCTAACGGAGCTTGAAGGTTATCATTTCTTCATTCTTTTCTTCTCCGGTGGATTAATTCAAGCTTTTTTTTCGATCATATCTTTTCCTCGTTTCAAATGTTTTCTCATGCCGGTGTATCTCTTAATTGTTCACCTCTCGCTATTCATTTGTTCTGGAGTGATGAAGATATCTCAGAAGATTCAAGTTTCCATTCTCAATTCACTCAAGTTCTCTCGAGGATGTTATCTCATTCAAGCCATTTAATTCAACCGGTGCATTATCCCTTTCAAGCAATCTTTTCAACGGTGTTTCTTTTGAGTGGGCCCTAACCCACAGGTCTTTTCCCAGGATCTTACCTGACTCTTCTAATTTTCCCGGAGCCTCTAAAATTCTTTTCAAAGTTTGATGTAAGTATGAATTGTCATCAGTCATATGTCTTTCTCCAAGATCTTTCACATTCTTTTCATCATTGGTTCAACCTTTCTATTCTTCATTCTGGAGTGCCTCAACAATTCATGGTGGTGTTTCTCGTCATCATTCTCAACATTTGAAGACCGAAGAAGAGTTTCCCTTAAATCTTGTCCATTCTCTTGAAGATTCATGGTTCTAGCGTTATGCCATTCTCTCATAATTGTTTTCGATTGTGAGAATTTCTTCACCCATCCGGGAGCATTTAAAGAGTCTTTTCAGTTTCATTCTTCGAAGCCCATCATCTCAGTATGATTCATTCCAAGCTTTCAGCTCTCGTTCTCCAAATCATACCGGTGCATCATTCAAGTATTCTCTAATCAGGTCGTGATCTATTCGTTCATTTGCATCTAAATCCTAGCAAGCATCTTCGTTCATTTGCTAATTCTTCCTGGTGTTTCTTTACCTTTTCTTCGTTCATTTTCAATTCTTACGGTGGTTTGTTCAAGAGTTCTCTTTCTTTGTTATCATATAGATTCATTCTTTCTTTCCAATCCTACCGGTGGTTCGTTGAAGACCTTCTCAAGTTTGCGCCATATCTATCTTAATCTTTTCGACGAGAATAAGTAGTATGCCAAATCCATTGCTTGTCATCAATTTAATTGATGAGGGATAAGCATAATGTAATTCTTATTCTTGTTTCATCGAGTAAATTCTATTCCTTATTCTGGAGGTTCATCAAAAAAAATCTTGATTTCATTTGTTTATCTTTATTTCCGGAGCTCAAAGTTTTCTCGGGTATATCATTTCTAAGTTCCATCTAATCATTGCAAGGCTTCACCTTGTGTTCAACTTCTCTTTCGTCCCATCTCCCTTTTATTACCGGAGTTCTTCATGGAGGCTCTACATGGTGGTTCATCAAGGATTCCTTTCATTCTCGTTTTGTTCTTCAAGATTTCTCTCGGAGCTAAGATCTGCCAAGCTATACTCTAAAATAAACATGGTGTTCCAACACATGTTTAGTTTTGAGGAGTTCAAGCTTTCTTTCATCTTGCATTCCGAAATGCAATTATTTCTACCTTATCTTTTGTTGTGGTGTTATGTCTTTCTTGACAATTTCTCTTCATGCTTCATGATTTACATGTTGTCAAGAATGAGATATTTTAAATCCACCAATCTCTTCGTTGGAGTTATCTTGTGTCATATTTCACCTAAAGCTTTCCCTAAGGATTGTTGTTTAAATGACCCAAGTTCTTCATTTGTCCTCCCGGTGAAATAAATTTCTCGCCTCCTTTGTTCATATCAATCCAATCATTTGTTTCCGTTAGTGGCAGAAGTTAACCTCAAGTTTTGGGATGTCTCAATAAGCCCACGAGTTCGGGCCCTGATTGTAACTGTATGATGTAATGTTTTACTCATGTATTTGTGTGAAGTGGCGATTGTAAGCCAACTATGTATTTCTTTCCCTTATGTATTACATGGGTTGTGTGAAGATTACCTCACTTGCGACATAGCTTTCAATGCGGTTATGCCTCTAAGTCGTGCTTCGAGATGTGGGAGATATAGCCGCATCGAGGGCGTTCTAGGCTTGCTGAGGGGCTCGACAGGCCTCTCTGTCGCGGCCACGGGGTGGCCGGTCTGCCATGTCATATGCTTCCCCCTCTGATTGGGGTAGTGGCCTGCGCTTAGGATAATTTTTGGAGGGGCGCACGAGTTCATACTCTTCGGCCGCAAGGACTTCCGTCCATCTATCAGCTAGCAGATCTTGATCAGCTCTAAGCTGTTGCTGCTTTTTCTTTAGGCTGTTGGCCGTGGCTAGAAGCCTGCGTTGAAAACGCTCTTGTTCGGCGAGGTCTGATGGTACGACGAATTCGTCGTCGTCGAGGCTTGCCTCGTCTTCGGAGGGAGGCATGTAGTTATCATCCTCAACCTCTTGCTCTGCCGCTCTCTCCTGAGGGCTGGCTTTTCCATCTTCCTGCGCCGAATCTTGCTGGTTCTGGTGTTCTTCGGCGCTGTCCGGGGTAGCATTATCTCCTGTGCCGGAATCACCGCTTCTGCTGTGGCGGGATTTAGAGCGGCGCCGTTGGCGCCGGCGTTTTTGCGGTTTTTTCGAGTTGTTGTCTTCCGCTGTTCCATCGCCATCCGCATCCATTGGAGTATCCACCATATATATGTCATATGACGAGGTGGCGGTCCAGCGCCCTACAGGTGCTGGTTCTTGTTCGTCTCCTCCTTCGTCGTCCATACCGTCGAAGTCTTCGGAGCCGAAGTCAAGCATGTCGGTTAAATTGTCGAGAGTGGCTATTAAGTGGGTGGTGGGTGGGCTTTGAATTTCTTCATCGTCCGAATCCCAACCTCGCAGACCATAGTCCGGCCTGGGCTCTCCTGATAAAGAGAGAGATTTGAGAGAATTCAGGATATCACCGAAAGGTGAGGACTGAAAGATGTCCGTGGCGGTGAACTCCATTACAGGCGCCCAATCAGATGCGATCGGCAGGGGCGCGGAAGGCTCGGAGTTCGGAGAAGAGTCCGGCTCCTTGGAGTCCTGGGCCGTGCGGAGTACGGGGCTGGCGTTCGGCTCGATCGCCTTTGAGATCGCAGCCCCCGAGGTGACGTCCAACCGTTCATCCTCAGAGAACGCAGCAGGCTCCGAGTCAAAGATCGGGGCCAGAGCGTGTGCGGCCTCCAGGGTGTTATTCGGAGGCAGAGCTATATCATGCCCCTCGAAATAGCGCGGCGCGCTTGGCTGTGGCTCGAACCCGTCGAAGATCAAGTCTCCGCGGATATCAGCCGTGTAGTTTAAGCTTCCAAACCTGACTTGATGGCCAGGGGCGTAGCTTTCGATCTGCTCCAGATGACCAAGCAAATTGGCCCGCAGAGCGAAGCCGCCGAAGACGAAGATTTGTCCGGGGAGGAAAGTCTCACCCTGGACCTCATCATTGTTGATGATCAAAGGAGCCATCGGGCCTAAAAGCGACGACACAGAGGAACTCTCAATGAAAGCACCAATGTCTTTGTCAAAACCGGCGGATCTCGGGTAGGGGGTCCCGAACTGTGCGTCATGGTCGGATGGTAACAGGAGACAAGGGACACTTTATTTTACCCAGGTTCAGGCCCTCTCGATGGAGGTAAAACCCTACTCCTGCTAGATTAATATTGATGATATGGGTAGTACAAGAGTGGATCTACCACGAGATCAAGGAGGCTAAACCCTAGAAGCTAGCCTATGGTATGATTGTGTATGATGTTGGTTGTCCTACGGACTACAACCCTCCGGTTTATATAGACACCGGATAGGGTTAGGGTTACACAGAGTCGGTTTACAATGGTAGGAGCTCTTGAATATCCGCACACCTAGCTTGCCTTCCACACCAAGAAAAGATCCTTCCGGACACGGGACAAAGTCTTCAACTTTGTATCTTCATAGTCCTGGAGTCCGGCTGAAGGTATAGTTCGGCTATCCGAACACCCCCTAATCCAGGACTCCCTCAATGAGCCCCCTCAGGAAGCGATCCGTCGCGAAGGCTAGCCCCCGGAGGAAGTGAGACACGAACACCACGCTCTCGCCGGGCTTGGGAGTGGGAATAACCTGCCCTCGAGCAGGCATCCTATGCGATATTTCTCCAGTCAAAAACCTGGCCTCTCTCAGCTTTAACAGTCTTCCTCCGTGACGGAGTAAGGCATCCATCGGCCTCGAAGGTTGGGGCCGGACATCATCGAAGGTCCGAAGCGCCTAAATCTAGAGCCTTGGGTGTTGGAACTCGAGGCAAGAGGCGGATTCGATTGAGATCGAAAGAAAGGAGTAAAGCTTTGGTCTCTTTATAAGAGGTTGAATACCAAGGGCCCTCCCCGTGACCATTTGGGACTTACATTTGATCAAGTAGACGTACCAACGGGCGCGACTGGGTTACCCACGTCTGTGTTGATGAGAATCCCGTAAATAAAGGGGATACCATCTCTGCTTCGACAAGACGTGCCAAGGAAACCGCCTCGCAAAACGTGTTGAGGTGGGACAGTAAAAACGATTCGAATAAAGACTTGGCTGTGGTGCGATGTCATGCTACAGAATACGTCAGCAGATTAGATTTGTGAAAAAGTTATTCTCTCTCTCTATGGTGGTATGTGGAACTTGCTTTGCAGAGCCGGACACGATCCATGTGTTCAAAATCTTCTATGAAGTATTCGGAGGAGGAACCCGCCTTGCAATGCCGAAGACAATCTGCGCGCCGGACTCGTCGTCATTGAAGCCTGGTTCAGGGGCTACTGAGGGAGTCCTGGATTAGGGGGTGCCCGGAACGCCGGACTATGACCTTTGGCCGGACTGTTGGACTATGAAGATATAAGATTGAAGACTTCGTCCCATACCCGGATGGGACTTTCCTTGGCGTGGAAGGCAAGCTTGGCAATACGGATATTCAGATCTCCTCCCATTTTAACCGACTCTGTGAAACCCTAGCCCTTCCAGTGTCTATATAAACCGGAGGGTTTAGTCTGTAGGACACAACAACAACAATCATACCATAGGCTAGCTTCTAGGGTTTAGCCTCTCTGATCTCGTGGTAGATCTACTCTTGTACTACCCATATCATCAATATTAATCAAGCAGGAGTAGGGTTTTACCTCCATCGAGAGGGCCCGAACCTGGGTAAAAACATTGTGTCCCTTGTCTCCTGTTACCATACGCCTAGACGCACAGTTTGGGACCCCCTACCCGAGATCCGCCGGTTTTGACACCGACACCTACCAACTTGAGCTTCCCTCCAACTTCGCAAATGTGCACGATGTTTTTCACGTGTCGCAGCTTCGTAAGTGTTTCAAGACTCCTGAGCGCACCATCAACTTCGAAGAGATTGATCTCCAAGAAGATATGTCTTATCATGAGCATCCCGTTGCTATTCTTGAAGAAACTGAGTGCAAGACTCGCAACAAGTCCATCAAATTCCTGAAAGTGAAGTGGTCACATCATTCTGACCGAGAAGCCACCTGGGAGCATGAGGACCACCTCCGTTCCAAATATCCGGAGTTCTTTCAGTCCTAGATCTTGGGACGAGATCCTCTCGTAGTGGTGGAGTGTTGTAACACCCCGGATGTAACTTGCCATATTTGTATTCCAACTCGTGCCATTTTCGGCTATGTGTTACGATATTCCCTCGTGGTTGGGTTTCGTCTTCGTTTTGCATTTTGTCCATGTCATGCATTTCATATCATGGCATCATGAGCATCGCATTTCCATACGTGTTCGTCTCATGCATCCGAGCATTTTCCCCGTTGTCCGTCTCGCAATCCGGCACTCCTATGTCCTCCGGCGCCCCCTTTTGCCGTTTTTCGTGAGCGGGTGTTAAACTTTCTTAGAATGGACCGAGATTTGCCAAGCGGCCTTGGTACACCATCGGTAGACCGCCTGTCAAGTTTTGTGCCAGTTGGAGCCCGTTTGATACTCCAACGGTTAAACGGGTAACCGCGAAGGCCTCTTTTGTGTGCAGCCTAACACCCCCCCAAAGTGGCCCAAAACCCATCCAAACCACCTCCATCCTCTCGGTCATTTGATCACGATCGCGTGGCCGAAAACCGTGCTCAATTTGGAGCCTCCTAGCTCCCTGTACCTATAAAAAGGCACCTCCACCAAAAATCTCGGATCCATTCTACCGTAACCCTAGCTCCCCCACCCCTCCGTGCGGCCGAACGCGTCCGCCCGCCGCCGGACAGATCGCGCCGCCGCCACGTGTCGCCTCCCCACTCGTTCACCGCGCTCCCCACATCGCCGGCCCGTCTGGGCCTAGGGCAGGCCCTCCCCGAGCCCCCGCGCGCGCCCCACTGCCTGCGTCGGTCGCCGCCTCCTCACCATCCGCGCTGCCCCGCTCCGCCTTCGCCGCCATGCCGCTCGGCTGCCGCCTCGCCATCGTCGCCGGCCGCCGTGCCACCGCGCCGTCCCGCGCCCGCGCGCGCCTCCCCGCTGTCCATCGCCGCTCCGACGAGCTCCCGGGCCGGATCCCGCTTCTCCGGTGAACCCCAAGCCCCGGCCGGCCTCCTCCTCGACGTCGGCGTCTTCTCAGGCGACTCCCCGGCGAACTTCGATCCGCGTGCACGAACCCTAGATCCAGATCTGGGAGGTTGACCTCGTTTTTCTCCTAAGTCCCAGTAATTTTTAGCATTCTTCGTCATGTCTTAACTCTGCATCCGCGGCTCCGTTTTGGGCATGTATCGTATCAAATTGTTCGACCCGATGTGTACTTCATTTCATTGCATTGCACCATGTTCATTTGAGTTCATCTTGATGCCCTAAATGCTGTTTGAAGAGTGCTATGTAATGTTAGTTTCAGATTCTTATCAGAATTTGTACATGTCATTTTTTGCCATGACTAATGTGTGCCTCCAATGATCTTGAGCCATACATGTGTTTTGAAGTATGCCATGCCATCTTTACAGGGGTGTATGCCATGTATTTTTGTGATCTTTGTGGTGACTAGAGCAAGCAGACAAAGTAGCTCTCGTGATGTTGCTGATTTCAGGGACTTAGATTTCTTCAGTCATTATCCTGATGATATTTTTATGCCATGTATTAATGTTGCTACAGAGTGATCCCTGCCTCTGTTGAGAATGTTCAGTAAGGATGATTTTGAGATATTATTATGCTATATCCATCCATGTCTTTGTTTGAAATTTTGGAGTCACCTAGCATGACTCAATCTTGCTCTACTTGTGCTGTAAAATGTTCCTGGCAGATTGTTTACATGTTAATCAATTTTGTCAAGGTTGTTGTAGTTGATCCTTACATGCTATGAGTTTTTTCTTGCTTAGGTTAGCTTCATGAGCATGTCTTCTTGCTGGTAGTATTCTTAGTTTATCATGCAACGCCTTGTGGTGGGTGAGTCTGAAATCTGTAACGAAACTTGCTATGTTTACATGGGTGCCATCATATCTTCTGATCCTTTTTGGCTTATGGTCAGTAAGGGACTTTTGTTCTATGCTTTGAGTCGATTCATGCCATGCCTTGTTTTGCTATGTTATGTTCCTGTAGCATGTTGTTTGCTTGCTCAAAACATGGCTTCCTGATGTTAATTCCTGACGTTATTTTCACCAAGTCTGTGAAGCTGATATCTTTTGCACTTTTGCCATGCTTGTTTGAACCTGTTCTTTTGTGATTTCGCAGTAGCTCAGTGTTCATCTTTTGTCCAGCATCTTGAGTAGATCACTGCCATATGCTTTGTTGTTATGTTTCAGTACAGTAGCTTAGCTTCTTGTTGCATGCTAAGTGGCATCATGTTGTTAATCGCAGAATTATGCCATCATTGCATATCACATCTCGCATATCATGCCATGTTTTGCATCATGTTGCTTGTGCATTGCATCGTGGTTGATATATGTTCCTTTGCTTGTGTTCTTGCTTTGGGTAGAGTCGGGAGACGAGTACGTGACCGAGGAACCTGTTGAGAACGCTTATGAGGATCAAGCTTTCGACAACTCTAAGAACCTTGCAGGGAAGATGACCATACCCTCGAAATCACTTCTATCTTTGTTTGCTAGTTGCTCGCTCTTTTCCTATGCCGCGATACCTACCACTTGCTATATCATGCCTACCATGTTGCCATGTCAAGCCTCTAACCATCTTTTCCTAGCAAACCATTGTTTGGCTATGTTACCTCTTTGCTCAGCCCCTCTTATAGCATTGCTAGTTGCAGGTGAAGTTGAAGTTTGTTCCATGTCGGAACATGGAGTTTGGGATATCACAACATCTCTTATTTAATTAATGCATCTATATACTAGGTAAAGGGTAGAAGGCTCGGCCTTATGCCTGGTGTTTTGTTCCACTCTTGCCGCCATAGTTTCCGTCATACCGGTGTTATGTTCCTTGATTTTGCGTTCCTTACATGGTTGGGTGACTTATGGGACCCCCTTGACAGTTCACTTTGAATAAAACTCTTCTAGCAAGGCCCAACCTTGGTTTTACCATTTGACCACCTACCACCTTTACTTTTCCCTTGGGTTTTCACGAGCCCGGGGGTCATCTTTATTTTAGCCCCCCCGGGCCAGTGCTCCTCCGAGTGTTGGTCCGAACCGAGCAGCCTGCGGGGCCACCACGGGGAAACTCAAGGCCTGGTTTTACTCGTAGCTTGACTTATCGGGTGTGCCCTGAGAACGAGATACGTGCGACTCCTATCGGGATTTGTCGGCACATCAGGCGGCTTTGGTGGTCTTGTTTTACCATTGTCGAAATGTCCTGTAACCGGGATTCCGAGACTGATCGGGTCTCCCCGGGAGAAGGAATATCCTTCGTTGACCGTGAGAGCTTATGATGGGCTAAGTTGGGACACCCCTGCAGGGTATTGTCTTTTGAAAGCCGTGCCCGCGGTTATGAGGCAGATGGGAATTTGTTAATGTCCGGTTGTAGAGAACTTGACACTTGACTTAATTAAAACACATCAACAGAGTGTGTAGCCGTGATGGTCTCTTTTCGGCAAAGTCCGGGAAGTGAACACGGTTTGAGTTATGCATGAACGTAAGTAGTTTCAGGATCACTTCTTGATCACCTCTAGCTTCATGACCGTGCTTTACCACTCTTCTCGCTCTCATTTGCGTATGTTAGCCACCATATATTCTTAGTGCTTGCTGCAGCTCCACCTCATTACCCCATCCTTCCTATAAGCTTAAATAGTCTTGATCTCGCGGGGTGTGAGATTGCTGAGTCCTCGTGACTCACATATTCTACCAAAATAGTTCCAGGTGCCGACGATACCAGTGCAGATGACGCAACCGAGCTCAAGTGGGAGTTCGACGAGGAACCTGGTCGTTACTATGTTTCTTTCCCTGATGATCAGTAGTGGAGCCCAGTTGGGACGATCGGGGATCTAGCATTTGGGGTTGTCTTCTTTTATTTTGGTTCCATAGTCGGACCTTGCTTGTACTCTGAATGATGTATGTTTAATTTATGTATTGTGTGAAGTGGCGATTGTAAGCCAACTCTTTATCCCATTCTTGTTCATTACATGGGATTGTGTGAAGATGGCCCTTCTTACGACAAAACCACCATGCGGTTATGCCTCCAAGTCATGCCCCGACACGTGGGAGATATAGCCGCATCGTGGGCGTTACACATGGCATCTCGACATATATGATGAGTAAACTAAGCCAATGGCGGTGCAACAAAGTAGAAGAAATGCAAGACAACATATGCAACATACCCGCAATCAATAAAACATTGCCAAATTAGAACAGGCACCTTGATGGGTGAACAGGACAGGCCATCTGCCTTTGACTCCTCGAGGTTAGTATAGTCATTAGGATCATATTCTGAACAAGAATCAATAGGTGGGGAGCGTATGAGTTTCATTGCATCCAGAATGGCACTCAATGCCTTCGTGCCAATTTTTAAGTCATTGCAGTGTTCAGCTTCAAGAGTGGACTGCTTCTAGTGCGACACAAAGCAGCTACACAGATCATAGTGTAGACATAATGGGAAAACCTTAAGCATCAGAGTAAAATCAGCAAAGTGAAACTTGCTGGAATATATGTGCTAGTATTGCTGGTACGGCTAGAAAGGCTTTGGATACCAGCTCTCTTCAAGTGAAGGTGCGGTACTGTTAATATCAGTGTAAATCTCAAAGGCCACACAGCTCCCCGCATTTCCTTGCTATTCTTAGAGCAAGCAGATTTTGGATAATAAAATGTTGGTTGCGCAGTGCCCACACATGATGAACCAGAGCGCATTAAGAATGCAACTCCCAGCTGTCTCTCGACCATTTCAGGCGGTTGGATGAAGATCCTACGTCTCCTAACCCTTCTTCTTCCTCGTCTCTTATTCTTCCCATACAGAACATCGCACGGGCCGCCGGCCGGACCACCGGCCCCCACCGCCTGTGTTCCTCTGCCACTCCCACTCTCACCCCGCCCCAACCCCCACCCACGTCGAGTTTTTTTCATTCGGTGAGGCCCCACAACCACCCGAGCCCCTTCGATCGCACCCGCGAATTCCAGGGAGCTCTGAAATATCGACTGGCCCAATTTTGAAATTTAGTCTACTGTGATTTAACTATTGTGGAATATAAAAGGGGAAATCCATAAGCATTGGGAGTATAGTGTTGAGCGTGCCATGGCGGACCTGAAGGTGCAAACTGGACAAAGGCAACTTCGCAACCAAGACAAGATATTAGAGTAAAGCAGTGGCGATCTATTTTCTTGCTGCGATAAATAAGTTGAGCAGATACGAAAAAGTACCGCCTCTGGTGCGGCGCCGTGCACGCATCTGCTGAGAATTTGACGGTGCTGCGGTAGCGACGGCTGTCGGCAGCATGGAAGCAGATCTAGGAGGGTAGACGGTGGCGGCAGGGCGCGGTGGACGAGACGGTTGTAGGAGCGGCGCCGGCAAGGTGGACGACGGCGGGGATGAAGCGAAAGGACGGGATGCAAGGATCTCGGTCCGAAGCCATGGATGAGAGAGGTCGATCTCTTGTAATGGACGGCGGCGTCCGGGTATCAGCTCCGGCATGGTTGAGGAGGATGGCAGTGGATGGGGTGGTGGACGGTGGCGGATGGAGGAGGGTGGGGTGGAGAGGGTGTTTTGGCGCCCACGGAGTATGAATGGGGAAAAGGGAGGTAGACAGGAAGGGGGAACCATGAATTCAGGGCGCGCTTGTCTCAAATGCGAGGAAATTTACAAACTTAGCCCCCGTTTCAATTTTCTACTACATCACAACAACATTAGTCGGTTGGGGATAGGACGGTAATCTCGCATACACCAAATATTTGCCGACGAGAGTTTGTTTTTGGCGCCCACCGTGTATGAATATGAATCGGGGAGGGAGTCGATTTCGGCCGAGGACACACTGTGTTTTGGCGCCCACCGTGTATGAATCTGTGTGAGAGGCGGTTACGTCACGTTTGGGTGAAATTACAAACCTACCCCTATCGAAACCTATAGAAATCTATCAGATAGGCTTTGCGTGGCAGGGATAGGCAGTAGTGATTTCCATCTCGCAGATTTTTGTTTCGGGCGGTTACTGCGACATTCCCCGCTTCGTTCAAATTTTGAGAGTGCACGTTTACCGTGCCAACTCAATTCGAATCCCGTTTGTATTCTATATTTTTTTTCGGGCGGCATCCATATTCAATTGGAATTACATTCTATATACATCATTTTTTTATATATACTTTCAAAAGCACAACAAAGAATTCTGCTCCTTTATATGTATAATATGATTTACAAATACAACGATCTCGAAATCTTAAGGTTGAATTGGAAAAAATTTAACCAAATTATGTTCTACTAAATTGTATGGATCAATAATATCTACATATTAAATAACATAGATGTGCATGAATTCATATGAGTATGTATGTTTGATAGATCAATTTTGGTTCGAGTATGGATTACGTGTATCATCATCTCGAATTCAAATATTTGAATCCCTTTTTTGTTCACTCCTTTCACGCCCATCTCTCTCGCATGCTTGCTCCTTCAGGTAGCTATCACTCTCTTTTCTCCAGCTCACCCGCACGCTCACTTCATGTTTCTCCTATCCTCGCAAACATGGTCTCTCGACGTCTCCCTTGAGAAGTGTCACACTCTCCCTATCATTATACATTACACGGTTTTCATTATCTCTCACGTCTCTACTGTTCTCTGGTACCACTCGGTACCTAAGCTTTCTTTTTGACCGCCACACACACAGTCTCCACTCGTCTTTCACTTTGTCTTTCTCTCTATGGGATTCTCTCACACACCCTATATGTCTCTACATATGACTCATACCACTAAAATTACTCTCTCTCTCTCCTGTAGACACAACATTTGTTGCAGTCTCCTTTTCGTCTCCATCCCAGACTGACATTATTCATTTGTTTACCGATCAGACAACCTCGACTACCGTCTCCTCTCTCTCTCTCTCACAGACACGCACACACAACTCCTGCTTCCACTCCCCTTACCGACTACCGTCTCTCTCTCTCTCACACAAAACTCTCTCTTTCGCACCCCGACTTGTATTTCCCTCACAAACATTTATCGACTAGCTAACCTCTAGATAGGTTTATACACCTGCACATTCGTGCTTCCACCATCGCATACATGTCTCTCTCCCGCTCCTTGTATCTATGTAGATTTTTCTTCCCTTCTTGAGACACGCCCTCTCGATCGTGCACACACACACACTATCGCCTCATTTTAAGCTGATACCTATCGCACACACACTCCTTGTGTCTTTGTCACACATGCATTCCGTCCTCCTCCACTCTCCCTCTCTCTCACACACACATGGGCTTTTTGCAACAACTAGCAAGATGCCCATGCGTTGCATGGAACATCAATATGCATTTGTATGAGTAGTTTATCTTCTGGGGGAAAAGGATGGACGAGAGAAGGCCTTATTTCCAAATGTGGAGAGGGGTGTGGGTATATTTTTGCAAAATTGCCATAGTTTCCTTCCTATCCATCAAATATAGATCGGACGGCCTATATTGCAGGATGGCAGGCACACGATCATCACCGACAATGCTTTTTATAAGAGTAGGGATAAAAAATAGAGTTGGTGATGATGGTGGGCCTGCCATCCTGCAATGTAGGTCGTCCGATTTATATCTTACGGATAGGAAGGAAAATATGCCAATTTACCCGCACTCTTCACCACATTTGCAGATAAGGCCTTCCCTCGTTCATCCTTTTCTCCCACAAGATCTTGATGTTCCGTGCAACGCACGAGCATGTTGCTAGTAAGAGTAGAAATTAGACATATACCACTTCTCGAATCTTGAAACCAACAACATTCCTCCCTTATCTCATCAAAACCGCCAAAGGAATATATTTTGAGTGAAACATAACATAGTTTTAGTGATATACGTATTTCAAAACTAGGCTCTTTTTTCTATCAAATCGGTGAATATGTATTAATCTACTTTGATCGTGTGGCAACGCATTGGCACATTGCTAGTGGTTATTATAATTTTTTGGACACCAGACAAACCGTGGAGTACATATACGAAGAGAAGAGGCGCACGCACGTAGTCGGCCTCTCGCTGTCTCGCACACATGAGTGTTATGTAAAGGCGACGTTAACAAATAAAACCTAAAACCCTAGGTGCACGATTGCTGCATTCGCGGGTACCGGGTACCTGGTGGAGCACCTTTGTGGGAATAGTCAGCTCGCGTAATAATTTGATCTGTAGGAGTTGATGGTTGGGACAACAGGTGAACGACTTGGAGCGCGGTGGCTCGCCAGTTGCCACATATCGAGTAGCCACGTTTAAAATATCGTTTTTTAGTGGGGTTAAGAGTTCCGATTTTCAATGGCGCATTATAAGTAGTAAGTAGATTTTAGAACGATTGGTATGGAGCGAAAATGGAATTCATATTACTACGTACCTCCTTGGCGTATGGTTGTATGGTTTTTTTTGCGATGGAGGTTGTATGGGTTTATGTTGCGAGATGTTGAATCTGGTAGTTCTAGGACAAATACTATGGATTAGATTTAGATGCTGGTTTTTAGTAATGAAAATCGGAAGGGGAAACCCTTCTTTGATTAAAAAAACTACTACCTCCATATTGGTTTACTAGTCCCCATCGTACTTTGGGTCAAAGCTTGTCCACGAATTTTACTTGTAAAATGTGAATGGAAAATGAGATTTTGTTATACCCAAACAAAAAAGGACTGGAGGGAGTGATTGCTCTGACATGAACGCGACCTCTCATAGCGCAGGCATTGAACCGGCGCGTCGGCCAAGAGGGTCGCACTCGCTGCAAGCCCGGCTGAGCACGCCTCCTCGCCGCGTGCAACCAGCTTAAGACTGCCCCGCCTGCCTTCATTGAATCCGCGTGTGTGCCGGCAACATGTCCTTCCGCGAGCTGGCATGCATTTTAGAACACAAAAAATGACTAAAATATAATTAATTTACGCATGGTCTTGACTTTTTGTGCTCGCACTGGTAGCAGGAACTTGTAGAGGATTTTCTTTATTTATAACTGTCCTCACATTTTTTCGCTTTGAAGTGAATCATGGTTGTGGACATTATGTATGAATGTGCAGATATCTGTGAACATGAGTTTGATGTGGAAGTTGAACTTGGAATGTCGGGCTTGCGCGTGAACTATACCATGTCCAATGATTCGTCTGTTATTGTTTGGAAAGTAATTGTTGTTATTACATGAACCAAAAAAACATTTTGTGCCACATCAGTAGATGCACGGACATCACAACAGGCATGCTGACTAGATAAACATTTGAACCTAGCTATTATGAAGTAAATTTTGTATTGACAACAGTTTTAGATAGCAAGAGACGCCTAGCCTGCTCTGCCTCTGCTAGCTTATTTCTGGCTTCTTCCATATCTTCTTTGGCTTGGGTGAAGAGAGCATCTGATTGCTCTTTTCGCTTCTTCAGGAATTCAGCTACATTCTCAAGGGCTGTTGCACGCTTACTTTCAGCCTTTACTAATGCCGCGAGGACACGAACAGCTGACGACTCCACCTGGCTTGTGTGTAATCCATCATCATGTGGGAATTTGCACCTTGTGTCTAATCCAGCATCATTAGGGAACTAGCACCTTGTGTGTAATCCAGCCTCATTTTGGAAACATGATCTCGAGGTTGACCATACTTCCCTCCTCACAGGAACTGCATCCTGACATGAAGTTACTTCTTTTTTAGATCAATACTCAGAGCAACCTAGATCCATTTAGTAGAAGCCAGATAAATAGAACTCGGAGAAGTGAATTCAAAAGGAAAATAAAAATAAAAACAGACTACAAGGTGAGAACACCCACTTCCTACATCAAGCTAAAAACGAAAGCATTAGGACGATTAAGACTCTTCTTATTACACATCAAAGAACACCACGCTTAAGAGAAACAGAAACTACAACATATACACATCGAAGAACACGAGGCTACACGAAAGTAATTGAAAGGTTGTTACTTACCAAAGCTAGTTTTACAGGTTCGGTGCAGCTCCTCTTTAACTTGCCATGCTCCTTGTAGATGGCTCGAATATCCCGTGTTTGGTCTTCATTGCTCCTCTGCAAGTTCGCACTCGTGGTTTTAAAATCTCAACATGGCAAGAAAAATATACTACTAGTAATACTCGCGCATCTTGTGGGCAACATTAAATCACTCGTCTGCCATGTTAGAGCATCTCCAACAGAATCGCAACGCGCCGCGCTTTAAAAAAGCGTTTACAGTGCTGAGATCGAGAAGTAGCTACTAGAGAGTAGAGGATAGTTCTCAGCATAGATAGATAAACAAAGATAATTCAACTTCTCCCCGTCGTCCAACTCCTCCTCGGTGATGTCCTCCTCCGACGTCTGACTGTAGGCGTGATGATAGAGGCGAGAGTGTCCCGATATTTCGATGAGATGATAACTATCAATTTGGTGGAGACGACTTTGACGATCCGACTACAAATGTGCACGACGTTGCGCCTTAGCAATCGCTAAACCAAACCCGAGAGGTTATTGACCACGCCGCAGCACAATCAACCTGACCACGAAGGTCTATTCCTGCAAGCAATCGAAGAACAAGTAAGAATATGATAATGCAATCTGAATATTGCGAATATATATGAAGTATTGATAATGGTGGGGATCCGTAAGCGGTCTTGGTCTGGTCGTTGCACACACACGAAGTACACGAAGTTGCAATGGCTAACTTTTAACTAAACAAATCTCGAGGAAAAAGCTACTAGATGGGTCTACTTATATAGGAGTAAGGGGTGGTGGCCAAGGAGGTGGGAGGACGTCCCAAGGCAGCCTAAAACCAACCCTAGGTCGTCCAAGGCTCATGGGCCCAAGTGGAGGTGATGCAACACCTTTGGACTTGTTGTTTGACTCGGATTCTGCTGCAGCGTCAGATTGTTTCGTCCATATCTCAACGCTCCAGATGAATTTAAAGGTGATTCCAATTGGTTTGGAAAGAGGATGAAATCTACTTTCCAACAAAAAAAGAATCACCCAATTCGGAGTCCGTATGAAAAAGTTCTTGGCGTTTCGAGTCAGGTATGTCTGTGCAGTCCGAATCTGAATCCAGAACGTGAGAGACTTGCACTCTATCTTCTCTTGGCCCAAAAGTAACGTGAGAGGACTTTTTGAATAGAACTTAAGCTTCTCCTTTTCCCCTATCTTCATATGTGGATTGTACAAATGTCCCATACACCTGCAATTAGACAAAATACAGAAGTGTGTGAAGTATTTTTGTTCTGGATAATATAAATAGATTATTGAATAGTTAACACTAGAAATCACCTGACAAATATGCATGTATGCAATATTTTTGGTCGTATCCATGGTAGTCATGTCCTCATCATCCTCCCCTTCTTGAAAATAAAGTCGTCCTCGGCGTTGCTTTATCTGAAATGTGGCTAACAAAAGAGACAAGGTGTACATGTTGTATATGTATATGTCATCAATTTTTACTTCCCGTGGATTTTGCACATATGACACATGTATACATGAGTAACTTTCATAGTGAATAAAATATAAAGCCAAAATATTATCACAAGAAGTAGAAGGCGTGAAAGTATTGCAACTCAGTTTGCACATATAAGTGAAGCTCTTATTCATATGAAAAGATTGACAATATTCATCATTAAACCATCCCAATATTGGTGAATAAACCTTACTTGCATCAAATTTACATGCTACAACATGCTTAAATAAGCAAACATGCAATAAGTCATTTGACACAGAATCATCAGCAAGATTAGAGGTCATATCAAAATGATTAAACATTGGTTCTTTTGCATCAACAGTTAATTCATTGGGTGCACTCAAAATTGTTGGTATTTCAGTTGTTTGATCACATGACGCATTAATGACAGTAACATGATTCTCTAAAATAGGTGATGTGCTCAAATCAACAGGTAAATCAACACATAATGTATTCAAGTTAACTATGCATGCATCATTCTCATGTGAAGTTATATCATCAATATCTTTACAGTTACCTTGTCGCAAAGATGTAGCTGATGTAGGTACGGTTGATGGCAATGTACCATACTCTTCAGATGATGCCACACTCACAGTCTGAGGTATGGCTGCTCTAGTAGGTGCAACGGTGGAGGAACCAAGCGGTGGTGGTGAGCATGAACTAGAATATTAGTTGTTGTAGTCACCCAATGCATCCTCCTGTAACTGTCTCTCAAAGGTACAAGCACGAACATACATACCAGTAATGCAACGAGGAATATACTGAAATCGTGCCTGAATATCATGGTTCAAACCACCAAAAAATCTATTCATTGTATCATCCTCAGATTCTTCTATGTCACAATGATGCATATAAGATTTGAACTCTTGGCAGTAAGCATGAACAGTGTTGTTGCCTTGTTTAAATTGTTCAAATTTGCGAAGCAATTCACGAAGATAGTAAGGAGGGAAAAATTGTTGTCTCATTACATTTTTCAAATCTTTCCAAGTTGTGGGTTGGTTATCAATGTTTTTCTTACAATGCACACTCCACCAAACAGAAGCAAAACCAGTAAATGCCCTAGTGACTGCTCATACTCGCTCAAGTTCAGAAAAGTCATGGTCACTAAAAACTTGTTCTACTTCAAGCTCCCAAGCTAGATAAATAGCAGGATTAAATCTACCCTCGTAGGACGGTAAAGAGATAACCTGACCATGTGCTTGTGTGTGTTGTCGCAACTCTCGTGATGGTGATGATGTGTCCGTCGTCCAACAACTTCTGTCTCCGGAACCTGTCTTGATTAGTAGAAACAAGAAACAAAATTCGAGAATAATGTTCCTATGAACTACTAGGATGTGGTTGTAAAGTTCTCACAGTAAAGTAAATATCAATATCTTACAAGTTCTTACCATGCGGCAGGTGGTGACAGGCAACCAGCGGTATCAAATAACTCTGAAGATTGTGTAAAGCGATTGCCAGGGGAACATACGTATACACGGTGTAGAAATATGTGGCGCTGGGTTGGCTATATATGGTAGCAAAAGATTAGCAATAGTCAATTCAAAGATGCAATGTTGAATAAACGCTCAACGACAGTACTGTGCTGGTCCTAGGCTAGACCAGACTAGAGACGCGAGCCTAGAACACTAATAAGGTCACGGCGTAGCACAACTAGCATCAATAAAGGATATGAAGTAGCTCTAGACAGCAAGATATAAGTGAAGATCACAATAGCAGTAAAGATAATGATGTGAAACAACTACCAAGCAGGATATACAACAACTCTCTCTCTCCAACTTTCCTGTTGAAAAGTTTGAGCAAATTTTCTGATAACTTTTTTCAAAGAATGCTACTAGCTCAATCTTTCCAATGCAAAAAGAATCACTCAATTCCGAATTGATATGAGGAGTCAACGAATTTGAAAACTAACCTGAAAAACTGGAATAAGCTGTGTCCGCGAACTTCGGAGGGTAAAAAGACCTATTTAGAAGACGATTTTGAGGTCTCAAATATTGAACTAGGTTCTGCAACTATTTAGATGCGTCTCGTCGCTAGCTTTCATTTGAGTACTCGCGGAGCCAAAACGGACTTCGTATGAGGAAGTTATGCCTGTTTTACTGAACAGTGCACAAAACAGATACCAATGCGAATTCAACAACGAGATTGAGTCTAGATAGATCCGAATTTTGTTTTCTTTCTCTCTTTTTTTTTCTCAGACTTTTTTTTCTTTTTTTTCTCTGTCTTTTTTTTCTCCCTCTTTCCAAGACAAACTGGATAAGATGCAGATTGGATCAAGCGAACATGTGAACGACCTCAACTATGATTGTGACAATGAACTATGGGTAGCACGTGGTGGAAAGCGAGGACATCAATACCATTGTTACACCCACAGCCCCTACTGTTACATATACTGGACCAAGTACTAGAGCTCGCGCACGCCAAATAAATTACCAGGTACTTTCGTTTCTTGGTAATGCTTCTAATGTTCATGAGAATATGATACTGCCTAAATTGGATACATTTGTTTTGCTTACAAATGAAGGGCCTAGCTTGGAGAAGGATGAACATTGGAGCAAGAACACGCATGGAGTTGATGGCATGCGCAAGGGGATCAAGAACGGAGTTACAAGTGATGATTTCAGGACTTTGAAGCCACCATAAGGAGTGCATGAAGCCTTGGACGAAATATACAAGATGCCACTTCATAATATTCATCCATAGGCTATTTTAGGTGCTGCGTCACCTTATTATTGGGCCAGGCCCATGTAATTTCGAAATACTTAAGTATAGGCTATTTTTAGAGTCCGTATGTGTGGGGAAACAAGAGATAGGGTTGGTTTCGGACCCCACCCTCCAGGGCCACGAAATTCCCTCCTCTTCCTCCATATATACATCCCTTAGGGCGTCGTTTAGACTTTGGGTTTTGTTTAGATTAAAAGTTCACCATAGCTGCAACTTCGCGTACTTCGTTTGTGTTGAACGACCAGACCAAGGCGTCATAGAACCCCGCCTTGATCAATAAAGCTTTCCTCTTATATTCGCAATATCCAGATTGCAATCTTAGTTTCTTGCTTGTTTTTTGTTTGCCTGCAGGAAACAGACCTTCGTGGTCAGGTTAATCGTGCTCCGGCGTGGTCAACAACCTCTCGGAGTTGGTTTAGCGATTGCGAAGGCGCGACGTGCTCGCACGTTCGTAGTCGGATCGTCAAAGTCGACTTCCTCCAAAACGATAGCCACCATCTCATTGGAAGACAGGACACCTTTGCCTCTATCAGTGATGGATGGCGTGGTGGACAGTGGAAGGGATAACGATACAGCGGCGAGGTGACTAATGTGAACAGAACTCGAAACTCTGAATGAACTAGACACTAAGACCAGCAACTCGACACGACGATGCAATCGATAATTCAATAATGTAAACATTGAAAAGAAAATTGCAAAGGCTCAGACTGGTTTGGACAAAAGGATGAATAGATCTAACTTTTTTTGTGGCTTTTTCTTGGACAATAGGTAATAAAATAAATCTAATCTATGGGAAACTGGAAATTCTCACCGAGCAACCTGAAAACTGATACCACTTGATAGAGGCGAGGGTGTCCCGATCTTTCGATGAGATGATAACTATCGATTTGGTGGAGACGACGTTGACGATCCGACTACAAACGTGCATGACGTTGCGCCTTAGCAATCGCTCAACCAACCCCGAGAGGTTATTGACCACGCCGCAGCACAATCAACCTGACCACGAAGGTCTATTCCTGCAAGCAATCGAAGAACAAGTAAGAATATGATAATACAATCTAAATATTGCGAATATATATGAAGTATTGATAATCGTGGGGATCCGTAAGCGGTCTTGATCTGGTCGTTGGACACAAACGAAGTACACGAAGTTGCAATGGCTAACTTTTAACTAAACAAATCCCAAGGAAAAAGTTACTAGATGGATCTACTTATATAGGAGTAAGGGGTGGTCGCCAAGGAGGTGGGAGGATGTCCCAAGGCAGCCTAAAACAAACCCTAGGTCGTACAAGGCTCATGGGCCCAAGTGGAGGTGATGCAACACCTTTGGACTTGTTGTTTGACTCGGATTCTGCTGCAGCGTCAGATTGTTTCGTCCATATCTCAACGCTCCGGACGAATTTAATGGTGATTCCAATTGGTTTGGAAATAGGACGAAATCTACTTTCCAACAAAAAAAGAATCACCCAATTCGGAGTGCGTATGAAAAAGTTCTTGGCGTTTTGAGTCATGTTTGTATGTGCAGTCCAAATCTGAATCCAGAACGTGAGAGACTTGGACTCTATCTTCTCTTGGCCGAAAAGTGACGTGAGAGGACTTTTGGAACAGAACTTAAGCTTCTCCTTTTCCCCTATCTTCATATGTGGATTGTACAAATGTCCCGTACACCTGCAATTAGACAAAATACAAAAGTGTGTGAAGTATTTTTGTTCTGGATAATATAAATAGATTATTGAATAGTTGTCACTAGAAATCACGTGACAAATATGCATGTATGCAATATTTTTGGTCGTATCCAAGGTAGTCATGTCCTCATCACGTGAAGATACCGATCATCGTCAGATTCCCAGGGCGACACTGCTCCTAGTCTCATGTTTAATTGAGTGTCCGCTTTTCGCCAACGCTTGTCCTCGTGATAGGCGGCTCGCTCCGCCCTCCTCTTATCCCTCTCCGCCCTCCTTTGCGTATAGAACTCTCGCTCGTTGATGATGTCCTGCGGGAAGTGTTGGCGCCACAGCGCCATGGCTTCCTCGTCTATCTCGGCGATGCCGAGACGGTGCTCCCGCCTCTGGTTGTCGCGACGATCCTCGTAGGTGCTAAGCTGCGGTAGAGGCGCGAGCTCCTGCGCCCGCTCCCACGTCGGCACGCTGGGGAAGTTCAATGTTCTATGAGGCCACCAGAGGCGCCACACCGCCTTGTCATACGCGCGGGCGGCCTCGTTGGCGGTGTTGAAATTGCCGAGGCCAAGGCGCATCCCCCGGAACCAGATCTCGGGGGAGAAGCCACCGGAGGGGGGGGCGCGGACGCCGCGGTATCCCCAAGTTTCCCGGCGACGCAGCGGCACGGTGGAGCGGCGACAGCGAGGCGAAAAAGAGCAGAGAGAGCGGTGGCGAGGCACAGAGCAGGGAGAGAGCGGTGGAAAGGCACATAGCGGAGGGAGGGCGTTGGATTTTATAAAGCGCTCGGGACGCCGTGCGCCAAAACTAGCGCACGCCCGACCTCTTTTTCCCGTGCGCGCGCGATCCTTTCCTGACGTCTCTGCTATCTCTACTCTCTTCTCTACTATTATATTTATTTTATATTTAATATTTAATATTTATCTCTACTTCCTTTACTATCTACTTTTTTTCTTGCAATATAGGCCATCCGATTTATATCTGACAGATAGGAAGGAAACAAATGGGAATTTTGCAAAAAGATACCCATACCCCTCTCCAGATTTGCAAGTAAGGCTTTCCCTCGTTCATCCTTTTCTCCGACAAGATAAACAACTCATACAAATGCATCTTGATGCGTGCAACGCATGGGCATCTTTCTAGTTCTAAAAACCTTTCCATCATTTGCCACACTACTGGTTGCAGATGAAAAACCTACCCAAGCACAGTGCGATACAGGAGCGACGCAAAATTACAAGCTGATATTTTGTTGGACAATGGAGGCTATAACTAATTACTTTTACAGGAACAATAGCACCCAGGAAATTTGAAGGGTAGGTATGAAAAAAATTGGAACTGCACATGTACTGCTAAGTGATTCAATACACCTCATTACCAATTGAGGAGGAGAACGATGGTCGCGGCGGCCTCTGTGAGTCATGGTCGGCAATGGGAGTCAGTTCATTGTCCACGAGGGTGGTACTTCTGCGCTTGGCGTCGGCTTCCGGGAAGCAGATCCGAGACCGTGGAAGACGATGCCAGGGAAGAGGCTCCGTGTACGACGATGACGATGGACCGGCTCCAGTGCGGCGTACGAGGTCATCGATGAGGCAAATGTGCTGCGGTGGATGAGTGCGCTGATGTAAAGGGGAGGAGTACGAAGGCTGCGGTGCCGTGGAGAAGTCTATTTTGCGGTGGGGATAGAAAATGGGGAGTATTCAGGTGTACTACTCTGCGTGCCGGGGTGGGGTTGGCTGGGTAGGGTGAACCTGAAGTTGCGAAAACAGCCCCCTACCAAGCGTCATCCGTAGTCCTGTTCCGAAGGCTATGATGGTAACTTCCCGCTGCTCGAATCAGGGTCGCGGAAGATTTTCCCGCCGACCTCAAGATTTTGTGACACTGGACTCACCGTGTGGCATGTTGAGTGATTCCGGTAAGCAACTAGCGAGTAGTAGTAGTAGTAAACTCTGCATATTAGGTTTGACCGAAGTCAAACTTCCTAAAGTTTGACCAAGTTTATAGAAAAATATAGACATTTACCATAACAAATATGTATGATGTGAAAGTACATTCAATAATGAATCCAATGGTATTTATTTGTTATAGTATATGTTAATATTTTTGTTATAAGCTTTCTGAGAGTTTACAAAACTTGACTTTGACCAATGCTAATACGCGGACTTAAATAAAAACGGAGGGAGTACACATTTGTTTTCTTAGTTTGTAGTGAACTAATCATTTGTTGAAATTGTCAAATAAATATATGAGGCTATTGACTTCGAATGTAATGGTCTATACAATTGAATAGTTATAATCATTGTCGAATCCCAAGATGTATACAAGGTCTATAGTACTTCACAACATGCTCAAACTCACATAATCCTAGTCAAATGAGAATCTAAATGCATTTCGTAGTTATTACTTTGTAGGATGCAACAAAAACAACCATAACTCTACAGCAGCCATTATAGAAGCAACATTTTGACATATCCCAATGTGTGCATGAAACGTGCAGAGAGAGCTTTTGAAGATGGAGCAAATAGGGTGGGAAAGATTGTATGTATGTGGACGAGAGAGTAGGAGACAAACCTAACGAGACACAGAGAGAGAGATAGAGAGTGAAAGAGAGAGGAAGAAGTTAGGTCTGTGAGAAAGATGGATACATGTAATATACATGAGATGCGTGTGCATCTAGATTCTGTATACGTGGAAGGATAAGAAACAACATGTTTGATGAGAGAGATGGAAAAACATGGACGAGAGGGGAAGGATCTCATAGGTTGAGGGATTGACAATTTTGTGCGGGGGAGAGTGGGATTTGTAATTTTGTGCAAGAGAGAGAGAGGGTGGGGGGAGGAGTCAGTCACCCGTCGTCACATCACCCTGCTTCCAAATGACCCCACATTCTCTAGCGCGGTGTGGTTGCCGTCTTTAATCTGCTCGATGCCCTCTTTGAAGATTGAGGTGTTGTGCATGTTGGGGTGCAAAGAAGCACAAGCGAGACTGGTCGTCGTATAACCTTGGATGGGGATGAATTGTGTGCTCGGGGTAGTGTGTGTGTGTCTGTGTGTGTGTGTGTTGTGTTGCGTGTGTCTGTGTGTGTGTGTGTGTGTGTGTGTCAGATATTGAGAGAAAACAAAACTAAGGAGAGAAATGGGTATTCACGAAGAGATTGTGCGGGCCTTGAGGTGGGCAGGGGCCGGGTGAGGGTGTCAAAATGTGTGCGTTGATGCATGTGTTGCATGCGACCGTGCGAGGGACGGACGAATCAAGAGGGATGGTTGTTGTGTTAAGGATGCTCCTCTCTCTGTCTCTCTCCCTCTCTCTCTCTCTCTGTCTCTCTCTCTCACACACACACACATTAGTAAACTAGAAGACCGTTCTCTCATGTATACACAACGTATCGGCATCTGTCTATGTCTCACTCATGCATGATCATTTGCACATTCACACCTCTCTATGTTTGTATCACGCGCACAACGTCTCCACATTGCCCTTCCGCCACAACACACATATGGACACATAGACACGTTCTCTCTCAGTCACACACACAAAATCAGTACTAAAAAATCTAGGGCGCACCTAAAACGTCCAAATCCAAATAAACACGAACTGGAGCTAAATTCAAATATATGGAAATATTGCAGCATCAAGAACTTTCACAGGAAAAAAAAGTTGAGTAATATTTGAGGATTGTTTTCACACACACAAAAAGGTTCGGTGGATGTCCTT
This sequence comes from Aegilops umbellulata, assembly GCA_032464435.1. Classification (NCBI taxonomy): domain Eukaryota; kingdom Viridiplantae; phylum Streptophyta; class Magnoliopsida; order Poales; family Poaceae; genus Aegilops; species Aegilops umbellulata. The sequence continues at coordinate 186,849,912 of CP136055.1, forward strand.
CAAGGGTGACACGGTGACGCACCGTTCGATCGACCGCGCGGCCGCGGTTCACGCGCTTGCACAGGATTCCGTATCGTGGCTGTGGTACTAACTAATAAAAGCGCTGCCTAAGTCTAATGTTTACGTGTACTAGTACGGTTTTCCTTTAAGTTTGACCAACCTTATATATAAAACTAAAGTAAGCTCCCACACGCGCACTCACCAATATGCCGCCGCCGCCATTGCGCATGCCGGCGCCCGCCTGCTCCGGCCAACAATTTCTCGCCCATCACCGTTGTGTCACCGCCATCCTTGTGCCATGAAGCCGAAGGCTCGCCTGCTCACGTCGTCTGCAGTCCCTCCTCGCGATGGCGCCGCGCTGCCAAGCACGCGAGCAGCTGGTGGAGCCGCGTCTATGCACGCATCGTACAAAGAGGAGGACGAGCGCGTGCTCCAGCATGCCGGCGAGGAAGAACTAGCGTGTCATTGTCGTCTCCGCCCGCGCGGAGGAGGCGCGCATGGTGGCTGTCGCGGCGGAAGCCGGTCGAGCACGCGTTGAGCCCGCAAACCGGGTGTGGACGCGGAATCTACCTTCGAGACCTTGAATGACACATGGATCCTGCAATCTGAAGGAGCAATTTGGGTCAGTCGACTCATGTGAGCCGTTTGATGCAACATGGATGGCTAGAAGGGCTTCTTCCACCTCTTCTGTCGTCTTCTTCCTTTGCTCCATCAAACTTCTTTCACAAATCGACTGACCCAAATTATACTACTAGTACGAACGTATTAAGTACAGTAGGAACACGAAGATACGAGCAGTAGTACCAACTGCAAGAAGAACAGTAGTAAGATATAGTATTAGTACTACTATACGTACTAAAGAGTTCAAATAACGAGAAAGAACATAAACATAGTTCTGCTGGGGCCTCAGCACAACACACCCTTGAAAATAAACTAAGCAACTAGTCCGATTGACACTGCAGTAGAACCAGCATGAGCGACGGCACTGCCACCTACTCGGAGTCCTAGTCCACGTCCTCGACTTCGTCCTCGTCCCTCTTCCTCTTCCTCTTCGCCGACGCTTCTTTGCTTGAACCGGACACTGGCTCTGCTTCTTCATCCAACCCTTGTAGATATATAAACAAAGGTAGGCATCCATTGATGCGTATAGGATGTGATCTTCATCTAATGTCTTCGACTCCCATGCATGATGAAACTCGTGGTGATGTTTCTTCAGTTTAGCGTACGAAGGATCAATCATGGCTACTTCCAAGGTCAGCATTGAAGGTTGAGAGGAGGACACCAGGCTTGCCTTCTAGAGATCGAAGGGCTGGCCTACAACGAGACCTATCCGACGCAGGACATCCCTGTCGTTCTTAAAGCCTAAAGTAACGAATTTCACTCTTTTGTCCTTGAGGAAGTTCTTAAAATCCTGGCACTCAACGTCGGCATGGCATATGTGGTAGACCAAGCAAACGTTATGTACGCAAACCTGGATCATGGTGGGCTTCTTCCTCTCTTCGTCCTTTAGATCCTTCTCTCGTCCTAGGACTGTGGTGTACTCAACATCTAGCCCAGCGACCCACTCATGCGTTGAACTGTTGAACATGCGTAGGAAGCAAGCAAGCCATGCTTTCACCGTCTTGGATCCACGTGTGTAGATGACGATGAACTAATCGCCGGTGATGGCTCTAACCTGGTACTCAGCGGCGACCATGGAGATTTGGGAGGCCATGGATTTTGGAGGAGGGTTAGGAGAAGTTGAACTGTTGTACCCCGCAAAAAAAACTGGGAGCGAACTAATGTGAAAGGACGGGACGACTGGGAGCGAACTGTTGTAAGGTAGAAGACGGGGACAAGTAGGGCAAGCGAACGGCGTGGGGTTGCTGGCTTGCCCGGTGGATAAACGACTGCCAGCCCCCAAAGAGTTCTCGACAACTATGCGGGACCCACTAGATGTCATGTCTACTAGACCCATATCGTAGGCCTGACGGTATAGCTTCTGCCTGTTCACATGCCATGCCGGCGCGTGGATGTAACTTCACTTAATTTTGTCAAACGTCGCACCTCCCACGACCTTCGCCTCCCTCGCATGGTTGCGCCCGTTGAGATTTCGACCGGCTATAAGTGAGCTTTTTTTTTTGCCTTTTTTTAGACAAGCAATTTTTTTTGCCTACTCCGCATGCATGATACTCCCTCTGGTCCTTTTTACTCCCGTCAATCGTTTGCAAAGTGTTTAACCAAATTTATACTTTTTTTTGAACACCACCTTATATTAATTAAGCAGCCACACCAATACACTCATTCGATACAATATTCACCACACAGGGTGGTATGTTATTTACAAGAATACCATCTAATCTATTGTCAAAGCTATACTTAGCGATTAAGTGTTCCACCTTATTGGCCCAACGGCTAATCTTTGACAATTGAAGATTATTGATCAACTTCGAGATGCTCAACGCTTTCATCTTCAGGTCACGCATAGCAGACCTATCATAGTCCCCCGATGCAAGAAACGCTACCACAAAAGCGCAATTAGTCTAAAAAATTACAGGATTATGAAGAGAAATACCTATGTAGAGATCGGCAATGCAAGCCCTAAGCTCTGCTTCCTCCATGCTTTGACAGGCATCAATGAAATCCCACGACCAAATTTATACTAAAAATATCAATATCTACAATACTGATTATAATGAGTATAAGAACTACGTTTTATAGTTAGTGTAAAAATATTGATTTGACATTGTGAATGTTGACACATTTTTCTATAAGTCTGGTGAAAGTAGAGGTACATTGACTTCAGAAAAAACTTAAATGCACAATGCAGACTAGTTCCTACGTCCAGGTGCGTGCCATGTCCTATCTTGTCATCACAACAAGGTTAGCTACTAGAGTACCACTACCTCCCTTCTAGTTTAAAGGGCTCGATTCAAAAATTTCACCTACTCTTAGCAAGAAAGTAGAGGCGGTGGAATAGTTTTTGAAGTCTACAAAATTACTCAACTAGTGATGTCGTTCTTCACAAAAAACAATGTGTTTACCAATGCATGCATGAACACTAGTTACTCTAACCCCCCTCTCTTCTTTAATTCTTTGGCACATCAGCATGTTTGTTATTCCCGTGTGCATGATACCAGCTAAGATACCACCATTATGGCCAGCTTTAATCATCGCATGCAATAATTTAGTGCACCTTGAAATATGAACATTTGTGGGGCGTGTATGTTTTTAATGACCTGCGACTATACCTAGCCCGGCATGCAAGATGACTTATTATGCACCGTTCCCCATACCTCCAGGAAGCCCGTTCGTCTCCAAATCTTTTCCTCTCCATGTGTGGAAACAATATGCCTGCCAAACTCTCCTTCTCCCTCTGGCGGTCCCATCACTCCACCCCGTGTGAAAAAATCTGCATGCATGACTCTCCTCCCCCCACCCTCGTCCAATCCATTGTGACCAGCAATATTTCCACCCCTTAGCTCCCCCATAATTTAATCCAACAAATATGCCCATGTAGCTGTTACTTAACTGCAGGTGCATTGGGTCACTGACATATGGACCCAACAGGGGTCTGGCCCACATGTCAGTGACGCAACTGTACCTGCAGTTAAGTCAGTGCGGCTCAGTCCATATCTTACGTAGGTGTGCCATTGCTCGCTATAAATACTGCGCCTCCCACGACATCGCTATCTCCTCCCCCTCACATTCACGTTCATCGCTATCTCCTCCCCCTCCCTCTCACGTCGACCACCATGGCGTCGCCCCTCCCAAGCCCTAGGAGCCCCTCGCTGCACCGCGCGGACGGTCACGCGTCGCCGTTCTGTTCCTCGCCGCCACTAGTCGAGGAGGATGCGTCGGTGTTCCGCTCCTCGCCGCTACGTGACGCGTCGCCGTTCCGTTCCTCGCCGCCTCTAGTCGAGGAGGACGCGTCGGTGTTCCGCTCCTCGCCGCGACGCGACGTGTCGCCCTTCCGTTCCTCACCACCACTAGTCGAGGAGGACGCGTCGGCGTTCCGCTCCTCGCCGCGACGCGTCGAGGTGGACGCGTCGGTGTTCCCAATCTCGCCAGCACGCGCGCCGGAGGATGGGTCGTCTCCCTGCTACAAGGAGAATGTCGCGCCGCCCGTCGAACCCCACAGCCTTGAGGAGCTTTGGAAAGAAATGGATGTCGCCTTGTGGGAGGCTTTGCCTCCAGCAGAGCGCGGCAAAATAGAGGCGGAGAAGAAGGCCGAGGAAGAGAAGCGCACCGCGGAACAAGCTGCCTGGGAGGCCTATGTCGCGTCTGAGAGAGTCAGGCAATTGGCTCTTTGGCAGAAGGCTCGTGCGAGGGCCGTGAGGGTGGCGGAGGACGCTCGTGCCGACACCCTGAGTGCAGTCAGGCCCAAGCGCCTCATCTACGCTTGGCGGTACGTGGACCGGGTGCATGCTTCCAACAAGGAGGAGTACCTGTTGGCATCGGATCACCACACCAGTGAGATCGCGCTCGCCCGCCGGCAAGCCGCCAATCAGCACCTCGCGAGTTGCGAGGCCAAGGAAGAGGCATTGTGTCGGCGCGCTGGGAAACGGCCGCGCACCAGAGCACTCGTGCCGCGCCGCAAGCACTCCTGCGAGCGCCGTGACTTTTAGGAGGAGTATAATTTTTGTTTCGTAAGGCGATCTCATTAGTTTTGGGACGCAAATGATAAATCCCGAATGTTCAGGAATTTTTAGCGTCCTTAATTAATTATGTAAAAGGGAAAGTTTGGAAACCTTTTGTATTCGTACGCATTTTGCAGGTACGTGCATATAGCACAAACTTTACTATATACTATCGGACTACACGTCTCTCTTGATATATGCTTGTAGACTGTGCTACTCCCTCCGTCCAGGTCAATAAGTCATATTTGGTTGTGCACCTCGACCAAGAAGGAGGGAAGACTTATACACCTAGACCGAGCGAGTACTACTATTACTTATGTACGTGCCAATGCACGTTTTAACATTACGATGCGGTTTTTGTAAAAGTAGAAAAACAGCACTAGTCAAGCTTGTGAAACGATTCAATGCAAAACAAATGCAAAAATGCTCGTTTGATTGTTTACTTTTAGCTTCCTTCTCTGTGGTTATTTCTCTGTCATACTTTGTACAGAGTATGTCACTTGTTGGAAAGGCATGCAAATTCCCAAACCGCTTCCTACACCCTGTATCGAATTTTTTGCCTAAGAAGTTGTGTCGTGCAATTGGAATTCCAACTTGAGTATTACTACTAGTAGGAGTACCAGGGGCCAGTTCTTTTAGGCTTCTAGATTAGTAATCCCATAACTACTACCTCCGTCCTGGTTTATTGGTCCCCATTATAATCTGTGTCAAATTTTGATCATAAATTTAACTAATGAAATGTTAGTGCACGTCACATGCACTACTCCATCCGTCTACGTGAGTAAGTCATCTTAGGTTGTGCACCATGACCAAGGAGGAGGATAAAATGAGAAACGTTAATGTTTATTTGCTAATTAATAGTATTGCATGCAATGAACAAACCACTGCATGTCGTGTTTGATATCTCAAGTCATTAAAAGCATGCACACTCTTTATCTCTTATTGGTTGATATGTCAAGAAACAAGAAACGAGGTAGAAGTTAATGCACCGTGCCTAAGTGTTTTAGGATTATTTGGTTTTCGTAAGATGACTTACACACCTAGGCGGAGGGATTACAATGGTGAGGAATAAACCAGTTAAATCTTTGGTCAAAATTTAGCACAAATTACAATGGTGAGGAATAAACCAAGACGAAGTAGTATTAGAAGCCCAAATAAATGAGTGAGGAGCCTTATTGTTACTCTCCACTGTGACTAGTCTTGTGGGAAAAGCTGGGGAAGCCGCCAAAAGAACTGTCCCTAGGAGTAGTAGCTAGGGATCGAGTGTGCGAGATGAACCGGAGAAAGTAAATGCAGAGAGATGAAATGCAAAAAAGACGGAGGGATGTGATTGTTGCTTGTCCGTTTATTTCACGAGGCCACTTATTACTGGGTGTGGTTGGTTTTTGTGATATGACGGCTTTACTGCAGCTCCACGAGCGAGGTGAGAGGTGAGACTCCCATGTAGCGTCGCCCTCTACACTTGTACTACATCGGTCGTGGTTTATTAGTCCCCAATTGAATTTGACTGAAGATTTAACTGACAAAATGTTAGTGCATGTCAACAAAACCTATATCGTTGGATTCGTATTTGAACATAGTTTTGAATGATATAATTTTAGGTGACATGCATCAGCATTTATCATACTATATATAATGTTAGTTCAATTTTTGGTCGTACTAATCTATAGTAGTAAGGTGCCCGTGCGTTGCACCGAAGAGTGAAATGCATTGATCGGGGAGTTGTTTATTTTGACAAAGGATGTGGGGGTCATCTCATGTGTAACGGGTATCGATAGGTTTCTTCGGATATTATTTCATCTCTAGAGCTCACAAACATCTGGGTGAAATAGATAAAAAGGTATCTTTTGCAAACAAAAGCGTTCAACTGTTCAACCTGCATCCAAAACTTGTGAAGAAATAACACTTATTGTGCTTTGCAAGAAATGATCTTTAAGAATTAGTTTTTGAGTATCGATTGCTATACATGTTGGCTAGAGATGACATGGCACTTTCTTATAGTCAACAATGGGCTATACTATTAAGTAATATTAACCATGCCCTTATACACCTAGACGGAGGGATTAAATCAGGATGACTTGCAAGCGGGCAGAGGAGATGTAATAAATGGTTCATCGTAAGTCTTTCGCCAGTACTGTAGTAAAAATTCATACATGGAAGATTCTAGACTAAACCATAAACGGATACACTTTTATTCATGCGCGATACTCCAATAGAGCAAGATCCTGCATGGAAGTCTCCACATGCTTAGACAAAGGATTACATTGAGCGAAGACTAATGATCAACATTTAACTTGATAATGCGTATGTCCAGGTGAACCTCCTTGGAGACCTCGTGCACTACGTCGGTAGGTAAAGGATGCCATGGGTTTTCCAAGTCCACATTGGCGGGATAGTCCCAACTCCCCAGAGTCCAACTATGTTCGATGAGGCCGGTGTCGCCGCCCACGCGACCCGGAGGGGTAGTAACACTGACCACGCACCCATACATCGGCCTCGTGTCAGTGTCAGCGTCAGCGGCATCGCCCCTGATGCACATTACAAAGACGGGGCGGCGGCCTGCGCGGGCCTCGCCGGTGCGCATGATCAAGAGGAAGACGCTACCATCCTCTTCCGAGACTAGCAGGAGGCGGTGATCCTCCAGCGACTCCGGCATGGTGAACGGGTAGCATGTCTCGTACTTGATGTTCTCCGCCATGGGCCAGTAGTGACCGCTGCACGCATCCGTTAGGTGATGCACCATGTCCGCCGGCGAGCCACAAAACGGCATCGGGCACTCATAGGAGTGGACGAAGGGCTCCTTGGAGGCATCGACCATGCCGTCCATGAAACGGGAGTGGCTGTAGGGGACGTTGCACCAGTTGAATATATGAGCAAGTTACTATGAGATTTAATCCGAATAAGCACAAAATAAATCATGACGGCTATAATAGAGATGAAACTAATCATGTGGACTAGCATAGTAGTAGGATATAGAGTAGAAACATGAATTCTACCATGATTTCGAAATGGAAGGACAGAAACACATACGGTGCAACGGGAGCAGCACCGTTGGCGTTGAGGTTGTCGCCCATGTCCAAACACCACGTAGACACGATCTTTGAGCATGGTTTGTAGTCGTTCGACGCTCGGGCATTGAAGTTTGTAACTATTTTAGATTAGAATATACTACTCCTCCGGTGCTAGTAGTAGAGCAGAGTCCTACTCTACTACTCTACTCAAGCAAGTTAGGGCATGCCACTGTAGGCAGTACCAGTACTGTGATCACTCAAGCAAGTTGTCTGGCATCGACATGACCCTACGCTGCTGGTATGTGTCTCGTAAGTCAAGCGGCGTGCTGTAGTCATCATCACCTGTCCACTTCCCGCAGCACATATTCGCTTCTCCATCTTTCTCCGCACATAATCTCGTCCAATCTTCCATCCCCGCTAAGACGCCTCCCCCCTCGTCCGAAACCCAAGCACTAACAATGGCAGAACCGAGCAGCGTCCTCCGAAAGAGTGGCTGGAATTCGCTCCCCATAGAGGCAATCAAGCTCATTGTTTCGCGTGTGGACAATCTCAGTACCATGCCGCTCGCCGTGTGCCCGTCGGGGCTGTACCGTTTACTCAAAGCCCTCAGGCCGGAGCTTTTTAAGCCAGCTCCTTGCTTGCTGATGCCGCCTGATCTTCAGAAATGGCGTGTCACGCAGCATAACGATTGTTGGGTGGCGAGCATCCACCCCCTTGACTGCGATCCGATCCCCGTCAGCCTCAACTACATTAACAATATGTACTGGGTCGGCATGAACACGTCTTGGATGGTGCCCGTCGACGGTCGCGGCAGCTGGATGCTCGTGGAGGTCTACACCCGGCGATTGATCCCCCTTCCTTCGATTAACACTGCACTGCTTTGGCACCGCGGCCTAGAATACTTGGAATCTTACAGTAGCCAACATGATACCAAGTTTGATTTGCTCAAGGTTGTAATCTGCCAAGTGCCCACAAGATCTGCGAATTATAAAGACTTCAGGCTAATTGTGTTCTTCAACCGCGGTCTCGCCTATCTGACAGGTAGCTGCGGTAAGTGGATAAATCTGCACGTCCATCGTAGGATCATACATCCTCCATGGTTCTCTGATGCCATTGAACACAAGGGCTTCATTTACGCTGTCGACTCCTTCTATGGTTGGACGTATTGCTGGTCTACTCCAATCATCGCTACAAACAACTGTTATAGCAGTATGTTACTTTCCTATGATATCATGATGGCTTGCTTATATTACTGTCAACATTTGCTGACAAAATATTCATGCTCATAACATGCTGTTCTTAAGATTGACTAAATCAAGAGCCCTTTTTTATTTCACTCCAACTTGATATGATGTTGTAGGCCGCCTGGTGTCCCTACCCTTCCTAATCCCAGAACCTTTCAAAGAAAAGCGGCATGGAAGTTGCAGGTGGTTCCTGGCTCGATCAGATGACGGCGAAAGATTGATGATCGTTCGCACGTACCGGACGTGTTGTTTCATGGAATACAATCACAGTCACTACAAGGTCTTTGAGCAGGATCCCAGCTTCTCTGGGCCTTCAGGAATTTTTGACTAGAGGTTGGTAAGTAGCCTTGGTACACGCTCTCTGTTTGTTGGACTGAATTATCCGATTAACCAGGAGATAACCGACGGCAAGGATCATGATGGCAGCGCGGCTTCGTTCATCAGGCAAAACTGTGTGTACACAGCGTACCATGCGTCTCTGCATGCACCATACCCTGATATGTGCCGCCATGCTCTGCAGCCCAAAGTAGGAGAGAGGGTCACAAGTATCAGACTTCGACCTGCTGGCTGGAGTTTCCCCTGTCAGGCACCCATGTGGTTCAAGCCGTTAGCCAATCTCCACAACTTAATAAATAGTAATGTCTAACTGAGCCAATTAGTTAGATGCGTACACTTGGTGTAGTCGGATCTTTATTTAGTTTGATGCATACACTTGTTCTTTTTTGGTATCCCTTTTGTAATGATGGCTGATGTTTGGTTTGGAAGAGAGAGAGCTGCGTCTTCACTTTTCTGGCCTGCTTATTGCTTCTGTTGCACCCCCAGCCCTGGTTGTTGCTGCTGCTATTTTCAATGTACAATCAATAGTATATTTCGTCTGTTGGTTGAATAAATGTGTTGTTAGAACGACAAACACAATGTTTGGGAAATCGTTGCACGGTTCGATCCTCTAGTGCCCCGTACCGTACGTAGCGCATACTATTTTTCGTATGGAACACATTTTCCACTTGTTGATAGCATGCAGCCCACTGATGAAGGCCCAATAGAGAAGCCCATAATTAACTGGAAGGGAGGCTCTCACATGAATCCGTCCCAGGTACATGCTCATGGTTACCTAAACATAAATAAGTAAATAAATAAATAAAGCTAAATGTTCATGCACCAGTTCTTTGGGAAAATAGGTAGCCCAGTATTTCTTTTTGAAGAATAGCCAAGCTAGGCCTATTTGTTTTCTCCGAATTACTGGGCTGCAAATCTTTCAAGACAAGGAGGGATGCATTCCTCCTTGCTTAAGAGTATGGTCAATGTTTGTAAAAAGTAATATCAAAAGGGGTTGAAAATTCCAAAAAAATTATTGCAAATGGGATATAAGTTTCTTTTTTTGTTTTTGTTCTTCACTAATATCTTATACGTATTTCATTGGATTTAACATGACATAGTACTAATTTATTTTTAAATTTGTTTTAATATGGCTATTAATTTTTGGATTAAGAATATTTTGTTCCCCAGCAAAAAATTGCGAATTTTCAAAATTTCCCACATATTTAGTTTTTTTTTTACCCTGGTACTGACCAAAAAATGGCCAGCAATTCTAAAAATGGAAAACGGGCTGCAATAAATTCCATATGAATTAGAAAATGAGTAAGAATTATAAAAATAATAGCAAATGGGATGTACACGTCACAGATTTCGAGGCTGACTTGTTTACGCAAGGCTTTGTCAGTGAACACACGATTCTAGCAGCAGTGACTGTTGGATGTCCATCCAACGGCCGACGTGCTTCTTCAATCTCTGATCTTCCTGCTCCATCCGCCTAAACTAGCGTCGGTGGGACTGCCTGCTCCCTCCTCTTGTGGCCTGCTGTGATGCCGCGCAGGCTTCCCCGGCCCACCCTACTCCCTCCGCCGGCCTGGCCGCATGCAATCAACTACCTCCTTATTACGCGAAAAAAATGATTCCTCCCACTGACATCTGAGGCACACCGGTTGGGAGGCTGACCTGTAGTCCTACTAAGTTGACGCGTACGCAGGGCTTGTCAACTTAGTCAACAAACGATTCTAGCAGTAGTAACCGTTGGATTTGAATCGAACGGTCCTGCTGCTTCTTCATTCGCTGCTCTTCTTGCACCAGCCGCCCAAACCAGCGCCGGGGAGACCGCCTGCTCCTGTCTCCAGTGGCCGGCTGTGCTGCCGTTGAGGCCTCATCACCCCCTACTACTCCCACCGCTATCCAGGCCCTGCGGCGACGGCAGCCTCACACCGCAACCGAACCCGTGAACCCTCGTACTCCTCTCCGCGTGGGCATCCACTACCGCGTCTTCCCTAGTTCCGCGTCATCCCCTTCCTAGGCCTCGCCGTCATCCACCGCCTTGGTGCTCTCGGCGCGGCGTGGTCAACGTGGTCAACGGCATTCCATCGGAAGAGTACTGTACGTGGAGAGGCTGACAGCTGGGTCCACGGCCACAGCCCAGTTTTTTTGTGATTTGCCAAGTAAGTCACTTTGTCAGGCCTATTGGGCTGCAAATCTTTCAAGACGAGGAGAGCTTTCATTCGGCTGGCCGAGAAAATGACCCATCAGTAAGGAGAAATGGGTTGTACATTTTTAAAACACATCAAACCGGCAATTAGTTTCAAATATCTATTTTTTTCATTTCGAGATTTTAAATTACATTAATTTTTATGCGTGGAGAATTTGTTGGATTTTATATTGATATACATTTATTTTTAAAATTAGTTAGAATGTGAGTCAAAATTTCGGGATTAAAAACAGTTCGGACCGCACCGAAATATGCAAAATTTCGTATAATTTTTTAACCTTGGCCACAATATGGGCTGTAATGCTAACAAAAAGAATATGGGCTCCAAAAAAACCTTAATAATTAGCAAATGGGCTGTAAATTATTAGAAATAATGGCAGATGGGTTGTATGCTGTTTTCCACAGATTTGAGGCTTTCCTAAAAAAAGGTTGACGCACAAGCAGTGACTGTTGGATGGCCATCCAACGGTCGTCGTGCTTCTTCACTCTCTGCTCTTCCTGCTCTAGACGCTCAAACAAGCGCCGGCTGGACTGCCTGCTCCCTCCTCCCCGTGGTCGGCTCTGCTGCCGCGCAGGCCTCACCGCCCCACCGTACTCCCATCGCTGGCCTAGCCATCCCTCTACTGACCCACACCTTCTGTTATTCTCCGGTGATGGCATATGAACTAGTAAACCCTCATACAGTTGTACTCCCCTCTGCGTGGGAAACGGCTGCCAAGTCTTCCCAGCTTCTGTGTCGTTCCCTTCCTAGGCCTCGCCGTCGTCCACCGCCCTGGTGCTCTCGGCGCGGCCTGGTCAACGTGGTCAACGACCGACATGCATCTGAAGTGGACTGTACGTGGAGAGGCCGACAGCTGGGTCCACGGCCGCACGCAAGGAAATGTCTCCTTATCACGTGCAAAATAATGATTCCTCCACCTGATATCAGGGACCCACCGAAAGGGCCTCTGTATTTCGTGAAAAAACGTTACCACCGCTGACAGCTTGGACCTACCAGCTATATCTTCGCATGCAAGGAAGTGCCTCCTTATTACGCACACAAAAATGAATACTCCCCCTGTTAGCTGGGACCCAGTATAGTGGCAGGCTGACTTGTGGGCCTACTAAGTTGACGGGGACGGAGGGCTTTGTCAACTTAGTCAATATGCACGATTCTAGCTCCAGTGACTGTACGATGTCCATCCAACGGCCGTAGTGCTTCTTCAACCTCTGGTCTTCTTGCTCCAGCCGCCCAAACCAGCGTCGGTCGTGCTGCGATGCGGCGGAGGCCTCACCGCCCCCTACTACTCTCACCGCTGGCCAGGCCATCCCTCTACCCACCCACACCCCCTGTTATTCTGCAGCGACGACAGCCTCACACCGCAGCGAACCAGTGAACCCTCGTACTCATCTACGTGTGGGCATCCACTGTCGCGTCTTCCCCGGCTCCGCGTCGTCCCCTTCCTAGGCCTCGCCGTCGTCCACCGCCCTGGTGCTCTCGGCGCGGCATGGTCAACGTGGTCAAGGAACGGCTTCCATCGGGCGTGGACTGTACGTGGAGAGGCTGACAGCTGGGTCCACGGCCGCAGCAAGGAAGTGCCTCCTTATTACGTGCAAAATAATTATTCCTCCACCTGACAGCGGGGACCCACCGGACGGGCCACCGTATTTCGCGAAAAAAACATTTCCCCCCTAACTGTTGCGACCCACCAGCTACATCTTCGCACGCAAGGAAGTGCCTGACAGTCGGGACCCACCTGGTCGAAGCGTACATAGCGTTGTCATTCTGGTCGCGAAGGTGTACGTACATATATACTGGTGGATGTAGAGGCGCGCACGTATCTTAGTAGAGGCGCGCACGTAGCATGTACACGTACGTACAGCGGCCAGGGTGCAAGAAAGAAAATACGGCCACGTATGTGTACATACGGGCGGGGTCTCGAACGCCTACTCGCGCATACGTACGGCCAGGGCTCGTCCTCATGGCTGGGTCGGAACGGAGAAACAGCATTCTCATCGTGTTCATGGGGAGGCAACGGAATGCATCGTGTTCATGGGGAGGCAACGGAATGCGTCCTGTTCATGGGGAGGCAACGGAATGCGTCGTGTTCATCGGGAGGCAACGGAACGCGTGGGAGCCAACCGGCTGGGTCGGAACGGAATGCGTGGTCGTGTTCATCGGGAGGGCTTGGACGGAACAGGCGATGGAAACGAGGCCTGCCGTACCGCAAAACGGAGGAAACAGACCACCTACGTTCGGAACGGGGTCCTGTTGATTGGGAGGGGTGTGGCGTACCGCAAAACGGAGGAAACATACCCCCTACGGTCGAAACGGGGGTCCTGTTGATCGGGATGTGTCGGTGTACTAAAGTAGGGGTACCTTAGTACCCCAGACTTGTGCACGGGCAGTTGTAGCACCCTGCGGCGAGGCCCGCCCAGGAAGCGCCAAGAGAAGACCAAGCATTCAAGACAAGGCCCCCGGCAAGAGGAGCTTGCCGGGCCAAGAAGACAAGACCCCGGCAAGAGGAGCTTGCCGGGACGACTAAGCCCATGTAATACCATCCAAGAACAAAGTACACAAGACAGAAGATCGAGACCCCGGCAAGAGGAGCTTGCCGGGAAGGCCGAACCCAGGCTCCACAAGAGAAGCCCGCCACGGCGCGCCATGCGCCCCGGCAAGGCCTGATAGCCGGCAAGCTGTCAGGCACAGAAAGACGACCCCCGCGGCAAGCCACTTGCCGCGGCAAATCGCCACCTCAGGACTGCGCTCCAGCTCACCCGCCCACGCGTCGCTCCGGGGTTTCCCCCAAGGGCACGTGGCGGGGCACCGCGCAGCCTGGGGTATGCGGTGGCATGCAGCCACCACCGTGGCGAGCGGTGGCGCACCTAACGGTCCGCCTCGGTGCTGTCCAGGCGACCGTGACGGGCATTTAATGCCCTTGTCCCCTACCGTCAGAAGTAGGTATGATAACACTGTGCCGCACTGTAGCGCCACTGTTCCCGCACTGTTACAACTTCCACCCCTTTTACACTTTTACCCCTTTCTCTTACGTTGACACCTGTCGGTGACCCCTTTGCGCTATAAAAGGAGGCCCGTGTGCAACGTAGAGGGGGTTCGGAGGTTCGGGATCCAGACAGCCATACGCTCGGTGTAGCTAGCTCTCCAAGCTCCCGAGCTCCCCAGTTCAATACAACCAAGCAGGAGTAGGGTTTTACGCGTCCATCGCGGCCCGAACCTGGGTAAACCGCCCGTGTGCTCGCCTCGATCTGCTCTCCGTGCTCCCTCCGCCCCCCTCACCGGACAACGAAAGGGGCTCCGGCCCCATAGGTGCTCGCGGGGGACGCCGTCCACCCCGACATCTTTGGCGCGCCAGGTAGGGGACATGGTGGAGCGCGTGCTGCGGAGGCATTCTTTCCCACGGGCTCGTGTGCGGCCCTCCTCGAGTATCCACTCGCGCAGAGACTGGGCAAGAAGCAGCTGCTCCTTGAGGAGGACCGCCTTCTGGCCGCTGGGCGAACGATTCGCCTCCAGCGAACTCTGCGCCGCTCCCGTAGCCGCAGAAGTTAGCGCCAGAAGTCACGAGAAAGGCGACCTCGTTCCCCGGCGCGCCTCGTCCGCCGGGGTGCCGAACGAGTTGACGCCGACCGTGGGAGGAATCTTGCCAGCGCGGTTGCCGGAACCCGTTCCGCCAACCATCCTCTCTGCCCAAGTCTTGCCGCAGTTGCATGTGATCCTTGGCGCATAGAGGGGCGCGGACCCCCAAGCATAGCTACGCCTAGCTCCGGAGGGTCGTGAGGCCCTGCGCCTTTGCCTACCCCCAGGATGGGCTGGATGCTGCCCAAGGAGGTTTTACCCTACCGGGCGGCGAGCGATAAGAAAAGATAAGTTGCCGGAGCTCGAGCAATTGCCCCATCAATTTTTAAGAGTTATCTCCCTCGAACGACCGAGCCTTGGTTGAGAGGCCTGAGCGCGGAAGGACCGGCACGAGACTGGTTGCGCCCTCATTTCGTTTCGAGTCCGCTAAACGACTTGAGTGTGCTACACCCCGAGTAGCGTCCTCACTTTGTTTCGAGCTCGCCCGGCACCCTAAGCGTGCTGCGACCGTAGTCGCACCTCTTACTTTGCCTTGAGCCTGCTCAACAATCTGAGTGAGCGGCAACCAGCCGCGGCAAGGTTTCTTGCCGGTGGTAGCCCCGCCAGCGGGTCGCTGACGTCCCGCACTCGGCGCCCGTGGCAAGGCGGAGGCCTACGCCGGCAAGTCCCCGAAAACGTAGGGCGGAAACAAACAAGGCGCCGGTCAAGTAGAGGAGATAATAGTGCGATGCATTGTCTAAGATAAAAAGTTATATTACAAAATGCCTTACTGCTACTCTAACCAGCCGTTTCCATGGCATATTTAACAGCGGCAGGGAAAGGAGATAAAAGAAAGGGGCAGGCGGCCTAGTCCACGCGGTCGCCCTCGATCCTCTTGACCCCGGCCGCCTTCTTGACGATAGGGGCGATGAGGGCCTGGATCCCCGTCAGGTCTGCGTTCTCCGGCAAGGGCCTGAGGACGTTAGTAAGCCTGATGTCGGGGTTGCGGAAAACGATCTTCACCAGCACCCTCTCGAGGGCCCCGGAGATGGCCTCCCGCGTCTCGTCGGCCAGCTCCTTCGGAAGCGACGTTCGGAGGTGCTGGAGCGCCTGCACCACCCCCTGGAAGAAGGAAGTGAGCTTGGCGCTGGGCACGACGTCCTCGTCGGTGAGGGACTGGTGGCCCTCGATCCCCAGCAGCGTCAGCTCCTTGTCGATGGTGGCGGCGACGTCGACGAGGCCCTCGGTCCACCGCTCCACCGTATCCCTGAAGGTGTTCTAGGAAACGGCGGCGCGCCTCAGCAGCTCCTCGTTGCCGTCGACCTCCTTCCGTAAAGCCGCCTCCCGCTCCTTAGCGCTGTCCAGCGCCTTGCCGAGCGCCTCCAATTTCAGTTCCAGAGTGGAGTTGGAGTTCTTGGCGGCGTCAAGCTCCTGGATCTTCTCGGCGAAGCGACCCTGAAGCTCACCGAGGGTGAGCGCACCCTTCTCGCGCTCCTGCCGGAGCGCGGCGAGCTCCTCGTCCTTCGCCTTGAAGTCGGAATCGAGCTGCACCACCCTCGCCTCCAGCCCCTTCTTGGTGACCTGGTAGGGGGAGGGGGCGCTTCGCCTCTCCGAATAAAGAGATCGTGCACGACGTGACGCGCGCCTGCGCGGTTCAGTCCCGCGCACGCCACCCACGTCACGCTCACCCCGCACGCCCCGCCCCCACGACGCCGCAATAAGCGCGCGCCGCCTGGGGAAGGTGCGACGGATGCGGAGTTAAGGAGCAGCGCGACCAAGGCCACGCGTGCCCGTGCACTGTTAGGGCCTGGCCCAACGACGCTCGGCACCGTGTGTGGCCCAGGCCCGGGGGCTCCTGTCGGTGTACTAAAGTAGGGGTACCTTAGTACCCCAGACTTGTGCACGGGCAGTTGTAGCACCCTGCGGCGAGGCCCGCCCAGGAAGCGCCAAGAGAAGACCAAGCATTCAAGACAAGGCCCCCGGCAAGAGGAGCTTGCCGGGCCAAGAAGACAAGACCCCGGCAAGAGGAGCTTGCCGGGACGACTAAGCCCATGTAATACCATCCAAGAACAAAGTACACAAGACAGAAGATCGAGACCCCGGCAAGAGGAGCTTGCCGGGAAGGCCGAACCCAGGCTCCACAAGAGAAGCCCGCCACGGCGCGCCATGCGCCCCGGCAAGGCCTGATAGCCGGCAAGCTGTCAGGCACAGAAAGACGACCCCCGCGGCAAGCCACTTGCCGCGGCAAATCGCCACCTCAGGACTGCGCTCCAGCTCACCCGCCCACGCGTCGCTCCGGGGTTTCCCCCAAGGGCACGTGGCGGGGCACCGCGCAGCCTGGGGTATGCGGTGGCATGCAGCCACCACCGTGGCGAGCGGTGGCGCACCTAACGGTCCGCCTCGGTGCTGTCCAGGCGACCGTGACGGGCATTTAATGCCCTTGTCCCCTACCGTCAGAAGTAGGTATGATAACACTGTGCCGCACTGTAGCGCCACTGTTCCCGCACTGTTACAACTTCCACCCCTTTTACACTTTTACCCCTTTCTCTTACGTTGACACCTGTCGGTGACCCCTTTGCGCTATAAAAGGAGGCCCGTGTGCAACGTAGAGGGGGTTCGGAGGTTCGGGATCCAGATAGCCATACGCTCGGTGTAGCTAGCTCTCCAAGCTCCCGAGCTCCCCAGTTCAATACAACCAAGCAGGAGTAGGGTTTTACGCGTCCATCGCGGCCCGAACCTGGGTAAACCGCCCGTGTGCTCGCCTCGATCTGCTCTCCGTGCTCCCTCCGCCCCCCTCACCGGACAACGAAAGGGGCTCCGGCCCCATAGGTGCTCGCGGGGGACGCCGTCCACCCCGACAGGATGGGTGTGGCGTACCGCAAAACGGACGAAACGGACCTCTTACGGTCAAAACAGGGGTCCTGTTGATCGGGAGGGGCGTGGCGTACCGCAAAACGGACGAAACTGACCTCCTACGGTCGAAAGGGGGGTCCTGTTCATCGGGATGGGTGTGGCGTACAGCAAAACGGGACTCCACGGGATACTGTTCATCTCCACCGTCGACCTGCTCCGGCCTCCACGAGCTACTGTCGACCTCCTCCAGCCTCCACGGGCTCCTGTTCATCCAGCCTCATCCGTGCGCTACTCCACCGGCTACTGTTCAACCACCCCTCCACGGGCACCCCTCCACTGTCTACTGTTCATCCAGCCCTCCACACCACGGGGTCCTGTTCAACCACCCCTCCACGGGCGCCCCTCCATCGTCTACTGTTCATCCAGCCCTCCACACCACGGAGTCCTGTTCAACCACCTCTCCACGGGCACCCCTCCACCGTCTACTGTTCATCCAGCCCTCCACACCACGGGGTCCTGTTCATCCAGAGGCAATGCCACCGCTCACTGTTCATCCAAACCCCCCTCCCCCCCCGCCGCAACACTCAGTGTTCACCCAATCGAGCGACTTCAGTTAGCAGCAGTAGCAAAGGAATCGCTCGATCGGGTTCAGTTAACAGCCATCGATCGATCGCTCGGGTTCAGTAACGCGTAGCCTGCGGTGCAATCGCTCGGGTTAAGTTAGAGCCCCACGCCTCGCTCGGGTTCAGTTAGAGCCAACGCCTCGCACACACGCGCGTACGTGTATGAGAGAAACGCGCATCGCTCGGCCCCCGACCTCCCACCGTAACCGGGAACTCCCCGAAATTTTCCTCCCCCTCGCTTCTACCACGGTTTTTTCCGTCATGGATGGCCCAAAGAATGTCATGCAACTGCGTCTCCGGCCCGCCCAGTACGAAAAGCCCATTTTCTGTCATGATTTTTTGTCATAGAAGTAGGAGCCCACCACATCTATGATGATACCGGGTTTTGTCACAATTATCGTCATAGAAGTGTCATATGTTTGACAGGAAAAAAATTCATTTGGCCCAAAATGTCACGGATGTTTCTTTTTTTGTAGTGTCTGCACCGTACACCATGAACAAAGGTGTGTATCCGGTAGTACGGTTGGGCGTGGTCCACAGCCCCCAGAGTATGGAGTCAAGCTCCTCGACCCAGTGCTTGTCTGATTCTTTCAAAGACCGCACAAGCCTGGGTTTGATGCCGCTCATAATAAGACCATTGGCTCGCTCAACTTGACCGTTTGTTTGCGGGTGGTAGACAGAGGCGTAATCGAGCTTAATGCCTAGATTAGAACACCAGGTTTTCACCTCATCGGCTGTGAAATTGGAACCGTTATCAGTGATGATGCTATGCGGGACACCATAACGGTGCACCACATCGGATATAAATGCAATCACCAGTCCGGACTAGGCCATTTTAACTGGTCTAGCCTCTATCCACTTGGTGAATTTGTCCACCATGACCAGCAGGTATTTTTTCTTATGGCTTCCCCTTTAAGGGGTCCGACCATGTCCAAGCCCTAGACCATAAAGGGCCATGTAATGGGGATTGTTTGTAGGGCGGTTGGGGGCATATGGCTTTGGTTGGCGGAGAGTTGGCATCCAACGCAGCGCTTGACGAGGTCCTGTGCGTCTGCTCGAGCCGTAGGACAATAAAATCATGTCCGGAAGGTGCCCATCGAGACCGCCGTGGTGCCCAGGCTACGGCGTGGTGCCCGGGCTGCGGCGTGGTGCCCACCGAGACCGCCGTAAATTTCCGCCCCTCCTCCTCAGAGATGCACCTTTGAAGGACTCCAGTAGTGCTTTCCTTGTAGAGCTCTCCTTCGTGAACTTTATAGGCCTTCAAACGCCGGACAATGCGGCGAGCCTCGTTCTGATCTTCTGGGAGCTCCTTCCTATGAAAGTAGGCCAAGAATGGTTTGGTCCACGAGGCAATTACTGCCATGATGAGGTGGGCCCATGGTGTTATTTCGGTGGCTGAGCCTCCGATGATATCGGCATGTTTACTATCTATGTTTGTGTTTAGAACGAGACTGTCATTGCTATCCCCCCTGCCACACCACGGATGGCTTAAAGAGCCTTTCGAGGAAGATGTTAGGTAGGATGGGGTCGTGTTTAGCACCAATGCGAGCAAGGACGTCTGTCGCCTGATTACTTTTGCAGGCGACGTGATGAAATTCGAGCCCCTCGAACCGAGCCGACATCTTTAAGACGGCATTGTGATAAGCTGCCATCTTCGGATCTTTGGCATCAAAGTCTCCATTAATTTGGGATATTGCAAGGTTTGAGTCCCCGCGCACCTCCGGGCGTTGTATACCCGTTGATACGGCCATCTGAAGGCCATGTAGCAAGGCCTCGTATTCGGCTGCGTTGTTGGAGTCTGTGTATAATATTTGGAGTACGTACTAGACGATATCTCCTGTGGGGGACGTTAATACGATGCCCGCCCCTAGCCCTGCCAACATTTTGGAGCTGTCGAAGTGCATAACCCAGTTGAAATATGCGTCGTACTCTTTAGGGAGTTCGGCTTCTGTCCATTCGGCGACGAAGTCCGCCAGTACCTGGGATTTGATGGCTCGGCGCGGTTTGTAGCTGATGTCGAATGGCAGGAGCTCAATGGCCCATTTGGCAATCCGCCCGTTGCATCCCGGTTGTTGATTATATCACTGAGGGGCACTTCGGAAGCCACCGTGAGCACCGTGCTCCTCAATGATATAATCACCGATGTTTGGTGCGGACAGGATTGCGTTGCTTGCCAAAAGGGCTTTTATTTCTTCCAGTCCGGCTGTCGTCGCGTCTGTCCACTCGAAGTTATTGGTGCACCGTAGAAGGCGATAAAGGTGCGGCGCTTTTTCCCCCAACCTGGAGATAAAGCGGCTTAAAGCTGCCACGCACCCGGCGAGTTTTTGGACCTGTTTGAGTTCGGTTGGCGTGGCCAATTGTGACAGAGCTCGGATTTTGGATGGATTTGCCTCAATTCCTCTATTGGAAACGATGAAGCCCGGTAGTTTACCTGCGGGGACGCCGAAGACGCATTTTTCCGGGTTAAGCTTGATGTCGTATGCGCGGAGGTTGTTTAATGTGAGACGCAAGTCGTCTACTAGTGTTTTGACGTGTCTAGTTTTGATGACAACGTTGTCCACGTAGGCCTCCACTGTCTTGTCGATCTATTTCTCGAGGCATGTTTGGATCATGCGCTGGTAGGTGGCGCTGACGTTCTTGATCCCGAAAGGCATGGTGTTCAAGCAAAACGGCACGTATGGTGTGATGAATGCTGTTGCAGCTTGATCGGACTCCTTCATTTTGATTTGATGGTATCCGGCATATGCATCAAGGAAGCATAGCGAGTCGTGTCCTGCGGTAGCGTCAATGATTTGATCAATGTGAGGAAGGGGAAGGGATCTTTAGGGCAAGCCTTATTAAGGTCTTTGAAATCGACGCATATGCGCCAAGATTTATCCTTCTTTGGTACCATTACCAAGTTTGCCACCCAGTCTGGATGTTTAATATATTTGATGAATCCGGCCTCGATGAGTTTGGCTAGCTTCTCCCCCATAGCTTGTCGTTTGGGTTTGGAAAAGCGATGCAGGTTTGTTTGACCGACTTATATCCCTTTAGTATGTTGAGGTTGTGTTCGGACAACTCGCTGGATTCTTGGCATATCT
Source organism: Aegilops umbellulata (assembly GCA_032464435.1). Taxonomy (NCBI): domain Eukaryota; kingdom Viridiplantae; phylum Streptophyta; class Magnoliopsida; order Poales; family Poaceae; genus Aegilops; species Aegilops umbellulata. The sequence continues at coordinate 186,871,431 of CP136055.1, forward strand.
GAGGGGTGCCAGGCGAATATATCCCAGTTTTCGCGCAGGAAGTCTCACAGTGTTGTGTCGACTGAGTGAGTTGCGCTGCGATAGAGGCTGTCTTCTTCGGGTCCGTTGGATGGACCTGAAATTTGACCATTTCTTCTGCTGGCTTGAAGGAGGTAGATTTGGGTCGTTTGTCCAGAATAACATCGTCTCTATCCACAGTGGAGCATAGTGCGGTTAGTTCTTCAGCCGCAAGGGCCTCAGATAATGCCTTGAGGGACAAGGATGCAGTTTTGTTATCGGCGCGGAGTGATATATCCGGTTCGCTGACGAGGGTGATTATTCCATTAGGCCCGGGCATTTTTAGCTTCGTATACCTATAATGAGGTATGGCTTGAAAGCGCATGAAGGCCTCTCGCCCTAACAGGGCATGGGATCCGCTGTTGAAAGGGCCCACCTGGAAAGTTATTTCTTCGGATCGATAATTCTCCGGCGTGTCGAATACCACATCGAGTGTAATTTTTCCCGCACACCACGCTTCCCGACTGGGAATGATACCTCAAAAGGTCGTGCTGCTTTTCTCTATGCGGCTCCTGTCTATTTCCATCTTGTGGAGCGTGTCCTCGTAGATGAGGTTTAGTCCACTGCCGCTGTCCCTGAGGACCTTTGTAAGTCGAAAACCGTCCATGATGGGACTGAGGACTAATGCAGCTGGCGCTCGGACTGTTCTGTATTTGGGTTCATCACTGGCGTTGAAGGTTATGGCCGTGTCGTTCCAGGGGTCAATTGCGGCGACCTGGCAAACTTCGGCGAGATCGCACAATGCCCTTTTACGCTTATTGTTTGAAGCAAATGTCTCGAAGACTGTCAATACTCTAGTATTGTCGTTTGCTGGAGGGTGTTGTTCTGGGGTGTCCTTGATAAGGATGTCCTCGCCGCTCTTGGCTATCTGCTGAGGTATCCAACATGCTCTAAGGCTGTGGGTTGCCACGGTATCCGGCGTCGTGTGTATTTTGCATGGGCTATTGAGCCATCCCTCCAGAACGGTGTCATGCAGCGTGATGGGTTTATGTTTTTTGACTATTCGGCTGGGCGTACCATGGGGGTGCATCCTTTTCGCCTGTAGGATGAGCTGGGTTGGGGCCGACAGTTCCCAGTGAGCTTCCTAAATTTTCCAGGCGCTTTCCATCGCGCTGTACTTTTGTATGATAGTTGCTAAGCCAGTGAACTTTAGTATGCGGAGGAGATTGATGGCCTTGAGGATACCTTCGTCCGTGCAGTTGTTGCAGAATGCTGCTATCGCGTCTTCGTCGTGGCAATCTTTTACCTTATCTTTGACAAGGAGGAATCTGGCCCAGAAGTGGTGGACCGTTTCCTGAGGCTATTCTTTGATGCTCATAAGAGCGTCTATGTCCGGGTGGGTGGGTGGAACGAAATCCGAACCCTAACCCGATTTTGGATCCGGAGTTTGAAGATCTACCAGCCTCGGCAGTTCGGGCTACGGGATATTGACTGATTTTTTAGGCTCATCGTCTAACTCCATGTTCGGGGGACAGAACATGCCTCTCTGTCGGAGAGTACCCGACCCTTCAAGATCAGAGATCCGAACATAGTTCGTCTTCAATATAGTAGAAGAGTTACTCCGCTCCTCGACTACCATTATCTTGTGGGTGATCGGTGGAGTTTTAATTTCTCTCTGGTCGGGTTTAAGCCCAACCCGATCATAGTCTGTAGCGACCCCCAAGGCGCCCATGTGATCTAGGAGTTCGTTCAACGATGATAACTCCGTTGGGTCCATCCGGGTGGAATATTCGGGGTCGACACAGAGGCAATTTTCGATGACTTGAGAGGTCATCGTCAGCTTAAGGGCCGGCCCGGCGGTCATGACAAAGCCGCCCCGCCGGAGGGTTTGTCCTATAGCCAGGGTTCCTCCGGAGATGATATTATCCTTGAGAACAAGGCGAGCCATCAATCCTCTTGGCGACGGCGCAGTGGAACTCTTAATGAAAGCACCAATGTCGGTATCAAAACCGGCGGATCTCGGGTAGGGGGTCCCGAACTGTGCGTCTAGGATCGATGGTAACAGGAGACGGGGGACACGATGTTTACCCAGGTTCGGGCCCTCTCTATGGAGGTAATACCCTACTTCCTGCTTGATTGATCTTGATGAATATGAGGATTAAAAGAGTTGATCTACCACGAGATCGTAATGGCTAAACCCTAGGAGCCTAGCCTATGTGAATATGGTAACGAATGTGTCTATCCGGACTACTCTCTCCGGTTTATATAGACATTGGAGAGATCTAGGGTTACATGGAGTCGATTTCACCAAAGGGAATCTACATAGTCAGTTGCCAAGCTTGCCTTCCATGCCAAGTAGAGTTTAATCTGGACACGGGTACAATCTTGGGTCTTCATGTCTTCACAGCCCATAAGTCCGGCCCACGGATAACAGGCCGGCGCCCGAGGACCCCTTAGTCCAGGACTCCCTCAAAGGGACTGTAATGTCTTTTGTTGATATCATCCTTGTTATGAAAATTTGTGAGCGCAAGTCCTGCTTGATCTTGGTCTCCCCTTTCCGACCTCGCGACGACTTGGTTCTCTACGCTGACAGGTCCCGCTCCCCAGGCAGGCTTCAGCCATCGCTGGTATGCCAGATCGCGTGTTGTGGTCAAGGCTAGGAGGTGAGCGGCCCGAGGTCCAGTAAGAGCTCCTGAGGCGCGATGCTCATGATTTCCCCTTTAGCGCTCAAGCAGCCGTGGTAAGGTAAGAAAGGGAGGCGATGTTGCCGCAATAGGGTTGCGGCGAGCGTGACCCCTAGGCTCCAACAATTTAGCCAATCTGAGCGCGAGACTTATCTTGACGGTCTGGGGTTGATTCCTCGCAATGCGCCATGTTCATGCGTAGCTAGGACAGGTCCATGTGAGCCTCCCCCTCTTCTCCACGGTCTCCTTCATGCTCTACGTCCTCAGGTCCCAGCCCTCGAGCGAGCTCAACCGCCGCTGGTATGCCAGGTCGCGTGTCATGGTCAAAGCCAAGGGGTGAGGGCTGGAGAGCTAGTAGGAGCTCCTGAGTGACGATGCTCAGGAGCCCCCGTTTTAACGCGCAAGCGGATTGCATGGAAGGAGAGGGAGCTCGTGGTGTCGCCTGCTATCATTTTCAGGAGATTCCTGCAAGCCAGCGCAAGGGGAAACACGGTTTTCCATTATGGTTGCCAGTCCGCCGCTGGTTGCTTTGCGAGGAGATGGATGCACTGAGGGCCTGGTGAGGTGACGTGCGCGGGGCATGCCACGAGCCAGAGCTCGACCGCTCAGATTTGTCGACGTTACAGGGACGGACCCGTGCACAAGCGTCGTGCCAACGTGACTAGCCTCCATGGGAGGTGAGAGTCAGACAGGTGATAGTCATAGATAGATTGAGCATGGAAAGCAGACTAGCTCAGGTAAATGCAGGAAGGATACATGCCGCTGGGTTAGGCCTGAGCGGCTTGGGGATGATGCAGCCCGAGGGGCGCCCCCAGCAAGGTAAGCTAAACACATAAAAAGGTGATGCATGCCACAGGGACGAACCCACGCGGCCTAGGAATGATGCAGCCCGAGGGGCGCTCCCAGCTAAATAAACTTGGAAAATGTCACCTAGTTTTTTTGATGCAGTGATGTTGGGGCAGCTGAAGGTACACGGCGAAGGGGTCGCTCCTCACGAGCCACTGGGGCCCTGAGCCTCGGGAGGCTCTGGGGGTCTAGGCGGTTCCTTGAGGACCGTCTCCATCTCCCTCAGGACGGCGTGGTGCCTGGCCTCCTGAGGCAAAAGTCACGCTCGGCAGGCCAAAAGGCATGTGAACGTAGTTGTGCGGTGGACCCTCGCAGCGTCCCATGCGCGAAGGCCAGAAGAGCTCCTGATATGCGGCCCTGTTGAGCCCCGGGACGTCGATGCAGACGCGCAGCCCAGCATCCTCGCCTGGATTGGGAGCTGCGCCTGGTGAGTGGCGGTCGCCGCGCATGGCCCTTGCGTCTTGCTGTTCCTGAGTGGTCCTGGTGATGAACTCCTGAGTGGTGGGCGCTCCTTGCCCTGTGTTCTCCTAAGGGAAACGTGCCGTGAAGCACGCCTCCAAGTGGTGCCCGAGCGCCTCCCTCATGATGTTGGCAATGTCTGAGGCCCTCCAGAAGAGAGCCCCCGAGCCCTTCCCGAGAAGGGCGCCAGGCGTGCTTTCCTATGCGTGGGAGGGAGGCGCCCCAGGTGCGGGCGCTGATCCTGACGAGGTACCGCTCGCGATGCCACCCTCCTGAGGTCCTGTACAGCGCAGTTGCTTTTTCTTCTTGGGGGTGGTCTCAGGAGGGCACTCGCCCTTGTTGTCGAGGTCGTCGATTGCTGCAGCTTGGAAGGCTCACTCGAGGGAGCACACCGCATCTCTTTCTTCGCTCGGGACTGTGATGATTCCGCCGCTTCCTGGCATCTTGAGGACGTTGTAGCCATGATGGGTCACCGCCATGAACTTGGCCAGGGCTGGATACCCGAGGATGGCATTGTATGGCAGACGGATGTGCGCGATGTCGAAGTTGATGAGCTCCGTGCGGTAGTTGTTGCATTCTCCGAAGGTGGCTGGGAGGCGGACCTGCCCGATCGGGGTAGTGGAGCCGTCGAGCACTCTTGAGAAAGGCTTGGTGGGCTGAAGCTGGTCGTAGGGCACTTGAAGGTTGTCAAACGTGTCAATGGACAGGATGTGGAGCCATGCACCACCGTCGATGAGGGTCTTGGTGACTTGCATGTTGCTGATGACTGGTTAACAGAGCATCGGGAGGGCGCCAGCAGTAGCCGTGCACTTGAGCTGATCTGCCGAACTGAACGTGATGGCGCACTTGGACCATCTCAGCGGGCGCGTGGCCTCGAGCTTGGGGAGGACGGCATTCACTTCACGAGCAAACAGTTTGAAGATACGCTGCGAGGCTGGGGCCTGAGCTCCGCCCAAGATGCAGGAGATAGCACGTGGCTCCTAGAAGCCCCCAGCCCCCTCGTCTTGGTGGTGGTCGTCATTCCTTCTTGGTGGTGGCGGTAGTGGAGAAAGACCGGCGTTACCCTGAGGATGATCTTCACGAGGCTGATCCCTCCAGGCGCCCTCGCGAGGCTGATCCTGCCAGCGGTCCTCACGAGGCCGTTCGCGCCACTCCCGGCGCGGGCCACGGTCATCCCAGCGTCCGCCACCATGTCCTCCTCCTCGGCCGTAGCCCCGGTTGTTGCGCTCGGGGCGTCGACCGAAGCGTCCTTCTCGAATGGCTCTGAGCTCTTGACAGTCGCTGGTGTTGTGGCTATGCAGGTTGTGGAAGGTGCAGAACGGTCGGCTACTCTTGGATGACTCAGGCTGGTCTCTGTCGTGCTTGGTGTCTGGCTCCGCCGCGAGCACAGCTGCTCCCTTGCGCTTCACGTCCTTGGCCTTCGCTTTCTTCTCCTCCGGGTCCATAGCCGGGAGCTCGAGGAGGGAGAGGCGCCCCTCCTCAGCTCTTGCGCACTAGGTCGCCAGGTTGAACAGCTCCAGAGACGTGCACAGCTCCTCATGGATGGCGAGCTCCTCCTTCATCTTGACGTCGCGAACGCCATCAGAGAACGTGGAGATGATGGCCTCGTCCGCCACCTTGGGGATCTTGTGGCGAACGTTGTTGAAGCACTGGATGTACTTCTAGAGGGTCTCTCTTGGTTGTTGCTTGATGTGGCGTAGGTCACCCATGGCCGGTGGGCAGTCGCGAGTGCCCTGGAAGTTGGCGACGAAGTGGTCGCGCATCTCGTCCCAGGAGGAGATCAAGCATGGAGGCAGGTTGAGGAGCTAGGAGCGGGCACCATCTTTGAGAGCCATGGGGAACCAGTTCGCCATGACTTTCTTGTTGCAATTGGCCACCTCGATGGTCTCGGGTTCAGGCAAAACCCTTAAGGTTCGAACTCTGGGGTGTGCACGAAGTTCTCCCCCTACCGATCCCCGTCCTGGTTTTGCTAAGATCTCAAGGACTAACTCGACGAACTCGCAACACAAAGAACACAAGATTTATACTGGTTTGGGCCACCGTTATGGTGTAATACCCTACTCCAGTGCGGTGGTGGTGGATTGCCTCTTCGGCTGAGGATGAACAGTTACAAGGGGAAGAATAGCCTCCTGAGGTTGAGGTGTTCTCGTGCTCTGTGTGTGGGTGAGGATTATCTCACTGTTCGTTCAGGCTCAGTTGCCTCCTACTTTGGTGGCTAGTCCTATTTATAGAGGCCTTGGTCCTCTCCCCAAATAATGAGCGGGAAGGGATTCCACAACAGCCAGTTTTAAGGGAGACAACTAGTACAAGCTATCCTGACAAAAGTAGTCTTCGCGTGCCAAAGGCTCTGGTGGTGACACCGCCTTGGGCTCCATGGTGACCTCCGTATTGCCGTCCTACTGGTCTTGGTCTCATTGCACTTATATGGAAACCTTTCCTTGACGCATCGGTACTCCGCGCCTGCGCTTGCCCCCTTAGCACCAAAGAGGAAACAAGGACATTGCGTGCGCTGGCACATGCCTGGTCTCGGTCGTCATGGCTCATGTCACGAGAACCTCGCGAGGTTTGCCTTGCCTTGATCTCTCTGCCCCTCGCGAGCCAACCTGGTGAGGACGCTCCTGAGGAGGTCTTGCGTCGTCCGCCTCGCGAGACTTGGCCCCTAGCGAGGGTCTTGAATGCTTGATGGTGAAGATGGGTCGTACGGGCCCACCAGCAGAGCTACGCCATGGGCCGCGGGCAGGCAAGTCTCGGGGCCCTCATTCCCAGAACGCCGACAAAAACTTAATATCTGTGGCAAAGTATTTAGTAGCAAAGTAGTATGGAAGTAACGGTAACGGTGGAAAAAGTAACAGTAGCAGTTTTGTGGTAATTGTAACAGTGGCAACGGTAAAGTAACTAAGGAAAGATCAATATGTGAAAAGCTCGTAGGCTTTGGATCAGTGATGGATAATTATGTCGGATGCGATTACTCATGCAACAGTTATAACATAGGGTGACATAGAACTAGCTCCAGTTCATCAACATAATGTAGGCATGTATTCCGAACATAGTCATACATGCTTATGGAAAATAACTTGCATAACATCTTTTGTCCTACCCTCCCGTGGCAGCGGGGTCCTATTGGAAACTAAGGGATATTAAGGCCTCCTTTTAATAGAGTACCGGACCAAAGCATTAACACTTAGTGAATACATGAACTCCTCAAACTACAGTCATCACCGGGAGTGGTCCCGATTATTGTCACTTCGGGGTTGTCGGATCATAACACATAGTAGGTGACTATTGACTTGCAAGATAGGATTAAGAAATCACATATATTCATGAAAACATAATAGGTTCAGATCTGAAATCATGGCACTCGGGCCCTAGTGACAAGCTTTAAGCATAGAAAAGTCATAGCAACATCAATCTCAGAACATAATGGATACTAGGGATCAAACCCTAACAAAACTAACTCAATTACATGGTAAATCTCATCCAAACCATCACCGTCCAACAAGCCTACGATGGAATTACTCACGCACGGGGGTGAGCATCATGAAATTGGTGATGGAGGAAGGTTGATGATAACGATGGCGATGGATTCCCCTCTCCGGAGCCCCGAACGGACTCCAAATCAACACTCCCGAGAGAGATTAGGGCTTGGCAACGGCTTCGTATCGTAAAACGCGATGAATCCTTCTCTCTGATTTTTCTCTCCCCGAATGTGAATATATAGAGTTGGAGTTGAGGTCGGTGGAGCCTCAAGGGGGCTCACGAGACAAGGAGCGTGCCCAGGGGGTAGGCGCGCACCCAACATAGTGGACAGGGTGTGGGCCCCCTCGTCTTGATTCTTTCGCCAGTATTTTTTATACATACCAAAAATATTCTACGTGAAGTTTCAGGTCATTCCGAGAACTTTTATTTCTGCACAAAAATAACACCATGAAAATTCTGCTGAAAACAGCGTCAGTCCGGGTTAGTTCCATTCAAATCATGCAAGTTAGAGTCCAAAACAAGGGCAAAAGTGTTTGGGAAAGTAGATACGATGGAGACGTATCAACTCCCCCAAGCTTAAACATTTGCTTGTCCTCAAGAAATTCAGTTGACAAACTGAAAGTGATAAAGAAAATTTTTTGCAAATTCTGTTTGCTCTTCTTGTTGTAAATATGTATATCCAGCATTCAAGTTTTCAGCAAAGATTATGAACTAACCATATTCACAATAACACTTAGGTCTCATGTTTACTCATATCAATTGCATAATCAACTACCGAGCAATAATAATAAATCTCAGATGACAACACTTTCTCAAAACAATCATAATATGATAGAACAAGATGGTATCTCGCTAGCTCTTTCTGAGACGACAAAACATAAACGCAGACCACCTCTGAAGATCAAGGACTGACTAAACATTGTAATTCATGGTAAAAGAGATCCAGTCATACTCAATGTAAACTAATAGTAATGCATGCAACTGACAGTAGTGCTCTCCAACTGGTGCTTTTTAATAAGAGGATGATGACTCAACATAAAAGTAAATAGATAGGCTCTTCGCAGAGGGAAGCAGGGATTTGTAGAGGTGCCAGAGCTCGATTTTGAAATAGAGATAAAGAATATTTTGAGCGGCATACTTTCATTGTCAACATAACAACCGAGAGATCTCGATATCTTCCATGCTACACACATTATAGGCGGTTCGCAAGCAGAATGGTAAGTTTATACTCCCCCACCACCAACAAGCATCAATCCATGGCTTGCCCGAAACAAAAGGTGCCTCAACTAACAACAGTCCTAGCGGAGTTTTGTTTGCAATTAATTTGATTTAGTTTGAGCATGGGACTGGGCATCCCGGTGACCAGCCATTTTCTCATGAGTGAGGAGCGGAGTCCACTCCTCTTGAGAATAACCAGCCTAGCATGGAAGATATAAACAACCCTAGTTGATACATAAGCTATTCGAGCATACAAAACAGAATTTCATTTGAAGGTTTAGAGTCTGGCACATACAAATTTACTTGGAACGGCAGGTAGATACCGCATATAGGAAGGTATGGTGGACTCATATGGAATAACTTTGGGGTTTATGGAAGTGGATGCACAAGCAGTATTCCCGCTTAGTACAAGTGAAGGCTAGGAAGAGACTGGGGAGCGGCCAACTAGAGAGCGACAACAGTCATGAACATGCATTAAAATTAATCAACACTGAATAAAAGTAAGAGTAGGATATAATCCACCATGAACATAAATATCGTGGAGGCTATGTTGATTTTATTTCAACTACATGCGTGAACATGTGCCAAGTCGAGCCACTCGAACCGTTCAAAGGAGGATACCACCCTATCATACCACATCACAACCATTTTAATAGAATGTTGGCATGCAAGGTAAACCATTATAAACTCCTAGAAAATTAAGCATGGCATGAGCAACTATAATCTCTGATTGTCATTGCAAATATGTTTCATTCATAATAGGCTGAATCAAGAATGACGAACTAATCATATTTACAAAAACAAGATAGGTCGAGTTCATATCAGCTTTTCTCATCTCAATCAGTCCATCATATATCCTCATTATTTCCTTTCACTTCCATGACCGAACGGTGTGGATAATAATAATAGTGCATGTGCATTGGACTATGCTGGAATCTGCAAGCATTCAATACAAGGGAGAAGACAAGGTAATATGGTCGCTTTGTTAAATCAACAATAATGCATATAAGAGCCACTCAACATTTTCATCATGGTCTTCTCCTCTCGACCCCCAAAGAAAAGAAAAGAAGTAAAACTATTTACACGGGAAAGCTCCCAACAAGCAAAAGAAGAACGAGAAATCTTTTTGGGTTTTCTTTTAATTACTACTATAGGCATGGAAAGTAAACTAGCTAAAAACTACAAGTAATTTTTTTTTGTTTTTCTTAAGGTTTCTCAAACACACAAGAAGAAGCTTAGAAAAGAAAATAAACTAGCATGGATAGTACAATGAAAAAGTATGAGCACCAACAACTGGCATGAGTGTGTGAACATGAATGTAATGTCGGTTTTATAGAGGCAAAGGTGTCCCGTCTTTCAATGAGATGGTGGCTATCGTTTTGGAGGAAGTCGACTTTGACGATCCGACTACGAACGTGCGAGGACGTCGCGCCTTAGCAATCGCTAAACCAACTCCGAGAGGTTATTGACCACGCCGGAGCACGATCAACCTGACCACGAAGGTCTGTTTCCTGCAGGCAAACGAAGAACAAGCAAGAAACTAAGATTGCAATCTGGATATTGTGAATAAAAGAGGAAAGCTTTATTGATCAAGGTGGGGTTCTGTGACGCCTTGGTCTGGTCGTTGAACACAAACGAAGTACGCGAAGTTGCAGCTATGGCGAACTTTTAATCTAAACAAAACCCAAAGTCTAAACGATGCCCTAGGGGCTGTATATATGGAGGAAGAGGGGGGAATTTCGTGGCCCTTGGAGGAGGGGTCCGAAACCCAGCCTAACTCTTGTTTCCCCACACATACGGACTCTAAAAACAGCCTATATTGAAGTATTTCGAAATTACATGGGCCTGGCCCAAAAAGAAGGTGACGCGGCACCTAGACTAGCCTCTGGACGAAAATTATGAAGTGGCATCTTGTATATTTCGTCCAAGGCTTCATGCACTCATTATGGTGGCTTCAAAGTCCTGAAATCATCACTTGAAACTCTGTTCTTGTCTCCCTTGCGCATGCCATCAACTCCATGCTTGTTCTTACTCCAATGATCATCCTTCTCCAAGCTAGGCCCTTCATTTGTAAGCAAAACAAATGTATCCAATTTAGGCAGCATCATATTCTCATCAACATTAGAATCATTACCATGAAACGAAAGTACCTAATAATTCAATTGGCGTGCGCGAGCTCTAGTAATTGGTCCAGTATGTATAGCAGCAGGGGCTGTGGGTGTAAGAATAACTACTAGAAAAAGGGCTATAGATGGGATTGATACTAATGGCGCACCAGATAAGAGGTGCTCCATTAGTATATACTAATGGCGCACCACCTTCTGATACGCCATTAGTGTTGAAACTACTAATGGTGCACCAGGCCTAGGATGCGCCATTAGTACCAATTTTTTTTTGAACTAGCGCGCCTGTCCAAACATGCTAATGGCGCATCCAGACACAGTGCGCCATTACTAGTTGTAACTAGTAATGGCGCACTTGTCCCAGAGTGCGCCACTAATGTTGTTTTTTTAATTATATTTTTTATTCCTTTTGTTGCAAAACTACTAATGGCGCACTCTTCCACCGTGCGCCATTACTAGTTCAAACTAGTAATGGCGCACTCTGAATCAGTGCGCCATTAGTATGTTTTTTTGCAAAATTACTAATGGCGCATCAAACGTTGGTGCGCCATTAGTAACCTGGATTACTAATGGCGCATTTGTTGCTGGTGCGCCATTAGTAAGTTGGCAGCAACAAGATATTTTGGGCAGCCTCTCCTTCCCACACTCACTTTCTCCCCACTTCATTCTCTCCACCTCCTCCGTGTCTCGGGTGCCTCCTCTTTTTCACCTCATTTCCAGCATAGATTCATTCAAATTAAGTGGTTAAATTACCTTGTTTTGATAGGTAAGTAAGGGGGGAAGCTATATTTATGTTGTTCTCCCTACAACAATGTGCACATGCACTTTTTATGGCCTAGCTAGATCTATGTATGTTCGTGGTGTTGCATATGTTTGTGGTGTTGCATATGTGTTTGTGTTTGGAGGTGTACCGGTATTTGAAATGCGATAGTTGCCAATATTTTGCCGGAATGTTGATTAATTTCCGTTTCAGCGATAATTTTGGCATTAAGCATTCTTTTTGGTCCTATTTTTAGGGAAAGTCATGCCAATTTTTTTCTTGGTTCTAAAATATTGTTTTGCTCTACCCTGCAGGCGACCATGGTCCGCACGATGACCGAAGGCATCGTGAATAGGTTTTTGAGGTCCGCGAAGGCCGAGATGCTTCAAAAGAACGAGACGGAGATAAGATGTACGTGTCGAAGATGCAAGCTGGAGAGCCTTATTGCAGACCCGGATTCCGGGCAGGTGCGGGACCACCTGCTCTTGCGTGGTTTCATGGATGGCTATCGGTGGCAAGGTGATGAAGATGACTACGAAGTCGTCCATGGGGGCCAGACAAGAAATGAGGAAGGGCAGCCGCAAGACAACTACCGCGGCTCGGGCGGGCGAGAAGACGAAGAATCCCTTGGAGATGATCACGTAGACGACGGGCATGATGATGAGGAAGATGCCGGAGCAGACGACGAGCATGATCATGAAGATGATGATGCCGGCGGAGCAGACGATGGTGGACCATCGATGGGCTGGGTGCAGGACCCTTATATTCAAGAGCTGCTTCTCAAGCAGACGGATAACGCAAGAGTTGCCGCCCGAGAGAAAGCCAAGGTGGATCAACTTGAGTTAGACGCGGTTACTCCATTGTATGAAGGATGCAGGCCCGAGGATACCCGCCTGAAAGTAACGCTAATGGCTCTGGAGATGAAGGTAAAACACAAAATGACCGACGCATGCTTCGACAAGAACATGTCATTCTGGCACGAACGTCTTCCAAAGGGGAACAAGTGTCCGACCAGTTTGGAGGAGGCGAAGAAAATCGTGTGTCCTCTGGATTTACCGCACGTGAAATACCATGTGTGCATGAACAATTGCATCATTTATCGGGACGAGCACGCGGAGTCTACCATATGTCCGGTGTGCGGTGTCACTCGATACAAGAAGAGGAAGAAAGCTCCTCGAAAAGTGGTGTGGTACTTTCCGATCACTCCTCGTCTGCAGCGGTATTTTGCGGATCCTAAGGTAGCAAAGCTCCTGCGTTGGCACGCGGATAGGGAGGAGAAGAAGCGAGAAGATGACGCAAATGATCTGGAGATAGATAAAAAAGACAAGATGCTGAGTCACCCTAAGGATGCGAGCCAGTGGCAAGCGTTGAATTTTGAATACCCAGAATTTAGGAAGGATCCAAGGAACATCGTGCTGGCGCGAGCAGCGATGGAGTAAATCCGTTTGGCAGCTAGAGAAGCACACATAGCACCTGGCATGTGTTTGTGTGGATGTACAACCTTCCCCCCTGGTTGTGCATGAAGAGGAAGTACATTCACATGAGTATGCTAATTGAAGGGCCGAAACAACCAGGGAACGACATCAATCTGTATCTGGGGCTGCTGAAGGAGGAGCTAGACACGCTGTGGAAAACGCCAGCCAATACATGGGACGCCGCAGAGAAAGAATATTTCCCTATGAGAGCCGCACTGCTCACGACGGTGCATGAATATCTCGGTTACGGATATCTCGTGGGGCAGGTAGTCCACGGATTTTCTGGATGCGTAAGGTGCTGGATGACACAACGTATCGCCAGCTAGATAGAGATCCCGGGTCTTCGAAAACCGTGTTCATGGGACATCGAAGGTGGCTTCGCGACGATGACCCGTGGAGGAAACGCAAGGATCTGTTCGATGGTGAAACCGAACCCCAAAAACGCCCGTGTACGAGGAGCGGCGAGGAAATAGACAAGCTGTTGAAAAATTGGAAAGACTGCCCACTGCCGGGAAAGAAGCAAAAGGCACCAGAGCTGGGAAAGAAGCGAAAGGCGCCAGAGCCGCTGCTGAAGGTATGGAAAACGAGGTCTATTTTCTGGGACTTGCCGTACTGGAAGATCCACCGTGTGCCTCACAGCCTTGATGTCATGCATATCACGAAGAACGTGTGTGAGAGTCGGCTTGGTACCCTGCTCAACATGCCAGAGAGGACCAAAGATGGGCCGAAAGCAAGGGCAGACTTGAAATCAATGGGCATCAGGCAGGAGCTTCACGCTATATATGATGATGATGATGATGATGATGATGATGATGATGATGATGATGATGATGATGATGAGGCGAAGCAGGACACAGAAAGTCGTCGCAAAGGCAAAAAGGCCAAGAATACTGGAAATGACTACCCTCCCGCGTGCTTCACTCTAAGTCAGGAGGAGATCGAGCAGTTTTTCACCTGCCTCCTAGGAGTAAAACTTCCTTACGGTTACGCGGGGAAGATAAGCAGATATCTAGACCCAGCGAAGCAGAAGTTCAGCGGGATGAAGTCTCACGACTGTCACGTGCTGATGACGTAGATACTTCCAGTTGCAATCCGTGGGATCATGGACGCGCATGTCCGTGAAATGCTATTTGGCCTATGCAACTTCTTCGACATCATCTCTCGGAAGTCGATTGGCGTGAGGCAACTCAGAAGGCTACATGAAGAGATCGTGGTGATACTATGCGAGCTTGAGATGTACTTCCCGCCCGCATTCTTCGACGTTATGGTGCATCTGCTGGTCCATATAGTGGAGGATATCATCCAACTCGGGCCGATGTTCCTGCACAGCATGATGCCGTTCAAAAGGATGAATGGTGTCATCAAAGGATACGTTCGCAACATGTCACGTCTAGAGGGAAGCATAGCCAGGGGCTTTCTGACCGAAGAGTGCATCTCCTACTGCATGAATTATCTAGGACGCGAGCGTGTCGGCAATCCAGGACGCGGACATCAGACAAGAATTCTTTCGCATCCAGTCGGAGTTTGCGGAAATCATCCATCAAGATGTCCTTCGTACCTCGGGGCAGTTCTACCTCAGAAATCAACCGTCCAACAGTGAGATAGACGGAATGCTACAAATGCAGGCTGACAACGCCCGTAATTTCATGACTCCCATGATAGACGGCGGCTTCATCCACGCTCTGGTCCCTTGAGTCGAGTCGAAAGCAGTGATGCTGTGTCTAGTTCTGAAACATCGATTGGCTCATGTTGTAATTAAACTTTAATGAACTTGTAGTATGTCTGTTTGGTTTCGAGAGTCGTTCAACTTAGATGTAATTGATGCTATTAATGTCTTGCTTTTCTCTTCCGATCGTTCTGTTGCATACTTATATATTTCTTATGTATTGTCTGTGAATTGGTACTAACGTTTCGTTTGGCTAGTGCATAGCGATGCCGTCGTATGTCGTGTACAAGGGTAAGGTTCCCGGAGTCTACGACGACTGGGAGGAGTGTCGGAGACAGGTTCACCGATTCAGCGGTAACAGTTACAAAGGGTACACCACTAGGGCCGAGGCCGAATCTAGATACGCCCGCTATCTAGCGGGAGAGGGGAGGGAGCGTTGGAGGAACCGGATGAAGACGACTTTCATCGTGATGATGCTCATCGTGATGACCGCAGCTCTCTTCTATGTGATGGTAGTTTAGATGATCAATATCGACTTGTAATGTGAAGACAGACTCGCTACTCGCGGTCTCGAGACTTGTAATATAATGTTCTATCTTTGTTCGGTCTTTTCAATTCGGAGACTAATATGATGAATTGTATTCGAAGACTAATATGATGAATTGTATTCAGAGACTAATCTTCTATTGTATTCGATGAATCTGTTGTTGATGTGTGCTGTCTATATTTTGTCCAATTATACCAGATAGTATGCCAAAGTATCCTCTTGTCGTGCGCCATTAGTATGCCAAAGCACCTGGCTATACATGGCCCCTGGGAGGCATACTAATGGCGCACCGTGCCCTATACTAATGGCGCACCAGTGGTGCGCCATTAGTATACCAGATACTAATGGCTCACCAGCGGTGCGCCATTAGTAAATATTACTAATGGCGTGCTAGTAATGGCGCACCACTCATGCGCCATTAATGGCCAAATTAGGTGCGCCATTAGTAGGCCTTTTTCTAGTAGTGAATGGTATTGATGTCCTCATCACGGTTGGAAATACATACTCCCCCAAGCTTAGGCTTTTGGCCTAAGTTGGTCTATGCCCACGGATCAAAGCTACTCTCTCCGCTGTACTGAGGAGGATCCTCAGGGTGCCACTGGTTAGTAATCTCTTCTGGATCCCACTGATAAACAGACTGCCGATAAGGGTCAAGTGGTGGCTCAGGCTCAGGCTCTGAAACTTGTGTCAGGCTCCTGTATGCATAAATGGCCTCCGGCAAGATGAGGTACGTGCCTGAAAGTATGTTAAACAGAGAGGGTGCAGGCAAGGTAATAATCTCACAGTAAGTTTTATCAAATGTCAATTTATACTTAAGCATCTTGTTCTTATCTTTAACAATAAAATCATGTGCTACCATACTCTTATAATCTAGAAAAATAGGAGGCGGAAACTTTTCCTCTTTCTCATAATGCCTAATAGGTATGTTAAAATGTGCAGCAAGGCGCGAAGCAAAGATGCCTCCAAAGATGGGACCCTTTGTACGATTCAGATTTAACCGTTTAGCAACAATAGCGCCTAAACTGAAAGTAGCATCACGAAACAAGGCATGGCGCAAAATAACAATATCAGCGGCACTAAGGTTTCCACTGTTCCCACGACCAATTAAGCATCTACTAGCAAATATTGCAAAGTAACGTAGAACAGGAAAATGTATGCTAGTGATTCTTGCATCAGAAACTTTCCTTGTTTCCCCTACAGCAATCATATCAATAAACCCTTCCACATCATTAATAAAAGTCATCATGAATCCCGGCTGCCTTCAAGAACTCATCACAAGCCATTCACATGGCCGAACCTCCGCAGTGCGAGGGAGATCATATTTGGGCTTCTTATTCTCCCCACTTTGCTTATCGCTCGAGCTTCGGCTCGAAGAGCCTCTCAACAATCTCTTCATCATTTTCTTTCTCTGAAAATTTTCTGAAATTTATAGTGACTCAAAATAAAACTAAACCAAACTCAACAAGATTGATAGCAACTACTCCCGCAAGTGCCTAGAGACTATATCATTGTCGGTGTACAAAAAGAGGGGTACACTTTTTGTACCCCTATAACTGTGCACGGGCAGTCTGAGCCACGGGCACCACCACACCAAGCAAGGCAAGGGAGGTAAGCCAAGGTAAGGCCAAAACCCAAGAGAAGTGGAGCAACGCCAAGGCCAAGACCACGAAGAGCAAAGGGGACGAAGCGGACTCCCCCGGCAAGATCCTTGTCGGGAGGCAGTTTTAGCAAACCCGGCAAGACCCCTGCCGCGGCAATTCGCCCCACGCCTACGGAGCGAGTCACCCTTGAGTCCACTACCCCCATGGGGCAAGGATTCGGGAAACATCCCCGTGGTGGCATGCAGACCTTTGTGAAGACATTCAAGATCAGGCACGCACTATGGAAGATGACAACCATTGCCGGGATCCCAGCCAAGGAGGACCACAAGGCCCCCGACAAGCGCCTTGCTGGGGATGACAGCAGGCACCTCGGCAAGACCCTTGCCAGGGCCCCGGCAAGACCCATGCCGAGGACACCCACAGGGCCACCATCAGGCCCACGCCGATTAAACCCCCACCGTCGTGCGCATGCAGCTGCCGACCCAACCAGCTGGGCAGGAGCCTACATGGTGGCATGCAGATCTTCGTAGAGACCCACCAATGCGCCACCTCAGCTGCCTGCCTACCTACATGGCATCTCAGGCATTGCTGGCTAGGGCACGTGTCGACACACGAAGGCGCGGTGACGGACAAGACAGGTCTCTCCCCCGTCCCCGATAAAGCAAGGACACCTAAGAAAGACACATTAAATGCGTCTTGTCATGTAATGCGAGGGATAACCTCACATCACCGTAACCTTTCCACCTCCTGTGTGCCACTGTGGCAACCCCTTTTTCTATAAAAGGAGGCCCGAGGCGACCAGGAGAAGGATTCGGACTTTTGGAGCTCCTCACGCCCCATAGCTAGCTCAAGAACACAGATATACAATCCACCAAATCAGGAGTAGGGTTTTACGCATCCTTGCGGCCCGAACCTGGGTAAACGAACCGTGTGCTATATGTTTGATCTGCTCTTCTCATGACCCCGCGCCCCGCCAACCGTAGTAGGGATTCTTGTGATCCCATAGGTGTCGTTCCCACCGACATCTTTGGCGCGCCAGGTAGGGGGTGCAGTTGTGAGAATCGGCTCTAGCAGTTAGTCCAGCGCCTCTTCATCATCATGGCGCCCAAGAAGAAGACAACGGTGGCGGTTGGCCAGTCGGAGGCCCGACCGCCCGTCCCGGTGCGGGCGAGCAGCGGACCGGTCACAGAAAGGACCCGGGGCGTTGCTCGTGAACACCAACACCATCCCAGCAGCTGGAGTTTGGGAGGCGGTGATGTTCGTGCGCCTGGTAATGGGCCACACGGCGCCAAATCCAAAGGCGGACACGGACCCTCCGTGGGTGGAGAGGTGCCTTCTAAGGTCATCGCCGCCCTGCCCGAAGGCGACGCAAGGGCCTCCAAGACTCCCACGCAAGCGCCAACAGCGTGCTCCTCTCAGGCAGCGCGCGACGAACGGCGTAACCACGCCAAAGATCCCGGGCGTCGCCGCGGGAAGAGCCCCGAACGCCACTCCCGGGACGTAGAAGACCTACCCGCTCGCCGAGGCACTGGTGAAAGTGGCGTGCGACCGCGGGGTCGTGATAGAGCTCCTTCTGACATGGTCCGAAGTCGAAGCGCGTCGCGATCCGTGCAGGTTTCGCTGCCGCCGATGCCAGCAGAGGCCCTGGCGCGTGCGCAGTTGCTCCTCGACTTTCCTCCCACTACGGGCAAACTCGACGAATGGAGAGCCACTATCCGAAGCCTTGTTGCGGTGGCCAACAAAGACGAACCGAGTCTGGTGGAGCCCCCGGGTCAACGCTCCGATGGAGTCCCACGCACCAGTGGCAGGAAAGCTAGCGGCGCCGCGACCACGGTGCATTCGCCTCCTCCTCGCCCGGTACCAGGGACGCCAGCCCGTCGCGACGTTACGGGCGACGAAATCTCCGTAGCATCGTCTGACCCGCGGACCCACTGTGACCAGCGCCAAGTTCTTCGGGAACGAGCCCATGAAGACACTCGAACCACTATCGAGCGCCGGCGCGGGGCGCGCCACCAGTCAGACAGGCGAGCAGGGCCTGTTGTGAACCACCTGGCACCGGAGAGCCCTGGAGGCCTACCTTACGAGGTAGGCTGTCCGGCTTTTACCCGTGAGTTGCGGCAGTTCCAGTGGCCCACTCACCGCACCTTCAAACCTGACGTTGGCGAAAAGTACAGCGGCAAGACCCACCCGTCCGAGTTCCTTAGCATCTACACCATCGCGATGCAGGCTGCCGGATCCCGCGACGATAAGGTGCTTGCGAATTACTTTCCGTTGGCTCTTAAACCCAACGCCATGTCATGGTTGATGCACTTGCCGGTAGACTCTATTTCCTCCTGGTCGGATTTGTGCCATGGGTTTGTGGGCGCCTTTACTGGAGGCCACCAAGCCCATGGCCAGGCAAGCGACCTGCACGTCATTCCCCAGAAGGAGGCGAGAGTCTGCGCAAGTATATAAAGAGGTTCAGCCGGATACAATACAATATCCCTGATGTTCACCCTGCCGCCATCATCAGCGCGTTCCATCAGAACGTGCGTAACCGCAAGATGCGCAAAGAGCTGGCAATGAACAAGGTGAAAGATGTGGCAGAACTCTATGTTCTTGCTGACAGATGTGCCCGAGCTGAAGAGGGAAGGAAGTACCCCGGCGAAGATGCCGGCGTGGAAACCGACTCCTCAGATGAGGATACTATCGTCCCGGCGAAGAAAGGCCGGCGCCGCAACAGGAAGCGCAAAGGTAAAGCCGTGCTTGCCGTCGAGGGGTCTGATGACACCGGCTCCGCAAAGAAAACCAAGGCAGATGACCCCGGCAAGGAAATTGCCGGATGTGTCGCTTGTCGGGCCTTGGCGGCTGCCGGGAAGCCAGGAAACTCTGACAAGCAATACTGCAAGATCCATCGCACCAAAGGCCATGATCTCCAGAACTGCCGACAGGTTGAGCTCCTTGTTGAGAAGCAGAGGGCTCAATATGAGAGGTGGGACAAAGAGAAGGGCCAGGACGGTGCTGAGGGGTCCGGTAAGATGCGTGACGGCCAGGCTGGTCGTCGCGACAAGGATAAACAGCAGGAGAGGCCCGCCCGGGGCCGCGACAGAAAGCCAGAAGACGACGATAACGAAGAGGACGACGAGTCCGGTGGCCAAGAGTTTCAGAAAGCTACAGAGGCCATGTGCGTCGACGGCGGCGCCTCGCTGCATACTTCTCACCGCCGGCTTAAACAGTGGGCACGTGAGATTACAGCGGCAGAGCCGTCGTTTGATGCCCAAAGGCCGCTGAAGTGGTCCAGCACACCTATCATTTTTGACACTGAGGATCACCCTGATCGCACTACTACGGTCGGGTGCTTGCCATTGTTGGTTTCACCAACAGTACGCAACCTCAAGGTGACAAAGATGCTAGTCGATGGCGGGGCCGGTCTGAACTTAATCTCGCCTGCCGTGATCGAGAAATTGCAGATTCCTGATGGAGACCTCGAAGAAACGGGCACGTTTCAGGGGGTCAACCCGGGAAGAAGTCAACCAAAGGGGAAGGTCATGCTGCCCGTGACTTTTGGGAGTGATCTGAACTACAGGACAGAAAGGGTTGTGTTCGACGTTGCCAAGATCCCCTTGCCTTACAACAGGATCCTTGGCCGCCCAGCGCTGGCCAAGTTCCAGGAGGCGTCGCATTACGCCTACAACACCTTGAAGATGCCAGGACCTTTGGCGATCATCACCATCCCCTCCGACAAGAAGGATGCGCTAATTTGCGCTGACCAAATCTACCAACAAGCAGTTGCAGCAGCCGCCACTGCTAAGGCGCTTGCTCATACCGCTGGAGCCCCGGGAAGACAAAAGAAGAAGACCGGTGAGACCTCAGGCACCCACTCTGGCAAGCGCACCTCTTCGGAGTGTAGCGCTCCCGTCGAGGACGTGCCAGAGAGCTCCGCCGACAGAAACAAGAAGTCCAGGGCCACACCGCCAGGAACCAAGAAGGTTTCTGTCGAGGAGGACGGCACGGGAGGAGCTTTTACTATAAGCTCCACCCTTGACAACAAATAGGAAGACACGCTCGTCACCTTCCTGCGGGCGAATGTCGATGTGTTTGCATGGCAAGCATCCGACATCCCCGACGTTCCCAGGGAGGTGATTGAGCACCACCTTGCTGTCTGTCCTCATGCGCGGACCGTCAAGCAGAAGGTCAGGAAGCAAGCTTTGGAACGACAATAGTTCATCACAGAGGAGATCCGGAAACTAGAAGCAACGGGTTTGGTAAGAGGAGTGCTCCATCCAACGTGGTTGGCCAATCCGGTGGTAGTGAGCAAGGCAAATGGGAAGTGGAGGTTGTGTATTGATTATACAGATATCAATAAGGCTTGTCCCAAAGACCCCTTCCCATTGCCGCGCATCGACCAGATTGTTGACTCCACAGCTGGGTGTGATCGGTTGTCATTCCTTGATGCCTACTCCGGCTACCACCAGATCTTCATGACAAGGGAAGATGAAGAGAAAACGACATTCATCACCCCATGTGGTACGTATTGTTTTATACGGATGCCTTTTGGGTTGAAGAGTGCTGGTTCAACGTTTGCAAGGGCGGTCCAGATTGGTTTTGAACCCCAGCTCCATAGAAATATGGAAGCTTATATGGATGATATAGTGGTCAAAACCAAGGACAGGGCAACCCTCGTATCGGATATTACAAGAAACATTTGCAAACCTACGCAAGATAAATCTCAAGCTGAACCCTGAGAAGTGCGTCTTCGGCGTCCCGTCCGGCAAGCTTCTCGGGTTCTTTGTGTCACAGTGGGATAGAGGCCAATCCGGACAAGATCAAAGCTATAGAGCAGATTGAAGCACCCAAGCGAGTCATGGATGTGCGTCGGCTTGCTGGTTGCATTGCCGCCATGAGCAGGTTCATTTCCAAGTCCGCCGAGCGCGCCCTTCCCTTTTTCAAGATTTTGAAAAAGGCGGGCCCGATGGAGTGGACGCCAGAAGGCGAAGCAGCATTGCAAGATCTGAAGAGGTACCTCTCTTCCGCACCAACACTAGTCACGCCTAGGCCACAGGAACCGTTGCTGCTATATTTGGCGGCAACGAACCAGGTGGTCAACGCTGCACTAGTGGCACAGAGAGAGATTGATGATGAGGTAATAGCAGCGACGAAGCCCGATGCCGCCGATGCAGAGAAAATGATGCAGCACCCGGTCTACTTTGTTAGTTCCCTCCTGCAGGGGGCTAGATCAAGGTACTCCGGTGTGCAAAAACAGCTCTTCGGCCTTCTTATGGCCTCGAGGAAGCTGCGTCACTACTTCCAGGCACACAAAATCACTGTCGTCACTCGCCTCCCTCTCTAACGGATATTGCACAATCCAGACGCAACGGGAAGGATCGTAGAGTGGGCACTGGAACTGTCCAGCTTTGGCCTCAGGTTTGAGAGTACATCAACGATTAAAAGCCGAGTCCTGGCGGAGTTCGTTGCGGAATGGACCGCGATGCCTGACGAATAAGCCCAAGAGACTGCTCTCCCCGGGAAGGAGGCAAGTTGCGACTGGATCATGTACTTTGATGGAGCTTTCTCCTTACAGGGCGCCGGGGCTGGCGTACTGCTTGTCGCGCCCACAGGAGAGCACCTCAAGTACGTGATCCAGATGCACTTCCCCACGGAGGTGTCAACAAACAATACGGCTGAGTAGGAAGGACTGCTTGCTGGTCTTAGGATCGAGGCGGACCTCGGAATCAGGAAACTCGTCGTCAGGGGCGACTCGCAGCTTGTCGTCAAGCAAGTCAACAAGGATTACCAGAGCCCGTTGATGAAGACCTACGTCGATGAAGTGAGAAAGCTGGAAGAGCATTTTGACGGTATACAGGCAGAATACGTTCCCCGAGCGGAGAATGACATCGCCGATTACCTGTCAAAGTGCGCTGCCCTCAAGCTACCTGTGGAACCAGGTACCTTTGTGCTTCAGCTAACTCAGCCATCCGTTGGTCCGTCAACAGAGAAAAACAAGAGGAGGAAATCAGGGCCCGGCAAGTACTTCCCCGCCGAGCTCCCCGGAGCCACTGGCAAGAATGTTGCCGGGGACACTGAGCCCGCCACGGGACGACTAGCTCCGGCAGAGCGTCAAGCTGTTGCCGTCCAGACAGCCGCTCCTATAGCGGAGGAAATGCCTTTAGTCCTCGTTGTTGAGCCCCAGGCTCCAGCGTGGGCACAACATACCATCCGATTCCTCCAAACTGGGGAACTTCCTGAGGAGCAGGAAGAAGCGAAAAAAGTAGCCCGTCGATCTGCTACGTACCAGTTCGTCGATGACGTCCCATACAGAAAAAGACCGAACGGCGTGAAATTGAAGTGTATCCCTCAAGAGCAAGGACTGGGGCTGTTGGCAGAGATACATGGAGACATATGTGGATCCCACATAGGGTCAAGAGCCCTTGCCGGCAAGGCATTTCGGCAAGGCTTCTTCTGGCCCACCGCCCTCCAGCATGTGACGACACTAGTCACCAGGTGTGAAGTGTGTCAGTTCCATTCAAAGAAGCTTCATCAGCCAGCTCAAGCCCTTCAAACCATTCCTCTCTCCTGGCCTTTCACGGTCTGGGGGCTCGACATACTGGGCCCTTTCCCCCGTGCTGTCAGGGGCTTTGAGTACTTGTATGTTGGAATCGACAAGTTCACAAAGTGGCCAGAGGTGGAGGCAGTGAGGAAGGTCACAGCTCAGTCAGCCGTCAAGTTCTTCAATGGACTAGTGTGCCGTTTTGGTGTACCCAATAGGGTCATCACCGACAACGGCACACAGTTCACAAGCCGCACCTTCATGCAATATACCCAAGACCTCGGCGGCAAAGTCTGTTTCGCTTCCGTTGCTCACCCACGAAGCAATGGTCAAGCTGAGAGGGCAAATGCTGAAGTACTGTGGGGCTTAAGGACAAAGACCTTTGACAGGCTGCACAAGAGTGGAAGGCGCTGGATTGATGAGTTGCCAAGGGTTCTTTGGTCGATCAGAACGACGCCAAATCGAGCCACCGGCCAGACACCCTTTGCCCTAGTATACGGGGCAGAAGCAGTTCTCCCCACTAAACTCATATACGGGTCACCTCGAGTGCTCGCTTATGATGAGCTTGAGCAAGAGCAACTGCGGCAAGATGACGCAATGCTCCTTAAGGAAGATCGTCTTCGGGCGGCTGTGAGAGTAGCGCGCTACCACCAAGCCTTGCGCCGCTATCATAGCCGCAAGGTTCATGCCCAAAGCCTTAAGGAAGGCGACCTTGTCCTTCGGCGCGTTCAATCGGCCAA
This sequence comes from Aegilops umbellulata, assembly GCA_032464435.1. Lineage (NCBI taxonomy): Eukaryota > Viridiplantae > Streptophyta > Magnoliopsida > Poales > Poaceae > Aegilops > Aegilops umbellulata. Next base: position 186,895,550 of record CP136055.1, read on the forward strand.
GAATTCCAACAAGTTGACGCCGAAGTGGGAACGACCTTATCGGGTAATACGAGTCACCAGGTCCGGTGCAGTCCGCCAGGACACCGAAGATGCCGTTCCGGTGAGTAACTCCTGGAACATTGAGCATCTTCGCAAGTTTTACCCGTGAGGCGCGGCTTGCCAGGCCCCCCCGGCAAGCCACCTTTTGTACAAACCTTGCTGATGATGCATGTAACCCTTTGTACAAAGCCAGGCGCAGACCCTGAGCATAAATAAACGAAGCGCTGGAGCCCTAAGTTATAGCATGCATGCTAGGTCGAGTCTCGTCCTTGGTTAGGGTTGATAGTGCTTACCGGCGACTAACCCCTAGCTTAGAGGTCGAGTGCGCGTCTCTTTGTCTTTCTCTTTGTCTTCTTTGGTTCGCAGGGCACACAGATATCCTTGCCAAACCACTTGAAAAGCTCAAGGGAACGGACCAGCATCTAGGCCCCGGCAAGCCAGTATTGCCGGGGGCTGCAAGAGCAAAGATTCACCCACGGCAAACCAGGGTTGCCGGGGACTACAGGTTCAGATAAGTTCTTCATCCCTTATCATGCATTCCCTTATGGATTGAGGTATGTGAAACCTCGTTTTTCCCTAAGGCTACCATGCTCCCCTAACTCTAGGTCCTAGGGCTTGTTCCTGGGGCCAAGTTTGGTCGTAGTTGCGGCAGCAAAAGGACGAAACGTGGAGCTTGAACCCGCCTCATCCCTGCCTCCGCCAAGAGCGTGAGAAAGGTCGAGCAAAGTGGGAAGGCGGCAAGGCCTGCTGCCGGGCAAGGAAGTGTTTATCTTGGAGATATCAAGGATTTACTCCTTGATGTGGGTTCCGCCCACAAACAAATGACCCGGAAAGCATCCCTTTTTCATTAAAAACATTCCACTCAGGTACGGTCCATAGGGAATGAAAAACATGAATAATGGGATTACAAGTTTTAAATTCAACAAAAGCCCGAAGGCTTACAAACTAAAAAGAGATAAGGTGCCCGTAATCCCTTTCTTGTCCCTCTCCTGAGGAGGCAGGTCAAGGAGGCGAAAAGGACAAAAGGAGCGCCTAGGCAAGCTACGTGTGGCAGAAGACAACAAGAGAACATCTCGGTGGCGGTTCGAAGGCTGGATGGTGATGGCGGCGCTGGAAGCAGAGCTCGAAGACGAGGCGGCAGGACGTCAGCACGCGTCTAAGGCGTCAGTGCCCGCGTACTCCGATCTGATGGCCTTGCCGCCCGCCCTCTTCCTCTTCCGTAGCCTCCCAACGCCAGCCGCCCAAGGAGACGACCCCAAGAAGTTCACGGAGCCGGCGACACGGATGATGGGGTCCCCGGTGCGGCACGGAGCGGCGCCCGACACCTAGTCAGACCCGTCATCCTGCCGCCTACCGCCCTCATCGTCACTGCCGCTGTCCTCCTTGTCACTCCCGCCCGAGGAGGAGTCTTCACTATCAGAAGAGCTCTCCACGCAGCACCTTGCACGGGTCCCAAAGAGCCCGAAGACCTTGATGGAGAGAAGGCCACCCTCCACCAGCTTAAAATGGAGAGTGAGCCCATCCGTCAAGCAGTGGATATGAGCAAACGTCTTCCATCCCCGAGGAAGATACATCACATGAGGGGCGGGGAAGTCGACGCGGACCTGCGTGCCACTGATCCCGCAGCCCCTCATGTGCAGCCGCAACGACTCCGGCGGATCCAGCTCCATCTCCCGCGCAAATGGAGTCGGGAGACAAAGGCGACGGCGTGGCGGCCGGCGCAGCCTAACGAAGAACTCACAAGGGTCGTCCCCAACGTGGCCCTCCACTGGAGGAGGAGCTGCTGGCGGAGGCGAGGCCGGCGCTCCGCCCCGTCCTCCTCTCCCCCGAGCGCCCCAGCCTCGCCCACGGCCTCGCCCCCTCCCCCTTCCCCTCACGGTTGGCTCTGCCACCGCGGGCGCAGGAGAAGGAGGGACGCGTTGTCGAGCGGCGACCCTCGCCGCCACCCTCGAAGAACCGGGATTCCCTCTCTCCATGACAAACGGAAGGGAGGAGCGAAGGCTGAAGGAAGAAGAAGATGGGAGAATGCGGGACGCCATCCCCCCTCCCGCTCTTTATAAAGGAGCGGGGTTGGAGCTCGGCCGCCCCGATCGACCAATCAAGACGCAGAAGGCGCAGGGAACCGGGGCCGACCCGCTGCCCCAACCAGCGATGGCCCGGCTTCCCGCCTCCACCGTTTGCCGCCCCAAGCGCATGGGATACACGTGGCGAACGTGCACTGCCGAGGGGACGGGTGAGACGACCTCTCCCCACCCCGTGATCGTGGGGAGCGGACGCCTTGAAGACCTCGCCTCAGCCCCTATTCAGTAAATGGACCGCGCCTCCGTGCCTTCCTCCATTTACGGAGAAGGCGCGAACCGTCCCTTTGCTACGACGTGACGCATGCATGCAGAGCTCAACCCCACGCGTGCAGCTCACGTCACGCCCACCTCCCCACGCCGCGCCACGCGCGGGAGTCGTGGGAAGCACAACGCGCGAAGAAAACTTACCGCGGTAAAAACCGCCCCGCCTGCCCACGCACCGTTTTTGTGCCTGGCCCAACAACGCGTTGTGCTTATATGTGGCCCAGGCCCGGGGGCTCCTGTCGATGTACAAAAAGAGGGGTACACTTTTTGTACCCCTATAACTGTGCACGGGCAGTCTGAGCCACGGGCACCACCACACCGAGCAAGGCAAGGGAGGTAAGCCAAGGTAAGGCCAAAACCCAAGAGAACTGGAGCAACGCCAAGGCCAAGACCACGAAGAGCAAAGGGGACGAAGCGTACTCCCCCGGCAAGATCCTTGTCGGGAGGCAGTTTTAGCAAACCCGACAAGACCCCTGCCGCGGCAATTCACCCCACGCCTACGAAGCGAGTCACACTTGAGTCCACTGCCGCCATGGGAAAAGGATTTGGGAGACATCCCCGTGGTGGCATGCAGATCTTTGTGAAGACATTCAAGATCAGGCACGCACTATGGAAGATGACAACCCTTGGCGGGATCCTAGCCAAGGAGGACCACAAGGCCCCCGGCAAGCGCCTTGCCGGGGATGACAGCAGGCGCCTCGGCAAGACCCTTGCCGGGGCCCCGGCAAGACCCTTGCAGAGGACACCCACAGGGCCACCATCAGGCCCACGCCGATTAAACCCCCACCACCATGGGCATGCAGCTGCCGACCCAACCAGCTGGGCAGGCGCCTGCGTGGCGGCATGCAGATCTTCGTGGAGACCCACCACTACGCCACCTCAGCTGCCTGCCTACCTACATGGCATCTCAGGCATCGCTGGCCAGGGCGCGTGTCGACACACGAAGGAGCGGCAAAGGACAAGACATGTATCTCCCCCGTCCCTGATAAAGCAAGGACACCTAAGCAAGACACATTAAATGTGCCTTGTCATGTAATGCGAGGGATAACCTCACATCACTGTACCCTTTCCACCTCCTGTGTGCCACTGTGGCAACCCGTTTTCTATAAAAGGAGGCCCGAGGCGACCAGGAGAAGGATTCGGCCTTTTGGAGCTCCTCACGCCCCATAGCTAGCTCAAGAATACAGATATACAATCCACCAAATTAGGAGTAGGATTTTACGCATCCTTGCGGCCCGAACCTGGGTAAACGAACCGTGTGCTATCTGTTTGATCCGCTCTTCTCACGACCCCGCGCCCCGCCAACTGTAGTAGGGATTCTTGTGATCCCATAGGTGTCATTCCCACCGACAATCATGCATTAGAACTACTTGGGACCAAATAAATTTGACATGCAAGCTCAAGAACAGGGTCACCTAAGCAGCAAAAATTTGCAATAAATAACGCACTAGAACAAAAACTAATTGGACCATTGGAGGAGTCACATACCGAAGAACAATCCCCCAAAGCAGTTTTATGAGTGGAGCTTTGAGGAAGGAGATCGAAAATCGTAGCAAGATGAGCTAGAACACGGGTTTGAGTTGTGTGGTGATTTTTTCTGGAGGAAGACGAAGTGTGTGGGTGCAAGAATAAGTGGAGGGGGCCACATGGGGCCACGAGGCACAGGGCGCGCCCCAGGGGGGTGGGAGCACCTTGTGCCCTCGTGGCCAAGCGGTGGCTCCCCCTGGTGTGTTCTCAATGCCAGATATTCTTAAATATTCTACAAAAAATCATATTTCATTTTCAGGACATTTGGAGAAGTTTATTTTCGGGGTATTTTATATTGCAAGGATAATTCAGAAAACAGACAGAAAATACTATTCTTGCTATATTTAATCTAAATGACAGAAAGTAAAAAGGAGGGTACAAAGAGTTGTGCTTTCTAACTTCATCCATCTCATGCTCATCAAAAGGAATCCACTAACAAGTTGATCAAGTCTTGTTAACAAACTCATGCTGAATCGCATGAAACCGGAGAATTTTCGAATAGCACTAGGTTACCTCAATGGGGATATGCACGTCCCCGATAATAAGAATACCATATTTCTTCTTGACAGTAGGAAGAGGAAATTCAAAACCTCCAATAGTAATCGATGAAAATTTTCCAATAGAATTGATACTGTGGACTGGAGGTTGTTTCCACGGAAAGTGTTATGCCTCTCTCATTAACATGAAAAGTGACATTGCCTTTGTTGCAATCAATAACAGCCCCTGCAGTATTCAAAAAGGGTCTACCAAGGATAATCGACATACTATCATCCTCGGGAATATCAAGAATAACAAAGTCCGTTAAGATAGTCACGTTTGCAACCACAACAGGCACATCCTCACAAATACTGACAGGTATAGCAGTTGATTTATCGACCATTTGCAAAGATATTTCAGTAGGTGTCAACTTATTCAAATCAAGTCTATGATATAATGAGAGAGGCATAACACCAACACCGGCTCCAAGATCACATAAAGCAGTTTTGACATAGTTTCTTTTAATGGAGCATGGTATAGTTGGTACTCCTAGATCTCCTAGTTTCTTTGGTATTCCACCTTTAAAAGTATAATTAGCAAGCATGGTGGAAATTTCAGCTTCCGGTATCTTTCTTTTATTTGTAACTATATCTTTCATATACTTAGCATAAGGATTCATTTTAAGCATATCAGTCAAACGCATACGCAAAAAGATAGGTCTAATCATTTCAGCAAAGCGCTCAAAATCCTCATCATCCTTTTTCTTGGATGGTTTGGGAGGAAAAGGCATGGGTTTATGAACCCATTGTTCTCTTTCTTTATCGTGCTTATGTCCTACTCCGATGGTGCTCCAAGATATTTTGTACTGCATCTCACACGGTTAGTGATAATAAACTATGTGCGGTCTACTTGATTTTTCATCCTGATTTGAAATGCATAATTGGGCCAAAGCGGCACAGGAGGGTGTTTGAATTGCTAGAACTTTTATCTGAAGTGAACATGTAACTATACGTGTGTCGTCAAAAAAATTGGAATTATTGAGGGTTTGTTTGCACATTTTTATACATTAACTTTGTTTTCTAGGCATTTCGGGTGCACAATTCAAAATTAAACTACATGTACATGCTCTGGTGCACCAAAATGGGTAGTAAAATCGTATATTTGTCCATGGGTTGATGCTTATGTCCCATGCAAGAAATGGTGATGAGTTTCGAACACCTCGTCACTATGGCTCGCTGGCAAACATTGAGATACCTGGTTTTGAAATTCTAGTAAATCCAAAACTCGACTGAAATTCATGAACCTTGGCATGCTATCATGGAATGGCATCAGCATGCTGTGGTAAAAACATTGTCCCATTTAGGGCAGGTTTTGGTATAAGCTTCTCACAAGAAGCCTCATGGTTCCGGTAGGGAACGTTTCACATTTGTGGATGAAATGATATTCGTTGCCTCTTCTTGCTTTCAAATTTTTTCTGGTGTCAACATAGAACAACAGGAGTGTCATGTTAAATTTTGGAATTTTTGGGGGTTCTTTTGGACATTTTTATATATTAACTGAGTTTTCTAGGCATTTATGTGCATAAATCAACTTTGAACTAAAGGCACATGCTCTAGTGCATAAAAATGGGTTGAAAAAACAAATGTGTGTCCTTGGTTGCATGCTTAGGTCCAATGCAAGAAATGGGAATGAATGTCACACACCTCGGCACTGTCGCTTGGCAGCAAACATTGAGATACTTGGTTTAAAAATTCTAGTAAATCCAAAACTCATCTGAAATTCATGAAACTTGGCATGCTATCATGGAATGGCATCAACATGTTCTGGTAAAAATATAGTCCCATTTGGGGCAGGTTTTGGTATAAGCTTCTCACAAACCAGAGCTTCTCACAACAAGCCTCATGGTTTCGGTAGGGAACGTGTCACCTTTGTGGATGAAACGATATTCATTCCCGCTTCTTAATTTCAATTTTTTTTCTGGTGTCAACATAGAACAACAGGAGAGTCGTGTTAAATTTTAGATTTTTTCGGGGTTCGCTTGGACATTTTTACACATTAACTGAGTTTTCTATGCATTCATGTGCATAATTCAAATTTGAACTATAGGCACATGCTCCAGTGCATAAAAATGAGTTGAAAACTCAAATGTGTGTCCTTGGTTGCTGATAGGGTCAAAGGTGTCCCGTCTTTCGATGTGATGGTGGCTATCGTTTTGGACGAAGTCGACTTTGACGATCCGACTACGAACGTAAGAGGACGTCGCTCCTTAGCAATCGCTAAACCAACTCCGAGAGGTTACTGACCACTCCGGAGCATGATCAACCTGACCACGAAGGTCTGTTTCCTGCAGAAAAACGAAGAACAAGCAAGAAACTAAGATTGCAATTTGGATATTGCGAATATAAGAGGAAAGCTTTATTGATCAAGGTGGGGTTCTGTGACGCCTTGGTCAGGTCGTTGAACACAAACGAAGTACGCGAAGTTGCAGCTATGGTGAACTTTTAATCTAAACAAAACCCAAAGTCTAAACGACGCCCTAAGGGCTGTATATATGGAGGAAGAGGGGGGAATTTCGTGGACCTTGGAAGAGGAGTCCGAAACCAACCCTAACTCTTGTTTCCCCACACATACGGACTCTAAAAACAGCCTATACTTAAGTATTTCGAAAATACATGGGCCTGGCCCAATATTAAGGTGAAGCAGCACCTAGAATAGCCTCTAGACGAAATTTATGAAGTGGCATCTTGTATATTTCGTCCAAGGCTTCATGCACTCCTTATGGTGGCTTCAAAGTCCTGAAATCATCACTTGTAACTCCGTTCTTGATCCCCTTGCGCATGCCATCAACTCCATGCCCAATGATCATCCTTCTCCAAGCTAGGCCCTTCATTTGTAAGCAAAACAAATGTATCCAATTTAGGCAGTATCATATTCTCATGAACATTAGAATCATTACGAAGAAACGAAAGTACCTGGTAATTTAATTGGCATGCGCGAGCTCTAGTAATCGGTCTAGTATGTATAGTAGCAGGGGTTGTGGGTGTAACAATGGTATTGATGTCCTCATCAGTTGCACGCTTAGGTCCCATGCCAGAAATGGGAATGAATGTCAAATACCTCGGCACCGTCGCTTGGCCGCAAACATTGAGATACATTGTTATAAAATTCTAGTAAATCCAAAACTTGTGTGAAATTCATTAAACTTGGCATGCTATCATGGAAGACATCATCATAATGTGGAAAAAACATTGTCCCATTTGGGGCGGGTTTGGGTATGAGCTTCTCACAAACCAGAGCTTCTCACAATAATCCTCATGGTTCCATAGGGAATGTGCCTCCTTCGTGGATGAAACAATATTATTCGTTGCCTCCTCTTGCTTTGAAATTTTGCCCTACTGGAAACAAAGAGCAACAGGAGTGTCGTGTTAAAATTTGGAACTTTTCGTGGTTCGTTTGGACATTTTTATACATTAACTGAGTTTTCTAGGCATTTTATGCATAGTTCAATTTGAACTACATGCGCATGCTCCAGTGCAGAAAAACCGGCTCAAAAATCAAATGTGTGTCCTTAGGTGCATGCTTAGGCCCCATGCAAGAAACGGGAATGAATATCAAACAACAGGGCACCGTTTCTTGCTAGCAAAACGTTGAGATACTTTGTTTTTAAATTCTAGTAAATCCAAAACTCGACTGAATTTCATGAAACTTGGAATGCTATCATGGGATGTCATTGAACATGTTGTGGTATTTTTCGTGTCCAATTTGAGAGAAGGCGCACTCGAATCAACAGCCAACAATGGCATTTTGAAACAAATAGTTGCCACCTTATCATCTTAAATGTTTCTATTATTTAAATCATGAGCGGTCTTTTAACTGATGTCTACTACACAACCTTCTTCTTGTAGACTCATGTTGGGTGTGACAGCGTGGATTTTGCCTTCTCTATTTTTCCGGACTTCATTTTCCCTTGCTTTGAAATTTGGTTTTGGAATCAATTCAAATGGACTTAAACACTTGGGCATGTCCTTGATTTTCACCCAACTGACCCATCCATCTCTCACTCAACTTTCTTTCTCGGAAAAATCCCAAAAATGTTCCAAGGAATTCTCTTCTGAAACTCAATTTAGAAACTTGTGCTCCAAAGCAACCCTCATTTTTATTGCTTCCAAAAATCTAAGAAAATTCCCAAATATTATTTGAACCTTGGCCCACCTCCCTATGCAAAAAATATTACAAACTTATTTGGAATATTTTTGCAACAGGAAATCATTTCTGTTCTGACCTCAAAATGCACTTTCTACAGCAAGTGCATTTTTCCTTGATCCAATGAGGCTGAATTTTCTTGAGCTTGATTACCTTCCTAAATAAACCTTAACTCCAGGAGCTTAGCCCTAATCACCTTCTAAAAGACCTCCAAACTTGGCGACCAAGTTTCTAACCAGAAACTTGATGAGGACATCAATACCATTGTTACACCCACAGCCCCTGCTGCTATACATACTGGACCAATTACTACAGCTCGCGCACGCCAATTGAATTATCAGGTACTTTCGTTTCTTGGTAGTGATTCTAATGTTCATGAGAATATGATGCTGCCTAAATTGGATACATTTGTTTTGCTTACAAATGAAGGGCCTAGCTTTGAGAAGGATGATCATTGGAGCAAGAACAAGCATGGAGTTGATGGCATGCGCAAGGGAGACAAGAACAGAGTTTCAAGTGATGATTTTAGAACTTTGAAGCCACCATAATGAGTGCATGAATCCTTGGACGAAATATACAAGATGCCACTTCATAATTTTCGTCCGGAGGCTATTCTAGGTGCTGCGTCACCTTCTTTTTGGGCCAGGCCCATGTAATTTCGAAATACTACAATATAGGCTGTTTTTAGAGTCCGTATGTGTGGGGAAACAAGAGTTAGGGTGGGTTTCAGACCCCTCCTCCAAGGGCCACGAAATTCCGCCCCCCCCCCCTCTTCCTCCATATATACAGCCCCTAGGGCATCGTTTAGACTTTGGGTTTTGTTTATATTAAAAGTTCGCCATAGCTGCAACTTCGCGTACTTCGTTTGTGTTCAACGACCATACCAAGGCGTCACAGAACCCCACCTTCATCAATAAAGCTTTCCTCTTTTATTCGCAATATCCAGATTGCAATCTTAGTTTCTTGCTTGTTCTTCGTTTGCCTGCAGGAAACAGACCTTTGTGGTCAGGTTGATCGTGCTCCGGCGTGGTCAATAACCTCTCAGAGTTGGTTTAGCGATTGCCAAGGCGTGACGTCCTCGCACGTTCGTAGTCGGATCGTCAAGGTCGACTTCCTCCAAAACGACAGCCACCATCTCATCGAAAGACGGGACACCTTTGCCTCTATCAAAACTTGCCAACAAGCTCAAGTCCGATCTGGTCGGCCTGACAGTGTGTGATCAAATTTCCTAGACTAAACACTGCAAGGACAATGCGAGGGACAAGGTTTGCCAACGAGCAGGCGTTGTTTTGACCATGCCATCGTGATGACCGCGTGAGGACATGGCCCTGGCATCGCGTCCGATGTGCTCTACGAGGCGCCATTGTCTCTGTTTCGCGTGTGATCGAGCCAGAGCTCGCCGACGACTACTGCACCGCGCCAGCCCCTCCGTCTCTTGACCCTTGACCGGTCCCTGGCGCTCGCCAATGCCGGAGAAGTTGCAGCGAGCACGGGCGCGCCGCGGCCAAAAGCCACAGTGCGCCCCGTGCCCCTGTCTTCTTCCTCCACAGCCCCATGTGCTCGTCCGCACGTTCCACAGCCCCCACGTGAGTGCTGCACCCCTCCAGCCCTTGCTGACACTGTTCGTCGTCGCTTGCCGGCTTCTAGAGAGCTCCGGCGGAGCCATGTACCCCCTTCCCCTCCGGCTATAAATTTGAGCCCCTCCCATCGCTCTAAGCATCCCAAACCCACCACACAACCTCCACATAGCCGTTGGATAGCCGTAGCCCGGCCGGGCAGGCCTCTGGCCACCGTCCTCTCTTTCTTGCTGGCGATCCCCCGTAGCTCTCCTCCTTGCTCCGGTGCCCCTCGATCTCGAGTAGCTGCTCAGGCGACTCCCTGAAGGTCCACTGGTGCCGTCTGGACGCGTTGCAGCCCCTAGGACCGCGCCACTCCGTCGTCTTCTTCCTCTTTGGCGAGACCCGACCACAGCCGCCGCTCGCGAGCTTGGTTGTGAGCAGCTCCGGCCACCTCTTGTCGAGCCACGGGTACAAGCAGGTGCGCCTCGATCCCCTCTCTCTTTCTATCCCTCTGGTTTCACCCAAGGATCCCTCCTCACCGGCGTAAGCTCCGGCGAAGCATCGTCGTTGCTTTGTTTCTCTCCCCCCCATACCTGACCAGCGGGGCCCACTGTCAGCATCTCCACTCTTGCCCGAAGCGGTACGAGTGGAGGCGTATTCTGAGAATAGGTCTTTGATGTCACCCCCTGGTTTTCTGTTTATTCAAATTTAATTCAAAATTTTGACCAGCACTTTGACCAGCCATAACTCCTAACCTACAAGTCCAAATGAGTTGATTCTTTTTGCATTGTGTTTTTTTTGAAAAGTTCTAGCAGCACCACAAAGTTGAGATTTTCCTTGCTGTCTAGAATTTCTGGTGATTTTCAGAGTGGTTCTTGATATTTTATTTTGCTGTTTTTAAATATTTTTAGAGGGAGAAGCTTGTCTTGAAGATCACCAGTAGGAGTGTGAACCTCCTCTGTACTATGGCAAGCCACACCAACATTTGGATGGTGTCATTTCAATATCTATGATTTTTCAACTTTAATATGAGTTATTTGCATGCATTTAAATTATTCAAATAAATATTGTTTAGTGCTAGTTACTTTGCCATGCTTGAATTGCTTCAGTGTGGTACTGGTTGAATGCTTGAGCTAGTTTAAGTCAGTAGAAGAAATTTTCATTGAAGTGACTATGCTTTCATGAATAATGGTAGTTTCTTTTTGTGATAAAATGATTTTAATATATTATGGGATAATTACAATGATGAATGTTAATAACCAGTAGAATAGAACCAATAAAGTTTAATTGGTGAGTAGTGCAAGTAAGAAACTTTGATGATGTTGATCTGTCGCTTTGAGTAATATGTTTTGCATGTCGAGTAGTTGCATGATTATGGCATATGATGACTTGAGTTATTTTATTTTCAAGATTAACCTGATGTTAATCCAACTTGAACATAACATTGATCGAGTCATGGTGCCGTTGAATCGAGTTTTTCCCAGAGCGACTACATTTACCTGGGGAGGTCCTGATTCGGTCCGTTATCGTGCCTCTGGTCGGTACCTCCAATGATGCAAGGTTATAGGCGTGCAGTATGCTACCTCTTGAGCACTGCGTTGGTTTTCCCTTGAAGAGGAAAGGGTGATGCAGCAAACTAGCGTAAGTATATCCCTTAGTTTTTGAGAACCAAGGTATCAATCCAGTAGGAGGCTACGCGTGAGTCCCTCGCACCTACACAAAACAAATAAATCCTCGTAACCAACGCGATAAGTGGTTTTCAATCCCTTCACAGTCACTTACGAGAGTGAGATCTGATAGATATGATAGGATAATATTTTTGGTATTTTTGTGATAAACATGCAAAGTAAAATAAAAGCAAACGAAATAACTAAGTGTTGGAAGATTAATATGATGAAGATAGACCCGCGGGCCATAGGTTTCACTAGTGGCTTCTCTCAAGAGCATAAGTATTTTATGGTGGGTGAACGAATTACTGTTGAGCAATTGACAGAATTGAGCATAGTTATGAGAATATCTAGGTATGATCATGTATATAGACATCACGTCCGAGAAAAAAAGACCGACTCCTGCCTGCATCTACTACTATTACTTCACTCATCGACCGCTATCCAGCATGCATCTAGAGTATTAAGTTCAAGAAAACAGAGTAACGCCTTAAGCAAGATAACATGATGTAGAGGGATAAATTCATGCAATATGATAAAAACCCCATCTTGTTATCATCGATGGCAACAATACAATACGTGCCTTGCTTCCCCTACTGTCACTGGGAAAGGACACCGCAAGATTGAACCCAAAGCTAAGCACTTCTCCCATTGCAAGAAAAACCAATTGATGAGGACATGACTACCTTGGATACGACCAAAAATATTGCATACATGCATATTTGTCAGGTAATTTCTAGTGTCAACTATTCAATAATCTATTTATATTATCCAGAACAAAAATACTTCACACACTTTTGTGTTTTGTCTAATTGCAGGTGTATGGGACATTTGTACAATACACATATGAAGATAAGGGAAAAAGAGAAGTTTATGTGTTGTTCAAAAAGTCCCTTCACCTCACTTTTGGGCCAAGGGAAGATAGAGTCCATGTCTCTCACGTTCTGGATTCAGATTCGGACTACACAGACATACCTGACTCAAAACGGCAAGAACTTTTTCATACCAACTCCGAATTGGGTGATTCTTTTTTTGTTGGAAAGTAGATTTCGTCCTCTTTCCACTCCAATTGGATTCACCTTCAAATTCTTCCGGAGCATTGAGATATGGACGAAACAATCTGACGCTGCAGCAGAATCCGAGTCAAACAACAAGTCCAAAGGTGTTGCATCACCTCCACTTGGGCCCATGAGCCTTGTATGACCTAGTGTTGGTGTTAGCCTGCCTTGGGACGTCCTCCCACCTCCTTGGCCGCCACCCCTTGCTCCTATATAAGTAGATCCACCTAGTAGCTTTTTCCTTGGGATTTGTTTAGTTAAAAGTTAGCCAACGCAACTTCGTGTACTTCGTTTGTGTCCAACGACCAGACCAAGACCGCTTTCGGATCCCCACCATTATCAATACTCCATCCATATTCGCAATATTCAGATTGCTTTATCATATTCTTGCATGTTCTTCGATTGCTTGCAGGAATAGACCTTCGTGGTCAGGCTGATCGTGCTTCCAGCATCATCAGTAACCTCGGGAGATTGGTTCAGCGATTGCTAAGGCGCAACGGCGTGCACATTTGTAGTCGGATCGTCCAAGTCGTCTCCACCAAATCGATAGTTATCATCTCATCGAAAGATCGGGACACCCCCGCCTCTATCAAGTGGTATCCGTTTTCAGGTTGCTCGGTGAGAATTTCCGGTTTCCCCTAGATTAGATTTATTTTCTTACCTATTGTCCAAAAAAACCCACAAAAAAGTTAGATCTATTCGTCCTTTTTGTCCAAGCCAGTCTGAGTGTCGGGGGATATCGGCCTCCACGAGCACCTATGGGGACGGAACCCCTTGTCGGTTCGGCGGGGGGCGGAGGTTGCACAAAGAGCAGATCGAGGCGACACACACACACACAACGATTTTACCCAGCTTCGGGCCGCATGGATGCGTAAAACCCTACTGCTGCTTGTCTGGTTGATTCAAGTTCTTGCTCTGGAGCGCAAGAAGCTACAGTAAGTTGGAGCTGGACGTAGGCGAGGGTCTACTGGGTGCCCTTCTTCGGGGCTGGATCCCTCTCCTCCTCTAGGGTTCGATCGCTCTAGGGTTCCCCTCCTCTCTACGTGCGCATGGGCCTCCTTTTATATGCTAAGGGGTTTCCCACAGGTAGCGACGCAGGTGAGGGTAAAAATGGCAAGGAACTGTGCGAATAGTGGCCGCACAGTGCTATCGCACCTAACTCTGACGGCGGGGGACAAAGGAATTAAATGCCCGTCTGGATCGCCTGAACAGTGCCGAGGCGGACCGTTAGGGGCGCCTCCGCTTGCCACGGGGGCGACTCCGCCAACGTCGCATGCCATGCGCGCGCCCCAGGTTGCGCGGCGCCCCGCCACGTGTCTCCGGGGAAGCTCCAGAGTGACGCGTGGGCAGGTGAGCTGGAGCGCATGCCTGAGGTGGTGGTTTGCCGCGGCAAGTGGCTTGCCGCGGTGGTTGTCTTGCCGCACCCGAGAGCTTGCCGCTCGTCAGGCCTTGCCGAGGCGCGCGGAGCGCTGCGGCGGGCTTCTCTTGGTGTGCCTTGGCTCGGCCGTCCCGGCGAGCTCCCCCCGCTGGGGCCTTGGTGCTTCGGCTTAGTCGTCCCGGCAAGCTCCTCTTGCCGGGGCCTTGGTGCTTCGGCTTAGTCGTCCCGGCAAGCTCCTCTTGCCGGGGCCTTGTCGCCTTTGCCCGGCAAGCTCCTCTTACCGGACCTCGCCTTCTCGCCCCGGCAAGCTCCTCTTGCCGGGGCCTGGTCTTCTAGGCTCGATCACTTGGCCTTCGTCCGGCCAGAAAGGGCCGTGGAGACTCTTGTCGCTCCCCTGGCAGGCCTTGCCGCGGGACGCTACTACTGCCCGTGCACAAGTTCGGGGTACTAAGGTACCCCTACTTTAGTACACGGACAGGAGCCCCCGGGTCTGGGCCATACACGGTGCCGAGCGTTGTTGGGCCACGCCCTAACAGTGCACGGGCACGCGTGGCCTGGGTTGCGCTGCTCCTTAACTCCGTGCCCGTCGCGCCCTCCCCAAGTGGCGCGCGCTTATCGCGGCGTCGTGGGGGGCGAGGCGTGCGAGGCGTGCGTGACGTGGGTGGCGTGCGCGGGGCTTGAGGCCCGCAGGCATGCGTCATGTCGGGCACGATTCCTTTATTTGGAAAGGCGAAACGTCCGCCCCCACTTTCGAGTGGGGGGGGGGGAAGAGGTCGCCTCATCTGTCGCCTCGGCCCTGCTCGCCCGCCACGCGTCCTCCATGCGCTGGGGGTTGCGGTGGTGGAGGCAGGAAGCCGGGCCGACGCGGGTCGAAGTAGAGGGTCGGCCCCGTCGCCTGCGCTTCCTCTGCTCTGATTGGTTGGGCGGGGCGGCCGAGCCCCCACTCCGCCCCTTTATAAGGAGCGGAAGGGGATGACGAGGGTCGGCACTCCTTCCTTCTTCCTTCTCTTGTCGCCGCTGAGCATGTCATAGAAACAGCTGATTAGAGCAGCGGCAAGTCATTTTGGAATATAACTTTTATCTTAGGCAGCTCATTGCGCTGTTATCTCCCTCGTTCGACCTTGTGCTTCGTAAGTTCACGCCCTACGCTCCCGGGAACTTGTCGGTGCAAGCCTCCGCCTTGCCACGGGTGCCGAGTGCGGGACATCAGCAACCCGCTGGCGGAGCCTCCACCGGCAAGAAACCTTGCCGTGGCTGGCGCAACTCACTTACAATGTTGAGCAGGCTTAGGGCGAGGTAAGCGCAGCGACTGCAGTCGCGGCACGCTCAAGCTGTCGAGCAAGCTCGAAACAAAGTAAGGACGCCACTCGGGATGTAGCACACTTAAGTCGTTGAGCGGACTCGAAACGAAATAAGGGCGCAACCAGCCACGAGCCGGCCCCTTCGCGCGCAGGTTTCCCATACGAAGCTCGGCCGTTCGAGGAAGATAACTTAAGGATAAAAAGGAGCTTAATTGCTCAAACTTTGGCAACTTAGCTTTTCTGTTGTTCGCCGTCCGGCAAGGCGCAGCTTCCTCGGGCAACGCCCAGCCTATCCTGTCATCCCCCCTACTCGAGGTAAGGGAATAACGAAGGCTCGGGGCTTTGCGGCCCGCCATCGCTTGCCGGAGTCGAGTGCTGCACAATCGTGTCAAATAATGCATGCGCCAAGCGGAGAGGCGCGAAATCGACAAGATGTGCGGGGCACATAAGCTATGCTTGGGATCTGCGCCCGTCTCTGTACCAAGGATTACATGCAACTGCGGCAAGACTTGGACAGAGAGAGGGTGGCCGACGGAACGGGTTCCGACGGCCGCGCTGGCAAGGTTCCTCCCACGATCGGCGTCGACTCGTTTGGATCTTGGCGGCCTGGGCTCGCCGAAGAATGAGGTCGCCTTTCCCGCAACTTCCGGTGCTAACTTCTGCGGCTACGGGAGCGGCGCAGAGTTTGCTGGAGGCGAGAAACTCGCTCAGCGGCCGGAAGGCGGTCCTCCTCAAGGAGCAGCTGCTCTTGCCCGGACTCTGCGTGAGTGGGTACTCGAGGAGGGCCGTGCACGAGTCCGTGGGGAGGAGTGCCTCCGCTCCGCGGGTTGGAGCGGAAAGGTACCTGGCCATACCTGAGCTCACCTGTGGTCGCCAAATCTGGTTCGCACAACCTTGACGCCGTCCCCTACCTGGCGCGCCAAAGATGTCGGGGGATATCGGCCTCCACGAGCACCTATGGGGACGGAGCCCCTTGTCGGTTCGGCGGGGGGCGGAGGTTGCACAAAGAGCAGATCGAGGCGACACACACACACAACGATTTTACCCAGCTTCGGGCCGCATGGATGCGTAAAACCCTACTGCTGCTTGTCTGGTTGATTCGAGTTCTTGCTCTGGAGCGCAAGAAGCTACAGTAAGTTGGAGCTGGACGTAGGCGAGGGTCTACTGGGTGCCCTTCTTCGGGGCTGGATCCCTCTCCTCCTCTAGGGTTCGATCTCTCTAGGGTTCCCCTCCTCTCTACGTGCGCATGGGCCTCCTTTTATATGCTAAGGGGTTTCCCACAGGTAGCGACGCAGGTGAGGGTAAAAATGGCAAGGAACTGTGCGAATAGTGGCCGCACAGTGCTATCGCACCTAACTCTGACGGCGGGGGACAAAGGCATTAAATGCCCGTCTGGATCGCCTGAACAGTGCCGAGGCGGACCGTTAGGGGCGCCTCCGCTTGCCACGGGGGCGACTCCGCCAATGTCGCATGCCATGCGCGCGCCCCAGGTTGCGCGGCGCCCCGCCACGTGTCTCCGGGGAAGCTCCAGAGTGACGCGTGGGCAGGTGAGCTGGAGCGCATGCCTGAGGTGGTGGTTTGCCGCGGCATGTGGCTTGCCGCGGTGGTTGTCTTGCCGCACCCGAGAGCTTGCCGCTCGTCAGGCCTTGCCGAGGCGCGCGGAGCGCCACGGCGGGCTTCTCTTGGTGTGCCTTGGCTCGGCCGTCCCAGCGAGCTCCCCCCGCCGGGGCCTTGGTGCTTCGGCTTAGTCGTCCCGGCAAGCTCCTCTTGCCGGGGCCTTGGTGCTTCGGCTTAGTCGTCCCAGCAAGCTCCTCTTGCCGGGGCCTTGTCGCCTTGGCCCGGCAAGCTCCTCTTGCCGGACCACGCCTTCTCGCCCCGGCAAGCTCCTCTTGCCGGGGCCTGGTCTTCTAGGCTCGATCACTTGGCCTTCGTCCGGCCCAGAAAGGGCCGTGGAGACTCTTGTCGCTCCCCTGGCAGGCCTTGCCGCGGGACGCTACTACTGCCCGTGCACAAGTTCGGGGTACTAAGGTACCCCTACTTTAGTACACCGACACTGAGCCTTTGCAATTTTGTTTTCATTGTTTGCATTATTTAATTATCGGTTGCATCGCCGTGTCGAGTTGTTGGTCTTAGTGTCTAGTTCGTTTAGAGTTTCGAGTTCTGTTCACATTAGTCACGTCGCCGCTGCATCGTTATCCCTTCCGCTGTCCACCACATCATCCATCAATTTCCACCACATGTTACCTATAGTTCATTGTCACAATGATAGTTGAGGTCGTTCACATCTTCGTTTGATCCAATCTGCATCTTATCTAGTTTGTCTTAGAAAGAGGGAGAGAAAAATAGATAGAAAAAAAAGAGAGATAAAAAAAGAAAAAAAAGAGAAAGAAAAAGAAAATGAAAAAAGTGTGAGAAAAAAAAGAGAGAAGAAAAAAAACAAAATTCGAATCTATCTAGACTCAATCTCGTAGTTGAATTCGGATTGGAATCTGTTTTGTGCACTGTTCAGTAAAACAGGCATAACTTCCTCATACGAAGTACGTTTTGGCTCCACGAGTACTCAAATGAAAGGTAGCAACGAGACGCATCTAAATAGTTGGAGAGGCTAGTTCAATATTTCACACCTCCAAATCAGCTTCTAAATAGGTCTTTATGCCCTCCGAAATTCACGGACACATCTTATTCTAGTTTTTCAGGCTAGTTTTAGAATTCTTTGACTCCTCATACCAATTCGGATTGAGTGATTCTTTTTGCATTGGAAAGCTTGAGTTAGTAGCATTCTTTGAAAAAAGTTATCAAAAAATTGGCTCAAACTTTTCAAGAGGAAAGTTGGAGAGAGAATTGTTGTATATCCTACTTGGCAGTTGTTTTTCATCATTATCTTTACTGTCGTTGTGATCTTCACTTATATCATGTTGTCCAGAGCTACTTAGTGTTCTTCATTGATGCTAGTTGTGCTACGCCGTGACCTCATTAGTGTTCTAGGCTCGCGTCTCTAGTCCGGTCTAGCCTAGGACCAGCACAGTACCGTCGTTGAGCGTTTATTCAACATTGCATCTTTGAATTGATTATTGCTAATCTTTTGCTACCATATATAGCCAACCCAGGTCCACATATTTCTACACAGTGTATATGTATGTTCCCCTGGCAATCGCTTTACACAATCTTCAGAGTTATTTGACACCGCTGGTTGCCTGTCACCACCTGCCGCATGGTAAGAACTTGTAAGATGTTGATATTTGCTTTACTGTGAGCACTTTACAACCACATCCTAGTAGTTCATAGGAACATTATTCTTGAATTTTGTTTCTTGTTTCTACTAATCATGACAGGTTCCGGAGACAAAAGTTCTTGGACGACGGACACATCATCACCATCACGAGAGTTGGGACAACACACACAAGCACATCGTCAGGTTATCCCTTTACCGTCATTTGAGGGTAGATTTAATCCTGCTATTTATCTAGCTTGCGAGCTTGAAATAGAACAAGTTTTTAGTCACCATGACTTTTCTGAACTTGAGCGAGTACGAGCTGTCACTAGAGCATTTACTGGTTTTGCTTCTATTTGGTGGAGTGTGCATTGTAAGAAAAACATTGATAACCAACCCACAACTTGGAAAGATTTGAAAGATGTAATGAGACAACAATTTTTCCCTCCTGACTATCGTCATGAATTGCTTCGCAAATTTGAACAATTTAAACAAGGCAACAACACTGTTCATGCTTACTACCAAGAGTTCAAATCTTATATGCATCATTGTGACATAGAAGAATCTGAGGATGATACAATGAATAGATTTTTTGGTGGTTTGAACCATGATATTCAGGCACGATTTCAGTATATTCCTCGTTGCATTACTGGTATGTATGTTCGTGCTTGTACCTTTGAGAGACAGTTACAGGAGGATACATTGGGTGACTACAACAACTACTATTCTAGTTCATGCTCACCACCACCGCTTGGTTCCTCCACCGTTGCACCTACTAGAGCAGCCACACCTCAGATTATGAGCGCGACATCATCTCAAGAGTATGGTACATTGCCATCATCCGTACCTACATCAGCTACATCTTTGCGACAAGGTAACTGTAAAGGTATTGATGATATAACTTCACATGAGAATGATGCA
The DNA here is from genome assembly GCA_032464435.1 of Aegilops umbellulata. Taxonomy (NCBI): domain Eukaryota; kingdom Viridiplantae; phylum Streptophyta; class Magnoliopsida; order Poales; family Poaceae; genus Aegilops; species Aegilops umbellulata. The sequence continues at coordinate 186,915,236 of CP136055.1, forward strand.
TGCCTAGTTAACTTGAATACATTATGTGTTGAGTTACCTGTTGATTTGAGCGCATCACCTATTTTAGAGAATCTTGTTACTGTCATGAATGCGTCATGTGATCAAGCAACTCAAATACCAACAATTTTGAGTGCACCTAATGAATTAACTGTTCACGCAAAAGAACCAATGTTTAATCATTTTGATATGACCTCTAATCTTGGTGATGACTCTGTGTCAAATGACTTATTGCATGTTGGCTTATTTAAGCATGTTGTATCATGTGAATTTGATGCAAGTAAGGTTTATTCACCAATATTGGGATGGTTTAATGATGATTATTGTCAATCTTTTCATATGAATAAGAGCTTCACTTATATGTGCAAACTGAGTTGCAATACTTTCATGCCTTCTACTTCTTGTGATAATATTTTGGCTTTATATTTTATTCACTATGGAAGTTACTCATGTATACATGTGTCATATGTGCAAATTCCACGGGAAGTAAAAATTGATGACATATACATATACAACATGTACACCTTGTCTCTTTTGTTAGACACATTTCAGATAAAGCAACGCCGAGGACGGCTTTATTTTCAAGAAGGGGAGGATGATGAGGACATAACTACCTTGGATACGACCAAAAATATTGCATACATGCATATTTCTCAGGTGATTTCTATTGTCAACTATTCAACAATCTATTTATATTATCCAGAACAAAAATACTTCACACACTTTTGTGTTTTGTCTAATTGCAGGTGTATGTGACATTTGTGCAATACACATATGAAGATAAGGGAAAAAGGGATGTTTATGTGTTGTTCAAAAAGTCCCTTCACCTCACTTTTGGGCCAAGAAAAGATAGAGTCCAAGTCTCTCACGTTCTGGATTCAGACTCGGACTACACATACATACCTGACTCAAAACGGCAAGAACTTCTTCATACGGACTCCGAATTGGATGATTATTTTTTTGTTGGAAAGTAGATTTCGTCCTCTTTCCACTCCAATTGGATTCACCTCTAAATTCTTCCGGAGCATTGAGATATGGACGAAACAATCTGACGCTGCAGTAGAATCCGAGTCAAACAACAAGTCCAAAGGTGTTGCATCACCTCCACTTGGGCCCATGAGCCTTGTACGACCTAGGGTTGGTGGTAGGCTGCCTTGGGACGTCCTCCCACCTCCTTGGCCACCACCCCTTACTCCTATATAAGTAGACCCATCTTCGTGTACTTCGTTTGTGTCCAACGACCAGACCAAGACCGCTTTCGGATCCCCACCATTATCAATACTCCATCCATATTTGCAATATTCAGATTGCTTTATCATATTCTTGCATGTACTTCGATTGCTTGCAGGAATAGACCTTCATGGTCAGGTTGATCGTGCTTCCAGCATCATCAGTAACCTCGGGAGATTGGTTTAGCGATTGCTAAGGCGCAACGTCGTGCATGTTTGTAGTCAGATCATCCAAGTCGTCTCCACCAAATCGATAGTTATCATCTCATCGAAAGATCGGGACACCCCCGCCTCTATCAAGTGGTATCAGTTTTCAGGTTGCTCGGTGAGAATTTCCAGTTTCCCCTAGATTAGATTTATTTTCTTACCTATTTGTTGGATCACGTGTTCCGGCAGACCCTTAAGGTTCGAACTCTGGGGTGCGCGCGAGATCGTGCCCTCTACCTCTTCGTCTCGCAAAGAACTAACTACGAGAAGAACAACACAAGAGACACAGGATTTATACTGGTTCGGGCCACCGATGCGGTGTAATACCCTACTCCAGTGTGGTGGGTGGATTGCCCCTTGGGCTGATGATGAAGAACAATACAAGGAAGAACAGCCTCGCGAGGGTCTGTTCTTGGCTAGGGGATGAACTGCTAGGGGAGTTCGATCGCCCTTCTCTCTCCATCAGCCTCCTCTACCCTGGGGTAGCTAGTCCTATTTATAGGCAAAGGCCTTGGGCCTCTTCCCAAATATTGAGCGGGAAGGGCGCCAACAATTGGCCAATTTGAAGGGGAACATCTGGTATACTTATCCTGACTAAAGTTGGTGTTCGCCTGCCAAAGGCCCTGTGGTGACGCCGTCCTGGGATCCATGGTGACCTCCTTCCCACCGTTGGACTGGTCTTGGTCTTGTTGCACCGAAATGGGTGCCTTTGCTTCATCCTCTCGCCTGCGCTTGCCCCCTTTGCACCAAAGAGGAAAGGGAGACGCTGCGCGGGCTGGCACCCGCCAGGCACCCTTGGTCGTCATGGCTTGCGTCATGGGCACCTCGTGAGGTACCCGCCTTGATCTCTTCGCCTCCTCGCGAGCCAGCCTAAGGAGGTCGTGCTTGAGGAAGCGCCATGTCGTCCGCCTCGCGAGGCTTGGCCCCTCGCGAGGGTCTTGAGCCTTATGTTGATGAAGATGGGCCACGCTGGGCCCCCATTTGAGCCACGCCACAGGCCACAGGCAGGCAAGTCTGGGGAACCCCGTTCCCAGAACGCCGACAGTAGCCCCCGGGCCCAAGACGCGCACGGACTTGGCCGTGCCGAGAGGCGAAAAGGCAAGGGCGAAGCGCCGCGGGCCCTAACAGTCGGCGGCCTTGGGCGCCGCGTGGAGGTTGATTGGACATGGGTGCTTTTGCAACTGCGCAAGTTATTAAAGGTGTGGCATCTGCTCGGGCTTTGTTCTTCTCCTTCTTCATCCGCTGCTCAGATCCCCTTTCTTGCGCTTGTCCTCCCTTCCTCCAAGCTTTCAGATCTGCTCCACCTGCTCGACCCAGGTAGCCATGGCGCCTCGCCGGGCCTCGGCAGAAGCTTGGTTCTCGCCTGCCTTGGATTCGCCCAACGTGTCGAAGGCGAGCCTCTCCCTACTGCACCGGATGGCTGCGGCGTAGGGCATTGACGGGGCGCAGATGTTCAAGGTCGGCTCCGATGCCCCTGAAGGCCAAGGGAGCACTTCTATCCTTTCTTCGTGAGCTCCATTACAGCGGGCCTGGTGCCACCTTTCTCTGAGTTCTTCCTCGCCGTCCTCCGCCATTACAACTTGCAAGCTTTGCATCTCCACCACAACTCCGTCCTTCTCCTCGCGATCTTCGCCTACTACTGCGAGGCGCATGTGGGGGTGCAGCCTTCAGTGGCTTTGCTGCGCCACTACTTCTACCTCCGGACCTCCAAAGGTTCCCCTTCTGCGTGCGCGGGCTTCGTCGCGTGCGGCAGATCCATGGCCATCTCGAATCCAGGGAAGAGGATCGAGGGCTTCCGGAGCAAGTGGGTATTGGTTGACGCCGGGTGCATCCACCCTTGGTTGGCCCTTCCCACGGAGCCGCCTGTGAGCTCGGAAGACTGGTGCCGAGCGGAGCTCACGGATCCCCGCGCGAAGTCGATGCTGGCGAAGATGGACGCCGATCAGAAGCCAGCCAACATGGCGACGGCAAAGCTGACCGGGGCGTCGTTGCTGAGGGAGTTCCTGGAGCACCAGCTGGCTCCGCTTCGGCAGTTCTCTCCCCCGATGTGGAGGCCTCACCCGAGCCCCGCAGCCGTGGGCGAAGAGGACGTGACTGCGGTTCTCCAATCCCTGGTCGGGGGCGAGGCAACAAGGCTGGAGGGCGTGCCTTCGCCCCTGTTCCTCCGCGATGATTGGGAGCAAGTGCTGAAGTCCATGCCCGTCTTCAACAGGGACGGGCTCGTGCCCGTGGTGGCTCCCGAGGATCTGGTGGATGTGTCTTCCGGCGACTCCAGCGGAGATGGGGGCGAAGAGGAGCAGGAGGCAGGCTCTGACTCCGAGGCGACCGACGGGGAGTCTAGGACTCCCCCGCTCCAGCGCAAGCCCCGCGCTCTCCGCCTTTCGCTGAGCGGTGATGACGATGACGACGACGTGCTGGGCAGCGGGAGCTCACCCCCGGTCCCGAAGAAGGGCAGGACCGGGTTGATTCCCTGCGGGTCCGCCTTGACTCCGGGGCGAACCGCTGACGCGCCTTCTGCTTCCGAGGTCGACCCCTCCAACCGGCTCTCAGGCTTCAAGTTTGGCAGGAGACCGCTGGAGCTTTCTGGCGACAACCTGTAAGTGCTTGATCCTTGATCCCTGGTTTCTTGTTCCATTGACGAGGCTTGACGACTACTTCTCCTGAGCAGGCTGGCGCCCGCGGCGAAGAAGCTGAAGGGAGCTCCTGAGGCCCCAGCTGTGGCGACACCTCCACCTGCAGGGGAGGGCGACCGCGACGCACGGGCTTCTCCTGCCCACTTCGTGTACTTCGTTTGTGTCCAACGACCAGACCAAGACCGCTTTTGGATCCCCACCATTATCAATACTCCATCCATATTTGCAATATTCAGATTGCTTTATCATATTCTTGCATGTACTTCGATTGCTTGCAGGAATAGACCTTCATGGTCAGGTTGATCGTGCTTCCAGCATCATCAGTAACCTCGGGAGATTGGTTTAGCGATTGCTAAGGCGCAACGTCGTGCATGTTTGTAGTCAGATCATCCAAGTCGTCTCCACCAAATCGATAGTTATCATCTCATCGAAAGATCGGGACACCCCCGCCTCTATCAAGTGGTATCAGTTTTCAGGTTGCTCGGTGAGAATTTCCAGTTTCCCCTAGATTAGATTTATTTTCTTACCTATTTGTCGGATCACGTGTTCCGGCAGACCCTTAAGGTTCGAACTCTGGGGTGCGCGCGAGATCGTGCCCTCTACCTCTTCGTCTCGCAAAGAACTAACTATGAGAAGAACAACACAAGAGACACAGGATTTATACTGGTTCGGTCCACCGATGCGGTGTAATACCCTACTCCAGTGTGGTGGGTGGATTGCCCCTTGGGCTGATGATGAAGAACAATACAAGGAAGAACAGCCTCGCGAGGGTCTGTTCTTGGCTAGGGGATGAACTGCTAGGGGAGTTCGATCGCCCTTCTCTCTCCATCAGCCTCCTCTACCCTGGGGTAGCTAGTCCTATTTATAGGCAAAGGCCCTGGGCCTCTTCCCAAATATTGAGCGGGAAGGGCGCCAACAATTGGCCAATTTGAAGGGGAACATCTGGTATACTTATCCTGACTAAAGTTGGTCTTCGCCTGCCAAAGGCCCTGTGGTGACGCCGTCCTGGGATCCATGGTGACCTCCTTCCCACCGTTGGACTGGTCTTGGTCTTGTTGCACCGAAATGGGTGCCTTTGCTTCATCCTCTCGCCTGCGCTTGCCCCCTTTGCACCAAATAGGAAAGGGAGACGCTGCGCGGGCTGGCACCCGCCTGGCACCCTTGGTCGTCATGGCTTGCGTCATGGGCACCTCGTGAGGTACCCGCCTTGATCTCTTCGCCTCCTCGCGAGCCAGCCTAAGGAGGTCGTGCTTGAGGAAGCGCCATGTCGTCCGCCTCACGAGGCTTGGCCCCTCGCGAGGGTCTTGAGCCTTATGTTGATGAAGATGGGCCACGCTGGGCCCCCATTTGAGCCACGCCACAGGCCACAGGCAGGCAAGTCTGGGGAACCCCGTTCCCAGAACGCCGACAGTAGCCCCCGGGCCCAAGGCGCGCACGGACTTGGCCGTGCCGAGAGGCGAAAAGGCAAGGGCGAAGCGCCGCGGGCCCTAACAGCCGGCGGCCTTGGGCGCCGCGTGGAGGTTGATTGGACGTGGGCGCTTTTGCAACTGCGCAAGTTATTAAAGGTGTGGCATCTGCTCGGGCTTTGTTCTTCTCCTTCTTCATCCGCTGCTCAGATCCCCTTTCTTGCGCTTCTCCTCCCTTCCTCCAAGCTTTCAGATCTGCTCCACCTGCTCGACCCAGGTAGCTATGGCGCCTCGCCGGGCCCCGGCAGAAGCTTGGTTCTCGCCTGCCTTGGATTCGCCCAACGTGTCGAAGGCGAGCCTCTCCCTACTGCACCGGATGGCTGCGGCGTAGGGCATTGACGGGGCGCAGATGTTCAAGGTCGGCTCCGATGCCCCTGAAGGCCAAGGGAGCACTTCTATCCTTTCTTCGTGAGATCCATTACAGCGGTCCTGGTGCCACCTTTCTCTGAGTTCTTCCTCGCCGTCCTCCGCCATTACAACTTGCAAGCTTTGCATCTCCACCGCAACTCCGTCCTTCTCCTGGCGATCTTCGCCTACTACTGCGAGGCGCATGTGGGGGTGCAGCCTTCAGTGGCTTTGCTGCGCCACTACTTCTACCTCCGGACCTCCAAAGGTTCCCCTTCTGCGTGCGCGGGCTTCGTCGCGTGCGGCAGATCCATGGCCATCTCGAATCCAGGGAAGAGGATCGAGGGCTTCCGGAGCAAGTGGGTATTGGTTGACGCCGGGTGCATCCACCCTTGGTTGGCCCTTCCCACGGAGCCGCCCGTGAGCTCGGAAGACTGGTGCCGAGCGGAGCTCACGGATCCCCGCGCGAAGTCGATGCTGGCGAAGATGGACGCCGATCAGAAGCCAGCCAACATGGCGACGGCAAAGCTGACCGTGGCGTCGTTGCTGAGGGAGTTCCTGGAGCACCAGTTGGCTCCGCTTCGGCAGTTCTCTCCCCCGATGTGGAGGCCTCACCCGAGCCCCGCAGCCATGGGCGAAGAGGACGTGACTGCGGTTCTCCAGTCCCTGGTCGGGGGCGAGGCAACAAGGCTGGAGGGCGCGCCTTCGCCCCTGTTCCTCCGCGATGATTGGGAGCAAGTGCTGAAGTCCATGCCCGTCTTCAACAGGGACGGGCTCGTGCCCGTGGTGGCTCCCGAGGATCTGGTGGATGTGTCTTCTGGCGACTCCAGCGGAGATGGGGGCGAAGAGGAGCAGGAGGCAGGCTCTGACTCCGAGGCGACCGACGGGGAGTCTAGGGCTCCCCCGCTCCAGCGCAAGCCCCGCGCTCTCCGCCTTTCGCTGAGCGATGATGACGATGATGACGACGTGCTGGGCAGCGGGAGATCACCCCCGGTCCCGAAGAAGGGCAGGACCGGGTTGATTCCCTGCGGGTCCGCCTTGACTCCGGGGCGAACCGCTGACGCGCCTTCTGCTTCCGAGGTCGATCCCTCCAGCCGGCTCTCAGGCTTCAAGTTTGGCAGGAGACCGCTGGAGCTTTCTGGCGACAACCTGTAAGTGCTTGATCCTTGATCCCTGGTTTCTTGTTCCATTGACGAGGCTTGACGACTACTTCTCCTGAGCAGGCTGGCGCCCGCGGCGAAGAAGCTGAAGGGAGCTCCTGAGGCCCCAGCTGTGGCGACACCTCCACCTGCAGGGGAGGGCGACCGCGACGCACGGGCTTCTCCTGCCCACTCGTCCTTGCGGGGCTTGGCTGATCTGGCTGGGGCCGCAGCCCTCATGGCTCGATCGACCCCAGAGGTGCCCTTGCCTGGTGCTGCTGCTATGGCTGGGGAGGCGCAGCAGACTCCGTCTCGGGATACTGCAGCCTCGCCGCCGCTACCTTCTCCTCCCGTTCCGCCGGCTGCTGGTTCTGCGACTCCTCCTGCTGCCTTGAAGCGCATTGATGCTTCTCCGCCTTCTTCTTCCATCCTGGAGCGAGCTGTTGCTGGACTGGACTGGCTGCGGCAGGATCTTCTAGGCGCCGACCCTCGCCTGGTGGCCGGGCGCCTGGAGCTGGCCTCGGGGTGGATTTGCTCTGACGCCTCGATTCGGGCAGCGCTAGTTCAGGCCTCGACGGTCTGTCACGACGAGAGGGAGGCTACTCTTGAGGCGAAGGCTGCCCATGACGCGGCCCTGGGAGAGGCGGTTGGCATCCGTAGCCGCTGCAAGGAGCTGGAGGACGAGTTGCACGGCCTGCGGGATCAGCTTGCAGAGGAGACCCGCCTTCGCCAAGAGCAGGAGAAGGGGGTGAAAGCTCGCGAGGCGGCGCTCGAGGACCGGGAGGCGAAGCTCAGGAAGCGCCGCAGCCACCTAGGCGCTTTGAAGAAGGAGCTGGAGACGACGAAGGCCGAGCTAGACGCCAAGGCCCGGGTCCTTGCCGAGGATCGCATGGCCTTCGCGGACATGGAGAGGGATGCCCGCGCTTCACTGAAAACGCTTTACAAGAGTGGCCTAGATAGCCCACTGGCTGGTGACGGGGACGGCCCCGCCAAACTGCTTCCCTTCTTCGTGAAGGCTCTTGGAGATGTCGCCCTTGGACTCGCCCCCACGGCTGAGGCCGAGGCGCGTGTCCTGTCTTCTGCCGCGCTGACGCGGGTCTTCGCCCATGTCTACCTTCGCGATCCCAGCGCCGACCTCGACAGCCTGCTGGAGCCGGTGAGCGGCGAGGGCGCCGCTGCTGCTGTCGAGGCCGTGAAGGGGCGCGCAGAGGCGCTGCTTGGGAAGTTTCAGGCCTTCAGCACCAAGCCGAAGCGAGGCGCTGCCGGCCCCACTACCCCACAAGGCGAAGCTACTCCACGCGACTCCGCTGCCGACAATTTACTCCGCTATCGTTCCTGTCCTTCTTTCGATTCCTGCACATGCACGACGCCTTGGGGAGGCATTTAAATTTGCGTTTGGTACCAAGGAGACAGTATGGGTTGTAATATTCACTTTTAAGTTCCTTGAATTTTATGTTCCCTTTCCCTACTTTCTTATGTTCTACGCCGGCAGAGCCCGGCCACGCGCATGCCTCACCCAGCATCAGCCCCGACCGGAAACCAGGACGGGACCAAAGGAATGAGGGGCCACGTGACAAGTTAGGCTCCTGAGTCGCGATGCTCAGGAGTCCCCCTTGGCGCACGAACAACAAGTAGGGAAGCGCGATGTAGGTGCGTTTCCCATTCTACGTCTGCAGAGCCCGACCCCGTGCGTACCTCACCCAGCATAGCCTTTCGGAACTAAGGAGTGAGGGGCTACGGAGACAGTTAGGCTCCCAAGTCGCGATGCTCAGGAGTCCCCCTTGACGCGCGAACAGCATGAGATGGAATGTAGGCGGGGCTACCGTTCTACGTCTGCAGAGCCCGACCACACGCGTACCTCACCCAGCATAGCCTTTCGGAACTAAGGAGTGAGGGGCTACGTAGCCAGTTAGGCTCCTGAGTCGCGATGCTCAGGAGTCCCCCTTGACACGCAAACGACCTTCGTACCTTGGCTCCGCTCGGGGAGAGACGCGCGATGAAACCAGGCCCGAGGGGCCTGGCTGGGGCGTACGGCTGAGTGTGACCCAGTCGTAGCCCCCGTGCCCAGCCCCCTCACGCGGCGCTCCCAGGGGGAGGCGTTGCGATGAGGCCGGCCACTGAGCTCGGGGCTCCCTGAGGTTAATGCGGCCCGGAGGCCACCCTCAGTTGTTTATCACCAGCGCGGAGCATAGCGCTTCCGTATGTGTACAGGCATAGCCGCTCCTCGGCAGTGTCGTCAGCCAGCGCGGAGCATGGTGCTTCCACTGGTACGTGGGAGGGGGCTCCCCTCCGGGAGGAGCCCCCGGGGCGTGTACAGCCCCGCCCTGACATGTGGCTGGCACAGTAGAGCTAGGTGAGGTGTATCTGGGCACCCGTGAGCCAGCGCGGGACTCACGAGGCCCTACCTCTAGGCGGGTTGCGCCTGGCACTGGGCCGTATCTTGAGATGTGTTCCTGCAAAATCTGGTTAGATGCCGGCACTCTACGTCCTCGGGTCCCGGCCCTCGAGCTTGTCTCAGCCGTCGCTAGTATGCCAGGTCGCGATGCCGTGGACAAGGCCAGAGGGTGAGGGCTGGAGAGCCAGTAAGAGCCCTGAGACGCGATGCTCAGGCGCCCCCGCTTTAACGTGCAAGTGGTCGACATGAAGAAGAAAAGGTGCCATGGACGGCATCAAGTAATCAAGCATGATGCATAATTGGAAATAAACGCGGAAGGGATACATGCCGCTGGGCCTAGCCCGAGTGGCCTGGGGATGATGCAGCACGAGGGGCGCCCCCAGCAAAGCAAGCTAGCGACTAAAAAGATAAAAAGGGATACATGCCACAGGGACGGACCCACGCGGCCTGGGAATGACGCAACCCTGGGAGGGCGCTCCCAGCTGGGAATGAAACTTGAAAGATGTCAACTGAAGATGTCGTCGGCGCAGTGGCGTTGGTGCAACAGACTCGGTGGGCTGCAGAAGCCGATCCTCACGAGCCCCCTGGCCCAGGGGCCTCGGGAGGCTCCGGGGGCACTGGTGGCTCCTCGTGAGCAGCCTCCATCTCCGCCAGGGCCGTGGAACGCCTGTCTTCTTGCGCCCCCAAGATGCTCCTCATGATGGGCTGGTACACCGCAGCCACGCTCGGCAGGCCATAAGGCATGCGAACATAGCTGTGGGGTGGTCCTCCGCAGCGGCCCACTTGTGAGGGCTAGAGGCGCTCCGCCGTGGCGATCCGGTTGAGTCCTGGTACGTCGACGCAGACGCGCAGCCCACCATCCTCGCCTGGATGGGGAGCCATAGCTGGTGGGCGACGGCAACCTCTTATGATCCTTGACTCCTGTAGTTCTTGAATGGCCTTGCTAACAAACTCCTGCTGGTCTGACCTTCTTTCCCTGGCTTCCTTTCGAGGGAAACGTGCCTCGAAGCACGCCTCCACATGGTGCCCCAACGCCTCCCTCGTGACCTTGGCGAGGTCGGTGGCCCTCCAGGTGAGAGCCCCCGAGCCCTGCCTGAGGAGGGCGCCGGGCGCGCTTTCCTATGCGATTGAAGGAGGATCCCCCTGGGTAGACGCGGGCCTTGAAGGGCCGGCCTCCTGAGGGGCTAAGCCTGACGTTGTCTTCTTCTTCTTGGGGGTGGTCTCAGGAAGCCTCCTGCTTCCGCGATCTAGGTCTTCTAGTGACGCGGCCTGAAAGGCTCACTCCAGGGTACACACTGCATCCTTCTCTTGACATGGCACCGTGATGGCACCGCCGCTTCCTGGCATCTTGAGGACGTTGTAGCCATGGTGAGTCACGGCCATGAACTTGGCCAGCGCCGGGTACCCGAGGATGGCGTTGTACGGCAGGCGGATGTGGGCGACGTCAAAGTCGATGAGCTCGGTGCGGTAGTTGTCGTAGGCGCCGAAGGTTACTAGGAGGCGGACCTGCCCAATCGGGACTATGGAACCATCGGTGACTCTGGAGAAGGGCTTGGTTGGCTGGAGCTGGTCACAGGGCACTTGGAGGCTATTGAATGTTTCCACAGACAAGACATTGAGCCCTGCCCCTCCGTCGATGAGGGTCCTGGTGACCAGAACGTTGCTGATGACTTGGGAACAAAGCATTGGGAGGACTCCGGCTGTGGTCGCGCACTTGAGCTGGTCTGGTGAGCTGAATGTGATGACGCAGGCCGACCACTTGAGGGGACGCGTTGCATCGAGCTTGGGAAGAACTGCTTGAAGATACATTGTGAGGCTGGGGCTTGAGCTCCGCCCAGGATGCAGGCGATTGCGCGAGGCTCTTGGAAGCCCCCAGCCCCCTCGTCTTGGTGGCGGTCTTCATTCCTTCTTGGCTGAGGCGGCAACGGCGGCAGGCCTGGGCTGCCATGAGGGCGATCCTCACGAGGCTGGTCCCTCCAGTCCCCCTCGCGAGGCGGGTCACGCCAGCGGTCCTCGCAAGGTTGGTCATGCCAGCGGTCCTCGCGAGGTTGGTCATGCCAACCTTGATGTGGGCCACGATCTTCCCAGCATCCCGGGTTCCTTCCTCCTCCTCGGCCGTAGCCCCGGTCAGCACGATCAGGGGGTCGGCCGACTCTTCCTTCTCGCACGGTGCAGAGTTCTTGGCATTCATTGGTGTTGTGGGTGTGGAGGTTGTGGTACACACAGTACCGGCTGCCCCTGGAGGATTCGGGCAGATCCGTGCCCCGCTTGGTGTCCGGCTCTGCCGTGAGCACGGCAGCCCCCTTGCGCTTCACGTCCTTGGCCTTGGGCTTCTTTTCTTCTGGGTCCGCGGCAGGCAGCTCGAGGAGGGAGAGGCGTCCCTCCTCAGCCCTGGCGCACTTGGTCGCCAGGTTGAATAGCTCCAGGGAGGTGCACAGGTCTTCATGCATCGCCAACTCCTCCTTCATCTTGACGTCGCGCACGCCATCGGAGAAGGCCGAAATGATGGCCTCCTCGGACACCCTGGGGATCTTGAGGCGCGCACTGTTGAAGCGCTGGATGTACTTTTGCAGGGTCTCTCCAGGTTGCTGCTTGATGCGGCGCATGTCGCTCACGGCGGGTGGCCGGTCGCGGGTACCTTGGAAGTTGGCGATGAAGCGAGTGCGCATCTGGTCCCAGGAGGAGATCGTGCCTCGGGCCAGGTTCAGGAGCCAAGTGCGAGCACCTTCCTTCAGTGCCATGGGGAACCAGTTCGCCATGACCTTTTCGTCCCCACTGGCTGCTTCGATTCCCAGCTCGTAAAGCTGGAGGAACTCTGTGGGATCAGTCGTGCCATCATAGCGAGGGGGCAGGTCCGGCTTGAACTTGCCGGGCCATGTGACTCAGCGCAGCTCGGCGGTGTAGGCGCGGCAGCCAGCGGTGGCCACGGGAGGTTTTGGTTGAGGGAGAGCTTGGCCTTGCGGGTCCCCTTGCGCTGCAGCTGGGAGCAGCGCGGGGTCTTGACGTGCTGGAGCTGGAGCGGGGTCTCGGCGAGCCGGGGCTGGGAGCACCCGGGCGGCCTCTTGCGGTCGTGGGACTTCTTGGCAGCTCTGTTCCTACTGGGCCGGCGCTTGACGGAGCGGGTTCCGCCCAGGAGCTGCGCGCCTTGGGGCCATGGCATCTTCTTGGAAAGGAGGCGGCTGGAATGCCCCCGGGGCTTCATTGCCCACGCGGGGCGGAGTGCGACGTAGCGGTGCGGATGGCGCGGGAAAGCCCCCTGCGGCGCGGACGAGCTCGGCGACGCGGTCGAGCCACTCCTCGTAGACGTCGTCGACGGGGCGGTAGCGCAGGAGCTCGTTCGCCGCGACGAGCGCAGCTCGAGCCTCCAAGGGCGTGCGAAGCGCGTGCGACGAAGAACCGGCCAGGGTGAGCGACAGAGTGGCGGTGCGACCATCTCGCCGCACGAACGGGTGCTGAGAGGATGCTTGCTGCTCGTTCCCCGCCGGGCCGGTGGCGGCGTTGACGGCGAGCGACGGGGAACGACGAGGACGCACACCGATGGGGGCCGTCTGGACGGCGCTGGAAGCGATGGCTGCCTGGCGCTCGGCGCGGGCCCGACGAGCGTCAGACATGGATGCGACGGTCGGAGGAGAGCGGAGCGATGGAAGACGGACTCCGGCGCACCCCTACCTGGCGTGCCAAATGTCGGATCACGGGTTCCGGCAGACCCTTAAGGTTCGAACTCTGGGGTGCGCGCGGAGATCGTGCCCTCTACCTCTCCGTCTCGCAAAGAACTAAATACGAGAAGAACAACACAAGAGACACAGGATTTATACTGGTTCGGGCCACTGATGCGGTGTAATACCCTACTCCAGTGTGGTGGGTGGATTGCCCCTTGGGCTGATGATGAAAAACAATACAAGGAAGAACGGCCTCGCGAGGGTCTATTCTTGGCCAGGGGATGAACTGCTAGGGGAGTTCGATCGCCCTTCTCTCTCTCTCTAGATGCTGGATTCGGTGCTCCATCAGTCTCCTCTACCCAGGGGGTGGCTAGTCCTATTTATAGGCAAAGGCCCTGGGCCTCTTCCCAAATATTGAGCGGGAAGGGCGCCAACAATTGGCCAATTTGAAGGGGAACATCTGGTACACTTATCCTGTCTAAAGTTGGTCTTCGCCTACCAAAGGCCCTGTGGTGACGCCGTCCTGGGCTCCATGGTGACCTCCTTCCCACCATTGGACTGGTCTTGGTCTCGTTGCACCGAAATGGGTGCCTTTGCTTTATCCTCTCGCCTGCGCATGCCCCCTTTGCACCAAAGAGGAAAGGGAGACGCTGCGCGGGCTGGCGCCCGCCTGGCTCCCTTGGTCGTCATGGCTTGCGTCATGGGCACCTCGTGAGGTACCCGCCTTGATCTCTACGCCTCCTCACGAGCCAGCCTAAGGAGGCCGTACTTGAGGAAGCGCCATGTCGTCCACCTCGCGAGGCTTGGCCCCTCGTGAGGGTCTTGAGCCTTGTGTTGATGAAGATGGGCCATGCTGGGCCCCCATTTGAGCCACGCCGCAGGCCGCAGGCAGGCAAGTCTGTGTGCCAGCTATCAGGCCTTGCCGGGGCGCTTGGCGCGCCACGGCGGGCTTCTCTTGTGATGCCTGGGTTCGGCCTTCCCGACAAGCTCCTCTTGTCGGGGGCTCGATCTTCTGTCTCGTTCTACTTTGTTCTTGGATGGCCTTCCATGGGCGCAGTCGTCCCGGCAAGCTCCTCTTGCCGGGGTCTTGTCTTCTCGGCCCGGCAAGCTCCTCTTGCCGGGGGCCTTGTCTTCTTGACCCGGCAAGCTCCTCTTGCCGGGGGCCTTGTCTTGAATGTTTGGTCTTCTCTTGGCGCTTCCGGGGCGGGCCTTGCCGCAGGGTGCTACAACTGCCCGTGCACAAGTCTGGGGTACTAAGGTACCCCTACTTTAGTACACCGACAGGAGCCCCCGGGCCTGGGCCACACACGGTGCCGAGCGTCGTTGGGCCAGGCCCTAACAGTGCACGGGCACCCGTGGCCTTGGTCGCGCTGCTCCTTAACTCCGCATCCGTCGCGCCTTCCCCAGGCGGCGCGCGCCTACCGCGGCGTCGTGGGGGCGAAAACGCCCGTTCCCTCTTTAAGTGGAGGGAGGTGCGGAGGCGCGGCTCAATAAATGAACGGTGGTGGGGCGCGGTTTTCGAGGCGCCCGTTCCCCATAGTCACGGGACGGGGAGAGGTCGTCCCGCCCGTCGCCTCGGTTCTGTGCGCCCACCACGCGGTCCTCATGCACTCGGAGTCGCGGCGGCGGAGGCAGGGAGTCGGGCCGGCGCGGGCCGATGCAGTGGGTCGGCCCCAGTCGCCTGCCCTTCCTCCGCTTCTATTGGAGGAGCGGGGCGGCCGCGGTCCCACTCCGTTCCTTTATAAGGAGCGAGAGGGGGCGACGGAAATACGCACTCCATCTCCTTCCTCCTTCCGCTTCTGGTTTCCTTCCCCCATCTGCGATGGAGGGGGGGAACCCTGATTCTTCTTCGATCGCCGCGAGGGTGTCTGCTCGGCAACGCGCCCCTCCTCCCCTTGCGCCCGCGGCGGCGGCGGAGCCGATCGTCGGGGGAAGAGGGAGAGGGCGAGGTCGCGGGCGAGGTCGTGGACGGGGCCGAGGCGCTCGGGGCGGACGGATCGGTGCGCCGCCCTCGCCCCCGCCAGCGGCTCCGTTCCTTCCTGCGGTCCATCTCGGGGACGACCCCTGTGAGTTCATTATCAGGCTGCGCCGGGCGCCTCGTCGCCACCTCCGGCTCCCCGCTCCATTCGCGAACGTGTTGGAGGTGGAGCAGCCCGAGACGCTAAACCTGCGCATGAGGGGCTGCGGGATCAGCGGGACGCGAGTCCACGTCGAGTCCCAAGCCCCCGGCGTGGTGTGTCTGGGCCGCGGGTGGAAGACGTTCGCCCGGATACACAGCTTGACGGAGGGGTTCACCCTCCACTTCAAGCTAGTGGGGGAGGACCTCCTCTCCGTCAAGGCCTTCTGGGGCTTCGGTATCCGGGCCCGGTGCTGCGAAGATAGCTCCTCCGACAGCGAAGGCTCCTCCTTGAGCGAGAGTGACGAGGAGGGGAGCGACAGCGACGACGAGGGGAGCGGCCGCCGGGATGACGGGTACGACTAGGCGTCGGCCGCGGCTCCGGGTGGCGCCGGCGGCCCCATCGACCGCGCCGGGCTCCGTGAACTCCCCGGGGTCGTCTCCTTGGGCGACTGGCGTAGGGGGGGGCTGCTGAGGAGGACAGAGGGCGGACGTCGAAGGCCGCGAAGTCGGAGTACGGGCCGACTTCGACAGCTGGCTGACGCTCCGGCGCCTCGTGTTCCAGATGCGCCCCAGACGCCGTCATCGCCCTTGCTCTCGGTGACGACCACCGGGGTCTTCTCTTTGGCCCGGCAAGCTCCTCTTGCCGGGGGGGGGGGGGCTTGATCTCCTCGGGCGGCCGGAGTGGCGAGGCTGCGGAAGAGGAAGAGGCTGGCGGCATGGCCGCTGCCTCATCTTCCAGCTCTGCCTCCGGTGCTTCCGTCTTCTTCTGCCTCCGGAGACCCCCGGGCGGAGCCCCCGGATCTTCTCTTGGTGCCTTCTGCCACCCGTAGCTCATCTAGGCGCCCCTTTCGCCCTCTTCGCCTACTTGCCCTACCTCCTGTGGAGAGAGACAAGAAAGGGATTACGGGCACCTTATCTCTTTTCAGCTTGTAAGCCTTCGGGCCTTAGTTGCGTTTAAGCCTTGTAATCCCTCTTTTCATGTTTTTTTTTTATTCTCTCTGAACTGTACCTGAGTGGAATGTTTTTAATGAAAAGGGGATGTTTGCCGGATCATTTGTCTCGCGGGTGGAAACCGCGGTAAGGAACGAATCCTTTACATCGTTAAGATAGACAGTTCTCGCCCGGCAACAGGCCCAGCCGCTCCCCCGCACTGCTCGACCTTTCTCACGCCCTTGGCGGAGGCGAGGAGCAGGCGGGTTCCGGCCCCTCGCTTCCCTCCCTCTTGCTGCCGCGGCTGCTATCGAAACGGGCCCCAGGAACGCGCTCTGGGGCTTGCCGCTAAGAGAGCACGGTAGCTTCCCAGGAGGAAAGGAGGCTTTCAAATCCCACAGTCCATAAGAGAATGCGTGATGAGGGATGCAAAAACTTATCTGAGGTTGCAGCCCCCGGCGACTCTGGCTCGCCGGGACGTAGGTGTTGGCTCGTCCTTCTCCTCTTCCTTGTCCTTGAGCGGCCCGGCAAGGATATTCAATTCCTGCGAGCCAAAGGGAAAGGACGGGAAAAAGACGCGGACTCGACCTCTAAGTTAGGGGTTAGCGACAGTCAGGAACTGACAACCCTAACCAAGGACGAGACTCTGACTCAGCATGCATGCTAAAATCTAGGGCGCCAGCGCTTCTCTTTTTTCGGCCAGGGGCTTCGCCTGGCTTTGTACGAGGGCTTAAATGCAACATCGGCAAGGCCTGCACAAACCGGTGGTTGCCGGAGCGGATCACGGCAACCGCGCCTTATGGGCGAGACTTGCGAAGATGCTCTATGCTCCCAGGAGTTGCTCACTGGTAGGCCCTCTTCAGTCTTGAGGCGGACAGCGCCGGGCCTCGCGACTCGTCTCACCCGATAAGGGCCTTCCTGCTTCGGCGTCGACTTGCTATAATTCTTGGCCGACTGAACGTGCCAGAGAACAAGGTCGCCTAACAGGGCAACTTTATCTGGTGCCAGGGGCTTCGCCTGGCTTTGTACAAGGGGTTACATGCAGCAGCGGCAAGGCCTGTACAAACCGGTGGTTGCCGGAGCGGATCACGGCAACCGCGCCTAGTGGGCGGAACTTGCGAAGATGCTCTATGTTCCCAGGAGTTGCTCACTGGTAGGCCCTCTTCGGTCTTGAGGCGGACAGCGCCGGGCCTCGCGACTCGTTCCACCCAGCAAGGGCCTTCCTGCTTCGGCGTCAACTTGTTATAATTCTTGGCCGACTGAACGCGCCAGAGAACAAGGTCGCCTAACAGGGCAACTTGATCTGGTGCCAGGGGCTTCGCCTGGCTTTGTACAAGGGGTTACATGCAACAGCGGCAAGGCCTGTACAAACCGATGGTTGCCGGAACGGGTCACGGCAACCGCGCCTTATGGGTGAAACTTGCGAAGATGCTCTATGTTCCAGGAGTTGCTCACTGGTACGCCTTCGTCGGTCTCGAGGCGGACAGCGCCGGGCCTCGTGACTTGTCTCACCCGATAAGGTCCTTCCCACTTCGGCGTCAACTTGTTGGAATTCTTGGCCGACTGAGTTCGCCGAAGAACAAGGTCGCCCTCCTCGAGACTCCTGGCCTTGACCTTGCGGCTATGGTAGCGACGCAAGGCTTGCTGGTACCGAGCAGCTCGTACCGCAGCCTGGAGACGTCCTTCCTCAAGGAGCAGCGCGTCATCTTCGCGCAGCCGCTCTTGCTCGAGCTCGTCATAAGCGAGCACCCGAGGAGATCCGTATACGAGTTCCGTGGGGATAACCGCTTCCGCTCCATAGACCAGAGCAAAAGGTGTCTGTCCGGTGGCTCGGCTTGGTGTCGTCCTGATTGACCAAAGAGCCGCCGGCAGCTCCTCAATCCAATTTCTCCCGCACTTGTGCAGCCTGTCGAAGGTCCTGGTCTTGAGTCCGCGCAGCACTTCAGCGTTGGCCCGTTCCGCTTGACCGTTGCTCCTGGGGTGAGCAACTGAAGCGAAACAGACCTTGGCGCCGAGATCCTGGGCGTATTGCATGAAGGCGCGACTTGTAAATTGCGTCCCATTGTCGGTGATGACTCTGTTGGGGACTCCGAAACGGCAGACGATCGACCGGAAGAACTTGACTGCTGACTGCGCGGTCACCTTCCTCACCGGCTCCACTTCCGGCCACTTCGTGAACTTGTCGATTGCAACGTACAAGTACTCGAAGCCCCCGACAGCCCGGGGAAAAGGGCCGAGGATATCGAGCCCCCAGACCGAGAAGGGCCAGGACAAAGGGATTGTTTGGAGAGCTTGAGCTGGCTGGTGAATCTGTTTTGCATGGAACTGGCACGCTTCACACTTGGTTACTAGTGCAGTTGCATCTTGGAGGGCTTCTTGCCAGAAGAATCCTTGCCGGAAGGCTTTCCCGACAAGTGCTCTTGCGCCGATGTGATGGCCGCATATGCCTCCGTGTATCTCTGCCAACAGCTTCTGTCCGTCTTCCCTGGAGAGGCACTTCAATCTGACACCGTTGAGTCTCCTTCTGTACAGCTCGTTGTCCACGAACTGGTACATACTTGACTGCCTGGTGATCTTCTCCACCTCTTCTGGGTCGTCGGGAAGTTCTCCAGTTTGCAGAAAACGGACGATCTGCCGTGCCCATGCCGGAGCCCGGGGCTCGACGGCAAGGGCTAAAGGCATGAAGGCCGCTGCGGGGACCCCGGCTTCTACGGCAAGAACCTCTGGTTCAGCCGGAGCCGGTGATCCCCCGGCAAGCTTGCCGGGGCAAAGCTTGTCGGGAACCTCTGCTTCCACTGGACGGACCCTCGGACCCGCTGGAGCGGACTGTTCCTCAGCGTTCGGATCGCTGATCCGCTCGCCGGAGCAAGGCTCATCGGGGACACCTGCTTCGACTGGACGGATCCTCGGATCCGCAGGAGCGGGCTGTCCCTCGGAGTTCAGGCTGCTGATCGGCTCGCTGGAGCGAGGCTTACCGGGGACACCGGCTTCGACTGGACGGATCCTGGGATCCGCAGGAGCGGGCTGTCCCCCGGCGTCCTGGTTGTTGATCTTGGGGACCTTGGCGGCGGTCTCAGGGAGGTCCGCCTGCGAGTAGCCGCCGGAGACCAACTTCCTTTTCTTGGACTGCCCAACTGATGGTGTAACGGATGGTTGAGTCAGCTTGAGCAAGAAGGTCCCTGGTTCCACAGGTAACTTTAGCGAAGCACATTTCGAAAGGCCGTCTGCTATCTCATTCTGAGCCCTCGCGACGTGCTCCATTTGCAGCCCTTCAAAGTGTTCTTCCAGCTTCCTCACTTCATCGACGTAAGCTTCCATCAGAGGGCTCTGGTAGCTCTTGTTGACTTGCCGGACCACCAGTTGAGAATCTCCCCGCACGATCAGCTTTCTGATCCCAAGTTCGGCCGCAATCCTGAGGCCGGCGAGCAAGCCTTCATACTCAGCAGTATTGTTGGTAGCTTGCTCTCTTGGGAAGTGCATCTGGATAACGTACTTGAGGTGCTCTCCGGTGGGCGCGATGAGTACCACGCCAGCACCGGCGCCTTGCAGCGAAAAGGCACCATCAAAGTACATTACCCACTCGCTTGTTGCTCCTTGTACGGGCGCGCTTGTTTCTTGGCCTTCTCCATCTGGTGTCGGGGTCCACTCAGCTATGAATTCTGCCAAAGCTCGGCTCTGTATGGTTGAAGTACTTTCAAACTTGAGCCCAAAGCTCGACAGCTCCAGTGCCCACTCGACGATCCTGCCCGTTGCCTCTGGATTGTGCAATATCCTCTTCAGCGGAAAGCGAGTGACTACTGTTATCTCATGCGCTTGGAAGTAATGGCGCAGCTTTCTCGAGGCCATGAGGAGGCCGAAAAGCAATTTCTGCACCCCGGAGTATCTTGATCTAGCCCCCTGCAAGAGGGAACTTACAAAATACACCGGGCGCTGCACCATCTTCTTCCGCGCTCCATCCTGTTCCTGCGCAGGGTGGCTCTTGTCGGGGCCAGAGCTTGGTGGAGCAGCCCCCCGCTCGTCGCTGGACTCGCTTGTAGGTGGTATAGGCTCCTCGTCGGCCTCCCTCTCCGCCACTAACACAGCACTAACCACCTGGTTGGTTGCCGCTAGGTATAGCAACAAATTCTCCTGTGGTCTAGGTGCGACAAGTATTGGAGTGGAGGATAGGTACCTTTTCAAATCTTGCAGCGCTGCCTCCGCTTCTGGAGTCCACTGCATGGGACCTGCCTTCTTCAAGATTTTAAAGAAAGGCAGGGCGCGTTCTGCAGACCTTGAAATGAACCGACTGAGGGCGGCCACACAACCTGCGAGCTTTCTGACGTCCTTGACGCGCTTTGGGGCTTCGACCTGCTCGATGGCTTTGATCTTGTCGGGATTAGCTTCAATCCCCCTCTGTGACACAAAGAACCCGAGAAGCTTGCCGGAGGGGACTCCGAAAACGCACTTCTCGGGGTTCAGCTTGAGCTGTATCTTGCGCAAGTTCTGAAATGTCTCTTCCAGATCTTGGACCAGGGTTTCCTTGCTCCTGCTCTTCACCACAATGTCATCCATATAGGCCTCCACGTTCCTATGGATCTGCGGCTCGAAGGCAGAGTGCACTACCCTTGCAAACGTTGATCCCGCATTCTTCAGTCCAAACGGCATGCGTATGAAGCAATAGGTGCCGCACGGAGTGATAAATGCGGTCTTCTCTTCATCTTCCTTGGCCATAAAGACTTGGTGGTATCCTGAATATGCATCAAGAAAAGAGAGTAGCTCACATCCGGCAGTGGAGTCAACAATCTGGTCAATGCGCGGCAAGGGAAATGGATCTTTGGGACATGCTTTATTCACGTCGGTGAAATCTATGCACAGTCTCCACTTCCCATTGGCCTTGCGCACGACGACCGGATTGGCCAGCCACGTTGGATGGATCACACCTCTCACTAGGCCTGCTGCCTCTAGCTTCTTGATCTCTTCGCTGATGAATTCCTGGCGCTCCACGGCTTGCTTTCTTACTTTCTGCTTGACGGGTCGCGCGTGAGGACAGACAGCGAGCTTGTGCTCAATCACCCTCCTGGGAACACCGGGGATGTCGGACGGTTGCCATGCAAACACGTCGTCATTCGCCCGCAGGAAGGCGACGAGCGCGCTTTCCTATTTGCTGTCAAGCGTGGCACTGATGGTGAAGGTACCGCCAGTGCCGTCCTCCTTGGCGGACACCTTCTTGGTTGCCGGGGGAGCGGTCATTCCCTTCCTGTACTTGCCGGCGGAGCTCGATGGAACGTCCTCGACGGCGGCGCAGCACTCCGAAGAGGTGCGGTTGCCGGAGTGGGCCCCAGAGCACTTACCGGGCTTGGTCTTTGTCTTCTTCCCCCCGGGGGCTTCAGCGGCAAGTGTGTCCTTCTCTGCCGCGGCTGCTACGTCCCGGTAGATCTTGTCGGCGCAGATAAGCGCGTCCTTTTTGTCGCCATGGACAGTGATGACGCTTATCGGCCCCGGCATCTTGAGTACGTTGTAGGCGTGGTGGGAAGCCGCCATGAACTTGGCGAGAGCGGGACGGCCGAGGATCCCATTGTATGGTAACGGGATATCGGCGACGTCGAACGTGATACGCTCAGTCCTGAAGTTAAGCTCGCCGCCAAAGGTCACCGGCAGAGTAATCTTCCCCTTGGGCTTGCTCCTCCCCGGGTTGATTCCTTGGAAGGATCCGGTCTCTTCGAGCTCGCCGTCTGGGATCTGGAGTTTCTTGATCACAGCGGAGGAGATCAAGTTCAGCCCGGCCCCGCCGTCTACCAACATTTTGGTGACCTTGAGGTTGCGGATGGTGGGTGAGACCAGCATCGGCAAGCACCCGACCGCGGTTGTGCGGTCGGGGTGATCCTCAAGATCGAAAATGATGGGCGTGCTGGACCATTTGAGGAGCCTGCGCGACTCCACGGGCGGCTCTGCTGCGTTCACCTCTCGCGCCCACCGCTTAAGCTGGCGGTGGGAGGTGTGCAGAGAGGCGCCGCCGTCAACGCATAGGACCTCCGTGGCCTTCTGGAACTCCTGCTCGCTGTTATCTTCGTCTTCCACGTCTTCGTCGTCGTCCTCTTCATCCTCGTCGCGGCCCCGGGGAGGCCGATCGCCTTGCCGCTGCTTGGCCTTGCCGCGGCGTCCTCCCCGGCCGATGGGCGGCCGCTTCTTGCTTGGTTCGCCTCCCCCACCCTGGGCCTTCCCCTTGTCGCGCCTCTCGTACTCGGCCTTCTGCTGCACGACGAGGTACTCGACGCTTTTGCAGTTGGAGAGATCGTGGCCCTTGGTGCGGTGGATCTTGCAGTATTGCTTGTCGGAGCCGTCCTGCTTGTCGGCTGCCGCCACGGGGGCAGGCTCCTTGCCGGAGCCGCCAGCCTGCGTTTGCTTGGCGGGAGCCTCCTTGCCGGACCCCTCGACGGCAAGCACCTCTTTCCTATTCCTCCTCCTATTATTCCGCCGCTGGCTCCTCTTCGCCGGGGCGGTGTCGTCGCTATCGCTTTCCCCTGCGCCAGCACCCTCTCCGGGGAGTTTCCTCCCCTCCTCCGCGCGCGCGCACTTGTCAGCCAAGGCATATAGCTCGCTGACGTCCCGGATCTTGGTCATGGCCATCTCCTCACGCATGCGGCGGTTACGCACGTTCTGGTGGAACGCGCTGATAACCGCGGCAGGGTGAACGTCGGGGATGTTGCGATGCACGCGGCTGAAACGCTGGATGTATTTGCGCAGGGGTTCTCCTTCCTTCTGGGCTAGGATGTGGAGGTCGCTATCCTGGCCATGAGGTTTGTGGCCGCCTGTGAAGGCGCCAACAAACTGATGGCAAAGATCCGCCCAGGAAGAGACGGAGCCTTCCGGCAAGTGCATAAGCCACGAACGAACGTTCGGCTTAAGCACGAGCGGGAAGTAGTTCGCCAGTATCCTCTCATCGCGCCCCCCGGCAGCTTGTACAGCGATTGTGTAGATGCTGAGAAACTCCGAGGGGTGCGTCCTGCCGTCGTACTTCTCCGGTACGTCGGGCTTGAAGTTCTTCGTACTGGGCCACCGGACGCGTCGCAGCTCGCGGGTGAACGCAGGGCAACCTGCCGCGTACGGCAAGTCACCTGGTTCACCGGGCGCGTACGCGTCGACAGCGTCCCCAGCCCGCTAGTCTGATTGTCGCCGAGTTTCTCGGCGGCGCTCAATCCTTGTTCGAGCGTCTTCTTGCTGTCGCTCGTCGAGGACTTGGCGCTGGTCCCGGCGAGTCCGCGGGTCCGACGACGCTGTGGAGCCGTCGTCGGCGTTGTTCCAGCGGGGCGGCGTCTTCTGCTTCTGCGCCGGGGAGTGCATGGTGGTCGCACCTCCGGCGGTCTTGTCGCCATCGGCCTTCGTCTTCTCGACCTGCCGGGGCCGCGAGGTCGCCGGCTGCTGCGGCGTGTCGTTGTTGGCGAAGGCGATCAGGCTCTGGATGGTGGCCCTCCAGCTTTCGGCCTTGCCAGCCGCTGGAGGGTAGTCGAGGAGCAGTTGCGCTCTCGCGAGCGCTTCTGCCGGAGTGGAGGGGAGCGGGGGCGAGTGGCGCGAGGAGCGGGATGCGCTCGGACTCCTAACAATGTTAGAAGGAGCGGGGTCCCTCCCCGGCGCCTTCGCCTTGCCCGTGTCCGGACGGGGGCCCGTGGCGTCCCGCGAACCTCCTGTTTGCCCTTGTTCCAGCAAGCGGATGCCACCTCCCGTGGCATGGCGCTGCTGGGTCGTCGTTTGAAGGGACGGATGCGGCGCGTCCTCGGAGGCCGAGGCTCGGTCGTCCGCCCTGTTCTTGGATTTGGTGGCACCGCGAGTGTTCTCGCCGGTGGCCACCCCTCCGACGGCGTCTCCCCCGCCCACCGTTGGCTCCGGTAGCGGTGGGAGTGACGCGGACGGGCCCGCGGCCTCCGAAGCCTTCTTCTTCGGGGCCATGGTGTTGATGAAGCTAGCGAGTTCGGAGAAGCTGACGAAGAGCGCGCTCGCGTGAACGCAGGATCTGATCCGCACAACCTCGACGCAGCCCCCTACCTGGCGC
Organism: Aegilops umbellulata; assembly: GCA_032464435.1. Taxonomy (NCBI): domain Eukaryota; kingdom Viridiplantae; phylum Streptophyta; class Magnoliopsida; order Poales; family Poaceae; genus Aegilops; species Aegilops umbellulata. The sequence goes on from CP136055.1 coordinate 186,939,381, forward strand.
GCCAAAGATGTCGGGGCGGACGGGCTGTCCCCCGCGGGCACCTATGGGGCCGGAGCCCCTTTCGTTGTCTGGAGGGGGGCGGAGGGAGCGCGGAGAGCAGATCGAAGCGAACACACGGGCGGTTTACCCAGGTTCGGGCCGCGATGGACGCGTAAAACCCTACTCCTGCTTAGTTGTATTGAACTGGGGAGCTCGGGAGCTTGGGGGAGCTAGCTGCACCGAGCGTATGGCTGTCTGCGTGCCGATTCTCCGAACCCCAGAACCCCCTCTACGTCGCACACGGGCCTCCTTTTATAGCGCAAAGGGGTCACCGACAGGTGTCAACGTAGGAGAAAGGGGCAAAAGTGTAAAAGGGGTGGTAGCTGTAATAGTGCGGGAACGGTGGCGCTACAGTGCGGCACAGTGTTATCATACCTACTTCTGACGGTAGGGGACAAGGGCATTAAATGCCCGTCACGGTCGCCCGGACAGCACCGAGGCGGACCGTTAGGTGCGCCACCGCTCGCCACGATGGCGGCTGCATGCCGCCGCATGCCCCAGGCTGCGCGGTGCCTCGCCACGTGCCCTCGGGGGAAGCCCCGGAGCGACGCGTGGCGGGCGAGCTGGAGCGCAGCCTTGAGGTGGCGATCTTGCCGCGGCAAGTGGCTTGCCGCGGGGGTCGTCTTCCTGTGCCTGATAGCGTGCCAGCTATCAGGCCTTGCCGGGGCGCTTGGCGCGCCACGGCGGGCTTCTCTTGTGATGCCTGGGTTCAGCCTTCCCGACAAGCTCCTCTTGTCGGGGGATCGATCTTCTGTCTCGTTCTACTTTGTTCTTGGATGGCCTTCCATGGGCGCAGTCGTCCCGGCAAGCTCCTCTTGCCGGGGTCTTGTCTTCTCGGCCCGGCAAGCTCCTCTTGCCGGGGGCCTTGTCTTCTTGACCCGGCAAGCTCCTCTTGCCGGGGGCCTTGTCTTGAATGTTTGGTCTTCTCTTGGCGCTTCCGGGGCGGGCCTTGCCGCAGGGTGCTACAACTGCCCGTGCACAAGTCTGGGGTACTAAGGTACCCCTACTTTAGTACACCGACACTATTGTCCAAGAAAAAGCCACAAAAAAGTTAGATCTATTCATCCTTTTTGTCCAAGTCAGTCTGAGCCTTTGCAATTTTCTTTTCATTGTTTGCATTATTGAATTATCAGTTGCATCGCCGTGTCGAGTTGCTGGTCTTAGTGTCTAGTTCGTTTAGAGTTTCGAGTTCTGTTCACATTAGTCACGTCGCCGCTGCATCATCATCCCTTCCGCTGTCCACCACATCATCCATCAATTTCCACCACATGTTACCTATAGTTCATTGTCACAATCATAGTTGAGCTCGTTCACATCTTCGTTTGATCCAATCTGCATCTTATCTAGTTTGTCTTGGAAAGAGGGAGAGAAAAAAAGACAGAAAAAAAAGAGATAAAAAAAGAAAAAAAAGTCAGAGAAAAAAAAGAGAAAGAAAAAGAAAAAGAAAAAAGTGTGAGAAAAAAAGAGAGAAGAAAAAAAACAAAATTCGGATCTATCTAGACTCAATCTCGTTGTTGAATTCGGATTGGAATCTGTTTTGTGCACTGTTCAGTAAAACAGGCATAACTTCCTCATACGAAGTCCGTTTTGGCTCCACGAGTACTCAAATGAAAGCTAGCAACGAGACGCATCTAAATAGTTGGAGAGGCTAGTTCAATATTTGACACCTCCAAATCAGCTTCTAAATAGGTCTTTTCCCTCCGAAGTTCGCGGACACATTTTATTCCTGTTTTTCAGGCTAGTTTTAGAATTCTTTGACTCCTCATATCAATTCGGAATTGAGTGATTCTTTTTTCCTTGGAAATCTTGAGTTAGTAGCATTCTTTGAAAAAAGTTATCAGAATATTGGCTCAAACTTTTCAAGAGGAAAGTTGGATAGAGAGTTGTTGTATATCCTATTTGGCAGTTGTTTTTCATCATTATCTTTACTGCCGTTGTGATCTTCACTTATATCTTGCTGTCCAGAGCTACTTAGTATTCTTCATTGAAGCTAGTTGTGCTACGCCGTGACCTCATTAGTGTTCTAGGCTCGCGTCTCTAGTCCGGTCTAGCCTAGGACCAGCACAGTACCGTCGTTGAGCGTTTATTCAACATTGCATCTTTGAATTGATTATTGCTAATCTTTTGCTACCATATATAGCCAACCTAGCTCCACATATTTCTACACCGTGTATACGTATGTTCCCCTGGCAATCGCTTTACACAATCTTCAGAGTTATTTGACACCGCTGGTTGCCTGTCACCACCTGCCGCATGGTAAGAACTTGTAAGATGTTGATATTTGCTTTACTGTGAGCACTTTACAACCACATCCTAGTAGTTCATAGGAACATTATTCTCGAATTTTGTTTCTTCTTTCTACTAATCATGAAAGGTTCCGGAGACAAAAGTTCTTGGACGACGGACACATCATCACCATCACGAGAGTTGGTACAACACACACAAGCACATGGTCAGGTTATCTCTTTACCGTCATTTGAGGGTAGATTTAATCCTGCTATTTATCTAGCTTGGGAGCTTGAAGTAGAACAAGTTTTTAGTCACCATGACTTTTCTAAACTTGAGCGAGTACGAGCTGTCACTAGAGCATTTACTGGTTTTGCTTCTGTTTGGTGGAGTGTGCATTGTAAGAAAAACATTGATAACCAACCCACAACTTGGAAAGATTTGAAAGATGTAATGAGACAACAATTTTTCCCTCCTTACTATCGTCGTGAATTGCTTCGCAAATTTGAACAATTTAAACAAGGCAACAACACTGTTCATGCTTACTACCAAGAGTTCAAATCTTATATGCATCATTGTGACATAGAAGAATCTAAGGATGATACAATGAATAGATTTTTTGGTGGTTTGAACCATGATATTCAGGCACGATTTCAGTATATTCCTCGTTGCATTACTGGTATGTATGTTCGTGCTTGTACCTTTGAGAGACAGTTACAGGAGGATACATTGGGTGACTACAACAACTACTATTCTAGTTCATGCTCACCACCACCGCTTGGTTCCTCCACCTTTGCACCTACTAGAGCAGCCACACCTCAGATTATGAGTGCGACATCATCTCAAGAGTATGGTACATTGCCATCATCCGTACCTACATCAGCTACATCTTTGCGACAAGGTAACTGTAAAGGTATTGATGATATAACTTCACATGAGAATGATGCATGCCTAGTTAACTTGAATACATTATGTGTTGAGTTACCTGTTGATTTGAGCGCATCACCTATTTTAGAGAATCATGTTACTGTCATGAATGCGTCATGTGATCAAGCAACTGAAATACAACAATTTTGAGTGCACCCAATGAATTAACTGTTGATGCAAAAGAACCAATGTTTAATCATTTTCTTATGACCTCTAATCTTGGTGATGACTCTGTGTCAAATCACTTATTGCATGTTGGCTTATTTAAGCATGTTGTAGCATGTAAATTTGATGCAAGTAAGGTTTATTCACCAATATTGGGATGGTTTAATGATAAATATTGTCAATCTTTTCATATGAATAAGAGCTTCACTTATATGTGCAAACTGAGTTGCAATACTTTCATGCCTTCTACTTCTTGTGATAATATTTTGGCTTTATATTTTATTCACTATGGAAGTTACTCATGTATACATGTGTCATATGTGCAAATTCCACGGGAAGTAAAAATTGACGACATATATATACAACATGTACCCTTGTCTCTTTTGTTAGCCACATTTCAGATAAAGAAACGCCGAGGACGGCTTTATTTTCAAGAAGGGGAGGATGATGAGGACATGACTACCTTGGATACGACCAAAAATATTGCATACATGCATATTTGTCAGGTGATTTCTAGTGTCAACTATTCAATAATCTATTTATATTATCCAAAACAAAAATACTTCACACACTTTTTTGTTTTGTCTAATTGCAGGTGTATGTGACATTTGTACAATACACATATGAAGATAAGGGAAAAGAGAAGTTTATGTGCTGTTCAAAAAGTCCCTTCACCTCACTTTTGGGCCAAGAGATGATAGAGTCCAAGTCACTCACGTTCTGGATTCAGATTCGGACTGCACAGACATACCTGACTCAAAACGGCAAGAACTTTTTCATACGGACTCCGAATTGGGTGATTCTTTTTTTGTTGGAAAGTAGATTTCGTCCTCTTTCCACTCCAATTGGATTCACCTTTAAATTATTCGGGAGCATTGAGATATGGACAAAACAATCTGATGCTGCAGCAGAATCCCAGTCAAACAACAAGTCCATCACATCCACTTGGGCCCATGAGCCTTGTACGACCTAGGGTTGGTGTTAGGCTGCCTTGGGACATCCTCCCACCTCCTTGGCCGCCACCCCTTGCTCCTATATAAGTAGATCCACCTAGTAGCTTTTTACTTGGGATTTGTTTAGTTAAAAGTTAGCCAACGCAACTTCGTGTACTTCGTTTCTGTCCAACGACCAGACCAAGACTGCTTTCGGATCCCCACCATTATCAATACTCCATCCATATTCGCAATATTCAGATTGCTTTATCATATTCTTGCATGTTCTTCGATTGCTTGCAGGAATAGACCTTCGTGGTCAGGCTGATCGTGCTTCCAGCATCATCAGTAACCTCGGGAGATTGATTTAGCAATTGCTAAGGCGCAACGGCGTGCAAGTTTGTAGTCGGATCGTCCAAGTTGTCTCCACCAAATCGATAGTTATCATCTCATCGAAAGATCGGGACACCCCCGCCTCTATCAAGTGGGATCAGTTTTCAGGTTGCTCGGTGAGAATTTCCAGTTTCTGCTAGATTAGATTTATTTTCTTACCTATTGTCCAAGAAAAAGCCACAAAAAAGTTAGATCTATTCATCCTTTTTGTCCAAGCCAGTCTGAGCCTTTGCAATTTTCTTTTCGTTGTTTGCATTATTGAATTATCGGTTGCATCACCGTGTCGAGTTGCTGGTCTTAGTGTCTAGTTTGTTTAGAGTTTCGAGTTCTGTTCACATTAGTCACGTCGCCGCTGCATCGTTATCCCTTCCGCTGTCCACCACAATATCCATCAATTTCCACCACATGTTACCTATAGTTCATTGTCACAATCATAGTTGAGGTCGTTCACATCTTCGCTTGATCCAATCTGCATCTTATCTAGTTTGTCTTGGAAAGAGGGAGAGAAAAAAAGACAGAAAAAAGAGAGATAAAAAATAAAAAAGTCAGAGAAAAAAAAGAGAAAGAAAAAGAAAAAGAAAAAGTGTGAGAAAAAAAAGAGAGAAGAAAAAAAAGAAAAGTCGGATCTATCTAGACTCAATCTCGTAGTTGAATTCGGATTGCAATCTGTTTTGTGCACTGTTCAGTAAAACAGGCATAACTTCCTCATACGAAGTCCGTTTTGGCTCCACGAGTACTCAAATGAAAGATAGCAACAAGACGCATCTAAATAGTTTGAGAGGCTAGTTCAATATTTGACACCTCCAAATCAGCTTCTAAGTAGGTCTTTTTGCCCTCCGAAGTTCGCGGACACATCTTATTCCGGTTTTTCAGGCTAGTTTTAGAATTCTTTGACTCATCATATCAATTTGGAATTGAGTGATTCTTTTTGCATTGGAAAGCTTTAGTTAGTAGCATTCTTTGAAAAAAGTTATCAGAAAATTGGCTCAAACTTTTCAAGAGGAAAGTTGGAGAGAGAGTTGTTGTATATCCTACTTGGCAGTTGTTTTTCATCATTATCTTTACTGCCGTTGTGTTCTTCACTTATATCTTGCTGTCCAGAGCTACTTAATATTCTTCATTGATGCTATTTGTGCTACGCCGTGACCTCATTAGTGTTCTAGGCTCGCGTCTCTAGTCCGGTCTAGCCTAGGACCAGCACAGTACCGTCGTTGAGCGTTTATTCAACATTGCATCTTTGAATTGATTATTGCTAATCTTTTGCTACCATATATAGCCAACCTAGCTCCACATATTTCTACACCGTGTATGCGTATGTTCCCCTGGTAATCGCTTTACACAATCTTCAGAGTTATTTGACACCGCTGGTTGCCTGTCACCACCTGCCGCATGGTAAGAACTTGTAAGATGTTAATATTTGCTTTACTGTGAGCACTTTACAACCACATCCTAGTAGTTCATAGGAACATTATTCTCGGATTTTGTTTCTTTTTTCTACTAATCATGAAAGGTTCCGGAGACAAAAGTTCTTGGACGACGGACACATCATCACCATCACGAGAGTTGGGACAACACACACAAGCACATGGTCAGGTTATCTCTTTACCGTCATTTGAGGGTAGATTTAATCCTGCTATTTATCTAGCTTGGGAGCTTGAAGTAGAACAAGTTTTTAGTCACCATGACTTTTCTGAACTTGAGCGAGTACGAGCTGTCACTAGAGCATTTACTAGTTTTGCTTCTGTTTGGTGGAGTGTGCATTGTAAGAAAAACATTGATAACCAACCCACAACTTGGAAAGATTTGAAAGATGTAATAAGACAACAAATTTCCCTCCTTACTATCGTCATGAATTGCTTCGCAAATTTGAACAATTTAAACAAGGCAACAACACTGTTCATGCTTACTACGAAGAGTTCAAATCTTATATGCATCATTGTGACATCGAAGAATCTGAGGATGATACAATGAATATATTTTTTGGTGGTTTGAACCATGATATTCAGGCACGATTTCAGTATATTCCTCGTTGCATTACTGGTATGTATGTTCGTGCTTGTACCTTTGAGAGACAGTTACAGGAGGATACATTGGGTGACTACAACAACTACTATTCTAGTTCATGCTCACCACCACCGCTTGGTTCCTCCACCGTTGCACCTACTAGAGCAGCCACACCTCAGATTATGAGCGCGACATCATCTCAAGAGTATGGTACATTGCCATCATCCGTACCTACATCAGCTACATCTTTGCGACAAGGTAACTGTAAAGGTATTGATGATATAACTTCACATGAGAATGATGCATGCTTAGTTAACTTGAATACATTATATGTTGAGTTACCTGTTGATTTGAGCGCATCACCTATTTTAGAGAATCATGTTACTGTCATGAATGCGTCATGTGATCAAGCAACTGAAATACCAACAATTTTGAGTGCACCCAATGAATTAACTGTTGATGCAAAAGAACCAATGTTTAATCATTTTGATATGACCTCTAATCTTCGTGATGACTCTGTGTCAAATGACTTATTGCATGTTGGCTTATTTAAGCATGTTGTAGCATGTAAATTTGATGCAAGTAAGGTTTATTCATCAATATTTGGATGGTTTAATGATGAATATTGTCAATCTTTTCATATGAATAAGAGCTTCACTTATATGTGCAAACTGAGTTGCAATACTTTCATGCCTTCTACTTCTTGTGATAATATTTTGGCTTTATATTTTATTCACTATGGAAGTTACTCATGTATACATGTGTCATATGTGTAAATTCCACATCAAGTAAAAATTGATGACATATACATATACAACATGTACACCTTGTCTCTTTTGTTAGACACATTTCAGATAAAGCAACGCCGAGGACGGCTTTATTTTCAAGAAGGGGAGGATGATGAGGACATGACTACCTTGGATACGACCAAAAATATTGCATACATGCATATTTGTCAGGTGATTTCTAGTGTCAACTATTCAACAATCTATTTATATTATCCAGAACAAAAATACTTCACACACTTTTGTGTTTTGTCTAATTGCGGGTGTATTGTCAGGACCCCGATCCTACGCCACATCAATCCAGCATGTAACACATCATATCACTTTGCGGCCTCACGCACGGTACTCCCACGGGTGCCACCTTACCTTGCCCGGGACCGTTTGCGTCTTTGGCTCATGTATATGATAGTGTCGCTAGCATCCATATGACAGAGAACCCGGGCCGACATGGCTAGTCATGAACCCAAAGCGACGCTAACCTATAAGGACAGGCATCCGTGGGTCACATCGAGCATGTCGGTCATCAACATGTGAATCCGGGCTGTAGCACTGGGCTAACAGGACTCCGGTAACCCGGGCTGTAGCAGGCTAGGCAGGAGTCCGGATGTCACTGCGTGACATTTCCCCAAAGGGACAGACACAGGAACGAAGTGAAACACATGCCGGCCAGTCAAGTGTCCTGAACAGTAGTGCTGGGCTAGAAGGACTCCGGTGAACCGGGCTGTAGCGGACTACAATCGCCCAGAAGCAGTAGACTACATTTCCCCATATGATAGGCTGCCAAGGATAAACAACTAGGTTGTCGGATCCCACACATAGCAAGCATTTCAATCATACACACAATATGCTTGATATGTGTAAATACAACATGGCATCACAACATAACTCTACGACTCCAAGTATTTATTCATTAGGCTCCGAGGAGCGAGATATTACAAACATGGGTCTCATGACCCAACATTCAGAGCATACAAGCAACAAGCACATGCGGAAGCTTAACATGTCTGAGTACAGACATCTACAAATGAAAAAGGCTGAGAAGCCTGACTATCCTCTAGATCTTGCCGCGGGCACAAGATCGTAGCTGAGGTATCAAGCTAAACGTCGAAGTCCACGCGGAACTACTAGCGAGACTGAAGTCTCTCTGCAAAACATAAAATAGGCAAACGTGAGTACAAATGTACTCAGCAAGACTTAAATCAGAACTATCTACATATGCATCGGTATCAACAAAGGGGGTAGTGGGGTTTAACTGCAGCAAGCCAGCTTTGACTCGGTGGCTATCCTAAACTACAACTGCAAGTAACTCTTTTGAGGTGGCGCACACGAGTCCACATATTCACCATATCAATACACCACTATGGATCCGCTCCCGTCTCCCTACGGGGACGCCACCCATAGCACTCACGCTTATCTTGCGCATTTTAGAGTATCCACTTTCACTTGTCTATGAACTATGCAAGGGGTGCAAGTTTCCATATCCGAGGAATCCGGCTATTCGAATAGATAATGATAACCCTGCAGGGGTGTACTTCTTCACACACACTCTCGCCACTTATCGCCCTGTACACGTCATGTACCTCGGCAACCTTCAAGCGGAAGCCGGGCGAGGGAGTCGGCCATGACCTGACTAACCACACAAGTCTCTAGTCCAGGTTTATCGCCTATTCGGGTTCCATCCGCAAGGAGATCCGGCCGGGGTGTCGCTCACGGCCCCAAACGATGTGAGCAGGGTTCCCAAGCCCACCAACCGGGTGCCACTTGGTACACCGGGCCACTGTGCCTAGTCTGTCTCAAGCCCACCTGTACCGGGTGCCACTTGGTAGACTACTAACACTACCTACAAACACCAGAAACTAGTTGCAACTCCTGGACAGAGATCATGTTGATTAATAAGTCGAGAGGGGCCGAGTTACCGGAACCCAATGTGTGGTAGTAACTGTTCATGGATCACAAACACAGAACTCAGTTCCTGAGGACGGCCGCAATGAGACAACCCACCATGTACTTCTACATGGCCTCTCACCGCTACCTTTACCAAATCGTGTTCACAGACTTAGCTCTCAACAGTAGGACATGTTCACCACATTCCAATTCATTCCCGATGAATCAGACCCGACTCAACTCTAAGCAGTAGCAGGCATGACAACAAGCATGAATGAGTAGGCACATCAGGGCTCAAACAACTCGTACTCATGCTAGTGGGTTTCATCTATTTACTGTGGCAATGACAGGTCATGCAGAGGAAAGGGGTTCAACTACCGCAGCACATAACAGTTGAATCGTTGTTGTCCTAATGCAGTAAAAGAGAGCAGGAGCGAGAGAGTGGGATTGTATCGGAATGAACAAGGGGTCTTTTTGCTTGCCTGGTACTTCTGAAGATAATATAGCTCTTCATCGGTGTCATCGATCACATTGTCGGAAACATCGTCTATCGAGAGGGGACAATCACCGGCAATAGAGAAAGAATACAATCAATGCAAGCGACAATATGATGCGTGATCATGACATGGCAATATGATGTGGTTTGAGCTAATGCAGCTAGCAACCAGATTAAATGAAGTTGATTTGAATCCAGGATTCAAATTCAAACTCCATATGTGGATATTTAAATGCCATTATATGATTTGTGCTAAGCAGCAACTATAAGTTGTTCTAACATGCATGAAAATGGTACAGATGGATTCCTTGATTTTTTCTGATAATTTTTCATATATAAATCTTTGCATTTGGAGTTACAGATAATTTTCTATGATTTTTAGAAGTTTTGGGCATTTTCTGGAATTTCCTGAATAAAAATAAATCCAGAAAACATAATACTGCGTCAGCATGACGTCGGGGTGACGTCAGCAAGTCAAAGGCGCCAGCCCAGGTCAAACCTGACGGCTGGGACCCATCAGTCAGTGACTCATCTAACTAATTCCTATTTATTAGTGTAAATTTAATCCTAACTAAAATGTCAGCAAGGGTGGCCCACACGTCAGTGTCTGCAGCTAATTAAGTTTAATTGACATCTAACTAAATTAGCAGGGCCTGGCCCACTTGTTAGTCCGGCGAGGTCAAAGGGATCAAACCCCCTGCTCAGCGGGGTCAACTCGCCGGCGTTGACTCGGGGATCGTCGCCGGCAGGCCCAGGGACGGCGGAGAGGTGCGGGTTTCCTCCTCCGGCGACCAAATCGATGGCGGAGGGCGGCTACGTGGAGCTGGAGCTCGCGCGCGTCGGGTGGTGGCGGTGGGAGATGCTGGGGTGGCCGGAAACGTCGCCGGCGACGACCTTGGCGGTCGAAGGAGTTCGGGCGAGGTCGAAGCCGTCGCTATGAGGCACGGCGAGGCGCGTGGGGAGGTGCTACGGGCTTCTGCGAGTACGGTGAAGACGATGGCGTGCTCGGAATCAAGCCAACGTGGTTGTGGCCATGACGGCAACGTGCGGTGGCGGCGGCGGGTGCGGCCGAGCTCGGTGTGATCGTTGTGGTGCACAAGAAGGCAAACAAAGAGGGGGAGAAGGGGCAGGAGCTCACCGCGGATCCGTAGGGATGGTTAGCGGGCTCGGTGACGCTCGGGAGACGGCGAATCGACGACGACGATCTTCGGTGGCCAACGAGGGAAACGGCGGCGGTGGCGGTGTTGCGGCGCGTCCGGGGCCTCGTGGCTCGTCGAGGGGGTCGAGGACGTCGAGACGGAGCTTCTAGGCGCATCGGTGAGGCGTGCGGTGGCTAGTGGCCGTGGCAGCAGCGAGCGGCGGTGATGAGCGCGCTCGGGCGCGAGAGGGAGAGAGAGCAGAGAGGGGAGTGGCACGGGTGAGAGTGAGAGGGGGTCGAGGGTGATGCGTGGCGTCACCAGGGCGTCGGGGAGGAGCCAGGCAGGCTGGGAGGGAGGAGGTGGCCAGGGCGCGTGCCCACGCGCGGCGACCACACGCCCTCCTGCCTACTGGCAGGAGGTTGAAGACGGTGGGGGCGCCTGCTGGGCTGGGCCAACAGTGTTGGGCCGGCCACTTGGGCTACAGGCGCGCCAGGTAAGGAGGCCCAGGTGGGTTTCTCTCTCTCTCTCTCTGTTTTCTGTTTCAGTTTTCCTATTACTTTTATTATGTTTTGAATTGGTAAAAAAACTAATTCATTTTGAAAAATCTTGAAAATGATTGTGGCATATGTTTGGATTATTTCCAACAACCTTAAAATACTTTCAAGAATATTTGGTCATTTAAAAACATTTATAGGATTTAAATGTCCAAATGCAAATACTTATGATTTAATTCAAAAATCCAAAAATGACCTAGAAAGGTGTGCATCATTTTTGTCAGAGGTTCTAGACCAATTCAAAAATGATGAACTTTTCTAAAGAGCATTCTGGGTTCTTGAAAATATTTTTAAGTTGAACCTATTTGATTTAATTTTGGTGCTAGGGTTTGTCATCCCCATTATCAACTTTAATTGAAAAATTAACATGATGCATGGATGCTTTAAGGCAACTAATGGCAAGCAAATTCTAGGGCTGTGACAACTCACCCCTACTAAACAAGAATCTCGTCCCGAGATTCAAGGCGTGAGGTAAGAAGACAGCGGGGAGACAAAGCTAACACGATCTTCACGATCCAGATGTCTTTCTCGAGGATGTTGATTCCTTGCATCATCTTGGTCTCAACGTCTTTGTTTTGAGAACTACATCCAACATGACAACGAGAAGAAAGGGAGGATTTTAGAAGAATCGGTCTTCTTGAGGTTCAAGCAATTTAGGATCATCTTAATGATCACAAGATCAACTCGTGGAGTGAGATGTTGGAACATCTCGAGTTGAGACACAAAACACATCGAGAGGGACGGAGGAAACAAACAACGAGGTTGATTTGGTGGGCAACAATTCCATGCTTAGAAAGATGGTGGATGGTGTCAAGGTGGCGAGGGAATAGTCGCCATGATTCAATAACAGGGCACCTTAGGGAAGGTGACTCGTAGAATTATTCCCTTAAGTGGCAAAAAGAATTACTTTTGATACAACGATGATTGAAACTCTTTATGCTAGCCTGAGGAAATCATAATTGATCGTTTGAACGAAGTCAAAGAATGGCATACTCAGACCAGAATGGATGATGTGGACTACCTTGTTGAAGACAACGTAATGAGTGATTTTGCTTATCCCCGGAAATGGAGGGGACCATGACAGGATGACACAAGGGCGGTGCAAGCTGGGAACAAAATGCAAATGCTGGGAATGATTCTGGTAACTGGGAATAATTCAACGAGGGTGATTCCACCGTTTGAATGGTTATAGCTTAATCGAGGAAACCAAGAGCACAAGAATCCCTAGGAAGCAACTTCTATAATAAGTCGCGCGAGATCCTCACGGAGAAGATGGTTGAATAGTTTAATCAAGATACTACAATGATAGATCTTCCGGCTAGGTGTGTCGGCCAGACATCAACCTTGTCGGGACCTACATAATAGATCTTGGAAAAGTTCCAACCATCATATCTGCCTGAGATTCAGATCTTGTTGGTAATAGAATATTTCAGACAGCCTGTCTGGAAAAGAAAGTTTGCAACACAAATCGACGAGAAGATGTTGCGAGATTCTCAGGAAATGAACTACGATAGCAGTTCCAAAACATGAACTGATTCTGCTAAACACATGTGAACACGTTGTCCTGGACAAGCATGACCACATAGTAGTCTTATGATAAAACACTACCGAGTTCAGGTTAGGAACCATCAATGAGGATATCGAAGTCCTAGTATAAGTCATGATTCTTAAGAAGGAACTTCTTCACCTTGAACAAATCAATCAGTGGCTTGGTGTGCTAGGAACACATATGGAGCGGAGGTAATTAATCTACCAAACCATAGAATACTTCGCACGTATGCATGCCTGACTTGGGATGATTCCAAGGGAAACAAAACAAACCTTTCTCAAATTCGTGGCGGCAACTTACACCTAAAGCACATGAGTTCGAGGAAGTCACTTCTTCCATCCAAGCATAAGCTTCATCAACGGAATACGAAGGCATTGCTTACAAAGTTTCCAACACTAGGTTGATGTTCAACATGAGTCATGGGGAAGACAAAATGCTGCTGATGGGCTCAACAACAACTCATCGGAATTTCCATATCACTGGACTTCCACCATCATGTGAACACGGTGATAGCATTGGTCAGACCAAAAGATGTAATGGTGTATGCTCGAGGAATCAACCACGAGTAAGACAACATTACAAACATCGTTGGTTCTGATTTGACTTGACGATAGCCCATACTCAAGTCAAAGTTTTGACAAGACAATAGATCCAACAACTGATCACAAGGACCAATCGATGAAGATATTATCTTTCTCCAACACACACACACAAGGATATCCCTTAGTGATGAACTAGGTTGGACAAGCTTTCATCTTCCAACTCTCCAAGTTGTTGTTTAGCTTAACCAACTAGCTCAGGGGTATCCAACACAGATTCTTGGAGAAAGGGTGGCTTACAAGAAATCCAACTTGATCACGAACTCAACATAGCGGTCAGGTGACAACCTGGTAATTCTTCCGAGAAGATATTCGGAAAATCACGAACCACCGATATGTTACTAAGCTCGAGAAAAATCTTGCTTCTCAGGCAAGTCGATATGATCGAATAAGCAAGGGTTAGCACAACCCTGACTCCTTGATCGAAGAGTGCACCGAAAATAAGGACTAGGTAGCACGATCAATCCTAGTATGGTTATTTAATAACAACCACACTAGAAATGATATTATTGTCCATTTACTACAAAGCAACGAGTTGCTTGGAGTATTGATTTCACACATCACAATTCACTTGTCGGCATTCCGGTTGCGACAACACGAAACCGTGGAATGAATAATGATGGCGAGAATTATCACTGCGTCAAGAATCCATAAGAGAAGGTGCAATTCTCATGACATTCCTGGCATAAAGTGGGTAATACTTCAGGGTAGAACATAATCAAAAGCTTTATTGCATTTGATCTGCGGAATACAACTGCTTTGACCCAATCCTAGAAATGGATGAGGTACTGGAGCTTGTTTCTCCTAGTCATTCCGGAATAGAATGGCTTGACGGACAATAAGAATAATAGGCATCGATGAACGCGGATGCACAACTATTCCTGACTATCAATTGATAGACTAGGGTCGGAATACAACTAAGGAGGGTCAACTCAAGGAACATATAACTTTCTGAGTTGTGGATTCATGGGTTAGTATGTCAAACGAGTTCAACAAATTTCTTCCGGATAACCCATGCAGGAAGGAAGAACTGGCAGAATCACAATATGGGTGGAGTACTCCTCAAGAACACCCTGGTTGTGACCTTTTGATTCAAACGAATTTCTGCCAAGGATGGTTCATGGTATTTGGAAGAAGGGGATACCATGGACCTCGAGGCTATCGCAAAGGTTACTAATATTCTAAAGGTACGAGCAACACTATCAACACGAAGTAAGGTGAATCTCGGGTTCAGGAACCCATGAATAGAATACCTACTAACTAAATGGCATCACGGGATGCTTTCGAGAATGGTGGCTAGAATCATCACACCGGGAACACAAAACATGGCTAGTTTACTAGGTGACTCCCTAAAACACCTAGGGTGATAATAACAGTTCCAACATATATGTCGAGGCAATAGAGTACCTGAACTGACCGATTAGTGTGATTAATCTGGCCCAAATGGACATCGGGAACAGAAAGAAGGGATTTGCAAATGCATCGGATTATTTAGAAACCTGGGATGACTCGGACAGCATAACGGCTGTAAATGCTCAAAATGATTTGAGACATCCTGCAAAATGGTGGCATAACCACTCAACATCACAATATCAAGGTTCTGAGGCCAGTTATGAACATATGGAAGTAGTAGGAACTGAACTGAGGCTTGAACTCAACAATCCTAGGCCACTACAGTTTAGTAACACGTCATCCTGATAGATAGATGAGAAGGCCTAGTTCTTAATCCCCGTAGAAGACAAGAGGATGACTCAGATCAGAAGGGCATAAGGTAAAGGAGTAAAAAGAGCCTTACGTTCCCTTCCACAATCAATTCCCTTACATAACTAAAGCATTTCTAGACTCAACTTTGACCAGTTTGGCTTGGTAATCCTACAGGCAATCAGGCTCTGATACCAATGTTGTCAGGACCCCGATCCTAAGCCACATCAATCCAGCATGTAACACATCATATCACTTTGCGGCCTCACGCACGGTACTCCCACGGGTGCCACCTTACCTGGCCCGGGACCGTTTGCGTCTTTGGCTCACGTATATGATAGTGTCGCTAGCATCCATATGACAGAGAACCCGGGCCGACATGGCTAGTCGTGAACCCAAAGCGGCGCTAACCTATGAGGACAGGCATACGTGGGTCACATCGAGCATGTCGGTCATCAACGTGTGAATCCGGGCTGTAGCACTGGGCTAACAGGACTCCGGTAACCCGGGCTGTAGCAGGCTAGGCAGGACTCCGGATGTCACCGCGTGACATTTCCCCGAAGGGACAGACACAGGAACGAAGTGAAACACATGCCGGCCAGTCAAGTGTCCTGAACAGTAGTGCTGGGCTAGCAGGACTCCGGTGAACCGGGCTGTAGCGGACTACTATCACCCAGAAGCACTAGACTACATTTCCCCATATGATAGGCTGCCAAGGATAAACAACTAGGTTGTCGGATCCCACACATAGCAAGCATTTCAATCATACACACAATACGCTTGATATGTGTAAATACAACATGGCATCACAACATAACTCTACGACTCCAAGTATTTATTCATTAGGCTCCGAGGAGCGAGATATTACAAACATGGGTCTCATGACCCAACATTCAGAGCATACAAGCAACAAGCACATGCGGAAGCTTAACATGTCTGAGTACAGACATCTACAAATGAAAAAGGCTGAGAAGCCTGACTATCCTCTAGATCTTGCCGTGGGCACAAGATTGTAGCTGAGGTATCAAGCTAAACGTCGAAGTCCACGCGGAACTACTAGCGAGACTGAAGTCTCTCTGCAAAACATAAAATAGGCAAACGTGAGTACAAATGTACTCAGCAAGACTTACATCAGAACTATCTACATATGCATCGGTATCAACAAAGGGGGTAGTGGGGTTTAACTGCAGCAAGCCAGCTTTGACTCGGTGGCTATCCTAAACTACAACTGCAAGTAACTCTTTTGAGGTGGCGCACACGAGTCCACATATTCACCATATCAATACACCACTATGGATCCGCTCCCGTCTCCCTACGGGGACGCCACCCATAGCACTCACGCTTATCTTGCGCATTTTAGAGTATCCACTTTCACTTGTCTATGAACTATGCAAGGGGTCCAAGTTTCCATATCCGAGGAATCCGGCTATTCGAATAGATAATGATAACCCTGCAGGGGTGTACTTCTTCACACACGCTCTCGCCACTTATCGCCCTGTACACGTCATGTACCTCGGCAACCTTCAAGCGGAAGCCGGGCGAGGGAGTCGGCCACGACCTGACTAACCACACAAGTCTCTAGTCCAGGTTTATCGCCTATTCGGGTTCCATCCGCAAGGAGATCCAGCCGGGGTGTCGCTCACGGCCCCAAACAATGTGAGCAGGGTTCCCAAGCCCACCAACCGGGTGCCACTTGGTACACCAGGCCACTGTGCCTACTCTGTCCCAAGCCCACCTGTACCGGGTGCCACTTGGTAGACTACTAACACTACCTACAAACACCAGAAACTAGTTGCAACTCCTGGACAGAGACCATGTTGATTAATAAGTCGAGAGGGCCGAGTTACCGAAACCCAATGTGTGGTAGTAACTGTTCATGGATCACAAACACAGAACTCAGTTCCTGAGGACGGCCGCAATGAGACAACCCACCATGTACTCCTACATGGCCTCTCACCGCTACCTTTACCAAATCGTGTTCACAGACTTAGCTCTCAACAGTAGGACATGTTCACCACATTCCAATTCATTCCCGATGAATCAGACCCGACTCAACTCTAAGCAGTAGCAGGCATGACAACAAGCATGAATGAGTAGGCACATCAGGGCTCAAACAACACCTACTCATGCTAGTGGGTTTCATCTATTTACTGTGGCAATGACAGGTCATGCAGAGGAAAGGGGTTCAACTACCGCAGCACATAACAGTTGAATCGTTGTTGTCCTAATGCAGTAAAAGAGAGCAGGAACGAGAGAGTGGGATTGTATCGGAATGAACAAGGGGCTTTTTTTGCTTGCCTGGCACTTCTGAAGATAATATAGCTCTTCATCGGTGTCATCGATCACATCGTCGGAAACATCGTCTATCGAGAGGGGACAATCACCGGCAAGAGAGAAAGAATACAATCAATGCAATGCGACAATATGATGCGTGATCATGACATGGCAATATGATGTGGTTTGAGCTAATGCAGCTAGCAACCAGATTAAATGAAGTTGATTTGAATCCAGGATTCAAATTCAAACTCCATATGTGGATATTTAAATGCCATTATATGATTTGTGCTAAGCAGCAACAATAAGTTGTTCTAACATGCATGACAATGGTACAGATGGATTCCTTGAATTTTTCTGATAATTTTTCATATATAAATCTTTGCATTTGGAGTTACAGATAATTTTCTATGATTTTTAGAAGTTTTGGGCATTTTCTGGAATTTCCTGAATAAAAATAAATTCAGAAAATGTAATACTGCGTCAGCATGACATCGGGGTGACGTCAGCAGGTCAAAGGCGCCAGCCCAGGTCAAACCTGACGGCTGGGACCCATCAGTCAGTGACTCATCTAACTAATTCCTATTTATTAGTGTAAATTTAATCCTAACTAAAATGTCAACAAGGGTGGCCCACACGTCAGTGTCTGCAGCTAATTAAGTTTAATTAACATCTAACTAAATTAGCAGGGCCTGGCCCACTTGTCAGTCCGGCGAGGTCAAAGGGATCAAACCCCCTGGTCAGCGGGGTCAACTTGCCGGCCTTGACTCGGGGCTCGTCGCCGGCAGGCCCAGGGACGGCGGAGAGGTGCGGGTTTCCTCCTCCGGCGACCAAATCGACGGCGGAGGGCGGCTACGTGGAGCTGGAGCTCGCGCGCGTCGGGTGGTGGCGGTGGGAGATGCTGGGGTGGCCGGAAACGTCACCGGCGATGACCTTGGCGGTCGCCGGAGTTTGGGCAAGGTCGAAGCCGTCGCTATGAGGCACGGCGAGGCGCGTGGGGAGGTTCTACGGGCTTCTGCGAGTACGGTGAAGACGATGGCATGCTCGGAATCAAGCCAACGTGGTTGTGGCCACGACGGCGACGTGCGGTGGCGGCGGCGGGTGCGGCCGAGCTCGGTGTGATCGTTGTGGTGCGCAAGAAGGCAAACAGAGAGGGGGAGAAGGGGCAGGAGCTCACAGCGGATCCGTAGGGATGCTTAGCGGGCTCGGGGACGCTCGGGAGACGGCGAATCGACGATGACGATCTTCGGTGGCCGACGAGGGAAACGGCGGCGGTGGTGGTGTTGCGGCACGTCCGGGGCCTCGTGGCTCGTCGAGGGGTCGAGGACGTCGAGACGGAGCTTCTAGGCGCATCAGTGAGGCATGCGGTGGCCAGTGGCCGTGGCAGCAGCGACCGGCGGCGATGAGCGCGCTCGGGCGCGAGAGGGAGAGAGAGCAGAGAGGGGAGTGGCACGGGTGAGAGTGAGAGGGGGTCGAGGGTGATGCGTGGCGTCACCAGGGCGTCGGGGAGGAGCCAGGCAGGCTGGGAGGGAGGAGGTGGCCAGGGCGCGTGCCCACGCGCGGCGACCACACGCCCTCCTGCCTACTAGTAGGAGGTTGAAGACGGTGGGGGCGCCTGCTAGGCTGGGCCAACAGTGTTGGGCCGGCCACTTGGGCTACAGGCGCGGCAGGTAAGGAAGCCCAGGTGGGTTTCTCTCTCTCTCTCTCTCTCTGTTTTCTGTTTCAGTTTTCCTATTACTTTTATTATGTTTTGAATTGGTAAAAAAACTAATTCATTTTGAAAAATCTTGAAAATGATTGTGGCATATGTTTGGATTATTTCCAACAACCTTAAAATACTTTCAAGATTATTTGGTCATTTAGAAACATTTATAGGATTTAAATGTCCAAATGCAAATACTTATGATTTATTTCAAAAATCCAAAAATGACCTAGAAAGGTGTGCATCATTTTTGTCAGAGGTTCTAGACCAATTCAAAAATGATGAACTTTTCTAAAGAGCATTCTGGGTTCTTGAAAATATTTTTAAGTTGAACCAATTTGATTTAATTTTGGTGCTAGGGTCTGTCATCCCCATTATCAACTTTAATTAAAAAATTAACATGATGCATGGATGCTTTAAGGCAACTAATGGCAAGCAAATTCTAGGGCTGTGACATGTATGTGACATTTGTACAATACATATATGAAGATAAGGGAAAAAGAGAAGTTTATGTGCTGTTCAAAAAGTCCCTTCACCTCACTTTTGGGCCAAGAGAAGATAGAGTCCAAGTCTCTCACGTTCTGGATTCAGATTCGGACTGCACATACATACCTAAATCAAAACGGCAAGAACTTTTTCATACGGACTCCGAATTGGGTGATTCTTTTTTTGTTGGAAAGTAGATTTCGTTCTCTTTCCACTCCAATTGGATTCACCTTTAAATTATTCCGGAGCATTGAGATATGGATGAAACAATCTGACGCTGCAGCAGAATCCGAGTCAAACAACAAGTCCAAAGGTGTTGCATCACCTCCAGTTGGGCCCATGAGCCTGGTACGACCTAGGGTTGGTGTTAGGCTGCCTTGGGACATCCTCCCACCTCCTTGGCCGCCACCCCTTGCTCCTATATAAGTAGATCCACCTAGTAGCTTTTTCCTTGGGATTTGTTTAGTTAAAAGTTAGCCAACGCAACTTCGTGTACTTCGTTTGTGTCCAACGACCAGACCAAGACCGCTTTCGAATCCCCACCATTATTAATACTCCATCCATATTCGCAATATTCAGATTGCTTTATCATATTCTTGCATGTTCTTTGATTGCTTGCAGGAATAGACCTTCGTGGTCAGGCTGATGGTGCTTCCAGCATCATCAGTAACCTCGGGAGATTGGTTTAGCGATTGCTAAGGCGCAACGTCGTGCATGTTTGTAGTCGGATCGTCCAAGTCGTCTCCACCAAATCGATAGTTATCATCTCATCGAAAGATCGGGACACCCCCGCCTCTATAACCAATCTAGTAGGCCAAACCAAACTGATATTTCAAAGAGACTTGCAAAGATAACCAATCATACATAAAAGAATTCAGGGAAGATTCAAATATTGTTCATAGATAATCTTGATCATAAACCCACAATTCATCGGTCTCAACAAACACACCGCAAAAAGAAGATTACATCAAATAGATCTCGACGAGAGATGGGGAGAACATTGTATTGAGATCCAAAAAGAGAGAAGAAGCCATCTAGCTAATAACTATGGACCCGAAGGTCTGAGGTAAACTACTCACACTTTATCGGAGAGGCTATGGTGTTGATGTAGAAGCCCTCCTTGATGGATGCCCCCTCCGGCAGAGCTCCAGAACAGGCGCCAAGATAGGATCTCGTGGGTACAGAAGGTTGCGGCGGTGGAATTAGGTTGTTGGCTCTGCATCTAATCGTTTGGAGGTGCGTAGGTATATATAGGAGGAAGGAGTACGTCGGTGGAGCAACAGGGGGCCCAGGAGGGTGGAGGGCGCGCCCTAGAGGGTGGGTGCGCCCCCCTACCTCGTGGCCTCCTGATAGAGGCCAGGGTGTCCCGATCTTTCGATGAGATGATAACTATTGATTTGGTGGAGATGACTTTGGCGATCCGACTACAAACATGCACGACGTTGCGCCTTGGCAATCGCTAAACCAACTCCGAGAGGTTATTGACCACGCCGGAGCACAATCAACCTGACCACGAAGGTCTATTCCTGCAAGCAATCGAAGAACAAGCAAGAATATGATAAAGCAATCTGAATATTGCGAATATATATGAAGTATTGATAATGGTGGGGATCCGTAAGCGGTCTTGGTCTGGTCGTTGGACACAAACGAAGTACACGAAGTTGCAATGGCTAACTTTAACTAAAAAAATCCCAAGGAAAAAGCTACTAGATGGATCTACTTATATAGGAGCAAGGGGTGGCTGCCAAGGAGGTGGGAGGACGTCCCAAGGCAGCCTAAAACCAACCCTAGGTCGTACAAGGCTCATGGGCCCAAGTGGAGGTGATGCAACACCTTTGGACTTGTTGTTTGACTCGGATTCTGCTGTAGCGTCAGATTGTTTCGTCCATATCTCAACGCTTCAGATGAATTTAAAGGTGAATCCAATTGTGTTGGAAAGAGGACGAAATCTACTTTACAACAAAAAAATAATCACCCAATTCGGAGTCCGTATGAAAAAGTTCTTGGCGTTTTGAGTCAGGTATGTCTGTGCAGTCCGAATCTGAATCCAGAACGTGGGAGACTTGGACTCTATCTTCTCTTGGCCCAAAAGTGAAGTGAGAGGACATTTTGAACAGAACCTAAACTTCTCCTTTTGCCTTATCTTCATATGTGGATTGTAGAAATGTCCCATACACATGCAATTGGACAAAACACAAAAGTGTGTGAAGTATTTTTGTTCTAGATAACATAAATAGATTATTGAATAGTTTGCACTAGAAATCACCTGACAAATATGCACGTATGCAATATTTTTGGTTGTATCCAAGGTATTCATGTCCTCATCATCCTCCCCTTCTTGAAAACAAAGCCGTCCTCGGCGTTGCTTAATCTGAAATGTGGCTAACAAAAAAGACAAGGTGTACATGTTGTATATGTATATGTCATCCATTTTTACTTTCCGTGGATTTTGCACATATGACACATGTATACATGAGTAACTTTCATAGTTAATAAAATATAAAGCCAAAATATAATCACAAGAAGTAGAAGGCATGAAAGTATTGCAACTCAGTTTGCACATATGAGTGAAGCTCTTATTCATATGAAAAGATTGACAATATTTATCATTAAACCATCCCAATATTGGTGAATAAACCTTACTTGCATCAAATTTACATGCTACAACATGCTTAAATAAGCCAACATGCAATAAGTGATTTGACACAGAGTCATCACCAAGATTAGAGGTCATAAGAAAATGATTAAGCATTGGTTCTTTTGCATCAACAGTTAATTCATTGGGTGCACTCAAAATTGTTGTATTTCAGTTGCTTGATCACATGACGCATTCATGACAGTAACATGATTCTCTAAAATAGGTGATGCGCTCAAATCAACAGGTAACTCAACACATAATGTATTCAAGTTAACTAGGCATGCATCATTCTCATGTGAAGTTATATCATCAATACCTTTACAGTTACCTTGTCGCAAAGATGTAGCTGATGTAGGTACGGATGATGGCAATGTACCATACTCTTGAGATGATGTCGCACTCATAATCTGAGGTGTGGCTGCTCTAGTAGGTGCAAAGGTGGAGGAACCAAGCGGTGGTGGTGAGCATGAACTAGAATAGTAGTTGTTGTAGTCACCCAATGCATCCTCGTGTAACTGTCTCTCAAAGGTACAAGCACGAACATACATACCAGTAATGCAACGAGGAATATACTGAAATCGTGCCTGAATATCATGGTTCAAACCACCAAAAAATCTATTCATTGTATCATCCTCAGATTCTTCTATGTCACAATGATGCATATAAGATTTGAACTCTTGGTAGTAAGCATGAACAGTGTTTTTGCCTTGTTTAAATTGTTCAAATTTGTGAAGCAATTCACGACGATAGTAAGGAGGGAAAAATTGTTGTCTCATTACATCTTTCAAATCATTCCAAGTTGTGGGTTGGTTATCAATGTTTTTCTTACAATGCACACTCCACCAAACAGAAGCAAAACTAGTAAATGCTCTAGTGACAGCTCGTACTCGCTCAAGTTCAGAAAAGTCATGGTGACTAAAAACTTGTTCTACTTCAAGCTCCCAAGCTAGATAAATAGCAGGATTAAATCTACGCTCAAATGACGGTAAAGAGATAACCTGACTATGTGCTTGTGTGTGTTGTCCCAACTCTCGTGATGGTGATGATGTGTCCGTCGTCCAAGAACTTTTGTCTCCGGAACCTGTCATGATTAGTAGAAACAAGAAACAAAATTCGATAATAATGTTCCTATGAACTACTAGGATGTGGTTGTAAAGTGCTCACAGTAAAGCAAATATCAATATCTCACAAGTTCTTACCGTGCGGCAGGTGGTGACAGGCAACTAGAGGTGTCAAATAACTCTGAAGATTGTGTAAAGCGATTGCCAGAGGAACATACGTATACAAAGTGTAGAAATATGTGAAGCTGGGTTGGCTATATATGGTAGCAAAAGATTAGCAATAATCAATTCAAAGATGCAATGTTGAATAAACGCTCAACGACGGTATTGTGCTAGTCCTAGGCTAGACCGAACTAGAGACGCGAGCCTAGAACACTAATAAGGTCACTGCGTAGCACAACTAGCATAAATAAAGGATATGAAGTAGCTCTGGACAGTAAGATATAAGTGAAGATCACAATAGCAATAAAGATAATGATGTGAAACAACTGCCAAGCAGGATATACAACAACTATCTCTCCAACTTTCCTCTTGAAAAGTTTGAGCAAATTTTATGATAACTTTTTTCAAATAATGCTACTAGCTCAAGTTTTCCAATGCAAAAAGAATCACTCAATTCCGAATTGATATGAGGAGTAAAAGAATTCAAAAACTGGCCTGAAAAACTAGAATAAGCTGTGTTCGCGAACTTCGGACGGCAAAAAGACCTATTTAGAAGACGATTTTGAGGTGTCAAACATTGAACAAGCCTCTGCAACTATTTAGATGCGTCTCGTCGCTAGCTTTTATTTGAGTACTCGTGGAGCCAAAACGGACTTCGTACGAGGAAGTTATGCCTATTTTACTGAATAGTGCACAAAACAGATTCCAATCCGAATTCAACTACGAGATTGAGTCTAGATAGATCTTAATTTTGTTTCTTTTTTCTTTTTTTCACACTTTTTTTCTTCTTTTTCTTTTTTTCTCTTTTTTTCTCTTTTTTCTTCTTTTTTTCTCTCTTTTTTTTCTCTGTCTTTTTTTCTCTCCCTCTTTCCAAGACAAACTAGATAAGATGCAGATTGGATCAAGCGAATATGTGAACGACCTCAACTATGATTGTGCAATGAACTATGGGTAACATGTGGTGGAAATTGATGGATGATGTGGTGGACAGCGGAAGGGATAACAATGCAGCGGCGACGTGACTAATGTGAACAGAACTCGAAACTCTAAACGAACTAGACACTAAGACCAGCAACTCGACACGGCGATGCAACCGATAATTCAATAATGCAATCAATGAAAAGAAAATTGCGAAGGCTCAGACTGGCTTGGACAAAGGATGAATGGATCTAACTTTTTTGTGGCTTTTTCTTGGACAATAGGTAAGAAAATAAATCTAATCTAGAAAAACTGGAAATTCTCACCGAGCAACCTGAAAACTGATACCACTTGATAGAGGCGAGGGTGTCCCGATCTTTCGATGAGATGATAACTATCGATTTGGTGGAGACGACTACAAACATGCACGACGTTGCGCCTTGGTGTCGGTGTACTAAAGTAGGGGTACCTTAGTACCCCAGACTCGTGCACGGGCAGTTGTAGCACCCTGCGGCGAGGCCCGCCCAGGAAGCGCCAAGAGAAGACCAAGCATTCAAGACAAGGCCCCCGGCAAGAGGAGCTTGCCGGGCCAAGAAGACAAGACCCCGGCAAGAGGAGCTTGCCGGGACGACTGAGCCCATGTAATACCATCCAAGAACAAAGTATAAGAGACAGAAGATCGAGACCCCGACAAGAGGAGCTTGTCGGGAAGGCCGAACCGAGGCACCACAAGAGAAGCCCGCCACGACGCGCCATGCGCCCCGGCAAGGCCTGATAGCCGGCAAGCTATCAGGCACAGGAAGACGACCCCCGCGGCAAGCCACTTGCCGCGGCAAATCGCCACCTCAGGACTGCGCTCCAGCTCACCCGCCCACGCGTCGCTCCGGGGGCTTCCCCCAAGGGCACGTGGCGGGTCACCGCGCAGCCTGGGGTATGCGGTGGCATGCAGCCACCATCGTGGCGAGCGGTGGCGCACCTAACGGTCCGCCTCGGTGCTGTCCGGTCGACCGTGACGGGCATTTAATGCCCTTGTCCCCTACCGTCAGAAGTAGGTATGATAACACTGTGCCGCACTGTAGCGCCACTGTTCCCGCACTGTTACAACTACCACCCCTTTTACACTTTTACCCCTTTCTCTTACGTTGACACCTGTCGGTGACCCCTTTGCGCTATAAAAGGAGGCCCGTGTGCAACGTAGGGGAGGTTGGGAGGTTCGGAGACTCGGAATCCAGACAGCCATACGCTCGGTATAGCTAGCTCTCCAAGCTCCCGAGCTCCCCAGTTCAATACAACCAAGCAGGAGTAGGGTTTTACGCGTCCATCGCGGCCCGAACCTGGGTAAACCGCCCGTGTGCTCGCCTCGATCTGCTCTCCGTGCTCCCTCCGCCCCCCTCACCGGACAACGAAAGGGGCTCCGGCCCCATAGGTGCTCGCGGGGGACGCCGTCCACCCCGACATCTTTGGCGCGCCAGGTAGGGGGTGCGTCGAGGTTGTGCGGATCAGATCCGGCGTTCGCGCGAGCGCGCTTTTCGTCAGCTTCTCCGAATTCGCTAGCTTCATCAACACCATGGCCCCGAAGAAGAAGGCTTCGGAGGTCGCGGGCCCGTCCGCGTCTCTTCCACCGCTACCGGAGCCAACGGTGGGCGGGGGAGACGCCGTCGGAGGGGAGGCCACCGGCGAGAACACTCGCGGCGCCACCAAATCCAAGAACAGGGCGGACGACCGAGCCTCGGCCTCCGAGGACGCGGCGCGTCCGTCCCGACAAACGACGACCCAGCAGCGCCATGCCACAGGAGGTGGCATCCGCTTGCTGGACCAAGGGCAAACTGGAGGTTCACGGGACGCCCCGGGCTCCCGTCCGGACGCGGGCAAGGCGAAGGCGCCGGGGAGGGACCCCGCTCTTTCTAACATTGTTAGGAGTCCGAGCGTATCCCGCTCCTCGCGCCACTCGCCCCCGCTCCCCTCCACTCCGGCAGAAGCGCTCGCGAGAGCGCAACTGCTCCTCGACTACCCTCCAGCGGCTGACAAGGCCGAAGGCTGGAGGGCCACCATCCAGAGCCTGATCGCCTTCGCCAACAACGACACGCCGCAGCAGCCGGCGACCTCACGGCCACGGCAGGTCGAGAAGACGAAGGCCGACGGCAACAAGACCGCCGGGGGTGCAACCACCATGCACTCCCCGGCGCAGAAGCAGAAGACGCCGCCCCGCTGGAGCAACGCCGACGATGGCTCTACAGCGTCGTCAGACCCGCGGACTCGCCGGGACCAGCGCCGAGTCCTCGACGAGCGGCAGCAAGAAGACGCTCGAACAAGGATTGAGCGCCGCCGAGAAACTCGGCGGCAATCAGACCAGCGGGCGGGGAACGCTGTCGACGCGCACGCGCCCGGTGAACCAGGTGACTTACCGTACGCGGCAGGTTGCCCTGCGTTCACCCGTGAGCTGCGGCGCGTCCGGTGACCCAGCACGAAGAACTTCAAGCCCGACGTACCGGAGAAGTACGACGGCAGGACGCACCCCTCGGAGTTTCTCAGCATCTACACGATCGCTGTGCAATCTGCCGGGGGGCGCGACGAGAGGATATTGGCGAACTACTTCCCGCTCGTGCTTAAGCCGAACGTTCGTTCGTGGCTTATGCACTTGCCGGAAGGCTCCATTTCTTCCTGGGCGGATCTTTGCCATCAGTTTGTTGGCGCCTTCACAGGCGGCCACAAACCTCATGGCCAGGATATCGACCTCCACATCCTAGCCCAGAAGGAAGGAGAATCCCTGCGCAAGTACATCCAGCGCTTCAGCCACGTGCATCACAACATCCCCGACGTTCACCCTGCCGCGGTTATCAGCGCGTTCCACCAGAACGTGCGTAACCGCCGCATGCGTGAAGAGATGGCCATGACCAAGATCCGGGACGTCAGCGAGCTATATGCCCTGGCTGACAAGTGCGCGCGCGCGGAGGAGGGGAGGAAACTCCCCGGGGAGGATGCTGGCGCAGGAGAAAGCGACAGTGACGACACCGCCCCGGCGAGGAGAAGCCAGCGGCGGAATAATAGGAGGAAGAACAGGAAAGAGGTGGTTGCCGTCGAGGAGTTCGGCAAGGAGGCTCCCGCCAAGCAAACGCAGGCTGGCGGCTCCGGCAAGGAGCCTGCCCCAGTGGCGGCGGCCGACAAGCAGGACGGCTCCGACAAGCAATACTGCAAGATCCACCGCACCAAGGGCCACGATCTCTCCAACTGCAAAAGCGTCGAGTACCTCGTCGTGCAGCAGAAGGCTGAGTACGAGAGGCGCGACAAGGGGAAGGCCCAGGGTGGGGGTGGCGAACCAAGCAAGAAGCGGCCGCCCATCGGCCGGGGAGGACGCCGCGGCAAGGCCAAGCAGCGGCAAGGCGATCGGCCTCCCCGGGGCCGCGACGAGGATGAAGAAGACGACGACGAAGACATGGAAGACGAAGATAACAGCGAGCAGGAGTTCCAGAAGGCCACGGAGGTCCTATGCGTTGACGGCGGCGCCTCTCTGCACACCTCCCACCGCAAGCTTAAGCAGTGGGTGCGAGAGGTGAACGCAGCAGAGCCGCCCGTGGAGTCGCGCAGGCCCCTCAAATGGTCCAGCACGCCCATCATTTTCGATCTTGAGGACCACCCCGACCGCACAACCGCGGTCGGGTGCTTGCCGATGCTGGTCTCACCCACCATCCGCAACCTCAAGGTCACCAAAATGTTGGTAGACGGCGGGGCCGGGCTGAACTTGATCTCCTCCGCTGTGATCAAGAAACTCCAGATCCCAGACGGCGAGCTCGAAGAGACCGGTTCTTTCCAAGGAATCAACCCGGGGAGGAGCAAGACCAAGGGGAAGGTTACTCTGCCTGTGACCTTCGGCGGCGAGATCAACTTCAGGACTGAGCGCATCACGTTCGACGTCGCTGATATCCCGTTACCATATAATGGGATCCTCGGCCGTCCCGCTCTCGCCAAGTTCATGGCAGCTTCCCACCACGCCTACAACGTACTCAAGATGCCGGGGCCGATAAGCGTCATCACTGTCCATGGCGACAAAAAGGACGCGCTTATCTGCGCCGACAAGATCTACCGGGATGTAGCAGCCACGGCAGAGAAGGACACACTTGCCGCTGAAGCCCCCAGGGGGAAGAAGACAAGGACCAAGTCCGGTAAGTGCTCTGGGGCCCACTCCGGCAACCGCACCTCTTCGGAGTGCTGCGCCGCCGTCGAGGACGTTCCATCGAGCTCCACCGGCAAGTACAAGAAGGGAATGACCGCTCCTCCGGCAACCAAGAAGGTGTCCGCCAAGGAGGACGGCACTGGCGGTACCTTCACCATCAGTGCCACGCTTGACAGCAAATAGGAAAGCGCGCTCGTTGCCTTCCTGCGGGCGAATGTCGACGTGTTTGCATGGCAACCGTCCGACATCCCCGGTGTTCCCAGGAGGGTGATTGAGCACAAGCTCGCTGTCTGTCCTCACGCGCGACCCGTCAAGCAGAAAGTGAGAAAGCAAGCCGTGGAGCGCCAAGAATTCATCAGCGAAGAAATCAAGAACCTAGAGGCAGCAGGCCTAGTGAGAGGTGTGATCCATCCAACGTGGCTGGCCAATCCGGTGAAGTGGAGACTGTGCATAGACTTCACCGATGTGAATAAAGCATGTCCCAAGGATCCATTTCCCTTGCCGCGCATTGACCAGATTGTTGACTCCACTGCCGGATGTGAGCTACTCTCTTTTCTTGATGCATATTCAGGCTACCACCAAGTCTTTATGGCCAAAGAGGATGAAGAGAAGACCGCATTTATCACTCCGTGCGGCACCTATTGCTTCATACGCATGCCGTTTGGACTGAAGAATGCGGGATCAACGTTTGCAAGGGTAGTGCACACTGCTTTCGAGCCACAGATCCATAGGAACGTGGAGGCCTACATGGATGACATCGTGGTGAAGAGCAGGAGCAAGGAAACCCTGGTCCAAGATCTGGAAGAGACATTTCAGAACCTGCGCAAGATACAGCTCAAGATGAACCCCGAGAAGTGCGTTTTCGGAGTCCCCTCCGGCAAGCTTCTCGGGTTCTTTGTGTCACAGAGGGGGATTGAAGCTAATCCCGACAAGATCAAAGCCGTCGAGCAGATCGAAGCCCCAGAGCGCATCAAGGACGTCAGAAAGCTTGCAGGTTGTGTGGCCGCCCTCAGTCGGTTCATTTCAAGGTCTGCAGAACGCGCCCTGCCCTTCTTTAAAATCTTGAAGAAGGCAGGCCCCATGCAGTGGACTCCAGAAGCGGAGGCGGCGCTGCAAGATTTGAAAAGGTACCTATCCTCCACTCCAATACTTGTCGCACCTAGACCACAGGAGAAGTTGTTGCTATACCTAGCGGCAACCAACCAGGTGGTTAGTGCTGCGTTAGTGGCGGAGAGGGAGGCCGACGAGGAGTCTATACCACCTGCAAGCGAATCCAGCGACAAGCGGGGGGCTGCTCCGGCAAGCTCTGGCCCCGACGAGGACAACCCTGCGCAGGAACAGGATGGAGCGCGGAAGAAGATGGTGCAGCGCCCGGTGTATTTTGTGAGTTCCCTCTTGCAGGGGGCTAGATCAAGATACTCTGGGGTGCAGAAGTTGCTTTTCGGCCTCCTCATGGCCTCGAGAAAGCTGCGCCATTACTTCCAAGCACATGAGATAACAGTAGTCACTCGCTTTCCGCTGAAGAGGATATTGCACAATCCCGAGGCAACAGGCAGGATCGTCGAGTGGGCACTGGAGCTGTCGAGCTTTGGACTCAAGTTTGAAAGTACTTCAACCATACAGAGCCGAGCTTTGGCGGAATTCATAGCTGAGTGGACCCCGACGCCAGATGGAGAAGCCCAAGAAACAAGCGCGCCCGTACAAGAAGCAACAAGCGAGTGGGTAATGTACTTCGATGGTGCCTTCTCGCTGCAAGGCGCCGGTGCTGGCGTGGTACTCATCGCGCCCATCGGAGAGCACCTCAAGTATGTTATCCAGATGCACTTCCCAAGAGAGCAAGCAACCAACAATACTGCTGAGTATGAAGGCTTGCTCGCCGGCCTCAGGATTGCGGCCGAACTTGGGATCAGAAAGCTGATTGTGCGGGGAGATTCTCAACTGGTGGTCCGGCAAGTCAACAAGAGCTACCAGAGCCCTCTGATGGAAGCTTATGTAGATGAAGTGAGGAAGCTGGAAGAACACTTTGAAGGGCTGCAAATGGAGCACGTCCCGAGAGCTCAGAATGAGATAGCAGATGGCCTTTCGAAGTGTGCTTCGTTGAAGTTACCTGTGGAACCAGGGACCTTCTTACTCAAGCTGACTCAACCATCCGTTACACCATCAGTTGGGCAGTCCAAGAAAAGGAAGTTGGTCTCCGGCGATTACTTGCGGGCGAACCTTCTTGAGACCGCCGCCAAGGTCCCCAAGATCAACAACCAGAACGCCGGGGGACAGCCCGCTCCTGCGGATCCCAGGATCCGTCCAGTCGAAGCAGGTGTCCCCGATAGGCCTTGCTCCGGCAAGCAGATCAGCAGTCTGAACGCTGAGGAACAGTCCGCTCCTGCGGATCCGAGGATCTGTCCAGTTGAAGCGGGGGTTCCCGACAAGCTTTGCCCCGGCAAGCTTGCCGGGGGATCGCCGGCTCCGGCGGAACCAGAGGTTCTTGCCGTAGAAGCCGGGGTCCCCGCAGCGGCCTTCATGCCTTTAGTCCTTGCCGTCGAGCCCCGGGCTCCGGCATGGGCACAGCAGATCGTCTGTTTTCTGCAAACTGGAGAACTTCCCGACGACCCAGAAGAGATGGAGAAGATCACCAGGCAGTCAAGTATGTACCAGTTCGTGGACAACGAGCTGTACAGAAGGAAACTCAACGGTGTCAGATTGAAGTGCATCTCCAGGGAAGACGGACAGAAGCTGTTGGCAGAGATACACGGAGGCATATGCGGCCATCACATTGGCGCAAGAGCACTTGTCGGGAAAGCCTTCCGGCAAGGGTTCTTCTGGCAAGAAGCCCTCCAAGATGCAACTGCACTAGTAACCAAGTGTGAAGCGTGCCAGTTCCATGCGAAACAGACTCATCAGCCAGCTCAAGCTCTCCAAACAATCCCTTTATCCTGGCCCTTCTCGGTCTGGGGGCTCGATATCCTCGGCCCTTTTCCCCGAGCTGCCGGGGGCTTCAAGTACTTGTACGTTGCAATCGACAAGTTCACGAAGTGGCCAGAAGTGGAGCCAGTGAGGAAGGTGACCGCGCAGTCAGCAGTCAAGTTCTTCCGGTCGATCGTCTGCCGTTTCGGAATCCCCAACAGAATCATCACCGACAACGGGACACAATTCACAAGTCGCGCCTTCATGCAATACGCCCAGGATCTCGGCGCCAAAGTCTGTTTCGCTTCGGTTGCTCACCCCAGGAGCAACGGTCAAGCAGAAAGGGCCAACGCTGAAGTGCTGCGCGGACTCAAGACCAGGACCTTCGACAGGCTGCGCAAGTGCGGAAGAAATTGGATTGAGGAGCTGCCGGCGGCTCTTTGGTCAATCAGAACGACACCGAGTCGAGCCACCGGACAGACACCCTTTGCTCTAGTCTATGGAGCGGAAGCAGTTATCCCCACGGAACTCGTATACGGATCTCCTCGGGTGCTCGCTTATGACGAGCTCGAGCAAGAGCAGCGGCGCCAAGATGACGCGCTGCTCCTTGAGGAAGGACGTCTCCAGGCTGCGGTACGAGCTGCTCGATACCAGCAAGCCTTGCGTCGCTACCATAGCCGCAAGGTCAAGGCCAGGAGTCTCGAAGAGGGCGACCTTGTTCTTCGGCGCACTCAGTCGGCCAAGGATTCCAACAAGTTGACGCCAAAGTGGGAAGGACCTTATCGGGTGAGACGAGTCACGAGGCCTGGCGCTGTCCGCCTCGAGACCGAAGAAGGCGTACCAGTGAGCAACTCCTGGAACATAGAGCATCTTCGCAAGTTTCACCCATAAGGCGCGGTTGCCGTGACCCGCTCCGGCAACCATCGGTTTGTACAGGCCTTGCCACTGTTGCATGTAACCCCTTGTACAAAGCCAGGCGAAGCCCCTGGCACCAGATAAAGTTGCCCTGTTAGGCGACCTTGTTCTTAGGCACGTTCAGTCGGCCAAGAATTATAACAAGTCGACGCCGAAGCAGGAAGGCCCTTATCGGGTGAGACGAGTCGCGAGGCCCGGCGCTGTCCGCCTCAAGACCGAAGAGGGCCTACCAGTGAGCAACTCCTGGGAACATAGAGCATCTTCGCAAGTTTCGCCCATAAGGCGCGGTTGCCGTGATCCGCTCCGGCAACCATCGGTTTGTACAGGCCTTGTCGCTGCTGCATGTAACCCCTTGTACAAAGCCAGGCGAAGCCCCTGGCATCAGATAAAGTTGCCCTGTTAGGCGACCTTGTTCTTAGGCACGTTCAGTCGGCCAAGAATTATAACAAGTCGACGCCGAAGCAGGAAGGCCCTTATCGGGTGAGACGAGTCGCGAGGCCCGGCGCTGTCCGCCTCAAGACCGAGGAGGGCCTACCAGTGAGCAACTCCTGGGAACATAGAGCATCTTCGCAAGTTTCGCCCATAAGGCGCGGTTGCCGTGATCCGCTCCGGCAACCACCGGTTTGTGCAGGCCTCGCCGATGTTGCATGTAAGCCCTCGTACAAAGCCAGGCGAAGCCCCTGGCCGAAGATAAAGAAGCGCCGGCGCCCTAGATTTTAGCATGCATGCTGAGTCAGAGTCTCGTCCTTGGTTAGGGTTGTCAGTTCCTAACTGTCGCTAACCCCTAACTTAGAGGTCGAGTCCGCGTCTTTTCCCCGTCCTTTCCCTTTGGCTCGCAGGAATTGAATGTCCTTGCCGGGCCGCTCAAGGACAAGGAAGAGGAGAAGGACGAGCCAACACCTACGCCCCGGCGAGCCAGAGTCGCCGGGGGCTGCAACCTCAGATAAGTTTTTGCATCCCTCATCATGCCTTCTCTTATGGACTGTGGAATTTGAAAGCCTCCTTTCCTCCTGAAAAGCTACCGTGCTCTCTTAGCGGCAAGCCCCAGAGCGCGTTCCTGGGGCCCGTTTCGATAGCAGCCGCGGCAGCAAGGGGGAGGGAAGCGAGGGGCCGGAACCCGCCTGCTCCCCGCCTCCGCCAAGGGCGTGAGAAAGGTCGAGCAGTGCGGGGGAGCGGCTGGGCCTGTTGCCGGGCGAGAAACTGTCTATCTTAACGATGTAAAGGATTCGTTCCTTACCGCGGTTTCCACCCGCGAGACAAATGATCCGGCAAACATCCCCTTTTCATTAAAAACATTCCACTCAGGTACAGTTCAGAGAGAATGAAAAACATGAAAGGAGGGATTACAAGGCTTAAACGCAACTAAGGCCCGAAGGCTTACAAGCTGAAAAGAGATAAGGTGCCCGTAATCCCTTTCTTGTCTCTCTCCTCAGGAGGTAGGGCAAGTAGGCGAAGAGGGCGAAAGGGGCACCTAGGCGAGCTACGGGTGGCAGAAGGCACCAAGAGAAGATCCGGGGGCTCCGCCCGGGGGTCTCCGGAAGCTGAAGAAGACGGAGGCGCCGGAGGCAGAGCTGGAAGATGAGGCAGCGGCCTTGCCGCCAGCCTCTTCCTCTTCCCCAGCCTCGCCACTCCGGCCGCCCGAGGAGATCAAGCCCCCGGCAAGAGGAGCTTGCCGGGCCGAAGAGAAGACCCCGGTGGTCGTCACCGAGAGCAAGGGTGATGACGGCGTCTGGGGCGCATCTGGAACACGAGGCACCGGAGCGTCAGCCAGCTGTCGAAGTCGGCCCGTACTCCGACTTCGCGGCCTTCGACGTCCGCCCTCCGTCCTCCTCAGCAGCCCCCCTACGCCAGTCGCCCGAGGAGACGACCCCGGGGAGTTCACGGAGCCCGGCGCGGACGATGGGGCCGCCGGTGCCACACGGAGCTGCGACCGACGCCTAGTCGGACCCGTCATCCCGGCGGCTGCTCCCCTCGTCGTCGCTGTCGCTCCCCTCCTCGTCACTCTCGCTCGAGGAGGAGCCTTCGCTGTCGGAGGAGCTATCTTCGCAGCACCGGGCCCGGATGCCGAAGCCCCAGAAGGCCTTGACGGAGAGGAGGTCCTCCCCCACTAGCTTAAAGTGGAGGGTGAACCCCTCCGTCAAGCTGTGGATCCGGGCGAACGTCTTCCACCCGCGGCCGAGACACACCACGCCGGGGGCTCGGGACTCGACGTGGACTCGCGTCCCACTGATCCCGCAGCCCCTCGTGCGCAGGTTTAGCGTCTCAGGCTGCTCCACCTCCAACACGTTCGCGAATGGAGCGGGAAGCCGGAGGCGGCGACGAGGCGCCCGGCGCAGCCTGATAATGAACTCACGGGGGTCGTCCCCGAGATGGACCGCGGGAAGGAACGGAGCCGCTGGCGGAGGCAAGGACGGCGCACCGATCCGGCCGCCCCGAGCGCCTCGGCCCCGTCCACGACCTCGTCCGCGACCTCGCCCTCTCCCTCTTCCC
This sequence comes from Aegilops umbellulata, assembly GCA_032464435.1. NCBI lineage: Eukaryota > Viridiplantae > Streptophyta > Magnoliopsida > Poales > Poaceae > Aegilops > Aegilops umbellulata. The sequence continues at coordinate 186,974,492 of CP136055.1, forward strand.
CTGATGACCGGCTCCGCCGCCGCGGGCGCAAGGGGAGGAGGGGCGCGTTGCCTAGCAGACACCCTCGCGGCAACCGAAGAAGAACCAGGGTTCCCCCCCTCCATCGCAGGTGGGGGAAGGAAACCAGAAGCAGAAGGAGGAAGGAGATGGAGTGCGGATTTCCGTCGCCCCCTTTCGCTCCTTATAAAGGGGCGGAGTGGGAACGCGGCCGCCTCGCTCCTCCAATAGAAGCGGAGGAAGGGCAGGCGACTGGGGTCGACCCACTGCATCGACCCGCGCCGGCCCGACTCCTTGCCTCCGCCGCCGCGACTCCGAGTGCATGAGGACCGCGTGGTGGGCGCGCAGAACCGAGGCGACGGGTGGGACGACCTCTCCCCATCCCATGATTATGGGGAACGGACGCCTCGAAAGCCGCGCCTCACCCCCGTTCATTTATCGAGCCGCGCCTCCGCACCTCCCTCCACTTAAAGAGGGAACGGGCGTTTCGCCCCCACGACGCCGCGATAAGCGCGCGCCGCCTGGGGAAGGTGCGACGGATGCGGAGTTAAGGAGCAGCGCGACCAAGGCCACGCGTGCCCGTGCACTGTTAGGGCCTGGCCCAACGACGCTCGGCACCGTGTGTGGCCCAGGCCCGGGGGCTCCTGTCGGTGTACTAAAGTAGGGGTACCTTAGTACCCCAGACTCGTGCACGGGCAGTTGTAGCACCCTGCGGCGAGGCCCGCCCAGGAAGCGCCAAGAGAAGACCAAGCATTCAAGACAAGGCCCCCGGCAAGAGGAGCTTGCCGGGCCAAGAAGACAAGACCCCGGCAAGAGGAGCTTGCCGGGACGACTGAGCCCATGTAATACCATCCAAGAACAAAGTATAAGAGACAGAAGATCGAGACCCCGACAAGAGGAGCTTGTCGGGAAGGCCGAACCGAGGCACCACAAGAGAAGCCCGCCACGGCGCGCCATGCGCCCCGGCAAGGCCTGATAGCCGGCAAGCTATCAGGCACAGGAAGACGACCCCCGCGGCAAGCCACTTGCCGCGGCAAATCGCCACCTCAGGACTGCGCTCCAGCTCACCCGCCCACGCGTCGCTCCGGGGGCTTCCCCCAAGGGCACGTGGCGGGGCACCGCGTAGCCTGGGGTATGCGGTGGCATGCAGCCACCATCGTGGCGAGCGGTGGCGCACCTAACGGTCCGCCTCGGTGCTGTCCGGGCGACCGTGACGGGCATTTAATGCCCTTGTCCCCTACCGTCAGAAGTAGGTATGATAACACTGTGCCGCACTGTAGCGCCACTGTTCCCGCACTGTTACAACTACCACCCCTTTTACACTTTTACCCCTTTCTCTTACGTTGACACCTGTCGGTGACCCCTTTGCGCTATAAAAGGAGGCCCGTGTGCAACGTAGGGGAGGTTGGGAGGTTCGGAGACTCGGAATCCAGACAGCCATACGCTCGGTATAGCTAGCTCTCCAAGCTCCCGAGCTCCCCAGTTCAATACAACCAAGCAGGAGTAGGGTTTTACGCGTCCATCGCGGCCCGAACCTGGGTAAACCGCCCGTGTGCTCGCCTCGATCTGCTCTCCATGCTCCCTCCGCCCCCCTCACCGGACAACGAAAGGGGCTCCGGCCCCATAGGTGCTCGCGGGGGACGCCGTCCACCCCGACACTTGGCAATCGCTAAACCAACTCCGAGAGGTTATTGACCATGCTGGAGCACAATCAACCTGACTACGAAGGTCTATTCCTGCAAGCAATCGAAGAACAAGCAAGAATATGATAAAGCAATCTGAATATTGCGAATATATATGAAGTATTGATAATAGTGGGGATCCGTAAGGGGTCTTGGTCTGGTCGTTGGACACAAACGAAGTACACGAAGCTGCAATGGCTAACTTTAACTAAACAAATCCCAAGGAAAAAGCTACTAGATGGATCTACTTATATAGGAGCAAGGGGTGGTGGCCAAGGACGTGGGAGGACGTCCCAAGGCAGCCTAAAACCAACCCTAGGTCGTACAAGGCTCATGGGCCCAAGTGGAGGTGATGCAACACCTTTGGACTTGGTGTTTGACTCGGATTCTGCTGTAGCGACAGATTGTTTCGTCCATATCTCAACGCTTTGGATGAATTTAAAGGTGAATCTGATTGTGTTGGAAATAGGACGAAATCTACTTTACAACAGAAAAAGAATCACCCAATTCGGAGTCCGTATGAGAAAGTTCTTGGCGTTTTGAGTCAGGTATGTCTGTGCAGTCCGAATCTGAATCCAGAACATGAGAGACTTGGACTCTGTCTTCTCTTGGCCCAAAAGTGACGTGAGAGGACTTTTTGAACAGAACCTAAACTTCTCCTTTTGCCTTATCTTCGTATGTGGATTGTACAAATGTGCCATACACATGCAATTGGACAAAACACAAAAGTGTGTGATGTATTTTTGTTATAGATAACATAAATAGATTATTGAATAGTTTGCACTAGAAATCACCTGACAAATATGCACGTATGCAATATTTTTGGTCGTATCCAAGGTATTCATGTCCTCATCACCTCCTCCTTTGTTTCTTGACGTAGGGTCCAAGTCTCCTGGATCATAATCTTCCTAAAAATCACGTTCCGGAAGGTTTCATTCCGTTTGGACTCTGTTTGATATTCCTTTTCTGCGAAACTCTGAAATAGGCAAAAAAACAGCAATTCTGGGCTGGGCCTCCAGTTAATAGATTAGTCCCAAAAATAATATAAAAGTGAATAATAAAGCCCAATAATGTCCAAAACAGTAGATAATAAGCATGGAGCAATCAAAAATTATAGATACGTTGGAGACGTATCAAGCATCTCCAAGCTTAGTTCATGCTCGTCCTCGAGTAGGTAAATGATAAAAACAGAATTTTTGATGCGGAGTGCTACTCGGCATAATTTCAATGTAATTCTTTTTAATTGTTGCTTGGATATTCAGATCCGAAAGATTCAAGACAAAAGTTTAATATTGACATAAAAATAATAATACTTCAAGCATACTAACAAAGCAATCATGTCTTCTCAAAATAACATGGCCAAAAAAAGTTATCCCTGCAAAATCATATAGTCTGGCTATACTCTATCTTCACCACACAAAGTATTTAAATCATGCACAACCCTGATGACAAGCCAAGCAATTGTTGCATACTTATGACATTCTCAAACTTTTTCAATCTTCACGCAATACATGAGCGTGAGCCATGGATATAGCACTATATGTGGAATAGAATGGTGATTGTGGAGAAGACAAAAAGGGAGAAGATAGTCTCACATCAACTAGGCGTATCAACGGGCTATGGAAATGCCCATCAATAGATATCAATGTGAGGGAGTAGGGATTGCCATGCAACGGATGCACTAGAGCTATAAGTATATGAAAGCTCAACAAAAGAAACTAAGTGGGTGTGCAATCAACTCGCTTGCTCACGAAGACCCAGGGCATTTTGAGGAAGCCCATCTTTGGAATATACAAGCCAAGTTCTATAATGAAAAAATCCCACTAGTATATGAAAGTGACAAAATGAGAGACTCTCTATCATGAAGATCATGGTGCTACTTTGAAGCACAAGTGTGGTAAAAGGATAGTAACATTGTCCCTTCTCTCTTTTTCACTCATTTTTTTTCATTTTGGACTTTTCTCTTTTTTTGGCCTCTTTTCTTTATTTTAGTCCGGAGTCTCATCCCGAGTTCTGGGAGAATCACAGTCTCCATCATCCTTTCCTCACTTCGGACAATGCTCTAATAATGATGATCATCACACCTTTATTTTCTTACAACTCAACAATTACAACTCGATACTTAAAACAAAATATGACTCTATTTGAATGCCTCCGACGGTGTACCGGGATATGCAATGAATCAAGAGTGACATGTATGAAAGAATTATGAACGGTGCCTTTGCCACAAATACGATGTCAACTACATGATCAAGCAAAGCAATATGACAATGATGGAGCGTGTCATAATAAACGGAACGGTGGAAAGTTGCATGGCAATATATCTCGGGATGCCTATGGAAATGCCATGGTAGGTAGGTATGGTGGCTGTTTTGAGGAAGGTATATGGTGGGTGTATCATACCGGCGATAAGTGCGTGGTATTAGAGAGGCTAGCAATGGTGGAAGGAATAAAGTGCGTATAATCCATGGACTCAACATTAGTCAAAAAGAACTCATATATTTATTGCAAAAATCTACAAGTTATCAAAGCAAAGTATTACTCGCATGCTCCTAGGGGGATAGATTGGTAGGAAAAGACCATCGCTCGTCCCCGACCGCCACTCATAAGAAAGACAATCAATAAATAAATAATGCTCCGACTTCATCACATAACGGTTCACCATACGTGCATGCTACGGGAATCACAAACTTTAACACAAGTATTTCTCAAATTCACAACTACTCAACTAGCATAACTCTAATATCACCATCTTTATATCTCAAAACAATTATCAAGCATCAAACTTTTCTTAGTATTCAACACACTCATAATAAAGTTTTTACAAATCTTGAATACCAAGCATATTAGGATTATTTAAGAAAATTACCATGCTATTTAAGACTATCAAAATAATTTAAGTGAATCATGAGATATCAATAGTTTCTATAAAACAAATCCACCACCGCGCTCTAAAAGATATAAGTGAATCACTAGGGCAAAACTATGTAACTCAAAAGATATAAGTGAAGCACATAGAGTATTCTAATAATTTCCAAATCATGTATGGCTCTCTCAAAAGGTGTGTACAGCAAGGATGATTGTGGTAAACTAACAAATAAAGATCAAATAATACAAGACGCTCCAAGAAAAACACATATCATGTGGTGAATAAAAACATAGCTCCAAGTAAAGTTACCGATGGAAGTAGATGAAAGAGGGGATGCCTTCCGGGGCATCCCCAAGATTTGGCTTTATGGTGTCCTTATATTATCTTGCGGGTGACATGGGAATTCCCAAGCTTAGGCTCTTGCCACTCCTTGTTCCATAATCCATCAAAATCTTTCACCCAAAAATTGAAAACTTCACAACACAAAACTCAATAGAAAATCTCGTGAGCTCTGTTAGCGAAAGAAAACAAAAGACCACTTCAAGGTACTGTAATGAACTAATTCTTTATTTATATTGGTGTTACACTGTTAGTGTACTAAAATAGGGGTACCTTAGTACCCCGAACTTGTGCACGGGCGGTCGTAGCACCCCGCGGCAAGGCCTGCCAGGCAATCGCCAAGACCCTCCATGGTCCCCTCTTGGGCCATTCAAGAACAAAGTATTTGAGCCAAGGCCCCGGCAAGAGGAGCTTGCCGGGAAGGCCACCCGAAGAGAGCGAGCCCCTGGCAAGAGGAGCTTGCCGGGACTGCCGCTCGAAGCACAAGGCCCCGGCAAGAGGAGCTTGCCGGGAAGGCCATCCATGGCACGACAAGGACCCTGCCACGGCGCGCCCCGCGCCCCGGCAAGACCCGGTGAGCAACAAGCTCCCGGACGCGACGAGACATCCACCGCGGCAAGGCGCTTGCCGCGGCAAGTTACCACCTCGTGCCTGCGCTCCAGCTCACCCACCAACGTGTCGCTTTGGGGGCATCCCAGGCGCACGTGGCGGGAGGCTGTGCAGCCAGGGGCATGCGGTGGCGATGCGAAGCTGACAGAGTAGCCATCGTGGCAAACGGTGGCGCTCCTGACGGTCCACTTCCCTGCACCGTCTGGGCGACTCAGACGGGCATTTAATGCCCTTGTCCCCCGCCGTCAGAGTTAGGTATGATAGCGCTGTACAGCCACTGTGCAGGCAGCTGTACCCACTACAGCATTCTACCATTTTTGCCCCCCACCTACGCTGCCACCTGTGGGTAACCCCTTGAGCATATAAAAGGAGGCCCCTTGCGCACGTAGGTGGGGGGAGAGGGATCGTCATGCTCGACCTCGCCAGCAGCTCGTGTGTACTGTAGCACCGCGCGCTCCCGAGCAAGAGCTCAATACAATCCACCAAGCAGCAGTAGGGTTTTACGCATCCTTGCGGCCCGAAGCTGGGTAAAATCACTCGTGTGCAGCGCCTGAATCTGCTCTTTGTGCAACCTCCGCCCCCCGCCGAACCAGTAATGGGCTCGGTCCCCATAGGCGTTCGAGGAAGCCCATTCCCCCCGACATCTTTGGCGCGCCAGGTAGGGGGCGTCGAAGTTGTGCGAACCTGATCCGGCATCTGCACCAGCTAGATCTCCTTCATCCACGTCGACATGCCGCCGAAGAAGAAGGCTCCGAAGGTGGCTGGTCCGTCCGCGTTGAATCCGCCGCCCTTGGAGCGAACGGGTGGTGGGGACAGCGCCAGCGACGGGACGGGCGTCTTCGGGCCAGCCCGTGGCGCCGCGGCGCCCGAACATGCACCGAGCTCGTAACGCTACGGCGTTCACACCTGCGCCGACCCCCCTCGGCGCAGGCAAGCCCTGGTCATACCAAGCAACCTTTCGCTCTATTCCATGGAGCGAAGGCAGTTAGCCCCACAGATCTCGCGTACGGCCCACCTCGAGTGCTTGCTCACACTGAGCTCGAGCGAGAGCAGCTGCGTCGAGATGACGCGCTGCTCCTCGAGGAGGACCGTCTTCAGGCTGCTGTGCGAGCTGCTCGCTACCAGCAAGCTTTGCGCCGCTTTTGTAGCGGCAAGGTTAGTGCCTGAAGTCCCGGGAATGTGGGAAGGCCCTTACCGGGTGAAACGACTCGATAGGCCTGGCGCTGTCCGCCTTGAGACCGAAGATACCACTCCGGTGAGCAACTCCTGGAATGTTGGGCATCTTCGTAAGTTTCGCCCGTAAGGCGCGGTTGTCGGACCCCGTCCGGCAACCACCCTTCTGTACAAATTCTTGCCGCTGTTGCATGTGATCCTTTGTACAGAGCCAGGTGCAGACCCTGCGCGCAGATTGGGCTCATGTGCTCCGCTCACTTTGTCGATCTCATGCTATTTATTCTTTGCATGCATTGTCTGACACTCTGTGCAGCACTGACGCCCGGTGAGCGACGGCGAGCCCCATGCCTCGCCCTGCCGGAAGGCGACCTTGCCGGGCAGCGAGCCACAGAAAAGCTAAGTTGCCATAGCTTGAGCAATCGAGTTTTTAAAATTTTAAGGTTATCTCCCTCGAACGACCGTGCTTTGTATGGAAAACCTGTGCGCAGAGGGACCGGCTCGTGACTAGTTGCGCCCTTACTTCGTTTCGAGTCCGCTCAATGACTTAAGTGTGCTACAACCAGAGTGGCATCCTTACTTTGTTTCGAGCTCGCTCGGCAGCTTAGGTGTGCTGCGACTGCAGTCGCAACACTTACTTTGCTTTGAGCCTGCTCAACAATTTAGGTGAGCTGCAGCTAGCCGCGACAAGGTTTCTTGCCGGTGGTGGCGCCGCTGGCGTGCTACTGATGTCCCGCACTCAGAGCCCGCGGTAAGGCTGAGGCCTACGCCGACAAGTCCCCAGAAGCGTAGGGCAAAAACATACAAAGCACGGAGTCAAGTAGAGGAAATAACAGTGCAGTCACTACCTAAGATAGAGTTATATTACAAAGGCAAGCTTGTCGCAGCCCTAATTAATCGCCTTCATGACTTGGCCAGTAGCGACAAGAAAAGGAAGGGGGAGGCGGCCTAATCCACACGGTCGCCCTCGATCCTCTTGATCCCGGCCACCTTCTCCACTATGGGCGCGACGAGGGCCCTGATCTCCTCGAGGTCGGCCTCTGCCGGCAGGGATTTGAGGACGTTGGTGAGCCTAATGCCGGGGTTGCAGAAGGCGACCTTCACCAACACCTCCTCGAGGGCTCCGGCGACGGCTTCGCGCGTCTCGCCGGCCAGCTGCTCTGGGATCGCATTCCAGATATGCTTGAGGGCTGCCACCACACCCTTGAAGAACGAAGTGAGCTTGGCGCTGGGTGGGACGTTCTCGCTAGTGGTGTACTCGTGGCCCTCCATCCCCAGCAGCGTCAGCTCCTTGTCGATGGAGGCGGCGATGTCCACGAGGCCCTCGGTCCACTGCTCCACCGTCGCCCTGAATTCGTTCTGGGTGACCGCGGCGCTCTCCAACAATGCCTCGTTGTCTGCGACCTCCTTCCGCAAGGCCACCTCTTGCTCCTTGGCGCTGTCCAGCGCCTTGGACAAGGTGTCCAGCTTCAACTCGAGGTCGGCGTTGGAGTCCTTGGCGGCGTCGAGCTCCTTGATCTTCTCGGCGAAGCGACCCTGCAGCTCACCAAGGGCGTGGGCACCCTTCTCGCGCTCCTGCTTGAGCGCGGCGAGCTCCTCGCCGCTCGCCTTGAGGTCGGAGTCGAGCTGCGCCACCCTCGCCTCCAGTGCCTCCTTGGCGGTCCCGGCGGCCGCGGCAGCATCTCGCACCTCCTTGAGAGCTCCGCCGAGCGCTTGCTCGCGTGCGGCGACCTCCTCCTCGTGGCTGGCGAGGCTGGCTTTCTGCTGCGCCAGCTCGCCCTCCCGCGCGGCTAGCCCCGCAGCGGCAAGCCTTTGCTGCTCCTCGGCTTCCGCCTTCTCGAGGATGAAAGCCGTCCGCGCCTCGTCGAGCTGCCTTCGCTCCTCCGCCAAGGAACGGAGGGCCTCCTGGTTGAGCTCCCGGAGCTCCCCGGCGCGTTTCTCCATGTCCGCTCCCGCCTTCGTGACAAGAGCTTCTCGGTGTTCCACCTGAGCTTGTCGGGCGCGGTAGAGCGACACCAGCTTCCGGAGCAGCCGCTCCTCTTCAGGCTCACCGCTGCTGCTTGGCGCTTCAACCAGCGACAGCCCGGCGGAAGCGAGCACCTCTCCGTCCAAGGCCTCCCACTCGACCGGCGCCCTGGAAGTCGACTCGCAGGGGAGCTTGATGAAGATATCGTTGCCGGCCTTCAGGTAGGCGCCTGGCTGGGGCTCCTCGGGGCCCGACGCCGCTGTAGAGGCGGGATCGGCGGCCGGCGCAGCGCCTAGCGCTCCTCCGGCCTTAGGGCCGTCAGTACGATCGCCGGCCCCCTCACCCGCGGCTGCCTCGGCGGCCTCTTCGCCGACCGGATCTTCAGCACCCTCCACCTCCCCGGTGGCGGCCACGTCGTCGGTATCGCCGCGCGCGTCCTCCTCGACGACGCCCTCGGTCTCCATCGTGTCCATGGCAGGCGGGTCTGAAGGCCGAAGGAGGGGGAGAAGTTAAGCAACTATCCGAAGAAGAAGAACCCCAGGGGAGTTTCGAAGCAAGAAGGTTACCTGGGCCAGGGTCTGCCGTCGCGGTCTCCGCCGCCAAGGGGCCGCCGGCATCGTCCCTCGCCGGAGACGGCTCTCTTGCCGGGGACTGCTCCCTTGCCGGGGGCTGCTCCCTTGCCGGGGACGGCTCCCTCGCCGGGGAACTCCCCCTTGGCGGTGTAGTTGTAGCGGGTGGCTCATCGGGGGCGGTCTCCGGACGCTCCTGGTGGGGTTGCTCTGCTCCTACACGAATCGTCAGCCAGATGTCAGAAGAAGCGAAGGGTACCCGGGCGCGCCCAACGGCGGGAAGCAACCCATATGCTTACGCTGGGGGCTGCGCAGTGGGCTGCTCTGAGGATTAGTTGGTGGGTCCGGCAAGGTCATCTCAGGCGCACCCCTTGCCGCCACGGAGGGCTCGTCGTCGAGGATGACCACTGGGACCTTGGCTCTCTTTGCCACCCTCTGAGCCAGAGTCCTGAAAAGGACCAAATTCGGAGGAAAGCAAATGAGATGCGAGGCACAACTACAAGAATTGAAGAGACACAAGAACAGCGGGGATCTTATTCCTCTCCCTCTTCCTCGTCGGAGCTAAGCGCGGAGAAGTCGAAGATCGGCTTGCTCCTGGCGCGGGGAGGCGGGGGAGTAGGCTCCCGCGGCCGCTTGGTGGGAGTAGTAGACGACTCCGCTCCGGCTGCCACCGCGGCATGAGAAGCGGCAGCAGCAGAAGCCGCGGCCCGCGAAGACCCCGCTCCTGCTGCCTCAGAGGAGCGCGTCACGTGGCGCTGTGGTTGTGGGCTCGTCTGCCGCACCACCTCCCCGGCCTTGCGGAGACGCCTCCGTGGATGGGCAGGGGGCTCTGCTTGCGACGAGCTGCCCGCGGGGCGGGAGGAAGAGGCGCCGACCTCCGGCAAGCCGCTCGTGTCCTGGGCAAGCTCGCCCTCGGCATCGTGCCCGGCAAGCTCTTCCTCGCCGGCAAACTCCGCTCGATTGGCAAGGCTTTCCGCCTCCGCTGCGTCCGCCTCCGCCAATGTGAAGCCGAACTCGCCCGCGGCCGCGGCTGCCGCGGCCTCCTCCATCCTGGAGGCGATGTACGCCAACTCCGCATCGGTGGTGTCACGGGTGAGACCCCTCTGCTCGTCAGCGTCGACTGGCCTCTCCACCAGGTCGTCGAAGAACGCCCCCACGACGTCGTCGGCGGGCTCCTGCCAAGTGGAGTCGATCCCGTGCGAGTCGCATAGCGGCATCATTGCAAGGATGCGGCTGAGCGACGAATTGTTGCACAACGGAACGACGCCTCGCGGCAGCCTGAACCATTCGGGGTGGTTGGGGTCGTGCTTGAACAGCGCCCTGAGCGTCCCGTCAAGCTCCAAGACGGTGAAATTGAAGTTGAGGCTAGGGCGCAGCATCATGATATCCGACGCATTCTGGAACTCCCAGGCAGGCCTCCTCTTCTCCTGCAGGGGAGCGATGTGGCGGCGGAGGAAATCTGCGCCGACGGCCCCAACTGTGAGCCCGGCACGCCTGAGCCACAGGATCCGGGTGACGGCAATCCGCAGCTTGTCGTCGTCCGGGGCCACGTCGCTCCAATCCCTGCCGCGCACCACAGGGGTTTGGCGCACGGCAGTGAATGGCTGCGGGTTCTCCTCGATGATCAGGCACCAGTCTGCCCTCCATTCCTCCCATTTGCTACGGAGCTCTCCCTCCAGATAAGCATCCTTCTTGCCGGGCTTCGAGATCCAGGCGGTCCCGCCGGAGAGGGGCTCTCCTCTCTCTACTCGAGGCGTGAAGAAGTGGCGGAAGAGAGCTACGTTTGGAAAGACTCCGACAAAATTTTCGCAGAGATGTGCGAAGATTGCCATGGTCAAGACAACATTGGGGGTGAAATCGAGAAGGTGGAACCCGTAGGTGTTCATGATGTCGCAGAAAAATTCAGAGAAGGGCGGGCAGAGCCCGCAATAGAAGAACAGAGCAAAGAAGGGATACCCGGTCGGATACTCCTTCTGGGCGATGCCGGGAAGAACCCTCGTGCGCGGATGCGCTCGCGTCCTCGCCGACCAGAAGAGGTAGTATTCCTCCCTCAGGACCCACGGGTCGAGCTCAGGAGGGAAGACCGCCTGCTCCTTTCACTGCGCCTCGAGCCGCAGCGCCTCGGCCGACTTCATGGCCTTCCCTTTTCCCTTGTCGCCCTTCGGGGCCATGGCGGAAAGAGGGAGGGAGGTCGACGACGTCGGTAGCACTGGTGGCGGCGGAAGGGGAGCGGAGCGCTGCTTCTCTTGGGAAGTGGCGGAGGATTTCGAGGAATCGCAACTGGCGGGTGGGCGGACTACCCCTGTCTCCCCTGCTTATAAGGGGAGGAGGGGGGCGTTTCGCCTTTCCGAACAAATAAGTCGCCCGCGACGTGACGCGCGCCTGCGGGGCTCAGCCCCGCGCACGCCGCCCACGTCATGCACGCCTCTCCCCACGATGCCGCATTCGACGCATGCCGTTCGGGGAGGACATGGTGGGCGCAGAAAAAGATGCAGCGTGACCCAGGCCGCGCGTGCCCGTGCACTGTTTTGGGCCTGGCCCAACAGCGCTCGGCACCGTGTATGGCCCAGGCCCGGGGGATCCTGTCGGTGTACTAAAATAGGGGTACCTTAGTACCCCGAACTTGTGCACGGGCGGTCGTAGCACCCCGCGGCAAGGCCTGCCAGGCGATCGCCAAGACCCTCCATGGTCCCCTCTTGGGCCATTCAAGAACAAAGTATTTGAGCCAAGGCCCCGGAAAGAGGAGCTTGTCGGGAAGGCCACCCGAAGAGAGCGAGCCCCTGGCAAGAGGAGCTTGCCGGGACTGCCGCTTGAAGCACAAGGCCCCGGCAAGAGGAGATTGCCGGGAAGGCCATCCACGGCACGACAAGGACCCTGCCACGGCGCGCCCCGCGCCCCGGCAAGACCCGGTGAGCAACAAGCTCCCGGACGCGACGAGACATCCACCGCGGCAAGGCGCTTGCCGCGGCAAGTTACCACCTCGTGCCTGCGCTCCAGCTCACCCACCAACGTGTCGCTCTGGGGCATCCCAGGCGCACGTGGCGGGAGGCTGTGCAGCCAGGGGCATGCGGTGGCGAAGCGAAGCTGACAGAGTAGCCATCGTGGCAAATGGTGGCGCTCCTGACGGTCCACTTCCCTGCACCGTCTGGGCGACGCGGACGGGCATTTAATGCCCTTGACCCCTGCCGTCAGAGTTAGGTATGATAGCACTGTACAGCCACTGTGCAGGCAGCTGTACCCACTACAGCATTCTACCATTTTTGCCCCCCACCTACGCTGCCACCTGTGGGTAACCCCTTGAGCATATAAAAGGAGGCCCCATGCGCACGTAGGGGGGGGGGGGAGAGGGATCGTCACGCTCGACCTCGCCAGCAGCTCGTGTGTACTGTAGCACCGCGCGCTCCCGAGCAAGAACACAATACAATCCACCAAGCAGCAGTAGGGTTTTACGCATCCTTGCGGCCCGAATCTGGGTAAAATCCCTCATGTGCAGCGCCTCGATCTGCTCTTTGTGCAACCTCCGCCCCCCGCCGAACCAGTAAGGGGCTTGGTCCCCATAGGTGTTCGAGGAAGCCGATTCCCCCTGACATACACCTACTATATTCCAACTTCTCTATGGTTTATAAACTATTTTACTAGCCATAGATTCATCAAAATAAGCAAACAACACACGAAAAACAGAATCTGTCAAAAATAGAACAGTCTGTAGTAATCTGTAACTAGCGCAAACTTCTGGAACTCAAAAACATCTACCAAAATAGGAAGACCTAGAAAATTTGTTTGTTGATCAGAAGCAATTGGAATCAGTATTTTATCATGTTCTGGTGATTTTTAACAATTGTTTTCGTGAACAGAAAGTTTCTGGAAATTTCTGCAAGATCAAATAACTATCATCCAAGAAGATCCTATAGGTTTAACTTGGCACACAGACTAATTAAAACATACAAACACATCTAACCAGAGGCTAGATCAAATATTTATTACTAAACAGAAGCAAACGGCAAAAAAACTAAAAATAAAATCGGGTTGCCTCCCAACAAGCGCTATCGTTTAACGCCCCTAGCTAGGCATAATAGCAAGGATAGATCTAGGTATTGCCATCTTTGGTAGGCAATCCATAAGTGGCTCTCATAATAGATTCATATGGTAATTTTACTTTCTTCCTAGGGAAGTGTTCCATGCCTTTCTTTAATGGAAATTGGAATCTAATATTCCCTTCCTTCATATCAATAATTGCACCAACCGTTCTAAGGAAAGGTATACCAAGAATAATAGGACATGAAGGATTGCAATCTATATCAAGAACGATAAAATCTACGGGTACATAATTCCTATTTGCAACAATAAGAACATCATTAATTCTTCCCATAGGTTTCTTAATAGTGGAATCCGCAAGGTGCAAGTTTAGAGAGCAATCATCAAAATCATGGAAACCTAGTAAATCACATAAAGTTTTGGGAATAGTGGAAACACTAGCACCGAAATCACACAAGGCATAGAACTCATGATCTTTAATTTTAATTTTAATAGTAGGTTCCCACTCATCATAAAGTTTTCTAGGGATAGAAACTTCCAACTCAAGTTTTCTTCATAAGATTGCATCAAGGCATCAACGATATGTTTGGTAAAGGCTTTATTTTGGCTATAAGCATGAGGAGAATTTAGCACGAATTGCAACAAGGAAATACAATTAATCAAGGAGAAATTTTCATCATTAAATTCCTTGAAATCCAAAATAGTGGGTTTAGCAACATCTAGGGTTTTGATTTCTTCAATCCCACTTTTATCAAATTTAGCATCAAGATCTAAAAACTCCGAATTTTTAGAACGCCTTCTAGGTAAAGGTGGATCATATTCAGTCCCATCATTATCAAGATTCATATTACAAAACAAAGATTTAATTGGGGACACATCAATAACTTTCAAATCTTCATCTTTATTTTCATAGAAACTAGAAGAACACGCTCTTATAAAGGCATCTTTCTTAGCATGCATCCTAGCGGTTCTTTCTTTGCACTCACTATTGGAAATTCTCATGGCTTTGAGAGACTCGTTGATATCATGCTTAGGAGGAATAGATCTAAGCTTTAAGGAATCAACATCAAGAGAAATTCTATCAATGTTCCTAGCCAAATCGTCAACTTTAAGCAATTTCTCTTCAAGCAAAGCATTGAAAGTCTTTTGCGAATTCATAAACTCTTTAACACTAGTCTCAAATTCAGAAGGTATCTTATTAAGATTTCCATAAGAATTGTTGTAGGAATTACCATAATTATTAGAGGCATTACTAGGATAAGGCCTAGGTTTAAAGTTTCCTCTATACGCGTTGTTATCAAAAATATTCCTACCAACAAAATTCACATCCACAGATTCATAATTATTCTCAATCAAAGTAGACAAAGGCATATCATTAGGATCAGAAGAAACACTCTTACTAGCAAATAATTTCATAAGTTCATCCATCTATCCACTCAAAACATTAATTTCTTCTATCGCATGCACCTTTTTATTAGTAGATCTTTCAGTGTGCCATTGAGAATAATTAACCATAATATTATCTAAGAGTTTAGTAGCTTCTCCTAAAGTGATTTCCATAAAAGTGCCTCCCGCGGCCGAATCTAAAATATTTCTAGAAGCAAAATTCAATCCGGCATAAAAAATTTGTATAATCATCCACAAATTTAAACCATGAGTAGGGCAATTACGTATCATTAATTATTTCATCCTCTCCCAAGCTTGTGCAACATGTTCATGATCAAGTTGCTTAAAATTCATAATATTATTTCTAAGAGAGATGATCTTAGCGGGAGGAAAATACTTAGAGATAAAAGCATCTTTGCACTTATTCCAAGAATCAACACTATTTTTAGGCAAAGACGAAAACCAAGCTTTAGCATGATCTCTAAGCGAAAAAGGAAATAGCTTCAATTTAACAATATAATTATCAACATCTTTCTTCTTTTTCATATCACACAAATCAACGAAGCTATTTAGATGAGTAGCGGCATCTTCACTAGGGAGGCTGGCGAATTCATCCTTCATGAAAAGATTCAACAAAGCAGCATTGATTTCACAAGATTCAGTATCGGTAAGAGGAGCAATCGGAGTGCTAAGGAAATTATTATTGTTGTTATTGGTAAAGTCACATAATTTGGTATTATGTTGAGCCATCGTGACAAACAAGCAATCCAACACACGAGCAAACAAAAGGCAAGCGAAAAAGAGGCGAACGAAAAAGATAGGGCGAATAAAACGGCAAGGGTGAAGTGGGGGACAGGAAAATGAGAGGCAAATTGCAGATAATGTAATGCGAGAGATAAGGGTTTGTGATGGGTACTTGGTATGTTGACTTTTGCGTAGACTCCCCAGCAACAGCGCCAGAAATCCTTCTTGCTACCTCTTGAGCACTGCGTTGGTTTTCCCTTGAAGAGGAAAGGGTGATCCAGCAAAGTAGCGTAAGTATTTCCCTCAGTTTTTGAGAACCAAGGTAGCAATCCAGTAGGAGGCTACGCGCGAGTCCCTCGCACCTACACAAAACAAATAAATCCCCGCAACCAACGCGATAAGGGGTTGTCAATCCCTTCATGGTCACTTACGAGAGTGAGATCTGATAGATATGATAGGATAATAATTTTGGTATTTTTGTGATAAAGATACAAAGTAAAATAAAAGCAGAGTAAAAAAGCAAAGGAAATACCTAAGTGTTGGAAGATTAATATGATGAAGATAGACCCGAGGGGCATAGGTTTCACTAGTGGCTTCTCTCAAGAGCATAAGTATTTTACGGTGCGTGAACGAATTACTGTTGAGCAATTGACAGAATTGAGCATAGTTATGAGAATATCTAGGTATGATCATGTATATAGGCATCACGTCCAAGACAAGTAGACCGACTCCTGCCTGCATCTACTACTATTACTCCACTCATCGACCGCTATCCAGCATGCATCTAGAGTATTAACTTCATAAAAACAGAGTAATGTCGTAAGCAAGATGACATGATGTAGAGGCATAAATTCATGCAATATGATAAAAACCCCATCTTGTTATCCTCGATGGCAACAATACAATACCTGCCTTGCTGCCCCTACTGTCACTGGGAAAGGACACCGCCAGATTGAACCCAAAACTAAGCACTTCTCCCATTGCAAGAAGGATCAGTCTAGTAGGACAAACCAAACTGATAATTCGAAGAGACTTGCAAAGATAACCAATCATACATAAAAGAATTCAGAGAAGATTCAAATATTGTTCATAGATAATCTTGATCATAAACCCACAATTCATCGGTCTCAACAAACACACCGCAAAAAGAAGATTACATCGAATGGATCTCCACGAGAGAGGGGGAGAACATTGTATTGGGATCCAAAAAGAGAGAAGAAGCCATCTAGCTAAGAACTATGGACCCGAAGGTCTGAGGTAAACTACTCACACTTCATCGGAGAGGCTATGGTGTTGATGTATAAGCGCTCCGTGATGGATGCCCCTTCCGATGGAGCTCCGGAATAGGCCCCAAGATGGGATCTCGTGGGTACAGAAGGTTGCGGCGGTGGAATTAGATTTTTGGATCCGTATCTGATCGTTTGGAGGTACGTAGGTATATATAGGAGGAAGGAGTACGTCGGTGGAGCAACAGGGGGCCCATGAGGGTGGAGGGCACGCCCTGGGGGGTGGGTGCGCCCCCCTACCTCGTGGCCTCCTCCTTTGTTTCTTGACGTAGGGTCCAAGTCTCCTGGAACATAATCTTCCTAAAAATCACGTTCCTGAAGGTTTCATTCCATTTGGACTCCGTTTGATATTCCTTTTCTGCAAAACTCTGAAATAGGGAAAAACAGTCATTCTTGGCTGGGCCTCCGGTTAATAATTAGTTCCAAAAATAATATAAAACTGAGTAATAAAGCCCAATAATGTTCAAAACAGTAGATAATATAGCATGGAGCAATCAAAAATTATAGATACATTGGAGACGTATCACGATACCCTGGCCTGGTAAGGAGACATAACCTTGTGTGCCCGTTTGTTGTTATGGTACCTTGTCCCTGTTTGGGACCGTTTTTGCCACAACGATGGCCGTTGATGCCTTTGGTAGGAATGGGGACTCCCATGACTTAGCCCAGTGGGGAGTTATTCAGAGTGGCCGGGAGAGTGCCATGGCAATGGGGGGGTTTCGTCGGAATGTCGTTGGTCCACCCGAATGGGATGATGAGGTCATGGATTTCGTGGTGTGGGTAAAGTGCGCTACCTCTGCAGAGTGTATTCAATCTATCGATAGCCGTGTCCTCGGTTACAGACATAGCTCATGAGTAAGTCACACCATGCATGAACATTAATAAATAATCTTGCACATTAAAAGTTTATGGTTGGCACTGGTTATGTGATGATTTGTGGGATCATGAGTATGATCATGGTGGGAACCAAAGTGTTCATTTCGTTTGTGATCCAGGTATGGTCACCGCTCGGTTACGAGGTAACCCGTCTGGTAAGAGAGTCCGAGTGTGTAAGTGCATCTAGTGCCCCTTAGTGATTTTGGTGTATTGAAGACTTATAGGTTAAGCATCTGATGTGTTTATGAGTGTACACAGGTCTATAGGTCTATGAGGAGTTTGATATTTATAGTAAAAGTCGACCCCTAAAAATGAAGTTCTTCGACTGAAGACTTTGATATTCTGAAGACTTTCTGAAGACTTTGAAAGTGAAGAAATTGGTGTGACCTTGAAGACATGGTATTCGTTTGAGGAACGTGAAGTGTGAAGACTTTTGTTTTCGTAGTTTCATTTTTTCTCTTTCTTGAGTCATAGGAAACACCATACTGTTAAAGGGGATCGAGGAAATACTAAGGAGAAAATTTCCATGTGATGCTCAACTCAAATCCTACACCTACCAATCCCTTCGAGTGAAGCCATTGGAAATCTCATACAGTTCAGTCAATTTCTTCAGTGACAGAGACACAGTTCTTCTGGTCACTGAGGACTTTGCTCTGACTGAGGAGTTAGGAATTCGCCAGTGCGAATTGCCTACACAGTGAGGAACATGATAGCCCTGAGGAATTTGTACTCCAAATTTCCGACCGTTGCTGTGCCACGCGCCAGTTGTCCGAAAATATCTTGTCCACCTAACGGTCATATCATTGAAGGGCATTTATGTCTTATCATGTCGGGCTGCTCCCTAGGCTATAAATAGCCTCCCCCTTCAACCACTAGCTAGTTGGCTACTCCGCGTGAACTTGACACTTGTCATTTGAGAGCAACCCATCCTCCGAGGACTTTGAGCGAAAATCATCAAGTGAGGAAAATCCAAACCCAAACCCAAAACACCTACAAACCCAAAGTGATTGAGCATCACTGAAGAAATTGATCCAGCGTGGATCCGACGCTTGTTACCTTTGAAGACTGTGCTTCTTCCAGACGGTTAGGCGTCAAGGTCTAGAGCATCCAAGAGGAATTGTGGATCGCCGAGTGACCAAGTCTGTGAAGGTTTGGAAGTCACCTGAAGACTTACCACGAGTGATTGGACGAGGACTGTGTGTCCTTAGTTCAAGGAGAATACGGTGAGGACTTGGTGTCCCGAGCTGCGTGCTCAGGACTGGGTGTCCGGGACTGTGTGTCCTCGAGTTTAAATACTCAGCCGCTCCAACCAGACGTACAACTGAGACAGCAGTTGGAACTGGTCTACCAAATCATTGTCTTCACCAAGCTTACTGGTTCCATTTCCTCAACACCTTCATTTCCTCATTACTGTGTTGTCTGTTTGTTCATATCTGTGTTTGAAGACTTTGACTAAAGACTTTCACAAATTCCTCAGTTCAATTTCTTCAGTCTGTTTGTCTTCATCTAGAGTTATCCTGTGCCTACGCTTTCTGTACTCTGTGTTTGTCTTCATTTCATCATGATGACCATGCATGTAATCTGTTATGTTTACTTCTGAGTACTTATTCTGCTGCTAGTATTTCTTCGCTAAGGAATTTCCTCACGAGCAAATTCCTCAGTGAAGAATTTCATAAAAATCGCCTATTCACCCCCCCTCTAGTCGATATAGCGCACTTTCAATTGGTATCAGAGCAATGTACTCCCTTGTTCTGTGCGATTTTGGTTTAACCGCCTGGAGTTTTAGTTATGTCGACCGCAGGTATGATCAAAGTCTCTGTTGGGTGTCCTACCTTTGATGGGACGGACTACCCCTACTGGAAGAACAAGATGCGCATGCATCTTGAGGGAATTGATAACGATCTCTGGTATGTTGTGGAAAATGGTGTTCCCTCCGTCTCACCCTCATTGAACGCTACCGATGTGAAGAGACTCAAGCAACTTGATTCCCAAGCAAAGAATATCATATGTGGTCATCTGAGCAAAGGACAGTATGGTAGACTGAGTGCTTTGGAAACTGCTAAGCTTATCTGGGATAGGCTGTCAAAAGTAAATGAAGGAGTTTCAACTCAGCGTGATTCTCGAGTTGATGTTCTTCGAAATCTCTTCAACCGCTTCAAAAGACTCGACAATGAAAATGTTCAGCAAACCTTCGATCGCCTCACTGACATCTCAAATGAGCTTCAAGCACTTGGTGCCACTGACATCACCGACCATGAGGTGGTGAAGAAATTGCTGAGATTGCTTGATTCCTCATTTGACACTCTGGCACTGATGATTCAAGAGCGTGCTGATTACAAGTCACTTGACCCCGCTGATATCCTCGAGAGGCTAAACACTCGTGAGTTCCAGCTTGCTGAGAAGAGAGATCTCTACGGTTCGAGCTATAGCAGATCACGTGCACTGAAGGCCAAGGTAGTATCTGAGTCCGAAGATGAAGACTCTGATAGCAGCCTTGGTGATCCTGAAGAACTAAGTCATGATCTGGCGCTGCTTGTGAAGAAATTCCAGAAGTTCTCAAGACGTGGTCGTTTTGGAAAATCCTCAAGGAGCAACGATTCCTCAACCAGTGACTATAAGAAGAGGCTTTGTCACAAGTGTAAGAAACCAGGACATTACATTCAAGATTGTCCTCAGTGGGAAAATGAATCAAAGAAGAAGAAATACAAGGATTGCAGTTCTGATGATGTGAAGAAAAAGAAGAAATCCTCAAAATCTTCATCATCAAAATCCTCGAAGTCTTCGTCTCACAAGAAGAGCAGCTCCAAGAAGGCTCGGGCATTCATTGGCAAGGAAATGGACTCTGAGGCTGAATCTGAAGAAAATGAGGAAGAGGAACAATCTTAAGACTCTGAGTCTGGTGTGGCGAGCCTAGCCCTCGCTACTGCATTCGTCAGCAAATCCATCTTCAACGCTGAAGAAAGTGATCTCACCAACAAGGCTGACGAAGGCAGTGATGACTACGCTCCCACCTATTGCTTCATGGCAAAGGGTGCCAAGGTACTCAAATACGCCTCCTTTGAATCTAGTGATGATGAATCTGATGAAAATCTTAAGCCTAGCTACTCTAAACTTGCTAAGATTGTTGTGCAACAACACAAGGCTTTTGAAAAGGTTCAAAACATGCTAGACAGAAGTGATGATATGTTGGGTGAAGAAATGGATCGCACTAAGGCCTTGAATGAAAATCTTCAGAGACTTCGGACTAAGCTTGACAACCTTCAAAATCATCATAACACTCTCTTATCTGATCATGAGAAGCTTTCTTATGAATATCTTCGAAAGAAGCAAGATCTTGAGAAGCTAAGAGTGAGTTATGAAGATCTTCAGAAGAAGCGCGATTCATTACTTGCTCAACAAATCAGCGCTGCTCAGGAAGAATTTATTCCTCCATGTTTAAAATGCATTGAACGAGAATCTGCTAATTCTTCACCGGAATGTTCAAATGCTTCAAATGTTACAAATTCCTCACCTGTCTCTGCTATCACTAATTCCTCATCTGAGGACATTGCTAGTATCACTAACGATGTAGGGCTGAAGGAATTGTACATGACAGGCATGTACAAAAGCCTCAAAGGGCATCAGGCTCTTTGTGATGTGCTTAAAAAGCAGATCCTCAACAGGAACCCTAGGAAAGAGGGTATTGCCTTTGAGAGGAAACTCAATGCGGATGGTACTTATTGGAAGCCTGAGCAGTACCCCAAAACCTCATGGGTTGCTGCAAAGGGACCTCCAGTTGATCCATCTGATTTATCTGGCTATACATGTGAATCTTCTCATTCTTCTGATGAGTCATTTGACTCCAACTATAAACTGTTCAAAAATTAGAATGGTGAAGTATATGCTAGATATGTTGGAACTAACTGCAGGAACGGTTCCCCTATGAAGAAAATCTGGGTTCCCAAAAGCTGCCTTGAAAGTCTTCAGGTGAATGTCCTCATGACACCACCTGTGAAGAAAAGGAACCCCAGATCTAATTCTTCATATGGACCAAATTCTTCATATGGATCCAAGTCCTCATACAGACCAAATTCGTCAAGAGGATCAAATTCCTCACATGGATCAAAGTCCTCATATGAACATCATCGTGCTAACAACTCTGTTTCGCAGGGAAGAGCCAAGGGCTATGAATATGAGCATTATTCTTCAAATTATTATGTTCATAAGTCCTCGAAGAATTTCTCTGCTTATTCATATGCTTATCCTAACCCCTCTTATGTGAAACGAAACGGTTTGGCTGCTTTGCCACCATTCTCATATGGAGCTCGCAGAGTGATGAACTCTTTGCCACCCCTTCAGATGTGGGTGGTGAAGAAAAAGAACTATTCTCTTCTGTAGGGTCAGGTCTCCAGACGTGCTGTAACGTCTGAAGAATTTGTTGGGGACCTGACAGAAATGCCTGAAAGGACGCAGGCTAACCATGATGAAATGAACTTTCATTTCACACGTCCTCCCTCTGTTTTATCGGTTCTACTGCTTGATGAAATTGATCTGATGAATTGTGATATCATATTCTTCACTACTGAAGCATATGAGGTTCGTAAGTTGCACTAATTCATCTGCAGGATGATCAACCCAAAGCCACTGAATGGGTACTTGATAGTGGATGTACAAATCACATGACCGGTGACAAGAATCTGTTGATGGATGCTCCCTTATCAGCATCACACATGAAGCATATCATCTTCGCTGATAAAAGCAAAAGTCAGGTATTGGGTCTAGGTAAGGTTGCCATCACAAAGGATCGACACATGGACAAAGTCATGCTTGTTGAGTCCTTAGGATACAATCTTATGTCTGTCTCAATGCTTTGTGATCTTGATATGGTTGTTGTCTTCGGCAAGTATCGTTGTGTTGTGATTATGGAATCTGACAAATCCAAAGTCTTCGAAGGCTTTAGGAAAGGAGACTTGTATATTGTTGATTTCACTGCAGATTCACAACCTGCCGTGTGCCTACTTGCAAAAGCTTCAGAAGGATGGCTATGGCTGTGAAGCTGGAAAGATGACCAAGGCCAAGCATCCAGCGAAGACTATCATGACCACTACTCGTCCATTTGAATTGCTTCACATGGATCTCTTCGGTCCTAACCATTATTCCTCTGTCTCTAATGAGGCATATCAATATGGTTTTGTTATTATTGATGATTACTCTCGTTACACATGGGTGCACCTTGTCTCTTACAAAACTGAAGTGCAGGAAGTCTTCAAAGGATTTTCCTCGAGGGCTTCAACTAACTTTGGTGTGAAGATCAAGCACATCAGAAGTGACAATGGCACTGAGTTCAAGAATTCGGGTCTCAATGACTATCTTGATGAACTTGGTATTACTCATGAATTATCTGCTCCTTATGCTCCTCAACAGAATGGCGTCGTGGAGTGCAAGAACAGGATTCTTGCTGAGATGGCTCGCACTATGCTCGATGAGTACAAAACCCCTCGTCGTTTCTGGGTTGATGCAATTGATACTGCATGCCATATCATCAACAGAGTATATCTTCACAAATTCTTCAAGAAGACTGCCTATGAACTCCTCACTGACAAGAAACCCAATGTGAGTTATTTCAAAGTCTTCGGTGCTAAATGCTGGATTAGAGATCCTCATGACAACTCTAAATTTGCACCGAAAGCACATGAAGGTTTCATGCTTGGTTACGAAAAGGACTCGCACACCTACAGAGTCTTCAACAATGTTCTTCACAAGATTGTTGAAACTATAGATGTGCGGTTCGATAAAACTAATGGCTCGCAAAGAGAGCACCTACCTTCTGTGTTAGATGAACCAGCACCTGAGGAATCGATCAAGCACAAGGCTACTGAAGATATCATTCCTACTGAAGAATCTGCTGAAGAATTCGTTCCAGAACGACAAGAACGTCGAACTGATGCACCTGAAGAAAATGCTGAGGAAATTGATGCTGAAGAAAATGCTGATCAAATTCCTCAACGGCAACCGACTCACCCTTGCGTTGCAAAAGAAGTGCAAATGGAGAATATCATCGATGACATTAGAGCACCAGGTCCTCTCACACGCTCAAAAGCTTCACATCTATCTAACTTTTGTGGGCACTTTGCTTTTGTCTCTATCATAGAGCCCACTAAGGTAGATGAAGCATTTCTGGAGCCTGAGTGGATTCAGGCCATGCAAGAAGAATTACATCAGTTCAAGCTCAACAACGTATGGGAACTGGTCAATCGTCCCGATCCTCGCAAGCATAACATCATTGGTACAAAGTGGATATACCGCAACAAGCAAGATGAAAATGGTGTTGTGGTGAGGAATAAGGAACGACTAGTAGCTCAAGGCTACACACAGGTTGAAGGAATTGATTTCGATGAAACTTTTGCACCTGTTGCTAGACTTGAAGCTATTCGCATATTACTTGCTTATGCTAACCATCATGATATCATCTTATACCAAATGGATGTGAAAAGTGCATTCCTTAATGGTAAGATTGAGGAAGAAGTATATGTTGCTCAACCACCAGGTTTTGAAGATCCAAAACATCCTGACAAAGTCTTCAGACTTAACAAGGCCCTCTATGGCCTCAAGCAGGCCCCACGGGCGTGGTATGACACATTGAAGGAATTCTTCATGAAGAAAGGCTTCACACCCGGTTCACTCGATCCCACTCTTTTTACTAAATCATTTGATGGTGAACTGTTTGTGTGCCAAATATATGTTGATGATATCATCTTTGGCTGTACTGACCAATGTTATAGTGATGAATTTGCCTATATGATGAGTGAAGAATATCAAATGTCTATGATGGGAGAATTGAAATTCTTCTTAGGTCTACAAATTCGTCAACAACACAATGGGATATTCATATCTCAGGAGAAATACCTCAAGGATGTCCTAAAGAAATTTGGCATGCAACACTGCAAAGGTCTCAAAATTCCTATGCCCACAAATGGTCATCTATGCGCTGATGAAAATGGTACTGACTTCGATCACAAGGTATATCGCTCCATGATTGGCTCTTTATTGTACTTATGTGCATCTAGGCCAGATATAATGCTTAGTGTTTGCATGTGTGCACGATTTCAAGCTGCACCGAAGGAATCACACCATACAGCTGTGAAGCATATTCTTCGATATCTAGCTCACACACCAACACAAGGATTATGGTACCCCAAGGGTCCAGACTTTGACCTCATTGGATATTCTGATTCTGACTATGTTGGTGACCGTGTGGATCGCAAGTCAACATCTGGTACTTGTCATTTCCTCGGACGATCCTTGGTCTATTGGTCCTCGAAGAAACAGAACTGCGTATCACTGTCTACTGCTGAAGCTGAGTACATTGCTGCTGGTTCTTGCTGTGCTCAACTACTATGGATGAAGCAAACACTCAAGGACTATGGAATCAACGTGAAGAATGTGCCTCTCCTCTGTGACAATGAGAGTGCCATCAAGATTGCTCACAACCCAGTTCAGCACTCGAAGACAAAGCACATTCAGATTCGTCATCATTTTCTTCGTGATCATGTGTTGAAGGGCGACATTTCTATTGAGCATGTGAAGACTGAAGAACAGCTAGCCGATATCTTCACTAAGCCCTTGGATGAGAAGAGATTTAGCAAGTTGCGGTGTGAGCTAAATATCTTAGAATCTTCGAATGTACTTTGAAAATGCACTCATCCTAACACTTATGCAAAATTGATGACTTAGATGTGCAACACATGAAGAAACGTTCTTCTTCAATCAATGAAGAATAACACTCTAAGTGTGAAGAAATTAATGAAGAATTTAATTCTCAGAACCCTACGACAATTGTACGCGGTGTCTGAAATCATCATTCTTACACGGTGGGTCACGCCACCACAAAAGTTGAAAATCTTCAATTTGAGTTTTTCCTCAACTTTTGAAATTCTTCAGTTTTTCAAATTCTTCAAACTTTACAAAGTCTTCACTTGTGCCGTCGCTTTTCTTCATTCGCTATATATATATATATGAGTTTATGTCCTCTACAGCATTCACTTATAGCTATTTCTTCAAGTTGGATTTTTTTTGCTAAGTGAATGTGATCGGACACTTCCCCTCTATGCTATACTCAATCCAGTCTATTCACAAATTCTTCATGTGCGTTCTATTTGAAACTCGTTCAAATTCTTCACTGTGTCCTTGTCAGCTGAAGAAATTGCGAACGGAACGTTAAAACTAATCTTATCCAAACCTTCGGTTTTGCCGCGCAATCCGTTTCGCTTCCCACGATGGATTATTTTACTCACCCACGATCTTACACGATCTCCACTACACGGTATGTGGGTGACACATGTCAAGTGAAGGAGAACGGCCAGGGGCATGTTAGTCCTAAATCTTCGGACGAGCAGTTTTTACTGCGGCTATAAATACCCCTCCGTCGCCATCTTCACTTCTTTACTCCGCTCGATCTCACTTCCCCCGCTCGAGCTTCCAAACCCTAGCGCCGCCGCTACTCCATCGTCGCCAGTGAGGAAGAGCTTCACTGCCTTGACCTCGTCGCCGACGTACTCGCGCCGACTGCGGAAATCTTCACCTCCGCCGCCGCCGTAGATGTCTTCCTCCGCCAAGTTAGGGCGTGGAAGATCTGCATTGACGAACTTCTCTGTTCCAACTCACAGTTCGTCGTGTTCTTCATTCAGGGTAATTAAAAGCTATTTTTACTGCCCTCTTTGATTCGAAGTTTTCTACAAAATCTTCAAAGGTGTTTTATTCTTCAAGTCCTCACACACACAACACCTCACATATTCTCTGTTCTTGATTCATTTCCCTAAGTCTAAATTTCTTCAAGATTCCTCAATTGTGTGGATTCTCAATCTATACAACTCTGGAACCTAAGATATATATGGAGCTTAGTGAAATTCCTCAAGACGAATCTGGTCAAATTCCTCAAAACTTGTTCTTTATGAAAAACCCTCTGAGAACGCATATGACCTCTTCAAATTCCTCGCAACTATACTCTGTTCACAGATACACATGTCCGCTGCTGAATCCTTAGGTTCTCATCAACTTAACTCATTTGCAGCGTTCCTCGAAGAAAAGTTGCATACTTCTTCAGAGAATTCCATTGTTCAAATTCCTCATCTGAAGAAAATGGCTGAAGGTAAAAGGCCGCAGAAAGGAGGAAAGAGACCAGAGGTCATGACTGCATTTGAAATCCCTAAGGACATTTATGCTGGGTATTGCACACCTGATGAATCCAAATTTGGTAAAGAAGACAAAAATCAGCGCAAGGTGCGCATCCAAAGGATTGAACGGAGATGGGCACGTGAGTGGAGGGAGTACAGATACGTCACTCCCAAGTACATGAAGAAATTCGCAGTAAACCCTCCATGCCCAAGACCTCCATTGGCACCTGGCCAAGTGGCTGATCCCACAAGCATCAGAAGAGGAGAGGATTTTCCTCAAGAATGGGCTAAGCGCCAGCATAAACTGCAAAAGCAAGCAAAAGAAGCAGTGAGGAAATTCAATGAAGAATCTGCTGCTGCTGCTGCCACTGAGGCTTCTGCCAAGCCGAGGAAATAAATGATGAAGAAGCCTGCTCGTAAGCCAAGTGCTTCACCTTCAATGCCCTCACGGCCAAGTTCCTCAGCTGCGCCCTCACGGCCAGAATCTTCAAAATCTTCAAAGGAAATTCCTCATTCTACTCCTGCTCCCACAAAATCCTCATCTCCTGTGCATCTGGCCTCATGCCAAAGGACAACTGGCATCTCTATTGCCTCTGGTGTCTCAGCTAGTTCCTCAGCTGCACCAAAATCCTCAGCTGGACCCTCGTTACTGAAGAAAAAGGCTACCGCTGGACGCGGCACTCGCCCAAGTCCAAACAAGCAAGTGGTCTTCACTATGCCCTCTGATGATGATGAAGCTGATGAAGAAGAACTCGCTGAAATCATTAGAGACTGCCAAGAAAGGGCTGCTAAAGCCAAAGGCACACCTGTGCCCCTGCTTTTGGATCCAAGGGCGATCCTAGATTATATTGATCTCTGGCACAAGGATCCCAACACTCCTATGCCTGATTTCAAGCTGACACCTGGCCAAAGTCACATGCTGACTCACTTCATCCAAGAGGAGAAGTGGAAATATGATAGGGCCAGAGAGATCAAGAAATCCCAGTACCGCAAAGAGAAGTTGCTGAAGAAAAATGTTCTCAAAATGAAGCCTGAGGAACTTGTCAAGATGCAGGCTGAGATCAAAGCCCTCAGCGACAACTTTGACTCGTACTATGCTGATTGGCAAGGAGCCAAGGTCAGACTTGTGAGGCTGACCGATACCTTCACCAAGGGTACTGCCTCAAAGCAACAAATTCCTCAAGCTGAAACATCTGTTCAGCAAACTGAAGAACATGCCAGCACCGCTGATGAAGTTTAGGCTGCTGAAGAAAATGCTAGTTCCAAGGCTGATGACTCTGCTCCAGCCGTTGATGAAATTGCCAGGGCATCCACTAGTGGTGCGCCTGAAGAAAATGAAGAGACCAGGGCAACTGCATTAGTTGTGCCTGAAGAAACTGAACCAGATTCCTCAGCTCCACCTGCACCAACTCCAACTCCAGTTCTTCCCTCTGCTTTAGATGTGAAGAAAACCAAGGCTGCAGAGCGAGCTGCAGTGAAGAAAAGGAAAGCATCAAGTGCTTCAGAATCTTCAGTCCCAAAGAAGATGAAGCCCATGACCAGCTCATTTGCAAATCCAATTGATGATGTTCCTATCTCCTCCATGCCATCAAAGGACCTTGTTCCTTTTGGTGAAGATTATGAGATCCCAAGTGGATCAGATGAAGAAACTCAGTCTGCTGCTTCCTCAGAGCAGATTGATGAAGAAATTGAAGTGGATACAATCCCTTCAACCCCAATTGTCTCATCACCAATGCCTCAGTTTGATGCTGAAGAGGCTGGTGTTGAAGAAATTGATGATGAAGAAGTGGATATTGGAAGCACAACTCCAGTAATGAATGACGACTTTTGGGAAAGTCAGCATCCCAATTCCCCACTCTTCACTCCCCTGCAGCAAATTCCTCACTCTTCTTCACCAACCGTAAAACTGGGCTCTGATGCAACTCATCCCACTGCTTCTGTGAATGAAGAAATTCCAGCCACTAGTGCTGAAGAAACTGCTGCTGAAACAGACAAGGTGACTGCACCTGAGGAAAATCCTGAAATTCCTCAGCCTGAAGAGCCTGAGCTTGTGATTCCTAAGGTCGTGATGCAACTCACTGACACTCCTCTGCCAAGGCCAAAGGATCCATTCTCACGCAAACAGAAATTCAAGGCTGAAGACTTCTATGGCGAGCACGTATTCTTCACTCAATACAATCCTTATGACTCTGCTCGCATAAGGAAGAGGCGTTTCTGGACTGCCAGCCAAGCAAATTTCTATTCCTCAGTGCTTTACAACAAAGACAAAGTCTTCGACCATGCACATATTCCTCACGTGGATATGGAATCTATGTCGTGCTTTACGCCAGTCCTCAGTGTTCTTCACGACGCTGGGCTACTCAACTTCTGCACAGATATATGCGATTGGAATGAAGAACTTATTCTTAAGTTCTATTCTACACTGCACATCACTGGCAACTCTGAAGATGTCAATTCATGGGTTCTGGACTGGATGACTGAAAATACACATTACAAGGCCCCAGCAACTGAATTGCTTCGCTGCCTTTCTCTTAGTCCACCCACTGAAGATGCGCGTTGCGTGTATGATGAACCTGAACTGTCAAACCACTATATGCAAGTGCTCATGAAGCCTCTGAAGCCAGGGCAATCACCTCGTACCAAATTCCTCGTCAAGGAATTGCTGTATGTGCCTAGGACTGTCTATCGCATTCTGACGAAGACAATATGTCCCATCAAAGGACATGATTCTTCCGATGAAGAAATTGTTGGCATCATGAAGAATATGCTTTTCAATATCATACATGGCGTTCCCATAAACTTCCATGATTTCTTCATGAGGACTCTGGCCAACATTGCTATGTCACCATTTGAGCTGAAGCCTTATGCAACTTGGATTATGAGATTCATCAGGACAAGGTCTTCACTCAACTACAAGGGTGAAACTCTCAACCACTGCAGCTACTTGCCTCCTATTGAAGTCCTCAAACGGACATTTTCCTCAGCTGATGAAAAGGGCAAGGCCACTGCTGTGATAGATGAAGGCATTCGTCCATTGGATGGTCAATTTCACAAGGCTGCTTCTTATTCCACCAATGATGACTCTGCCACACATGACTCTGCTGCTAATACTGCCAAGACAAATCCTCAAGCCACTACACCCAGGGTGATGACTGATCGTGAGTTACTCCTCAGTCTTCATCAAAAGGTTGATCGCAATCACAAATGGGTCAAGCGTCAGTTTGGTTCAATTCTTCACAACATGACTGCCACATATAATGCAGTGAAGAAAAACCATTACTACCTTCATGAAACCTTCAACCGCACCTGGGCTGTTCTGTCTCAAGTATATAGTGCTGAAGATTTAGAGAACATGGGCCTCAAAGAAGAATTTGCCTGGTCGGCACCTCCGCCGAAGAAATTCAAGAAGGTCAAGGTTCCTTCTCTGGTGGCCAGTTCATATTCTTCATCACGCGACACTGATGAAAATGAAGACTTGGACGACACTGCAGCAGGCCCTACTTCAACAACCGACCCCAACAACTCTGGCGCTCCTCCATCTACTTGAATATCTTCAGGGGCGTTAGTCCTCAGTTTCGATCCTTTTGGTCATTTGATGACAAAGGGGGAGAAATCTGAGTTAGTCTTTAAGCGGGTCTATTATAAGGGCATATTTTTTAAGTTACAACTCTCGTTCTTTCGAAACTTTTATTGGATTGAGTTGTAATCTTAAACCCTATGGTGCTCGGTGCTCTGATACTTTTGTCGCTCTATGCTCTGATACTTCGATACATGCTTGAGCTCTGATACTTTTGATGCGCTATTCTGCATGCTTATTCCTCATTAATGTTATCGCACGCATGCTGAATTGCATCAGGCACCATATTTCATCATGCATTTCAAATTCTTCATATCATATATCAAATGCGTGTATGAATTACAAGATATAGGGGGAGATCTCCATGATTTAACTCTTCAAGTGTGCATTGCTTCAAAAGCAAATTCCTCACTATGCACAACTTCAGGGGGAGTTCTTCTATATATTGCAATCAAACTCCTCAATATTAGTTTCTACACTTCATATATTTATCCCCGTTGAAAACTTAACCTATATTGTCATCAATCACCAAAAAGGGGGAGATTGTAAGTGCATCTAGTGCCCCTTAGTGATTTTGGTGTATTGAAGACTTATAGGTTAAGCATCTGATGTGTTTATGAGTGTACACAGGTCTATAGGTCTATGAGGAGTTTGATATTTATAGTAAAAGTCGACCCCTAAAAATGAAGTTCTTCGACTGAAGACTTTGATATTCTGAAGACTTTCTGAAGACTTTCTGAAGACTTTGAAAGTGAAGAAATTGGTGTGACCTTGAAGACATGGTATTCGTTTGAGGAACGTGAAGCGTGAAGACTTTTGTTTTCGTAGTTTCATTTTTCTTTTTCTTGAGTCATAGGAAACACCGTACTGTTAAAGGGGGTCGAGGAAATACTAAGGAGAAAATTTCCATGTGATGCTCAACTCAAATCCTACACCTAACAATCCCTTCGAGTGAAGCCATTGGAAATCTCATACAGTTCAGTCAATTTCTTCAGTGACAGAGACGCAGTTCTTCTGGTCATTGAGGACTTTGCTCTGACTGAGGAGTTAGGAATTCGCCAGTGCGAATTGCCTACACAGTGAGGAACATGATAGCCCTGAGGAATTTGTACTCCAAATTTCCGACCGTTGCTGTGCCACGCGCCAGCTGTCCTAAAATATCTTGTCCACCTAACGGTCATATCATTGAAGGGCATTTATGTCTTATCATGTCGGGCTGCTCCCTAGGCTATAAATAGCCGCCCCCTTCAACCACTAGCTGGTTGCTGCTTCGCGTGAACTTGACACTTGTCATTTGAGAGCAACCCATCCTCCGAGGACTTTGAGCGAAAATCATCAAGTGAGGAAAATCCAAACCCAAACCCAAAACACCTACAAACCCAAAGTGATTGAGCATCACTGAAGAAATTGATCCTGCGTGGATCCGACGCTTGTTACCTTTGAAGACTGTGCTTCTTCCAGACGGTTAGGCGTCAAGGTCTAGAGCATCCAAGAGGAATTGTGGATCACCGAGTGACCAAGTCTGTGAAGGTTTGGAAGTCACCTGAAGACTTACCACGAGTGATTGGATGAGGACTGTGTGTCCTTAGTTCAAGGAGAATACGGTGAGGACTTGGTGTCCCGAGCTGCGTGCTCAGGACTGGGTGTCCGGGACTATGTGTCCTCGAGTTTAAATACTCAGCCGCTCCAACCAGACGTACAACTGAGACAGCAGTTGGAACTGGTCTACCAAATCATTGTCTTCACCAAGCTTATTGGTTCCATTTCCTCAACACCTTCATTTCCTCATTACTGTGTTGTCTGTTTGTTCATATCTGTGTTTGAAGACTTTGACTGAAGACTTTCACAAATTCCTCAGTTCAATTTCTTCAGTCTGTTTGTCTTCATCTAGAGTTATCATGTGCCTACGCTTTCTGTACTCTGTGTTTGTCTTCATTTCATCATGATGACCATGCATGTAATCTGTTATGTTTACTTCTGAGTACTTATTCCGCTGCTAGTATTTCTTCGCTAAGGAATTTCCTCACGAGCAAATTCCTCAGTGAAGAATTTCAAAAAAATCGCCTATTCACCCCCCTCTTGCCGATATAACGCACTTTCAGAGTGACTCCGTGCACAAGTTGATTTCACCGCATTAGTGGTATCATGTTGCATTGTTTTAAACTGATTAATTGTCATGATATTGTTTGCCATTATGCCTATGTTTGTTGTGAGCTTGCAAGTGCATTCACGATACTGACCTGGCGTGTCATGCCATATTTCAGGCAAGTCATATCGGAGCGGAGAGCTTCCCGCGTCTAGATCGTGTCCACATCGGTGTCCCTATGCTATGGAGTTCCACTTTGTCGTCGTTCCGCTGCCGCGTAGTTATCGTGATCGAGGCCCCTTCGGGTCATTAAATAATGTACATACTGTTTAGCCGCACCATGTGTGCTGCTTAGCCTCACTACTTGATGTAATATCAGACCTATGTTTCCGCTAGCATTAGTAAAGCGGTTGTTTCCTATACAAAGTTGTTGTGTGATACGTCTCCAACGTATCTATAATTTTTTATTGCTGCATGCTATATTATCTACTGTTTTGGACTATATTGGGCTTTATTTTCCACTTTTATATTACTTTTGGGACTAACCTATTAGCCGGAGGCCCAGCCCAGAATTGCTGTTTTTTGCCTATTTCAGTGTTTCGAAGAAACGGAATATCAAACAGAGTCCAAACGGAATGAAACCTTCGGGAACGTGATTTTCTCACTGAATATGATCCAGGAGACTTGGACCCCACGTCAAGAAAGAAGGGAGGCGGCCACGAGGGTGGAGGACGCGCCCCCGTAGGGCGTGCCCCCTGCCTCGTAGGCCCCCCTTTGCTCCACCAACGTACTACTTCCTCCTATATATACCTATGTACCCCCAAACGATCAGATACGGAGCCAAAAACCTAATTCCACCGCCGCAACCTTTTGTACCCATGAGATCCCATCTTGTGGCCTGTTCCGGAGCTCCGCCGGAGGGGGCATCCATCACGGAGGGCTTCTACATCATCATAGCCTCTCCGATGAAGTGTGAGTAGTTTACCTCAGACCTTCGGGTCCATAGTTAGTAGCTAGATGGCTTCTTCTCTCTTTTTGGATCTCCATACAATGTTCTCCCCCTCTCTCGTGGAGATCTATTCGATGTAATCTTCTTTTTGCGGTGTGTTTGTTGAGACCGATGAATTGTGGGTTTATGATCAAGTCTATCTATGAACAATACTTGAATCTTCTATGACTTCTTTTATGTATGATTGGTTATATTTGCAAGTCTCTTCGAATTATCAGTTTGGTTTGGCCTACTAGATTGGTTTTTCTTGCAATGGGAGAAGTGCTTAGCTTTGGGTTCAATCTTGCGGTGCCCTTTCCCACTGATAGTAGGGGCAGCAAGGCGCGTATTGTATTGTTGCCATCGAGGATAACAAGATGGGGTTTTTATCATATTGCATGAATTTATCATATTGTTGCCATCGAGGATAACAAGATGTGTTACTCTGTTTTCTTGAACTTAATACTCTAGATGCCTGCTGGATAGCGGTCGATGAGTGGAGTAATAGTAGATGCAGGCAGGAGTCGATCTACTTGTCTCGGACGTGATGCCTACATACATGATCATACCTAGATATTCTCATAACTATGCTCAATTCTGTCAATTGCTCAACAGTAATTTGTTCACCCACCGTAGAATACTTATGCTCTTGAGAGAAGCCACTAGTGAAATCTATGGCCCCCGGGTCTATTCTCATCATATCAATCTTCCATCATTTTGATGAGGACATATAATACCATTGTTACACCCACAACCCCTACTGTTACATATAATGGACCAATTACTAGAGCTCGCGCACGCCAATTCAATTACCAGGTACTTTCATTTCTTGGTAATGATTCTAATGTTCATGAGAATATGATGCTGCCTAAATTGGATACATTTGTTTTGCTTACAAATGAAGGGCCTAGCTTGGAGAAGGATGAACATTGGGGCAAGAACAAGCATGGAGTTGATGGCATGCGCAAGGGGAACAAGAACAGAGTTACAAGTGATGATTTCAGGACTTTGAAGCAACCATAAGGAGTGAATGAAGCCTTGGACGAAATATACAAGATGCCACTTCATAAATTTCGTCCAGAGGCTATTCTAGGTGTTGCGTCACCTTATTATTGGGCCGGGCCCATGTAAATTCGAAATACATAAGTATAGGCTGTTTTTAGAGTCCGTATGTGTGGGGAAACAATAGATAGGGTTGGTTTCGGACCCCTTCCCCAAGGGCCACGAAATTTCCCCCTCTACCTCCATATATACAGCCCTT
Source organism: Aegilops umbellulata (assembly GCA_032464435.1). NCBI lineage: Eukaryota > Viridiplantae > Streptophyta > Magnoliopsida > Poales > Poaceae > Aegilops > Aegilops umbellulata. Next base: position 187,009,084 of record CP136055.1, read on the forward strand.
AGGGCACCGTTTAGACCTTGGGTTTTGTTTAGATTAAAAGTTCCCCATAGCTGCAACTTCGCGTACTTCGTTTGTGTTCAAAGACCAGACCAAGGAGTCACAGAACCCCACCTTGATAAATAAATCTTTCCTCTTATATTCGCAATATCCAAATTGCAATCTTAATTTCTTGCTTGTTCTTCGTTTGCCTGCAGGAAATAGACCTTCGTGGTCAGCTCGATCGTGCTTCGGCGTGGTCAATAACCTCTCAGAGTTGGTTTAGCGATTGCTAAGGCGCGACGTCCTCGCACGTTCGTAGTCGGATCGTCAAAGTCGACTTCGTCCAAAACGATAACCACCATCTCATTGAAAGACGGGACACCTTTGCCTCTATCAAGTGGTATAAGATTTCCAGGTTGCTCAGTGAGATTTTACAGCTTTTCTTAGTTTAGATCGAGTCTGTTCTTCATACCTATAGTCCACGAAAAAGCCAAAAAAAACAGGGTTAGTTCATCTTATCCGAACCAATCTGAGCCTTTGCATAATCTTTTCGGTATTTGCTTTGTTGAATTTGCGGTTGCATCGTCATGTCAAGTTGCTGCTCTTAGCGTCTAGTCCTTTAGAGTTTCGAGTTCTGTTCACAGGTTGTCACGTCGCCGCTGCCATATATCACCACCGCATCATCATCATCACCGCTGCCATATACCACCACCACATATTCACCGCCAATCCGAGTCCATATACGCCACCACATATCCGCCGCCATCACGCCAATCCAAGTTCCACCAGATTCATCTCCGCCACCAGTCCGAGTTCCACCAGATTCATCTTCGCCACCAGTCCTATTCCGAGTCCAGTTTTTGTTACTCTGTTTTCGATTTCAAAATCACGCCATACTCTGAGTCGTGAGAGAAAAGGACTCCCCAACATCCGTGCTACCCGCAGTAGAAAAATAGTTCCAAACTAAAAAAAAGTAAGTCTGGAAAATTCTGGCTAGGCAGTTTTTAGGACATTTGTAGACTTTTTCGCAAAAAAATTGTTGCGGAGCAAAAAAAAGAGAAAAAAAGTGCAAAAAATGAAAAAAAGAAAAGAAAAAAATTCAGAGTGTGCTCTTCCCTTGTTTACGTGCAGCGCCGTGATTTTGTTTGTGTTCTAGGCTCGCGTCTCTAGTACGGTCTAGCCTAGGACCAGCACAGTACCGTCGTTGAGCGTTTATTCAACTTGGCATCTCTGAATTGATTATTGCTGACCCTTTTTCTACCATATTATAAGCCTTCCTAGCTCCACATACATCTACGTCGTGCGTTTGACTCTCCCTCATAATCGCTCTATCCAAGCTTTGAGAGTTTTGACTACGACGGTTGCCGATCACTGCCTGCTGCTGGGTAAGAACTGGTAAGAATTTGAGATTTGCTTGACGGATTTGTGATTGTCCACCACACCACCACCACCACTTCCTAGTAGTCTGTAGAATCATATTCTTGTGTGCTTCTATTGCTGCTAACCATGGCAGGATCACAAGCTGACGAGACTGACTGGGAGAACATGACGAACAAAGAGTTACATGATAAATTTCGGCAAATGATGAGTGGACAGGTGGAAGATGTGCTAAATAGATTTGAAGAGGCCATGGAGAAGATAGATGGCATTGAGAAGGCATTCGAAACAAAGCTCGATAACAAGTTTAATGAATTGCTCGCGCGTCTTCCACCACCACCACCGGCTGCACCAAACGCACCTCTATAACAACAACAACGACTACCTCCAAGTCGCGAAACAGACCACCGCCGAGCGAGCCGTGTCCCTCTTCAGCCTGGCCAAGCTGCTGGTGCTGCTGTTGATAATTCTGTGGCTCCTGCTGCTGATGTGGAGGAGGATGATTATGTGGGAGATTACGAGGATGAGGTTGATCAACATCAGAACTACGTGCAACCACCAGCACCACAACCACCAGGTCGTCCACATGCAAATAATGGCAATGTTAGAGCTCCCCCTCAGGTACGAGATCATGACCATCTCCCTAAACTGAAATTGAATATTCCACCATTTGAGGGTAGATATGTTCCTGATTTATATCTTACTTGGGAGTTAGAAACTGAACAACGATTTACATGTTTACAATATCCTGAGGAGAGACGTGTTCCTGCTATTGTTTGTGCTTTCACTAGCTTTGCATGTGTTTGGTGGTCTGAACATTGTTGATTATATCCTGTTCCATCTACTTGGGCTGCTTTGAAAACTGCTATGCGTACTCGTTGGGTAGCACCATATTATCAACGTGAATTACTTCAAAAATTGCAGCGCTTAAGACAAGGAAAAAATTCGGTAGAAGAATATTATCAGGAATTACAAACTGGCTTGATTAGATGTGGTATTGTTGAGGAGAATGAAGCTATGATTGCATGTTTTATGGGTGGATTAAATAGAGAGATTCAGACCATTCTAGACTATAAGGATTATAATAATATCACTCGTTTATTCCATCTTGTTTGTAAAGCTGAACGTGTAGTGCAGGATCGACAGGCATTGGCGCGAACTAACTTTTCTGCAGGTCGACCACATCATGGACACCACATGCATCATCTACTTCCACACATTCTGCTACACCGGCACCTCCGTCAGCTGCCACCTCCAACCATGATATAATAAAGCAAGCACAATCACCACTATCTGCCAAGAGCACACCTTCTGGGCCTGCAAAGAGCTCTTCTTCATCCATGGCATCAAAAGGGAGAACACATGATATTATTTGTCGACATTGCAAGGGTGGAGGTCATTATGCGAGAGAATGCCCATCTAAGCGTGTGATGATTGCTACTGAGGATGGTGGGTATGAGTCCGCTAGTGACTATGATGAGGACACTTTGGCTCTTATTACACATGAAGAACACAGTGGCGATGATTCTGATCATGAGACGCAATATATGGCTGCTGAAGATGCTGACAGGTATGAATGTTTAGTTCCCCAACGTGTTTTGACTGTGCTGGTTACGCAAGCTGAGCAAAATCAGAGGCGTAATTTGTTCCATACAAAGGGAGTTGTGAAGGAACGTTGTGTTCGCGTCATCATAGATGGAGGGAGCTGCAACAACTTGGCTAGCATGGATATGGTGGAGAAGCTATCTCTCACCACAAGACCAGATCCACATCCTGACTACATCCAATGGTTCAACAACAGCGGCAAGGTTAAGGTAACACGTATTGTTCGGGTGCATTTGAGTATCTCTACATATGCTGATTATGTTGATTGTGATGTGGTACCTATACAAGCATGTTCCTTATTACTTGGTAGACCATGGCAATTTGATAAAAATTCTATACACCATGGTAGAAACAATCAGTATACTCTTGTTCATAAGGATACGAATATTACTTTGCTTCCTATGACTCCTGATTCCATTTGGAAAGATGATATTCATAGAGCTAATAAAGCAAAACAGGAGAAAAATAAGAGTGAAAATCAGATTGTGGCAAAAGAATTTGAGCAACAAATGAAGCCTAATAATAAACCATCTAGTGTTGCTTGTGAAATTAAATTGAAAAGTGCATGTTTACTTGCCACCAAATTGATATTGATGAGCTAGATTTTAGCAAATCTGATTGCTATGCTTTTGTGTGCAAAGAGGCATTATTTTCATCCGAGGACGTGCCTTCCTCTTTGCCCACAAGACGTGCCACCGAGATTACAACCTATTCGAGGGATTGAGCATCAAATTGACTTAATTCCCGGTGCATCGCTACCCAACCGTGCACCATACCGTACCAATCCAGAGGAGACAAAGGAGATTATGCGTCAAGTACAGGAGCTGCTCGACAAAGGTTATATACGTGAATCTCTTAGTGCTTGTGTTGTTCCTATTATACTAGTGCCTAAAAAGGATGGTACATCGCGTATGTGTGTTGATTGTAGAGGCACTAATAATATTACTATTCGTTATCGTCATCCTATTCCTAGGCTAGATGATATGCTTGATGAATTGAGTGGCTCTACAATATTCTCCAAAGTTGATTTGTGTAGTGGATACCATCAAATTCGTATGAAATTGGGAGATGAATGGAAAACAACATTTAAAACTAAGTTTGGACTATATGAGTGGTTAGTCATGCCTTTTGGGTTAACTAATGCACCTAGTACTTTCATGAGACTAATGAATGAAGTTTTACGTGCTTTCATTGGACATTTTGTGGTAGTCTATTTTGATGACATACTGATTTATAGCAAATCCTAACATTTACGTGTTGTTTTTAATGCTCTTTGTGATGCACATTTGTTTGGTAACCTTGGGAAGTGCTCCTTTTGCACCGACCGGGTATATTTTCTTGGCTATGTTGTTACTCCATAGGGAATTGAAGTTGATAAAGCCAAGATTGAAGCTATTGAGAGTTGGCCGCAGCCCAAAACGGTCACACAAGTGAGGAGTTTTCTTGGACTCGCTGGTTTCTATAGGAGTTTTGTGAGAGATTTTAGCACCATTGCTGCACCTCTCAATGAGCTTACAAAGAAGGATGTGACTTTTGTTTGGGGTACCGCACAAGAAGAAGCCTTCACGGTATTCTAGGTGATGCGTCACCTTATTATTGGGCCAGGCCCATGTAATTTCGAAGTCTGTATGTGTGGGGAAACAAGAGATAGGGTTGGTTTCGGACCCCTTCCCCAAGAGCCACGAAATTTCCCCCTCTTCCTCCATATATACAGCCCTTAGGGCACCGTTTATACTTTGGGTTTTGTTTAGATTAAAAGTTCGCCATAGCTGCAACTTCGCGTACTTCGTTTGTGTTCAACGAGCAGACCAAGGCGTCACAGAATCCCACCTTGATCAATAAAGCTTTCCTCTTATATTTGCAATATCCAGATTGCAATCTTAGTTTCTTGCTTGTTCTTCGTTTGCCTGCAGGAAATAGACCTTCGTGGTCAGGTTGATCGTGCTCCGGCGTGGTCAATAACCTCTCAGAGTTGGTTTAGCGATTGCTAAGGCGCGACGTCCTCGCACGTTCGTAGTCGGATCGTCAAAGTCGACTTCGTCCGAAACGATAACCACCATCTCATCGAAAGACGTGACACCTTTGCCTCTATCACACTTTATTATTGCTTTGCTTTTTTACGTTGCCCTTTATTTAATTTGCATCCTTATACCAAAAATACCAAAAATATTATCTATCATCTCTATCAGACCTCACTCTCGTAAGTGACCGTGAAGGGATTGACAACCCCTAATCGCGTTGGTTGCGTTGAGCTATTTGTTTTGTGTAGGTACGAGGGACTTGCGCGTAGCCTCCTACTGGATTGATACCTTGGTTCTCAAAAACTGAGGGAAATACTTACTCTACTCTGCTGCATCACCCTTTCCTCTTCAAGGAAATCCAACGCAGTGCTCAAGAGGTAGCATTGTGTGTTGCCAGAAGACTTGATCACTGGGTTTGAAACGCAAGGTAAACCATTTTCTCTGAGCCGGGGTGCCACAACGCTTGGTATCAGAGCTGCGCTGACTGTACGATGCGCTAGACCGATGATGCGCTAGATAAACGGTAGTATAAATTGATTGTTGCATTGCATGCATTTTAGTTGTTGTTATTACTAACCGCTTGATGATTGTGAGTGTAGATGGCTCCAGTTCCGATCATGTACAAGTCTGAGCCGGCCCCGTACACATCGTCGCACCTGCTTCAGAACGTGTGGCGATGACTCTACCCAGAGGGCGCTGATCCAGTGTATCACGTGTATAGGGAGCATCTGGCCGGATCGCTGTACGAGTACTACGCGGAGGTCACTCTACACCACAGTTCCCCTTCCGGTGCTTACACCCGTTCTTCTAAGGGTGGTTTCGGTTCCACGTCGTCTCAGGCTATCCATTTTGCTGCAATCGAGGCTCTTGTAGACTTGCGCTACAACGAGGTTCGCATGCAGGCCCACCAAGGTTTCTTTTTCTACCCGTCTCTGCACGAGAACGGGCATATCCGCTTCCCTTTTATTGATCCGGCGTGTGATCGTCCTGCTAGCCACCCTTCTCGCTATATCACTACCTGTTATCTTCTGATCTATGAGTTAGCCCGAGAGCTGAACCGAGTCCGGATCGCTCTTGCCGCTGCTCGTAATAGGAACCCTCCACCTACTGTCGGTTTCACTCTATTTGTTCCTCCAGCCTTTGTTACTCCGGTCACCATTCAGGGTACCACAAACCCTTTGGCAGTGACCCCTCGCAGTGCCCCTGCTGCGTGGGCTTCCCTTATCACTACTCGTGCAACCCCTATGCTTAGATCTCGTCCCGCACCTGCCCCCGAGGAAGAGTCCTCGAGACAGCGCCGCCGTGTCACTTTTAACCCGGAGGTATGCACTATCAGCTCAGGATCTGAGTCCGACTCAGGAGAGGAGCCCGCCACAGAGCCAGCAGAGCACTAGATCGTTAGAGTATCATGGTCATCATGAGGTTGATGTACGCATGTAGTCGTACATGTCGTGATGCTTAGTTTCATGTATGCGGGTAGCCGAACCCGTCATGATGTTATCTTGCATGTATGAGTCCTGGTACAATTATGTTGGAATCTTTTTATGTGTTCACCTTGATTTCTTTTCGCTGCTTTCTTCTAGGTTTGTCGCTGGCTTTCATTCCCATTTTCGGATATTTCTCATATCGGTTGCTTTGTATTGGGAAAACAAATAATAGGATGACACGGGGAGGAAGCAGCAACCACGCTTGTGAGGATGTTCCTGTTTGTCGCTCAGCAAGGCAGGCAGGACATTCCCCCGAGCGGTATCAGCCACCACTGCCTCCACCGCCACATCCGCCCTCCACTGAGCAAATCATGCGTATGTTTCAAGAAAGAAGGAACAACGATGTGATCGAGCTGTTGAAAAGTGTGCAAGCTATGGTTGGGCAGAATGGAAATCAGAATGGTCATCACTCCAAGTTGTCAGATTTTCAGAGGACCAAGCCTCCCAGTTTCAGTCAAGTTATCGATCCTTTGGAGGCCGATGATTGGTTAAGGACTATTGAGAAAAAGCTTGAGATTGCTCGCACTGAAGAAGCTGATAAGGTTCCGTTCACCAGGCATTATCTTGAAGGATCTGCCGCTATATGGTGGGATAATACTAAGGCTATGTGGCCCGCGGACGAATAAAATACCTGGAGTAAATTCAAGGATCATTTCCGCAAGTACTATATTCCAGGCGGGAATATGAACGTCAAGCAGCGTGAATTCCTCGCCCTCACACAACGAAGCCTGTCAGTAAGTGAGTAAATGCACAAGTTCAACCATTTGGCCCGCTATTCTCTTTATGATGTGGCCATAGAAGAGAGGAAGGTCGACAGATTTCTTGGAGGACTGAACCAACACCTCAGATGCACTCTCAGTATGTTTGATTTCCCGGATTTCCAAACCCTGGTCAACAAAGCCCTCATCGTAGAAAGGGAACACAAGCTCATGCAAGGCAACAGGCCTGCTAATAATGATCACAAGCACAAATTTGAGCCCAAGAAGGATAGACAACCAACACGGAAGGCTCGTACTTGGCAGCAGACTCAAGTTGAGTACAAACCCAATTGGCAGCAGAATGTTAACAAGACCACTACCCAAGTCAAGAATGCCGTGACCAGCCTGGTGCACGAAGAATGTCAGCTCAACAATTCCTTCTTTAATTGTGGATAGACCAGACATTATGCCACACAGTGCCCAAGAGCGGCAAGCCAACCGCTCCATTCAGGCCACAAGTCAATCATCTAGAGTTGTATTCAGCCCCGAGGCCATCCAAGGGCAAATTCACCATCTCTCCGCCGACGAAGCCCAAGAGGACCCGGAAGTCATCATTGGTATGTTTCATGTTAATAACATACCTGCAATAGTTTTATTTGACTGTGGGGCTTTCCACTCTTTTATTTCAAGGAGTTTTGCTGCCCAAAACAAATTTCCTTGCTGATAGAGACAAAGGTGTCCCGATGTTTCGATGAGATGGTGGCTATCATTTTCTGTGGGAGTCGACCTTGACGATCCGACTACGAACGTGCGAGACGTTGCGCCTTAGCAATCGCTAAACCAACTTCCGAGGGTTATTGACCACGCCGGAGCACGATCAACCTGACCACGAGGGCATGTTCCCTGTGAGCAAACGAAGAACAAGCAAGAAACTAAGATTGCAATCTTGATATTGCGAATATAAGAGGAAAGCTTTATTAATGAAGGTGGGGTTATGTGACGCCTTGGTCTGGTCGTTGAACACAAATGAAGTACGCGAAGTTGCTGCTATGGCGAACTTTTGATCTAAACAAAACCCAAAGTCTAAACGGTGCCCTAAGGGCTGTATATATGGAGGAAGAGGGCGAAATTTCGTGGCCCTTGGGGAAGGGGTCTGAAACCAACCCTATCTCTTGTTTCCCCACACATACGGACTCTAAAAACAGCCTATACTTATGTATTTCGAAATTACATGGGCCTGGCCCAATCATAAGGTGACGCAGCACCTAGAATAGCCTCTGGACAAAATTTATGAAGTGGCATCTTGTATATTTCGTCCAAGGCTTCATTCACTCCTTATGGTGGCTTCAAAGTCCTGAAATCATCACTTGTAACTCCGTTCTTGTTCCCCTTGCGCATGCCATCGACTCCATGCTTGTTCTTGCTCCAATGTTCATCCTTCTCCAAGCTAGGCCCTTCATTTGTAAGCAAAACGAATGTATCCCATTTAGGCAACATCATATTCTCATGAACATTAGAATCATTACCAAGAAACGAAAGTGCCTGGTAATTGAATTGGCGTGCGCGAGCTCTAGTAATTGGTCCATTATATGTAAATGTAGGGGCTGTGGGTGTAACAATGGTATTGATGTCCTCATCACTTGCTCGATTTTGGGAAAGAATATGCTGGTACAATCCCCGGGATCCTTGCTCAGAAGCAATCTAGTCTGCTGTAATTTGGAAATTAATATCAAAGGAGTCAGCTTTCCAACATCCCTGATTGTCATCGAATCTGCCAAATTGGATATTATTTTGGGAATGAATTGGTTAACCCAATATCAAGTATGCATCAACTGTGCGACCAGAGAAGTCACTTTGATAAGTCAGGAATGTCGAACCACAAAGTACTATGCCAGGAGGAGCATACCCAAGAAAGAAATGGTTTTCACGGCTGTGGCTGAAGAATTGGAATTAATCCATGTGGTCAATGAGTTTCCAGATGTATTTCCTGAGGAATTACCAGGCATGCCGCCAGACAGGGAGCTTGAGTTTGCAATCGATCTGGTGCCTAGAGCCGCCCCATTATACAAGAAGTATTATCGGATGCCTTCATCAGAATTAGTGGAATTAAAGAAACAACTTGATAAGATGCTTCAGAAGGGATACATCCGTCCGAGCTCTTCACCATGGGGATCACCCGCAATATTTGTGGACAAGAAGGACGACAGTCTTCAGATGTGTGTGGATTACCGTCAGCTGAGTGAGGTCACCATGAAGAACAAATATCCACTGCCAAGGATTGATAATTTGTTTGATCAACTCAGTGGGGGCAAAAGTATTCTCCAAGGTTGATTTGAGGACCGGATATCAGCAGCTCAAAATCAAGAAGGAAGATATTCCCAAGACCGTGTTCACTACTCGATACGGTCTTTATGAATATACATTCATGTCGTTCGGTCTCACCAATGCCCCTGCCTTTTTCATGCATATGATGAATAAGGTATTTATGGATTTCTTGGATAAGTTTGTTCATAGAGGCAAAGGTGTCCCGTCTTTCGATGAGATGGTGGCTATCGTTTTGGAGGAAGTCGACTTTGACAATCCTACTATGAACGTGCGAGGATGTCGCGCCTTAGCAATCGCTAAACCAACTCCGAGAGGTTACTGACCACGCCGGAGCACGATCAACCTGACCACGAAGGTCTGTTTCCTGCAGGCAAACGAAGAACAAGCAAGAAACTAAGATTGCAATCTGGATATTGCGAATATAAGAGGAAAGCTTTATTGATCAAGGTGGGGTTATGTGACGCCTTTGTCTGGTCGTTGAACACAAACGAAGTAAGCGAAGTTGTAGCTATGGCAAACTTTTAATCTAAACAAAAGCCCAAAGTCTAAACGACGCCCTAAGGGCTGTATGTATGGAGGAAGAGGAGGGAATTTCGTGGCCCTTGTGGGAGGGGTCCGAAACCAACCCTAACTCTTGTTTCCCCACACATACAGACTCTAGAAACAGCCTATACTTAAGTATTTCAAAATTACATGGGCCTGGCCCAATAATAAGGTGGCGCATCACCTAGAATAGCCTATGGACGAATATTATGAAGTGGCATCTTGTATATTTCGTCCAAGGCTTCATGCACTCATTATGGTGGCTTCAAAGTCCTGGAATTATCACTTGTAACTCCGTTCTTGTTCCCCCTGCGCATGCCAACATCTCCATGCTTGAACTTGCTCCAAGGTTCATCTTTCTTGTCCATGGCAGGCCCTTCATTTGTAAGCAAAACAAATGTATCCAATATAGGCAGCATCATATTCTCATGAACATTGGAATCGTTACCAAGAAACGAAAGTACCTAATAATTCAATTGGCGTGCGCGAGCTCTAGTAATTGGTCCAGTATGTATAGCAGCAGGGGTTGTGGGTGTAATGGTATTGATGTCCTCATCATCCTCCCCTTCTTGAAATGAAGTCGTCCTCGACGGAAGCTCATCTTCCTCACGCAAATAAGGCTTCAAATCTGCAATGTTAAAAGTGGGACTAACCCCAAAATCTGTAGGCAGCTCAAGTTTATATGCATTATCATTTATTTTCTCTAACACCTTAAATGGACCATCAACACGTAGCATTAGCTTTGATTTGCGCAAATTATGAAACCTATCCTTACGCAAATCTAACCAAACAAGATCTCCAGGTGCAAAGACAACATGTTTTCTAGCCTTATCTCCAGCAAGTTTATATTTAGCATTCATACACTCAATGTTTTCCTGAGTTAACTCATGCATTTTTAAAATCAATTCAGCACGTTCTTTAGCATCAAAATTAACCTTCTTTAGCACGAGATAGGAAACCATACACAATTTCAAAAGGGTACATCTTAGTAGTAGAACGCAACGAACGATTAGAAGCAAATTCAATATGAGCCAAGCATTCTTCCCACATTTTCTTATTATTCTTCAAAACAACCCTAAGCATAGTAGACAATGTTCTATTGACTACTTCAGTTTGTCCATCAGTTTGGGGGTGACAAGTAGTACTAAAAAGCAGTTTAGTCCGCAACTTAGCCCACAAACATCTCCAAAAGTGGCTAAGAAATTTAGTATCACGAGATCTGAAACAATAGTATTTGGCACACCATGCAAGCGAATAATTTCACGAAAGAACAAATAAGCAACATTAACAGCATCATCGCTTTTATGACATGGTATAAAGTGTGCCATTTTCGAGAATCTATCCACGACAACAAATATGCTATCCCTCCCCTTCTTTGTTCGAGGTAAACCCAAAACAAATTCCATAGATATATCCTCCCAAGGAACACTAGGTACATGCAAAGTCATATATAAACCATGAGGATTGAGTCGTGACTTAGCTTTTTGACATGTAGTGCAGCGAGCTACAAAACGCTCAACATCCCGTCTTATCTTTGCCAAAAGAAATGTGTAGCAAGTATATCCTCCGTCTTCTTCATGACAAAGTGCCCCATTAGTCCTCCTCCATGTGCCTCCTGCAACAACAAAAGACGAACGGAGCTAGCTAGAATGCATAGCTTGTTAGCACGAAACACAAATCCATCGTTAACGACGAACTTGTTCCATGTTCTACCTTCTTTACAATTCTGCAATACATCTTTAGATTCATCATCATGCACATATGGATCTTTGATGGTCTCCAAACCAAATATTTTAAAGTCAAGTTGTGAAAGCATAGTATAACGACGAGACAATGCATCATCAATAACATTTTCTTTACCCTTCTTGTGTTTAATGACATAAGGGAAAGTCTCAATGAATTCAACCCATTTATCATGTCTACGATTCAGTTTTGCCTGACTTTTAATGTGTTTCAAAGATTCATGATCAGAATGTATAAAAAAATCTTTGGGCCATAAATAATGTTGCCATGTCTCTAAAGTCCGAACAAGAGCATATCATTCTTTATCATAAGTAGAATAATTCAGACTAGGCCCACTCAATTTTTCAGAAAAGTATGCAACAGGTTTGCCATCTTGTAATAACACACCTCCTAATCCAATTCCACTAGCATCACATTCAAGCTCAAAAGTCTTATTAAAATCAGCAAGTTGGAGTATAGGAGCATGTGTCAACGTATCTTTCAATACCGTGAAGGCTTCTTCCTGTGTAGTACCCCAAACAAACGGCACATCCTTCTTTGTAAGCTCATTGAGAGGTGTAGCAATGGTGCTAAAATCTCTCACAAAACGCCTATAGAAACCAGCGAGTCCAAGAAAACTCCTCACTTGTGTGACCGTTTTGGGCTGCGGCCAACTCTCAATAGCTTCAATCTTGGCTTTATCAACTTCAATTCCCTGTGGAGTAACAACATAGCCAAGAAAAGATACTCGGTCGGTGCAAAAGGTGCACTTCCCAAGGTTACCAAACAAACGTGCATCACGTAGAGCATTAAAAACAGCACGTAAATGTTCCAAATGTTATTCCAAAGATTTGCTATAAATTAGTATATCATCAAAATAGACTACCAAAAAACGTCCAATGAAAGCACGTAAAACTTCGTTCATGAGTCTCATGAAAGTACTTGGTGCATTAGTTAACCTAAAAGGCATGACTAACCACTCATATAAACCAAACTTAGTTTTAAATGTTGTTTTCCATTCATCTCCCAATTTCATACGAATTTGATGGTATCCACTACGCAAATCAACTTTGGAGAATATTGTAGAGCCACTCAATTCATCAAGCATATCATCTAGCCTAGGAATAGGATGACGATAACGAATAGTAATATTATTAATGCCTCTACAATCAACACACATACGCGGCGTACCATCCTTTTTAGGCACTAGTATAATAGGAACAGCACAAGGACTAAGAGATTCGCGTATATAACCTTTGTCGAGCAGCTCCTATACTTGACGCATAATCTCCTTCGTCTCCTCTGGATTGATACGGTATGGTGCACGGTTGGGTAGCGATGCACCGAGAATTAAGTCAATTTGATGCTCAATCCCTCGAATAGGTGGTAATCCCGCTGGCACGTCTTGTGGGAAAACGTCAGCAAACTCCTGCAAAATGGTAGTGACAGCAGGGGGCAAAGAGGAAGGCACGTCCTCGAATGAAAATAATGCCTCTTTGCACACAAAAGCATAGCAAACAGATTTGCTAGAATCTAGCTCATCAATATTCGATTTGGTGGCAAGTAAACATGCACTTTTCAATTTAATTTCAGAAGCAACAGTAGATGGTTTATTATTAGGCTTCATTTGTTGCTCAAATTCTTTTGTCACAATCAGATTTTCACTCTTAGTTTTCTCCTGTTTTGCTTTATTAGCTCTATTAATATCATCTTTCAAAATGGAATCAGGAGTCATAGGAAGCAAAGTAATATTTTTATCCTTATGAACAAGAGTATACTGATTGTTTCTACCATGGTCTACATACTTTTTATCAAATTTCCATGGTCTGCCAAGTAATAAGGAACATGCTTGCATAGGTACCACATCACAATCAACATAATCAGCATATGTAGAGATACTAAAATGCACCCGAACAGTACGTGTTACCTTAACCTTGTTGTTGTTGTTGAACCATTGGATGTAGTAAGGATGTGGATGTGGTCTTGTGTTGAGAGATAGCTTCTCCACCATCTCCATGCTAGCCAAGTTGTTGCAGCTCCCTCCATCTATGATGACGTGAATAGAACGTTCCTTCACAACTCCCTTTGTATGGAGCAAATTATGCCTGAGATTTTGCTCAGCTTGCGTGACCAGCACACTCAAAATACGTTGAGAAACTAAACATTCATACCTGTCAGCATCTTCAGCAGCCATGTATTGCGTTTCATGATCAGAATCATCTCCACCGTGTTCTTCATGTGTAATAAGAGCCAAAGTCTCCTCATCATAGTCACTAGCGGACTCATACCCACCATCCTCATTAACAATCATCACACGCTTAGATGGGCATTCTCTCGCATAATGACCTCCACCCTTGCAACGTTGACAAATAATATCATGTGTTTGCCCTTTTGATGCCATGGATGAAGAAGAGCTCTTTGCAGGCCCAGAAGGTGTGCTCTTGGCAGATAGTGGTGATTGTGCCTGCTTTATTGTATCATGGTTGGAGGTGGCAGCTGACGGAGGTGCTGGTGTAGCAGAATGTGTGGAAGTACATGATGCACATGGTATCCATGATGAAGGTCGACCTGCAGAAAAGTTAGTTCGCGCCAATGCCTGTCGATCCTGCACTTCACGTTCAGCTTTACAAGAAAGATGGAATAAACGAGTGATATTATTATAATCCTTATAGTCTAGAATGGTCTGAATCTCTCTCTTTAATCCACCCAGAAAACGTGCAGGCATAGCTTCATTCTCCTCAACAATACCACATCTAATCAAGCCAGTTTGTAATTCCTGATAATATTCTTCTACCGAATTTTTTCCTTGTCTTAAGCGCTGCAATTTTTTAAGTAATTCACGTTGATAAAATGGTGGAACCCAACGAGTACACATAGCAGTTTTCAAAGCAGCCCAAGTAGCTGGAACAGGATATAATCTACAATGTTCAGACCACCAAACACATGCAAAGCTAGTGAAAGCACAAACAGCAGCAGGAACACGTCTCTCCTCAGGATAGTGTAAACATGTAAGTCGTTGTTCAGTTTCTAACTCCCAAGTAGCTGGAAGAGGATATAATCTACAATGTTGAGACCACCAAACATATGCAAAGCTAGTGAAAGCACAAACAGCAGCAGCAACACGTCTCCTAAGGATATTGTAAACATGTAAACAAGTAAGATATATATCAGGAACATATCTACCCTCAAATGGTGGAATATTCAATTTCAGTCTAGGGAGATGGTCATGATCTCGTACCTAAGGGGGAGCCCTAACATTGCCATTATTTGCATGTGGACGACCTGGCGGTTGTGGTGCTGGTGGTTGCACGTAGTTCTGATGTTGATCAACCTCATGCTCGTAATCTCCCACATAATCATCCTCCTCCACATCAGTAGCAGGAGCTACAGAAGTATCAATAGCAGCACCAACAGCTTGGCCAGGCTGAAGAGGGACACGGCTCGCTCGGTGGAGGGTTGTTTCCCGACGTGGAGGTAGTCGTTGTTTTTGTTGCTGCAGAGGTGCGGCAGGTGCAGCCGGTGGTGGAAGACGCGCAAGCAGGTCATTAAATCTATTATCGAGCTTTGTTTCAAATGTCTTCTCCATGCCATCTGTCTTCTCCGTGGCCTCTTCAAATGTGTTTAGCACATCTTGCACCTGTCCACTCATCATTTGCTGAAACTTATCATGAAGCTCCTTGTTCGTCAAGTTCTCTCAGTCAGTCTCGTCGGCTTGTGATCCTGGCATGGTTAGCAGCAATAGAAACACACAAGAATATGATCCTACAGACTACTAACAAATGGTGGTGGTGGCGGGTGTCACAAATCCGTCAAGCAAATCTCAAATTCTTACCATTTCTTACCCAGCAGCAGGCGGTGAATGACACCCGTTGTAGTCAAAACTCTCAAAAGCTTGGATAGAGCGATTGCCAGGGAGAGTCAAACGCATGATATAGATGTATGTGGAGCTGGGAAGTCTTATAGTATGGTAGCAAAAAGGGTCAGCAATAATCAATTCAGAGATGCAAAGTTGAATAAACGCTCAACGACGGTACTGTGCTGGCCCTAGGCTAGACCATACTAGAGACGCGGGCCTAAAACACTAACAAAATCACGGCGCTGCATGTAAACAAGGGAGGAGCACACTCTGATTTTTTTTGATTTTTTTCACTTTTTTTTGCACTTTTTTTCCTCTTTTTTTGTGCTCCGCAACAATTTTTTTTCGAAAAAGTCTACAAATGTCCTAAATACTGCCTAGCTAGAATTTTCCAGACTTAGTGTTTTTTTAAGTTTGGAACTATTTTTCTACTACGGGTAGCATGGATGTTGGGGAGTCCTTCTTTGTCAGGACTCGGAGTATGGCATGATCTGGAAATTCCAAACAGAGTAACAAAATACTAGACTCGGAAAAGGACTGGTGGCGGAGATGAATCTGGTGGAACTCGGACTGGTGACGGAGATGAATCTGGTGGAACTCGGACTGGTGGCGAATATATGTTGTAGGTGGACTCGGATTGGCGTGATGGCGGCAGATATGTGGTGGCGTATATGGACTCAGATTGGCGGTGAATATGTGGTGATGGTATATGGCAGCGGTGATGATGATGATGCGGTGGTGATATATGGCAGCGGCGACGTGACAACCTGTGAACAGAACTCGAAACTCTAAAGGACTAGACTCTAAGACCAGCAACTTGACACGACGATGCAACTTCAAATTCAACAAAGCAAATACAGAAAAGATTATGCAAAGGCTCAGATTGGTTCAGATGGGATGAACTAACCCTAAAAAAATTTGGGCTTTTTCGTGGACTACAGGTATGAAGAACAGACTCGATCTAAACTATGAAAAACCATAAAATCTCACCGAGCAACCTGGAAATCTGATACCACTTGATAGAGGCAAAGGCGTCCCGTCTTTCGATGAGATGGTGGCTATCGTTTTGGAGGAAGTCGACTTTGACGATCCAACTACGAACGTGCGAGGACGTCGCGCCTTAGCAATCACTAAACCAACTCCGCGAGGTTATTGACCACGCCGGAGCACGATCAACCTGACCACGAAGGTCTATTTCTTGTAGGCAAACGAAGAACAAGCAAGAAACTAAGATTGCAATCTGGATATTGCGAATATAAGAGGAAAGCTTTATTGATCAAGGTGGGGTTCTGTGACGCCTTTATCTTGTCGTTAAACACAAACGAAGTACGCGAAGTTGCAGCTATGGCGAACTTCTAATCTAAACAAAACCCAAAGTCTAAACGACGCCCTAAGGGCTGTATATATGGAGGAAGAGGAGGGAATTTCGTGGCCCTTGAGGGAGGGGGTCCGAAACCAACCCTAACTCTTGTTTCCCCACACATACGGACTCTAAAAACAGCCTATGCTTAACTATTTCGAAATTACATGGGCCTGGCCTAATAATAAGGTGACGCAGCACCTAAAATAGCCTATGGTCGAATATTATGAAGTGGCATCTTGTATATTTCGTCCAAGGCTTCATGCACTCATTATGGTGGCTTCAAAGTCTTGGAATCATCACTTGTAACTCCGTTCTTGTTCCCCTTGCGCATGCCAACATCTCCATGCTTGAACTTGCTCCAAGGTTCATCTTTCTTGTCCATGGTAGGCCCTTCATTTGTAAGCAAAACAAATGTATCCAATTTAGGCAGCATCATATTCTCATGAACATTGGAATCGTTACCAAGAAACGAAAGTACCTGATAATTCAATTGGCGTGCACGAGCTCTAGTAATTGGTCCAGTATGTATAGCAGCAGGGGCTGTGGGTGTAACTATGGTATTGATGTCCTCATCAGTTCCCGGTTATGGTGGGTGGTTGGGGGCCGAGTGATGCATGTTTCACTCGTACACGTACACGTGTGTGTGCGAGGCGTTGGCTCTAACTGAACCCGAGCGAGGCGTTGGGCTCTAACTGAACCCGAGCGATTGCACTGCAGACTACATGTTACTGAACCCGAGCGATCGATCAATGGTTGTTAACTGGACCCAATTGAGCGATTCCCTCGCTACTGCTGCTAACTGAAGCCGATCGATGCTGCCTCTGGTGAGGAGGGGTGCCCGTGGAGGGGTGGTTGAACAGGACCCCGTGGTGTGGAGGGCTGGATGAACAGTAGACGGTGGAGGGGTGGTTGAACAGTAGCCGGTGGAGTAGCGCGCGGTGGAGGCTGGATGAACAGGAGCCCGTTGATGTAGGATGGAACTCTAGATGGCCGATCTTTCACGAAAGGAGCGGATCCCTACGAAGAACGCGATGAACACGAGGGGAAACACGAGGGAAACACGAGGGGAAACATGAGAGAAATCACTCAACCAACAAGAATAGATCACACATGCGCTAGATCGATGAACACAGAGGTAAGATACAAGATCCAAAGTGAACAACGGACGATACAAATGATAACCCGTTCTTCTCCGTGAGGAGGTCTTGATGGGGGCCACCCAAGACGGGGTCTTGAATCCAAGGTGATCTTCTCCGAAGAGGGGCCGCGGTCTCTCTCGTGGAGTAGATCCGTAATGGATGAGCAAAGCTCTATCTCACATATGAGCTAATCCTTTGCTAACCCTAACTAGGAGGAGGTGGGGGTCTATATACAGTCGTAGCACAAGTTGGGGATGAAGTGAAGGGGTACATGGGCCGTTGGTCCGTTACACTGCGCGCAGGGGTGGCCGGATGTCCGGGTGTCAGCCGTACGTCCGGGGCTTCGGGACGGGCCGATGTCCGGGCAGGGGTGGCCGGATGTCCGGGATGGCATGTATGCGTTCTGTGCTCTCTGGATAGGCGGGGCCGGATGTCCGGGTGAAGAGGCCGGATTTCCGGGGCTTCGGGAGCAGCCGGATGTCCGGGGCATGGGGCCGGATGTCCGGGCTGACGGGGTTCAGCTTCGGGTGCGCGAGGTTCCAGGGGCCGGATGTCCGGGTCCTGTGAGATGTCTCCATCTTCTTCTTCCGCCGTCGCTTCCATGCTTCCCTTGTGGATGGTGTAGTTGTTCCTTGGCGCTTACACTCCTCCTCGTCGTCCGTAGTGTTCCGACAATACCTATGCATGCACCCGAGTGGAGTGTCAAGTAGTATACCATCCTCGAAGGGGTCAAGTGAGCACGTGTAAAGGAGATGATTCACCTTTGTGTATGTGAAGTAGATGTCGCACGTGTCACTCGCCAAACGGACTCTTGACATGGTGATGTTCATAGGATGCTCCGCATCACCCGTGGAGGCTAGAGGAGGTCGAAGGTAGCCCGTGGAGGCTGGAGGAGGTCGACGGTGGAGATGAATAGTATCCTATGGAGTCCCGTTTTGCGGTACGCCACACCCCTCCTGATGAACAAGACCCCCGTTTCGACCGTAGGAGGTCCGTTTCGTCCGTTTTGCAGTACACAGCACCCCTCCCGATCAACAGGACCCCCGTTTTGACCGTAGGAGGTCTGTTTCGTCCGTTTTGCGGTACGCCACACCCCTCCCGATCAACAGGACCCCCGTTTCGACCGTAGGAGGTCCGTTTCCTCCGTCAAGAGGTGATTCACCAAACAAGTGTCGTCATCATGCAAAGCATATGGTTTGACAAAGGATTGTGACATGGCATGTAAGCATAACAATTGATCACAAGCAAAGATATCATGGGGACAAGCATGTAAATGGGAGGTAGAGATGCAAATATGTGTGTCAAGAGAATAAGCATCTACCTCAAAGTCATAGCAAGCATGGGCAAAGCGCTCAATGAAAGGTCTATGGTAGGCATAAGAAACATTCACAACACCAAAGAAAATGAAGTGTCTAAACACGTGGGGCAAGTGCAAGACAATCCAAGCATAATGTGCATGGGGTTTAGTGAATATCGTGTGGCACTCAACACAATGGAAAGAGCTATTATTCATCATGTGTGAGGCAATCAGGACAATCATGTGACAAGCAATGGGACATGGCATATGTGAAGTGATGACATTGTTGCAACCAAACATATGAGAGGAGCAAATAATCCAAGAATTGGATGCAACACACAAGGCATATATATCATGATGAATGGAATGGTTAAAATGACAAGTCGAAGCAAGATCTCTAACAAGTGTGCAATCAAGTGATCCAAGATGAACAATAAGTCTCAT
Organism: Aegilops umbellulata; assembly: GCA_032464435.1. NCBI lineage: Eukaryota > Viridiplantae > Streptophyta > Magnoliopsida > Poales > Poaceae > Aegilops > Aegilops umbellulata. The sequence goes on from CP136055.1 coordinate 187,028,940, forward strand.
CATGCAAGCAACACAAGTAGTATGATCTGCAATATCCATGCTCAAGAAAGATGTCACCTTGAAGGCGTGTCCTTGTGCGTCCTTCACAATGCCGAAGCACAAGCAAGTGCGATGTAGAATCGTCGTGGTAGAAGGTGGTTCGCTCTCAAGAGCTCGAATGGTCAACTCACATGACGTGGAATTCGACACAAAGTCCAAGTATCCTACACATGCACACAACAAAACAAAGAACGTATGCGCATGGTAGATAAACACAGCATCCATCATGATGGTTCTCTTCTTTTGCACATAACCATTAGAAGCACAAGTGCATGAATAATATGATGCAAGAATGGCTATATTCATGGCACGGGGTATATGGTGCAAAGAGGTAAGACAAGCATGCTTCACTAGGAATATGTCAAAATCTGCAATTATATGTGAGAATGCTATGGGGGCAAACTCATTATCAAGACAAGGGCATTGTTGCACTCAATACATGTCAAATCATCTAGCATGAGAGAGGCAACACATGGATATAAATGACAAGAAGCAATAACAATAATGTGCAAAGCATGGAAATGGTTGTCATCAACCGCATGAAGTGAGCAAGTATGAATCATCAGTGATGCAACAAGGCAAGCAATCATAGTAATCAAGTCGTGCAAACTAGTGGAGCGAAGATGCAACACACTAGTGGAAATAATGGCAATCATGTCATGTGAGCAAAGAATAGGCATAGGCAATGTACATGACATATCGCAAGCACGAACACAAATCAAGATCATAGTATCATCATAGGCATGGGGCACAAAGCAATCATGGCAATAACAAACAATATCTCCACCACGCTTGCAAATACACATACAAGTACTAGAATGAATCATCGTGTGTAATGCAAAGCATGGGTCACAAATGCATGGCAAAGTCATAGGAATGGGCATATCATGCAAAGTGAACATGGCAAGATGGGCAAATGATATATAATGGACAACAACTCATAACCATGTGAGGGCTATGTAAAAGAAATGCGCAAAGTGTTTGCGTGAAGTGAGCGGCGGGAAAGGCAATCCATGGGATCCCAAGTCATCATTGCTCTCTAGAGCTCGTTTTGTCAACTTGTGGGATTGCGAGGTTGACAAGTATTCATGGGTACCTACACAAAAGAGACACTAACCAAAGAAATTGTGTGCGTGGTAAATGTACACATCATCCATCATGATGTGCATGTGCAAGTGAGTGTTAGCACAATATAAGCATCGCTCAAAGAAATTTGATGCATGGTACAAGAACATGTCATCCATCATGAAAGAATAGTCATTGTGTATGACACGATGGGGATGCAAATTGAGCATAGAAGTATATGGCACATCAATAGCATACATGATGGGAAGCATATTGTGCACACAAGTATTGGGATCATGCAATGAATGGGATGAATCAAAATCTCCTAACATGTATGAGGAAACTATGGGGGTCTCCTCATGAGCAATATTGGAAACATCATATGGAGAAAATGGACAACATCCAATACAATGCATATCCGAAGCTAGTTGGTCATGGCATGGCATATGAGATAAATGATGCAAAGGGAGCATATCAATATCATCACAAGAAAAACAAATGCCAATAACCATGGGCTTGTCATCTATGACATAAGTGCAAATTGGGTTTAGTTTAATGGCATATGCATAGTCACTACGATGAGATTGCAAATATGACATATGATTGATCTCATTCATAGCATATGACAAGTCAAGCGTATTATCAAACATGATGTGACCTAAAGAATTGTCACAAGAAATCCTATGGAACATGGCATCACAACTAGGCAACTCAACATGCTCATCATTATATTCATCATAAATTGGCAAGTTAAGACATGAGGAAGTCGCACTAGCATGAAACATGGAAATAGGTTGATCAACATCATGCAAGCAATAAATGTCAAGAATGTCCACTAGTGGGACAAGAGCATCACCTTCACCTATGTTACCTTGTTCATTCCACTCAAGTGGTGTAGGTGAGGTGGCAAATACCAAATGGTGGTCATCTTCATCTTGATGGAACCATGTGGGGGTGCATCATATTCCACCATGGCCATCGTCTTGTCCAAAGGAAGGACGTAGTCGTCGCGAATCGGCGCGTCATCATATATGGGACCTAGCACCAAATGAGAAGACACAATAGGGGTAGAGGTTAAGTCTTAGAAATCGAAGTGGCCTCACTCTCTCTATGTGGTGGTTCACTCACTCCCTCAAGGTAGGTGCACTCAAATTCACATATGGTGGAGTCACTCATCTCACTCAAGTGGTGGGTGTTGTGGCTCTCCTCACATGGGAATTGGGGCAACTCATCACATATGGGGCTAGTGGTGAAGTCACTCTCACTCTCAATATGGTGGCACAAGTCACTCAACTCATCATACGTCGCCATGGTCGAAGGGAAAATCCCATGCTCAACCATCTTGTCATCGTTGTCGTGGATGAAGGCCGAAGATGGCACCTCATCACTCTCGCCTCCTAAGATGGAAGCATCATCCTTGCTCGTCACCATGTCGCTTGTCTGCAAAGCTTGGTCCTTGAACGTCTCCGTAGTCGTACTCATCGCCGCACCATCTTGAAAAAGAGTCGTGGAGGACTCGACATCATCAATGCCACAAAGAGGGATGGCGGTGAAGTCGAACTTGGGAGCATCGTCTTGGAGCTCATCGGGCTTGGACATCTTGGTGGTACTAGCCTCATGCTCGTCGTCTTTGAGTTTGGTCTTCAAGAAGTGTGCTTGGGGTGGAGAAGCCTTGGCCTTCATGAGTTCTTGTTCCGCCTTGAGAGCACCAATGTAGTTGTCGTCGAGGGACTTGTAGTTCTCGAGGAAGATAGTCATGGAGATGTCGTTGTTCAATCCCATCATGAAGTGGAACTTCATTGACATGGGGTCGTCCACGCCGGCTCGTCGCAAGGTTTTCTTCATCTCCTTGAAGTACTCGTCGATGGACTTGGATCCTTGGGTGGTGTTCTCCAATTGGCGTAGAAGTTGTTCCGTGTAGGTTGGAGGCACAAACTCTCGCCGCAACGCGCTCTTCTTCTTGGGCCAACTCATGTCGTAGTTTTCCGAAGGTGTGTGAAGCCACCATGTCGAGGCATAGTCGTGGAAGTTTCTTGTGACGCACTTCACTTCATTTTCGGGAGGAACTTGATGTAGCTTGAGGTAGTCGTCCATCAAACGCTCCCACTCGACATACTCCTCGGGTTCTAGAGTCCCATAGAAATGAATCTCATGGTCGGTGTCGAGGTCGTAGTAGCTCGTGGAGGTCGTGGACTTGAGCTTGGGGAGCTTCTCTTGAGCGTAGTCTTGAGGTGCTTGTTGGCGAAGATGCCGTATGTCCGTAGGCGAAGATGCCTTGAATTCGCTTGGTGAATATGCCAAGGGAGATGGTGATGTCGTTTAGCGGTTGTTGGTGTTGAGCTCTTGACCTTCACGTTCTTGTATGTGATGGTGTCGATGCCGATGTGATCTTGCCGGAGATGGTAGCTCGGAAGCATGTGCTCTTGTGCGTCTTCTCGAAGATGAGGAAGATCGCTTTTAGGACTTGATGAGGACTTTGAGCTCCTCCATTTGAGCGTTCATCTTGGCGTCGTTGGAGTTGTTCGTGGCATCGAACTCGTCATTGTTGTTGTAGACCGAGGGTGAAATGCCTTGCCTATCCATCACAAGACTCGAGCAAATATGAGTGGGAGAAAGAGAAGAACTATACCAAATGTACCTTGACCGATGTTGAAGATGGATCAATGATCACTCAATGTGTAACAAGGAAATAACACAATTGGTACCAATTCTTGTCGGTTTCTCAAACCTACACAAGTAAGGCTTATGGTGGAGCTCGGTGAGGATAGTGGCACAAAAATTTGTTGCAAAATGTTAGCAAGAGTCAATAATGTTGAAAGAGATTCACAAATTCTCAAGTGAAACAAGTAGACCAATAGCAAAGAATGGCACACGGAAACACACACACGGATAGATAAACGGGGTCATGCAACCAAGGAATGAGCACAAAATGTGGAGTCCATGGAAAACGCTCGTGTTGAACAACTCAAGAGAGACGGTAGCACGATTGCTCTATAGGCGGATATGACACTTGTGCACAACCTATGATATGCAAATGGATAAATTTCTATCCCAAGTATGCTATATATGTATGGTTCCCGGTGTTTAATCCAAGATGATCATATATGACAATCTTATATGCAATGCGGTATGATTCTATGGCACTTTCTTACAAGCTCTTTGCTCTTCTCTTTTGCTTAAAAGCTTATTATTTTTTTGTATGTATGGCCACTTTGTGAAATGCACAAACCAAGATAGCAATTGTGTATATGCGGGAACAATCTTTGTGACACAATAGATGATATGATACCAATATGATATGGTATGTATGCAATGGGAGGTGTAGATCACTAATGTGCACAAGTAACGTTGCCGGCAATACTCAAATGGCTAGTCTCGATAGGCAAGTGACGCAAAATGGGCTAGGGGTTAACAATGCAATGTGCAAGGGAATATACAATGGAGGGATACCAAGATATCAAGATGATATGGAGGTTACCGTCCGAGGCGAAGAAGAGTGGCGGTGTTCTTGATGGATATACCAAGATGATGGAGACTCGTCCCTAAGTAGCCGAAACACCTTAGGAAACGGAAAAACAGCGAACTCAAAATCTCAAACGTCAAATTTCAAAATGGTGGTAGCGGGAATGCGGTGGTGGTTTTGCGGAAGCTCAAAGAGATTGCATAAATGCAATGATGGGTTATGGAGTACGCAATGCGGAAGTCGAGGGTAAGGTGGATGGACTATACACGGTGTCGGAGTTGGAAGCACGGTCCCTAAGTTGCCTAAACACCTTAGGAGACACAACTCACAACACAAACAAAAATTTGGTTAAGTTGGGTTGGTGGAAGTGTATGGTGGGCAAGCCTGTGCGGAAGTTATGGTGGTGGTTGATGAAGAAACAATTGTCCCTAAGTAGCCGAAACACCTTAGGAGACTCAAGTCACAACTCAAACAACCTCAAATGCTATAGGGAACAAATTGGGTTAGATTGCGGAAGTCGGTGGTGGTTATGCAGAGGATGTGGTGGAAGCCCTAGGCAAAGATGCCAAAGTTCCAAAAATTTGATGGAATAAAATGGTGATGGTAGTATTTTTTTGGGATGGGGTATCTCAATAGCTTCAAAACGAGCTAAAGAACGTCAAAAAGGGACTCCGGATGAATTAGTTATGCACAAAACGATGAAACGGGGAAAGCTGAAATCCTAGGGGTCGGACATCCGGGGATCGGGGCCGGATATCCGGGACCTGATGTCCAGAAACTTGTGCGAAAATGCGCTCCAGGAGCCAGATGTCCGGGCTAATGGCCGGATTTCTGGTGTGGCCGGATGTCCGGGCTCCAAATCCGTGGATGGACTCGAGGAACTCGATTTTGGGGGCGGAAATTGATGATTTCGGGGGCAAAATTGTGCAGATTTCGTGGATGGAAAGTGGGGAAACTTGGGGGAATGCTAGATCCACTCGAAACCAAGCAAATCCATTGATCAAATCCAACAAAACATCATCAAACCAACAAATCACAAAAAAAAATGGGGGCTATTTTTCGTGGGGATTTTCGAATTTAGGACAAGATCAACAAAACTAGGCTAGAAAACACAACGGGGAGGCTCCGAAATCGTGATCAACGTGGCTCATGATAACAAGATGATGTAGGGTGGAACCCTAGATGGCTGATCTTTCATGAAAGGAGCGGATCCCTACGAGGAGGCGATGAACACGAGGGGAAACACGAGGCAAACAGGAGGGGAAACACGAGAGAAATCACTCAACCAACAAGAATAGATCACACATGCGCTAGATCGATGAACACAAAGGTAAGGTACAAGATCCAAAGTCAGCAACGGACGATGCAAATGGTAACCGGTTCTTCTCCGTGAGGAGGTCTTGATGGGGGCCACCCAAGAGGGGGTCTTGAATCCAAGGTGATCTTCTCCAAAGAGGGGCCGCGGTCTCTCTCGTGGAGTAGATCCGTAATGGATGAGCAAAGCTCTATCTCACATATGAGCTAATTCTTTGCTAACACTAACTAGGAGGAGGTGGGGGTCTATATATAGTCGTAGCACAAGTTGGGGATGAAGTGAAGGGGTACATGGGCCGGTGGCCCGTTACACTGCGCGCAGGGGTGGCCGGATGTCCGGGCGTCGACCGGATGTCCGGGGCTTCGGCACGGGCCGGATGTCCGGGCTGGCGTGGATGCGTTCTGTGCTCTCTGGATAGGCGGGGCCGGATGTCCGGGCGAAGGGGCCGGATTTCCGGGGCTTCAGGAGCAGCTGGATGTCCGGGGCTTGGGGCCGGATGTCCGGGCTGACGGGGTTCAGCTTCGGCTGCGTGAGGTTCCAGGGGCCGGATGTGCGGGGTCCTGGCCGGATGTCCGGGTCCTGGGAGCCGTCTCCGTCTTCTTCTTCCCTCGTCGCTTCCATGCTTCCCTCGCGGATGGTGTAGTTGTTCCTTGGCGCTTGCACTCCTCCTCGTCGTCCGTAGTGTTCCGACAATACCTATGCATGCACACGAGTGGAGTGTCAAGTAGTATACCATCCTCAAAGGGGTCAAGTGAGCACGTGTAAAGGAGATGATTCACCTTTGTGTATGTGGAGTAGATGTCGCATGTGTCACTCGCCGACTCTTGACATTGTGATGTTCATAGGATGCTCCGCATCACCCGTGGAGGCTGGAGGAGGTCGAAGGTAGCCCGTGGAGGCTGGAGGAGGTCGACGGTGGAGATGAATAGTATCTCGTGGAGTCTCGTTTTGCGGTATGCCACACCCCTCCCGATGAATAGGACCCCCGTTTCGACTGTAGGAGGTCCGTTTCGTCCATTTTGCGGTACGCCACACCCCTCCCGATCAACAGGACCACCGTTTTGACCGTAGGAGGTCCGTTTCATCCGTTTTGCGGTACGCCACACCCCTGCCGATCAACAGGACCCCCGTTTCGACTGTAGGAGGTCCGTTTCCTCCGTTTTACAGTACCCCACACCCCTCCCGATCAACAGGACCCCTGTTTCGACCGTAGGAGGTCCGTTTCCTCCGTTCTGTGGTACGCCAGGCCTCATTTCCATCGCCTGTTCCGTCCAAGCCCTCCTGATGAACACGACCACGCATTCCGTTCTGACCCAGCCAGTTGGCTCCCACGCGTTTCGTTGCCTCCCGATGAACACGACGCATTCCGTTGCCTCCCGATGAACACGGCGCATTCTGTTGCCTCCCCATGAACACGACGCATTTCGTTGCCTCCCCATGAACACGACGCATTCCGTTGCCTCCCCATGAACACGACGATGACGTTGTTTCTCCGTTCCGACCCAGCCATGTTCACGAGCCCTGGCCGTACGTATGCGCGAGTAGGCTTTCGAGACCCTGCCCGTATGTACACATACATGGCCGTATTTTCTTTCTTGCACCATGGCCTCTGTACGTACGTGTACATGCTACGTGCGCGCCTCTACTACGACATGTGCGCGCCTCTACTATGACATGTGCGCGCCTCTACATCGACCAGTATGTACGTACACGTTCGCGACCAGAATGACAACGCTACGTACGCTTCGACCAGGTGGGTCCATACTGTCAGGCACTTCCTTGCCTGCAAAGATGTAGCTGGTGGGTCCCAGCAGTCAGGGGGCGAATTGTTTTTTTTGCCGGGACACACTTTCTTGCGTGCGAAGGTGTAGCTGCTGGGTCCCAACAGTCAGGCGGGCGAATCATTTTTTTACCCGGACGCACTTCCTTGCGTGCGAAGGTGTAGCTGGTGGGTCCCAGCTGTCGGGGGGCGAATCCTTTTTTTGGACGCACTTCCTTGCGTGCGAAGATGTAGCTGGTGGGTCCCAGCAGTCAAGGGGGCGAATCATTTTTTCGGACGCACTTCCTTGCGTGCAAAGATGTAGCTCGTGGGTCCCAGTAGTCAGGGGCGAATCATTTTTTTCGCGAAATACGGTGGCTCATCCGGTGGGCTCCCGCTGTCAGGTGGAGGAATAATTATTTTGCGCATAATAAGGAGGCACTTCCTTGCGACTGCCGTGGACCCAGCTGTTAGCCTCTCCACGTACAGTCCACGTCCGATGGAAGTCGTTCCTTGACCATGTTGACCACGCCACGCCAAGAGCACCAGGGCGGTGGACGACGGCGAGGCCTAGGAAGGGGACGATGCGGAGCCAGGGAAGACGCGACAGTGGATGCACACGCAGGAGGAGTACGAGGGTTCACTGGTTCGGCTGCGCTGCCGTCGCCGCAAAATAACAGGGGGTGTGGGTGAGTGGAGGGATGGCCTGGCCAGCTGTAGGAGTAGTAGGGGGCGGTGAGGCCTCCGCGGTAGCACAGGCGGCCACGGGAGGCACTGCTGCTAGAACGGTGTGTTGACTATAAGTTGAAAAAGCCTTGCATACGCGTCAACTCTGGTTTTTTTTGGGGACGCGTCAACTTAGTAAGGCCAGAAGTGTGTGGCAGAGAACTTATAGCCCATTTGAGATTTGTAAGAATGTGTAGCCCATTTTTGAATTCTAATGGAATTTACTACAGCCCATTTATAGTTTGTTAAAAGTACAACCCATTTCAACCAACTGTTCAGAACAGAATTCAATAAAAATTTCCATATTTTGATGGGATCCGAAATATTTTTATCCCGAAATTTCTAGTCAGATTAAATACAATTTAAATATAAATTTATATTACGTAAAAATCCAACGAAACATTGCGCTCGCAATAATTAATGAAATTAAAATTTTCAATATCCAAAAATAATATTTTATAAAGTAATCACCTGTTTGCTCCATTTTTTTATAGTTGCTGCCCAATTTTTATAATTGCATCCCATTTATTATTTCTTAAAGTCCATTTTCTTGTTAAGTCTAATGCATCCCTCCTCTGAAAGATTTGCAGCCCGGCGGGGCGGAGAATAACAACTTGACCTTGACTGGGTATTCCTAAAAAAATATGGCTGGGCTAGCCATTTTCAGCTTGAAAAAAATAATAATATCTGGGCTGGATATCTAGCCTGGGCTAGACGGGCCACAGCCCGCCCAGTTAATACCTGCAGCGATGTTTTCGTTGTTGTTCAGAGGAGAAAAATTAATATCTGGGCTAAACATCCAAAAACTCTGAAGTGCTCACACCTTAAAAACACAAATACTGCTCGAGCTGCTTGGTCCCAGCTGTCGGCCGCTTCTTGTGCAATTCTCTCGTTTATTGACTACTACATAGGTTGACAATGGTGTGGGACCGTGATGTCAGGAAACCAGGAGGATGCAAAATAAATTATATATATATATATATATAATAAGGAGGCACTTGCGTACGTGAGGCTATGGACCTGGTGGGTCCCCATTGTCATCCTCTCCAAGTAAAGTCATATCCTCGCCGCGCGCGCTTTCCGCCCGAAACAGTCAGCGCCGCCCGCCCCGCTTCCCGGTGCAGGCGATTGCTCCACCTTCAAACGACACAAGTGCCCTCCATCCGTCCATCTGCCGCCCACATTAATGATACGCGGTTGCCGAGGCGGATACTCCGGCGGCACACGTTCGTCCCTCCGCCCACCCACCACTGCTATATAAACTGCTGCGCCGGCCATAGCCTCAGTCATCTGCATCCGTTCCCTTTCTCCTGTCCACACCACTACTGCCCACCATGGCTTCCTCGCGCTCCAGCACTCTTCGGGATGGGCGGACCACGGACCACGAGGAGATGGCAGCCATTGCTGCCGACCGACTGGCCGGCAGACAGCCGGAGGACGACGACGTCCCAATGGAGAACATGGTAGTCGATGATCCGGCGCCAACCCCCACCTCCGCGCCATCCTCGCCGGTGCATTGCACCATGACCATCGGCCAGGCCCGTTCCCAATATGTGGACGGGGTGAGGCAGATGCGTGAGGAGCAGTTCCGAGAGGCGCAGGCCGACGCTGCCTACAACCACCATCTCCTCCAGGAGCACCTGCAGGTGGAGCAGCAGATCGCCACGGAGCGGGCGGAGCAGGAGGCGCTGCTCGACTCGTACCGCTCCGCCCGCAAGGGCTGCCTGAAGCGCTGGCGGTACCGCATGCGGGTGGCGGAGGCTGCGGCCGCCTTCAAAGAGGCTAGCAAAGAGGGCGATGAAGCGGGCGAGGCACTGTTTGGCGAGACCAAGGAAGAGGCAGAGGACAATGCCGGCTCCGATGAGTCCCTGCTCCCCTGGCGTCGATGAGGCCCTACTCCGCCGAGGCCCTGCGGCGCCAACAACGAGGCAGAGGACATCGCCGGCTCAGCCGAGGCCCCACCCTGCCGGCAACGTGGAGGAGGATTTCCACCGCTCTACTGAGGAGCCGCCAGCCAGCAACGAGACAGAGGACATCGCCGGCTCCGTCGAGGCCCCGCCCCGCTGCCAACGAGGCCACGCCACACAGAAAACGAGGAAGGGTAGAACACGGTGGGTCGCCACCGCTCGGGTCCAAGTAAGGCCATCGCTGCTACACTCCGACTGAAGCCAAGCTAGGCGGGTTGACCATTGACGGCCGGTTAGCTTCTTGGCGGCGATGTGGAGTCGAAGAGCTGCGCTGGAGAAGAACGCTGCTTCTACTTAACTGCTGGTGCAGTTGGCTGACTGACACATGGGCCCAAAAGGCCACATGTTAGTTATGCAACTGCACCTGCAGTTGAGTCACTGAAGCTTCTGTTCGACTCAGCGGGACACAGGTGGGTAGCTTCGGTTAATTAATTATACCTCCAGCGCACCCCTTTTTAGTTGAAGAATGTATGAAATGTAATGAAATCCGACATGTTTATATGAAATCCGACCGTGTATGAATGAATTTATTTCGATTAGTTCGAATTCCCGTATCACTGGCATTGGATGAACATGCAAAACAATACGTACTAGCATTATTCCCAGGGTGATCACCTCGTTTGCAGCAGTTTCACATGTACTCCCTCCGGTCCTTTCTAGTCTGCATACAAGTTTTGTCTGCAGTCAAAGTATCTCTACTTTGACCAATCTTATACAAAAAAGTATGCACTTTCACAATGTGCGAAGTAAAAAGGAACAGAAGGAGTACAAAGAGTTTGAGCAGCTTTTTAGTGTTTGTGTACATTGCAATCAAACACACAGGCCTGGCAATTCATAGAGATCATTCAAAACAATCGATGATTATGCATCTCAGTGACTCACATGTCAGAGGCAATATTTACTTCACAACTAAAGAATAAAGAAAAAATTGATCGACGCTGCTGACAGCAAAGGGCGTCCCATTCAAAAATATCAAACGCATGTCTTGCTAAAATCAATGAGAAAAATTTAACAAGGTTGACCCACTCCAAAATATCAAATGCCTACGATTGTGGAATGGGCAGGGTTTGCCATCAGTTCGGACATTGACATGGCACCTCATGCTAAATAAACTAGTTGTTCTTTTTGTGTAGTTCCACCAAAATCAACCAAATTCGCGCGTAGCTTGTATGATTTCGCCCTTATATGTTGCAACGCCTTGAACTTATCGGCACCTCCTTTCTTGTGGTGGAAATGAATGATTCGATGTATTCATGAACATTTTGTGCAGTTCCCATTGAAATCAAGCTGAGCACCCCTGTTTGCACAAATACAAAAAAGTGATTAGTATAAAGCAAACTATACAATGAATTGACAGTTTCAATAGGCACATACATGGTCCATGTAGAGCACACTTTTAGAAAAATGGAACTCACCAGAAAGAATCCTAGAACAACATTGTACTCGCGCATCACAGCAAAAAGATGGAGATTTGTCAGTCCTTCTGAGCTGAAGTTAATTTGGTCTTGTGGGGAGTAATGTAACCATCCTTCAACTGCTCCTTCTGATGAGAAGATAGACATGACTTCTTCATCCCGGCATAATCGGAACTAGTCACTTCACGTACTCCATATTCTTCTTCGGAGGAAGATGATCCTGTTGTGCAAAGACAAGAGGACTACTAAATGCTAGCATCCCTGTTTGCTCGAAAAAAAGGAAAGGAAATATTTAAAACAGCACAGATGAAGCACTTCTCAAGGACAATACCACTTTTTCATGACAGTATCTAAACAGTAGCACAACACCAATAGAGATGACAAAGCTCAATCATATGGATGAAATCAGTGGGCGAGTACCAACCTTTGTCAGGAGGCTTATTGTGTAGAGCATACAGATGAAGCACTTGTCCGGAACCATCTGTTGCTATCTACGGTGGTGGCCATGCTTACTATATACTCCTCGATTAGTTTAATGTTTCCAACATCTTCTTGTGCAGTTCCACTAAAATATATGGTATCTTCAAAGAAGATCCCTGTTTGCACAAGTAGAGATAATTACATATTACATTCAGAGTGGCATCAAATCAGTGGCAAAACAATTGCTCGTTCCAGCCATAGCAATAAATTAAGATGCAAAACTATATCATTACTCGTGTCATCACAGTTCTAGTGCTTCATTACAGCATCGGGAGTTGATTTTTGTTTTTCTTCCGCTTGTTCTTCCCCTTCATCACTTGGTTCAATAACAGACAAGCTTCGCCTTCAATGTAAGATTTGGCATGTCAATTAGGGAGCACAAGTATAGTACTAAACTTAATTTTCTGATGAAAGTGGCAACATACAGGCCAGCAGTTGTGAAATATCCTTATCTTACCACAATGGGATATTACGGTGCACATACAGATTGGAAGTCTTGTCTCCATTTGTGCAGTTCACTAAAATCAAGCAACATTATCGTACAAGTAGCACAACATATGAAAGCACACTCTAGAATCAAGTGAAAGAAGGCTAGTACTGACCTCTCATGATGCGGAATTCAAACAACTCACAAGAAGAAGATCTGAACCAAATTCGCCTTAACGGATAGGAAGTAAGATCTCCTCTTGTGCAGTTCCACTAAGATCAAGCAATCAAGCAACGTTGTCGGTGTGACATTTTGGTTGAACTGCACAAAACACTCTTAAAACAAAAGTGTTTTGTGTAGTGTAACAAAAGGTCACAATGGCAACGAGGTGAAGTAGATAACCCTATTTACACAGAGGTGCAAAGGAAACAATTAGTGGTCAATAACGGTGGATGACACAGAAGCCAACAAAATGAAGCATCTACCTTATCTAAATGGGAAAGAAAGCAAGACAGTAGCATTTCTCAAACGGTGGCATTGATTAATATTAACATAGAGATTATATTAACAATAAAATTCATTAAACATGTAATTTGCTTTTAACTGTGGCATTGCATCAATTTTCCAGCAGGTAGGGACTAGGGAGTTTTTAACCAAACATGGCCTTAGATTAACAACAGCTAATGAGTTGCACGGGACAGTGGACGCACCAGCACCATGTGCATCTACCGATGTACTGTGGTCATGCATAGTCTGTTGCAACAAAGAACAAACAACCAAGGAGCATAATTGTGTTGGTCCCAGTTTTGTTATCTTTAGACACCTTTCCCTATGTGAGCGCAGCAAATCTAGTCCTGCTCAAACTCTACAGCCTTGTCCCTTCCTTTCATTTTTGAACTAGTACTTTCACCCCTTCCTTTCCTCTTTGAACCACGTCCTAGATTTATGCGATACAACTTTCCCCACTACTTTCCCCCATTCCTTTCCTCTTTGAACCACGTCCTAGATTCATGCTATACAACTTTCCCCCTTCATTTCCTCTTTGAACCACGTCCTAGATTCATGCTATATACAACTTTTCCCACTACTTCACCCACTCCTTTCCTCTTTGAACCACGTCCTAGATTCATGGAATACATGCAGCTAGAGCAATGCCTGTGGAGTAAGTAAATTATACCTTAAGGTTCTTGGGGCATGGTTTGGTGGGCGATGGGACGGCGGCGAAGAAGAAGGGGTCGGAGGCCCTCCCGCGCCGCCGCTGGGTGGAAAGTGAACAGTTGCGCCGGTAGTCCCTCACCGACGGCGATAGCGTTAAGCCTCCTTCCCTTCCCGGCGGACGGATCCTGCCGGCTCTTTGAGCAGCAGTGAGGGGAGAGAGAGAGGCCAACGAAGTCTTGTTTAGATCTGGAGAGGGCGACAGAGTGTGAAGAGAGCAACTACAAGCGCTGAGGCTCCAGCGGGAGAGAGTGAGAGAGTGTGAAGAGAGCAACTACAAGCGTTGAGGCTCCAGCGTGTACATATATACTGGAGAGAGAGTGTGAAGCGTGCAAACCCTAGAAAACATTTTGACATGTCAAAGAATCCTCCTGGCACAAATTATGCTCAAGTGTAGTTATTGAACCCGAGACCTCAAGTTTGATGAGCGAACAGCCTAACCAGCTACACAACCCTCCCGTTATGTTCAATGAGAGGGAAATAACCTTTTATACATTCCTGCATTCGTGTGACAAGCATGCCGTGTTTTTTGTGTGTGTGTGGGAGTCATTGGGATTTCAATCATAATCGTGTCATGTGGCTTTGGTGGTAAGACTATCCACAGTGGCGCGGAAATAATGCAGCCTTAGTGACTTACCTCTCTCCATGTAGTACGTTGGGTCCCACCAGTCAGAGGGTGAAACAAACAAATTAATAATAAATATTAAAAGCGCCAGCGGTGTATCTTACCTCACACATCTCACTACTGCTCGGGAACACTGTCCAATTGATCCCTCTGTTCGCTCACGTACTATTTTAAGTGAATCCTTATTATAACATGCACACAAATTTTGGGCACTAGTATTCGACTTAAGTCAGTGTGCCATTGTATCTCGTATACTTACTACTCCCTCCGTCTAGGTGTAATAAGTCACGTTAGAAGGTGCAACGGGACCAAGGTACGTGTGTGTGTGTGTGTGTTTAAAAGCATGTGTGTGTTAGAGAGAGCGACATATCGAACTACTCCTACAGAGAGATGTTGTGTAGTGTCCGATTTTAGCCGCGAGAGTCGGTGCATCCTCTCGTTTCCGGGCGTGTCCGGTAGGGACATGCGGACAGCTGCCACGCCCGCTCCTGACCAGCCTGGCCCACCCAAAGCCCCTCCATCGCCTGCTCGCGCTTCCCGCCCGAAACGGTCAGCGTCGCTCCAAAGAATCGGTGTCGCATTCATGCCCGGGCAGAGCGGACGCGACCTCCCACTGGCACGAGAGTGATGGTTGCTTCGTCCGTCCAACTTACTGCTGGGTCTATGTGATTTGATGGCTCATTGGTCTTTATTACTAAGGTGGTAGGACTGCTGGATGTCCCATGCTTTCGGCGAAAGGAGGTACTACTACTAGATTACAATTTTCTCCATTCTTACAGCGGAGGCATGCAAGAGCAGTGAAAACACGCAGGCTCAGTGATTACATGGCCCACCTCACACTATCACCGTGCGACACCTAACTCTTTACATAGTACTCCCTCCGTTGCTAAATATTACTTGATGAGTCCCCGCACGTTGCCGCGGAACAACGGTATATCTCCCTGCGCAAAATTATTGATTTCATAGAACTAAAAAAAACTCTATAACCGCATGACAAATGTGGTAGCCAAACTAAATAAACTCCCATCGTCATTTAGATCATCCCACGTAAGGAAAAAAGATCATCCAACTCCTACTGCATAATGGGATTATATTTTTCTTTTTGACATGTTAATGGGACTTAAAACCCACTCACATGCATGTGCCACGGTATTTCTGCATGCTTGCATGTGGCTTAGTGCGGAGCCTCTCAACATCTAGATCAGACGGCTATTATGGACTGATTTACTTCATCTAACGGCTACATCAATTTTGATGTCGTGGCTCAAGGAGAGGATAGAGAATTCCTAGTAGTGGGGGCTAGCTATTACTAGTAGATAGTAAGTACTTGTAGAGATTCCACTACATACGGAACAAAATGAAAAAATCTACACTTAAAATGCATCTATATACATCCGCATGTGGTTCATGGTGAAATCTCTAAAAAGACTTATATTTAGGAACGGAGGAAGTACTAGTATAGTACGTACTGTAATTTATCAGCGAGATAAATTTGTACAATGCTATGAAGCTTCCAAATTCTGTTACATGTATCTTGCGTCCAAGGTTGCCGTTGCAATATTTCATCAAATACAAAGGAGACTAACATGCATGATATTGCATCTCAATGATTGATGAGGACATCAATACCATTGTTACACCCAAAGCCCCTGCTGCTATACATACTAGACCAATTACTAGAGCTCGCGCACGCCAATTGAATTATCAGGTACTTTCGTTTCTTGGTAGTGATTCTAATGTTCATGAGACTATGATGCTCCCTAAATTGGATACATTTGTTTTGCTTACAAATGAAGGGCCTAGCTTGGAGAAGGATGATCATTGGAGCAAGAACAAGCATGGAGTTGATGGCATGCGCAAGGGAGACAAGAACAGAGTTTCAAGTGATGATTTCAGGACTTTGAAGCCACCATAATGAGTGCATGAAGCCTTGGACGAAATATACAAGATGCCACTTCATAATTTTCGTCTAGAGGCTATTCTAGGTGCTGCGTCACCTTCTTTTTGTGCCAGGCCCATGTAATTTCGAAATACTTCAATATAGGCTGTTTTTTGAGTCCGTATGTGGGGGGAAACAAGAGTTAGGGTTGGTTTCGGACCCCTCCTCCAAGGGCCACGAAATCCCCCCCCCCCTCTTCCTCCATATATACAGCCCCTAGGGCATCGTTTAGACTTTGGGTTTTGTTTAGATTAAAAGTTCGCCATAGCTGCAACTTCGCGTACTTCGTTTGTGTTCAACGACCAGACCAAGGCGTCACAGAACCCCACCTTGATCAATAAAGCTTTCCTCTTTTATTCGCAATATCCAGATTGCAATCTTAGTTTCTTGCTTGTTCTTCGTTTGCCTGCAGGAAACAGACCTTCGTGGTCAGGTTGATCGTGCTCCGGCGTGGTCAATAACCTCTCGGAGTTAGTTTAGCGATTGCTAAGGCGCGACGTCCTCGCACGTTCGTAGTCGGATCGTCAAAGTCGACTTCCTCCAAAACGATAGCCACCATCTCATCGAAAGACGGGACACCTTTGCCTCTATCAAGTGGTATCAGATTTCCAGGTTGCTCGGTGAGATTTTACAGTTTTTTGTAGTTTAGATCGAGTCTGTTCTTCATACCTATAGTCCACGAAAAAGCCAAAAAAAATTAGGGTTAGTTCATCCCATCCGAACCAATCTGAGCCTTTGCATAATCTTTTCTGTATTTGCTTTGTTGAATTTTCGGTTGCATCGTCGTGTCAAGTTGCTGGTCTTAGCGTCTAGTCCTTTAGAGTTTCGAGTTCTGTTCACAGGTTGTCACGTCGTCGCTGCCATATATCACCATCGCATCATCATCATCGTTGCTGCCATATACCACCACCGCACCAACTTCATCACCGCTGCCATCTACCACCACCACATATTCACCGCCAATCCGAGTCCATATACGCCACCACATACCCGCCGCCATCACGCCAATCCGAGTCCACCGGCAACATATATCCGCCGCCAGTCCGAGTTCCACCAGATTCATCTCCGCCACCAGTCCGAGTTCCACCAGATTCATCTCCGCCACCAGTCCTATTCCGAGTCCAGTATTTTGTTACTCTGTTTTGGATTTCCAGATCACGCCATACTCCGAGTCGTGACAAAGAAGGACTCCCCAACTTTCGTGCTACCCGCAGAAGAAATTAGTTCCAAACTCAAAAAATTCTGGCTAGGCAGTTTTTAGGACATTTGTAGACTTTTTTGAAAAAAACTTGTTGCGGAGCAAAAAAAAAAGAGGAAAAAAAGTGCAAAAAAAGAAAAAAAATTCAGAGTGTGCTCTTCCCTTGTTTACGTGCAGCGCCGTGATTTTGTTAGTGTTCTAGGCTCGCGTCTCTAGTACGGTCTAGCCTAGGACCAGCACAGTACCGTCGTTGAGCGTTTATTCAACTTTGCATCTCTGAATTGATTATTGCGGACCTTTTTGCTACCATACTATAAGCCTTCCCAGCTCCACATACATCTACGTCGTGCGTTTGACTCTCCCTGGCAATTGCTCTATCCAAGCTTTTGAGAGTTTTGACTACAACGGGTGCCGATCACCGCCTGCTGCTGGGTAAGAACTGGTAAGAATTTGAGAATTGCTTGACGGATTTGTGACTGTCCACCACACCACCACCACCACTTCCTAGTAGTCTGTCAAATCATATTATTGTGTGTTTCTATTGCTGCTAACCATGGCAGGATCACAAGCCGACGAGACTAACTGGGAGAACATGACAAACAAAGCGTTACATGATAAGTTTCAACAAATGATGAGTGGACAGATGGAAAATGTGCTAAATAGATTTGAAGAGGCCATGGAGAAGATCGATGGCATTGAGAAGGCGTTCGAAACAAAGCTCGATAACAAGTTTAATGAATTGCTCGTGCGTCTACCACCACCACCACCGGCTGCACCTAACGCACCTCTACAAAAGCAACAACGACTACCTCCACATCGCGAAACAGCCCTCCGCCGAGCGACCCGTGTCCCTCTTCAGCCTGGCCAAGCTGCTGGTGTTGTTGTTGATACTTCTGTGGCTCCTGCTGCTGATGTGAGGGAGGATGATTATGTGGGAGATTACGAGGATGAGGTTGATCAACATCAGAACTATGTGCAACCACCAGCACCACAACCACCAGGTCGTCCACATGCAAATAATGGCAATGTTAGGGCTCCCCCTCAGGTACGAGATCATGACCATCTCCCTAAACTAAAATTGAATAATTCACCATTTGAGGGTAGATATGTTCCTGATATATATCTTAATTGGGAGTTAGAAAATGAACAACGATTTACATGTTTACAATATCCTGAGGAGAGACGTGTTCCTGCTGCTGTTTGTGCTTTCACTAGCTTATATCATGTTCCAGCTACTTGGGCTGCTTTGAAAACAGCTATGCGTACTCGTTGGGTTCCACCATATTATCAACGTGAATTACTTCAAAAATTGCAGCGTTTAAGACAAGGAAAAAATTCGGTAGAAGAACATTATCAGGGATTACAAACTGCATTGATTAGATGTGGTATTGTTGAGGAGAATGAAGCTATGCTTGCACGTTTTCTAGGTGGATTAAATAGAGAGATTTAGACCATTCTAGACTATAAGGATTATAATAATATCACTCGTTTATTCCATCTAGCTTGTAAAGCTGAACGTGAAGTGCAGGATCGACATGCATTGGCGCGGACTAACTTTTCTGCAGGTCGACCTTCATCATGGACACCACGTGCATCATCTACTTCCACACGTTCTGCTACACCGGCACCTCCGTCGGCTGCCACCTCCAACCGTGATACAGTAAAGCAGGCACAATCATCACTATCTGCCAAGAGCACACCTTCTGGTCCTGCAAAGAGCTCTTCTTCATCCATGGCATCAATAGGGCAAACACATGATATTATTTGTCGACGTTGCAAGGGTGGAGGTCATTATGCGAGAGAATGCCCATCTAAGCGTGTGATGATTGTTACTAAGGATGGTGGGTATGAGTTCGCTAGTGACTATGATGAGGAGACTTTGGCTCTTATTACACATGAAGAACACGGTGAAGATGATTCTGATCATGAGACGCAATACATGGCTGCTAAAGATGCTGACAGGTATGAATGTTTAGTTGCTCAACGTGTTTTGAGTGTGCAGGTTACACAAGCTGAGCAAAATCAGAGGCATAATTTGTTCCATACAAAGGGAGTTGTGAAGTTACATTCTATTCGCGTCATCATAGATGGAGGGATCTGGAACAACTTGGCTAGCATGGAGATGGTGGAGAAGCTATCTCTCACCACAAGACCACATCCACATCCTTACTACATCCAATGGTTCAACAACAGCGGCAAGGTTAAGGTAACACGTACTGTTCATGTGCATTTTAGTATCTCTACATATGCTGATTATGTTGATTGTGATGTGGTACCTATGCAAGCATGTTCCTTATTACTTGGTAGACCATGGCAATTTGATAAAAATTCTGTACACTATGGTAGAAACAATCAGTATACTCTTGTTCATAAGGATAAAAATATTACTTTGCTTCCTATGACTCCTGATTCCATTTTGAAAGATGATATTAATAGAGCTAATAAAGCAAAACAGGAGAAAAATAAGAGTGAAAATCAGATTATGGCAAAAGAATTTGAGCAACAAATGAAGCCTGATAATAAACCATCTAGTGTTGCTTCTGAAATTAAATTGAAAAGTGCATGTTTACTTGCCACCAAATCTGATATTGATGAGCTAGATTCTAGAAAATCTGTTTGATATGCTTTTGTGTGCAAAGAGGCATTATTTTCATTCGTGGACGTGCCTTCCTCTTTGCCCCCTGCTGTCACTAACATTTTGCAGGAGTTCGCTGACATCTTCCTGCAAGACGTGCCACCGAGATTACCACCTATTCGAGGGATTGAGCATCAAATTGACTTAATTCCTGGTGCATCGCTACCCAACCGTGCACCATACCGTACCAATCCAGAGGAGACAAAGGAGATTATGCGTCAAGTACAGGAGCTGCTCGACAAAGGTTATATACGTGAATCTCTTAGTCCTTGTGCTGTTCCTATTATACTAGTGCCTAAAAAGGATGGTACATCGCGTATGTGTGTTGATTGTAGAGGCATTAATAATATTACTATTCGTTATCGTCATCCTATTCCTAGGCTAGATGATATGCTTGATGAATTGAGTGGCTCTACAATATTCTCCAAAGTTGATTTGCGTAGTGGATACCATCAAATTCATATAAAATTGGGAGATGAATGGAAAACAGCATTTAAAACTAAGTTTGGTTTATATGAGTGGTTAGTCATGCCTTTTGGATTAACTAATGCACCTAGTACTTTCATGAGACTAATGAACGAAGTTTTATGTGCTTTCATTGGATGATTTGTGGTAGTCTATTTTGATGATATACTGATTTATAGCAAATCTTTGGAAGAACATTTGGAACATTTACGTGTTGTTTTTAATGCTCTACGTGATGCACGTTTGTTTGGTAACCTTGGGAAGTGCACCTTTTGCACCGACCGATTATGTTTTCTTGGCTATGTTGTTACTCCACAGGGAATTGAAGTTGATAAAGCCAAGATTGAAGCTATTGAGAGTTGGCCGCAGCCCAAAACGGTCACACAAGTGAGGAGTTTCCTTGGCCTCGCTGGTTTCTATAGGCGTTTTGTGAGAGATTTCAGCACCATTGCTGCACCTCTCAACGAGCTTACAAAGAAGGATGTGCTTTTTGTAAGGGGTACCGCACAGGAAGAAGCCTTCACGGTATTGAAAGATAAGTTGACACATGCTCCTTTACTCCAACTTCCTGATTTTAATAAGACTTTTGAGCTTGAATGTGATGCTAGTGGAATTGGATTACGAGGTGTGTTATTACAAGATGGCAAACCTGTCGCATACTTTTCTGAAAAATTGAGTGGGCCTAGTCTGAACTATTGAACTTATGATAAAGAATTATATGCTCTTGTTCGGACCTTAGAAACATGGCAACATTATTTATGGCCCAAAGAATTTGTTATACATTCTGATCATAAATCTTTGAAACACATTAAAAGTCAAGCTAAATTGAACCGTAGCCATGCTAAATGGGTTGTATTCATTGAGACTTTCCCTTATGTCATTAAACACAAGAAGGGTAAAGAAAATGTTATTGCTGATGCATTGTCTCGTCGTTATACTATGCTTTCACAACTTGACTTTAAAATATTTGGTTTGGAGACCATCAAAGATCAATATGTGCATGATGCTGAATTTAAAGATGTATTGCAGAATTGTAAAGAAGGAAGAACATGGAACAAGTTCGTCGTTAACGATGGATTTGCGTTTCGTGCTAACAAGCTATGCATTCCAGCTAGCTCCGTTCGTCTTTTGTTGTTGCAGGAGGCGCATGGAGGAGGACTAATGGGACACTTTGGCGTGAAGAAGACGGAGGATATACTTGCTACACATTTCTTTTGGCCAAAGATGAGACGGGATGTTGAGCATTTTGTTGCTCGCTGCACTACATGTCAAAAAGCTAAGTCACGACTCAATCCTCATGGTTTATATATGCCTTTGCCTGTACCTAGTGTTCCTTGGGAGGATATATCTATGGACTTTGTTTTAGGTTTACCTCGAACAAAGAAGGGGAGGGATAGTATATTTGTTGTCGTGGATAGATTCTCGAAAATGGCACACTTTATACCATGTCATAAAAGCGATGATGGTGTTAATGTTGCTAATTTGTTCTTTCGTGAAATTATTCGCTTGCATGGTGTGCCAAATACTATTGTTTCAGATCGTGATACGAAATTTCTTAGCCACTTTTGGAGATGTTTATGGGCTAAGTTGGGGACTAAACTGCTTTTTAGTACTACTTGTCACCCCCAAACTGATGGACAAACTGAAGTAGTCAATAGAACATTGTCTACTATGCTTAGGGCTGTTTTGAAGAATAATAAGAAAATGTGGGAAGAATGCTTGCCTCATATTGAATTTGCTTATAATCGTTCATTGCATTCTACTACTAAGATGTGCCCTTTCGAAATTGTGTATGGTTTCCTACCTCGTGCACCTATTGATTTGTTGCCTCTTCCATCTTCGGAGAAGGTTAATTTTGATGCTAAAGAATGTGTTGAATTGATTTTAAAAATGCATGCGTTAACTAAGGAAAACATTGAGCGTATGAATGCTAAATATAAACTTGCTGGAGATAAGGGTAGAAAACATGTTGTGTTTGCACCTGGAGATCTTGTTTGGTTACATTTGCGTAAGGATAGATTTCCTAATTTGCGCAAATCAAAGCTAATGCCACGTGCTGATGGTCCTTTTAAGGTGTTAGAGAAAATAAATGATAACGCATATAAACTTGAGTTGCCTGCAGATTTTGGGGTTAGTCCCACTTTTAACATTGCAGATTTGAAGCCTTATTTGGGTGAGGAAGATGAGCTTCCGTCGAGGACGACTTCATCTCAAGAAGGGGAGGATGATGAGGACATCAATACCATTGTTACGCCCATAGCCCCTGCTGCTATACATACTGGCCCAATTACTAGAGCTCGCGCACGCCAATTGAATTATCAGGTACTTCCGTTTCTTGGTAGTGATTCTAATGTTCATGAGACTATGATGCTGCCTAAATTGGATACATTTGTTTTGCTTACAAATGAAGGGCCTAGCTTGGAGAAGGATGATCATTGGAGCAAGAACAAGCATGGAGTTGATGGCATGCGCAAGGGAGACAAGAACAGAGTTTCAAGTGATGATTTCAGGACTTTGAAGCCACCATAATGAGTGCATGAAGCCTTGGACGAAATATACAAGATGCCACTTCATAATTTTCGTCCAGAGGCTATTCTAGGTGCTGCGTCACCTTCTTTTTGGGCCAGGCCCATGTAATTTCGAAATACCTCAATATAGGCTGTTTTCAGAGTCCGTATGTGTGGGGAAACAAGAGTTAGGGTGGGTTTCGGACCCCTCCTCCAAGGGCCACGAAATTCCCCCCCTCTTCCTCCATATATACAGCCCCTAGGGCATCGTTTAGACTTTGGGTTTTGTTTAGATTAAAAGATCGCCATAGCTGCAACTTCGCGTACTTCGTTTGTGTTCAACGACCAGACCAAGGCGTCACAGAACCCCACCTTGATCAATAAAGCTTTCGTCTTTTATTCGCAATATCCAGATTGCAATCTTAGTTTCTTGCTTGTTCTTCGTTTGCCTGCAGGAAACAGACCTTCGTGGTGAGGTTGATCGTGCTCCAGCGTGGTCAATAACCTCTCGGAGTTGGTTTAGCGATTGCTAAGGCGCGACGTCTTCGCACGTTCGTAGTCGGATCGTCAAAGTCGACTTCCTCCAAAACGATAGCCACCATCTCATTGAAAGACGGGACACCTTTGCCACTATCAATGATTGACAGATCATAGCAAATATGTACTCCCTCCATTCCAAAATAAGTTTCTCAACTTTGTGCAAACTTTGGTACAAAGTTGTACTACTAAGAAAGTTGACACTTATTTGGAACAGAGGCAGCTAAAGAAAAAAATGATCCATGCAGTCCCTAGCCCTTGAACCGTGAACCTTGACCAGGCTTCAATTTGCTGGCAACGTTCGAGCTTCCTAATAAATGAAGTTTGCAACCTTTTGACCATCGGATCATTTTGTGTAGTTTCACCAAAATCGAGATGAGCATCCCTGTGGCAAAGAAATTGAAGAAGCGTGATTAGAATAAGATTACTGGGACTAGTTGATGAGACATAAACTCATCACAAATACAGTACGTAGAAGCTAGTAGAGGTACGTGCGGGGTAAAGAAGTAGAGAAATATCGACAGGGAGTGATGTGGGCAGCTGGAGCAGTGGTGCAAGCCAGCTGTAAAGGGAGTTCTACCTGAGGGACGTAGCTCAACCTTGAGAAGGGCGGCGGGAGGCGGCAACTCCCCACATCGTGGCAGTGAGCAACAAACGAAGGCAACCTCACCGGCTTTGTGAGAGAGAATAGCGGGTACCCCTGATCGGGACGTGCCGACAGTGGGTTTTCACCTTCAGCGACGGCCACTGCATCTACACTAAGCATCCACCCCTTCCCCAAGCGGACGTGATCCGCCGGGATGTTAGAGATGTGGCCACGGTCGTTTTGTGCGAGAGAGTGTGAAGAGAGCAACCCCAGCAAGCAACCGTGTAGGCTGGCCCGTCCTGACTATGTATGTAGTGGAGAGGTTTCCTTTTCTCTCCATATGAACCTATCATATTGCGTACGTGCCACTAAAGAAAAAAACATTATTTATAAATGACGTGGCACCTACTACTCGTTCTCCTATAACCTTGCACTTGGCATCTCCAAAATATTAACCTTAGGATTGGCTCTTCGCCTCTTCGGGAAGTCGAGCAATAATGGTAGTGCAGTATATATCGTTCTGGCTATATGAGACCAAATGAATTGTTGCACGTCCACCACGTGGGCGAGGGTCGAGGGGCGAGGGAGACTGCTACATACAGAGCAAAATGAGTGAATCTACACTCTAAAATACGTCTATATACATCAGTGTTTGGAGTATGTACTAGTAGTTCATATTGAAATCTAGTAAAGGACATATATATTCCAAACAATATGATATAATCTCTATAACCAAGGTAGTAGGGACGAGGAGTAAACGGAGGTAGTAGTAAATTTTTCTCCTCCTCCTGCGAGCCACCGCGCGCATGGGCGAGGGAGCGGGCGTAAGGCGGAGCAAGCTTCAGCTCATCCTGCGAGCCACTACGCCCGTGGGCGAGGGAGACGGTGTACTAAGCAAGCTTCTCCTCGTTCTGCGAGTTGACGGGACACATCAAAAGTGCTCCAGTGTATAGAGCCTTGCCTCTAAGGTAGGCCCTACATGGTTTGCCTCTTTTTTTAACATAACACGTCAAGTCGCAATTTGTTTGTTCACCCGTGGTAGACGATCCTCCCTCCACCAAGTGGACAACCAGTACACGTGCCAAATTACCACGTGGGCTGCCTTTTTCGTACAGAAATGAGCTCCACCGTGTACCCACGCGGGTGTGGTTGGGAAAGAGACGGGAGTACGTGCGTCGTGCATGCACCTCTTCTCTTCGTGCACGCCCCCCACCTACGTGTGTGTGTGTGAGAGATACAAACCGCGTTTGTGAGAGTTTTTTGTTTTGGGGTGGGGTGGGGGGTTGATTTCATGAATTATTTGTGGGAATATGTGTCGATGACATATCAAACAAAATTTTGCATGCAATGTGTGTGAAATGGAGGCCTATCCATATCATACATAGAGAGGGTCGGGCAATCCCCGACAAGAGAGGGAGGGGTCATAGCTATCGATAGAGTCAAACATAGGATCAAGTGGGTGGGTGCGAGATCGATGAAGAGAGCCATCGAAATTGTGTGTGTGTGCAAGTCAAAGATATAGGGCGACTGGCCAACCGGAACGTTAGAGGGCACATGTCAAGTTTGTGTGTGGCAGGGAGACATGAATAGAGCGCTCAATGTATCGGTGTGTGTGGGGGGAGGGGGGAGGGGGAGGGGTAGATAGAGGCCTAACTATAGAGGTAAAACAACTCGTATATGTGTTGAGAAGGAGAGACCCAACTATGTCTTGAGGGAGATCGGTTGAGATCCATACATAAATGAAGGACGGGAAATATGATGGGACAGTGAGAGAGAGAGGAGAGAGAGGGAGGGAGAGGGGTAGAGTGCTGGATGGGTGATGGAGTTGCTTCTCGAAGATGGTGGGAGAGGCCTACTAGACAAACTGAGGGTGGAACTGCAATGTTATCAATAAGAGTGGGGATGTGTTTCTGTGTGTCCCTGTGCATGATAGATCTGTCGGGACGCATCCATGGATGATGAAGGGGAACCATGTGTTTGGTAAGAAAACCTAACTAGATCGGTAGATCAATTGTTGTTTGTCGGAGGAAGGGAGAGACACAACTAACGAGGTAGATCGATTGATGTGTGGGTAAAAACGAGTTATAAGGACCTAGCTAGCTATATGTATAGTGAGAGATCGGTCGGTGTACGTCCATTTGTTATAGGCAAATAAGGCCCAGCGAGACGGATAGATAGAGAGAATGGAGCTAGGAGGTGGTGCGAGAGGCCCAACTACTAGCTAGATAGGGGGAGGAGTGTGCGGTTGTGAGATCGATGAAAGTTTGAAGGTGTGTGTGTATGACCGTATGAGAGACACGAGGCAAGGACACATAAAGGAGGAGATTGAAGGTGTGTGTGTATGTTGTAGGGAGACATCGCTGCAGAGGTTTATCGATCGGTGTGTGTCAGAAAGGAGTTGTGGAGACTCTGGGAGAACAACCTAAAGAAAAAATGAATGTGCCCGGTGGATAGAATGCCGAGGGAGGGGGAGGGCAAGGAGGGCGTGTGCATGCACGAGAGAAAGTTAGTGGTAGCTACAAAGGTTAGAGGATTGTGTGGGTGTAAGAGACTAACAAAGATCATAATTTGATATGAAAGCGGATTCATATATTTAATAGGAGATCATAGTGTTTTAAACATTGCATGCATGAATATAGCGGTGATACAGGTGCTATGCACAAGTTATACCATAATGTGATAACGCATGGCATTTGCATCTCACAACTAAATGACGAACAATCAAAACCATACTATACATCAAACAATCTCACATTTTATTTGAATTTGTGATAATGTGTGGCGTTTGCAGCTTACAACTAAATATCGAACAATTTAAACAATACTATATATCGAACATTCTCACATTTTATTTGAATTTGTGGTAATGTGTGGTGTTTGCAACTCACATCTAAATACTTGTAGGCGTAGGGGGCGGGGCACCATACATAATGTGATAAACACATTATACATATGAGACATGGTTTAGATTATGAAGATCTAGCTAGAGCTAGAAATGTAATGTGATTTGAAATCAAAATAAAGTGGATTCAAAAAATCTAGTTCGAGTTCATATAGTACACATAGTTCATATGTAACTCGAGACTAATCATGTGGTGTGCTGTGAAGATAATACACAAATGATGGTTTAACTTGACAATAATGATGATTGTAGATCTTATTAAAACAGAGAAACGAATTCAAATGCTTTGACTTCACAACAATCATTACTGTAGATCTTATTCAAATATAGAAACGAATTGAAATTTAGTTCATATTGAAGCGGTAGTATATACGTTTGGAATGCACTAAAACATTCATTTGAGTAGTAGGTTGGATGCATTATACACGTAGCGAAATATTTTAATTGAACATAACATGAATTCAAAGTTTTGAATGACATTTGTAGTGCGCATTGATTTGGTATAGTACACGTTAGGCTTGTCCGGAAATTTAAACCCGCGCCTTGTTAGCCCGAAATATTTAAGATATATCTTTGTCTCGTTGTGCTCCGACAACTCCCTCCATCTCAACCCGCGCCTTACTATTCTGAAATTACAACGCGCGCGGAAACTCCCACCTCCTGTGAAATCCCAACACGCGAAATGCCTGTGGTACCCCTGAACTGAAAGAACAGCCTCAAATCGGTGGGGGTACTTTCATAACTTACCCCACATTTCGGACAAGCGCGTCTCTAAGCCATGGTTCCCCACTGCCATCCCATCCGCCCACCCATTCGTACACCGAGGCTGCGAAAACCCGCGACGGAACCCCACACCCTGCTTCGTCCGCCACCCAGCCGGAGCCTCTTCCCCGACGACGTCGTCCACAACAACACCTCGACGTCCCTCATCCACCATACCGGATGAGGATCCGTCGTCGATCTCATCGTCCCGCCGGTTCAGCCACCCCGTCCTCCACCTCCAAGGAGCTGCCCTGACATTCCCCACGTCTTTCGCGCCACCTCCATTCACACACCACCGTCTTCACCGGCACCACCATAAGAGCATCATCATCACCGTTTCCTCGGATGAAGCTGCGGCCTAATCGGCGCCACCAAAGAGGTTGTACACTAATCGTTGCATCTTCTTCTTGATTCGATCTCAGGTGTTGCCGGCGCTCGGTCCCGAGCCGACACGGCGCGGCTCCATTCACGGCGGCGTCGCGGCCACTTCCTCCACGGCATCGCTCCCTCGGCGGCGATGTCCACATCAGTAGGAGCTGCTGTTGCTTTAGCTCTCGCTTGCGCTGCTGCTCTGCTCTTGCTCTCGGTCCCCTGCCTGGTCTGCTCTTGCTATTGCTCTTGCTCGCGCTTCTGCTCTCGCTCTTGCTCTTGCTTGCGATGCTGCTCCGAATTAGCTACACTTCAGTCGACTGAATTGACTTCCAGGTCAGTCGATTTTCAGGGGGTGGGGGGCTCGCCGGGGTGAAGGAAGAACCAGCCGCAGCAGGGAGAGGGGCTCGCCAGAGAGGTACCCCACTATCTATCTTAGGGTTCAGGATGGGGGCGGTGGTCGCCGGCGGTTGGCGGGGCGGTGGCGTGGGGATCGCTGGAGAAAAAGCTCGGCACGGGGGGCCTAGAGGGATGGCCGGGGCGGCGGCAGACCGACGGTAGGGAGTGTTTTCGGGGCGGGCGGGGCGGCGCACCGCCAGCCGCGGGCAGCGGGGGGCTGCTGTTTGACCGGTGGTGGCTGGTGGCTCGGGGGGGTGGAGGTTGAAGATGAACCGCAGGCCCTTGATTTCTTATCCAACGGCTGCAAAATCGACTGACCAGAGATGAAAAAGTCAGTCGACCGACGTGTAGCCTCACCTTGCTAGTGCGTTCAGTTTCGACAACAAAATTCAGTTTCGACAGTTAAGTTCAGTTTCGACAGTTAAGTTCTGTTTTGAAGTGAAGTTCAGTTTCGACAGTTAAGTTCAGATATGAGCGGCTGATGTATTTTACATCTAGCACTTCGTGGTTATGTATTTTACGTCATGTATTGGAGATGCTATTAGAATTCCACTCATATTAACGTTGTTCGTTGTCTCTCTTGTCGTGCTTCAGCCTCAGCGTCGTACAACATACCGGAGCTGCTCCAACGACGAAACCCTCCATCACAGCGGAGTAGTACCTCGGGCTCCATCTCCAGACGCCTAAGATCTTCTTTCCCTCCTCCGATAGCAAAGTCAACCGGAGCATCCTCACCAGCCAACCCAATCACGCTGAGATCGACATGGCTTCGCCAAAGAGGTTGTACACTTGTTGCATCTCTTTTTTACTCTACATGTTATATGATAGAGGCAAAGGTGTCCCGTCTTTCGATGAGATGGTGGCTATCGTTTTGGAGGAAGTCGACTTTGACGATCCGACTACGAACGTGCGAGGACGTCGCGCCTTAGCAATCGCTAAACCAACTCCGAGAGGTTATTGACCACGCGGGAGCACGATCAACCTGACCACGAAGGTCTCTTTCCTGCAAGCAAACGAAGAACAAGCAAGAAACTAAGATTGCAATCTGGATATTGCGAATATAAGAGGAAAGCTTTATTGATCAAGGTGGGGTTCTGTGACGCCTTGGTCTGGTCGTTGAACACAAATGAAGTACGCGAAGTTGCAGCTATGGCGAACTTTTATTCTAAACAAAACCCAAAGTCTAAACAACGCCCTAAGGGTTGTATATATGGAGGAAGAGGAGGGAATTTCGTGGCCCTTGAGGGAGGGGTCCGAAACCAACCCTAACTCTTGTTTCCCCACACAGACGGACTCTAAAAATAGCCTATACTTAAGTATTTCAAAATTACATGGGCCTGGCCCAATAATAAGGTGATGCAGCACCTAGAATAGCCTATGGACGAATATTATGAAGTGGCATCTTGTATATTTCTTCCAAGGCTTCATGCACTCCTTGTAACTCCGTGCGTGTTCTTGCTCCAATGTTCATCCTTCTCCAAGCTAGGCCCTTCATTTGTAAGCAAAACAAATGTATCCAATTTAGGCAGTATCATATTATCATGAACATTAGAATCATTACCAAGAAACGAAAGTACCTGGTAATTTAATTGGGGTGCGCGAGCTCTAGTAATTGGTCCAGTATATGTAACAGTAGGGGCTATGGGTGTAACAATGGTATTGATGTCCTCATCATCCTCCCCTTCTTGAATTGAAGTCGTCCTCGATGGAAGCTCATCTTCCTCACCCAAATAAGGCTTCAAATCTGCAATGTTTAAAGTGGGACTAACCCCAAATTCTGTAGGCAGCTCAAGCTTATATGCATTATCATTTATTCTCTCTAACACCTTAAATGGACCATCAGCACATGGCATTAGCTTTGATTTGCGCAAATTAGGAAACCTATCCTTACGCAAATGTAACCAAACAAGATCTCCAGGTGCAAAGACAACATGTTTTCTACCCTTATCTCCAGCAAGTTTATATTTAAGATTCATACGCTCAATGTTTTCCTTAGTTAACTCATGCATTTTTAAGATCAATTCAGCACGTTGTTTAGCATCAAAATTAACCTTCTCCGAAGATGGAAGAGGCAACAAATCAATGGGTGCACGAGGTAGGAAACCATACACAATTTCAAAAGGGCATATCTTAGTAGTAGAATGCAACGAACGATTATAAGAAAATTCAATATGAGGCAAGCATTCTTCCCACATTTTCTTATTATTCTTCAAAACAGCCCTAAGCATAGTAGACAATGTTCTATTGACTACTTCAGTTTGTCCATCAGTTTGGGAGTGACAAGTAGTACTAAAAAGCAGTTTAGTCCCCAACTTAGCCCATAAACATCTTCAAAAGTGGCTAAGAAATTTAGTATCACGATCTGAAACAATAGTATTTGGCACACCATGCAAGCGAATAATTTCATGAAAGAACAAATCAGCAACATTAACAGCATCATCGCTTTTATGACATGGTATAAAGTGTGTCATTTTCGAGAATCTATCCACGACAACAAATATGCTATCCCTCCCCTTCTTTGTTCGAGGTAAACCTAAAACAAAGTCACTAGGTACAGGCAAAGGCATATACAAACCATGAGGATTGAGTTGTGACTTAGCTTTTTGACATGTAGTGCGCAAGCAACAAAACGCTCAACATCTCGTCTCATCTTTGGCCAAAAGAAATGTGTAGCAAGTATATCCTCCGTCTTCTTCACGCCAAAGTGTCCCATTAGTCCTCCTCCATGCGCCTCCAGCAACAACAAAAGACGGACGGAGCTAGCTGGAATGCATAGCTTGTTAGAACGAAACACAAATCTATCATTAATGACGAACTTGTTCCATGTTCTTCCTTCTATACAATTCTACAATACATCTTTAATTTCAGCATCATGCACATATTGATCATTGATGGTCTCCAAACCAAATATTTTAAAGTCAAGTTGTGAAAGCATAGTATAACGACGAGACAATGCATCAGCAATAACATTTTCTTTACTCTTCTTGTGTTTAATGACATAAGGGAAAGTCTCAATGAATTCAACCCATTTAGCATGTCTACGGTTCAGTTTTGCTTGACTTTTAATGTGTTTCAAAGATTCATGATCAGAATGTATAACAAATTCTTTGGGCCATAAATAATGTTGCCATGTTTCTAAAGTCCGAACAAGAGCATATAATTCTTTATCATAAGTAGAATAGTTCAGACTAGGCCCACTCAATTTTTCAGAAAAGTATGCAACAGGTTTGCCATCTTGTAATAACACACCTCCTAATCCAATTCCACCAGCATCACATTCAAGCTCAAAAGTCTTATTAAAGTCAGGAAGTTGGAGTAAAGGAGCATGTGTCAACTTATCTTTCAATACCGTGAAGGCTTCTTCCTGTGCGGTACCCCAAACAAAAGGCACATCCTTCTTCGTAAGCTCATTGAGAGGTGCAGCAATGGTGCTAAAGTCTCTCACAAAACGCCTATAGAAACCAGAGAGTCCAAGAAAACTCCTCACTTGTGTGACCGTTTTGGGCTGCGGCCAACTCTCAATAGCTTCAATCTTGGCTTTATCAACTTCAATTCCCAGTGGAGTAACAACATAGCCAAGAAAAGACACTCGGTCGGTGCAAAAGGTGCACTTCCCAAGGTTACCCAACAAACGTGCATCACGTAGAGCATTAAAAACAACACGTAAATGTTCCAAATGTTCTTCCAAAGATTTGTTATAAATCAGTATATCATCAAAATAGACTACCACAAATCGTCCAATGAAAGCACGTAAAACTTCGTTCATTAGTCTCATGGAAGTACTAGGTGCATTAGTTAACCCAAAACGCATGACTAACCACTCATATAAACCAAACTTAGTTTTAAATGTTGTTTTCCATTCATCTCCCAATTTCATACGAATTTGATGGTATCCAGTACGCAAATCAACTTTGGAGAATATTGTAGAGCCAATCAATTCATCAAGCATATCATCTAGCCTAGGAATAGGATGTCGATAACGAAAGGTAATATTATTAATGCCTCTACAATCAACACACATACGCGATGTACCATCCTTTTTAGGCACTAGTATAATAGGAACAGCACAGGGACTAAGAGATTCGCGTATATAACCTTTGTCGAGTAGCTCCCGTACTTGACGCATAATCTCCTTTGTCTCCTCTGGATTGGTACGGTATGGTGCACGGTTGGGTAGCGATGCACCGGGAATTAAGTCAATTTGATGCTCAATCCCTCAAATAGGTGGTAATCCCGGTGGCACGTCTTGTGTGAAGACGTCAGCGAACTCCTGCAAAATGTTAGTGACAGCACGGGGCAAACAGGAAGGCACGTCCTCGAATGAAAATAATGCCTCTTTGCACACAAAAGCATAGCAAACAGATTTGCTAGAATCTAGCTCATCAATATCAGATTTGGTGGCAAGTAAACATGCACTTTTCAATTTAATTTCAGAAGCAACACTAGATGGTTTATTACTAGGCTTCATTTGTTGCTCAAACTCTTTTGCCACAATCTGATTTTCACTCTTATTTTTCTCCTGTTTTGCTTTCTTAGCTCTATTAATATCATCTTTCAAAATGGAATCAAGAGTCATAGGAAGCAAAGTAATATTTTTATCCTTATGAACAAGAGTATACTGATTGTTTCTACCATGGTGTACATAATTTTTATCAAATTGCCATGGTCTACCAAGTAATAAGGAGCATGCTTGCATAGGTACCACATCACAATCAACATAATCAGCATATGTAGAGATACTAAAATGCACACGAACAGTACGTGTTACCTTAACCTTGCCGCTGTTGTTGAACCATTGGATGTAGTAAGGATGTGGATGTGGTCTTGTGGTGAGAGATAGCTTCTCCACGATCTCCATGCTAGCCAAGTTGTTGCAGCTCCCTCCATCTATGATGACGCGAACAGAACGTTCCTTCACAACTCCCTTTGTATGGAACAAATTATGCCTCTGATTTTACCCCGCTTGTGTAACCTGCACAATCAAAACACGTTGAGCAACTAAACATTCATACCTGTCAGCATCTTCAACAGCCATGTATTGCGTCTCATGATCAGAATCATCTCCACCGTGTTCTTCATGTGTAATAAGAGCCAAAGTCTCCTCATCATAGTCACTAGCGGACTCATAACCACCATCCTCAGTAACAATCATCACACGCTGTCGGGGGGAATCGGCTTCCTCGAACACCTATGGGGACCGAGCTCCTTACTGGTTCGGCGGGGGGCGGAGGTTGCACAAAGAGGAGATCGAGGCGGTGCACACGAGGGATTTTACCCAGCTTCGGGCCGCAAGGATGCGTAAAACCCTACTGCTGCTTGGTGGATTGTATTGTGTTCTTGCTCGGGAGCGCGCGGTGCTACAGTACACGCGGGCCGCTGGCGAGGTCGGGCGTGGCGACGATGGGTCTCCCCTCCCTACGTGCGCATGGGGCCTCCTTTTATATGCTCAAGGGGTTACCCACAGGTGGCAGCGTAGTTGGGGGTAAAAATGGTAGAATGCTGTAATGGGTACAGCTGCCTGCACAGTGGCTGTACAGTGCTATCATACCTAACTCTGACGGCGGGGGACAACGGCATTAAATGCCCGTCTGCGCCACCCAGACGGAGCAGGGAAGTGGACCGTCAGGAGCGCCACCGTTCGCCACGATGGCTACTCCGTCAGCTTCGCTTCGCCACCGCATGCCTCTGGCTGCACAGCCTCCCGCCACGTGCGCCTGAGGCGCCCCCCAGAGCTACACGTTGGTGGGTGAGCTGGAGCGCAGGCACGAGGCGGTAACTTGCCGCGGCAAGCGCCTTGCCGCGGTGGATGTCTTGTCGCGCCCGGGAGCTTGTTGCTCATCCGGCCTTGCCGGGGCGCGGGGCGCGCCGTGGCGGGGTCCTTGTTGTGCCGCGGATGGCCTTCCCGGCAAGCTCCTCTTGCCGGGGTCTTGTGCTTCGAGCGGTAGTCCTGGAAAGCTCCACTTGCCAGGGCCTCGCCCTCTTCGGGTGACCTTCCCGGCAAGCTCCTCTTGCCGGGGCCTTGGCTCAAAATGCTTTGTTCTTGAATGGCCCAAGAGGGGACCATTGAGGGTTTTGGCGATCGCCTGGCAGGCCTCGCCGCAGGGTGCTACGACTGCCCGTGCACAAGTTCGGGGTACTAAGGTACCCCTATTTTAGTACACCGAGAGGAGCCCCCGGGCCTGGGCCACACACGGTGCCGAGCGCTGTTGGGCCAGGCCCAAAACAGTGCACGGGCATGCGCGGCTTGGGTCACGCTGTATCTTTTTCTGTGCCCACCACGTCCTCCCCGAACAGCACGCGTCGAATGCGGCATCGTGGGGAGAGGCGTGCGTGACGTGGGCGGCGTGCGCGGGGCCAAGCCCTGCAGGCGCGCGTCGCGTCGCGGGCGATTTATTTGTTTGGAAAGGCGAAACGCCCCCCCTCTCCTTATAAGCAGGGGAGGCAGGGGCAGTCCGCCCACCCGCCAGTTGCGATTCCTCGAAATCCTCCGCCTCACCCGCGACACCACCGACACGGAGTTGGCGTACATCGCCTCCCGGATGGAGGAGGCCGCGGCAGCCGCGGCCGCGGGCGAGTTCGGCTTCACATTGGCAGAGGCGGACGCAGCGGAGGCGGAAAGCCTTGCCGATCGAGCGGAGTTTGCCGGCGAGGAAGAGCTTGCCGGGCGCGATGCCGAGGGCGAGCCTGCCCAGGACACGAGCGGCTTGCCGGAGGTCGGCGCCTCTTCCTCCCGTCCCGCGGGCAGCTCGTCGCAAGCAGAGCCCCTGCCCAGCCACGGAGGCGTCTCCGCAAGGCTGGGGAGGTGGTGCGGCAGACGAGACCACAACCGCAGCACCGCGCGACGAGCTCCTCTGAGGCAGCAGGAGCGGTGTCTTCGCGGGCCGCGGCTTCTGCTCCTGCCGCTTCTCGTGCCGCGGCGGCAGCCGGAGCGGAGTCGTCCACTGCTCCCGCCAAGCGGCCACGGGAGCCTACTCCCCCGCCTCCCCGCGCCAGGAGCAAGTCGGTCTTCGACTTCTCCGCGCTTAGCTCCGACGAGGAAGAGGGAGAGGAGTAAGATCCCCGCTGTTCTTGTGTCTCTTCAATTCTTGTAGTTGTGCCTCGCATCTCATTTGCTTTCCTCTGAATTTGGTCCTTTTCAGGACTCTAGCATAGAGGGCGGCAAAGAGAGCCAAGGTCCCAGTGGTCATCCTCGACGACGAGCCCTCCGCGGTGGCAGGGGGTGCGCCTGAGACGACCTTGCCGGACCCACCAACTAATCCTCAGAGCAGCCCCCAGCGCAGCCCCCAGTGTAAGCATATGGGTTGCTTCCCGCCGTTGGACGCGCCCGGGTACCCTTCGCTTCTTCTGACATATGGCTGATGATTCGTGTAGGAGCAGAGCAACCCCACCAGGAGCGTCCGGAGACCGCCCCCGATGAGCCACCCGCTACAACTACACCGCCAAGGGGGAGTTCTCCGGCGAGGGAGCCGTCCCCGGCACGGGAGCGGTCTCCGGCGAGGGAGCGGCCCCCGACAAGGGAGCCGTCCCTGGCGAGGGAGCAGCCCCCGGCAAGGGAGCCGTCTCCGGCGAGGGACGATGCGACGCCTCCTCGGCGACGGAGACCGCGACGGCAGACCCTGGCCCAGGTAGCCTTCTTGCCACGAAACTCCCCTGGGGTTCTTCTTCTTTGGATGATTGCTTGACTTCTCCCCCTCCTACGGCCTTCAGACCCGCCTGCCACGGACCTGATAGAGACCGAGGTCGTCATCGAGGAGGACGCGCGCGGCCATTCCGACGACGTGGCCGCCACTGGGGAGGCGGAGGGTGCTGAAGATTCGGTCGGCGAAGAGGCCGCCGAGGCTGCCGCGGGTGAGGGTCCGGTGATCGTACTGACGGCCCTGAGGCCGCAGGAGCACCAGGCACTGCGCCGACCGCCGATGCTGCCTCCGCAGCGGCGTCGGGCCCCGAGGAGCCCCAGCCAGGCGCCTACCTGAGGGCCGGCGACGATATCTTCATCAAGCTCCCCTGGGAGTCGACTTCCACGGCGCCAGTCGAGGGGGAGGCCTTGGACGGAGAGGTGCTCGCCTCCGCCGGGCTGATGCTGGTTGACACGCCAAGCAGCAGCGGCAGTGAGCCTGAAGAGGAGCGGCTGCTCCGGAAGCTGGTGTCGCTCTACCGCACCCGACAAGCCCAGGTAGAACACCGAGAAGCGCTTGTCGTGAAGGCGGGGGCTGACATGGAGAAGCGCGCCGGGGAGCTCCGGGAGCTCAACCAGTAGGCCCTCCGTTCCTTGGCGGAGGAGCGAAGGCAGCTCGACGAGGCGCGGACGGCCTTCATCCTCGAGAAGGCGGAAGCCGAGGAGCAGCAAAGGCTTGCCGCCGCGGGGCTAGCCGCGCGGGAGGGCGAGCTGGCGCAGCGGAAAGCCAGCCTTGCCAGCCACGAGGAGGAGGTCGCCGCACGCGAGCAAGCGCTCGGCGGAGCCCTCAAGGAGGCGCGAGATGCTGCCGCGGCCGCCGAGACCTCCAAGGAGGCACTGGAGGCGAAGGTGGCGCAGCTCGACACCGACCTCAAGGCGAGCGGCGAGGAGCTCACCGTGCTCAAGCAGGAGCGCGAGAAGGGTGCCCACACCCTTGGTGAGCTTCAGGGCCGCTTCGCCGAGAAGATCAAGGAGCTCGACGCCGCCAAGGACTCCAACGCCGACCTCGAGCTGAAGCTGGACACCTTGTCCAAGGCGCTGGACAGCGCCAAGGAGCAAGAGGTGGCCTTGCGGAAGGAGGTCGCGGACAATGAGGCATTGTTGGAGAGCGCCGCGGTCACCCAGAACGAATTCAGGGCGACGGTGGAGCAGTGGACCGAGGGCCTCGTGGACATCGCCGCCTCCATCGACAAGGAGCTGACGCTGCTGGGGATGGAGGGCCACGAGTATCCCACTGGCGAGAACGTCCCACCCAGCGCCACGCTCACTTCGTTCTTCAGGGGTGTGGTGGCGGCCCTCAAGCATCTCCGGAATGCGATTCCAGCGCAGCTGGACGGCGAGACGCGCGAAGCCGTCGCCGGAGCTCTCGAGAAGGTGTTGGTGAAGGTCTCCTTCCGCAACCCCGGCATCAGGCTCTCCAACATCCTCAAATCCCTGCCGGCAGAGGCCGACCTTGAGGAGATCAGGGCCCTCGTTGCACCCATAGTGGAGAAGGTGGCCGGGATCAAGAGGATCGAGGGCGACCGTGTGGACTAGGCCGCCTCCCCTTTCCTTTTCTTGTCGCTGCTGGCCAAGTCATGAAGGCGATTCATTAGGGCTGCGACAAGCTTGCCTTTGTAATATAACTCAATCTTAGGTAGTGACTGCACTGTTATTTCCTCTACTTGACTCCGTGCTTTGTATATTTTTGCCCTACGCTTCCGGGGACTTGTCGGCGTAGGCCTCTGCCTTACCGCGGGCTCTGAGCGCGCGACATCAGCAGCCCGCCAGCGGCGCCTCTACCGGCAAGAAACCTTGTCGCGGCTAGTTGCAGCTCACTTAAATTGTTGAGCAGGCTCGAAGCAAAGTAAGTGTTGCGACTGCAGTCGCAGCACACCTAAGTTGCCGAGCGAGCTCGAAACAAAGTAAGGACGCCACTCTGGTTCTAGCACACTTAAGACGTTGAGCGGACTCGAAACGAAGTAAGGCGCAACTAGTCACGAGCCGGGCCCTCTGGGCACAGGCTTTCCATACAGAGTACGGTCGTTCGAGGAAGATAACCTCAAAAATTTAAAAACTCGATTGCTCAAGCTTTAGCAACTTAACTTTTCTGTGGCTCGCTGCCCGGCAAGGTCGCTTTCCGGCAGGGCGAGGCATGGGGCTCGCCGTCGCTTACCGGGGGTCAGTGCTGCGCAGAGTGTCAGATAATGCATGCAAAGAATGAAGAGCACGAGATCGACAAAGTGCGCGGAGCACATGAACCCAAGCTACCCACAGGGTCTGCGCCTGGCTCTGTACAAAGGATCACATGCAACAGCGGCAAGACTTTGTACAGAAGGGTGGTTGCCGGACGGGGTCCGACAACCGCGCCTTATGGGCGAAACTTACGAAGATGCCCAACGTTCCAGGAGTTGCTCACCGGAGTGGTATCTTCGGTCTCAAGGCGGATAGCGCCAGGCCTATCAACTCGTTTCACCCGATAAGGGCCTTCCCACATTCCCGGGACTTCTGGCAATAACCTTGCGGCTATAAAAGCGGCGCAAAGCTTGCTGGTAGCGAGCATCTCGCACAGCGGTCTGAAGACGGTCCTCCTCGAGGAGCAGCGCGTCGTCTCGATGCAGCTGCTCTCGCTCGAGCTCAGCGCGAGCGAGCACTCGAGGTGGGCCGTACACGAGATCCGTGGGGCTAAACGCCTCCGCTCCATGGAATAGAGCGAAAGGTTGCCTGGTATGATCAGGGCATGCCTGCGTCGAGGGGCATCGGCGCGGGTGTGGACGCCGTAGCGTTATGGGCTAGGTGCATGTTCGGATGCCGTGGTGCCATGAGCTGGCTCGACGACGCCCATCCCATCGCCGGCGCCGTCCCCATCGCCCAATCGCTCCAAGGGCGGCGGATTCGACGCGGACGGACCAGTCACCTCCGGAGCCTTCTTCTTCGGCGGCATGTCGACGAGGATGGCAGAGATCCAGTTGGTGCAGGCGCCGGATCAGGTTCGCACAACTTCGACACCCCCTACCTGGCGTGCCAAAGATGTCGGGGGGAATCGGCTTCCTCGAACACCTATGGGGACCGAGCCCCTTACTGGTTCGGCGGGGGGCGGAGGTTGCACAAAGAGCAGATCGAGGCGGTGCACGCGAGGATGTTGCGCCTTAGCAATCGCTAAACCAACTCCGAGAGGTTATTGACCCCGTCGGAGCACGATCAACCTGACCACAAAGGTCTGTTTCCTGGAAGCAAACGTAGAACAAGCAAGAAACAAAGATTGCAATCTAGATATTGCGAATATAAGAGGAAAGCTTTATTGATCAAGGTGGGGTTCTGTGACGCCTTGGTCTGGTCGTTGAACACAAACGAAGTACGCGAAGTTGCAGCTATGGCGAACTATTATTCTAAACAAAACCCAAAGTCTAAACGACGCCCTAAGGGTTGTATATATGGAGGAAGAGGAGGGAATTTCGTGGCCCTTGAGGGAGGGGTCCGAAACCAACCATAACTCTTATTTCCCCACACATACGGACTCTAAAAACAGCCTATACTTAAGTATTTCAAAATTACACGGGCCTGGCCCAATAATAAGGTGACGCAGCACCTAAAATAGCCTATGGACGAATATTATGAAGTGGCATCTTGTATATTTCGTCCAAGGCTTCATGCACTCCTTATGGTGGCTTCAAAGTTCTGAAATCATCACTTGTAACTCCGTTCCTGATCCCCTTCCGCATGCCATCAACTCCATGCGTGTTCTTGCTCCAATGTTCATCCTTCTCCAAGCTAGGCCCTTCATTTGTAAGAAAAAAATGTATCCAATTTAGGCAGTATCATATTATCATGAACATTAGAATCATTACCAAGAAACAAAAGTACCTGGTAATTTAATTGGCGTGCGCGAGCTCTAGTAATTGGTCCAGTATATGTAACAGTAGGGGCTGTGGGTGTAACAATGGTATTGATGTCCTCATCATTATATATATTGTCCACTAAGCACACGGATTTGTTGCTTTAGTGTCTCCTTGAAAGAAAAAACGTAGGAATTTTAATTTTCACTTGTCCTCCTTTTCAAATTCCTATTCATGAAGCACAAGACTAAGAGTTAGTAGCATAATAGCATTATAACCATACATTTTCTTGTGGTTTGACTTAATCTCACCATGCTTCTTTGCATCCTGTGATCTTCCAATTGTTGTGAATGAAACACCCAGATTGGCAGAAATCCTGTGTTTTTAAATTCTCTGTTTTGCACGTGGATTCCTATCCTATTCCTGTCTAATTCCTATCCCTGCATTGTTGGAATCCTCCAATTCAAACGAGCCCTTACAGAATTACTCCTCTTACAGGTAGTTGTTAAAGAAAACCTTGCATGGTTTGTCCCGCTCCTGCTGCGCCGTCGTCCACCCCAGCTCAGCTGCTCCAATGACAGAAGGATCCAGCACAGCAGGGATCCGGCCGCCAGACTGTCTTTCGCCGCCTCTGATCTTCTTCCCCGCCGCTGGCAGCCATGAAAACTGCATTACCATCATCAACCGAGCAGATGACCTCGAGGACTACATGGTTCCGCAAGATAGGTCACACTCTTTCGTGTCTGCTTACGTTATGCATCGCTTAATATTACATGCTACTTTATCGTCCTGTTCACCTATTAGACTCTGAGTTAGCTCCAAACTAA
The DNA here is from genome assembly GCA_032464435.1 of Aegilops umbellulata. Lineage (NCBI taxonomy): Eukaryota > Viridiplantae > Streptophyta > Magnoliopsida > Poales > Poaceae > Aegilops > Aegilops umbellulata. Next base: position 187,070,052 of record CP136055.1, read on the forward strand.
TGGTCAAACTTGAGTTTTTAAATGGTTGTGGGGTACATATCGGGGCCGCTATCAATAGTATCTATCTACTATCTGGTTAATCTCCGCTGTCTACTATGAGTTTCATGTTGGGTGAGAAACAAACAGTAAAGAAGCCATTATCTGTATTTTTTAACTGAAGCCATTATCTGCCTGCTATTATTATTTTTGGGTCTATCCACAGGTTGCTACCATCACTCTGGATTTCTGCATGCACTCCTTACATAATCTCACTATGTTTTATTCCTATGCATGAGAGTTATTGTAAACAATGGAACTGAACATGTAGAGCAAAAGAGATGAGCCTTTCGTGGCAATAAAATTTCATGCAGACGTTGCTCCATGGTAGGCGCAAAGGCAGCCCCCCGCCACGCATTTCGGATTGTAATCGAGAGGAAGATATCTGTTCCGAGGGGGATTCGGAAGGAGAAGACAACTCCTATTTACCCCCTGAGGTCTTCGCTCTAACTTGGCATGTTGATGTTGGTTATATCATGCATATGGTGTCTTGCATTGCTTACTTTATACATCAAATATGTCATCTTCTTAGTTTAGACATCCTTTGTGCGAATGCCATCTGTTTAGTTCATTCATCGTTTATGTGAATTATGCAACGCCATCTTGTTTAGCCAGGCATCATATATGTGAATTTTGCAATGCCATCCTGCTTAGCCAGTCATCTTATATGTAAATTATATCAGGCCATCCTTTTTTCGTTACATATTACATTTGTCAACAATGTTAGTACATTCAACTGCTCCTCGTGTCCATCAGCCATTTGACACGGTGATGGCAAATTCTGGAGTGAAAACAAGGTCTTCAAAGCAGACTATGCTATCTGACGAAACGCATATCTCGCTGGTTACAGATAGCTCCTCAGAGGAGGATTCAGAGACAGATGACCAGTACTATTCCCCCCCCAAGGTGTATGCTCTAACTTGGCAGGGTTATGTTGCTCATATCATGCATATTGTGTCTCGCATTGCTATGTCATTTGATTAGTTTAGACATGCTTTGTGTGAATGCCACCTGTTCAGTGTCTAATTACCATATATGTGAATTATGCATTGCCATCTTGTTGCAAGACATTATATATGTGAATTATACAATGCTATCTTGTTGCAAAGGCATTATATATGTGAATTATGCAATGCCATGCTGTTTAGCCAATCATCATGTATGTGAATTATACCATGCTATCATTTTTTTGTATTACGTGTTCCATTTGTCGACAATGTTTGTATATTCAACTACTCTTCCTGTGCATCAGCCATTTGAAGCGGTGATGGAAGTATCTGGAGTGAAAACAAGGTATTTAGAGCAGACAATGCTACCTGCTGAAGCAGACATCTTGCTGGTTACAAAGAGCTCCTCAGAGGAGGATTCAGATATTGATGACCAGTCCTATTTCCCCCCTGAGGTCTATGCTCAAACTTGGCAGGGTTATATTACCCATGTCATGCATGTTGTCTTGCATTGCTTAGTTTTTACATCATATATGGATTGTCATCTGCTTACTAGCTTACTATATAAATCATATATTTGAATTATATCATGCCATCATGTTTACATAGTACATACACATCATCTATCTGAATTATGGCATGGCAATCCATTTAATAAAGACATCATATAGTTATATCATCTCATCCTGTTTAGTGTTTACAGTCATCATATTTTGAATTATGGCATTCTATCTGTGAATGTCTGTGAATTATGGCATGCCAACCTATTTAATAAACACATTATATAGTTATGTCTTGTCATCCTTTTTACATAGTCTCATATTTTGAACTATGTCTTTCCATCTGTTTTAGTTAGCCATCATAATGTGAAATTGTGTCACGCTATCCTGTTTAGTTAGCCATCATATATGTGAAATTGTGTCATGCTATCCTGTTTGGTTAGCCAACATAAATATGAATTATTTCATGCCCTCTTTTATTCTCCACTATCCATTGCACCTGTCTATCATACAATGTCTATACTTTCAATTACTTCTCTTGTTTATCAGCCATTTGACTTGGAGAGCGTGATGGCAGTATCTAAGGGAGTAACAACACGCTCTTCAGAAAAGATAATGCTACCAGTTGATGCAGATAGAACCACGGTTGTACTTGCCCAAGGACCAGATCCACCACACATAACCCAGACTCTCAAAGATCGTACCCCTACCCAATTGGACAGAGAACCAGCTACACCCCTTCTAACCCCAACCCCGACAGATAGTAACCCAGTTCCAGTTGACACATCACCGTCTCCACCATAGAGCACCCAAACACGAGCATTTAGTAAGGGAACTGCAGTGCCCAAAGCACGAGGACCACCACTCCAAATCCCAACTCAATGCTTAAAGGAGAAGAAGATTTGTTCTCAGGTCAGGTTCTGTAGCTATGGTTCGTACTCCTTTGCTCTTGCATTACTGTATTTACTCATACCAACTATTTTCAAATTTGAAGGATGGAATTGAAACTCCAATGGCGCAACAGGTATGTTTTAAACCTGTTTCTTTAACTGGTTTGTTGTTGTAACCTGCTCTATGTTGATTTCAGTTTCAATTGAATAAACAGTTATATTCTCATGTCTTGCACATTACAAGTGTTGTTATTACTCTATAGTTACCCACACTTATATTCTGTCTATTCTGCTTTGTCTTGAACAAATATTATTTGAACTATGTCTCTATCTTGATTTGGCAACAAAAACTAGAATGATATAGACCATAAAGTGACCATGGTACATATATATATATATATGTTTGTTTCGTGCTTTTATCCTGTCCACTTTACTACTGAGCTCATTTACCAAAATGAGTTTCATATACAACATGGTACACATGTGATGTGTCTGCTTGTTTCTCTTTTAGAATGCGGACACATATTGGAGAATAGTACCGCGTTATCCAATGGTAAAGGAAGTAATGCAGATAAGGTTCAAGATAGCGAGACATCCCTGTTGGTCTCCAAGAAAGCTGATAAAAACTATCTTGACGACAGTGAGGGAACCCAAAAGTGTTCTCTTGATGTAGTGTTCGAGTTACTGGCCACTACTGCTGGCACAAGCTCTTCGAACTCGCTGCCTGAATCAGTTCGTCTTCTTGAGTCTCAACTTCAAGTTGAAAGACATCGATCAGATGTGCTGCGACAGAAAGCTGAAGGACTGAGGAAGTCCCTACAGAATTCAGATGCATATTTTCTGGTGCAACAACAAGCGCTGGAGGATTTAAGCGCCAAACAAGAGAAAGTTAATAAGCTTGCTAAGCATCTTGCCAGCATTATGGGTACCCAGGATATTGTTTCTTGAGATCTTTTGAAGTGGTTTCAGTTCTGGATTTGTTTTGCTGTGGCGTTTATTTGCGCTGGTCGCCAACTTTGACAACCAGTGTATATGATATGCTGCTTTGTTCCCTATATTTGCAATGGTGGCGAACTTTGATGCCTAGTGGATGTAATATGTGTAATAGTCGTGATAGCCTAGCTTTAGTTGCTTGCTTATTTATTTCCTTGTTGTCTTGTTTATTTGTTTGCATGTAGTCATTGCAGTTCTTTTTCCGCGGTTAGCTAGTGGTTGCAATAACCAATATTTTAAAACTAGGCCACAATACCCATGGGCTAATATTTACTGTAGTGACACTGGGCCTCCTACTGGCCATAGAAACAATGGGCCTTCTATGGGCCGTAGAAACAGTGGGCCTTCTATGGGCCGTAGAAACAATGGGCCTTCTACGGGCCGTAGAAACAATGGGTGTTCTGCGGGCCGTATCATCAATGGGCCTTATACGGGCCGTATGATCGATTGGCCAAACATGGGCCAAACAGGCCGCATTATGGCCTTAAACGGGCTAGAGTTGGAATCATCTGTACATGGGCTGACCATAACGGGCCATTGTTAATAGGCTGTATTCGATGACGCTATGAAAACGGCCCAACGTATTAACGGACCACAAACGGGCCGACTATAACCACGGGTTGAATTTGGCCCACAAGTAGAAAATGACAGTAACGGGCCGTAAGTAAACGAATGTTGGAAATGAGCCCAAAGAATAAATTTGCTCTGAGAAGGCCGAAAGATAACATGGGCTGGAAACGGCCCAACGGAATAACAGGCCGTTAATGGGTATAAAGTGATACACTGTTCATTACGGGCCAGTTTCACCACGGGCCGTTAATGGGTGTAAAGTGATACACTGCTCATTACGGGCCAGTTTCACCACGGGCCGTTAATAGGCCAAGAGTTACATAGGGCCTCATATGGGCCGAAAGACGTCATGGGCCATACATGCGCCAGAAGTGAAAACGGGCTGGAATCATATTGGATGGCCCAAATGACGCTAGTGGGCCCAATTCGGATAGGGTGTAACGGGACTTGGGTTAGCGGGTTGTAAATGGGCTATATGCGAACAGGCCGTTAACAGGTTTTCCATGGGCCGGCCCGCCACCTTTTGACCAAGTTAAACGGGCCGGCCTTTTCACAGGAATGGGCCTCTGTTGGGTCGTGCCATGTATCGACGTATCATAGGCGCCTTCCGTCCAATGAGTGGATGACATCTGTCCCAACGATGAGCTGACAGGTGTTTTGTCTAGCCAATGATGATTTTACACGTGGAAAATCCCCATTGGTCGGGGCTGTTAATGGGTTATCGGCTCCAAAACCCGACCCGATAGCTTAACGGCATTCCGTTACGGTGGATGCCACGTGTCGGTCACCCTTGACGAAAGCACTTCTGTGACGCGAGATTTATCGTCATGGAAGTGGACACTTCCGTGATGATAATTTTGGTAATGTCATGGAACACTTCTACGACAGCACAGGTATGACTATCTTGATTCTGTCATAAAATCGTCATGGATGTACATGCATGACAAAAAACGCGACCTACTGTGACAAACACGTATCATCACAGAAGTGTATTTTTTTGTAGTGCAGGCGGGCGCCAGCGCGCAGTATCCTTGTTTCCTCTTTGGTGCTAAGGAGGCAAGTGCAGGCAAGGAGTCCCGAGGCATCAGGCAAAAGTTTCCATATGAGTGCAACGAGACCAAGACCAGCAGGACGACAGGATGGAGGTTACAGTGAAGCACAGGACGACGTCACCACCAGAGCCTTTGGCAGGCGAAGACCACCTCTAGTCAGGATAACTTGTACTAGTTGCCTCCCTTCAAACTTGGCCGTTGTTGGATCCCTTCCCGCTCAATATTTGGGGAGAGGACAAGGGCCTCTATAAATAGGACTAGGAGACACCATAGGAGGGGATCAAATCTTCCTCATCTCATCTCATCTCGGATTGGAGCCATTCCATCCATAGCCACACACAAGTTCACCAAGAACAAGAACACCTCTCCTCAGCAGGTTGTTCTTCCCTTGTAACTGTTCGTCCGAGCCCAAGAGGCAATCCACCACACCACACTAGAGTAGGGTATTACACCACATCGATGGCCCGAACCAGTATAAACTCTTGTGATGAGGACATCAATACCATTGTTACACCCACAGCCCCTACTACTACATATACTGGGCCAATTACTAGAGCTCGCGCACACCAATTAAATTATCAGGTACTTTCGTTTCTTGGTAATGATTCTAATGTTCATGAGAATATGATGCTGCCTAAATTGGAATCATTTGTTTTGCTTACCAATGAAGGGCCTGGCATGGATAAGAGGGATGAACATTGGAGAAAGAACAAGCATGGAGTTGATGGCATGTGCAAGGGGAACAAGAACGAAGTTACAAGTGTTGATTTCAGGACTTTGAAGCCCCCATAATGAGTGCATGAAGCCTTGGACGAAATATACAAGATGCCACTTCATGAACTTCGTCCAGAGGCTATTCTAGGTGCGGCGTCACCTTATTATTGGGCCAGGCCCATGTAATTTCGAAATACATAAGTATAGGTTGTTTTTAGAGTCCGTATGTGTGGGGAAACAAGAGATAGGGTTGGTTTCGGACCCCTTCCCCAAGGGCCACGAAATTCCCCCCCTCTTCCTCCATATATAAAGCCCTTAGGGCACCGTTTAGACTTTGGGTTTTGTTTAGATTAAAAGTTCGCCATAGCTGCAACTTTGCGTACTTCGTTTGTGTTCAACGACCAGACAAAGGCGTCACAGAACCCCACCTTCATTAATAAAGCTTCCCTCTTTTATTCGCAATATCCAGATTGTAATCTCAGTTTCTTGCTTGTTGTTCGTTTGATCGCAGGAAATAGACCCTTGTGGTCAAGTTGATCGTGCTCGGGCGTGGTCAATAAACCCTCGGAAGTTGGTTTAGCGATTGCTAAGGCGCGACGTTTTCGCACGTTCATAGTCGGATCGTCAAAGTTGACTCCCATAGAAAACGATTGCTATCTCATCGAAACATCGGGACACCTTTGCCTCTATCAAGTGGTATCAGATTTTCAGGTTGCTCGGTGAGATTTTACAGTTTTTCATAGTTTATATCGAGTCTGTTTTTCATACCTACAGTCCACGAAAAAGCCAAAAAAAATTTAGGTCTAGTTCATCCTATCCGAACCAATCTGAGCCTTTGCATAATCTTTTCTATATTTGCTTTGTTGAATTTGCGGTTGCATCATCGTGTCAAGTTCCTAGTCTTAGCGTCTAGTCCTTTAGAGTTTCGAGTTCTATTCACAGGTTGTCACGTCGCCGCTGCCATATATCACCACCGCATCATCATCGCTGCTGCCATATACCACCACCACACCAACTTCATCACCGCTGCCACATACCACCACCACATATTCAGCGCCAATCGGAGTCCATATACGCCACCACATATCCGTCGCCATCACGCCAATCCGAGTCCACCTGCAACATATATCCGCCAGCAGTTCGAGTTCCACCAGATTCATCTCCGCCACCAGTCCGAGATTCCACCAGATTCCTATCCGCCAACAGTCCTAGTCCGGGTCCAGTAATTGTTGCTTTGTTTTGGATTTCCAGATCACGGCATACTCCAAGTCGTGATAGAGAAGGACTCCCCAACTTCCGTGCTACCCGCAGTAGAAAAATAGTTCCAAACTCAAAAAAAAACTAAGTCTGGAAAATTCTAGCTAGGCAGTTTTTAGACCATTTGTAGACTTTTTCGGAAAAAATTTGTTGCGGAGCAAAAAAAAGAGGAAAAAAAGTGCAAAAAAAAAAGAAAAAAAAAGAATTTAGTGTGTGCTCCTCCCTTGTTTACGTGTAGCGCCGTGATTTTGTTAGTGTTCTAGGCTCACGTCTCTAGCACGGTCTAGCCTAGGACCAGCACAGTACCGTCGTTGAGCGTTTATTCAACTTTGCATCTCTGAATTGATTATTGCTGACCCTTTTTGCTACCATATTATAAGCCTTCCCATCTCCACATACATCTACATTGTGCGTTTGACTCTCCCTGGTAATCGCTCTATCCAAGCTTTGAGAGTTTTGACTACATCGGTTGTCGATCACCGCCTACTGCTGGGTAAGAACTGGTAAGAATTTGAGATTTGCTTGACGGATTTGTGACACCCGCCACCACCACCACTTGTTAGTAGTCTGTAGGATCATATTCTTGTGTGTTTCTATTGCTGCTAACCATGCCAGGATCACAAGCCGACGAGACTGACTGGGAGAACTTGACGAACAAGGAGCTTCATGATAAGTTTCAGCAAATGATGAGTGGACAGGTGCAAGATGTGCTAAACAGATTTGACGAGGCCATGGAGAAGATAGATGGCGTGGAGAAGACGTTTGAAACAAAGCTCGATTACAAGTTTGTTGAATTGCTTTCGCGTTTTCCACCACCACCACCGGCTGCACCTGCCGCACCTCTGCAACAACAACAACAACGACGACTACCTCCATGTCGGGAAACAGCCCTCCGCCGAGCGAGCCATGTCCCTCTTCAGCCTGGCCAAACTGCTGGTGCTGCTGTTGATACTTCTGTGGCTCCTGCTGCTGATGTGGAGGAGGATGATTATGCTGGAGATTACGAGGATGAGGTTGATGGAAATCAGAACCACCAGGTCGTCCACATGCAAATAATGGCAATGTTAGGGCTCCCCCTCAGGTACGACATCATGACCATCTCCCTAAACTGAAATTGAATATTCCACCATTTGAGGGTGGATATGTTCCTGATATGTATCTTACTTGGGAGTTAGAAACTGAACAATGATTTACATGTTTACAATATCCTGAGGAGAGACGTGTTCCTGCTGCTGTTTGTGCTTTCACTAGCTTTGCATGTGTTTGGTGGTCTGAACATTGTCGATTATATCATGTTCCAGCTACTTGGGCTGCTTTGAAAACTGCTATGCATACTCGTTGGGTTCCACCATATTATCAACGTGAATTACTTCAAAAATTGCAGCACTTAAGACAAGGAAAAAATTGGGTAGAAGAATATTATCAAGAATTACAAACTGGCTTCTTTAGATGTGGTATTGTTGAGGAGAATGAAGCTATGCTTGCACGTTTTCTGGGTGGATTAAATAGAGAGATTCAGACCATTCTAGACTACAAGGATTATAATAATATCACTCGTTTATTCCATCTTGCTTGTAAAGCTGAACGTGAAGTGCAGGATCGACAGGCATTGGCGCGAACTAACTTTTCTGCAGGTCGACCTTCATCATGGACACCACGTGCATCATCTACTTCCACTGCACCATCACCTCCTTCAGGTGCCACCTCCAACCGTGATACAAGAAAGCAGGCACAACCACCACTATCTACCAAGAGCACACCTGCCGGGCCTGCAGAGAGCTCTTCTTCTTCCATGGCGTCTACAGGGCACACCAGTCAGCATTTAAAACTAAGTTTGGTTTATATGAGTACTTAGTCATGCCTTTTGGGTTAACTAATGCACCTAGTACTTTCATGAGACTAACGAACGAAGTTTTACGTGCTTTCATTGGACGATTTGTGGTAGTCTATTTTGATGATATACTGATTTATAGCAAATCTTTGGAAGAACATTTGGAACATTTACGTGCTGTTTTTATTACTCTACGTGATGCACATTTGTTTGGTAACCATGGGAAGAGCACCTTTTGCACCGACCGAGTATCTTTTCTTGGCTATGTTGTTACTCCACAGGGAATTGAAGTTGATAAAGCCAAGATTGAAGCTATTGAGAGCTAGCCGCAGCCCAAAACGGTCACACAAGTGAGGAGTTTTCTTGGACTTGCTGGTTTCTATAGGCGTTTTGTGAGAGATTTTAGCACCATTGCTGCACCTCTCAATGAGCTTATGAAGAAGGATGTGCCTTTTGTTTGGGATACCGCACAGGAAGAAGCCTTCACGGTATTGAAAGATAAGTTGACACATGCTCCTTTACTCCAACTTCCTGATTTTAGTAAGACTTTTGAGCTTGAATGTGATGCTAGTGGAATTGGATTAGGAGGTGTGTTATTACAAGATGGCAAACCTGTTGCATACTTTTTTGAAAAATTGAGTGGGTCTAGTCTCAACTATTCTACTTATGATAAAGAATTATATGCTCTTGTTCGGACTTTAGAGACATGGCAACATTATTTATGGCCCAAAGAATTTGTTATACATTCTGATCATGAATCTTTGAAACATATTAAAAGTCAAGCTAAACTGAATCGTAGACATGCTAAATGGGTTGAATTCATTGAGACTTTCCCTTATGTCATTAAACACAAGAAGGGTAAAGAAAATGTTATTGTTGATGCTTTGTCTCGTTGCTATACTATGCTTTCACAACTTGACTTCAAAATTTTTGTGTTTTGAGACCATCAAAGATCAATATGTGCATGATGCTGATTTTAAGGATGTAATACAGAATTGTAAAGAAGGAAGAACATGGAACAAGTTCGTTATTAATGATGGCTTTGTGTTCCGTGCTAACAAGCTATGTATTCCTGCTAGCTCTGTTTGTCTTTTGTTGTTGTAGGAGGCGCATGGAGGAGGATTAATGGGACACTTTGGCGTTAAGAAGACGGAGGACGTACTTGCTACACATTTCTTTTGGCCAAAGATGAGACAGGATGTTGCGCGTTTTGTTGCTCGCTGCACTACATGTCATAAAGCTAAGTCACGACTCAATCCTCATGGTTTATATATGCCTTTGCCTATACCTAGTGTTCCTTGGGAGGATATATCTATGGACTTTGTTTTAGGTTTACCTCGAACAAAGAAGGGGAGGGATAGCATATTTGTTGTCGCGGATAGGTTCACGAAAATGGCACACTTTATACCATGTCATAAAAGCGATGATGCTGTTAATGTTGCTGATTTGTTCTTTCGTGAAATTATTCGCTTGCATGGTGTGCCAAATACTATTGTTTCAGATCGTGATACTAAATTTCTTAGCCACTTTTGGAGATGTTTATGGGCTAAGCTGGGGACTAAATTGCTTTTTAGTACTACTTGTCACCCCCAAACTGATGGACAAACTGAAGTAGTCAATAGAACATTGTCTACTATGCTTAGGGTTGTTTTCAAGAATAATAAGAAAATGTGGGAAGAATGCTTGCCTCATATTGAATTTGCTTATAATCGTTCATTGCATTCTACTACTAAGATGTGCCCTTTTGAAATTGTGTATGGATTCCTACCTCGTGCACCTATTGATTTGTTGCCTCTTCCATCTTCGGAGAAAGTTAATTTTGATGCTAAACAATGTGCTGAATTGATATTAAAAATGCATGAGTTAACTATGGACAACATTGAGCGTATGAATGCTAAATATAAACTTGCTGGAGATAAGAGTAGAAAGCATGTTGTCTTTGCACCTGGAGATCTTGTTTGGTTACATTTGCGTAAGGATAGGTTTCCTAATTTGCGCAAATCAAAGCTAATGCCACGTGTTGATGGTCCTTTTAAGGTGTTAGAGAAAATAAATGATAATGCATATAAACTTGAGATGCCTGCAGATTTTGGGGTTAGTCCCACCTTTAACATTGCATATTTGAAGCCTTATTTGCGTGAGGAAGATGTGCTTCCGTCGAGGGCGACTTCGTTTCAAGAAGGGGAGGATGATGAGGACATCATGACCATTGTGACACCCACAGCCCCTGCTGCTATACATACTGGACCAATTACTAGAGCTCGCGCACGCCAATTGAATTATCAGGTACTTTCGTTTCTTGGTAACGATTCCAATGTTCATGAGAATATGATGCTGCCTAAATTGGATACATTTGTTTTGCTTACAAATGAAGGGCCTACCATGGACAAGAAAGATGAACCTTGGAGCAAGTTCAAGCATGGAGATGTTGGCATGCACAGGGGGAACAAGAACGGAGTTACAAGTGATGATTCCAGGACTTTGAAGCCACCATAATGAGTGCATGAAGCCTTGGACGAAATATACAAGATGCCACTTCATAATATTCGTCCATAGGCTATTCTAGGTGCTGCATTACCTTATTATTGGGCCAGGCCCATGTAATTTTGAAATACATAAGTATAGGTTGTTTTTAGTGTCCGTGTGTGTGGGGAAACAAGAGTTAGGGTTAGTTTCGGACCCCTCCCTCAAGAGCCGCGAAATTCCCTCCTCTTCCTCCATATATACAGCCCTTAGGGCACCGTTTAGACTTTGGGTTTTGCTTAGATTAAAAGTTCGCCATAGCTGCAACTTCGTGTACTTCGTTTGTGTTCAACGACCAGACAAAGGCGTCACAGAACCCCACCTTCATTAATAAGGCTTCCCTCTTTTATTCGCAATATCCAGATTGCAATCCCAGTTTCTTGCTTGTTCTTCGTTTGCTCGCAGGAAATAGACCCTCGTGGTCAGGTTGATCGTGCTCCGGCGTGGTCAATAACCCCTAGGAAGTTGGTTTAGCGATTGCTAAGGCGCGACGTCTTTGCACGTTCGTAGTCGGATCGTCAAAGTCGACTCCCACAGAAAACGGTTGCTATCTCATCGAAACATCGGGACACCTTTGCCTCTATCATCTTGTGTCTCTTGTTCTTTGGGTTCGTCGAGCTAGGCCTTGTGATTGTTGCGAGAGTGATCTTGGGAGAGATAGATCTTCGTGGGCACCCTAGTGTTCAAACCTCAAGGGTTTTGCTGGAACCCGGAATCCGACATTTGGCGCGCCAGGTAGGGGTGTGCTGAAGTTTTCCTCCCACCAATCTGCGTCCTGTCGCTTCGTCGCATCCATGGCGGACGTTGGTCGAGCCCGTGCTGAGCGTTGGGCCGCCCTCGCCACCCGCGTCGCTCAGACCGCCCCTGTCGGTGGGCCTCCCCGTCGTTCCCAGTCGCCTGTCGCCAATGCCGCCACCGGCCCGGCGGGAAACGAGCAGTAAGTGTCCTCGTTGCGCCCCTTGGTGCGGTGGGATGGCCGCACCGCCACTCCGTCGCTAACCCCAGCCGGCTCATCGTCTCACGCTTGTCGCGCTCCCACGGACGCGCAGGCCGTGCTGCTCATGGCACGTGAGCTCCTGCACTACCGCCCAGTCGACGACCTCTATGAGGACTGGCTGGACCGCATCGCCGAGCTCGTCAGCGCCGCAGGGGGCTCCCCCGCGCCGTCCCTCTCTCTGCCTCACCCTCCGCTAACTGCGGGCGACGTGGCTCACGGAGCGCCTCCACCACCTCTGCACCAAGACAGCGTTCTGGCGCCGAGGCGCGCGGACCCCAGGTGCGACCCACCGCGTCGAGCGCCCGCGTGAGAAGAAGGAAGCTGCCAAGAAGTTCTCCGGCCGCAAGAGAATGCGCCCGCGCTCCCAGCGCCACTGCGACAAGACCGCGTGCCACCTGCATCGACGATGCGCGGGCATCAAGGGCAGGCTCCGCATCAGGAAAGGGCCCCGGTGGCCACAGCAAGCTGCCGCGCCTTCACTCCTGAGCTGCGTAGCGTCGCCTGGCCAGGCAAGTTCAAGCCAGACCTGCCTCCTCGCTACGACGGCATCCCCCGACCCTGCGGAGTTCTTGCAGCTCTACGAGCTGAGCATCGAGGCGGCCAACGGCGACAAAAAAGGCATGGCGAACTGGTTTCCCATGGCTCTCAAGGATGGCGCTCGCTCGTGGCTCCTGAACCTGCCCCCAGGCTCGATCTCCTCCTGGGATGAGATGCACGACCGCTTCGTCGCCAACTTCCAGGTCACTCGGGACCATCCTCCGGTCGCGAGTGACCTGCGCCGCATCAAGCAGCAGCCAGAAGAGACCCTGCAAAAGTACATCCAGCGCTTCAACAGCGTTCGCCTTAAGATCCCCAAGGTGACGGACGAAGCCATCATTTCAGCATTTTCTGATGGCGTCCGCAACGTCAAGATGAAGGAGGAGCTTGCCATCCACGAGGAGTTGTGCACGGCTTTGGAGGTGTTCAACCTGGTGACCAAGTGCGCAAGAGCTGATGAGGGGCGCCTTTCCCTTCTCGAGATCCCGGCTATCGACCTGGAGGAGAAGAAAGCCAAGGCCAAGGACGTGAAGCGCAAGGGAGTAGCCGTGCTCGCGGCGGAGCCAGATACGAAGCACGGTCGGGACCATCCCGAGTCGTCCAAGAGCAGCCGACCGTTTTGCGCCTTCCACAACGTACACGGCCACAACACTAACGACTGTCAAGAGCTCAGGGCCAATCGAGATGGATGCCTCGGTCGACTCCCCGAGTGCAGCGACCGGGGCTACGGCCGAGGAGGTGGACGAGGCGGAGGACACTGGGATGATCGCGGCCCCCGCCAGGAGTGGCGCGACCGGCCTCGCGAGGACCGCTGACAGGACCAGCCTCCTGAGGGCGCCTGGAGGGACCAGCCTCGCAAGGACCGCCCTCAGGGCAATGATGGTCTTCCTCCGCTGCCGCCGCCACCAAGAAGGAACGACGAGCACCATTAAGACGAGGGGGCTGGGGCCTCGAGGAACCGCGTGCTATCGCCTGCATCTTGGGCGGAGCTCAGGCCCCAGCCTCTCAGCGTATCTTCAAGCAGTTTGCTTGCGTGGTGACCACAGCCCTTCCCAGGCTTGAGGCCACGCGCCCGCTCAGGTGGTCCAAGTGCGCCACCACTTTCAGCTCGGCGGACCAGCTCAAGTGCGCGGCCACCGCTGGCACCCACCCAATGCTCTGCTCACCCATCATCAGCAACGTGCAAGTCACCAAGACCCTCATCAACGACGGAGAGGGGCTCAACGTCCTGTCCGTCAAGATGTTCGACAGCCTCCAAGTGACATACGATCAGCTTCAGCCTACCAAGCCCTTCTCAGGAGTGACCGACGGCTCCACCACCCCGATAGTGCAGGTCCACCTCCCTGTCAACTTCGGACAGCACGACAAGTACCACACCGAGCTCATCGACTTTGAAGTTGCTCACATCCGTCTGCCATACAAAACCATCCTCGGGTATCCTGCCCTAGCCAAGTTAATGGCAGTGACCCACCATGGCTACAACGTCCTCAAGATGCCAGGAAGCGGCGGGATCATCACCGTCCCCTGCTAAGAAAGACATGCAATGTGCTCCCTTGAGCGTGCCTTCCGAGACGCAACGATCGAAGACCCCGACAACAATGGAGCGCAGTACCCTCCTGAGGCCGTCCCCAACAACAAGAAGCAGCTACTCCGCACAGGGACTCAGGGGAGCGGCGTCTCTGGCAGTGCAACATTAGGATCGGCGCCTGCATAGGAACGTGCGCCCGACGCCCTCCTCGAACAGGGCTCGGGGGCTCTCTTCTGGAGGGCCACAGACCTAGCCAACATCATGAGGGAGGCGCTCGGGCACCACATGGAGGCGTGCTTTGCGGCACGTTTCCCTCATGAGGACACCGGGCGAGGAGCGCCCGTTGCTCAGGAGTTCATCACCAAGGCCACTCAGGAGATGCAGGATGCAAGAGCCATGCGCGGCGACCACCGCCCACCTAGCGCAGCTCCCCGTCCAGGCGAGGGTGGCGGGCTGCGCGTCTGCGTCGACATCCCAGGGCTCAACAGGATCGCATCTCAGGAGCTCTTCTGGCCTTCGCCCATGGGACGTTGCGAGGGCCCACCTCACAACTGTGTTCACATGCCATTTGACCTGCCGAGCGTCGCAGCCGCCTTCCAGCGCAACCTATGGAGCATCCTGGCGGGTCAGGAGGCCAGGCATCACGTAGTCCTGGCGGAGATGGAGACGGTCCTCGAGGAGCCGCCTAGACCCCCGGAGCCTCCTGAGGCTCAGGGCCCCGGTGGATCATGAGGAGCAACACATTTGTCGCACACCTTCAGCTACCCCGACATCTGATAGAGGCGAGGGTGTCCCGATCTTTCGATGAGATGATAACTATCGATTTGGTGGAGACGACTTTGACGATCCGACTACAAGCGTGCATGACGTTGCGCCTTAGCAATCGCTAAACCAATCTCCCGAGGTTACTGACGATGCTGGAAGCACGATCAGCCAGACCACGAAGGTCTATTCCTGCACGCAATCGAAGAACAAGCAAGAATATGATAATCCAATCTGAATATTGCGAATATGAATGAAGTATTGATAAAGGTGGGGATCCGAAAGCGGTCTTGGTCTGGTCGTTGGACACAAACGAAGTACACGAAGTTGCGTTAGCTAACTTTTAACTAAACAAATCCCAAGTAAAAAGCTACTAGGTGGATCTACTTATATAGGAGCAAGGGGTGGCGGCCAAGGAGGTGGGAGGACGTCCCAAGGCAGCCTAAAACCAACCCTAGGTCGTACAAGGCTCATGGGCCCAAGTGGAGGTGATGCAACACCTTTGGACTTGTTGTTTGACTCGGATTCTGCTGCAGCGTCAGATTGTTTCGTCCATATCTCAATGCTCCGGAAGAATTTAAAGATGAATCCAATTGGAGTGGAAAGAGGATGAAATCTACTTTCTAACAAAAAAAGAATCACCCAATTCCGAGTCCGTATGAAAAAGTTCTTGCCGTTTTGAGTCAGGTATGTCTGTGCAGTCCGAATCTGAATCCAGAACGTGAGAGACTTGGACTCTATCTTCTCTTGGCCCAAAAATGACGTGAAGGGACTTTTTGAACAGCACCTAAACTTCTCTTTTTCCCTTATCTTCATATGTGGATTGTACAAATGTCCCATACACCTGCAATTAGACAAAACACAAAAGTGTGTGAAGTATTTTTGTTCTGGATAATATAAATAGATTATTGAATAGTTGACACTAGAAATCACCTGACAAATATGCATGTTTGCAATATTTTTTGTCGTATCCAAGGTAGTCATGTCCTCATCATGCTCTCCTTTTTGAAAATAAAGCCGTACAGGCGTTGCTTAATCTGAAATATGGTCAACAAAAGAGACAAGGTGTACATGTTGTATATGTATATGTCATCAATTTTTACTTCCTGTGGAATTTGCACATATGACACATGTATACATGAGTAACTTTCATAGTGAATAAAATATAAAGCCAAAATATTATTACAAGAAGTAGAAGGCATGAAAGTATTGCAACTCAGTTTGCACATATAAGTGAAGCTCTTATTCATATGAAAAGATTGACAATATTCATCATTAAACCATCCCAATGTTGGTGAATAAACCTTACTTGCATCAAATTTACATGCTACAACATGCTTAAATAAGCAAACATGCAATAAGTCATTTGACACAGAATCATCACCAAGATTAGAGGTCATATCAAAATGATTAAACATTGGTTCTTTTGCATCAACAGTTAATTCATTGGGTGCACTCAAAATTGTTGGTATTTCAGTTGTTTGATCACATGACGCATTCATGACAGTAACATGATTCTCTAAAATAGGTGATGCGCTCAAATCAACAGGTAACTCAACACATAATGTATTCAAGTTAACTAGGAATGCATCATTCTCATGTGAAGTTATATCATCAATACCTTTACAGTTACCTTGTTGCAAAGATGTAGCTAATGTAGGTACAGATGATGGCAATGTACCATACTCTTGAGATGATGTCGCGCTCACAATCTGAGGTGTGGTTGCTCTAGTAGGTGCAACGGTGGAGGAACCAAGCGGTGGTGATGAGCATGAACTAGAATAGTAGTTCTTGTAGTCACCCAATGCATCCTCCTGTAACTGTCTCTCAAAGGTACAAGCACGAACATACATACCAGTAATACAACGAGGAATATACTGAAATCGTGCCTCAATATCATGGTTCAAACCACCAAAAATCTATTCATTGTATCATCCTCAGATTCTTCTATGTCACAATGATGCATATAAGATTTGAACTCTTGGTAGTAAGCATGAACAGTGTTGTTGCCTTGTTTAAATTATTCAAATTGCGAAGCAATTCACGACGATAGTAAGGAGGGAAAAATTGTTGTCTCATTACATCTTTCAAATCTTTCCAAGTTGTGGGTTGGTTATCAATGTTTTTTTACAATGCACACTCCACCAAACAGAAGCAAAACCAGTAAATGCTCTAGTGACAGCTCGTACTCGCTCAAGTTCAGAAAAGTCATGGTGACTAAAAACTTGTTCTACTTCAAACTCCCAAGCTAGATAAATAGCAGGATTAAATCTACCCTCAAATTACGGTAAAGAGATAACCTGACCATGTGCTTGTGTGTGTTGTCCGAACTCTCGTGATGGTGATGATGTGTCCGTCGTCCAAGAACTTCTGTCTCCGGAACCTGTCATGATTAGTAGAAACAAGAAACAAAATTCGAGAATAATGTTCCTATGAACTACTAGGATGTGGTTGTAAAGTGCTCATAATAAAGCAAATATCAATATCTTACAAGTTCTTACCATGCGGCAGGTGGTGACAGGCAACCAGCGGTGTCAAATAACTCCGAAGATTGTGTAAAGCGATTGCCAGGGGAACGTGCATATACATGATGTAGAAATATGTGGAGCTGGGTTGGCTATATATGGAAGCAAAAGATTAGCAATAATCAATTCAAAGATGCAATGTTGAATAAACGCTCAACGACGGTACTGTGCTGGTCCTAGGCTAGACCGGACTAGAGACGCGAGCCTAGAACACTAATGGGGTCACGGCATAGCACAACTAGCATCAATGAAGGATACTAAGTAGCTCTGGACAGCAAGATATAAGTGAAGATCACAATGGCAATAAAGATAAAGATGAAAAACAACTGCCAAGCAGGATATACAACAACTCTCTCTCCAACTTTCCTCTTGAAAAGATTGAGCCAATTTTTTGATCAATTTTTTCAAAGAATGCTACTAACTCAAGCTTTCTAATGCAAAAAGAATCACTCAATTCCGAATTGATATGAGGAGTCAAAGAATTCTAAAACTGGCCTGAAAAACTAGAACAAACTGTATGCGCGAACTTCGGAGGGAAAAAAGACCTATTTGGAAGCCGATTATGAGGCGCCAAATATTGAACGAGCTTCTGGAACTATTTAGATGCGGCTCGTCACTAGCTTTAATTTGAGTACTCGTGGAGCCAAAACGGACTTCGTGTGAAGCAGTTATGCCTGTTTGACTGAACAGTGCACAAAACAGGATCCAATCCGAATTCAACTACGAGATTGAGTCTAGATAGATCCAAATTTTGTTATTTTTTCTTCTCTCTTTTTTTTCCTCACACTTTTTTTCTCTTTTTCTTTCTCTTTTTTTTCTCTGGCCTTTTTTCCTTCTCTCTCTCTCTCTCTCTCTCTCCTTTTTCTCTTTTTTTTTCTCACTCGCTATTTCCAAACAAACTAGATAAGATGCAGATTGGATCAGGCGAAGATGTGAATGATCTCAACTATGATTAGACAATGAACGGTGGGTAGCACGTGGTGGAAATTGATGGATGGGTGGTGGACAACGGAAGGAATAATGATGCAGCGGCGGCGTGACTAATGTGAACAGAACTCGAAACTCTAAACGAACTAGACACTAGAGACCAGCAACTCGACACGACGATGCAACCGATAATTCAATAATGCAAACAATGAAAAGAAAATTGCAAAGGCTCAGACTGGCTTGGACAAAAGGATGAATAGATCTAACTTTTTTGTGGCTTTTTCTTGGACAATAGTTAAGAAAAAAAATCTAATCTAGGGAAAACTGGAAATTCTCACCGAGCAATCTGAAAACTGACGCCACTTGATAGAGGCGAGGGTGTCCCGATCTTTCGATGAGATGATAACTATACATTTGGTGGAGACGACTTTGATGATTCGACTACAAACGTGCATGATGTTGCGCCTTAGCAATCGCTAAACCAATCTCCCGAGGTTACTGACGATGCTGGAAGCACGATCAGCCTGACCACAAAGGTCTATTCCTGCACGCAATCGAAGAACATGCAAGAATATGATAATGCAATCTGAATATTGTGAATATGGATGAAGTATTGATAAAGGTGGGGATTCGAAAGCGGTCTTGGTCTGGTCGTTGGACACAAACGAAGTACACGAAGTTGCGTTGGCTAACTTTTAACTAAACAAATCCCAAGGAAAAAGCTACTAGGTGGATCTACTTATATAGGAGCAAGGGGTGGCGGCCAAGGAGGTGGGAGGATGTCCCAAGGCAGCCTAAAACCAACCCTAGGTCGTACAAGGCTCATGGGCCCAAGTGGAGGTGATGCAACACCTTCGGACTTGTTGTTTGACTCGGATTCTGCTGCAGCGTCAGATTGTTTCGTCCATATCTCAATGCTCCAGACGAATTTAAAGGTGAATCCAATTGGAGTGGAAAGAGGACAAAATCTACTTTCCAACAAAAAAAGAATCACCCAATTCGGAGTCTGTATGAAAAAGTTCTTGCCGTTTTGAGTCAGGTATGTCTGTGCAGTCCGAATCTGAATCCAGAACGTGAGAGACTTGGACTCTATCTTCTCTTGGCCCAAAAATGACGTGAAGGGACTTTTTGAACAACACCTAAACTTCTCTTTTTCCCTTATCTTCATATGTGGATTGTAAAAATGTCCCATACACCTGCAATTAGACAAAACACAAAAGTGTGTGAAGTATTTTTGTTCTGGATAATATAAATAGATTATTGAATAGTTGACACTAGAAATCACCTGACAAATATGCATGTATGCAATATTTTTTGTCGTATCCAAGGTAGTCATGTCCTCATCAACATCCCTTCGACAACGGAACCAGGTGACATTTTCCAAGTTTATTTAGCTGGGAGCGCCCCCCGGGCTGCATCATCCCCAGGCCGTGTGGACCTGCCCCTGCAGCATGTAGCCTTTTACGTCTTTAGCTTACTCTGCTAGGGGCGCCCCCTGGCTGCATCATCCCCAAGCCGCTTGGGTCCGACCCAGTGGCGTGTATCGTTCTCGCATTTACCTAAGCTAGTTCGCCTTCCATGCATAATCTATCTATGGTTATCACCTTCTTGATTGCCACCCACCATGGGAGTCGCGCGCCGATTGTCTTTCTTTAGGATCCTTCGCATAAGAAGGCTAGGCACGACGTCTATGCTCGGGCCCATCCCTGCAGCGTCGATAAATCCAAAGGCTGAGCTCTGTCTGGCGGGCCGGTCCCGTTCACGTCACCTCCTGGGCTCTTTGGTGCTTGGCCTTCTCATTTGATAACGTCAGGAGATACGTTCGGCGCAGGTTGTCTAACCATCTCGCAGGACCGCTGTGGTTAACAAGAACCAAGACCAGGCGCAACCTACCTTGAGGTAGGGCCTCGTGAGTCCCGTGCTGGCTCACGAGTGCCCAGACTCACCTCGTCTAGCCCTGTCGTGCAAGCCACGCATCACGGCGGGGCTGTACATGCCCCGGGGGCTCCACTCAGAGGGAGCCCTCACCCACGTACTAGTGGAAGCACCATGCTCTGTGCTGGCAGTCGACACTACCGAGGAGCGATTATGCCCGTGCAAGTGCGGAAGCGCTATGCTCCGCGCTCGTGATAAACAACTGAGGGCGGCCTCATGGCCGTATCAACCTCAGGGAGCCCTTGAGCTCAGTGTCTGGCCTCATCGCAACACCTCCCCTCAGTAGAGTCGCGCAAGGGGGCTAGGCACGTGGGCTGCGATCGGGTCACGCCCAAGCATACACCAACCTGCTAGGACCCCCGGACCTGGTCATCGCGCGCCAGCCAGAGCCGAGCCTCGGCGAGGGAAAAGGTACGAAGGTGGTTTGAGCATCAAGGGGGACTCCTGAGCATCGTGACTCAGGATCCTAACTAGCCACGTAGCCCCTCACTCCTTGCTCTCCTCCTGGTGATCTGGATGACCCAACAGCGGTTGAGGTATGCGCGGGGTCGGGCCTTGCCGACGTAGAACACTAGTCCTATTCCTGCATTTCCTTTCCATAAGTTGTTTGCGCATCAAGGGGGACTCCTGAGCATCGCGACTCAGGAGCCTCACTGGCCACGTAGCCCCTTACTCCTTGGTTTCGTCCTAGTGACCCGGATGACCCAACGGCGGCCGAGGTATGCGCGGGGTCGGGCCCTGTGGACGTAGAACAAAAAGCAAATGGGAAGGAAATCGCAAAATCTCAAGCAAATATTACTAGACATATTGTTCTCTCAATACCAAACGCAAGTTTAAACGCCCCCACAGGGCATGGTGCATATTACAGGAGTTAAACAGGAAAGGAGTCGCCAGCAAGTCATCTCGTCACCCCTGGACATCGCCGCCGTCGCCCACAAGGGATGCTTCTTCTTCAACAGCGTTGCCCTCACCTGCACCGCCCGCCGGAGTTGCAGGTTCAGCAGTACCGCAAGTCGAGGGCGAGGTGTCCAAGGCGCGGAACTTCCTCAGCAAGGCTTCCACCTGACCCTTCACGGCTTCAGCAGCAGTTGTGTAGCGCTCGGCGTCCATGGGCTCCAGCTGCTCGTCCAGGTGGGCGGCGGGATCACGAAGATGAAGGTGGCTGAAGACGCGCGTCAGCGTGGCCGATGAAAGAACGCGGGATTTCACCTCAGCCAAGGGGTCGATACCGTTCATGACCTCCTCAAGCGCCTCGACAAGATAAGGAAGAAGCTGGATGGGGCCCTCGTTGGCGGTAGCCAGTGGCTCCTCCAAGCCCTTCCCATAGAGCGATCGCAGCGCCTTGCGGGGACCTCTCCTTGAGGAGCTCAAAGGACGCACGGTCCTTGACCAGGACCTTCGCCTTGGCGCCATGTTCAGCCTTCTCCTCTTCCACCTTCTGCTCCAGCTTCTCCAGTCGGCGGTGCTCCACGGCCTACGCCTTCGCCAACTGCTCCAGCTCGGCGTCGCGACCCTTGATGGCGTCCTGTGGGGACCCCGACTCATAAGTCATGATAATCGAATGCACGTGTACAGTGATCCCAGAGATCAATGCTCACTGAACACACAAAAGCTGAATAACAAGAGTCTTACATCCATACATACCATCTTCCATAAATTATGAACATTATGGTCGAGTCTTGAGTATAACTTCGCAGCGAAAATCTTCATCGATAACTTGGACCCATGCCATCTGCCTTAACCCTACAGGCATTCTGACTAGGAAGCCTCCTAGCTCGCATGTTCGTCACCGAAGTATTCTTCATCATATCCTGTTCTTTCATGCCTGGCCAATAAAATAACCAGTGGCAAGCCAATGAGTACTTTGAATATACTCGCAAGCAACCCATGTTTTGGTTCAAGATACAACAATGCAGGATATAGGTAAATTTTTGCAGAAAGCTAGTTTTGTTGTGCTATGACATGTTCAACAGTTGGTAAAACATGCATCGTACGAATTCAAGTAACCATAGGGACTGGTTACAGATATCAACATAAATGGAGTGGGCATCAACCCAACTCAATCATGTCAAGTCCTTTGACTTGACCCAAGTAGTTCTTCCCACTTATCCAAACACACACACACTGGTTTGTAAACATGTGGACGTACCCCAAGAGCGGTTACGCAACTATCCTTGACTGTGGACACGGCTATTCGAATAGTTTTACACTCTGCAGAGGTTGCACACTTTACCCACAAGATCCGGGGAACTTCCGTGTCATCCACGACCCGTGATACCTCAAGTATCCAGGGTAAGCACCCGATCACTATCTTTCCCTAGACGACACTAAAATAGAGTCCACTCGATTGGTAGTAACCCCCGTGCCCAACATTTCACATCTTAAAATTGTGGAGCCTCGCTCCCATATTCATCACATACCACAAGCACGGGGTACCAACGGTGTGTCTGGTGCCCTGTAAAAACAGTCATGGCCACCCTACATGGCACGACCCCGTCCCAAGAGAGAGCACCAACTCTCCCTCGTCACTAGTAATGCGGGCTCCAAGCTAGTATCGGCCTAGGTAATCAATAATGCCCTTTCCAATACAAGGGTAGAGTGGTTGCACATGGAAGGTTGGAATAACGGTCGCAACTTAAACCAATTCATTTTTGAAAACAACACACACACTTGCCTCGTTACACCACTTCGTCATCAAGTGGTTACCCATCTCATTATCTCCCTCGGGCATAAGTGGCACCCGACCGGGTTTTCGAAAATTCTTTTGAAAATACTTTGTCTCCATCACCATGCATATTCCCGTCCCTTATTGCGTAGCAACTACTTTAGCATCCTATCTACTCCCACCGGCATAAACCTCATAAGAAGGTAGGGTCATGCAAAATGCAAGTATCAACGAGGAAGTAACGGAGGCAAACCACCCCAAGTGGTCACCTCATCATCATGACTCCGATGCAAGCAATAAAAGTGTTATATGACATGCATAAAAAGTGTTTCATATACATGGTCAAAGGGTTGCTTGCCTATTTTTAACAAAGTCTTCGAGGTCTTCAAATATCTCTGGTCCAACTCCAAGCATTTCGTCTACTTCATCAACTGTCGTCGAAAGCAACCATAATAAGCAACACAACAAGGCAAAAATAAAAGTGCTCTAAAAATATGGATTTGACTTTTCTAGGACTTCCCTGGTCATATGAAAATAACCAGAGTGGTTTCATTGTAATTGGATTAGTGGATATTTATGAACATTTCAATATGCTGGAACCTATGGATCTATGGTTTTGCAAGAAGTGTACAGAAATATATTTTTTTAAATGAGAAAAGGCACCTATTTAACTAAGAATGATTTTAGAAGCATCTAGGATTTGGTTTCACTGGCTTTGGAGTTCAAATGAATATTCTATGGACTTGCAAAGTTGACAAATGTGAAGAAATGGCTCATTATTTTGTGGGGCACTAAAAGTATTAATAAAAATTTTCATAACCTAAGTTATGAACTTAGATGTATCTGGAAATTCGAATCATGGCATTTGGATCGAATTTGGGCCCTCTGTGATTTTCTAAAGTTTATGACAAAAACGGAAAAATGGGATTTGTTAATTATTTGTGAAAGAAATATTTCTAGAAAAATGTGCAAATAGCACCATGAGATAGGGCATGAATTCGGAAACTACTAGAAATTTGGATCATCAAATTTGGAGTTAATTTTAATTATTTATGGATTTTACAAATTGTACAGAAAAGAAAAAGGAAAAGGTTTTTACCCAAACGGGCTGGACCTGAGCGGCAACAGCGTGCACTGGGCGAGGCTTAACGACAGGGCGCCACTGGGCCGGCCCAGCAGCTCAGCCACGCGTGTTGAGGGGGGTGACGTTGAAGGCGGCCCAGGGGAGTAAGCCTTCGCTGCGGTGAAACGGTTCCGACTGGATCTGTTTCCACTTAAACGGACAGGCCCGCCTGCTGGGTCGCTGACGCCTGGGGCCCTGCGGCAGGTCGCCTTTGACCTACCGCGCGGCGAGACGGGAAGCAGAGGAGGCGAGGCCGAGCGGCGCCAGCATTCTCCCCAGCGGCACCGGCAACCTCCGGCGATGCCCTGCATACCGGCGGGTTGAGGAGGCCGCACCGCATCCGCCGACGTGCGCCATGTCCGCAGGGGTGGTCGGATGCAAGCGCACCATCGGTCGTGGCGGGCGAGGCCGGCGGTGGTGATGGAGCTCGATGGCACAACCACGGGGAGGAGAGAAAGAAGCACTGGAGGGTCCCATCGTGTTGTTGGAGGTGCTCTGGTGTTGTCTAGAGGGGAGGACAAGGGGTGGTGGGTGCGAATTTAGGCGGAGGCCGACGGCAAGGCTCCGGCCATGGTGGAGGATGGTGAGCGCGAGGAGGGGAGTGGGTTGGTCCAGGGGTTGCACGGGAGGGAGAGAGAGCCAAAGGAGTAGAGAGGGGGCTCGGGGTGGCCTTAAGTAGCTGACCCGTGGCTCACCGTGGACGCGGCGCACGGGTGGCCGTGGCAACGGCTCGGGTGGCAAGGGGAGAGAGCGAGGAGTTGTCTGCGGTGCTCGTGGGGGTGGAGTAGGGCGCCAGGAAGAGAAAGAGGGAGCGGGGCGAGCTCTGGGTGGAGCCGCGAGCTCGCACGCACATTGGCGGGCTCGGGCGTCTCTGGGCACGGGCAGGACAGAGAGGGAAAGGAGGGGACCAACGCGGTGGTGTGTTGCAGACGTCGAGGCACATCGACTGGCGCAAGGGGGAGGCTCGAGGTGGTCGAGGGACGCGGCATCAATGGTCGAACGCCCTGCCAGGCACTCTAGAGCATGTTTCTGGCCGGCATCCACGGCTTTTCCGCACGCACCCGCGCGTCCACTTGTGTCTAGGGACTGCAAGGGGGAGTAAACAATGTGGAATTGGCATCGGATGCCCTGGGGATCCACCAGAGGAGAGAGGGGGTTGAGAGAGAGTGGGAATGATGATGTCCAGAGAGGGAAAATGGGGTTATCACCCCCATATGGTGAGTTGGTCCTTCCTCCATCAAATACTAACACGTAAGGGGCTCGCGTCGGCATTCACACACCGTGTCATGCAATTGGTTGAGGGATGCCAAATGGCCATTAATGTTAACAGAGAGGTTCGTAATTTCTTCAAAAATTAAAGAGGATTGCATCAGGGTGATCCTATCTCTCCCCTGCTTTTTGACATTGTGGCTGACTCACTTTCAACAATATTAGACAAAGAGAAGACCTCTGGGGACCTGAAGGATCTGCCATTTATAATACGTTGATGATATGATGCTCCTATTCGAGCTAGATCCGCATAGTATTGCCACAATTAAAATCATCTTAGTATGCTTTGAGGACATGTCGGGTATGAAGATAACCTTGGCCAAAAGTGAAGTTTTCCCATTAGGTATGTCAGTAGAGGAGGGAGAACGGATGGCTAACCACCTCAACTGTAAACAAGGAAAATTCTCTATCTCCTACCTAGGTGTGTTGTGCATGGACATACCCCTCACCGAGACGAACTGGGATCCTACGGTTCAGAAATTTGTTCACCATTGTGACCCTTGGCAACGGAAATTAATGTCCTCTGCAACTAGGCTTACCCTAACTGACGCCTGCCTTTTGGCAGTCCCCACTTTTGCTATGGGCCTTTCCTGCTTGGGGAAGGAATCCATGTCAAGTTTGACAAAGTTAGAGCCCACTTTTACTGGGAGGAGGATCGCAAAAAAACATAAGTACCACATGATCAAATGGGCAGAACCCCATGAGGTGGCCTAAGCATAACTAACATCAAACTCGTGAACCTAGCGGTTATTGTTAAATGGATCTGTAAATTATCGCAAAATGACCAAGGTCATTGGGCTCGCATTCTTAAAGCTAACTACTTCCCTGAGTGTTAGGTATGGCGCAAGAGCGCCAATGGTGGTCGTTCTCTCATGAATTGGCAAAGGGTGTGCCGCCTATTGCCCCTTAGTTGCCTTGGAATTCATGACCTGCAGATCTCAATGATAATGCTGCATGCTAGGTGGCTCTGTCTATAGAGAACCGAGTCATCTAGGCTGTGGCAGCACCTTCACATCCCATGTGTCCCAAAAGTAGATGCTGGTTTTTGTGCTACTACAATTTTGACCTTGGGAGACGACAAATCTTGTCAGTTCTAGGAAGACCACTAGGTGGACGACGCCCGCATCTCTGGAATTGCTCCATTGATCTTTGCCAAGGTGCCACGGTGGATCAGAAAAACTCGTTGTGTCCATGCTGTTGCGTGCTTGGGTGCTAGACATTTGTGGCGCACACGGGCCAATGACCTTATCCAATAAGTGGTCCTTTAGCATCGCCTCTGCCACTTTATCCTCTACGATGTGCGAGACTGCATCTCCTGGCAATAGACAACTCCTACATGTATACCGCTAGACCCTGGTACCGTGCAACCTTCGATGGATCCATTGTCATCCCCTTATGGAAGTTGAACTAGAAACCTTGGGCACAACTCCGCGTAAGGATATTTGTTTTGCTGGCCCATCCTGGCCGATGTTGGGCCTCGGATCGCCTTGCTCACGGATTTCTCCCTCATATTCCGTGTTGGTGTGAAATCCGCCAGACCTCGTTGTAGGGGTCCCGAGATGTGGATCTCAGATTGATAGTAACAGGAACAAAGGAGATGGTATTTACCCAGGTTCAGGCCCTCTTGATTGAGGTGAAACCCTACATCCTGCTCTTGTTAATATTGATGGAGATGTATTGATAGAGGCGAGGGTGTCCCGATCTTTCGATGAGATGATAACTATCGATTTAGTGGAGATGACTTTGACGATCCGACTACAAACATGCACGACGTTGCGCCTTCGCAATCGCTAAACCAATCTCCTGAGGTTACTGACGATGCCGGAAGCACGGTTAGCTGACCACGAAGGTCTATTCCTGCAAGCAATCGAAGAACGAGCAAGAATATGATAAAGCAATCTGAATATTGCAAATATATATGAAGTATTGATAATGGTGGGGATCCGTAAGCGGTCTTGGTCTGGTCGTTGGACACAAACGAAGTACACGAAGTTGCAATGGCTAACTTTTAACTAAACAAATCCCAAGGAAAAAGCTACTAGATGGAACTACTTATATAGGAGTAAGGGGTGGCGGCCAAGGAGGTGGGAGGACGTCCCAAGGCATCCTAACACCAACCCTAGGTCGTACAAGGCTCATGGGCCCAAGTGGAGGTGATGCAACACCTTTCGACTTGTTGTTTGACTCGGATTCTGCTGCAGCATCAGATTGTTTCGTCCATATCTCAATGCTTCGGACGAATTTAAAGGTGATTCCAATTGGTTTGGAAAGAGAATGAAATCTACTTTTCAACAAAAAAAGAATCACCCAATTTGGAGTCCGTATGAAAAAGTTCTTGGCGTTTTGAGTCAGGTATGTCTGTGCAGTCCGAATCTGAATCCAGAACGTGAGAAACTTGGACTCTATCTTCTCTTGGCCCAAAAGTGACGTGAGAGGACTTTTTGAACATAACTTAAACTTCTCCTTTTCCCCTATCTTCATATGTGGATTGTACAAATGTCCCATACACCTATAATTAGACAAAACACAAAAGTGTGTGAAGTATTTTTGTTCTGGATAATATAAATAGATTATTGAATAGTTGGCACTAGAAATCACCTGACAAATATGCATGTATGCAATATTTTTGGTCGTATCCAAGGTAGTCATGTCCTCATCATCCTCCCCTTCTTGAAAATAAAGCCGTCCTCGGCGTTGCTTAATCTGAAATGTGGCTAACAAAAGAGACAAGGTGTACATGTTGTATATGTATATGTCATCCATTTTTATTTCCCTTAGTTTTTGCACATATGACACATGTATACATGAGTAACTTTCAAAGTTCAAAAAATATAAAGCCAAAATATTATCACAAGAAGTAGAAGGCATGAAAATATTGCAACTCAGTTTGCACATATAAGTGAAACTCTTATTCATATCAGAAGATTGACAAAGTTCATCATTAAACCATCCCAACATTGGTGAATAAACTTTAATAGTTTCAGTATTACATGCTACAACATGTTGTAATAAGCAAACATGCAACAAGTCATTCAACACAAAATCATTATCAAGATTAGAGGTCATATCAAAATGATTAAACATTGGCACAATTATTTTCAAACGTAGTTGATCCAAATTTGTTTTAGTGCCTGATTCACATGGTTCTTTCACATCAACGGTTAATTCAATGGGTGCACTCAAAATTCTTGATATTGCAGTTGTTTTATCACATGGCAAAGTCAAATCATCAGCATAATCATCTAAAATAGGTGGTGTGATCAATGTAGTGGCTAGAGCATCACATGGTGTATTTGAATCGACAAGGCATTCATCATTCGCATGCGAAGTTAGAAGATCAGTACCTTTGTCATTACCTCGTGTTATCAACTCAGACGATGTTGGAACTCTCAGCAGTGACGGGTCATAATATGGAGCTGATGCAGTGCTCACAACAACGGATGTTGTTGTCATAGTAGGCGAAGTGGTAGAAGGAAGGACCGTCTCAACTCGTTGGATGTGCACCTTATGCTTGTTTGTCTTGTGGGCATCACGCCTCTTTATTTCCTGTTCAGCTTTGCAAGCAAGATGAAACAAATGGTCCATAGGATAACATTCTTCATGAATTAGTATCTCCTGAATATCACGGTTTAATCCTCCCCAAAATCTATCCATAAAATCTTCTTCACTTTCCTCTAAAAAGGAATGCAACAATGTAGTTTGTAAATCATCATAATATTTTCTTACAGTGTCACTACCTTGTTTTAAATGTTGTAGTTTTTTAATCATGCCACGAGTATCATAAACATCGACGAATCTATCTCTCATGACAAGTTTTAAATCATCCCAAGTAGTAGGTACATAATCTGGGTATAACCGACAATGTTCACTCCACCAAACAGTAGCAAAACTAGTGAAAGAACCAACCGCAAGCTTAACTTTTTTATGTTCCGAAAAATCATGGGAAGCAAATATAACATTTATTTCGAACTCCCATTCAATATATAAATCAGGCTTAAAACGACCATTAAAAGGTGGCATGGAAACAAAAACCTGATTGTGCGTATTCTTATGGCTTTGCACCTCTTGTGACGGTGGTTGTATTTTCGGAGCTGGAGGCACGTCTCCCATGATTGATGAAGCCCAACTGACTCTGGAACCTGCCATATTTAGTAGAAAAACAAGAAACAAAATCCGAGAATAATGTTCCTATGAACTACTAGGATGTGGTGGTAAAACGCTCACAGTATAGCAAATATCAAAGTCTTACAAGTTCTTACCATGCAGCAGGTGGTGACCGGCAACCAGCGGTGTCAAATAACTCCGAAGATTGAGTAAAGCGATTGCCAGGTGAGCGTATGTATACACGGTGTAGAAATATGTGGAGCTTGGAAGGCCAAATATATGATAGCAAAAGATCAGCAATAATCAATTCAGAGATGCAATGTTGAATAAACGCTCAACGACGGTACTGTGCTGGTCCTAGGCTAGACCGTGCTAGAGACGCGAGCCTAGAACACTAAAAAAAATCACGGCGCGACGCGTAACAAAGGCGGAGCACACTCTGAATATCTGTTTTTTCTCCTTTTTTCACGGAGTTTTTTTTCACTTTTTTTCCTCTTTTTTTTCTTTTTTTTCTCTCACTTTTTTTTCTTTTTTTTTCTTTCTCTTTTTTTTCACAAACAAGCTAGATAAGATGCAGATTGGATCTAGTGATGACGCGAACGACCTCAAGTATGATTATGACAATGAATGATGGGGAGTACGTGGTGGAAATTGATGGATGATGGTGGTGGACAGCGGATGCAATAATGACGCGGTGGTGGTATATGGCAATGACAATGAAGATGGTGCGGTGGTGGCGTGACAAACTATGAACAGAACTCGAAACTCTAAAGGACTAGACACTAAGACCAGCAACTTGACACGACGATGTAACCGCAAATTCAACAAAACAAAACACTAAAAAGATTATGCAAAGGCTCAGACTGGCTTGGACAAAGGATGAACAGATCTAACTTTTTTTGTGTGGCTTTTTCTTGGACAATAGTTGAGAAAATAAATCTAATCTAGGGATAACTAGAAATTCTCACCGAGCAACCTGAAAACTGATACCACTTGATAGAGGCAAGGGTGTCCCGATATTTCGATGAGATGATAACTATCGATTTAGTGGAGACGACTTTGACGATCCGACTACAAACGTGCATGATGTTGCGCCTTCGCAATCGCTAAACCAATCTCCTGAGGTTACTGACGATGCCGGAAGCACGGTCAGCTGACCACGAAGGTCTATTCCTGCAAGCAATCGAAGAACGAGCAAGTATATGATAAAGCAATCTGAATATTGCAAATATATATGAAGTATTGATAATGGTGGGGATCCGTAAGCGGTCTTGGTCTGGTCGTTGGACACAAACGAAGTACACGAAGTTGCAATGGCTAACTTTTAACTAAACAAATCCTAAGGAAAAAGCTACTATATGGAACTACTTATATAGGAGTAAGGGGTGGCGGCCAAGGAGGTGGGAGGACGTCCCATGGCAGCCTAAAACCAACCCTAGGTCGTACAAGGCTCATGGGCCCAAGTGGAGGTGATGCAACACCTTTCGACTTGTTGTTTGACTCGGATTCTGCTGCAGCATCAGATTGTTTTGTCCATATCTCAATGCTCCGGACGAATTTAAAGGTGATTCCAATTGGTTTGGAAAGAGAATGAAATCTACTTTTCAACAAAAAATAATCACCCAATTTGGAGTCCGTATGAAAAAGTTCTTGGCGATTTGAGTCAGGTATGTCTGTGCAGTCCGAATCTGAATCCAGAACGTGAGAAACTTGGACTCTATCTTCTCTTGGCCCAAAAGTGACGTGAGAGGACTTTTTTAACAGAACTTAAACTTCTCCGTTTCCCCTATCTTCATATGTGGATTGTACAAATGTCCCATACACCTACAATTAGACAAAACACAAAAGTGTGTGAAGTATTTTTTTTCTGGATAATATAAATAGATTATTGAATAGTTGACACTAGAAATCACCTGACAAATATGCATGTATGCAATATTTTTGGTCGTATCCAAGGTAGTCATGTCCTCATCATGTATCGAGTAAAAGCTTGATCTACCTCGAGATCGTAAGTTGTGTTCTAACTCTAGGGCTAGGTGAATGTAGTTGTGATTCGGTCCCCTCTACGGGCTAAATCCCTTGGCCTATATACACGCCAGGTAGGGCATCTACGGTTACATGGTCGGTATCCAGGGGATCGCATGGACGTGGCAGGAAATGTCCTGGAGTATACGTCAAGTTTTTGCTAGAGGAAGTCTTGATCACGCCTAGGCTCACAGCTTCTGGAGTCCACCTAGAAGAGAATGAGGGCCCACCGGCTCATCTGGAGGCTATAGGCCGGCCGGATTAGTACCCCTATATCCAGGACATCGTTAGTAGCCCTTGAACTGGTCTTCGACGCCGAGCACGATATTCTCAAACTTCAGCTCTAGAGTCTTGGCTCGACAGGCGAGTTCCTTCTCAATACCTTCCTTAGTTGGGCTATGAGGTCTTTGGTCTTATAGATGGTTTTGCTCGAGGCCTGGTCCACTACACGTGGTGCAAAATCCTTGACCTCGATCGTCGTGTGTTTTGGGGGAATCGAGTCACTTTATGGTGGGACGTTGAAGCGTCAACCTTTTTCCCTCTTATTTATAACCACATAATCTAGGGTTAGAATAGAGCGCATCTCGGCCTTGTCCTTACAAATCTTCTCGTACTTTCTCCTCTACTCCCTGGTCCAACCCCGAGAGTCTCAATAATGGCGAGTAACGTGGGTTCCTCGAGGCAACCTCATGGTCCCGTCAAGGGTGACTGGGGGAGCTGCTCCATCCCTTGTCTCCAACTAGAGCACCTGGCCACCCAGGGCTATTTGCTAGATTCAGATCTAGCCTCTACTCGCCCGAGATTGACATCCATGAATGGGCAAGCACTTGTAGAAAGCCATCCATCCCCACGCGAGAGTGAACTTGTATGCTTTGTTCTCTTCCTTCTCCATGGCCTGGGATTTCCAATTCGCCCCTACCTAAGGGGTTTGCTCAAGTTCTATGGGCTCCAACTTCACCACCTCACTCCCAACTCAATCTTACATATCGATGGGTTCGTCGCCCTTTGCGAGATGCACCTTGGATGCGAGGCACACTTCGGGCTCTCCCTGATGTACTTTTGCATTATGCCCTACTCCCGTACCGAGGTGTTGTACGAGGTGGGAGCTGCCGAGGTCTGCCAAATTGAAGGGACCGACTACCCTCCAGGTGCTCCTCGGGAGGATACTGACTTCTGGGTGTCAGAGTGGTTTTATATAGACGACGTCCCTCTATATGACCCAGTTTGGCCCGGGCTCCTTGCTTTCTCTTCAGAACCCCCAAAGAAGCGCTACAGCTGGAAACCGTGAACTGCTGCGTAGGAGGATGATACCAACGTAACCTGCCTGGCAGCCCAAGTAAAGCTGCTGACAAATACTGGCCTCACCATTATACATGTAATGGCCACAGCGAATGACAAAAGATCCCAACCACTTCGGCAACGGCCACACTTGCAGTGCATCTACAATGCAATCAGCGACACCTCCTGATTTGTCCGAGCAAACCTTGATGACCCCATGGTCTTTGGGACTGCTCTAGCCGGATTTATCAAGGATCGGCAAAGGAGTTTGCAAGACGGCAGTTCGGCGACGGGTTGTCTGATTACAATCATGCAGAGATAGTAAGTTTCCTTACCCTTATTATTCATCCGAGTTGTTTTGTGGTTAATTCCCCTTACCGGCCCTTTACTGAACCTGGACAGACATGGAGGCGCTGGGTCGAGACACTAAGCAGCCATGCGCCTGAACCAGAGACACATCACTGGGCAGATGTCCCTCTCTTTAATGAGGACGAAGAGATGTCCCTCATATATGAAGAGAGGAAATTCTACCTGGAGAGTCTTGATGGCTTGAGGGTTGCCATCACTCCGGACATGCCAAAAACACGGATGGCCTCCTCGGTAAAGCCCCCCTCCTCTAATCAACAGAGAGCCTCTCGTTCCGAAGCTCCTAGTCCTCTGACTTCTACTCCAAAAGGACGGCGTGCAAAATGTCCGTGTGGAGAACCGGCCCCTCAAAGGAGCCCTCTGCAGGAGACGCCAGGAGCTCGGGTGCATAGAGCAACCGTGGAGGCAGGCCGAAATACTTCCTCGACTCACTCGTATTATTACTGCATTTCCGAGAGTAACTTATCACGGATCTTAATTATTACAATCTTGTCATGGGCAGCCCATCCCTCCTCCGATAACGGAGGGCACAAGAGTCAACAGGACGTCGGCTCTGAATAGTAGCACAAGACGCCTTCCCACCTTGGGGGCGCTTCCGAGTCACCTCAGCCAGCGGATTCAGGGACCTGTTCGGCCACCACCTCCGAGTTCCAGAGCGCCATGAGCCACCGATGATGGAAGGCCTCTTTAAGGGATTCCACCTTTACTAGCCAAGAGTTTAATGCTCTTAGTTTGGTGGATGCCTACCTCGGAGTGACCAACTCTGTATTTGAAGAGGCAGTGTGTGTTTTATTAGAGGGCTTGCATGTAAGGTTTTGTCCGAAGCCACATTATTTCGGCCATATCTTGTGTTGGTCGTAATTTGTTTACCTAAAAGCAAACTTAATCTGTCGTGCCTGGCAGTAGCCCCTAAGGCTTGGTATGGAAACTAGTGGTTGTAGTAAGGCTAAGTGAAGGTAGCTCCTTTTATAGGGAGCCCGGGAGAAAAACAATCAACTGGTTGAGGTACTCAACTAGATGAAGGGGAAGCTGAACACTGCTCTAGCCGAAGTGGAGCATGTAAAGGAATTTACCTGAGAAACATATGGTAAGTCATTATGTTTTACCTGACGTGTTTGTGGTTCAATTATCCGAAAGTCACATGACATGGTGTACTTCAGCAGCTCAAGTCCTTGGTCACCTCAAAAGGGGTCTCAAACAGACACGCGAAGATTTGCATTATGTAGACT
Organism: Aegilops umbellulata; assembly: GCA_032464435.1. Lineage (NCBI taxonomy): Eukaryota > Viridiplantae > Streptophyta > Magnoliopsida > Poales > Poaceae > Aegilops > Aegilops umbellulata. Next base: position 187,104,635 of record CP136055.1, read on the forward strand.
CGTAGCGGCAAGCTGGCCAGCACGTGGTAACCTAAAGAAGGGAAGACACAAGAGCGCTGAGAGCTGAAAATGCCCGACAAGTGCAGGAGATTGAGAATCTCAAAGCACAACTGGCTGCCGCCCAAGCGAAAGAGCGACACACAAATGAAGCAGTCTTTGGTAACCTTATGTATCCATTCGAAGATGGTTTCTTGGTTGAGATATAATCGGCAGGTTAATATGTGTTTTCATGGCAGTTTCCCTCGCCAGTCAGCCCCTTGAGGCTACTGAACCATTGCCCGAAGACGCCATCACTCATCTTGTCGTGGTGCATGAATATGCTCGGAAGGCGATGAAGGCAGTTTATAAGGTGTTATAGCCCGAGTGATGAGGACATCAATACCATTGTTACACCCACAGCCCCTACTGCTATACATACTGGACCAATTACTAGAGCTCGTGCACGCCAATTGAATTATCAGGTACTTTCGTTTCTTGGTAATGATTCTAATGTTCATGAGAATATGATGCTGCCTAAATTGGATACATTTGTTTTGCTCACAAGTGAAGGGCCTAGCTTGGAGAAGGATGATCATTGGAGCAAGAACAAGCATGGAGTTGATGGCATGCGCAAGGGCGACAAGAACAGAGTTTCAAGTGATGATTTCACGACTTTTAAGCCACCATAATGAGTGCATGAAGCCTTGGACAAAATATACAAGATGCCACTTCATAATTTTTGTCCAGAGGCTATTCTAGGTGCTGCATCACCTTCTTTTTGGGCCAGGCCCATGTAATTTCGAAATACTTCAATATAGGTTGTTCTTAGAGTCCGTACGTGGGGGGAAAGAAGAGTTAGGGTGGGTTTCGGACCCCTCCTCCAAGGGCCACGAAATTCCCCCCTCTTCCTCTATATATACAGCCCCTAGGGCATCGTTTAGACTTTGGGTTTTGTTTAGATTAAAAGTTCGCCATAGCTGCAACTTCGCGTACTTCGTTTGTGTTCAACGACCAGACCAAGGCGTCACAGAACCCCACCTTCATCAATAAAGCTTTCCTCTTTTATCCGCAATATCTAGATTGCAATCTTAGTTTCTTGCTTGTTCTTCGTTTGCCTGCAGGAAACAGACCTTCGTGGTCAGGTTGATCGTGCTCCGGCGTGGTCAATAACCTCTCGGAGTTGGTTTATCGATTGCTAAGGCGCGACGTCCTCGCACGTTCGTAGTCGGATCGTCAAAGTCGACTTCCTCCAAAACGATAGCCACCATCTCATCGAAAGACAGGACACCTTTGCCTCTATCACCAAGGAACAGCATGTGCCCGAAAATATGGCGGTCCTTGCCGAGCGTTTGAAGAGAGCTCGATGCTAAATTCAAGCCTAGAAGATATCGGCATGCCGCGAGGGGGCGAGGGAGGCCTGGGGCATGGTAAAGATGCGGTATACCGGCGAGGAGACAGCACGTCTGGCCGAGGTAGGGCCCATGGGACCTGATGGGAAAGAAATACCAACAAGCCTTATATATGAAAATGTCATGCCTGTCACTCACTTTTCAAAGAAAGACTATGCCCTAGATGTCTTAATAGGTGGGCTGGACCAAGTGTAGTTGAGTGTTTCGAGTATGACTCTATGTATTAAAGTACTTTACGTCATTAATCATTCTGCACATCTGAACTCTGTTAACCAGCCATCAGTTTCTACCTCCCCTTCCAGTGGTCGAGGAGCGACCCTTACTACCAGCCGACGTAATCGGTCTAGATGTTTCGGGGACAAGGGAATCTGGCTATTTGGTTCGAAAGACAAGAGTGGGTTAGAAAGTTATGTTATATTACTTTTTAACATAAGAAACATCTTCCGAGAAAAATAGTTCTTCCAACAGTTCCTTTCCTCGGGTTATTTTGTCAAGCACTTTTGTCCGAATATGGGTGACCTCAGGGGTAAAACCACTGGTCAGGGTTTAAAAGACCCCCCCCCCCGATTATATTCATGTGTCATGGCTGACTAATTCGAAAAGTTAAGAATGCTAGCTTTTGGATTTATTCGTCTGAGGTACTGCTCTGGATTAATCGGGATTAACGATCACAGTGTTGCTCCTGTTGCCCCTTAACTGAATAATCAGGAACATAAGGGGCAAGCACAGGAGTCCGGCAACCCAGCTTGGCCAAATCTTAAGTCAATTTGATGCATATTTTGACTTTAGTGATAATATGGTATAAGAGATGGGATCAACGCACATTTTGAAAATAGCATGCTGTATTCCGTCATGGACTTGAAGGGAAGGCATCTGAAAGATGCCACCGAGGTGGCCGAAAAAACAAAGTAATGCTAAATGCATAAAAGGTAAAGAAAAAGTATGTACATAGGGAGAGGTGTGCCAGGGGTTAGCCGTAGAAATATCGGAGCAGTGCGACATACCAAGGATTGGGTTCTAGGTGCCCATCCATTGGATCTCAGATTCGATAAGCGCCTCCAATCAGGGCCTAGTCTATGATAAATGGACCATCCCATTTAGGTGAGAGCTTGTGACTCTGCTTTGATACGTCCATTTTGCATCATGTTTTCCTACTTTTACTTATAGTTTTTTATTCAATATTACACTTTGTGGAGTAATTCTAATGCCTTTTCTCGCATAATATGCAAGCTTTACACAAAGAGGGAGAATACGTGCAGCTGGAATTCCGGACCTGAAAAAGCTATGTCAGAGATACCTATTCTACAGATCTCTAAATGAGCTGAAATTTGAAGGAGGATTATTTGGAATATATGAAAAATATTGGAGAAACGAAATAACAGAGGGGGGACACCCAGGAGCCCACTAGGCACCATGGCGCGCCTGCCCCTGGCACGCCCTGGTGGGTAGTGGGGGCCCTGGCCCACCTCCGGTTCCTATCTTCTGGTACATAAGGTATTTCAACCTAGAAAAAAGGAGAGGACTTTTGGGACGGTCCGCCGTTGCCTCGAGGCGGAACTTGGGCGGCGGAGCGATTTCGCCAGGGACACTTCCCTCTAGGATGGGGAAATCGAATCCATCGTCATCACCAACAACCCTCTCACCATGGGAGGATCAATCTTCATCAACATCTTCACCAACACCATCTCATCTCCAAACCCTAGTCCATCTCTTGTGTTCAATCTTGAATCAAAACCTCAAATTGATACCTGTGGGTGACCGGTAGTGTTCCTTACATCTTGTAGTTGATGCTAGTTGGTTTATTTGGTGGAAGCTTATATTTTCAAATCCATTATGATATTTATTACTCCTTTGAACTTGAGAATGAATATTATTTGTGAGTAGTTGCTTTTGTTCTTGAGGACACGGGAGAAGTCATGTTGCAACTAATCGCGTGAATTTGATATTTTGATGATATGTATGTTGTGATTTCCTTAGTGGTGTCATGTGAACGTTGACTACATGACACTTCACCATATTTGGGCCTAAGGGAATGCATTGTGGAGTAGTTATTAGATGGTGGGTTGCAAGAGTGACAGAAGCTTAAACCCTAGTTTATGCGCTATTCCATAAGGAGCTGATTTGGACCCACATGTTTAATGCTATGGTTATATTTTATCTTAATTCTTATTTTGTAGTTCCGGATGCTTGCAAGAGGGGTTAATCATAAGTGGGAGGATTTTTCAAGTAAGAACTGCACCCAAGCACCGGTCCACCCACATAACAAATTATCAAAGTAGCGAACGCGAATCAAACAAACAAACATGATGAAAGTTACTAGATGAAATTCCCATGTGTCCTCGAGAACGTTTTACTTATTATCAGAGACCGTTCCTGTCGGTGTGGAACGACACCTATGGGATCACAAAAATCCCTACTACGGTTGCCGGGCTGCAGAGTTGCAAGGAGAGCAGGGATAGTAGACACCACAAGGATCGTTTACCCAGGTTCAGGCTGTGAGGATGCGTAAAACCCTAGTCCTGCTTTAGTGGGTGTATTTCTGAGAGTTCTTGAGCTCTCGAGCCAGCTGTGGTTAGTGCGTGGTTCGAAAGAGCCGAATCCTTCTCCAGTATGCCATGGGACTCCTTTTATAGTTGGAAGGGGCTGCCACAGTGACACACAGGAGGTGGAAAGGCGTACAGTGCCCTGAGCTTATCGCCCGTATTACAGGACAAAATGCATTTATGTGTAGCTTAGGTGTCCCCTTGCTTTATCGGGGACGGGGGTGAGGCCTGTCCCATCCGTCGCCGCTCCTCCTCGTCTTGACACACGCCCTGGCCAGTGGGGTGCGTGGCGCCATGTAGGCAGTTAGGCAGCTGAGGTGGCGCGGTGGCGGAGCCTCCACGAAGATGAGTTGGCCTGGGAGCTGCATGTTGCCACGCAGGTGCCCGCCTAGCTGGTTGGGCTAGCAGCTGCATGTGAAAGGCGGTGGAAGCTTGATTGGTGCGGGTTTGGCGGTGGCCCCGCTGGCGTCCTTGATGAGGGCCTTGCCGGGGGGCCCGGCAAGGGTCTTCCGCGGCGTGCAGTCGTCCCCGGCAAGATCTTCCTTGGCAAGGATCTTGCCGAGAATCGTCGTCTTCTAATCCTCATCTGATCTTGAATATGTCTTCAAAAAGATCTGCATGCCACCCCAGAGGTGGCTTCCCGAGCTCTGGCCCCACGTTGATGATGGCGGCGGGGGCCGCGGGCTCAAGGGTGGCTCGCTCTGTTGGCGTGGGGCGAGTTGCCCCGACAAGGGTCTTGTCGGGGCCGCTGAGGCCGCCCGACAAGGGTCTTGCCATGGGAACCTGCTTCGTCCCTCTGCTCTTTGTGGTCTTGGTTTTGGCGTTGCTTTGACCGTTTTAGGCTTCGGTCTTACCTTGGCTCACCTCCCTTGTTCTGCTTGATGTGGCCATGGGCGCGGCTCTGACTGCCCGTGCACAAGTAAAGGGGTACAAAAATGTGCCCCTATTTTTGTACACCGACAGGAGCCCCCGGGCCTGGGCCACACATAAGCGCGACACGTTGTTGGGCCCGGCCCAAAACGCTGCGCGGGTAGGTGGGACGGTTTTTACCATGGTAAGATTCTTCGCGCGCTCCGCGTCCCATGACCTACGTGCGTGGTGCAGCGTGGAGGGGTGTGCGTGACGTGGGCGGCATGCGTGGGACGGTTTCCACACGCATAAGTCACGTCGCAGTAAATGGGCAGTGCACCCCGCGGCTTCCCCATAAAAAGGGATAACCGTGGGGGCACTGTTCCTTTTACCCTCCGCGCAAACCCCAATATCGGAGACCTCCGCCCGCCTCCCTCTTCTTCTTCAAGATTCGTTCTCGCTTGCCGCCGTAGCGCCTCCGCCGCCCTCTGCCCTGCCCCCTCCCCCAGCCGTCATGGCGCCAAAATCCACCAAGGGCAAGGGAGTGGCTAAGGATGCCGGAGCCGCGGAGCCGCCGGAAAGTGCGCTGGCGGTGCAGCGGACGCAGTCCGCCTTCTTCACCTCGAAGGTCGACGTGTTCGAGCTTCGGGACTCCTTCAGGCCCTTGTGGGGAGTGAAGACGGGGGGAAGAATTCGGGCCATCCGGCCACGCGCGTCATGCCCGCCAACTGCGCCGAGGCTGCCCCAAATCGGTACCCCTTCTTTGTTGACTATTTTTCTTGCGGGCTCTGTCCTCCCTTCTCTGATATCTTCAGCGACATCACGCACACCTTCGGCTTCCATCTCCTGGATTTTACTCCGAATGCGGTGGCATGCATGGCCTTTTTCGCGCACCTCTGTGAAGGCTTTGCCGGGGTGCGCCCCAACACGGCGCTCTTCTGCCATTACTTCTTCCCTCGGATCCAAACTGGAGGCGCCATTTCGGGGTGCATCACCTGGATTCCAAAATCCAAGGGAGCGTACCCGGACGGCGCCATGAAGGAGAGGTGGGAAGAATGGCGGGGCCGGTAGTGCTAGATCGAAGAGGAGGACCCGCCGGCGTTCTGCAGAGTTCGTCGGGCGCCACCGGATCATGGAAGCAATTGGAGCGACGTCGATGCCGATGACGGAAAGCTCACGGTCACCACCACCAGGATTCTTCGGCTTACCCAGGCCGGGCTCACCCTCGAGATGATCGGGGCGGACTTCATACGTCGCCAGATCGCTCCTCTGCATAACAAGGGGAAACCAGCCTGGCTCTTCACGAACCCCGCCGACATCATGCGGCTCCGCCCCGGCCTCGACCACAACTTCACAGTGATGGGACACGCCCATTCCTGTCAGCGGATCTTCCAGCTCGACGTGGGTCGCGACGGCGAGGTTGAGCAGACCAGCAAGGTTGCGAGGGCTGCCGTGAAGATCGGCAAGGTCCTCAAGGGGCATCTGTTCAAGCTGCCGATGGGGGTGGTCCTGTTGTGCAACAACTCGCGTCGGTCTGAGATCATCGCCATGATGCCGGACTCCAACGCGCACGGCCCCGACCCGAGCTGGAAGGAGCCGGAGGACGCCGAAGTGCAGCAGTTCTTTGACACCCTGCATGAGGTGTATGTTAATGCCGACGCCGAGCGGCTGCTTGTCCAGGACACCACCCAGGCGGAGCTGGACTACATCGCCACCAGGGCGAGGGAGGCACAACTTGCCAGGGAGGCCGGAATGCCGGCGGTGTGGAGGACAAGGCTGCGATGGCCGCGGAGGAGGAGGAGCTTGCCCGGTGGGCGGCAGCCACCGGGGGAGCAAGCAGCGCCGGCATCGAGGCTCCTCTGGTCGAAGATGTGACCGGCGAGTCGGAGGAGGAGGAGGCCAAGACCACGGGCACGACGCCGGTGTGGGGAAAGGGCGAGTCCTGCGGCGGGCCAGTTCCGGCGAGCCGGTCCGGCCTGGCAGGGCTGCGTGGTCACAGCTGACCTTGGAGGGGTCCGGGCGCCACACGAGGGCCGCGGCGGCGAAGAAGCCGGCGAAGGTCGCGATGAAGAAGAAGACGGCCGTCCCTTCTCCGTCTACGCGTGCCCGGACTCCACCTCCTCCTCCTCCTCCGGCGGACGTCGACACAGGAATCACCTTTGATTATGGATCCCTCAGCCCGAGCAGGAAGAGGAAAACAACAGAGGAGGAGGCGGACGACGAGTAAGCATCTGGTTCTTTTTCGTTATCTCTGGCTCCTCAATCTGCGTTGCTCGTCTTAACTGGTCTTCACGTTTGCAGGGATGTGGAGATGCTGGCCCAGAGGGTAAAGAGGGCCAAGGTCTCGGTGGGTGGCCAACCCCTAGTTGGTACTCCGGGGGCGCCATTGGTGGTGCTGAGCAGCCCGGATAGCAGCCCCCGCAGAGCCCCCAGCGTGAGTTCATCGCTCTCCCCCCTGTCGACATGTGTTTGGGGCATGACACTTTTGGTGCTGACCTTGCCATGTATGCAGGAGGAGAGTCGCAGCAGGACGAACCACAGAGGGCTACTCCCAACACGCCGCCCCCGTCGACAACACCGCCCCGAGGGGCGTCCCCGGCGATGGCGCCAGACGCCGGGCCCATGCACATGGAGGAGGAGGAGGACTTGGGTGCCGGCGGCTTTGCCTCGACACCGAATGTTGGTGGGCAGGGGACTTCCGTTTCCCAGCCGGGTACTGGCACAGGTAAATCGTTCGCCGTTCATCCCTGCTTCTTTTTCCTTCTGGCCTTTGGTCCCGGACTTGCCTCACCCCCTTTTTCGGCATCCAGATTCCTCCTCGATGAACTGGGAGGACGTGGACGCCGTCATCGAGGGCGTCGCCAAGGCTGCCGAGGCGTACACCGAGAAGGTCACCGCAGAGGAGGCCTCCAGGGACGCAGCCGAGGAGTCCGCCAAGGGGCCTGCTGGGGAGGGCGGCAAGGGGCCTGCCGAGGAGGTCGGCAAGGGGCCTGCCGCCAAGGAGGAGGAGGAGGTGGCTGGCGACGAGCCTTCCTCTTCCGCTGCTTTCGGCTCCGGCAAGTACCTGAGGGTGGGCGAAAACCTGTTCGTCCACCTTCCAGGCGCGTCGAGCACCAGGACACCCGTGGAGGGGGAGGTGTTTTGACGACGAAGTGCTCGCCGCTGCCAGGCTCGAACTCGCCGATGAGCTGATCATTGGCGGCGACGGTTCGCAGGAGGAGCGGCTCCTCCACGACATGGGCACCAGCGTCCAGAAGCTCCAGGTGCTCCACCACGCCCGTCTGGACAAGGCCAAGTCTAGGACGGCGGTGGTGGAGAAGGCGGAGGCGAACCTCCAGGAGCGTGTTGCCGAGGCACAAGACTGGTTCTGTGAGGCCCACAGGGAGCTCAAGGCCGATCAGGGCGAGCTAGCCAAGCACGACGTGGAGCTCACCATGAAGCTTGCCGATGTCGAGAAAGCTCAAGAGACGGCGAAGAACTTGGCCGCGGCCGCCAAAGCTGCCCGGACCGAGCACGAGGCCGCGCTAAACTCCCAGGAGGAGGACCTCGCTGTGCGTGAGGGAAAGCTTGCCGCCATGCTTCGCGACAAGGAAGCAGAGGTGGAGAAGCTTGTCTTGCAGCAGACCAGTGAGCTGGAGCAGAGGCACAAGGAGGCACTCGATGCCCAGGCCCAGGTCTATGCCGGCAAGGTGGAGGAGCTGGAGGCGGAGCACGACGGGCTGAAAGAGCAGGCCCTGAAGCTGTTCCAGGAAAAGAACACGGTCAATAGTGTCGTGACAGAGGCGCAGGGCGTGGTCATTAGCAAGGCTGGGGAGCTCTCCGAGGCCAACAACTCTGTCAAGGACCTCAAGCTGAAGCTGGAGGGTCTCGAGAAGGCGCTGGAGGAGGCCAAGACCCGAGAGGGGACCCTGGCCAAGAAGTTGGAGGCTGAGAAGCAATTGCGGGAGAAGGAGGACCTCAACTTCGCGGATCACGTGGCGGGCGAGAACCGTTGGCTCGATCGCCTTGCCAACCAGGCCGCCACGCAGCTGGCCATCATGGGGATGCCGGAAGTGAGGTACGTCCCAGAGCGGAGCATGAGCGCCAATTGCAGCCTGACCATGTTTTTTGAAAGGATCGCCGGTGCCCTGGAGCAGCTCCACGCCAACCGGGCAGCCTCGCTGGCCGATGAGTCCCAGAGGTTTTGCCAGGGATCCATGACCAAGGTTCTCACCAAGATGGGGCACTGGTATCCCGACCTCGAATTCGGCGCCGCGCTGGAGAGCTTGCCGGAGGGTACAGACCTCTCGCCGCTCAGGGAGCGCATCGAGCCCATCATCAGCCGAGTCGGCAGAATTCTGAGGGTGGAGGGCTCGCACCGGGATTATGCATCCCATTCTTTGTCGCTGCTGCAGGTTCACAAGTAGGACAATTGCTATCTCTAGTTAGAACCACGGCAACAATTTGATGTAATATAACTCTGCAACACTTTTGGTATCATGCATGTTATTCTCCTATTCGATTTTTCCTTGTATGTCCGCCCTACGTAACTGGGTAGGCTTTGCCGGCGCGTAAACCCAGGGCGGCGTCTTGGGGACGGATCCCCATTGGCCCGGGTGTGCTTGCTGCTGGGCAAGCCACCTTACCGCCCTCAGCGCGGCCGCCCGAACTGTCGAGTTGGACTCCAGTCAGAGTCAGGAGCATTGCCAGGTGCGGAAGGCTACCCCGCCACTCTCGACGCGGCCGCTTTGAGATGTTGAGCAGACTCGAAACAGAACAAGGGCGTTGCCAATTGCGGGGGGGGGGGGGCCTTTGCGTGCAAGTTTCCCATACATAGGCAAAATCCTCGAGGATGATAACCCTAAATGTAAAAGGAAATAACCCAAGGCTCTGAATGACTTAGCTTTTCTGTTGCCGAGCCGGCGTCGTTCCTCCAGCCGCCTTCTTCTTAGAAACCGAAAGCGATGAAGAACTGCTAGGCTAACTACCAGACAAGATTCTCACAATTGCGCCCCCTACCTGGGGCGCCAAAGATGTCGGTGTGGAACGACACCTATGGGATCACAAAAATCCCTACTACGGTTGCCGGGCGCAGGGTTGCAAGGAGAGCAGGGCTAGTAGACAGCACAAGGATCGTTTACCCAGGTTCGGCCCACGAGAATGCGTAAAACCCTAGTCCTGCTTTATTGGGTGTATTTCTGAGAGTTCTTGAGCTCTCGAGCCAGCTGTGGTCAGTACGTGGTCCGAAAGAGCCGAATCCTTCTCCAGTATGCCATGGGCCTCCTTTTATAGTTGGAAGGGGCTGCCACAGTGACACACAGGAGGTGGAAAGGCGTACAGTGCTCTGAGCTTATCGCCTGTATTACAGGACAAGACGCATTTAATGCGTAGCTTAGGTGTCCCCTTGCTTTACCGGGGGTGGGGGTGAGGCCCGTCCCGTTCGTCGCCGCTCCTCCTCGTCTTGACATGCGCCCTGGCCAGTGGGGTGCGTGGTGCCATTTACGCAGTCAGGCAGCTGAGGTGGTGCGGTGGAGGAGCCTCCACGAAGATCTGCATGCTACCACGCAGGCACTTGATGAGTTGGCCTGGGAGCTGCATGTTGCCACGCAGGTGCCCGCCCAGCTGGTTGGGTTGGCAGCTGCATGTGAAAGGCAGTGGAAGCTTGATTGGTGCGGGTTTGGCGGTGACCCCGCTGGCGTCCTTGGCGAGGGCCTTGCCGGGGGGGCCGGCAAGGGTCTTGCCGCGGCGTGCAGTCGTCCCCGGCAATGATCTTGTCGGGGGTCTGGTGGTGTTCCTCGGCAAGGATCTTGCCGATAATTGTCGTCTTCTAATCCTCATCTGATCTTGAATATGTCTTCACAAAGATCTTTATGCCACCACAGAGGTGCCTTCCCGAGCTCTGGCCCCATGTTGATGATGGCGCCGGGGGCCGTGGGCTCAAGGGTGGCTCGCTCTGTTGGCGTGGGGCGAGCTTCCCCGACAAGGGTCTTGTCGGGGCCGTTGAGGCCGCCCGGCAAGGGTCTTGCCAGGGGACCTGCTTCGTCCCTCTGCTCTTTGTGGTCTTGGCTTTGGCGTTGCTCTGATCGTCTTGGGCTTCGGTCTTACCTTGGCTCACCTCCCTTTTTCTGCTTGATGTGGCCGTGGGCACGGCTCTGACTGCCCGTGCACAGGTAAAGGGGTACAAAACTGTGCCCCTATATTTGTACACCGACAGGTCCGGCCTGTCCTTTGCTACAAAAAGGATTTGGCTACCTTGTTGCACTTATTTTTACTATTGTTACTAGTTACTTGTTACAAATTATCTTGCTATCAAACTACCTATTACCGACAATTTCTGTGCTTGCAGAAATTACTTTGCTAAAAACCGCTTGTCATTTCATTCTGCTCCTCGTTGGGTTTGACGCTCTTACTTATTGAAAGGAATATGCTTGATCCCCTATATTTGTGGTTCATCAAGACTATTTTATGGCGCCATTGCCGTGGATGGAAGCGCTCTTGGTAAGTGGAAATTGGTAAGGAAAGATTTATATTACGTGCTAAAATTTACTATGACTTGTTACTATGGAAAGCAATCCTTTGAGGGGTTTGTTTGGGGTATCATCACCTTGACCGAAAACAAAAGGAGTTGCCCCCAACCTACTTCCCCTACTGAACATATTGTTTATGAAATTCCTTCGGGTATGATAAAGAAATTGTTAGCTAATCCTTGTGCAGGAGATGGAACGAAGCATCCTGATATGCACTTGATATATGTGTGTGAAATTTGTGGATTGTTCAAGCTTGCAGGTTTACCCGGAGATGAAGTTAAGAAGATGGTTTTCCATTTATCTTGGAGGGTCAAGCATTGACATGCTATAGGCTATGTGCTGATATTGGAGCTTGGAACTGGAATCGATTGAAATTGAAATTTCACAGAAAGTTTTACCGTGTGCATCTAGTTCATCGTGATCGGAATTATATATATAATGTTTGGCCTCGTGAAGGAGAAAGAGTCACTCAAGCTTGGGGAGGCTTTAGTCAATGTTATATTCATGCCCCAATCATGAGCTCTCAAGAGAAATTATTATACATAATTTTTATGCTTGGATTTCTCGTAATGATCAATCCATGCTCGATACTTCTTGTATCGGTTCTTTTATGAAGAAGACTATTGATTTCAGATGGGGTCTCTTGGAAAGAATTAAACGCAACTTTGAAGGTTGGGCACTCGACGAAGGTAAGGAGTCAGGTATAAAACTTTAGTTTGGTTGTGTTGAAACTTTTATAGATACTGATGCTTTTCATAACTATAGCACTAAATATGGACTTGACTCTGAGATAGTAGCTTCTTTTTGTGAAACATTTGGTACTCATGTTCATCTCCCTAAGGATAAGTCTTGTGTGGAAACATAAAATACCCTACTTATTTTCTACTTCTTGGTTCTCCACATGTCGGTGTACTAAAGTAGGGGTACCTTAGTATCCCGAACTTGTGCACGGGCAGTCGTAGCACCCCGTGGCAAGGCTTGCCAGGCGATCACCAAGACTCTCCGCGGTCCCTTTTTTGGGCCACCCAAGAACAAAGTATTTGAGCCAAGGCCCCGGCAGGAGGAGCCTGCCGGGAAGGCAACCCGAAGAGAGCAAGGCCCCGGCAAGAGGAGCTTGCCGGGACGACCGCTCGAAGCACAAGGCCCCGGCAAGAGGAGCTTGCCGGGAAGGCCAACCACGGCACGACAAGGACCTCGCCACGGCGCGTCCCGTGCTCCGGCAAGGCCAAGCGAGCGACAAGCTCCCGGGCGCGACAAGGCATCCACCGCGGCATGGCGTTTGCCACGGCAAGTTACCACCCCGTGCCTGCGCTCCCGCTCACCCACCAACGTGTTGCTCTGGGGGCATCCCAGGCGCACGTGGCGGGAGGTTGTGTAGCCAGGGGCATGTGGTGGCGAAGCAAAGCTGACAGAGTAGCCATCGTGGCAAACGGTGGCGCTCCTGACGGTCCACTTCCCTGCATCATCTGGGCGACACGGACGGGCATTTAATGCCCTTGTCCCCCGCCGTCAGAGTTAGGTATGATAGCACTGTACAGCCACTGTGCAGGCAGCTGTACCCATTACAGCATTCTCCCATTTTTGCCCCCACCTGCGTTGCCACCTGTGGGTAACCCCTTGAGCACATAAAAGGAGGGCCCCATTGGCACGTAGGAAGGAAGAGGACACCCATCGCCACGCCCGGTCTCGCCAGTGGCTCGTGTGTACTGTAGCACAGCGCGCTCCCGAGCAAGAACACAATACAATCCACAAAGCAGCAGTAGGGTTTTACGCATCCTTGCGGCCCGAAGCTGGGTAATATCCCCTTGTGTGCAGCGCCTCGATCCGCTCTTTGTGCAACCTCCGCCCCCCGCCGAACCAGTAAGGGGCTCGGTCCCCATAGGTGTTCGAGGAAGCCGATTCCCCCCGACATCTTTGGCGGGCCAGGTAGGGGGCGTCAAAGTTGTGCGAACCTGATCCGGCGCCTGCACCATCTAGATCTCCTTCATCTTTGTCGACATGCCACCGAAGAAGAAGGCTCCAGAGGTGGCCGGCCCGTCCGCGTCGAACCCGCCGCCTTGGAGCAAATGGGTGCTGGGGACGGCACCGGCGGTGGGACGGGCGTCGTCGAGCCAGCTCATGGTGCCACGGCGTCCGAACATGCACCGTGCCCCTCTCAGGAGGCACGGGACCAGCAGCGTCTTGGCGCCCACGGTACCATACGCTCGCTGGACCCAAATCGAGCCGGCGGATACCAGGGCGCTCAAGGCCAGCACTCACACCAACGTGTTGGCGCGAGTGTGGCGCGGCTGCCTGGTCCGGGTTTTGCTCCTTCTAACATAGTTAGAAGTTCGAGCACATCCCGCTCCACGCGCCGTTCGCCACCGCTGCCCGCCACTCTAGCAGAAGCGCTGGCGCGAGCTCAATTGCTCCTAGACTACCCTCCAGCGGCGGACAAGCTCGACGACTGGAGGGCCACAATACAGAGCCTCATCGGTTTCGCCAACGGCGACACCCCGCGGCAGCACAGCGCATCGCAGCTGCGGCGCGACGGCCAGGCGAGAACCGATGGCGCCAGGACCGGCGGGGGTGCGACCACCATGCACTCCCCGCCCCAGAGGCCAAGGTCGCCGACTCGCCGGAATCATCACGACAATGACTCCACCGCGTCGTCGAATCCGCGAACTCATCGCGATCAACGCCAAGTTCTTCACGAGCGAGAACAAGAGGACGCTCGTACTCGCATCGAGCGTCGGAGAGAAGCGCGGCGTCAATCAGACCACCGCGCTAGGCCCTCTGTCGACATGCATGCACCAGGGGAACCAGGCGACCTACCGTACCCGGTGGGCTGCCCTGCGTTCACCCGTGAGCTGCGGCAAGTCTAGTGGCCCAGCACAAAGCATTTCAAGCTTGACGTACCAGAGAAGTACGACGGCAAGTCGCATCCGTCGGAGTTCCTCAGCATCTACACCATCGCGGTGCAGGCTGTTGGAGGGCGAGACGACAAGATCCTTGCCAACTACTTCCCGCTGGTACTCAAATCCAACATCAGATCCTGGCTCATGCACTTGCCGGATAACTCCATAACCTCCTGGACAGACTTGTGCCATCAGTTTGTTGGCGCCTTTACGGGCGGCCACAAACCCCATGGCCAAGCGAGCGACCTTCATCTGCTCGTCCAGAAGGAAGGGGAACCCCTGCGCAAGTTCATCCAGAGATTCAGTCGTGTACACTACAACATCCCAGACGTCCACCCCGCCGCGGTCATCAGCGCGTTCCATCAGAACGTGCGTAACCGAAGGATGCGGGAGGAGATGGCGATGTGCAAGATCAAAGACGTCAGCGAGCTATATGCCCTGGCCAACAAGTGTGCCCGTGTTGAGGAAGGGAGGAAACTCCCCGGAGAGAACACTGGAGCAGGAGAATCTGAGAGTGAGGATACCGCCCCGGCAAGGAAAGGCCGGCGGCGGAGCAACAGGAAGAAGAAGAGCCAAGAAGTACTGGTTGTTGAGCAGTCCGGTGATGAAGGCGCCGCCAAGAAGGCCCAGGCTGGTAGCTCTCGCAAGGAGATTGCCGGATGCGTCCACTGCCAGGCTGTGGCGGTCGCCGACAAGCGGGACGGCACCAACAAGCAGTACTGCAAGATCCACCGCACCAAGGGCCATGACCTCCAGAGCTGCAAGCAGGTCGAGCGGCTCGTCAAGGTGCAAAAGGCCGAGTACGAGCGGCGCGACAAGGAGAGAGCCCGGGGAGGTGGCGGAGGATCAGGCACGAAGCGCCCCGGCCAGGGAGGACGCCGCGACAAGGACAAGCAGCGGCAAGTGGACCGACCTCCCCGCGGCCGCGATAAAAATGAAGACGACAACGAAGACGAAGACATGGATGACGTCGAGACCAGTGAGCAGGAGTTTCAGAAAGCCACAGAGGTCTTGTGCGTAGACGGCGGTGCCTCCCTGCATACTTCTCACCGCCAGCTCAAGCAGTGGGCGCGGGAAGTCAATGCAGCGGAGCCACCCGTCGAGTCGCGCAAGCCTCTGAAATGGTCCACCACGCCTATCATCTTTGATATTGAGGACCACCCTGATCGCACAATGGCGATCGGGTGCTTGCCGATGTTGGTCTCACCAACAGTCCGCAACCTCAAGGTCACTAAGATGCTAGTTGACGGCGGGGCCGGCTTGAACCTGATCTCCTCCGCTGTGCTCCGGAAACTCCAAGTCCCCGACAGCGAGCTCGAAGAGACCGGCACGTTCCAAGGAATCAACCCGGGAAGGAGCAAGCCGAAGGGGAAGATAACGTTGCCAGTAACATTTGGCAGCGAGCTAAACTTCAGGACAGAAAGGATCACTTTTGACGTCGCTGATTTTCCATTGCCCTACAATGGAATTCTCGGCCGTCCAGCGCTCGCCAAGTTCATGGTGGCCTCTCACTACACCTACAACATGCTCAAGATGCCAGGCCCGATAAGCGTCATCTCTGTCCCCGGCGACAAGAAGGATGCCCTTATCTGCGCCGACAAGATCTATCGGGAAGCAGCAGCCGCAGCGGATCACAAGCCGCTTGCCGCCGAAGCTCCCGGAGGAAAGAAGAGGACCAAGCCCGGCAAGTGCTCTGGCGCCCACTCCGGCAAGCGCACCTCTTCGGAGTGCTGCGCTACCGTCGAGGACGCGCCATCGAGCTCCACCGGCAAGAGTAAGAACACAATGGCAGCTCTGCCAACGACCAAGAAGGTGCCCGCCAAGGAGGACGGCACTGGTGGTACCTTCACCATCAGTGTCACGCTTGACCCCAAATAGGAAAGCGCGCTCGTTACTTTCCTGCGGGCGAATGTCGATGTGTTTGCCTGGCAACCATCTGACATCCCCGGCGTTCCCAAGAAAGTGATTGAGCACCACCTCGCCGTTTGTCCTCACGCGCGGCCCGTCAAGCAAAGATTCAGAAAGCAAGCAGCGGAGCGCCAACAGTTCATCGCAGAAGAGATCAAGAAGTTGGAAGCGGCAGGCCTCGTCAGAGGTGTGCTCCATCCGACGTGGTTGGCCAATCCTCTTGCCGTGCGCAAAGCAAATGGGAAATGGAGGCTTCGCATCGACTTCACTGATGTTAACAAAGCTTTTCCCCAAGATCCCTTTCCCTTGCCGCGCATTGACCAGATTGTTGACTCCACGGCCGGATGTGACCTGCTTTTATTTCTTGACGCCTACTCTGGATATCATCAGATCTTCATGGCTGAAGAAGATGAAGAGAAGACCGCGTTCATCACTCCATGTGGCACGTACTGTTTCGTACGGATGCCTTTCGGACTGAAGAACGCCGGTTCGACATTTGCGAGGGTTGTCCACACCGCTTTTGAGCCACAAATCCACAGAAATGTGGAGGCCTACATGGATGACATAGTGGTCAAGAGCAGAGATAGGGCAACCCTGATTCAAGACTTAGAAGAGACCTTCGCGAACCTGCGCAGGATCAGCCTCAAGCTCAACCCCGGGAAGTGCGTGTTCGGAGTCCCTTCCGGCAAGCTTCTCGGGTTCTTCGTGTCTCAGCGAGGAATAGAAGCCTACCCAGACAAGATCAAGGCCATCGAGCAGATTGAAGCACCAACCCATGTCAAGGACGTACGAAGGCTTGCCGGCTGCGTCGCGGCTCTCAGCAGGTTTATTTCCATGTCTGCAGAACGCGCCCTGCCATTTTTCAAAATTTTGAAAAAGGCGGGTCCAGTAAAATGGACTCCGGAAGCGGAGGCTGCACTGCAGGACCTGAAGAAATACATGTCCTCCGCTCCAATACTTGTCGCGCCTAAACCACAAGAGAAGTTGCTGCTATACTTGGCGGCAACCAATCAAGTGGTTAGTGCTGCGTTAGTAGTGGAGAGGGAGGCAGATGATGAGCCAGCAACCGCGGCAAGCACGTCCAACGACAAGCAGGGGGCTTCCCCGACAAGCTCTGTCCCCGACAAGGATGAGTCTACGCAGGAGCAAGTGGAGGTGCAGAAGAAGAAAATGGTGCAGCGCCCAGTTTACTTTCTTAGCTCCCTTTTGCAGGGGGCTAGGTCAAGGTACTCTGGTGTGCAGAAATTGCTTTTCGGCCTCCTCATGGCCTCGAGAAAGCTGCGCCATTACTTCCAAGCACATGAGATTACAGTTGTCACCCGCTTTCCGCTGAAGAGTATACTGCAGAATCCAGAAGCAACGGGCAGGATTGTCGAGTGGGCACTAGAACTGTCGAGCTTCGGTCTCCAGTTCAAGAGCACCTCGACTATCCAAAGCAGAGCATTGGCGGAGTTCGTAGCGGAGTGGACACCGACACCGGACGAAGATATCCCAGAGACGAGCATCCCCGCCAAAGAAGCAAGCAAAGAGTGGCTGATGTACTTTAATGGTGCTTTCTCGCTGCAAGGCGCCGGTGCTGGCGCGTTACTTATCGCGCCCACCAGAGAGCACCTCAAGTACATAGTCCAGATGCACTTCCCCAAGGAGCAAGCAACCAACAATACTGTAGAGTACGAAGGCCTGCTCGCCGGTCTCAGGATCGCGGCAGAACTTGGGATCAAGAAGCTCATTGTTAGGGGTGACTCGCAGCTTGTCGTCCGCCAAGTGAACAAGGATTACCAAAGTCCGTTGATGGAAGCGTACGTTGATGAAGTGAGGAAGCTGGAAGAGCACTTTGACGGCCTGAAAACGGAACACATTCCAAGAGCTGAGAATGACATCGCTGATGTCCTGTCGAAGTGCGCAGCATTTAAGTTACTTGTGGAACTAGGAACCTTTGTGCTCAAGCTGACTCAACCATCCGTAACACCATCAACCGGACAGAGCAAGAAGAGGAAGTTGGTCTCCGGCGACTATCTTCCGGCAGAGCTCCCTGGAGCCGCCGCCAAGAAGGTCCCCAAGATCGACGCCAAGAGCGCTGAGGAACCGTCTGCTCCGGAAAACCCTAGGGTTTGTTCCATAGAAGCACGCGATCCCGACAAGTTTTGCTCCGGCAAGCTTGCCGGGGAACATAAAGCTCCGGCTGAGCCCCGAGTCCTCGCCGTAGAAGTGGACGTTCCCGCAGCAGCAGAAATGCCTTCAGTCCTTGTTGTCGAGCCGCAGGCTCTAGCATGGGCGCAGCAGACTGTCCATTTCCTCCAGCACGGAGAACTTCCTGAAGAGCAAGAAGAAGCGGAAAGAGTAGTCCGGCGCTCGAGTATGTACCAGTTCATCGACAACACACTGTACAGAAGAGGGCGCAACGGCGTGAAATTGAAGTGTATTTCCCGGGAAGATGGACAACAGCTGTTGGCAGAGATACATGGAGGCATATGTGGTCACCACATTGGCGCCAGGGCACTTGCTGGCAAAGCGTTCCGGGAAGGTTTCTTCTGGCCGACAGCCCTCCAGGATGCAACTGCACAAGTAACCAAGTGTGAAGCATGCCAGTTCCATGCCAAGCAGATACACCAGCCAGCTCAAGCTCTCCAGACAATCCCTTTATCCTGGCCATTTTCGGTCTGGGGGCTCGACATCCTCGGCCCCTTCCCCCGAGCTGTCGGGGGCTTTGAGTACTTGTACGTCGCAATCGACAAGTTCACAAAGTGGCTGGAAGTGGAACCAGTGAGGAAGGTGACAGCACAGTCAGCCATCAAGTTCTTCAGGTCAATCGTCTGCCGCTTCGGGATCCCCAACAGGATCATCACCGACAACGGTACACAATTCACTAGCCGCGCCTTCATGCAATACGTCCAAGATCTCGGCGCCAAGGTCTGCTTCGCTTCTGTTGCTCGTCCCAGGAGCAACGGTCAGGCTGAAAGGGCCAACGCCGAAGTACTGCGCGGGCTCAAGACCAGAACTTTCGACAGGCTGCACAAGTGCGGAAGAAACTGGATCGAGGAGCTGCCGGTGGCTCTTTGGTCGATCAGAACGACGCCAAATCGAGCCACTGGCCAGACACCATTTGCTCTAGTCTATGGAGCAGAAGCAGTTACCCCCACGGAACTTGTATACGGGTCACCTCGAGTGCTCGCTTATGATGAGCTTGAGCAAGAGAGGCTGCGTGAAGATGACGCGCTGCTCCTTGAGGAGGATCGTCTTCAGGCTGCTATGCGAGCCTCTCGCTACCAGCAAGCTTTGCTCGCTACCATAGCCGCAAAGTTAAAGCCAGAAGCTTCGAGGAAGGCGACCTTGTTCTTCGGCGCGCCCCGTCCGCCAAGAATCATAACAAGTTGACGCCAAAGTGGGAAGGCCCTTACCGGGTGAGACGAGTCACGAGGCCCGGCGCTGTCCGCCTCGAGACCGAAGATGGCACTACGGTGAGCAACTCCTGGAATATTGAGCATGTTCGTAAGTTTTACCCGTAAGGCGCTGTTGTCGGGCCCTGCCCGGCAACCAACCTTTTGTACAAGTCTTGCCGCAGTTGCATGTAATCCTTTGTACAAAGCCAGGCATAGACCCTGAGCAGCAGAAACGAAGCGATGGCGCCCAAAGTTTTAGCATGCATGCTGAGTCGAGTCTCGTCCTTGGTTAGGGTTGATAGTGCCTAACAGCTGCTAACCCCTAGCTTAGAGGTCGAGTCTGCGTCCTTTATCCGGTTCCTTCGTTTCCTTTGGTTCGCGGGGTTTTGCATATCCTGGCCAGGCCGCTTAAGGACGAAGAAGAGAAGAAGGGCGGGCCAGCATCTGGTCCTCGACAAGCCAGTACTGCCGGGGGCTGCAAGTACGAAGATTCGCCCGCAGCAAGCCAAAGTTGTCGGCGGCTGCAATCCCAGATAAGTTTTTGCATCCCTTGTCATGCATTCTCTTATGGACTGTGGAATACGAAAACCTTGTTCCCTCCTAAAAGCTACCGTGCTCCCTTAACGGCAGGCCTAGAGCGCGTTCCTGGGGCCCGTTTTGGTAGTAGTCACGGCGGCAAAGGGGCGGAACGAGGGGCCCGAACTCGCTTCATCCCTTCCTCTGCCAAAGGCGTGAGAGAGGTTGAGTGGCGCGGGGAGACGGTAGGGCCTGTTGCCGGGCCAAGGAGTGTTTATCTTAACGATATAAATGATTCGTTCCTTGGCGTGGGTTTTACCCACGGGACAAATGGCCCGGCAAACATCCCCTTTTCATTAAAAACATTCCGCTCAGGTACAGTTCAGAGAGAATGAAAAACATAAAAAGATGGGATTACAAGTTTTAAACACAGCTAAGGCCCGAGGGCTTACAGATTGAAAAAAGATAAGATGCCCGTAATCCCTTTCTTGTCTCTCTCCTCAGGAGGTAGGACAAGGAGGCGAAAAGGGCAAAAGGGGCGCCTGGGCGAGCTACGGGTGGCAGAAGACACCAACAGAACGCCCCGGGGGCTCCGGAGGCTGGATGGTGGCGGCGGCGCCGGAGATGGAGCTCGAAGATGAGGCAGCGGGACGTCAACACGCTGTCGGGGGCACCTAGCCCTCGTACTCCGAGTTGACGGCCTTGCCGCCAGTCCTCCTCCTCTTCCGCAGCCTCGCCACTCCAGCCGCCCGAGAAGACGACCCCGAGAAGCTCAAGGAGCCGGCGACCCGGATGATAGGGTCGCCGGTGCCACACGGAGCTGCGACCGGCGCCTAGTCGGACCCGTCATCCCGACGACCGCTGCCCTCGTCGTCGCTGTCGCTCCCCTCCTCGTCACTCTCGCTCGAGGAGGAGCTTTCGCTGTCGGAGGAGCTATCCACGCAGCACAGGGCCCGGGTCCCGAAGTCCCCGAAGGCCTTGACGGAGAGGAGATCGCCCTCCATCAACTTAAAATGGAGGGTGAACCCCTTCGTCAAGGTGTGGATATGGGCGAATGTCTTCCACCCTCGGCCAAGATACACTACGCCGGGGGCTGGGAACTCGACGTGGACCCGCGTGCCACTGATCCCGCAGCCCTTCATGCGCAGCCTTAGCGTCTCGGGTTGCTCCATCTCCATCATGCTCGCGAAGGGAGCCGGGAGGCGGAGGCGGCGGCGAGGCGCCCGACGCAACCTGACGAAGAACTCACAAGGATCGTCCCCGAGATGGACCGCCGCGGGAAGAGGGGCCGCTGGCGGAGGCGAGGCCGGCGCGTCGCCCCGCCCGCCTCTTCCCTGAGCGCCATGGCCTCGTCCACGCCCTCGTCCACGACCTCGCCCCCTCCCCCTTCCCCTTACGGCTGGCTCCGCCACCGCGGGTGCAAGGGGAGGAGGGGCGCGCTGCCTGGCGGCAACCCTCGCTGCCACCGATGAAGGACCCGGATTCCCTTTCTCCATGGCTAATGGAGAGAGGGGGTCAGAGGATGAAGAGAAGAAAGGATGGAGGAGTGCGGGTTCCCGTCTCCCCCTCTTGCTCTTTATAAAGGAGCAGGGTGGGGGCTCGACCGCCCCACTCAGCCAATCAAGACGCAGGAAGGCCAGGCGACTGGGGCCGACCTGCTGCCCCGACCCGCGACGGCCTGGTTCCCTGCCTCCACCATCCGCAACCCCGGGTGCATGGAAGCCGCGTGGCTGACGCGCAGGTCCGAGGCGACGGATGAGGCGACCTCTCCCCGCCCCGTGATCGTGGGGAACGGGCGCCTCGAAAACCGCGCCTCGGCCCCGTCCAGCGAAGAAGCCACGCCTCCACGCCTCCCTCCACTTATGGAGCTAGCGCGAACCGTTCCCCCTTTATGGCGACGTGACGCATGCCTGCGGGGTTCGGCCCTGCGCACGCCGCCCACGTCACGCACGCCTCTCCCCACGATGCCGCGTTCGACGCGTGCCGTTCGGGGAGGACGTGGTGGGCGCAGAAGCAGATGCAGCATGACCCAGACCGCGCGTGCCCGTGCACTGTTTTGGGCCTGGCCCAACAGCGCTCGGCACCGTGTATGGCCCAGGCCCGGGGGCTCCTGTCGGTGTACTAAAGTAGGGGTACCTTAGTATCCCGAACTTGTGCACGGGCAGTCGTAGCACCCCCGGCAAGGCTTGCCAGGCGATCACCAAGACTCTCCGCGGTCCCTTTTTTGGGCCACCCGAGAACAAAGTATTTGAGCCAAGGCCCCGACAGGAGGAGCCTGCCGGGAAGGCCAGCCGAAGAGAGCAAGGCCCCGGCAAGAGGAGCTTGCCGGGACGACCGCTCGAAGCACAAGGCCCCGGCAAGAGGATCTTGCCGGGAAGGCCAACCACGGCACGACAAGGACCTCGCCACGGCGCGTCCCGCGCTCCGGGAAGGCCCGGCAAGCGACAAGCTCCCGGGCGCGACAAGGCATCCACCGCGGCAAGGCGTTTGCCGCGGCAAGTTACCACCCCGTGCCTGCGCTCCAGCTCACCCACCAACGTGTCGCTCTGGGGGCATCCCAGGCGCACGTGGCGGGAGGTTGTGCAGCCAGGGACATGCGGTCGCGAAGCGAAGCTCACAGAGTAGCCATCGTGGCAAACGGTGGCGCTCCTGACGGTCCACTTCCTTGCACCGTCTGGGCGACGCGGACGGGCATTTAATGCCCTTGTCCCCCGCTGTCAGAGTTAGGTATGATAGCACTGTACAGCCACTGTGCAGGCAGCTGTACCCACTACAGCATTCTCCCATTTTTGCCCCCACCTACGCTGCCACCTGTGGGTAACCCCTTGACCATATAAAAGGAGGCCCCCATGCGCACGTAGGAAGGAAGAGGACACCCATCGCCACGCCCGGTCTCGCCAGCGGCTCGTGTGTACTGTAGCACAGCGCGCTCCCGAGCAAGAACACAATACAATCCACAAAGCAGTAGTAGGGTTTTACGCATCCTTGCGGCCCAAAGCTGGGTAAAATCCCCTTGTGTGCAGCGCCTCGATCCGCTCTTTGTGCAACCTCCGCCCCCCGCCGAACCAGTAAGGGGCTCGGTCCCCATAGGTGTTCGAGGAAGCCGATTCCCCCCGACACCACAAGATGATTTTTGTCCCATTATATTTGGTAGACCTTTCTTGAACACTGTTAATGCTAACATAGATTGCAAGAAAGAAATAGGCAGTGTTAATTTTGGTGATATGTCTCATGAGTTTAATTTCTTTAAGTTTCTTAGGCAACCCCATGATAAATAATTTCCTAGTAAGGATGAAATAATTGGTCTTGCTTCTATTGTCGTACCCCCTACTGATCCACTATAACAATATTTTCTCAAACATGAAAATGATATGCACGTGCACGAAAGAAATGAAATAGATAGGATGATCTTTGAATGATGAGGACATCAATACCATTGTTACACCCACAGCCCCTGCTGCTATACATACTGGACCAATTACTAGAGCTCGCGCACGCCAATTGAATTATCAGGTACTTTCGTTTCTTGGTAATGATTCTAATGTTCATGAGAATATGATGCTGCCTAAATTGGATACATTTGTTTTGATTACAAATGAAGGGCCTAGCTTGGAGAAGGATGATCATTGGAGCAAGAACAAGCATGGAGTTGATGGCATGCGCAAGGGAGACAAGAACAAAGTTTCCAGTGATGATTTCAGGACTTTGAAGCCACCATAATGAGTGCATGAAGCCTTGGACGAAATATACAAGATGCCACTTCATAATTTTCGTCCAGAGGCTATTCTAGGTGCTGCGTCACCTTCTTCTTGGGCCAGGCCCATGTAATTTCGAAATACTTCAATATAGGCTGTTTTTAGAGTCCGTATGTGTGGGGAAACAAGAGTTAGGGTGGGTTTCGGACTCCTCCTCCAAGGGCCACGAAATTCCCCCCTCTTTCCCCATATATACAGCCCCTAGGGCATCGTTTAGACTTTGGGTTTTGTTTAGATTAAAAGTTCGCCATAGCTGCAACTTCGCGCACTTCGTTTGTGTTTAACGACCAGACCAAGGCGTCACAGAAGACCACCTTGATTAATAAAGCTTTACTCTTATATTCGCAATATCTAGATTGCAGTGTTAGTTTCTTGCTTGTTCTTCGTTTGCCTGCAGGAAACAGACCTTCGTGGTCAGGTTGATCGTGCTCCAGCGTGGTCAATAACCTCTCGGAGTTGGTTTAGCGATTGCTAAGGCACGACGTCCTCGCACGTTCATAGTCGGATCGTCAAAGTCACTTCCTCCAAAAGGATAGCCACCATCTCATCGAAAGACGGTACACCTTTGCCTCTATCAAGTGGTATCAGATTTCCAGGTTGCTCGGTGAGATTTTACAGTTTTTCGTAGTTTAGATAGAGTCTGTTCTTCATACCTATAGTCCACGACAAAGCCAAAAAAAATTAGGGTTAGTTCATCCCATCCGAACCAATCTGAGCCTTTGCATAATCTTTTCTGTATTTGCTTTGTTGAATTTGCGGTTGCATCGTCGTGTCAAGTTGCTGGTCTTAGAGTCTAGTCTTTTAGAGTTTCGAGTTCTGGTCATAAGTTGTCATGCCGCCGCCGCACCATCATCATCGCCTTGCCATCTACCACCATTGCTTATCTGCCACCGCTCTGAATCCGTATCCATATACCACCACCAATCTGTATCCATATACCACCACCGCTACCATATACCACCACCGCTGCCATATACCACCACCATATATCCACCACCAATCCGATTTCTTCTCATATTAGGTTTGTTTTCGAGATCCATCTAAATTCCGATTTGTGTTTCCTTGCCTGCGTAGGTCTCGAAAAAAAAACTTTCGGGCAGTTTTTAGGCCAAACTTTCGGCGACCGAATTTTTTTTTCCCTATCCTATTTTTAGGTTGTTTTGAGTCTTTTGAGACACTCGCCATCATAGTGATTATTGGTCGCACTTTTTCGTCGTCGCTGCCCTGATTTCCGAAAAAAAAATTGTCAAAAAAAATTTCGTACCCATCCTGTCAGTTTGACCTGGGAAGAGTTTTGAGACACTCGCCATTCTAGTGATTTTTTCGCAAAAAAAAGAGGAGCACAAAGAAAAAGAGCGCAAAAAAAACAGAGCGAATTTTTTTTTCCAGAGTGTGCTTTTCCCTTGTTTTCGTGCAGCGCCGTGATTTTGTTAGTGTTCTAGGCTCGCGTCTCTAGCACAGTCTAGCCTAGGACCAGCACAGTACCGTCGTTGAGTGTTTATTCAACTTTGCATCTCTGAATTGATTATTGCTGACCTTTTTGCTACCATACTATACGCCTTTCCAGCTCCACATACATCTACGTCGTGCGTTTGACTCTCCCTGGCAATCGCTCTATCCAAGCTTTGAGAGTTTTGACTACAACGGTTGCCGATCACCGCCTGCTGTTGAGTAAGAACTGGTAAGAATTTGAGATTTGCTTGACAGATTTGTGACTGTCCACCACACCACCACCACCACTTCCTAGTAGTCTGTAGAATTATATTCTTGTGTGTTTCTATTGCTGCTAACCATGGCAGGATCACAAGCCGACGAGACTGACTAGGAGAACATGACAAACAAAGCGTTACATGATAAGTTTCAGCAAATGATGAGTGGACAGGTGGAAGATGTGCTAAATAGATTTGAAGAGGCCATGGAGAAGATATATGGCATTGAGAAGGCGTTCGAAACAAAGCTCGATAACAAGTTCAATGAATTTCAAGCGCGTCTACCACCACCACCACCGGCTGCACCTAACGCACCTCTACAACAGCAACAACGACTACCTCCACATCGCAAAACAGCCCTCCGCCGAGCGACCTGTGTCCCTCTTCAGCCTGGCCAAGCTGCTGGTGCTGCTGTTGATACTTCTGTGGCTTCTGCTGCTGATGTGGGGGAGGACGATTATGTGGGAGATTACGAGGATGAGGTTGATCAACATCAGAACTACGTGCAACCACCAGCACCACAACCACCAGGTCGTCCACATGCAAATAATGGCAATGTTAGGGCTCCCCCTCAGGTACGAGATCATGACCATCTCCCTAAACTGAAATTGAATATTCCACCATTTGAGGGTAGATATGTTCCTGATATATATCTTACTTGGGAGTTAGAAACTGAACAACGGTTTACATGTTTACAATATCCTGAGGAGAGACGTGTTCCTGCTGCTGTTTGTGCTTTCACTAGCTTTGCATGTGTTTGGTGGTCTCAATATTGTAGATTATATCCTGTTCCACCTACTTGGGCTGCTTTGAAAACTGCTATGCGTACTCGTTGGGTTCCACCATATTATCAACGTGAATTACTTCAAAAATTGCAGCGCTTAAGACAAGGAAAAAATTGGGTAGAAGAATATTATCAGGAATTACAAACTGGCTTCCTTAGATGTGGTATCGTTCTGGGTGGATTAAATAGAGAGATTCAGACCATTCTAGACTATAAGGATTATAATATCACTCATTTATTCCATCTTGCTTGTAAAGCTGAACGTGAAGTGCAGGATCGACAGGCATTGGTGCGAACTAACTTTTCTGCAGGTCGACCTTCATCGTGGACACCACGTGCATCATCTACTTCCACACGTTCTGCTACACCGGAACCTCCGTCAGCTGCCACCTCCAACCGTGATACAAGAAAGCAGGCACAACCACCACTATCTGCCAAGAGCACACCTGCCGGGCCTGCATAGAGCTCTTCTTCTTCCATGGCGTCTACAGGGCACACAAGTGATATTATTTGTCGTCGTTGTAAGGGAAGAGGACATTTTGCGTGAGAATGCACATCTCAGCGTGTGATGATTGCTACTGAGGATGGTGGGTATGAGTCCGCTAGTGACTATGATGAGGAGACTTTGGCTCTTCTTACACATGAAGAACACGGTGGAGATGATTCTGATCATCAGATGCAATACATGGCTCCTGAAGATGCTGACAGGTATGAATGTTTAGTTGCTCAATGTGTTCTGAGTGTGCAGGTTACACAAGCTGAGCAAAATCAGAGGCATAATTTGTTCCATACAAAGGGAGTTGTGAAGGAACATTCTATTCGCGTCATCATAGATGGATGGATCTGCAACAACTTGGCTAGCATGGAGATGGTGGAGAAGCTATCTCTCACCACAAGACCACATCCACATCCTTACTACATCCAATGGTTCAACAACAGCGGCAAGGTTAAGGTAACACGTACTGTTCGTGTGCATTTTAGTATCTCTACATATGCTGATTATGTTGATTGTGATGTGGTACCTATGCAAGCATGTTCCTTATTACTTGGTAGACCATGGCAATTTGATAAAAATTCTGTAAACCATGGTAGAAACAATCAGTATACTCTTGTTAATAAGGATACAAATATTACTTTGCTTCCTATGACTCCTAATTCCATTTTGAAAGATGATATTCATAGAGCTAATAAAGCAAAACAGGAGAAAAATAAGAGTGAAAATCAGATTGTGGCAAAAGAGTTTGACCAACAAATGAAGCCTAATAGTAAACCATCTAGTGTTGCTTCTGAAATTAAATTGAAAAGTGCATGTTTACTTGCCACCAAATCTGATATTGATGAGCTAGTTTTTAGCAAATCTGTTTGCTATGCTTTTGTGTGCCAAGAGGCATTATTTTCATTCGAGGATGTGCCTTCCTCTTTGCCCCTGCTGTCACTAACATTTTGCAGGAGTTCGCTGACGTCTTCCCACAAGACGTGCCACCGGGATTACCACCTATTCGAGGGATTGAGCATCAAATTGACTTAATTCCCGGTGCATCGCTACCCAACCGTGCACCATACCGTACCAATCCAGAGGAGACGAAGGAGATTATGCGTCAAGTACAGGAGCTGCTCGACAAAGGTTATATTCGTGAATCCCTTAGTCCTTGTGTTGTTCCTATTATTCTAGTGCCGAAAAAGGATGGTACGTCGCGTATGTGTGTTGATTGTATAGGCATTAATAATATTACCATTCGTTATCGTCATCCTATTCCTAGGCTAGATGATATGCTTGATGAATTGAATGGCTCTACAATATTCTCCAAAGTTGATTTGCGTAGTGGATACCATCAAATTCGTATGAAACTGGGAGATGAATGGAAAATAGCATTTAAAACTAAGTTTGGTTTATATGAGTGGTTAGTCATGCCTTTTGGGTTAACTAATGCACCTAGTACTTTTATGAGACTAATGAACAAAGTTTCACGTGCTTTCATTGGACGATTTGTGGTAGTCTATTTTGATGATATACTGATTTATAGCAAATCTTTGGAAGAACATTTGGAACATTTACGTGCTGTTTTTAATGCTCTACGTGATGCACGTTTGTTTGGTAACCTTGGGAAGTGCACCTTTTGCACCGACCGAGTGTCTTTTCTTGGCTATGTTGTTACTCCACAGGGAATTGAAGTTGATAAAGCCAAGATTGAAGCTATTGAGAGTTGGCCGCAGCCCAAAACGGTCACACAAGTGATGAGTTTTCTTGGACTCACTGGTTTCTATAGGCGTTTTGTGAGAGATTTTAGCACCACTGTTGCACCTCTCGATGAGCTTACAAAGAAGGATGTGCCTTTTGTTTGGGGTACCGCACAGGAAGAAGCCTTCACGGTATTGAAAGATAAGTTGACACATGCTCCTTTACTTCAACTTCCTGACTTTAATAAGACTTTTGAGCTTGAATGTGATGCTAGTGGAATTGGATTAGGAGGTGTGTTATTACAAGATGGCAAACCTTTTGCATACTTTTCTGAAAAATTGAGTGGGCCTAGTCTGAACTATTCTACTTATGATAAAGAATTATATGCTCTTGTTCGGACTTTAGAGACATGGCAACATTATTTATGGCCCAAAGAATTTGTTATACATTCTGATCATGAATCTTTGAAACATATTAAAAGTCAAGCTAAACTGAATCGTAGACATGCTAAATGGGTTGAATTCATTGAGACTTTCCCTTATGTCATTAAACACAAGAAGGGTAAAGAAAATGTTATTGCTGATGCTTTGTCTCGTCGCTATACTATGCTTTCACAACTTGACTTCAAAATATTTGGTTTGGAGACCATCAAAGATCAATATGTGCATGATGCTGATTTTAAAGAAGTAATGCAGAATTGTAAAGAAGGAAGAACATGGAAGAAGTTCGTTGTTAATGATGGTTTTGTGTTCCGTGCTAACAAACTATGCATTCCTGCTAGCTCTGTTCGTCTTTTGTTGTTGCAGGAGGCGCATGGAGGAGGATTAATGGGAAACTTTGGCGTGAAGAAGACAGAGGACGTACTTGCTACACATTTATTTTGGCCAAAGATGAGACGGGATGTTGAGCGTTTTGTTGCTCACTGCACTACATGTCAAAAAGCTAAGTCACGACTCAATCCTCATGGTTCATATATGCCTTTGCATGTGCCTAGTGTTCCTTGGGAGGATATATCTATGGACTTTGTTTTAGGTTGACCTCGAACAAAGAAGGGGCGGGATAACATATTTGTTCTCGTGGATTGATTCTCAAAAATGGCACACTTTATACCATGTCATAAAAGCGACGATGCTGTTAATGTTGTTGATTTGTTCTTTCGTGAAATTATTCGCTTGCATGGTGTGCCAAATACTATTGTTTCAGACCGTGATACTAAATTTCTTAGCCACTTTTGGAGATGTTTATGGGCTAAGTTGGGGACTAAAATGCTTTTTAGTACTACTTGTCACCCCCAAACTGATGGACAAACTGAAGTAGTCAATGGAACATTGTCTACTATGCTTAGGGTTGTTTTGAAGAATAATAAGAAAATGTGGGAAGAATGCTTGCCTCATATTGAATTTGCTTATAATCGTTCGTTGCATTCTACTACTAAGATGTGCCCTTTTGAAATTGTGTATGGTTTCCTACCTCGTGCACCCATTGATTTGTTGCCTCTTCCATCTTCGGAGAAGGTTAATTTTGATGCTAAACAATGTGCTGAATTGATTTTAAAAATGCATGAGTTAACTAAGGAAAACATTGAGCGTATGAATGCTAAATATAAACTTGCTGGAGATAAGGGTAGAAAACATGTTGTGTTTGCACCTGGAGATCTTGTTTGGTTACATTTGCGTAAGGATAGATTTCCTAATTTGCGCAAATAGAAGCTAATGCCACGTGCTGATGGTCCTTTTAAGGTGTTAGAGAAAATAGATGATAATGCATATAAACTTGAGTTGCCTGCAGATTTTGGGGTTAGTCCCACTTTTAACATTGCAGATTTGAAGCCATATTTGGGTGAGGAAGATGAGCTTCCGTCGAGGACGACTTCATTTCAAGAAGGGGAGGATGATGAGGACATCAATACCATTGTTACACCCACAGGCCCTGCTGCTATACATATTGGACCAATTACTACAGCTCGCGCACGCCAATTGAATTATCAGGTACTTTCGTTTCTTGGTAATGATTCTAATGTTCATGAGAATATGATGCTGCCTAAATTGGATACATTTGTTTTGATTACAAATGAAGGGCCTAGCTTGGAGAAGGATGATCATTGGAGCAAGAACAAGCATGGAGTTGATGGCATGCGCAAGGGAGACAAGAACCGAGTTTCAGGTGATGATTTCAGGACTTTGAAGCCACCATAATGAGTGCATGAAGCCTTGGACGAAATATACAAGATGCCACTTCATAATTTTCGTCCAGAGGCTATTCTAGGTGCTGCGTCACCTTCTTCTTGGGCCAGGCCCATGTAATTTTGAAATACTTCAATATAGGCTGTTTTTAGAGTCCGTATGTGTGGGGAAACAAGAGTTAGGGTGGGTTTCGGACCCCTCCTCCAAGGGCCACGAAATTCCCCCCTCTTTCCCCATATATACAGCCCTTAGGGCATCGTTTAGACTTTGGGTTTTGTTTAGATTAAAAGTTCGCCATAGCTGCAACTTCGCGTACTTCGTTTGTGTTCAACGACCAGACCAAGGCGTCACAGAACCCCACCTTGATCAATAAAGCTTTCCTCTTATATACGCAATATCCAGATTGCAATCTTAGTTTCTTGCTTGTTCTTCGTTTGCCTACAGGAAACAGACCTTCATGGTCAGGTTGATCGTGCTCCAGCGTGGTCAATAACCTCTCGGAGTTGGTTTAGCGATTGCTAAGGCGCGACGTCCTCGCACGTTCGTAGTCGGATCGTCAAAGTCGACTTCCTCCAAAACGATAGCCACCATCTCATCGAAAGACGGGACACCTTTGCCTCTATCATTGAATAACAACCTATTCTCAAACATAATTTTCCAATTGAAACTCTAGGAGGTCCTCCTCCACCTAAGGGTGATCATGTGTTTGAATTGAATCAATTACATGATACTTTGAAGTATGCTTATCTAGATGAAAAGAAGATATATCATGTTATTATTAGTGCTAAACTTACAGAGCCTGAAGAGAAAAGATTATTAAAAACTCTAATGAGGCAGCAAGCTGCTATTGGATATACTCTTGATGATCTTAAGGGCATTAGTCCCACTCTCTCTCAGCACAAGATTAATATGGAACCTAATGCTAAACCAGTTCTTGATCATCAGCGACAACTGAATCCTGAGATGAAGGAAGTGGTAAGAACTGAAATACTAAATCTTCTGGAAGCAGGTATAATTTATCCTATAGCTGATAGTAGATGGGTGAGTCATGTTCATTGTGTTCCTAACAAAGGAGGTCTTGTCGTTGTCCCTAATGATAAAAATGAACTTATCCCACAAAGAATTGTGACTTGTTAGAAAGGTAATTGATTTCAGAAAATTAAACAAAGCCACTAGAAAGGATCATTACCCTCTACCTTTTATTGATCAAATCTTAGAAAGATTATCTAAGCACACACACTTTTTCTTTCTTGATGGATATTCTGCTTTCTCTCAAATACTCGTATCACAACCTAATCAAGAGAAAAACACTTTTATTACTTTCCCTTTTGGAACTTATGCTTCTAGACATCTGCCTTCTGTTTTATGCAATGCACCTACTACCTTTCAAAGATGTATGGCTGCTATATTCTCTGACTTTTGTGAAAAGATTGTTGAGGGTTTTCATGGATGATTTTTCCGTTTACAGAACTTCTTTTGATGATTGCTTAAGCAACCTTTATCAAGTTTTGCAGAGATGTGAACAAACTAATCTTTTTTTGAATTGGGAGAAGTGCCACTTTATGGTGAGTGAAGGTATTGTCTTGGGGTACAAAATTTCTGAACGAGGTATTGAGGTGGATAAAGCTAAAGTTAATGAGATTGAGAAAATGTCGTGTCCTAAAGATATTAAAGGTATAAGAAGTTTTCTTGGTCATGTTGGTTTCTATAGGGGATTTATTAAAGACTTCTCAAAAAATTCTAGGCCTCTTACCAATCTCTTGCAGAAGGATGTTCCATTTGCTTTTGATGATGATTGTGTAGAAGCCTTTGAAACACTTAAGAACGCCTTAACTTCTGCACCTACTGTTCAACCACCTGATTGGAACTTGCCTTTTGAAATTATGTGTGATGCTAGTGATTATGTTGTTGGTGTTGTTCTAGGACAAAGAGTTGATAAAAGATTAAATGTTATAATGCTAGTAAGACTCTAGACAGTGCCCAAAGTGATAGAGGCGAGGGTGTCCCGATCTTTTGATGAGATGATAACTATCGATTTGGTGGAGACGACATCGACGATCTGACTACAAACGTGCACGACGTTGCGCCTTAGCAATTGCTAAACCAATCTCCGTGAGGTTACCGACGATGCCGGAAGCACGATCAGCCTGACCACGAAGGTCTATTCCTGCATGCAATCGAAGAACAAGCAAGAATATGATAAAAGCAATCTGAATATTGCAAATATAGTTGAAGTATTGATAAAGGTGGGGATCCGAAAGTGGTCTTGGTCTGGTCGTTGGACACAAACAAAGTACATGAAGTTGCAATGGCTAACTTTTAACTAAACAAATCCCAAGGAAAAAGCTACTAGGTGGATCTACTTATATGGTAGCAAGGGGTGGCGGCCAAGGAGGTGGGAGGACGTCCCAAGGCAGCCTAAAACCAACCCTAGGTCGTACAAGGCTCATGGGCCCAAGTGGAGGTGATGCAACACCTTTGGACTTGTTGTTTGACTCGGATTCTGTTGCAGCGTCAGATTGTTTCGTCCATCTCTCTATGCTCCGGACGAATTTAAAGGTGAATCAAATTGGAGTGGAAAGAGGACGAAATCTACTTTCCAACAAAAAAACAATCACCCAATTCGGAGTCCGTATGAAAAAGTTCTTGCCATTTTGAGTCAGGTATGTCTGTGCAGTCCGAATCTGAATCCAGAACGTGAGAGACTTGCACTCTATCTTCGCTTGGCCCAAAAGTGACGTGAAGGGACTTTTTGAACAGCACCTAAACTTCTCTTTTTCCCTTATCTTCATATGTGGATTGTACAAATGTCCCATACAACTGCAATTAGACAAAACACAAAAGTGTGTGAAGTATTTTTGTTGCGGATAATATAAATAGATTATTGAATAGTTGACACTAGAAATCACCTGACAAATATGCATGTATGCAATATTTTTGGTCGTATCCAAGGTATTCATGTCCTCATCATCCTCCCCTTCTTGAAAATAAAGCCGTCCTCGGCGTTGCTTTATCTGAAATGTGGCTAACAAAAGAGACAAGGTGTACATGTTGTATATGTATATGTCATCAATTTTTACTTCCCGTGGAATTTGCACATATGACACATGTAAACATGAGTAACTTTCATAGTGAATAAAATATAAAGCCAAAATATTATCACAAGAAGTAGAAGGCATGAAAGTATTGCTACTCAGTTTGCACATATAAGTGAAGCTCTTATTCATATGAAAAGATTGACAATATTCATCATTAAACCATCCCAATATTGGTGAATAAACCTTACTTGCATAAAATTTACATGCTACAACATGCTTAAATAAGCCAACATGCAATAAGTCATTTGACACAGAATCATCACCAATATTAGAGGTCATATCAAAATGATTAAACATTGGCACAATTATTTTCAAACGTAGTTGATCCAAATTTGTTTTAGTGCCTGATTCACATGGTTCCTTCACATCAACGGTTAATTCAATGGGTGCACTCAAAATTCTTGATATTGCAGTTGTTTGATCACATGGCAAAGTCAAATCATCAGCATAATCATCAAAAATAGGTGGTGTGATCAATGTAGTGGCTAGAGCATCACATGGTGTATTTAAATCGACAAGGCATTCATCATTCGCATGCGAAGTTAGAAGATCAGTACCTTTGTCATTACCTCGAGTTATCAACTCAGACAATGTTGGAACTCTCGGCAGTGACGGGTCATAATTTGGAGCTGATGCAGTGCTCACAACAACGGATGTTGTTGTCATAATAGGCACAGTGGTAGAAGGAAGGACCGTCTCAACTCCTTGGATGTGCACCTTATGCTTGTTTGTCTTGTGGGCATCACGCCTCTTTATTTCCTATTCAGCTTTGCAAGCAAGATGAAACAAATGGTTCATAGGATAACATTCTTCATGAATTAGTATCTCCTGAATATCACAGTTTAATCCTCCCCAAAATCTATCCATAAAATCTTCTTCACTTTCCTCTAAAAAGGAATGCAACAAGGTAGTTTGTAAATCATCATAATATTTTCTTACAGTGTCACTACCTTGTTTTAAATGTTGTAGTTTTTTAATCATGCCACAAGTATAATAAACATCGATGAATCTATCTCTCATGACAAGTTTTAAATCATCCCAAGTAGTAGGTACATAATCAGGGTATAACCGACAATGTTCACTCCACCAAACAGTAGCAAAACTAGTGAAAGAACCAACCGCAAGCTTACCTTTTTTACGTTCTGAAAAATCATGGGAAGCAAATATAACATTATTTCAAACTCCCATTCAATATATAAATCAGGCTTAAAACGACCATTAGAAGGTGGCATGGAAACAAAAACCTGATTGTGCGTATTCTTATGCCTTTGCACCTCTTGTGATGGTGGTTGTATTTTCGGAGCTGGTGGCATGTCTCCCATGATTGATGAAGCCCAACTGACTCTGGAACCTGCCATATTTAGTAGAAAAACAAGAAACAAAATCCGAGAATAATGTTCCTATGAACTACTAGGATGTGGTGGTAAAACGCTCACAGTATAGCAAATATCAAAGTCTTACAAGTTCTTACCATGCAGCAGGTGGTGACCGGCAACCAGCGGTGTCAAATAACTCCGAAGATTGAGTAAAGCGATTGCCATGTGAGCATATATATACACGGTGTGGAAATATGTGGAGCTTGGAAGGCCAAATATATGGTAGCAAAAGATCAGCAATAATCAATTCAGAGATGCAATGTTGAATAAACGCTCAACGACGGTACTTTGCTGGTCCTAGGCTAGACCGTGCTAGAGACGCGAGCCTAGAACACTAAAAAAAATCACGGCGCAACGCGTAACAAAGGCGGAGCACACTCTGAATATCTTTTTTTCTCCTTTTTTCACGGAATTTTTTTCACTTTTTTTTCTCTTTTTTTCCTCTTTTTTTCTTTTTTTCTCTCACTTTTTTTTCTTTTTTTTCTTTCTCTTTTTTTTCACAAACAAGCTAGATAAGATGCAGATTGGATCTAGTGATGACGCAAACGACCTCAAGTATGATTATGACAATGAATGATGGGGAGTACGTGGTGGAAATTGATGGATGGCGGTGGTGGACAACGGATGCAATAATGACGTGGTGGTGGTATATGGCAACGACAATGAAGATGGTGCGGCGGTGGCGTGACAAACTATGACCAGAACTCGAAACTCTAAAGGACTAGACACTAAGACCAGCAACTTGACACGACGATGTAGCCGCAAATTCAACAAAGCAGAACACTAAAAAGAATATGCAAAGGCTCAGACTGGCTTGGACAAAGGATGAACAGATCTAACTTTTTTGTGTGGCTTTTTCTTGGACAATTGGTAAGAAAATAATTCTAATCTAGGGATAACTGCAAATTCTCACCGAGCAACCTGAAAACTGATACCATTTGATAGAGGCGAGGGTGTCCCGATCTTTCAATGAGATGATAACTATCGATTTGGTGGAGACGACTTTGACGATCCGACTACAAACGTGCACGACGTTGCGCCTTAGCAATCGCTAAACCAATCTCCTGAGGTTACTGACGATGCCGGAAGCATGGTCAGCTTGACCACGAAGGTCTATTCCTGCAAGCAATCGCAGAACGAGCAAGAATATGATAAAGCAATCTGAATATTGCAAATATATATGAAGTATTGATAATGGTGGGGATCCGTAAGCGGTCTTGGTCTGGTCGTTGGACACAAACAAAGTACACGAAGTTGCAATGGCTAACTTTTAACTAAACAAATCCCAAGGAAAAAGCTAGTAGGTGGATCTACTTATATGGTAGCAAGGGGTGGCGGCCAAGGAGGTGGGAGGACGTCCCAAGGCAGCCTAAAACCAACCCTAGTTCGTACAAGGCTCATGGGCCCAAGTGGAGGTGATGCAACACCTTTGGACTTGTTGTTTGACTCGGATTATGTTGCAATGTCAGATTGTTTCGTCCATGTCTCTATGCTCCGGACGAATTTAAAGGTGAATCCAATTGGAGTGGAAAGAGGACAAAATCTACTTTCCAACAAAAAAAGAATCACCCAATTCGGAGTCCGTATGAAAAAGTTCTTGCCGTTTTGAGTCAGGTATGTCTGTGCAGTCCGAATCTGAATCTAGAACGTGAGAGACTTGGACTCTATCTTCTCTTGGCCCAAAAGTGACGTGAAGGGACTTTTTGAACAGCACCTAAACTTCTCTTTTTCCCTTATCTTCATATGTGGATTGTACAAATGTCCCATTAGACAAAACACAAAAGTGTGTGAAGTATTTTTGTTCTGGATAATATAAATAGATTATTGAATAGTTGACACTAGAAATCACCTGACAAATATGCATGTATGCAATATTTTTGGTCGTATCCAAGGTAGTCATGTCCTCATCACAAAGAAATTATGCTGCTACTGAAAAAGAATTTCTAGCAGTTATGTTTGCTTGTGATAAATTCAGATCTTACATAGTTGATTCCAAAGTAATTATTGTTCACACCGATCATGCTGCTATTAAATATCTTATGGAAAAGAAAGATGCTAAACCTAGACTCGTCAGGTGGGTTCTTTTGTTACAAGAGTTTGACTTGCACATGACTGATAGGAAACGAGATGAGAACCCCATAACTGATAACTTGTCTAGGTTAGAAATCATTCTTGATGACCACTACCTATTGATGATAGCTTCCCTGATGAACAATTAGATGTATAAATGCTTCTCATAACACTCCTTGTTATGCAGACTACGCTAACTATATAGTTGCTAAATTTATACCACCTAGTTTCACATATCAACAAAATAAAAAATATTCTATGATTTAAGACATTACTTTTGGGATGACCCACGTCTTTATAAAGAGGGAGTAGATGGCATTATTAGACGTTGTATAACAGAGCATGAATAGGAACAAATCCTTCAGTAATGTCACTCTGAAGCCTATGGAGGACATCATGCAGGAGATAGAACTCTACACAAGGTATTAAAACCCGGTTTTTATTGGCCTACTCTTTCCAAAGATGCTCGTAAGTTTGTCTTATCTTGGGATGAATGTCAAAGAATTGGTAATATTGGTAAATGTCAGGAAATGCCTATGGATTATTCACTTGTTATTGAACCATTTGATGTTTGGGGCTTTGATTATATGGGACCTTTTCCTTCCTCTAATGGGTATACTCTACTAAGTGGGTAGCCGCTATTCCAACTAGTAGTGTTTGTCAGATTCAGGGCTCTGCAGACCCAAGAAGGTTCGAACTCTGGGGCGTGTGCGAAGGTCTCAACCTCTCAAGCTCAGAGCTCATCACCCCACAGCCTAGCCTAGTCGAATTCTCGTGATTAAGGAAGAAGATCAACATGGCAGTTTACCCAGGTTCGGGCCACCTTGCGGTGTAAGACCCTACTCCTTCTTTGCGGTGGATTGGCCTCACGAGGGGCTGATGATGAACTAGTACAGTGGATGAACAACCTCGCGAGGGCTGCTCTTGTGAGGGTGGAAAAGGGGTAGGATCGGATCTGGATCCCCTTCTACGGTGGTGGCTAACCTATATTTATAGTGGCCATGGTACTCTTCCCCCAAAACTTAGGCGGGAAGGGATCCCACAACAGCCAATTTGGAAGGGGACAAGTAGTACATCTAATCTTTATGAAAGGTGGTCTTCGCCTACAAAGCTTCTGGTCGTGACGCAGTAGTGGGCTCGGTGGTGACCTCCGCCTTGCCGAGCCTATGGTCTTCGTCTTGTGGCACTGGAACGGAAACCTCTGGGTGGTTCCTCGGGAACCCACGCCTGTCCTTGCCTCCTTAGCACCAAAGAGGAAACTTCCTCTTCTGCGCCCGTCAGTGCCTGCCTGGCCTTGGTCATAATGGCTCACGTCATCGTGGCCTCATGAGGCCGGGTACCTGCATAGAAATCTCCGCTCCTCGGGAGGCCGCTCCCTAGGGAGGTCTTGGTGTTGCCCGCCTCGCGAGGGTCTTGACTTGGTGGTCTTGGAGACGGGCCATACCAAGCCGTCGAGTGAGCCACGCCGTGGGCCGCAGGCAAGCAAGTCTGGGTACCCTGGTTCCCAGAACGCCGACAGTAGCCCCCAGGACCAAGGAGCGCTCGGGCCGACTTCAAGGAGAAGCCAAGGGGCAAGGTTGAAGCGCCGCGGGCCCCAATCACTTGTGGGCCAGGCTGACTCGTGGCGCTCGGCAGGACGCGGATGCCTCCGCTTCCCCACGCCGCCTCGGCAACTGTCCAGACTGACAAAAGACTGGCTCACCATGCCAGGCCATCATTACTGCTTTGTGCCTAGCCTCAGATCCCCTTTCCTCCGCCAAGGACCTCTCCAAATACAATCGAGCCCGGCTTCCCCCTTCCTTCTCCAACCCCGATGTCGGCGCCCTTGCAGATGGCTCCCAAGAAGCCGAAGTCTGCGGCGCAACCCGTAGATGTCGACATCCTGAGAACGGGGGTACCAAGACTTGCTTGCCAGCGGGCCATGGCGTGGCTTTGTCAACGACCCGGTATGGCCCACCTTCAGCAATAACGACTCAAGACCCTCGCGAGGGGCCAAGCCTCGCGAGGCGGACGACACCAAGACCTCCCTGGGGGTGACCTCACTAAGATGGCTCCCGAGGAGCTGAGATATCAATGCAAGGTGCGCCTCATGAGGTTCATATGATGTGAGCTATGACGACCAAGGCCAGGAGGGCGCCAGCGGGCGCAGTGTACTAGTTTCCTCTTTGGTGTTAAGGAGGCAAGCGCAGGAGCACGGTCCTGAGGAATCAACTAAAGGTTTCCATATCAGTGCAAGAAGACCAAGACCGCCAGGACGGCAGGACGGAGGTCATTGCGGAGCCCACCGCAGCGTCACCACCAGAGCCTTTTGCAGGTGAAGACTACTTTTGTCAGGATAGCTTGTACTAGTTTTCCCCCTTCAAATTTGGCTATTGTGGGATCCCTTCCCGCCTACATTTGGGAAGAGGACCAATACCACTATAAATAGGACTTAGCCACCACCATAGAGGGGGAATCGATTCCACCCTGACCACCTCACCAGCTCATCGAGATCAAGAACACCTCACTTCCTGAGGCTATTTGTAGGATCGGAAGTATGTCTAGAGGGGGGGTGATTAGACTACTTGACCAAATAAAAACTACGCCTTTTCCCAATTTTAGTTCTTAGCAGATTTTAGCAATTTTAGGACAAGTCAAGCAATCATCACACAATTCAAGCAAGCATGCAAAGAGTATATAGGCAGCGGAAAGTAAAGCATGCAACTTGCAAGAATGTAAAGGGAAGGGTTTGGAGAATTCAAACGCTAATGGACACACGGATGTTTTTCCCGTGGTTCGGATAGGTGGTGCTATCCTACATCCACGTTAGTGCAGACTTCAACCCATGAAGGGTAACGGTTGCGCGAGTCCACGGAGGGCTCCACCCACGAAGGGTCCACGAAGAAGCAACCTTGTCTATTCCACCATGGCCATCGCCCACGAAGGACTTGCCTCACTAGCGGTAGATCTTCACGAAGTAGGCGATCTCCTTGCCCTTACA
The DNA here is from genome assembly GCA_032464435.1 of Aegilops umbellulata. Taxonomy (NCBI): domain Eukaryota; kingdom Viridiplantae; phylum Streptophyta; class Magnoliopsida; order Poales; family Poaceae; genus Aegilops; species Aegilops umbellulata. Next base: position 187,144,756 of record CP136055.1, read on the forward strand.
AACTCCTTGGTTCAACTCCACAATCTTGTCGGAGGCTCCCAAGTGACACCTAGCCAATCTAGGAGACACCACTCTCCAAGAAGTAACAAATGGTGTGTTGATGATGAACTCCTTGCTCTTATGCTTCAAATGATAGTCTCCCCAACACTCAACTCTCTCTCACAGGATTTGGATTTGGTGGAAAGAAGATTTGAGTGGAAAGCAACTTGGGGAAGGCTAGAGATCAAGAATCATATGGTAGGAATGGAATATCTTGGTCTCAACACATGAGTAGGTGGTTCTCTCTCAGAACATATGAATTGGAAGTGTAGGTGTGTTCTGATGGCTCTCTCCATGAATGAAGAGGAGGTGGAGGGGTATATATAGCCTCCACTTAAAATCCAACCGTTACACACAATCTACCAAACTCGGTGGGACCGAATCAATAAACTCGGTCAAACGGAAATGGTAAACCTAGTGACCGTTAGAGATTTTCGGTGGGACTGACATGCATCTCGGTAGGACCGATATGGTTAGGGTTTGGGCATAATGTAATCTCGGTGAGACCGATTACACAAACTCGGTGAGACCGATTTGGTAATTAGCTAACCAGAGAGTTTCAGGCAAACTCGGTGGGTCCGATTTGCTCTTTCGGTGAGACCGAAAAGTTACAAATGGGAAACAGAGAGTTTGCATTGCAATCTCGGTTGGACCGATCCGCTCTTTCGGTGAGACCGAAAAGCTACGAAAAGGAAACAGAGAGGTTGCAATCCCATCTCGATGAGACCGAGATCCCTATCGGTAGAACCGATTTGCTAGGGTTTGGCAGTGGCTTATGACATATGAGAAACTCGGTGGCGCCGGATAGAAAGAATCGGTATGACCGAGTTTGGCTTGGGGTTTAGGTCATTTGTGGATATGGGAAAGTAGCTGAGGATTTTGGAGCATATCATTAAGCACATAAGGCAAAGAGCTCATTAAGCAACACCTCATCCCTCCTTGATAGTATTGGCTTTTCCTATAGACTCAATGTGATCTTGGATCACTAAAATGTAAAGTGAAGAGTCTTGAGATCTTGAGTTTGAGCCAATCCTTTGTCCTTAGTATTTTGAGGGTTCCACTTTCACCATCCATGCCATGCCAATCATTAAGCTTTCCTGAAATAATTGTCTTGGAATTGCATTAGCTCAATGAGCTATATGTTGTTATAAATTACCAAAACCACCTAGGGATAGTTGCACTTTCAATCTCCCCCTTTTTGGTAATTGATGACAACATATAGATCAAAGCTTCAACAAATGATAATAAGAATGAATTACATCGTCGCTTTGAGAAGTATGTGATAAGTAAGAGCTCCCCCTAAATTTGTGCATATTTAAAATTTGCTTTGGACTGCAAATGCACAAGAAATTAGAATCATGGGTTACTCTTCCATGTCACATACATCTTGGTGGAGCGCTCGAAATAATAAATAATGAAATACATGCACTCATCACCAAGGCAAAAGTGAATGATCAAACATTAGATATATTAGATAATATCAAGCATGCATAAGTGTAGCTTATGATCAAACACATGGTCATCAATGTCTCACAAGCATATCAAAGTATCTCAACCAATAGCAAAAAATTGTATCAAAAACCACCAAATAAAACAAGAGAGAAAAGCAACACTCTCTCTCTCAAAGCCTATGATCTATACATCTTCTCCCCCGTTGGCAACAAGTTACCAAAAAGTTCCTAGAAAATGCATAGTGCTATATCGACACTCAGGCTTGATCTTCAGGTGGTGGTGGAGTCTGGATCACTCCAAGGATGAAGGCTTCAGTTGATGCTGATGGAGTTGGAGCTGAGGTGGATGCTGGAGTAGGATGGGTTGATGCTGCGGCTGGAGCTGAGGCGGTTGCTCTTGTGTCAGGAACTAGCACTGCACTGGACCTCTGAGCTCGTGGAACTCTAGCAAATGCATCTGTAGTTGTCTTCCCTCTCCTCTCCTGCATGTCATCCTGGAGCTGCTCTACTACTGTCTGTATCTCTGTCACCTTGATGTCCAAGTCATTGAACTTCTGTTCTACGATTCTCTCTAGGCTTGCCTGGTTCTGAGTCAGGTTGGCCAAACCTTTCTCAATCCGCAGAGTGGATGCAATCAGGTAACTGAGTTGCTCTTGCTTTGTCTTCAAGAAGTATTCTGATGCCTCCTCTTGAGTTGGCATCCTAGCAGCTTTCTCCTTCCTTGCCTTCTCCTTTTGTGCTTGGGCATGGGCTGAAGATGGTTCATCCTTGTTCATCACAACTTCATTGTCTTCAAACTCAGGATAAATAGGAAGATGTTCCTTATCCAAAAGATATATGCTAGTGCCCATCTTGGAGTTGATCAGTTCTTGGATCTGAGGAGCATATCCACAGCTTCTCTTCTGGTCTGCTGCTATCCTTTTGATTGTCTCAATCATCAGGCTCATGACCTTGAACTTCTGAGGCACATCAAATATATGAAGCAGGTTGATAGCATGGCCTCTGACCATCTTGTGATCTCTAGACTTGGGCAGCAGAGTGTGCCTTAAGATCCAGTTGATTGTTGGCAATCCTGACAGAAGAAAATGTACAGATCCATACTTGAAAGTTTCAAGTGCCTTATCAGGGATCTCCTTGTACATGTTGATCATTGAGTTGTGGTCCATCTTCTTCTTGGAATAGACATCCAAGTCATCTTCACTCTCTTATGGGGCATTGATCAGTTGAGCCCATTCTGCAACGGTTGATTGGTACCTCGTACCTTCAGACATCCAGACAATCCTCCCATCGGGGTAAAAGTGTGCTGTGGAGTAGAACTGCATGATAAGTTCCTCGTTCCACTTTGTGAGCTTTTGCCCAACAAAGTCTGCTACTCCACAAGCCTTGAAGCTGTCCTCCACTCCTGGGAAGTGCTCTTCATTGTCGTTGATATATTGCCAATCGACCCATTTCACGTCACAGACAATTGGCTTCTTATCCAACAGGATTGTCTCATAGAAGTCCTGCTGTTCCTTAGTATGGAACCTGTAGTCCACAGCAGTTCTTCTCCTGGTAGCATAAGGATCTTCTGCTCTCCACTTTCTCAATCTAGAGTCTCTCCTTATGTTCATATCCTCAGCCACAGGATGAGCATCATTGTGGTCTGGGATCTTGGGCTTCAATTTCCTCAAAACTTGCCCCTCTTCCTCTTCAGCAACATTAGGCACTGGGGCCTTGTTCTTCTCAGCAGCTGGAATATTTCTTGTATTCCTCTTGGGCTTTTGCTATGGAGCTGTCTTGGGGGCTTCCTTGGGCTTGGATGCAGCTCCCCCTGATCTAATGGCATCACCCATCAGCTTGGGTGCCTTGGGTGCTGGTGCGGCACCTTCCTCTTCCTCTTCTTCTTCATCAGAAGAATGTTGTTCAAATTCAGCCATAGGATCTACTTTCTTGCACCACCTGCCTCTTTTCCTCTCTTTCTTCTCTACAGCAACAACTGGCTCCTTGGAAGTGGTTTTGTCAGGAATCTTAGTTGAGGCTCTGGCTTTTGGCATTGGCTTCCTGCCTGCTGGTCTTTTGACCTTCAAGCCTGGCTTGGTGCTCAGTCTTGAACTATGTTCCTTCTTGAGTTCAATTTTCTTGGAGGTAGCCTCCTCCTCTGCCACATAGTCTTCATCTTCAGAATCTGAAGTTCTTTTCCTTCTCTGTCTGGTGGCAGCCTTTGGCAGATTGCTTGGAGTGCTCCTGCTGCCATCATCTGAAGAACTTGAGGGACTAGTGCCCTCACTCATATGCACAGGCTGTTCTGACTGATTCTGACTGTCACTCTGGTCTGACATGATTGACTAGCTGACTGCTGACTGTTGACCCTGTGAATAGTTTATAGATGAGATAGAATGGATGAGCATCACAAAATGCAGAGATTTTTGCAAAAGAATGATTCAAAAACTTAGTTTTAGTTTCCCACAGAAAGAATTTTGGATCTACCGATTTCTAAACTCGGTGATACCGAAGCAGTATTTGGAACCTAAACTAGTGATCTCAGTCAGACCGAGTCACAGTTCGGTGGCACCGAGACTGTTAGGGTTTCACAAAGTTCAAAAATCGGTCACACCGATTAGTTACACTCGGTCAGACCGAGTTTCATTTGTGCTATGGCATAGGCCAAATCGGTGGGACCGAGTTTTTCAACTCGGTGGGTCCGAGATGGTTTCGGCGGAAACCTAACCCTAAAATTTTCGAATCAAACCTAATCTATGAGTTCTTTGACTGGATAGGAGTTTAACAATCGTGGCAAGATTTATGATAATCACAATATGCTAGGAATCAGATTGAGGAATAGCACAAAGATCGAGTCTGTACCCTAGTTCGGCGGAGACTCACTACGGCGGCAACGACGGAGGTGATTTCCGTTGACGGCGACGGAGACCAGCGGCTGGAGGCTGCTGGCGGCGAGAAGACGATCCGGAGACCACGTCGGCAGAGCGAGCTATGGCGCGGGCGAAGAGGTTCGGAGAAATTTCCAAATTTTTGCCCATGACTATATATAGCCCGACCCTATCGGTGTGACCGAGTGGAACGACTCGGTGGCACCGAGATGCAAAACTATATACAGTTATTGCAACTCGGTGTGACCGAATAGTTCAAGTCGGTTGCACCGAGATTGAAAACATAGATCATCTTGATGATCTCGGTAGGACCGAAAGTGGGGTATCGGTCAGACCGAGAATCACAAAGAGGTTTTGGAAGTTTAAGTCTATGATGAATCGGGGACTCCGAGTGCTCCTCACACAGAGTGGTTTGAATTTGACTTGATCAATTTTGTGATGTAGCATGAATAGAGTTTGAGATGAGAAAAGCATAGATAGCTAGAGGAGGTTCTTAGGCATTCTTGTCCATCCACTTGGCAAAAGAAAAGATAAAGCCAATCAATCAAAACAACAAGTGGATGTCCTCGAATGAGTGAAATATGCATCTATCATGCTCACACAATAAAATGGCAATAGAAATATGTGACAAAGTATGCACAACCAATTCTAGCATCTATCAAGCAATTGGCGATGACTAGGTCATCTATATATGAGTATATTGACTTAGGAGTCAAATGAGAACATTTGATCATAGGTCATACTCATCGTTTAAGCTCAAGTGGGGTTACCACTTTTACATAAAGCATTGTTGTGTTCACATCATTAGAGTTGCTTTAGCTCAAGTCTTAGAGTAAAGCTCCCCCTAGATGTGATATCCCCCCTTAAGAGGGATGAACTAACCTTGGGTTTTGTCGATGATGACTTCATGTAGATGTTGAAGATGTGGATGCTCAATATTGATGTAGATCACTTGGAGCTATCCTTTTGAGTGAATTGCACTTTCAATACCTACATGGGTTAGTCCCACAAGGAACGAGCAAGTATATCCATAGACATAGAGTGATGCACATACAAGAAGATGTCTATGAAAGCTTTTAGATTACCTTGTCCCTTGACTTACCAACAAGAGGGTTTGTGACTCCTTGAACTAGTGCAAGATGTGGAAGTTTATTGCACTTGTTCTTGCCAAAAAGATAAGAGTGAAGTATATTGGTGGAGTCACCCTCAAGAACTCTCTAGTTCTTCTTCTTTTGGATCCACACCATCTTGATGGGAATCCTTGGAGTTGTAGTCGTACTTGATGAAGTGGAACTTTAAGTAGTCTTGGTAATCCACTTGACTAAGGTCTTAGGAGCTTCTTCAAATGCATCTATTTCCTCTTGAAGCTTGTCCTTGCCTTTTTGCTTGTAGTCTTGTGGCGGAAGATCATCTTGAGTTTGTGTCCCCTTGAAAGAAGTTGGATCATACTTCTCTTGTTGAGCAACAAACTTTGTCTTGGGGTATTGATCTTATTCCCACTCAACTCCATTGGCATTGAATTTTCGTTCAAAACCAACACCTTGATTCTTCCGGTGCCTTCCTTGCTTGCGTACAATCTCCTCGAATTGCTTACTTCCGGCGAGGCTTTTGTACACTCCTTTCTCTATGATTTCCTTCAATATGCTATTTTCTTGCTCAAGTGTAACTTGGCTAAGAGAATCATTAGTGGAATCAAGAGAACTACTAGAAGCAACAATATTGGATTTAACATGTTCGTTATTACTACTAGAGGAAGAATCTTTCTTGTTTTTGTTATTAGACTTGACTTGAGGCATGTAAGTGGATAAGAGTAAACGTTTGGCAATGTAATAAGAACTTTTCTTGCGGAGATCATCATTGATTTCCTTTAAAAGCTCATGCTCTTGCTCAAGGTTGAGCTTTTCAAAGCGTAACTTTTCATGAGCCCTTAAAAGTTCTCGATGATCTTCGAAGATAGTTTCATGAGCTAACTTAAGAGTTTTTAGTTCTTTAGTTAGAGCTTCAATTTTCTCCTTATCATTGTCATTCGTTTTAGCATGATTAATTGACGTTTCATCATAGGATTCATCACTAGAGTTGTCAACAAGTAAATCATCATCGCCTAACAAGTCATCTTCATCACTATTAAAATTAACATACTCAGGGTGAGTTACCTTAGGACCTTTGGCCATGAAGCATCTTCCAATTCCTTCATTGGGTGAATCAAATATGTCGTAGGAGTTGGTTGACACAAGTGCTAGTCCGGCAACACCTTCATCTTGAGTATATTCGGAGTCGGAGTGATAACTTCTCTCGGAGTGGTTGTCGGAGTCGGAGTGATAAATTCTCTCGGAGTGGTTGTCAGAGTTGGAGCCGGATACCCATTCACCAACATGAGCTTGATGTCTTCGTTTTGTGTAGCTCCTTGATGATTTTTCCTTCCTTTCCGAATCCTTGGTTCTCCGTGAGTGTCTTCGTTCATAACGATCATCTCTACTACTTCTCTCTCGTGATGGTGATTCCTCTCTTTTGCTTCTTCTTTTTGGAGAATCTTCTCTCCTTTTGTAGGGAGCCGTACACTCATTGGAATAGTGTCCGGGTCTTCCACAATTGTAGCAGTTTCGCTCTCGACTAGAAGATCTTTTGTCATTGTAGGACCTTGACTTGGAGCTTCTATCTTTGCTTCTACTCTTGTAGAACTTGTGGAAGTTCTTCACCATTAAGCTCAGTTCTTCATTGAAGTTTTGTTTCTCACTTGATGATGTGGGGGCTTCACATGAGGCTTTATAAGCACCACTTGATTTGTTGTGAAGTTACTCTTTGTCCTTGAGTGACATCTCATGAGCAACAATTCTTCCAATGACTTCCGTTGGCTTGAGATTTTTGTAATTGGGCATCATTTGGATCAATGTACACATGGTATCATATTTTCCATCCAAGGCTCTTAGGATCTTCTTGATGATGAATCTATCAGTCATCTCTTCACTCCCTAAGCCGGCAATCTCATTTGTGATGAGAGCAAGCCTAGAGTACATTTCAGCGACACCTTAACCATCCTTCATTTTGAACATGTCAAGTTGACTTTGAAGCACATCCAATTTAGATTCCTTGACGGAGTCGGTACCTTCGTGCATATCAATCAAAGTATCCCAAATTTCCTTTGCATTCTCAAGACGGCTGATTTTGTTGAATTCTTCGGGGCACAATCCGTTGAAGAGAATATCACAAGCTTGAGAGTTGTATTGTAGCATCTTCAACTCATCCGCGGTAGCTTCACGGTTTGGTTCTTTCCCGTCGAAGAAGTCACCTTGCAAACCAACACACACAATAGCCCAAACGGAGGGGTTATGTTCAAGAATATGCATTTTCATTTTATGCTTCCAACTAGCAAAGTTAGTACCATCAAAGTAAGGACCTCTACGGTGATAATTTCCCTCGCTAGACGCCATACTCTCCTAGGTTGTGAAACCAAGGCTATGACCACCAAAAGCTATGGGAATCAAAGCAAATGGAGACCAAGGCTCTGATACCACTTGTAGGATCGGAAGTATGTCTAGAGGGGGGTGATTAGACTACTTGACCAAATAAAAACTATGCCTTTTCCCAATTTTAGTTCTTGGCAGATTTTAGCAATTTTAGGACAAGTCAAGCAATCATCACACAATTCAAGCAAGCATGCAAAGAGTATATAGGCAGCGGAAAGTAAAGCATGCAACTTGCAAGAATGTAAAGGGAAGGGTTTGTAGAATTCAAACACTAATGGAGACACGGATGTTTTTCCCGTGGTTCGGATAGGTGGTGCTATCCTATATCCACGTTAGTGGAGACTTCAACCCACGAAGGGTAACGGTTGCGCGAGTCCACGGAGGGCTCCACCCACGAAGGGTCCACGAAGAAGCAACCTTGTCTATCCCACCATGGCCATCACCCACGAAGGACTTGCCTCACTAGCGGTAGATCTTCACGAAGTAGGCGATCTCCTTGCCCTTACAAACTCCTTGGTTCAACTCCACAATCTTGTCGGAGGCTCCCAAGTGACACCTAGCCAATCTAGGAGACACCACTCTCCAAGAAGTAACAAATGGTGTGTTGATGATGAACTCCTTGCTCTTGTGCTTCAAATGATAGTCTCCCCAACACTCAACTCTCTCTCGCAGGATTTGGATTTGGTGGAAAGAAGATTTGAGTGGAAAGCAACTTGGGGAAGGCTAGAGATCAAGATTCATATGGTAGAAATGGAATATCTAGGTCTCAACACATGAGTAGGTGGTTCTCTCTCAGAACATATGAATTGGAAGTGTAGGTGTGTTCTGATGGCTCTCTCCACGAATGAAGAGGAGGTGGAGGGGTATATATAGCCTCCACTTAAAATCCAACCGTTACACACAATCTACCAATCTCGGTGGGACCGAATCAATAAACTCGGTCGGACCGAAATGGTAAACCTAGTGACCGTTAGAGATTTTCGGTGGGACTGACATGCATCTCGGTAGGACCGATATGGTTAGGGTTTGGGCATAACGTAATCTCGGTGAGACCGATTACACAAACTCGGTGAGACCGATTTGGTAATTAGCTAACTAGAGAGTTTGTCAGGCAAACTCGGTGGGACCGATTTGCTCTTTCGGTGAGACCGAAAAGTTACAAATGGGAAACAGAGAGTTTGCATTGCAATCTCGGTGGGACCGATCCGCTCTTTCGGTGAGACCGAAAAGTTACGAAATGGAAACAGAGAGGTTGCAATCCCATCTCGGTGAGACCGAGATCCCTATCGGTAGAACCGATTTGCTAGGGTTTGGCAGTGGCTTATGACATATGAGAAACTCGGTGGCGCCGGATAGAAAGAACCGGTATGACCGAGTTTGGCTTAGGGTTTAGGTCATTTGTGGATATGGGAAAGTAGCTGAGGATTTTGGAGCATATCATTAAGCACATAAGGCAAAGAGCTCATTAAGCAACACCTCATCCCTCCTTGATAGTATTGGCTCTTCCTATAGACTCAATGTGATCTTGGATCACTAAAATGTAAAATGAAGAGTCTTGAGCTCTTAAGCTTGAGCCAATCCTTTGTCCTTAGTATTTTGAGGGTTCCACTTTCACCATCCATGCCATGCCAATCAATGAGCTTTCCTGAAATAATTGTCTTGGAATTGCATTAGCTCAATGAGCTATATGTTGTTATAAATTACCAAAACCACCTAGGGATAGTTGCACTTTCACTATTCAACCACTTTACTAGTTCATCCTCAGCCCCTCGAGGCAATCCACCACAAAGCTGGAGTAGGGTATTACACCGCAAGGTGGCCCGAACCAGGATGAACTGTTGTGCCTCTTATCCCTTGGGTTCGTCGAGCTAGGCCTTGGAATCACTGAGCAGGAAGACTGGGAGGGGAGAGTTCTTCAGACGCACCCCTGAGTTTGAACCTCTCAAGGGTCTGCGGACCCCGGATCTGACATTTGGCATGCCATGTAGGGGTGCATCGGGGCCTCTCTTCTTCCCGCCGGCCCATCATCGCCCGACAGCCCCGCTGGCCGATGATCAGAGTGCTCAAGCCGAGCTCTGGCCGCTTGGCCTACTCGGGCGGTGTCATCCGCCCAGGAATACCTCCTCTCCGCGCTCCAGGCGGCTCGCACACTGCCCAACCCCGCCGGACGCGGGCGGCACGGGCTGGCGCCGCCCACCCTCGCAGCTCAACGTACACGCGCTGCCACGCGGTCTTCGGGCTACGCCGCGGCGACGGCGCCGCACACTCGTCGGGAATAGGCGAACATGCGGGCCGCGATCATCGTGGCACAAGAGCTACTGCGCCACAGGTTGGCGTAGGGCGGCCGCGACGCCCTGCTGGAGCGGGTCGCCGAACTAATCGACGCCGCCTGCAGGGGTGCGGCGCCCTTCTGCTCCATATCCATGCCTCGGGTAGTGACAGAAGCGCGCGCCGGGCACCGGCGCGCCCTTGTGCCCTCCGGAGCACCCGAGGGACTCGACAGCAACAACAGGGCCCTCGGCGCTATTCGTCCAACCACGACCGCACCTCCTGCGGCCGGGGCAAGCTCTGGCCGTCCCCTGCGGGGCCGCATTGGGATGTCGCCCCGCAACCACCACGGTCAGGCGCATGTCCTGGTGGCCCCGGGTGTGTGGCACCCAGGCGAAGGCTCCAGCACAGCAGCCCCAGATGCCTACGCGCCTCGCATGATGGACCTAGAGTACACGCTTGAGGAAGACCCCAGCTCGTTCCCCGAGCCGAGCTGGGCAGAAGGTACGCTGGAGGCCGGGGCTTTCCGCGAGCCGCCCGGAAGCTTCGCCGAACAATTCGACGCCAACGAGCACAGGATACGGTCGACTGCTGTCGGGTGTTTGCCGATGTTGGTCTCACCAACTATCTGCAACCTCAGGGTCACAAAGATGTTGGTCTCACCACCACGGTCAGGTGTTTGCCCATGTTGGTCTCACCAGCACGGTCAGGCGCATGTCCTGGTGGGCCCGGGTGTGTGGCACCCAGGCGAAGGCTCCAGCACAGCAGCCCCAGATGCCTACGCGCCTCGCATGATGGACCTAGAGTACACGCCTGAGGAAGACCCCAGCTCGTTCCCTGAGCCGAGCTAGGCAGAAGGTACGCTGGAGGCCGGGGCTTTCCGCGAGCCGCCCGGAAGCTTCGCCGAACCCTTCGACAACAACGAGCACAGGATACGGTCGCCGAACCCTCCGGCAAGCGCACCTCTTCGGAGTGCTGCGCTACCATCGAGGACGCACCATCGAGCTCCACTGGCAAGTGTAAGAAGACAATGGCAGCTCCGCCAGCAACCAAGAAGGTGTCCGCCAAGGAGGACGGCACTGGTGGCACCTTCACCATCAGTGCCACTCTCGACCCTAAATAGGAAAGCGCGCTCGTTGCTTTCCTGCGGGCGAATGTCGACGTGTTTGCGTGGCAACCGTCTGACATCCCCGGCGTTCCCAGGAAAGTAATCGAGCACCACCTCTCCGTCTGCCCTCACGCGCGACCCGTCAAGCAGAGAGTCAGGAAACAAGCGGTGGAGCGCCAAGAGTTCATCGCCGAAGAGATCAAGAAGTTGGAAGCAGCAAGCCTCGTCAGAGGAGTGCTCCATCCTACGTGGTTGGCCAATCCTGTAGTCGTGCGCAAGGCGAACGGGAAATGGAGACTTTGCATCGACTTCACCGATGTCAACAAAGCTTGTCCCAAAGACCCATCTCCCTTGCCGCGCATTGACCAGATTGTTGACTCCACAGCCGGATGCGACTTGCTTTTGTTTCTTGATGCATACTCAGGATACCATCAGATCTTCATGGCAGAAGAGGATGAGGAGAAAACCGCGTTCATCACTCCATGTGGCACGTACTGTTTTGTATGAATGCCTTTCGTTTTGAAGAATGCTGGTTCAACATTTGCAAGGGTCGTCCATATTGCTTTTGAGCCGCAAATACACAGAAATGTGGAAGCCTACATGGATGATATAGTGGTCAAAAGCAGGGACAAGTCAACTCTGATTCAAGATCTAGAAGAAACTTTTGCAAATCTGCGTAAGATTAGCCTCAAGCTCAACCCCGAGAAGTGCGTGTTTGGAGTCCCTTCCGGCAAGCTTCTCGGGTTCTTTGTGTCCCGGCGGGGGATTTGAAGCCAATCCCGACAAGATCTAGGCCATTAAGCAGATCGAAGCACCGAAGCGCGTCAAGGATGTACGAAAACTTGCCGGCTGCATGGCGGCTCTCAGCAGGTTTATCCCTAAGTCTGCTGAGCGTGCCCTGCCGTTTTTCAAAATCTTGAAAAAAGGTAGGTCCAATGAAATGGACTCCGGAAGCGGAGGCTGCGCTGCAGGACTTGAAGAGATACCTGTCCTCCACTCCAATACTTGTCGCACCTAAACCACAAGAGAAGTTGTTGCTATATCTGGCGGCAACCAATCAAGTGGTTAGTGCTGCGTTAGTAGCGGAGAGAGAGGCAGATGATGAGCCAGCAACCGCGGCAAGCGCGTCCAGCGACAAGCAAGGGGCTTCCCCGATGAGCTCTGGTCCCGACGAAGATAGATCTGCGCAGATGTGCGAAGGGATACAGAAGAAAATGGTGCAGCGCCCAGTCTACTTTTTAAGTTCCCTTCTGCAGGGGGCTAGGTCGAGGTACTCTGGTGTGCAGAAGTTGCTCTTCGGCCTCCTTATGGCCTCAACAAAGCTACGCCATTACTTCCAAGCACATGAGATCACAGTTGTCACTCGCTTTCCGCTGAAGAGGATACTGCAGAATCCAGAAGCAACAGGCAGGATTGTTGAGTGGGAATTGGAACTGTCGAGCTTTGGCCTCAAGTTTGAGAGCACTTCAACTATTCGAAGTAGAGCATTGGTAGAATTCATAGCAGAGTGGACGCCAACACCTGACGAAGAAACCCCAGAGACGAGCATCCCGGTCAAGGAAGCAAACAAAGAGTGGCTGATGTACTTTGATGGCGCGTTCTCGCTACAAGGCGCCGGTGCTGGCGTGCTGCTTCTCGCACCCACCGGAGAGCACCTCAAGTACGTGGTCCAGATGCACTTTCCCAAGGAGCAAGCAACAAACAATACTGCGGAGTATGAAGGATTGCTCGCCGGTCTCAGGATCGCGGAAGACCTTGGGATCAAGCAACTCATTGTCAGGGGTGACTTGCAGCTCGTCGTCCGCCAAGTAAACAAGGATTATCAGAGTCCGTTGATGGAAGCTTACGTTGATCAAGTGAGGAAGCTGGAAGAGCGCTTTGTCGGCCTACAGATGGAACATGTTCCTAGAGCTCAGAACGACATCGCTGACGGCCTGTCAAAGTGTGCGGCATTTAAGTTACCTGTGGAACTAGGGATCTTTGTGCTCAAGCTGACTCAACCATCCGTGACGCCACCAACTGGACAGAGCAGGAAGAGGAAGTTGATTTCTGGTGACTATCTTCCGGCTAAGCTTCCCGAAGCCGCCGCCAAGAAGGTCCCCAAGATCAACGCCAAGAGTGTTGAGGAGCAGTCTGCTCCGACAAGCCCCAAGGTTTGTTTCATTGAAGCGAACGCTCCCGACAAGTTTCGCTCCGGCAAACTTGTCGGGGATCATCAAGCTCCGGCTGAACCGCGGGTTCTCGCCGTAGAAGCGGATGTTCCCGCAGCAGCAGATATGCCTTTAGTCCTTGTTGTCGAGCCGCAGGCTCCAGCATGGGCACAGTAGATCGTCCGTTTCCTCCAGTCAGGAGAACTTCCCGAAGAGCCAGAAGAAGCGGAAAGACTAGCCCGGCAGTCTAGTATGTACCTGTTCGTTGACAACACACTGTACAGAAGAAGGCTCAACGGAGTGAAATTGAAGTGTATTCCCCGGGAAGATGGACAGAAGCTGTTGGCAGAGGTGCATGGAGGCATATGTGGTCATCACATTGGTGCCAGAGCACTTGCCGGCAAAGCGTTCCGGCAAGGTTTCTTTTGGCCGACAGCCCTCCAGGATGCAACTGCACAAGTAACCAAGTGTGAAGCGTGCCAGTTCCATTCCAAGCAGATACACCAACCATCTCAAGCTCTCCAGACAATCCCTTTATCCTGGCCATTTTCGGTCTGGGGGCTCGACATCCTCGGCCCTTTCCCCCGAGCAGTCGGGGGCTTTGAGTACTTGTACGTTGCAATCGACAAGTTCACAAAGTGGCCAGAAGTGGAACCAGTGAGGAAGGTGACAGCACAGTCAGCAGTCAAGTTCTTCAGGTCGATTGTTTGCCGCTTCGGAATCCCTAACAGGATCATCACCGACAACGGTACACAATTCACGGGTCGCAACTTCATGCAGTACGTCCAAGTTCTTGGCGCCAAGGTCTGCTTCGCTTCTGTTGCTCACCCCAGGAGCAACGGTCAAGCAGAGAGGGCAAACGCTGAAGTGCTGCGTGGACTCAAGACCCGGACTTTCGACAGGCTGCACAAGTGCGGAAGAAACTGGATCGAGGAGCTGCCGGTGGTTCTTTGGTCGATCAAGACGACGCCAAATCGAGCCACTGGCAAGACACCTTTTGCTCTAGTCTATGGAGCAGAGGCAGTTACCCCCATGGAACTCGTATATGGGTCACCTCGAGTGCTCGCTTATGATGAGCTTGAGCAAGAGCAGCTGCGGCGAGATGGCGCGCTGCTCCTTGAGGAGGAGCGTCTTCAGGCTGCTGTACGAGCTGCTCGATACCAGCAAGCTTTGCGCCACTACCACAGCCGCAAAGTTAAAGCCAGAAGTCTCGAGGAAGGCGACCTTGTTCTTCGGCGTGTTCATTCTGCCAAGAATTCCAACAAGTTGATGCCGAAGTGGGAAGGCCCTTACCGGGTGAAACGAGTCACGAGGCCTGGCGCTGTCCGCCTTGAGACCGAGGATGGCATTCCGGTGAGCAACTCCTGGAACATCGAGCATCTTCGTAAGTTTTACCCGTAAGGCGCGGTTGTCGGACCCTGTTCGACAACCACCCTTTTGTACAAGTCTTGCCGCTGTTGCATGTAATCCTTTGTACAAAGCCAGGCACAGACCCTGAGCGAAGATAAAGCGTTGGCGCCCTGAGTTTTGGCATGGATGCTGAGTCAAGTCTCGTCCTTGGTTAGTGTTGATAGTGCTTAGTAGTGGCTAACCCCTAAGTTAGAGGTCGAGCGTGCGCCCCTTTGCCGTTATTTCGTTTCCCTGGTTCGCAGGACTCACCATATCCTTGCCGGACCACTTGAGGACGAAAAGGAGAAGGAGGACGGACCAACATCTGGACCCCGGCAAGCCAGTGTTGCCGGGGGCTGCAAGATCCCGGCAAGCCAGTAATGTCGGGGGCTGCAAGTGCAAGGATTAGCCCACGGCGAACCAGAGTTGCCGGGGGCTGCTATCTCAGATAAGTTTTTCATCCCTTATCATGCATTCGCTTATGGATTGAGGTATGCGAAACCTCATTTCTTCCTAAAAGTTACCATGCTCCCTTGACTCTAGGCCCTAGGGCTCGTCCCCAGGGCCAGGTAAGGTCGTAGTCGCGGCAGCTAAGGGACGAAGCGAGGAGCCTGGTCCCGCCTCCTCCCTGCCTCCGCCAAGAGCGTGAGAAAGGGCGAGCGACGTGGGAAGAAGGCAGGGCCTGCTGCCGGGAAAGAAAGTGTCTATCTTAAAAGATATAAAGGATTCGCTCCTTGACGTGGGTTCCACCCACGAGACAAGTGACCCGGCAAGTATCCCCTTTTCATTAAAAAGCATTCCACTCAGGTACAGTTCATAAGAGGATGAAGAACATGAATAATGGGATTACAAGTTTTAAACGCAACTAAGGCCCGAGGGATTACAAACTAAAAAGAGATAAGGTGCCCGTAATCCGTCTCTTGTCCCTATCTTCAGGAGGCAGGTCAAGGAGGCGAAAAGGGCAAAAGGGGCGCCTAGATGAGCTACGGGTGCCAGAAGACACCAACAGAACGTCTCGAGAACATGGTGATGGCGGCGCCAGAGGCAAAAGCTTGAAGATGAGGCGGCAGGACGTCAGCACGCTGTCGAGGGCGTTGTGCCCTCGTACTCCGAGTTGACGGCCTTGCCGCCTGCCCTCTTCCTCTTCCGCAACCTCCCTATGCCAGCCGCCCCAGGAGATGACCCCGAGAAGCTCCAGGAACCAGCGACGCGGATAATGGGGTCGCCGGTGCCCCGCGGAGCGGCGCCCGACACCTAGTCGGACCCGTCATCCCGCCGCCCGTTACCCTCGTCGCCGCTGTCGCTGTCCACCTCGTCACTCCCGCTCGAGGAGGAGCCTTAGCTATCGGAGGAGCTCTCCACGCAGCACCATGCCCGAGTCCCGAAGCACCCGAAGACCTTGACGAAGAGGAGACCGCCCTCCATCAGCTTAAAATGGAGGGTGAGGCCCGCCGTCAAGCTGTGGATGCGGGTGAACATCTTCCACCCTCGACCAAGATACATCACATCAGGGGCCGGGAAGTCGACGCGGACTCGCGTACCGCTGATTCCGCAGCCCCTCATATGCAACCTCAGTGTCTCGGGCGGATCCAACTCCATCACACTCGCAAATGGAGTCGGGAGACGAAGGCGACGACGAGGCGGCCGACGCAGCCTGACGAAGAACTCGCAAGGGTCGTCCCCGATGTGGTCCGCCACGGGGAGAGGATCTGTTGGCAGAGGCGAGGCCGGCGAGTTGCCTCGTCCGCCTCTTCCCCGACCGCCTCGGCCTCGCCCTCGACCTCGCCCGCGGCCTCGTCCCCTCCCTCTTCCCCTTGCGGCTGGCTCTGCCGCCACGGGTGCGGAAGGAGGGGGAACGTGTGGCCTAGCAGCAACCCTCGTCGCTACCGTCGAAGGACCAGGGTTCCCTTTCTCCATGGCGGATGGAAGAAAGAGGAGCAGAAGCTGAAGAAAGGAGGAGATGAGAGAATGCGGGTTTCCGTCCCCCCCTATCCCACTCCTTATAAAGGAGCGGGGTGGGGGCTCGGCCGCCCCGCTCGGCCAATCGAGACACAGAAGGTGCAGGGAACTGGGCCTGACCCACTGCCTCAACCCATGACGACCCGATTTCCCGCCTCCACCGTTTGCCACTCCAAGCGCATGGAGGCCGCGTGGCGGGAGGGCAGAGTTGAGGCGATGGATGAGGCGACCTCTCCCCACCCCGTGATCGTGGGGGGGTGGACGCCTCGAATACCACGCCTCCACGCCTCCCTCCGTTTATGAGGAAGATACGAACCGCCAGGGGGCGGACGTTCCGCCTTTCCGAGTAAAGGAACCACCCACGACCTCCCCCACGACGCCGCAATCGACGCGTGCCGTTCGGGAGGGCGTGGTGGGTGCGGAGCAAGGTACAACGCGACCCAGGCCGTGCGTGCCCGTGCCCTGTTTTGGGCCTGGCCCAACAGCGCTCGGCACCGTGTGTGGCCCAGGCCCGGGGGCTCCTGTCGGTGTACTAAAGTAGGGGTACTCTAGTATCCCGAACTTGTGCACGGGCAGTCACAGCACCCCGCGGCAAGGCCCGCCGGGGGACCGCCAAAGTCCTCCGCAGATCCTTTGAAGCCATCCAAGAGCAAAGTATTTAAGTCAAGGAGACAAGTCCCTGGCAAGAGGAGCTTGCCGGGAAGGCCATTCAAGGTAGAAGACCCCGGCAAGAGGAGCTTGCCGGGAAGCCCAACAAGAGCATCTCAAAGGACCTGCCGCAGCACGCCACGCGTCCCGGCAGGACCCGGCGAGCGACAAGTTCCCGGGCGCGACAAGGCAACGGTCGCGGCAAGGCACTTGCCTTGGCAGGCAGCCACTCTGTACCCGCGCTCCAGCTCACCCACCTACGTGTCGCTCCGGGACCCTTCCCAGCGTACGTGGCGGGAGGCTGTGCAGCCAAGGGTACACTATGGCATGCAGCGCTGACAGGATCGCCATCGTGGCGAGCGATGGCACCCCTGACGGTCCCTTTTCTGCACCGTCTGGGCGACGTAGACGGGCATTTAATGCCTTTGTCCCCTGTCGTCAGGGTTAGGTATGATACACTTTGTAGGTAGCTGTACCTACCGCAGCATATTTACACTGTTGCCCTTACCTACGTTGCCACCTGTTGGAGACCCCTTGAACATATAAAAGGAGGCCCATGCACAACGTAGGGGGGGGATCGATCCTCAGAGAAGCGCTCAGTCTCGTTAGCTGCTCGAGTGTACTGTAGCACTCGGCGCTCCCGAGCAAGAACTCAGTACAATCCACAAAGCAGCAGTAGGAGTGTTATCTCTCCGGAGAGCTCCGAAGCTGGGTAAAAACCTTCCCCCGTGTGCCCCGCCTCGATCCGCTCTTCGCGTGACCTCCGCCCCCCGCCGAACCAAGAAGGGGCTCCGTCCCCATAGGTGCTCGGGGAGCCCAGGAAAACCCGGGCAGTCGGCGCCTCGCCTCCTCGTCCACTCCTCGAGCGCCATCATCGGGTGCCGCCCCAACGTCGAGCTCCTCCGTCCTCGACCTCCTCCTCACCGGATCTGCGGCGCCGACCCGTCGCCCGACCCCGACTCCACCCCGCGCATGCCTCTCTCAACTACAGGGCTTTGTGAGCCCCCTCCCCTTCTCCTCTCTGCCTCCCTCACCCGCCTACTAGTTCGCCGTGGCCGCGCCGTGCTCACGCCGTGCTCGCGGACACTTCTGCCCCGCTCGTGCCCCGCCACGTTCGTCGCCTTCCGGGCGTGTGCCAAGCCCCGCCCGGCTCGCCCCGCTCACCTGCCGCGCTGCTTGCTCGCGCCCGCAGCTCTCACCTCTGACCGCGCTCTGCCGGAGCGCGCCGGCACCCGCGCCCCGCTCGCTGCTCGAGCTGCGGCCGTGCCGCCCGCGCTGCCTGCTGCTGCGGCCGTCGCCGCTCGAGGCCTAGTTGTTTGCTCGCGCCGCCGCGCGCCTCGCTTTTGCTCCGCTAGCCCCGCGCTGGAGCCCATCCTCACCCGCTGGCCCTCGCCCTGGTCGGGCGCCCTGCCCCCTTTCGCCCGCTAGCTCCCGCCCGTTACGGCTCCCCTGAGCCACTGGCTAGGGGCCCAACGCCCCTTTTGACAGAACGAAAATGATAAAAAAACAATATTAATTAATTAATTATAAAATTTAATTAACTTAATTAACTTGTGTTAGTTGATCTAATTATCTAACTAAACTAATTAATCTGTTAATTAGTTAGCCGTCAATGACAAATGGCCCCCACCTGTCAGTTGACTGGTCAACGGTCAACTTTGACCGCTGACGTCACACTATCATCATGATGATGCAGTATTTCTTTTTCAAAATAATTAATTAATAACAATCCTAGTAAATGATTAAATCTTTATGAAATAATATAAAATCAACCGTAGCTCGGATGGAAAAACTTTGTACATGAAAGTAGCTCAGAACGACGAGACGAATCCGGGTACGCAGCCCGTTCGTCCGCCACGCGTCCCTAACATAGCAAACCTGCAACTTTCCCCCTCCGGTTCATTTGTCCGAAAACACGAAACACCGGGGATACTTTCCCGGATGTTTCCCCCTTTGCCGGTATTACCTATCCCTGCGTTAGGGCACCTCTAGAACCGATACTTGTCATGTTTTGCATCGCTATGCATCTGCTTGCTTAAATATTTATTGTTTCTTCCCCCTCTTCTCTCGCTAGACACCGAGACCGACGCCGCTGCTACCCAGTATGACTACGGAGTTGACGACCCCTCTCTCTTTCCAGAGCAACCAGGCAAGCCCCCCCCCTTGATCACCAGATATCGTCGATTCTTCTCTACTGCTTGCATTAGAGTAGTGTAGCATGTTACTGCTTTCAGTTAATCCTATACTGCTGCATAGCCTGTCCTTGCTACTACTGTTGTTACCTTTACCTGCTATCCTACTGCTTAGTATAGGATGCTAGTGTTCCATCAGTGGCCCTACACTCTTGTCCGTCTGCCATGCTATACTACTGGGCTGTGATCACTTCGGGAAGTGATCGCGGGCATATACTATATACTTTACACTGTTACATTACCTATGATACTGTTCGGAGATGGGGGCTGAAGGGGCAGGTGGCTCCATCTCGGTAGAGGTGGGCCTGGGTTCCCGACGGCCCCCGACTGTTACTTTGAGGTGGAGCGACAGGGCAGGTTGAGTCCACCTAGGAGAGAGGTGGCCTGGCCCTGGTCGTCGTTCGCGGATACTTAACACGTTTAACGAGATCTGGGTATTTGATCTGAGTCTGGCCATTTGGTCTATACGCACTAACCAACTACACGGGAAAGATATGGGCACTCGGCGTCGTGGTATCAGCCGAAGCACTTCTTGACGTCAGCGACTGAGCGGCGCGCGCCAGATTGGGCCGCGTAACGTGACTTCCGTTGTACTGGAGGTTGCTAGGTCTGCTTCCGGCCGTGTTCACAACATGCAGGTGTGCTCAGGGCGATGGGCCCAGACCCCTGCGCGCTTAGGTTTAGACCGGCGTGCTGACCGCTCTATTGTGCCTAGGTGGGGCTGCGACGTGTTGATCTTCCGAGGCCGGGCATGACCCAAGAAAGTGTGTCCGGCCAAATGGGATCAAGAGTGTTGCGTTATGTGGTGCACCCCTGCCGGGAAGTTTATCTATTCGAATAGCCGTGTCCCTCGGTAAAAGGATGACCCGGAGTTGTACCTTGACCTTATGACAACTAGAACCGGATACTTAATAAAACACACCCTTCCAAGTGCCAGATACAACCCGGTGATCGCTCTCTAACAGGGCATCGAGGAGGGGATCGCTGGGTAGGATTATGCTATACGATGCTACTTGGAGGACTTCAGTCTACTCTCTTCTATATGCTGCAAGACGGAGGCGACCAGAAGCGTAGTCTTCGATAAGATTATCTATCCCCCCTTTTATTCTGGCATTCTGCAGTTCAGTCCTCTGATATGGCCCTTTACACATATATCCATGCATATGTAGTGTAGCTCCTTGCTTGCGAGTACTTTGGATGAGTACTCACGGTTGCTTTCTCCCCCTTTTCCCCCTTTCCCTTCTACCCGGTTGCCGCAACCAGATGCCGGAGCCCAGGATCCAGACGCCACCGTCGACGATGACTCCTACTACTCTGGAGGTGCCTACTACTACGTGCAGCCCGCTGACGACGACCAGGAGTAGTTAGGAGGATCCCAGGCAGGAGGCCTGCGCCTCGTTCGATCTGTATCCCCGTTTGTGCTAGCCATCTTATGGCAACCTTGTTTAACTTATGTCTGTACTCAGATATTGTTGCTTCCGCTGACTCGTCTATGATCGAGCACTTGTATTCGAGCCCTCGAGGCCCCTGGCTTGTATTATGATGCTTGTATGACTTATTTTATTTGTAGAGTTGTGTTGTGATATCTTCCCGTGAGTCCCTGATCTTGATCGTACACATTTGCGTGCATGATTAGTGTACGATTGAATCGGGGGCGTCACAAGTTGGTATCAGAGCCGACTGCCTGTAGGAATCCCCCTTCCATACTCCTTGGCCGAAGTCGAGTCTAGACATTGCAAAACTTTTACTAACATGGTTGTGCGGCCCGTGGGCCCACGTCGCCATTGGGTGGTATTAGGATCTTTTACTCCTCAATCTTTACTCCGGGATTCTGAACTCTCTTCTATTCGGGTTAAACGATTTTTACTAAAATCTAACTTTAGGTTCTCGAAAATACTTTCTCCCGGAGAGCCCCTTCAGTCCAGATGATCGCCGACTACACCAGAAGATTTTGAATATACTCTCGGATATTCTCTTGAGACCTTGTGCCCGTTGCTTTTGCAATTCCCTTCCACCGAAATATCCCTATGGATAAATACTTACACCTGTCGTGCTTACTTTTATTCCCACTCGGTCTTGTTATTACAAGATACCCCGAGAATATTTTGTGCCTACTGCCTTGCAATTCTTTGCCACCTGAATACCCCTAAGAATAATTTCTCGCACTTTCCGAGTATCCGCTCATCCCCAGTTGTTCAGGTGTTTCACAAAAGTCTTTGAAATACTATTCAATCCCCCGAAAATCCTTAGCAGCTTTATTGCTTTGCAAATACTTGTCTACTTGCATTATGGATGCTTCCCATATATCTGGCAATATTCACTACTATCTTTTGACACCGTCATTTTGATCCTATTGATTACATGTGTGCGAAAGCACACAATCATCTATCAACCCTTCTAAATTATCTTTCCGGCTCAGACATTATTTTTTTGAACATGAGCTGGTTCTCGACCAAACTATTTGTCGTCAATTGTGCCTCTGGTCTATCCAACTTATCCATCCTTGATCAGAGCGTCTGCTTCTGATCCTTTGTTTTGGAAATCATAATTCCTTTGTTATCTAAGCATCGAATTATTCAGATGTTCTATAATATGATGCCCGAGCATTCTTATTCCTCTGGTTGAGTACCGATGCTCACATCAGATCCCTTCCTTTGTTGGATTTTATCCGACAGTGTCCTTCATATTGAATAACCTTGAGAGCCTTTCCATGGGTATATAATGCCTTTGGCAATTTGTATCCTCTACTTTTATAACCATACTGTAGTTTCGAGCTCGTATTATTTTCTCCGAAGCTTGTGGTATATGTTTCTAAGATGCCCCGATGGGTTGAACCGATGCCTTCCTTTATATGTGTGAACTCGGAAGTTTTCACGAGTCATACTCATCTGGTATTTCACCAGGTAAAACTTTCAACACTAATGCCTTTATCAAAGCGAGAAGTGAATGGAAGGTGATACATTGAAGAAGTCGGAGTCGACCTTGAACTTGTGTTCATGCCCATGGACACGATGTAGATCCTATCATGGTAGCTTCTTGTAACAATAACTATTGCCTTGATATAATATCATCTGGTATCTGTGAATTGATCATTTGCAATCATGGTTCCGACCATATTTTCTACCTGATCCCATTTTTCAAGCAAGTGAAAACACTTGTCTTCTGTGGATCAATACATCTCCGCAACCCCTATGTCAATCTTCCTTCGAGTAATACCCTCCAGTATCTCGAGGTTATCAAAGAACTGTGTTGCTTCCTATGAGTCTTCATCTAGTATTGCTTCTCACCGATTTCAGATTTTCCCTGGGTTCTGAGTTATTTCACTCGACAACACCGATAAGTGAATCGATTCCGTACTCCGATTCAATAACTCTAAGTAATTTTCATTGCTTATGAGTTTAATAATCCTTCAAGTCATTCCTAGCCTGATCGGCCATACCATTGTGCTAAATTTAAACTGTGCTACCTGGTCCTTCTTCTCGGAGCACAATTTTTGACGATGAGCTAACATTACGTTGATCTTCCTCGTCTTATCGCTTCACCTCAAAGAATAAGCTTGATTCCAGGTTGGTGTCGTATCCGTGGTTTCAATAATATTATGTTGCATCAGTCCTTTAACTTGATGTCATCGTCGATCGATTACATCCTCATGAGATCTCTCTACAAATGTGTCGTGATCATCATCAGCATTTCGAGCTCTTCCAGGATATCGATCGAATTCATGATTGAATCGGGGACGTCACAGAACTGCTATTCCTAAGGCAAAGGTTTTTAGATTTGAAAATTACTGGTTAAAACACTGACTTTAAAGAGGTTGTCTCTGCAGCCTGGAGTATACCTGTGGGTAATCTTGATGCAGCAAAAAGCTTGAATGCCAAATTCAAAAACCTGAGAAGGACCCTCAAACTTTGGGCTAAAAACCTGTCTTGCCTTAAAGCCAAAATTGCAGCAATTAATGAGGTCATTTTCTTGTTTGATTTGTTTGAGGAATTCAGAGACCTAGGAGATTTTGAATGGAACCGTAGGGTGATTCTAAAGGAGCATTTGCTCATCTTGCTCCAAAACCAAAAGATCTATTGGAAGCAGAGAGGAAAGACCAAGGGTGTCAAATTTGGTGATGAAAACACAAAGTTCTTTCATACAAAGGCATCTATTAACTACAGGCATAATCATATTGCAATGCTGAAAAATGATGATCAAGTGGAAATAACAGACCATGCAGGAAAAGCAGCTCTTCTATGGAATGCTTTCAGGAACAGATTAGGGCACTCTTAGCAAACCACAGTGCACTTGGATTTAAATTCCCTTCTACAACATCAAGCTAGTCCTTCAGACTTTGAGCAATTGGAAATTCCTTTCACGGAGGAACAAATCAATGAGGTAGTCAAACACTTGCAATCAAACAAGTCTCCTGGTCCTAATGGATTTAACAATGAGTTCTTTAAGAGCTGCTGGGACATTATAAAGCCTGATGTCACTAGACTGATACATGAGTTCTATGTAGGGCAAATTTCACTAGAGAGTATCAACACCTCTTTCATCACTTTAGTTCCCAAGGAGCCCACTCCAACTACTGCAAATGATTTCAGGCCTATTTCTTTGCTAAACTGTTGTCCCAAGCTCATCACTAAATTGCTAGCAAAAAGTGATTCTCAAAATGGTACATATTAATCAGTATGGTTTCCTAAAGGAAAGAGCTATTCATGACTGTCTTGGCTGGGCCTATGAGTACTTGCATCAATGCCACAAGTCCAAGGAGGAAGTTGTTGTGCTAAAATTAGACGTTGAAAAGGCATTTGACCTCATTGAACACTCTACAATCATTGATATCCTCAAAGAAAAGGGATTTGGAGAGAGATGGATTGGCTGGATTAAAATGTTGTTTACATCTGCCTCTTCACAAGTGCTTCTCAATGGCATTCCTGGGAAAAAAATCCTACTGTCTCAGAGGAGTAAGACAAGGGGACCCACTCTCTCCCCTCCTTTTTGTGCTTGCTGCAGACCTCCTACAGTCAATCATGAACAAAGCTATGAACCTGGGTCTTCTTACACCTCCTTTGCAAGTGCAGTCATGTCCAGATTTTCCCATAGTGTAGTATGCAGATGATACTTTGATTCTCATGCAACCTGATGCCACACAACTCCACTGTCTCAAAGCTCTACACACTTTTGCAGATGCTACTAGTTTAAAGGTCAACTACAACAAATCAAACCTCATATCAATCAATGTGAATGGTGATAAAATGGAAATATTGACTGGACTTTGAACTGCAAGAAGGGATCTTTCCCTTTCACTTACCTGGGCATGCCTCTAGGGACCTTAAAACCAACAGTGGAACAATGTTCGCCTCTAGTGAGTAGAATTGCCAAAAAAACTAGTGGGACTATCTTCTTTTATGACTCTTGCTGGCAGGTTGCTTCTGGTCAAGTCAGCGCTCAATTCTCTCATTATATATTTCATGGGCTGCCTTGATGTGCCTGTAACCATCAAAAAATCGGGTTAACAAATACCTAAGGCATTGTCTTTGGAGGGGACCAGATTTGGAAGACCACAGACCTGCTATGGTAGCATGGTCCACTGTTTGTAGACCTAAAAATCAGGGTGGTCTTGGAGTGATGAACATCTTTGTGCAAAATCAAGCTCTTCTGCTCAAAAACCTTCACAATTTTACACTAGGGAAAATATTCCATGGGTCAACCTCATTTGGGAGGCTTACTATGACAATGGCGTCCTACCAGGGCAAAAATGGGAAGGATCTTTCTGGTGGAAGTGTAATTTGAGGCTCATTGACAGCTATAAATCCATGGCAAGATGCACAATTGGTGATGGTAAATCTGCTCCGTTTTGGTTTGACCTCTGGCACTCTGCTTGCCTGAATCAATTTTTCCCCATCTTTATTCCTTTGTAAAATATCAAAACCTTTCAGTGCAAAGGGTGCTACAGTTTGAATACTTGGAAGACTTATTTCACCTGCCACTTACTGAGGAGAGGATCTGAATTTAGAGAGCACTTGGACTCATGGAGTTATATGTGGGGAAATAATACTTTTTCTGTGGCCAAAGCTTACAAAATCTTGATAGGAGTCAAAATTGTTCCAGCATAGTTCAACTGGATTTGGAAGAGTTCTTGCCAGCCAAAACACAAGGTCTTCTTTTGGAGACTTCTGCATGATAGGCCCAATACCAGGAATCTGCTTAGGAGGAAAACTTTTCATCTTGACAACTACAATTGTGCTACTCTCAGCTGTCATCAAGAAGAAACTCTGCAACACCTGTTTTGGACTTGTCCTTTTGATTCTGCTTGTTGGGACACCCTATGCCCCAACAGAGAAAGAAATCTAACCATCATGGAAGCTCTTCCAGACTTAAGGGGTAATCTACAGCAACCTTTTTCTATGGAGATCATTATCATTGCATCATGGGCCATTTGGATCATCAGGAATGATAAGATATTCAAAAACATCCCCACCAGCATTGACAGAAGGAAATTCATCTTCCTCTCAGAGCTCCACCTGCTCAAATTCAGAATTAAGGAGAAGTTTGCATCTTCATTCATTTCTTGGTTGGACAGTCTTGTCCTGTAATTTAATGTAATTTTCTGTTTGGACTAGTAGGCCTTGTTTTTTGTTTCTTTAGGGCTTATCTCAAGCCTTGTATGTTTGTATACTCCTTGTTTTATTAATAATATAAAAATTGCATTGGGGTTTTGCCCTACAGTGTATAGCCAAAAAAAAGTCCTCGAGACTCAGGTTGGGTGCAGCCGACCAACCTGAGGATCATAATCTCCGCGAAAGCTATATTGCACTTAAATTTTCTTCATTGGATTATCCATGCAGTAGCCCCTGAGAATTGGGTTAGGCAAAATGGCCGACCCTACGATCGTATGAAATGCCCTCGATGCGGCTATATCTCCCACGTGTCGAAGCACGACTTAGAGGCATAACCGCATTGAAAGCAATGTCGCAAGTGAGGTAATCTTCACACAACCCATGTAATACATAAGGGAAAGAGATACATAGTTGGCTTACAATCGCCACTTCACACAATACATGAGTAAAACATTACATCATACAGATACAATCAAGGCCCGACTACGGAACCAAAATAAAACAAGACTACCCCAAATGCTACACAGATCCCCAATCGTCCCGACTGGGCTCCACTACTGATCAACTGAAACGAATCAACACAATGAACAAGATCTTCATCGAGCTCCTCCTTGAGCTCGGGTGCGTCACCTGCACGGTTTCATCGGCACCTGCAAACTGGTTTTGGAAGTATCTGTGAGTCACGGGGACTCAGCCATCTCACACCCGCGAGATCAAGACTATTTAAGC
Organism: Aegilops umbellulata; assembly: GCA_032464435.1. NCBI lineage: Eukaryota > Viridiplantae > Streptophyta > Magnoliopsida > Poales > Poaceae > Aegilops > Aegilops umbellulata. The sequence continues at coordinate 187,171,628 of CP136055.1, forward strand.
TTAAAGGTAGGACAGGGTAATGAGGTGGAGCTGCAGCAAGCGACTAGCAAATCTGGCGTCTAACATACGCAAATGAGAGCGAGAAGAGAAGGCAAAAGCACGGTCGATGAACTATGATCAGGAAGTGATCCTAGAAAAACCTACGTCAAGCATAACTCCAACACCGTGTTCACTTCCCGGACCCCGTCGAGAAGAGACCATCACGGTTACACACGCGGTTGGTGTATTTTACTTAAGATCAACTTCGGGTTTTCTACAAGCGGACATTAACAAATTCCCATCTGCCCATAACCGCGGGCACGGCTTTCGAAAAGAGGAACATGGGATATGACAAGAACCCAGCGGTTAAGTGACAAGATAGATATTGAAACCACTCCGGTTAAAACAAGATAGAGAAGGAATAAGAATGATATAATTTGGCAGCACTCCGACTGAGAATGGAAGGGATTTGAACATGATCTTGACAAGATGAGAGGATACTTGCTGAAATTAACAACACACTGCCTCCGGAACTATTAAAAGAATGGCACAATGGGTAAGAAAGATTTCAGACACCACTCTGGTTGAGAAGAGATGCAAGACTTGATAAGATGAGAGAGCTCGAATGAAAACACGACACTCCGGTTAAATGGATAAGCAAGGAAAAGAGCATGATCTCCAAAATGAGATGATGGGTTGAGGAAAACATCACAATGCCTCCGGGACGGATGAATAGAAGATAGATCATGGGAATAAGAGAACGGAGAAGGAAATGACACCTTCTGCCACAAATGACCTTGGGGAGCACCCTTCCAAGAAGGTTAGAACGGAGTTGTTGGAAAACCAACAACGAAACGAATAAGCTTGTAGGGGGCTTATCGAAACATCTCAAAATTATGAGGTGACAATCGGCCACTAATGGAAACCATTGATTTGATTGAGAGCACCAAAGAGATGAAAAACTTCTTCACCAAGATGATAGAGAGATAACTTGGAATATTGATAAGCACCACAAATAGCAACAATCCTTAGGGAAAGCTTTAGGTGAAATATAACCCAAGATAACTCCAATGAAGAGATTGATGGATTTAAAATACCTCATTCTTGACAACATGTGAATCACGAGACATGAACTCAAATTATCAAGAATGACATAATACCACCTACAATGATACGGTAGAAAGAATTGCACTCCGAAATGCAAGATGAAAAATGCTTGAACTCCTCAAAACAAGACATGTGTTGAACACCATGTTAAATTTTGAGTAAAGCTTGGCGGATCTTAACTCCGAGAGAAATCTTGAAGAATAGTTGAAGAATGAAAAGGGTCCTTGATAAACCACCACGTAGAGCCTCCAGGAAAAACTCCGGCAATAAAAGGATGATAGAAAGAAAGAGAAGTGAAAAACACAAGGTGAATCCTTGTGTTGATTTAGATGGGTCTTCATGATGATGAGATCTTGGAACTCCGGGAAAATAAAAGATGAAACAATTGAAACCGAGAATTTATCCATCATGAACAAACTCCGAAAGAAGGAATTAATCACTTGGATGAAACAAGAAAAAGAATTATGTTATGCGTATCCTTCACCAATTTAAATTGATGACAAGCAATGGACTTGGCATACCACTTATTCTCATAGAAAGGATTAAGAGAGATATAGCACAAACTTGAGAAGGTCTTCAACGAACCACCGGTAGGATTAGAACGAACGAATGAAATGATACCATAATAAAGGAATAGAAATGTTGAATAAACCATCGTAGGAATTTGAAAAAGAAAGTAGCAAAGGCACAATTCACCGGGAAGAATTTAGAAAACGAATAAAGATACTTGACAGAATTTAGATACATGAGAACGAAGAGATCGTGAACTGATTAGAGGATATTTCAACGACGCACCGATAAGATTTGGAAAAACAAGAGCTGAAAGCTGAGAATGAGGATTATGAAATGATGGCCTTCGGGGAAAAGAAATGGAAACAACTCATGAAATGCTCCGGATGGGTATGAAAAGAATTCTCACAATCGAAATAATTATGAGAGAATGTCATCAATCTAGAACCACGCATCTTCAAGAGAATGGACAAGATTTAAGGGAAACTCCTCTTCGGTCTTCAAATCCGAGAATGACGACGAGAAACACCACAATGAATAGTTGAGGCACTCCGGAATGAAAATTAGAAAGGTTGAACCAACGATGAAAAAAAATTTGAAAGCGATCTGGGAGAAGGATGACTGATGATACTTCATTCTTACGTCAAACTTCAAAAAGAATTTGGGAATAACTTCGAAAAGGATTAGAAGAGCCAGGTAAGATCCTTGAAAAAGACCTGTGGGTTAGGGCCCACTCAAAAGAACCACCGTTGAACGATTGCTTGAAAGGAGAGATTGCACCGGTTGATTTAAATGGCTAGAATGAGATAACAACCTCGAAATAGGTTGAACTGATCTTGAAAGACAAGACGAGCCTTCTGAGATATCTTCAGCACTCCCGAACAAATGAATAGCTAGAAGTGAATTATTATGAGGTGCACCGGTATGAGAAGATATTGAAACGAGGAAAAAGATGTGATCACCGTCGAAAGATTGCATTGAACACACCGGGGAAGATAAAAGAACAAATAATTATAAACTTGAGGCTCCGTTAGCATCTTGATGAGAAACACCGGGTAAGAACATGAAGGAGAAGAATGGAGAGGCTTCACATCAATAAGATGGATACTTGATCAAGAAATCTGCGTCCTTGAAGAAATAAGGGTGGGAGGGCAGGAAAAACAAAGACAACTTGGGACGAAGGAAACAAACACTGTTGAGAAAAAGCTTAGAATTGATCTTGCGAATGTTGGAATGATAGGATTTACTTGAAGAGAAGCACACCGGTTGGAAAGGATTGACATGACAATCTCGATTATCAAGTAGGATTGGTATTCACATGTTAGTATGAGAACACCATTTAGAATAAGGTATGGAATCAACACTTGGCATTGAAGCAACTCGAATACCACAAATAAAACAGAACAAAGGATTAGGCTTGCAGAATAGGCCGGAAACAAACATATGATAGATCCCATATCGTATCATGTGTCTGTTGGAAAGATATCCTACGAGATACTTGAATTCCCACTTAAAAACTCCCGACACTCTCTGGTTATGCAATCAGGTGTTGGGGATACAGGGGACACAAAATATATCACCCAAACTAACAATACCTAGATCCAGCTTGTCGGGGCGGACGGGCGTCCCCCCCGCGAGCACCTATGGGGCCGGAGCCCCTTTCGTTGTCCGGCGAGGGGGGCGGAGGGAGCGCAGAGAGCAGATCGAGGCGGACACACGGGCGGTTTACCCAGGTTCGGGCCGCGATGGACGCGTAAAACCCTACTCCTGCTTAGTTGTATTGAACTGGGGAGCTCGGGAGCTTGGAGAGCTAGCTGCACCGAGCGTATGGCTGTCTGGATGCCGATTCTCCGAACCCTGGGGGCCCCTTCTACGTTGCACACGGGCCTCCTTTTATAGCGCAAAGGGGTCACCGACAGGTGTCAACGTAAGAGAAAGGGGTAAAAGTGTAAAAGGGGTGGTAGCTGTAATAGTGCGGGAACGGTGGCGCTACAGTGCGGCACAGTGTTATCATACCTACTTCTGACGGTAGGGGACAAGGGCATTAAATGCCCGTCACGGTCGCCCGGACAGCACCGAGGCGGACCGTTAGGTGCGCCACCGTTCGCCACGATGGCGGCTGCATGCCGCCGCATGCCCCAGGCTGCGCGGTGCCTCGCCACGTGCCCTCGGGGGAAGCCCCGGAGCGACGCGTGGGCGGGCGAGCTGGAGCGCAGTCTTGAGGTGGCGATCTTGCCGCGGCAAGTGGCTTGCCGCGGGGGTCGTCTTCCTGTGCCTGATAGCGTGCCAGCTATCAGGCCTTGCTGGGGCGCTTGGCGCGCCACGGCGGGCTTCTCTTGTGGTGCCTGGGTTCGGCCTCCCCGACAAGCTCCTCTTGTCGGGGGCTCGATCTTCTGTCTCGTTATACTTTGTTCTTGGATGGCCTTACATGGGCTCAGTCGTCCCGGCAAGCTCCTCTTGCCGGGGTCTTGTCTTCCTGGCCCGGCAAGCTCCTCTTGCCGGGGGCCTTGTCTTCTTGGCCCGGCAAGCTCCTCTTGCCGGGGGCCTTGTCTTGAATGCTTGGTCTTCTCTTGGCGCTTCCGGGGCGGGCCTTGCCGCAGGGTGCTACGACTGCCCGTGCACAAGTCTGGGGTACTAAGGTACCCCTACTTTAGTACACCGACAGGAGCCCCCGGGCCTGGGCCACACATGGTGCCGAGCGTTGTTGGGCCAGGCCCTAACGGTGCATGGGCACGCATGGCCTTGGTCGCGCTGCTCCTTAACTCCGCATCCGCCGCGCCTTCCCTAGGCGGCGCGCGCTTACCGCGGCGTCGTGGGGGCGGGGCGTGCGGGGTGAGCGTGACGTGGGTGGCGTGCGCGGGGCTGAACCGCACAGGCGCGCGTCACGTCGCGCACGATTTCTCGATGGCGAGAATGGAGTGTCCGCCCCTTCCCCATATAAGGCAGAGGAAGCGGGAGCGGTTCCCCTCCTTCGCCCTTACTGCGTCCCCTCCCTTCTCCAGAGATCCCATCTGCGCTCCGCCTCCATTTTTCCTCCGTTGTTCGCGCGCACTTGCGGAGCTACCGGATTCTTCGTCCCCCTTCCCTCGCCGCCTCCGCCATGGCCCCGAAGACTGAGAAGGCGAGGGCGGAGAAGACCAAGAAGGAGAAATCGGAGCACGCGGCGATGCTCACCTTGCTGCGGAAGCAGAACCTCGTCTTCGCGCCGAAGCTCGGCGCGCGGGAGCTCTGGAACAAGTACTACTTGTTCTGGGCCGAGGAGACCAAGGCGCATCCCCGCACCCGAGCCTATCCGGCCGCCGCCAAGGGCAACTACCCCGGCGGGTACTATTTCTTCGCAGCCTTCTTCCACTGCGGTCTTTGCCCTCCTTTTTCTGATTTCTTCTGCGACATAATGAACACCTTCGGCCTCCATCTTCTTGACTTCACTCCCAACGCCGTCCTTACGATGGCGGTTTTCGCGCATATGTGCGAAAACTATATTGGGGTGTATCCAAACGTCGCGCTTTTTAGGCACTTCTTCATCCCTAGAGTAGAGGCCGGCGCCCCCCTCGCTGGAGGGATATCTTGGGTCTTCCGCCTGAACAAGAAGGATTCCTACTTGCCGGGGGAGCTCCGCGGCAAATGGGAGGAGTGGCGCGCCGACTGGTGCTGGGTCGTCGAGGACCAGCCGCAATCTTTCACCGCGCCGCGCACAACACCTGTCATGCGCGGCAAGGATTGGAGCGAGCTGGATTCGGACGACGGCAAGCTCAACGCCGCCCTCATCAGGATTCTCCGTCTTCGGACAGCGAGGCTGTCCGTCGGAGAGGTGGGCGCAGACTTCCTCCGCCGCCGCATCGCCCCTCTTCAAGATAGGAAGAGGCCAGCCTGGGAGTATAGCAACGCGGCGGACATAATGAGGCTGCGCCCCGGGCTCAACTTCAACTTCACGTCGGTGGAGCTGAAGGGGATGGTCCGGGAGCTATTCAAGCATGACCCGGCCCACCCAGAGTGGTTCAGGGAGCCCCGGGGAGTTGTGCCTCTTTGCAACAGCTCGGCCCGGGATTCCCTTCGCGCCATGATGCCCGCGTGCGACTCGCACGGCGTCGACCGCACGTGGATTCCGCCCAGGCCAGACGTCATCTTGAATTTCTTCGACAACCTGGCGGAGGTGGCGAAGAAGAAGGACGAGGCCCAGGGGCTGACGCGGGACACCACCGCGCGAGAGGCAGCATGCATAGCTTCTTGGGCTGAAGAGGCCACCGCAGCCGCAGCGGCCGGGGAGTTCGGCTTCTCGCCCGAAGAGGCGGAGGCCGCGGAGGCGTCCCGCCAAGCGGAGGTGGCGGAGATCTGCGAACTGCTGAAGCTGCCCCCCGACGAGCTCGCCGGGGTTCCCTCTCTGAGGCACTCCGGGATCCAGGGGATCTTGATTGAGGCCGCGGCGAGGGCCACCACCGCTGGAGGACAAGGAGCCACAGCGCCGGACGCTGGGTCCAGCGGGCTCGCCGGGGTGGAGGAGGAGGACGGTGGTGACGACGACTCCGACGGATCCTTGGAGCTCTGCGCCGATGACCTTCCCTCAGCGTCGGAGACCTCTTCGTCCCGTGTAAGCCCCCGGCGCTCTCCAGCGAAGCGTCCCCGCAAGACGGCGATGGGGGCAAAGGCGCCGGCCTCCCGGCAACAGCCACCCCGCCAAGCGGCCCGAGCCTCCCGGGGGAGCCAGGTTGCGACGAGGGCGCCCGGCGCGTCAGCTACGTCAGGGGCGCCCCGTGAGGCAGCGCCGCACGGAAAGGAGCCCTTGGAGGGTGGAGCGGCGGCTCCGCCCGCTCCCCGGGCCCCGGCAACCGTCGGGACCGCCAAGCGCCCGAGGGAGACCCCGCTGCCCGCTCCCCGCGTGGCCGCGCGTCAGGTGGAGTTTGATTTCTCCGCCCTGAGCGACGACGATGAGGACGAACGGGAGTAAGAGCTTTTGGGGTTTCGCATCTTCATGGACTTGGCCTTGACTGTCGCAGGCTCTGATCTTGTTTCTCGTCTTAACTTCAGGACCTTGACGGAGCGAGTGGCGAAGAAAGCCAAGGCGCCCGCGGTCGAGGTTGTGGGCGACTCGCCCACCGCGGCAACTGGGGGCGTGCCGGAGCCCAGCCCGCCGGATCCGAGCGCTGCTCCGAGGGGCGGCCCTCTGCGTAGCCCCCAGCGCGGCCCCCAGCGTAAGTCTGGGTTCCGTACTTTCGCCTGCCGGGCGCGTTTGAGTGATCGTCCCCGCGCTGGTATCTTGATAATATTGTCTCGTGCAGAGGTGGAGCCGCAGCCGCAGGAGCGGCCAGAAGCCGCCCCCGAGGAGCCGCGGACCCCGCCGTCCCCGCCAAGGCCGAGTTCTCCGGTAAAGGGGAGCACCCCGCCAAGGGCGAGCACTCCGCCGAGGGCGAGTACCCCGCCAGGGGGGGTAGCCCGGCGAGGGTGGTGACCCCGCCAAGTCAGAGCTCCCCGGCGAGGGAACCCGCCGCTGATGACGTCTGCCAAGGTAAGCTCTGTGACTTAGTCATCTTGGGTTCGTCTTTTCCTTTTGGATGTTTGCTTGAATTTCTTTTGCTCTCTGTTCTCCTTCTTCTAGATTCCCCTCCCCCCGAGCAGATGGAGACGGAGGTCATCATCATCGAGGGGGAGGAGGGCGCGTGCGGCGGCAGCGGCGACACCCCTGTCGCCGAGGACGCGGCGGAAGCTGCCGAGCCATCCGCGCAGGAGACCGCCCCAGCGTCGGCCGCAACGGCCGGGGAGGGGGACGGCGGTCGCACTGCCGACCCGGAGGCAGCAGGAGCATCAGGTGCTGCGCCGGGCGCCGATCCCCCCGCCGAAAAGGAGCGGGCGGGCCATTACCTTGAAGCCCCCAATGGCATCTTCATCCAGGTGCCATGGGGCTCTTCTGCGCGGGCCCCCGCGGAGGGCGAGGCCCTTGATGGGGAGGTCCTCGCCTCCGCGGGCCTGAAGATTGTCGAGGCGCCCGGCGGGGCCGAAGAGCCCGAGGAGGAGAAGCTGCTTTGCCGGCTCCTGGCCCTTTACCGGGCTCGGCAGGCGAAGCTTGCTTCCCGGGAGGCCCTCGCTGCGGAGGCCGCCGTCGAGATGGAGAAGCGTGCGACGGAGCTCCGCGCCGCCAACCAAGCTGCCCTCCGCGGCGTGGCGGAGGAGCGCGAGAGGCTCGCCGGGGAGTACCAGGAGTGGGTGCTGCAGAAGGCCGACGCCGAAGAGCAGCAGCGGCTCGCCGGGGAGGAGCTGTCCCGGCGAGAGGGAGCGCTTGCCCAGCTGCAGGCCAATCTCAACTCCCACGAGGAGGAACTTGCCGCTCGGGAGCGGGCCCTTGGCGAGGAGCTGAAAGGGGCGAAAGCCGCCGCGGCTGTCGCGGAGGCCGCCAGGGAGGAGCTTGCCGCCAAGGTCACGCAGCTGGAGGAGTCGTTGAAGGCGAGCGCGGAGAGGGTCGGCGCGCTCAATGTAGAGCGGGAGAAGGACGCCCACGCCAACTCCAAACTCCAGGCGCGTCTCTCCAAGCAGGGCGACGAGCTGAAGGCCGCCAAGGACTCCATCGAGGCCCTGGAGCTGAAAGTCTCCGCGCTGGAGGAGGGGCTCCGCAAGGAGCGAAGCTTGGTGGAGAGCGCCAACACTGCGGCCGAAGACTTCCTTCGGACCGTCGCGGTGTGGACCGAGGACCTGGTGTCCTCTGCATCCAACATCGACCAGGAGTTGCTGGCGTTGAAGTTGGAACACCTCATCTACTCTCCGGACCCGGACCTCCCTCACAGCGCCAAGCTCAGCCTCTTCTTCAGAGGGGTCGCGCCGGCTCTTGCGGATCTTCGGAAGAAGATCCCCGCGCAACTGGCCGAGGAGACGCGCCGGGCCTGCGCGGGAACCTTGGAGCGCGTGCTGACGAAGATTGTATACCGTAACCCCGGTATAAATCTCATCAACGTTCTTCGCAGCCTGCCGGCCGACGCTGACATGGAGGCGCTGAAGGAGCAGGTCGCCGACATCATCGCCAGAGTGGGCAAGATTTCCAGGATCGAGGGCGACCGCGTAGACTAGGCCCCCTTTATCTTATCTCTTTTTGTAGCTGCACACGGCGTTATGAGCTCATTAGTCACTGTGACAAGTTACGTAAGGTTTCTACCTTAGCTGAACCAATCAGTGCATTGTTATCTTCCTTGTCCTGGCCCTTTACTTTGTACGTTTTTCGCCCTACGCTCCCGGGGAACTTCCCGGCAAGGAGCCCTTGGGCTTATAGCAGCCTGCTAGCCAAGGCCTCACCGGGAAGCAACCTCGCCGCAGCCAGTCGCAATCGCGCTCCGCTTGTTGAGTGAGCTCGGAAACGAAACAAGGGCGCGACGCTCATCGCAGCTCGCTTGAATCGTTGAGCGTACTCGAAACAAGGTGAGGGTGCGGCTAGCCGCGGGTAGGTTCCTCCGCGCACAGGTTTTCCATACAAAGTGTGACTGTTCAAGGAAGACAACCGAAAATTAAGAATCTGAACTGCTCAAATTCTAATAACTTAGCTTATGCATAACGCTCGTCCCTCGACGAGGCTTCTTTTTCTCGGACGTCACTTGGTTCCAGCACTTGGTCCCTCTCCCATCTCCTTCCCCCGGCAAACTTTGTGCGCGAGGAACGCTCCCTCTGTCTAAGAGGCGAGGAAAATAAAGAGGGAAGCAAGCACATGGCCTTTCGGCGTGCTGATGCTCACTGGACATGCGTGTTACGCAGGATGCCAAATAATACATGCAAATAACGCAGAGGAGCATGTAGAAGGCAAAAAGCGCAAAGCATAGGAGCTTTCACTGATGTGCGGGGTCTGCGCCCGCCCCCTGCGCCAAGGATCACATGCAACTGCGGCAAGACTTGGGCAGGGAGGTTGGTTGACGGAACGGGTTCCGGCAACCGCGCTGGCGAAACTCCTCCCACGGTCGGCGTCGACTCGTTTGGATCTTGGCGGACGAAGCGCGCCGAAGAACGAGGTCGCCTTTTTCGCGGCCTCCGGCGCTAACCGCTGCGGCTACAGGAGCGGCGCAGGGTTCGCTGGAAGCGATCGGTTCGCCCAGCGGCCGGAAGGCGGTCCTCCTCGAGGAGCAGCTGCTTCTTGCCCGAACTCTGCGTGAGTGGGTACTCGAGGAGGGCCGTGCACGATTCCGTAGGGAGGAATGCCTCTGCCCCGCGGAGCGGGGCGGAAAGGTACCTGTTCATACCTGAGCTTACCAGTGTTCGCCTGAATCAGATCCGCACAACCTCGACGCGCCCCCTACCTGGCGCGCCAAAGATGTCGGGGCGGACGGGCGTCCCCCCCGCGAGCACCTATGGGGCCGGAGCCCCTTTCGTTGTCCGGCGAGGGGGGCGGAGGGAGCGCAGAGAGCAGATCGAGGCGGACACACGGGCGGTTTACCCAGGTTCGGGCCGCGATGGACGCGTAAAACCCTACTCCTGCTTAGTTGTATTGAACTGGGGAGCTCGGGAGCTTGGAGAGCTAGCTGCACCGAGCGTATGGCTGTCTGGATGCCGATTCTCCGAACCCCGGGGGCCCCTTCTACGTTGCACACGGGCCTCCTTTTATAGCGCAAAGGGGTCACCGACAGGTGTCAACGTAAGAGAAAGGGGTAAAAGTGTAAAAGGGGTGGTAGCTGTAATAGTGCGGGAACGGTGGCGCTACAGTGCGGCACAGTGTTATCATACCTACTTCTGACGGTAGGGGACAAGGGCATTAAATGCCCGTCACGGTCGCCCGGACAGCACCGAGGCGGACCGTTAGGTGCGCCACCGTTCGCCACGATGGCGGCTGCATGCCGCCGCATGCCCCAGGCTGCGCGGTGCCTCGCCACGTGCCCTCGGGGGAAGCCTCGGAGCGACGCGTGGGCGGGCGAGCTGGAGCGCAGTCTTGAGGTGGCGATCTTGCCGCGGCAAGTGGCTTGCCGCGGGGGTCGTCTTCCTGTGCCTGATAGCGTGCCAGCTATCAGGCCTTGCCGGGGCGCTTGGCGCGCCACGGCGGGCTTCTCTTGTGGTGCCTGGGTTCGGCCTCCCCGACAAGCTCCTCTTGTCGGGGGCTCGATCTTCTGTCTCGTTATACTTTGTTCTTGGATGGCCTTACATGGGCTCAGTCGTCCCGGCAAGCTCCTCTTGCCGGGGTCTTGTCTTCCTGGCCCGGCAAGCTCCTCTTGCCGGGGGCCTTGTCTTCTTGGCCCGGCAAGCTCCTCTTGCCGGGGGCCTTGTCTTGAATGCTTGGTCTTCTCTTGGCGCTTCCGGGGCGGGCCTTGCCGCAGGGTGCTACGACTGCCCGTGCACAAGTCTGGGGTACTAAGGTACCCCTACTTTAGTACACCGACACAGCTGTATCCATCCTTCAACACATAAGCAAGAAACCCTCGGAAATCGTCTACCTCAACCTTCGAAAAGCGTCTGTTATATGAGTTATGGCAATACTCCCGCACTCGCCTCAGTACTGGGCTATCAGGGTTATCTCACCAACAACTGTACAAAAGAGATTTTCGATGTCGGCGTACTAAACTCAGGTATTCCAGAACTGCAACGATAAAATTATGACGACAACACCTCAGAGCTCAACTCCCCGGGACACCTCCACTAAACCCCTGCTGACAGAAGGCACCAAGACAATGTTGTCATCATAAAACCATCGGAACGATTCTAAGATACCCGCGTGATCCTAAATTTTTTTTTAGTGAAATTTGAGAAGAGAAGAGACAAAACTCTACGTCAGGGTGCCTTACCAGAGCGATGAGGAGACTGGGAAGTAAAAAAGAATTCCTAAACTCTCCGATACATAATTCCTAAATGACTCAAAACATTTTTCAAGACACAACTCGGCCGCTAAAAACGATCAATCAGTGGGGGCTCCTAAGGTCGGGGATGGCTTTGATTACCAACTTGAAACGCCCTCGATGCGGCTATATCTCCCACGTGTCGAAGCACGACTTAGAGGCATAACCGCATTGAAAGGAATGTCGCAAGTGAGGTAATCTTCACACAACCCATGTAATACATAAGGGAAAGAGATACATAGTTGGCTTACAATCGCCACTTCACACAATACATGAGTAAAGCATTACATCATACAGATACAATCAAGGCCCGACTACGGAACCAAAACAAAAGAAGACTACCCCAAATTCTACACAGATCCCCAATCGTCCCGACTGGGCTCCACTACTGATCAACTGAAACGAATCAACATAATGAACAAGATCTTCATCGAGCTCCTCCTTGAGCTCGGGTGCGTCACCTACACGGTTTCATCGGCACCTGCAAACTGGTTTTGGAAGTATCTGTGAGTCACGGGGACTCAGCAATCTCACACCCGCGAGATCAAGACTATTTAAGCTTAAAGGTAGGACAGGGTAATGAGGTAGAGCTGCAGCAAGCGACTAGCAAATCTGGCGTCTAACATACGCAAATGAGAGCGAGAAGAGAAGGCAAAAGCACGGTCGATGAACTATGATCAGGAAGTGATCCTAGAACAACCTACGTCAAGCATAACTCCAACACCGTGTTCACTCCCCGGACCCCGCCGAGAAGAGACCATCACGGTTACACACGCGGTTGGTGTATTTTACTTAAGATCAACTTCGGGTTTTCTACAACCGGACATTAACAAATTCCCATCTGCCTATAACCACGGGCACGGCTTTCGAAAGTTTAAACCCTGCAGGGGTGTCCCAACTTAGCCCATGATAAGCTCTCGCGATCAACGAAGGATATTCCTTCTCCCCGGGAAGACCCGGTCAGTCTCGGAAACCCGGCTACAAGACATTTCAACAGCAATAAAACAAGTCCAGCTAATCCGCCCGATGCGCCGACATCCTGATAGGAGCTGCACATATCTCGTTCTCAGGGCAACACCAGATGAACTCTCCGTACAACTAAAACCAGACCTCAAGTTTCCCTGAGGTGGCGCTGCAAAGGGCTCTAGTTCGGGCCAACACTTAGACAAGCATTGGCCCGGAGGGGGCTGAATAAAGATGACCCTCGAGAGAGCGACTCCCAAGGGAAAAGTAGGTGGTGGTGAGGCAAATGGTAAAACCAAGGTTGGGCCTTGCTGGAAAAGCTTTATTCAAAGCGAACTGTCAAGGGGGTCCCATAAATCACCCGACCGCGTTAGGGACGCAAAATCCGGGAACATAACACCGATATGACGGAAACTAGGGCAGCAAGAGTGGAACAAAACACCAGGCATAAGGCCGAGCCTTCCACCCTTTGCCAAGTATATAGATGCATTAATTAAATAAGATATAGTGTGATATCCCAACAAGTAAACATGTTCCAAACAAGGAACAACATATCCATGTTCCAACAAGGAACAAACTTCATTTTCACCTGCAACTAACAACGCTATAAGAGGGGCTGAGCAAAGCGGTAACATAGCCAAACAACGGTTTGCTAGGACAAGGTGGGTTAGAGGCTTGGTTTAACAATATGGGAGGCATGATAAGCAAGTGGTAGGTATCGCAGCATAGGCATAGCAAAAGAGCGAGCAACAAGCAAGCCAAGATAGAAGTGATTTCGAGGGTATGGTCATCTTGCCTGAGATCCCGCAAGGAAGAAGAACGAGTCCATGAAGGAGACAAACGGACGAAGTCGAACGAATCCTCACAATCGCAACGCTATCGGAACTAACCCGAAGAAGCAACACCGGAAAGAAGCAAACAACAAAGTAAACAACCACCACATAAACATGGCATGATATGCGAGATGTGGTATGCAATGCATATGCATGCTTTGGAAGGAAAAGATGAACCAGGCATAATCTTGGCAAACCAAGTATGCCACTGGAAAGATGAGGTGATTTCGGTTGAAATCGATATAAAGATCACCGGAATCGGATGCACGGTTTGCAAATGACAAGCAAAACAAGAATGACAAGATTCTGCCATTAACAGCATGATGCCATTTAGCATGCAACAAGAAATTAAGCTACTGCACCCAAACATAACAGAAAAGCATATGGCAGTGATCTACTCAAGATGCTTGACAAAAGATGAACACTGAGCTACGGTTTAAATCACCACAACAGGTTCAAACAAGCATGGCAAAAGTGCAAAAGATAACAGGTTCACAGACTTAGTGAAAATAACATCATTCCAGAAATTAACATCAGGATGACATGTTTAGAGCACGCAAACCACATGCTGCAGGGACATGACATAGCAAAATATGGCATGGCATGAATCTACTCAAAGCAGTGAACAAAAGTCCCTTACTGACCATCAGCCAAAAGGGATCAGAAAATATAATAGCACCCATGTCAATTAAGCAAGTTTCGTTACAGATTTCAGACTTAGCAGAAAACTGGACATGACACAAACAGATAACAAGTAGGCATGTTTACGACCTCGATGCACTCACTACAGAGCATTACATGATAAACTAAGCATACATCCATCAGGAAGACATGGCATAGAAGCTAGACATGGCAAGAACAACATCATAGCATGCAAGGATCAACTACAACAAGCTTGGCAAAATCGAACAACATGTAAACAATCTGCCAGCAACATTTTTATAGCAAAAGTAGAGCTCGATTGACTCAAGCTATGGCACTCTATAATTACAAACAAAGGCATGGATGGATAGAGCAAATCCATATGCTCAAAACACCCTTAGTGATCATGCTCATAAGAGGCATAGATCTCTCTGAAACAACATGAACACATAGCATAAAAATAACAGCAGGGCATGACTTAGTGAAATTACTGTCCCTGAAATCAGCAACAATAAGTACCCTAGTTTGCATGCTTGTGCTAGTCACCACATAGATCCCAAAAATACACCCCTGGAAAGATAGCATGGCATATTTCAAAACACATGTAGAGCTCAACATCATAGGATGCACACATCAATCATGGCAAAAATGAGAAAAGTGCATGTGCTGATAATAATCTGGAACTAACATCACATAGCCCTCTTCTAACAGCATTTCAGGCATCAAGATGAGCTCAAATGGAAATGATGCAATGAGACTAAATGATGTACTCATCGAGGCGAACAATTTGATATGCTATACGCCCAAAACAGAGCCATGAGTGCGGAGATATGATGCGATGAACATGCAACAAAATATATGCAGAGAAAAAGGACTTAGACGAAAACGGGGTCAACCTGTCCCGGACCAGATCTGGGGTTCCGAGCGCGGACTTCGATGCGGCGGCGCGATCTCGCCGGAAAATGTGAGGTGGCCACCGGAGAGGAAGGGAGGCTGCAGGAGGAGGCGGATCTCGGCGCCGGGGAGCTCGCGCGGCGGAGGCGGCGGTGGCCGCGGGCGGCGAAGGGCGGGGAAGGCGGTGGCGGGCGCGGAACCGGGCGGCGGAGCAGCCAGGACGCCGGCGAGCAGGCACCCCACAGGCGGGCGACGGCGGCGGATGGCGAGGACGGCGCGATGGCGGCGCGCAGAACGGCGGCGGAGGCGGTGCGGAGGCGGGGCGAGCGGCGCGGCGGCGGGGTTCCGGCGAACGGGCGGCGCAGCGCTGGGGCGCTCGGGTGGCGCGCGGGCCTGGGCGGGCCCGACCCGGGCCCCGGCGGGCCGCGGCGGCGCTGGAGGAGAGAGAGGGGCGCGGGGCTGAGGTGGCGGCTCCGGAGTGGACGGTGGCGGCGGGGGGGTGACGTGTCACATCGTGGTTGGTCCGGGCGACGTGGCCGGCGGACATGTCCGGCGCAGATGGACATGTCCGGCGGCGGAGAGGGAGCGGGGCTAGGGTTTCATCTGCGATTTGGACGGGGGAGGCACATATTTATAGGTAGAGGGGGCTAGGAAGCTCCAAATGGAGTGCGGTTTTCGGCCACGCGATCGTGATCTGACGTCCGAGAGGAAGGAGATGATTTAGATGGGTTTTGGGCCACTATGAAGGGGTGTTGGGCTGCAAAGAGAAGGAGGCTTTATCGGTTACCCGGTTAACCGTTGGAGTATCAAACAGACTCCAAATGGCACGAAACTTGACAGGCGGTCTACCGGTAGTAAACCAAGGCCACATGTCAAGCCTCGGTCCATTCCGAGAAAGTTTAATACCCGCACACGAAAAATAGGTAAAAGGGGACGCCGGGGAACATAGGAGCGCCGGATTGCAAAACGGACAACGGGGAAAATGCTCGGATTCATAAGACGAACACGTATGCGAATGCGATGCACATGATGACATGATATGAAATGCAGATGATGACATGGCCAAGTGCAACACGCAAGCACATGACATGGCAACGACGGCGAATAACTGGCGGACACCTGGCGCATCGAACCCGGGGCGTTACAACACTCCACCACTACGAGAGGATCTCGTCCCGAGATCTAGAATGGCACCGGAGGGGAAAACAGAAGAGAAAGAGAAGAGTAAACTAAGTTGCTTTCTTTGACAAAAGAGTGAAACCAAAGAACTTTGATAGGTTGAACAAAATGAAAGAACGAAGATGAACAAAGTTGAAAACACTCCGTTAGAAAAGAGGAACATGGGATATGACGAGAACCCAGCGGTTAAGTGACAAGATAGATATTGAAACCACTCCGGTTAAAACAAGATAGAGAAGGAATAAGAATGATATAATTTGGCAGCACTCCGACTGAGAATGGAAGGGATTTGAACATGATCTTGACAAGATGAGAGGATACTTGCTGAAATTAACAACACACTGCCTCCGGAACTATTAAAAGAATGGCACAAGGGGTAAGAAAGATTTCAGACAGCACTCTGGTTGAGAAGAGATGCAAGACTTGATAAGATGAGAGAGCTCGAATGAAAACACGACACTCCGGTTAAATGGATAAGCAAGGAAAAGAGCATGATCTCCAAAATGAGATGATGGGTTGAAGAAAACATCACAATGCCTCCGGGACGGATGAATAGAAGATAGATCATCGGAATAAGAGAACGGAGAAGGAAATGACACCTTCTGCCACAAATGACCTTGGGGAGCACCCTTCCAAGAAGGTTAGAACGGAGTTGTTGGAAAACCAACAACGAAACGAATAAGCTTGTAGGGGGCTTATGGAAACATCTCAAAATTATGAGGTGACAACCGGCCACTAATGGAAACCATTGATTTGATTGAGAGCACCAAAGAGATGAAAAACTTCTTCACCAAGATGATAGAGAGATAACTTGGAATATTGATAAGCACCACAAATAGCAACAATCCTTAGGGAAAGCTTTAGGTGAAATATAACCCAAGATAACTCCAATGAAGAGATTGATGGATTTAAAATACCTCATTCTTGACAACATGTGAATCATGAGACATGAACTCAAATTATCAAGAATGACATAATACCACCTACAATGATACGGTAGAAAGAATTGCACTCCGAAATGCAAGATGAAGAATGCTTGAACTCCTCAAAACAAGACATGTGTTGAACACCATGTTAAATTTTGAGTAAAGCTTGGCGGATCTTAACTCCGAGAGAAATCTTGAAGAACAGTTGAAGAATGAAAAGGGTCCTTGATAAACCACCATGTAGAGCCTCCATGAAAAACTCCGGCAATAAAAGGATGATAGAAAGAAAGAGAAGTGAAAAGCACAAGGTGAATCCTTGCGATGATTTAGATGGGTCTTCGTGATGATGAGAGCTTGGAACTCCGGGAAAATAAAAGATGAAACAATTGAAACCGAGAATTTATCCATCATGAACAAACTCCGAAAGAAGGAATTAATCACTTGGATGAAACAAGAATAAGAATTATGTTATGCGTATCCTTCACCAATTTAAATTGATGACAAATAATGGACTTGGCATACCACTTATTCTCGTAGAAAGGATTAAGAGAGATATAGCACAAACTTGAGAAGGTCTTTAACGAACCACCGGTGGGATTAGAACGAACGAATGAAATGATACCATAATAAAGGAATAGAAATGTTGAATAAACCACCATAGGAATTTGAAAAAGAAAGTAGCAAAGGCACAATTCACCGGGAAGAATTTAGAAAACGAATAAAGATACTTGACAGAATTTAGATACATGAGAACGAAGAGATCGTGAACTGATTAGAGGATATTTGAATGACGCACCGATAAGATTTGAAAAAACAAGAGCTGGAAGCTGAGAATGAGGAATTATGAAATGATGGCCTTCGGGGTAAAGAAATGGAAACAACTCATGAAATGCTCCGGATGGGTATGAAAAGAATTCTCACAATCGAAACAATTATGAGAGAATGTCATCAATCTAGAACCACGCATCTTCAAGAGAATGGACAAGATTTAAGGAAACTCTTCTTCGGTCTTCAAATCCGAGAATGACGACGAGAAACACCACAATGAATAGTTAAGGCACTCCGGAATGAAAATTAGAAAGGTTGAACCAACGATGAAAAAAAATTGTAAGCGATCTTGGAGAAGGATGACTGATGATACTTCATTCTTACGTCAAACTTCAAAAAGAATTTGGGAATAACTTCGAAAAGGATTAGAAGAGCCAGGTAAGATCCTGGAAAAAGACCTGTGGGTTAGGGCCCACTCAAAAGAACCACCGTTGAACGATTGCTTGAAAGGAGAGATTGCACCGGTTGATTTAAATGGCTAGAATGAGATAACAACCTCGAAATAGGTTGAACTCATCTTGAAAGACAAGACGAGCCTTCTGAGATATCTTCAGCACTCCCGAACAAATGAATAGCTAGAAGTGAATTATTTTGAGGTGCACCGGTATGAGAAGATATTGAAACGAGGAAAAAGATGTGATCACCGTCGAAAGATTGCATTGAACACACCGGGGAAGATAAAAGAACAAATAATTATAAACTTGAGGCTCCTTTAGCATCTTCATGAGAAACACCGGGTAAGAACATGAAGGAGAAGAATGGAGAGGCTTCACATCAATAAGATGGATACTTGATCAAGAAACCTGCGTCCTTGAAGAAATAAGGGTGGGAGGGCGGGAAAAACAAAGACAACTTGGGACGAAGGAAACAAACACCGTTGAGAAAAAGCTTAGAATTGATCTTGCGAATGTTGGAATGATAGGATTTACTTCAAGAGAAGCACACCGGTTGGAAAGGATTGACATGACAATCTCGATTATCAAGAAGGATTGGTATTCACATGTTAGTATGAGAACACCGTTTAGAATAAGGTATGGAATCAACACTTGGCATTGAAGCAACTCGAATACCACAAATAAAACAAAACAAAGGATTAGGCTTGCAGAATAAGCCGGAAACAAACATATGATAGATCCCATATCGTATCATGTGTCTGTTGGAAAGATATCCTACGAGTTACTTGAATTCCCACTTCAAAACTCCCGAAACTTTCTGGTTATGCAATCAGGTGTTGGGGATACAGGGGACACAAAATATATCACCCAAAATAACAATACCTAGATCCAGTTGTATCCATCCTTCAACACATAACCAAGAAACCCTCGGAAATCGTCTACCTCAACCTTCGAAAAGCGTCCGTTATACGAGTTATGGCAATACTCCCGCACTCGCCTCAGTACTGGGCTATCAGGGTTATCTCACCAACAACTGTACAAAAGAGATTTTCGATGTCGGCGTACTAAACTCAGGTATTCCAGAACTGCAACGATAAAATTATGACGACAACACCTCAGAGCTCAACTCCCCGGGACACCTCCACTAAACCCCTGCTAACAGGAGGCACCAAGACAATGTTGTCATCATAAAACCATCGGAACGATTCTAAGATACCCGCGTGATCCTAAAATTTTTTTTAGTGAAATTTGAGAAGAGAAGAGACAAAACTCTACGTCAGGGTGCCTTACCAGAGCGATGAGGAGACTGGGAAGTAAAAAGAATTCCTAAACTCTCCGATACATAATTCCTAAATGACTCAAAACATTTTTCTAGACACAACTCGGCCGCTAAAAACGATCAATCAGTGGGGGCTCCTAAGGTCGGCGATGGCTCTGATTACCAACTTGAAACCCCCTCGATGCGGCTATATCTCCCACGTGTCGAAGCACGACTTAGAGGCATAACCGCATTGAAAGCAATGTCGCAAGTGAGGTAATCTTCACACAACCCATGTAATACATAAGGGAAAGAGATACATAGTTGGCTTACAATCGCCACTTCATACAATACATGAGTAAAGCATTACATCATACAGATACAATCAAGGCCCGACTACGGAACCAAAATAAAAGAAGACTACTCCAAATTCTACACAGATCCCCAGTCGTCCCGACTGGGCTCCACTACTGATCAACTGAAACGAATCAACACAATGAACAAGATCTTCATCGAGCTCCTCCTTGAGCTCGGGTGCGTCACCTGCACGGTTTCATCGGCACCTGCAAACTGGTTTTGGAAGTATCTGTGAGTCACGGGGACTCAGCAATCTCACACCCGCGAGATCAAGACTATTTAAGCTTAAAGGTAGGACAGGGTAATGAGGTGGAGCTGCAGCAAGCGACTAGCAAATCTGGCGTCTAACATACGCAAATGAGAGTGAAAAGAGAAGGCAAAAGCACGGTCGGTGAACTATGATCAGGAAGTGATCCTAGAACAACCTACGTCAAGCATAACTCCAACACCGTGTTCACTTCCCGGACCCCGCCGAGAAGAGACCATCACGGTACACACGCGGTTGGTGTATTTTACTTAAGATCAACTTCGGGTTTTCTACAACCGGACATTAACAAATTCCCATCTGGCCATAACCGCGGGCACGGCTTTCGAAAGTTTAAACCCTGCAGGGGTGTCCCAACTTAGCCCATGATAAGCTCTCGCGATCAACGAAGGATATTCCTTCTCCCCGGGAAGACCCGATCAGTCTCGGAAACCCGGCTACAAGACATTTCGACAGCAATAAAACAAGTCCAGCAAAGCCGCCCGATGCGCCGACATCCTGATAGGAGCTGCACATATCTCGTTCTCAGGGCAACACCGGATGAACACTCCATACAACTAAAACCAGACCTCAAGTTTCCCTGAGGTGGCGCTGCAAAGGGCTCTAGTTCGGGCCAACACTTAGACAAGCATTGGCCCGGAGGGGGCTGAATAAATATGACCCTCGAGAGAGCGACTCCCAAGGGAAAAGTAGGTGGTGGTGAGGCAAATGGTAAAACCAAGGTTGGGCCTTGCTGGAAAAGCTTTATTCAAAGCGAACTGTCAAGGGGGTCCCATAAATCACCCGACCGCGTTAGGGACGCAAAATCCGGGAACATAACACCGATATGACGGAAACTAGGGCGGCAAGAGTGGAACAAAACACCAGGCATAAGGCCGAGCCTTCCACCCTTTGCCAAGTATATAGATGCATTGATTAAATAAGATATAGTGTGATATCCCAACAAGTAAACATGTTCCAAACAAGGAACAACATATCCATGTTCCAACAAGGAACAAACTTCATCTTCACCTGCAACTAACAACGCTATAAGAGGGGCTGAGCAAAGCGGTAACATAGCCAAACAACAGTTTGCTAGGACAAGGTGGGTTAGAGGCTTGGTTTAACAATATGGGAGGCATGATAAGCAAGTGGTAGGTTGTTGGGGAGCGTAGCAGAAATT
Organism: Aegilops umbellulata; assembly: GCA_032464435.1. Lineage (NCBI taxonomy): Eukaryota > Viridiplantae > Streptophyta > Magnoliopsida > Poales > Poaceae > Aegilops > Aegilops umbellulata. Next base: position 187,192,714 of record CP136055.1, read on the forward strand.
TAAAATTTTCCTACGTGTCACCAAGATCTATCTATGGAGAAACCAGCAACGAGGGGAAAGAGAGTGCATCTACATACCCTTGTAGATCGCTAAGCGGAAGCGTTCAAGTGAACGGGGTTGATGGAGTCGTACTCGCCGTGATCCAAATCACCGATGACCAAGTGCCGAACGGACGACACCTCCGCGTTCAACACACGTACAGCCCGGTGACGTCTCCCATGCCTTGATCCAGCAAGGGGAGAGGGAGAGGTTGAGGAAGACTCCGTCCAGCAGCAGCACAACGGCGTGGTGGTGGTGGAGGAGCGTGGCAATCCAGCAGGGCTTCGCCAAGCACGGCAAGAGAGGAGAAGAACTTGGGAGAGAGGGAGGGGCTGCACCAAAGGCAAAAGGTGTGTCTCAAGAGGCCCTCTACCCCCACTATATATAGGGATCCCAAGGGGGGGTGCGCCAGCCCTAGGAGATCCAATCTCCTAGGGGGAGGCGGCCAGGGGAGGTTTCCCTCCCCCCAAGGCACCTAGGAGGTGCCTTCCCTCCTTGGGACTCTTCCTTAGGGTTCCCCCTTCACCCTAGGCGCATGGGCCATAAGGGAAGAGGCGCCCCAGCCCACTTTGGGCTGGATCCCTTCCCACTTCAGCCCATGGGACCCTCCGGGATGGGTGGCCCCACCCGGTGGGCCCCCGGGACCCCTCCGGTGGTCCTGGTACAATACCGATGACCCCGAAACTTGTCCCGATGGCCGAAATAGGACTTCCTATATATAAATCTTTACCTCCGGACCATTCCGGAACTCCTCGTGACGTCCGGGATCTCATCCGGGACTCCGAACAACATTCTGTAACAACATACAAGCTTCCTTTATAACCCTAGCGTCATCGAACCTTAAGTGTGTAGACCCTACGGGTTCGGGAGACATGCAGACATGACCGAGATGTTCTCCGGTCAATAACCAACAGCGGGATCTGGATACCCATGTTGGCTCCCACATGTTCCACGATGATCTCATCGGATGAACAACGATGTCAAGGACTTAATCAATCCCGTATACAATTCCCTTTGTCTATCGGTACGATACTTGCCCGAGATTCGATCGTCGGTATCCCGATACCTTGTTCAATCTCGTTATCGGCAAGTCTCTTTTACTCGTTCCGCAACACATCATCCCGTGATCAACTCCTTGATCACATTGTGCACATTATGATGATGTCCTACCGAGTGGGCCCAGAGATACCTCTCCGTCACACGGAGTGACAAATCCCAGTCTCGATTCGTGCCAACCCAACAGACACTTTCGGAGATACCTGTGGTGTACCTTTATAGCCACCCAGTTACGTTGTGACGTTTGGCACACCCAAAGTATTCCTACGGTACCCGGGAGTTGCACAATCTCATGGTCTAAGGAAATGATACTTGACATTAGAAAAGCTTTAGCATACGAACTACATGATCTGGTGCTAGGCTTAGGATTGGGTCTTGTCCATCACATCATTCATCTAATGATGTGATCCCGTTATCAATGACATCCAATGTCCATGGTTAGGAAACCGTAACCATCTATTGATCAACGAGCTAGTCAACTAGAGGCTTACTAGGGACATGGTGTTGTCTATGTATCCACACATGTATCTGAGTTTCCTATCAATACAATTCTAGCATGGATAATAAACGATTATCATGAACAAGGAAATATAATAATAATCAATTTATTATTGCCTCTAGGGCATATTTCCTACAGTCTCCCACTTGCACTAGAGTCAATAATCTAGTTCACATCGATATGTGATTAACACTCAAGGTCACATCCCTATGTGACTAACACCCAAGAGTTCTGGGTTTGATCATGTTATGCTTGTGAGAGAGGTTATAGTCAACGGGTCTGAACCTTTCAGATCCGTGTGTGCTTTACAAATATCTATGTCATCTCCTAGATGCAGTTACCACGCTATATTTGGTGCTATTCCAAATAACTATTCTACTAGACGAATCCAGTTTACTACTCAGAATAATCTGGATTAGTGTCAAAGCTTGCATCGGCGTAACCCTTTACGACGAACTCTTTTACCACCTCCATAATCGAGAAAATTCCTTAGTCCACTAGTTACTAAGGATAACTTTGACCGTTGTCCTGTGATCCATTTCTAGATCACACTTGTACCCCTTGACTGACTCATGGTTTGGCACACTTCAGGTGCGGTACACAACATAGCATACTTTAGAGCCTACGACTAAAGCATAGGGGACGACCTTCGTCCTGTCTCTCTATTCTGCCGTGGTCATGTCTTGAGTCTTGCTCAATACTCACACCTTGTAACACAGTCGAGAACTCCTTCTTTGCTGATCTATTTTGAACTCCTTCAAAATCTTGTCATGGTATGCGTTCGTTTGAAAGTACTATTAAGCGATTTTGATCTATCCTTATAGATCTTGATGCTCAATGTTCAAGTAGCTTAATCCAGGTTTTCCATTGAAAAACACTTCTCAAATAACCCTATATGCCTTCCAGAAATTCTACATCATTTCCGATAAACAATATGTCAACAACATATACTCATCAGAAATTCTATAGTGCTCCCACTCACTTCTTTGGAAATACAAGTTTCTCATAAACTTTGTATAAACCCAAATTCTTTGATCATCTTATCAAAGTGTACATTCCAACTCTGAGATGCTTACTCCAGTCCTTAGAAGGATTGCTGGAGCTTTGCATACTTGTTAGCATCTTTCAGGATCGACAAAATCTTCTGGTTGTATCACATACAATCTTTCCTCAAGAAAATCGTCGAGGAAACAATGCTTTGACATCCTATCTGCACAATTTCATAAATAATGCAGTAATCGCTAACATAATTCCAACAGACTCTTAGCATCGCTACGAGTGAGAAAGCCTCATCGCAGTCAACTCCTTGAACTTGTCGGAAAACATCTTAATGACAAGTCAAGCTTTCTTAATGGTGACATTTACCATCATTGTCGGTCTTCCTTTTAAAATCCATCTGTACTCAACAGCCTCACGGCCATCGAGTCGTTCTGCCAAAGTCTACACTTTGTTTTCATACATGGATCCTCTCTCGGATTTTATGGCCTCGAGCCATTCATTGGAATCCGGGCCCACCATCGCTTCTCCATAGCTCGTAGGTTCATTGTTGTCTAGCAACATGACTTCCAAGACAGGATTACGTACCACTCTGAAGTAGTACGCATCCTTGTCATCCTACGAGGTTTGGGAGTGACTTGATTCGAAGTCTCATGATCACCATCATAAGCTTCCACTTCAATTCGTGTAGGTGCCATAGGAACAACTCCTGTGCCCTTCTACACACTAGTTGAAGTGACGGTTCAATAACCTCATCAAGTATCCACCATCCTCCCGCTCAATTCTTTCGAGAGAAACTTTTCCTCGAGAAAGGACCCGATTTCAGAAACAATCCCTATTGCTTTCGGATCTGAGACAGGAGGTATGCCCAACTGTTTTGGGTATCCTATGAAGATGCATTTATCCGCTTTGGGTTCGAGCTTATCAGCCTGAAACTTTTCACATAAGCGTCGTGACCCCAAACTTTTAAGAAACAACAGCTTAGGTTTCTCTAAACCATAGTTCATACGGTGTTGTCTCGACGGATTTGCGTGGTGCCCTATTTAAAGTGAGTGCGGTTGTCTCTAATGCCTAACCCATGAACGATAGTGGTAATTCGATAAGAGACATCATGGTACGCATCATATCCAATAGGGTGCAACTATGATGTTCGGACACACCATCACATTATGGTGTTCCAGGCGGTATTAGTTGTGAAACAATTTCCACAGTGCCAAACTCGTAACTCAGATATTCATTTCTATGATCATATCATAGACATTTTATCCTCTTATCACGAAGATCTTCAACTTCATTCTGAAATTACTTGAACCATTCAATAATTCAGACTTGTGTTTCATCAAGTAAATATACTCAGTATTTACTCAAATCATCTGTGAAGTAAGAGCATAACGATATCCACTGCGTGCCTCAGCACTCATTGGACTACACACATCAAAATGTGTTACTTCCAACAAGTTGCTTTCTTGTTCCATTTTACTGAAACCGAAGCTTTCAGTCATCTTGCCCATGTGGTATGATTTGCATGTCTCAAGCGATTCAAAATCAAGTGAGTCCAAACGGTCCATCTGCATGGAGTTTCTTCATGCGTATATACCAATAGACATGGTTCGCATGTCTCAAACTTTTCAAAAATGAGTGAGCCCAAAGATCCATCAACATGGAGCTTCTTCATGCGTCTTTATACCAATATGACTTACATGGCAGTGCCACAAGTAGGTGGTACTATCATTACTATCTTATACCTTTGGCATGAAAATGTGTATCACTATGATCGAGATTCAATAAACCATTCCTTTTAGGTGCAAGACCATTGAAGGTATTATTCAAATTAATAGAGTAACCATTATTCTCCTTAAATGAATAACCGTATTGCGATAGACATAATCCAATCATGTCTATGCTCAACGCAAACACCAAATAACAATTATTTAGGTTTAACACCAATCTCGATGGTAGAGGGAGCGTGCGATGCTTGATCATATCAACCTTGGAAGCACTTCCAACACATCTCGTCAGCTCACCTTTAGCTAGTCTCCGTTTATTCCGTAGCTTTTATTTCGAGTTACTAACACTTAGCAACCGAACCGATATCTAATACCCTGATGCTACTAGGAGTAGTAGTTAAGTACACATTCACATAATGTATATCCAATATACTTCTATCGACAGTCTTCTCATCTACCAAGTATCTAGGGTAATTCTGCTCTAGTGGTTGTTCCCCTCATTACAGAAGCACTCAGTCTCGGGTTTGGGTTCAACCTTGGGTTTCTCCACTAGAGCAGCAGCTGATTTGCCGTTTCATGAAGTATCCCTTCTTGCCCTTGCCCTTCTTGAAACTAGTGGTTTCACTAACCATCAATAGTTGATGCTCTTGCTTGATTTCTACTTTCGCGGTGTCAAACATCGCGAATATTTCAAGGATCATCATATCTATCCCTGATATGTTATAGTTCATCACGAAGCTCTAGTAGCTTGGTGGCAATGACTTTGGAGAAACATCACTATCTTATCTGGAAGATCAACTCCCACTCGATTCAAGTGATTGTTGTACTCAGACAATTTGAGCACAAGCTCAGCGATTGAGCTTTTCTCCCTTAGTTTGCAGGCTAAGAAAATCGTCGGAGGTCTTATACCTCTTGACGTGGGCACGAACCTGAAATCCCAATTTCAGACCTCAAAACATCTCATATGTTCCGCGACATTTCAAAAATGTCTTCGGTGCCTCAATTCTAAACCATTCAACATTACTGAACTATCATGTAGTCATCAAAACGTGTATGTCAGATGTTCGCAACATCCACAGATCACGTTCGAGGTCCAGCACACCGAGTGGTGCATTAAGGACATAAGCCTTCTATTGTCCGTATAATTGCTACTATCAACTTTCAACTATATTTTCTCTAGGAACATATTTAAAACAGTAGAACTAAAGCGCGAGCTACGACATAATTTGCAAAGATCTTTTTGACTATGTTCAGGATAATTTAGTTCATCTTATGAACTCCCACTCAGATAGACATCCCTCTAGTCATCCAAGTGATTACATGATCCGAGTCAACTAGGCCGTGTCCGATCATCACGTGAGACGGACTAGTCAACATCGGTGAACATCTTCATGTTGATCGTATCTGCCATACGACTCATGCTCGACCTTTCGGTCTCTTGTGTTCCGAGGCCATGTCTGTACATGCTAGGCTCGTCAAGTCAACCTAAGTGTTCCGCGTGTGTAAATCTGGCTTACACCTGTTGTATGTGAATGTAAGAATCTATCACACCCGATCATCACGTGGTGCTTCGAAACGACGAACTTTCGCAACGGTGCACAGTTAGGGGGAACACTTTCTTGAAATTTTAATGAGGGATCATCTTATTTACTACCGTCGTTCTAAGCAAATAAGATGCAAAAACATGATAAACATCACATGCAATCAAATAGTGACATGATATGGCCATCATCACTTGGCTCCTTTTGATCTCCATCTGCGGGGCTTCATGATCATCGTCGTCACCGGCATGACACCATGATCTCCATCATCATGATCTCCATCATCGTGTCTTCATGAAGTTGTCACGTCAACTATTACTTCTACTACTATGGCTAACGCTTTAGCAATAAAGTAAAGTAATTACATGATGATTTAAGTTGACACGCAGGTCATAAATAAATTAAAGACAACTCCTATGGCTCCTGCCGGTTGTCATACTCATCGACATGCAAGTCGTGATTCCTATTACAAGAACATGATCATCTCATACATCACATATATCATACATCACATCCTTTGGCCATATCACATCACATGGCATACCCTGCAAAAACAAGTTAGACGTCCTCTAATTGTTGTTTGCATGTTTTACGTGGCTGCTATGGGTTTCTAGCAAGAACGTTTCTTACCTACGCAAAACCACAACGTGATATGTCAATTGCTATTTACCCTTCATAAGGACCCTTTTCATCGAATCCGATCCGACTAAAGTGGGAGAGACTGGCACCCGCTAGCCACCTTATGCAACTAGTGCATGTCAGTCGGTGGAACCTGTCTCACATAAGTGTACGTGTAAGGTCGGTCCGGGCCGCTTCATCCCACAATGCCGCCGAATCAAGATTGACTAGTAACAGTAAGCATATTGATCAAATTCAACGTCCACAACTACTTTGTGTTCTACTCGTGCAAAGAATCTACGCAATAGACCTAGCTCATGATGCCACTGTTGGGGAGCGTAGCAGAAATTTAAAATTTTCCTACGTGTCACCAAGATCTATCTATGGAGAAACCAGCAACGAGGGGAAAGAGAGTGCATCTACATACCCTTTTAGATCGCTAAGCGGAAGCGTTCAAGTGAACGGGGTTGATGGAGTCGTACTCGCCGTGATCCAAATCACCGATGACCAAGTGCCGAACGGACGGCACCTCCGCGTTCAACACACGTACAGCCCGGTGACGTCTCCCATGCCTTGATCCAGCAAGGGGAGAGGGAGAGGTTGATGAAGACTCCGTCCAGCAGCAGCACAACGGCGTGGTGGTGGTGGAGGAGCGTGGCAATTCAGCAGGGCTTCGCCAAGCACCGCAAGAGAGGAGAAGAACTTGGGAGAGAGGGAGGGGCTGCTCCAAAGGCAAAAGGTGTGTCTCAAGAGGCCCTCTACCCCCACTATATATAGGGATCCCAAGGGGGGGTGTGCCATCCCTAGGAGATCCAATCTCCTAGGGGGCGGCGGCCAGGGGAGGTTTCCCTCCCCCCCAAGGCACCTAGGAGGTGCCTTCCCTCCTTGGGACTCTTCCTTAGGGTTCCCCCTTCACCCTAGGCGCATGGGCCATAAGGGAAGTGGCGCCCCAGCCCACTTTGGGCTGGATCCCTTCCCACTTCAGCCCATGGGACCCTCCGGGATGGGTGGCCCCACCCGGTGGGCCCCCGGGACCCCTCCGGTGGTCCTGGTACAATACCGATGACCCCGAAACTTGTCCCGATGGCCGAAATAGGACTTCCTATATATAAATCTTTACCTCCGGACCATTCCGGAACTCCTCGTGACATCCGGGATCTCATCCGGGACTCTGAACAACATTCGGTAACCACATACAAGCTTCCTTTATAACCCTAGCATCATCGAACCTTAAGTGTGTAGACCCTACGGGTTCGGGAGACATGCAGACATGACCGAGATGTTCTCCGGTCAATAACCAACAGCGGGATCTGGATACCCATGTTGGCTCCCACATGTTCCACGATGATCTCATCGGATGAACAACGATGTCAAGGACTTAATCAATCCCGTATACAATTCCCTTTGTCTATCGGTACGATACTTGCCCGAGATTCGATCGTCGGTATCCCGATACCTTGTTCAATCTCGTTACCGGCAAGTCTCTTTTACTCGTTCCGCAACACATCATCCCGTGATCAACTCCTTGATCACATTGTGCACATTATGATGATGTCCTACCGAGTGGGCCCAGAGATACCTCTCCGTCACACGGAGTGACAAATCCCAGTCTCGATTCGTGCCAACCCAACAGACACTTTCGGAGATACCTGTAGTGTACCTTTATAGCCACCCAGTTACGTTGTGACGTTTGGCACACCCAAAGTATTCCTACGGTACCCGGGAGTTGCACAATCTCATGGTCTAAGGAAATGATACTTGACATTAGAAAAGCTTTAGCATACGAACTACATGATCTGGTGCTAGGCTTAGGATTGGGTCTTGTCCATCACATCATTCATCTAATGATGTGATCCCGTTATCAATGACATCCAGTGTCCATGGTTAGGAAACCGTAACCATCTATTGATCAACGAGCTAGTCAACTAGAGGCTTATCAGGGACATGGTGTTGTCTATGTATCCACACATGTATCTGAGTTTCCTATCAATACAATTCTAGCATGGATAATAAACGATTATCATGAACAAGGAAATATAATAATAATCAATTTATTATTGCCTCTAGGGCATATTTCCTACATAGGTATCGCAGCATAGGCATAGCAAAAGAGCGAGCAACTAGCAAGCCAAGATAGAAGTGATTTCGAGGGTATGGTCATCTTGCCTGAGATCCCGCAAGGAAGAAGAACGAGTCCATGAAGGAGACAAACGGACGAAGTCGAACGAATCCTCACAATCGCAACGCTATCGGAACTAACCCGAAGAAGCAACACCGGAAAGAAGCAAACAACAAAGTAAACAACCACCACATAAACATGGCATGATATGCGAGATGTGGTATGCAATGCATATGCATGCTTCAGAAGGAAAAGATGAACCAGGCATAATCTTGGCAAACCAAGTATGCCACTGGAAAGATGAGGTGATTTCGGTTGAAATCGATATAAAGATCACCGGAATCGGATGCACGGTTTGCAAATGACAAGCAAAACAAGAATGACAAGGTTCTGCCATTAACAGCATGATGCCATTTAGCATGCAACAAGAAATTAAGCTACTGCACCCAAACATAACAGAAAAGCATATGGCAGTGATCTACTCAAGATGCTTGACAAAAGATGAACACTGAGCTACGGCTAAATCACCACAACAGGTTCAAACAAGCATGGCAAAAGTGCAAAAGATAACAGGTTCACAGACTTGGTGAAAATAACATCATTCCAGAAATTAACATCAGGATGACATGTTTAGAGCAAGGAAACAACATGCTGCGGGAACATGACATAGCAAAACAAGGCATGACATGAATCTACTCAAAGCAGTGAACAAAAGTCCCTTACTGACCATAAGCCAAAAGGGATCAGAAAATATAATAGCACCCATGTCAATTAAGCAAGTTTCGTTACAGATTTCAGACTTAGCAGAAAACTGGACATGACACAAACAGATAACAAGTAGGCATGTTTACGAGCTCGATGCACTCACTACAGAGCATTACATGATAAACTAAGCATACATCCATCAGGAAGATATGGCATAGAAGCTAGACATGGCAAGAACAACATCATAGCATGCAAGGATCAACTACAACAAACTTGGCAAAATCGAATAACATGTAAACAATCTGCCAGCAACATTTTTATAGCAAAAGTGGAGCTCGATTGACTCAAGCTATGGCACTCCATAATTACAAAGGCATGGATGGATAGAGCAAATCCATATGCTCAAAACACCGTTACTGATCATGCTTAAAAGAGGCATAGATCTCTCTGAAACAACATGAACACATAGCATAAAAATAACAGCAGGGCATGACTTAGTGAAATTACTGTCCCTGAAATCAGCAACAATAAGTACCCTAGTTTGCATGCTTGTGCTAGTCACCACATAGATCCCAAAGATACATGGCATACACCCCTGGAAATATAGCATGGCATATTTCAAAACACATGTAGAGCTCAACATCATAGGATGCACACATCAATCATGGCAAAAATGACAAAAGTGCATGTGCTGATAATAATCTGGAACTAACATCACATAGCCCTCTTCTAACAGCATTTCGGGCATCAAGATTAGCTCAAAGGGAAATGATGCAATGAGATGTAATGATGTACTCACCGAGGCGAACAATTTGATATGCTATACGCCCAAAACGGAGCCACGGGTGCAGAGATATGATGCGATGAACATGCAACAAAATATATGCAGAGAAAAAGGACTTAGACGAAAACGGGGTCAACCTGTCCCGAACCAGATCTAGGGTTCCGAGCGCGGACTTCGATGCGGCGGCGCGATCTCACCGGAAAACGCGAGGTGGCCACCGGAGAGGAAGGGAGGCTGCAGGAGGAGGCGGATCCCGGCGCCGGGGAGCTCGCGCGGCGGGGTCCGGGCGGCGGAGGCGGCGCCGGCGCGGTGCGGTGGCCGCGGGCGGGGAAGGCGGTGGCGGGCGCGGAACCGGGCGGCGGAGCAGCCAGGACGACGGCGAGCGGGCACCCCACGGGTGGGCGACGGCGGCGGATGGCGAGGACGGCGCGGTGGCGGCGCGCAGAACGGCGGCGGAGGCGGCGCGGAGGCGGCGGCGAGCGGCGCGGCGGCGGGGTTCCGGCGAACGGGCGTCGCAGCGCTGGGGCGCTCGGGTGGCGCGCGGGCCTGGGCGGGCCCGACCCGGGCCCCGGCATGTCGCGGCGGCGCTGGAGGAGAGAGAGGGGGCGCGGGGCTGAGGTGGCGGCTCCGGAGTGGACGGTGGCGGCGGCGGGGTGACGTGTCACGTTGTGGTTGGTCCGGGCGACGTGGCCGGCGGACATGTCCGGCGCGGATGGACATGTCCGGCGGCGGAGAGGGAGCGGGGCTAGGGTTTCATCTGCGATTTGGACGGGGGAGGCACATATTTATAGGTAGAGGCGGCTAGGAAGCTCCAAATGGAGTGCGGTTTTCGGCCACGCGATCATGATCCGACGACCAAGAGGAAGGAGATGACTTAGATGGGTTTTGGGCCACTATGAAGGGGTGTTGGGCTGCAAAGAGAAGGAGGCTTTATCGGTTACCCGGTTAACCGTTGGAGTATCAAACGGACTCCAAATGGCACGAAACTTGACAGGCGGTCTACCGGTAGTAAACCAAGGCCACATGTCAAGCCTCGGTCCATTCCGAGAAAGTTTAATACCCGCGCACGAAACATAGGTAAAAGGGGACGCCGGGGAACATAGGAGCGCCGGATTGCAAAACGGACAACGAGGAAAATGCTCGGATTCATAAGACGAACACGTATGCGAATGCGATGCACATGATGACATGATATGAAATGCAGATGATGACATGGCCAAGTGCAACACGCAAGCACATGACATGGCAACGACGGCGAATAACTGGCGGACACCTGGCGCATCGAACCCGGGGCGTTACATCGTACCTCCTCGGGAACAAGTTCAACTGCCATGTATGTTTTGACAATATCGAGGTGGAGTTCAGCAGGAAAGATGCTGAACTATAGTTTTAGAAAAGAGTTTCACGCCGAACACCCCAACCAAGAGAATGTCCCGCTTCCTGAAACATAAAATAGGTGAAAGATGTTATAAGCTCAAAAAAAAGGCCAACAATCATGCGTAAAAAACTTTACGTCTGGATTGAATCAGGTTGTTTTGGTGCCAATATGAAATTGGTCTTAAAATTGTACTTTCGTCGTGCTTTGGCATGACACATATGATCTCTAGACTTCAAGTGGGTCAGCCCTCGGCTTCAACCTCCCTATCCCGAAGGCGGAGTGGTTCTCAGGCCAGTTTAGCAAACTAAATGCGAGCGGCTTTAGAGAGAAACCAGGCTACCCAGCTATTGACCGTACACCTGAGTCGAGAAAGGAGTGGTAGAAAAAGACTGTGCAGCGACTAATAAAAACGGCTCATGATAATTCAAGAGCCCCCAAGCAACTTGGGTAAAAGAATTTTATCTATAATTATTATATGTACCGAAGTACTTATATCATATATGTGTTCACCCAAACTTTAAACACGTCTTAACCGACCGTCGGCTTCTCCCTCTTCCGCCAAGGGCCGAAAAGTGTTATGTACTCCACCTGTCGAGAATATCGATGGTGTTTCCGATAACCAAGCAATCAGGCCATAGGGTTGTAATAGACAAAGAGCGCTCAGGGAACTTATGCTATATTACTAACGAAGTGTAAGAAGCATCTTTGAAGAAAATAGTACCTCCACCGATACCTTTCTTCGGTTGCTCATTGTTACTATGAGACTTGTGCAATAGATTTTTTTATACTCATGAGTTCCGTTGTGTGCCGACCATGATTGAAAAAAATAAGAGCGCTAGCTTTCGGCTTCACCCAGTTTGAGGTCCGAGCTCGGATGGCTCGATCATGACAATCGCAGAGGTGCTCCCTTTACTCCCTAGCCGAACAATCAGGAACGTAGGGGTAAACACATGAGCAAGGCAACCCAGCTTGCGGAACACTTAAGTCAACATGGTGCATATGGTGGCGTAATACACTAACAAGGAACAAAGCCGTACAAGTATAATCATATGCAAGAGGAAAGGCTTCAGAAAGGAAGCCCCCAAGTAAACGGTGTATTTGAATTTGTGTGTTAGAGACAAAGTTTTGACAAGGAAGTTTTTCACAAACAACTTTTTGCCAAAAAGTATAATGTTTGGTTGAACCGAACAAAATTTAAAACTGAAAGTCTTTGAGCATGAAAGTGACTTAGCTTGTTAATGTGCTCGGTGTTGATGACGCGATTCGGGCTTGTGGCGGGACGAAGACGCCCATTGATCTGCGATAGATGCAACAAGGTTCGCAGTCCTCGGCATGGCCGAGGTCCCAGCCCCCAAGCCCGTTCCGAAGTATCCGAGAAAATAGCTCGGCTTGACGAAGTGGCGACATAGTGCGGTTGACATGTTGAGGAGTAGCCCCCGGTCCAGCCGAGCTGACGAAGCTGGTCGGCTGATGATGCCGGAGTCCCCGGAGTAGGTTTGATGAAGAGATGGCAAAGCCCCTGGTCCAGCCGAGGTGACGAGGTAGGTCGGTAAGGCGGCGATGGAAACCCCACGTCAGCACGTCGGTACGTCGAAGTGACAGCGATGCCCGACCCTAATCATTTATCTGTACACAGAAAACAGTGCAAGACAGAGATAATAATAATAATAATAATAAATTAAAAAATGCATTGCATAATCAATAATTTATGCAAAGTGAGTAATAAAAGAAATATGGCCCGTGTGCCGAACACTCGATGAGGTAGAGCTCTCTCACCGATGCCGAAGTTCCAGAGGCAACCGAACATGTCGGTATGGCAATTCAACCAAAAAGGTGATCATGAGAGCCAATTTATGCTGATTGGGACGACGACGCCGGCTTACCGAAGTGACCGCGTGACGCAGTCGAAGTCGATAACCGGATCCGGATGTAGCCATAGGAGTGAGAGAACTGCCCCAAAGTAATTGCTTAATTAAATAATATAAAGTGAGAAAGGAAAAAAAAGGTCAAATCTCCATGTGGTTGCGCCGAGGCGAACTATGTTCGGCCTCGATGGGCGTCGTCGCGCCAGGTAATGTGCGGTGTAAGTCAATTGCATGCATAGATAAACTAGTGCAAGGCCAGAGATGATAATATATATGTTTTTTATATAAAAAATATCCTATACTTAATTAACTTTAGTAAAGTAGATAATTAAAAAAAATATAGCCTGAACGCCGAGGTCGTCTCGATAGAATAGCCGCGGACATGCTCACACAGGGACGCGCGCTGAGGCGACGCCACAACTTGATCGATGCAGGCAGGACGACGACGTCAGCCCCCAGAGTTGACTGCGTGATGCAGTCGAAGAAATAATAATAATTAAAAGAAAAAATGCATAAATAATTTATGCGGAGTGAATAATATGGCGGATATGGCATGAGCATCGAGGTTGAGTCGACGGCGTGATGGCGTTGTGGCGCGGCAATGTCCGCACAAGTCAGCCGTCCTCGGAGGACGGCGATGGGCTGCTTGACCGCGAAGACCATACATATGGTCATCAAATTGCTTTGATGATCTACTCACACATAGAGTAGCAGCACTAGTAGTAGAATTACTAGAATTCAGAGTAGATCCGGGGTACTGTGCTGCAAAGCTAGTAGTATCAAATTAGTTAGTAGTATACTTGGTCTGCCCACGTTTTGGTAGAAAATAGTATAGAACCAGGAGCCGAATACATGCTGAATAAAATAATTAGGAAGAAAAACAAAATTCTCCCTGAGGGTATGGCTTCCGCACTATCTCTTCGGCTGGATCGCCCGTGGGTCAGGTTGAATCCGGATCCGATGTACTGCCTAGCAGCGGACACGAACATAGGCCATACTGCAATCTACGTACATACAATAGTACAAACCTAACAGGAAACATGATGGCACAAATAATTTGTACCATATGTAATTATTAGGAAGAATAGCACATGAGGATTTGTGAGGCAACCAGCTAGCGATCAGACGTCAGATCCAAATCGATATGGTGCAGGAGGTATAGCATCCCACGTGAGCGTTAGCAAGTACTAGCATAGTAGTACCCACGCGGGGATCAAATCAATCTGGAACTAAAAAAGGTGCATGGGAGACATATACGACAAGAAAAAAGCGTAGACGCCTCCACTTGATTAAAGAAAGTAAATGAAAGGAAGGATTGGATCTCCCGGTCGGCTGCATGGCTGAATTCAAGTTGGACTTGGTGTACTGTTCCACGTGAAGTACTACCGTGCGTGCGTCGTCCTCTTGACCGGGACGCCGCTCGTCCGATCATCACAAATTTTGTCATTATACTGACCTGGATCGAGGCCTAATTCCAGGCTATTGATTGCACGCCGGCGCTTCTCAGATCGGACATACTATCCGGCAGGGGACAGGGTTGTCGCCGCTTAAAATTTTCTCAATCCCAATCTGCCTGTAAACAAAGTAGCATGACGCGACAATAATTTTTCCAAAGAGATAATTTGCACGAAACAAATCTTCAATGAAGAAACATCACGTGATCATCCCATCGCTCTGTGACTATCACCCAACAGGCTCTCAATGAAAGCACCAATGTCGGTTCAATATCTGGCATATCTCGTAGTAGGGGTCCTAAGGTAGGCGTCTTGGAGCGATGGTAACATGGACACGGGGTTTTACCCAGCTTCAGGCTCTCTCGAAGAGATAATAACCTACATGCTGCTTTTGATTGTATTCATATGGGTATAGTACAGAGTACATGTATCTACCACGAGATTGTAGTAATGAATATGAGATTATCTACTGACTAGCCTGGCCTCGATTTATATAACACACCGGAGGCCTAGGGTTTAGGAGAGTCCTCATCACGGGCGCCAAGTCTTGTGGAATCTTCCTTGTATGCGGCATGGGCTGTCCGAAGTGGCCCATAACAGAACCGCCACGGGGGTCCTCTGCCCGATCCACCTGGTCGGGAGACGATGTGGTGAGTACCCCCTAGTCCAGGACAACGTCAGCGAGTACGCCCTTAGTTGTTTATTCACCAGCGCGGAGCATGGTGCTTGCACTTTGGCGTGGGCATAGCCGTTCCTCGGCCGTGTCGTCCGCCAGCGCGAGGCATGGGGCTTCCACTGGTGCGTGGTTGGGAGTTCACTCGGGGAGACTCAGGGGCATGTGCAGCCCCGTTCGTACGTGTGGCTAGCACGGTAGAACTGGAGGAGGTTTATCTGGGCACTCGTGAGCCAGTGTGGGACTCACGAGGCCCTACCTCAAGGCGGGTTCCGCCTGATTTTTTGCGGCGCGGGGCGCGCTTAAGACACCTGTGGGGCGATGGGGGGTCCTATGTTGAATGCCCCTTCGGAGGTTATCGCATGAGAAGGCCAGCCACCAATGAGCCCAGGAGGTGACGTGAATAGGGTCGGCCCACTAGACAGAGCTCAACCATTTGTTTTATCGCAGGGATGAACCCGAGCACAGACATCGTGCCAAATCCTCTCATGCAACGATCCCACGGAAAACACCCGATGCACGGCTCCCGTTACGGCAAGGCACCAAACTTTGATCGTACGAACTGGGACATGTTCCCTTACTTGGCCACACACGAATAGCTCATGCGAGAATAAGACACCAAGGACCCCGGGAGGTGACGCACACGGGAGCTGGCCCACGGGATAGAGGCTAGTCGCTTGGATTTGGCAGCGTTGTAGGGACAGACCCGAGCACAGACGTCGTGCCAGTCCTTAATCATGAGGTGGTTGCGGACGGGTTTGCAAGAGTGCAGCGATTTTATGGTGGCAAAGCACCAGACATGCAGTTGAAATACTTGGAAAATTCATAAAGGTAAAGCCAGTTCTGATACATGCGCAAAAACAATACAGCCGCGGAGCCGGGCCCTAGCAGCCTGAGGATGATGCAGCCCGAGGGGTGCCCACAATCTGAACAAACCAAAAAGACACCTGGCACCATCGTTGTGAGAGCTCCGGGGTGGCTGAAGAAACACGCCGAAGAGGCTGCTCCTCATGAGCTAAGCATCTCCTGAGGCCCGGGGGGCTCGCAAAGCCCGGCGGGCTCGCGAGGGTCCGGCACTTCCTCCGACAGGACCGCCTGGAGCCTGGCCTCGTGAGCCGCCATGGCACGCTGCACGAAGTGCTGGTACGAGGCGGCCACATTCAGCAAGCCAAACGACATGTGGACGTAGCTGCAGGGGTAGCCCCCACACCGGCCAACGCGGGACGGCTAGAAGAGGTCCTGCGAAGTAGCCCTATTGAGGCCTCGTATGTTGACGCAGACGCGCAACCCGTTGCCAACGTCGGGGGTCGCGACTACACTGGGAGGCCATGCGGGGCGACGCTCGTCGCGCATGGACCTTGCTTCCTGAAGATCCTCAATTGCCTTGATGATGAACTCTTGCGCACCTGGCACCTCACACCATGTGCCTTGCTCGTGGGGGCGTGCATCAAAGCATGCCTCCAAATGGTGCCCGAGCACCTCCCTCGTTGCATTGGTCAGGTCAGAGGCTCTCCAGACAGGAGCCCCCAAGCCCGTCCTGAGGGAGGCGCCGGGTGAGCCTTCCAATGCGGGAGGAAGAGACGCCCCAGCAGCGAGTGCGGGGCCTGAAGCACCGTAGGCATGTGCGCCAGCCCCCTGACGGCTCTTGAGGTGGAGCTACTTCTTTTTCTTGGGCGTGGTCTCAGGAGGCAGGCCTTCATCATCTGGGTTGTCAGCTGATATCTACTATGCAACCTTCTTCTTGTAGACTCGTGTTGGGCCTCCAAGCGCAGAGTTTTGTAGGACAGTAGAAGTTTTCCCTCTAGTGGATGACCTAAGGTTTGGGAGGCGTAGGATGAAGATTGTCTCTCTCAAACAACCATGCAACCAAATAACAAAGAGTCTCTTGTGTCCCCAACACACCCAATACAATGGTAACTTGTATAGGTGCACTAGTTCGGCGAAGAGATGGTGATACAAGCACAATATGGATGGTAGATATAGGTTTTTTTAATTTGAAAATATAAAATCAGCAAGGTAGCAAGTGGTAAAAGTGAGCAAAAATGGTATTGCAATGGTTGGGAATAAGGCCTAGGGTTCATACTTTCACTAGTGCAAGTTCTCTCAACAATGATAACATAATTAGATCATATAACAATCCCTCAACATGCAACAAAGAGTCACTCCAAAGTCACTAATAGTAGAGAACAAACGAAGAGATTATTGTAGGGTACAAAACCACCGCAAAGTTATTCTTTCTGATCGATCTATTGTGCTATTCCTATAAGTGTCACAAACAGCCCTAGAGTTTGTACTAAAATAACACCTTAAGATACACATCAACCAAAACCCTAATATCACCTAGATACTCCAATGTCACCACAAGTATCCGCGGGTTTGATTAGAGGATATGCATCACACAATCTCAGATTCATCTATTAAACCAACACAAAGAACTTCAAAGAGTGCCCCAAAGTTTCTACCGGAGAGTCAAGACGAAAACGTGTGCCAACCCCTATGCATAAGTTCACAAGGTTACAGAACTCGCAAGTTCATCACCAAAACATACATCAAGTGGATCACGTGAATATCCCATTGTCACCACAGATAAGCACATGCAAGACATACATCAAGTGTTCTCAAATCCTTAAAGACTTAATCTGATAAGATAACTTCGAAGGGAAAACTCAATCCATTATAAGAAGGTAGAGGGGAAGAAACATCATAAGATCCAACTATAATAGCAAAGCTCGTGGTACATCAAGATCGTGCCAAATCAAGAACACGAGAGAGAGAGAGAGAGAGATCAAACACATAGCTAGTTGTACATACCCTCAGCCCCGAGGGTGAACTACTCCCTCCTCATCATGGAGAGCGCCGGGATGATGAATATGGCCACCGGTGATGGTTTCCCCCTCTGGCAGGATGCTGAAACAGGGTCCCGATTGGTTTTTGGTGGCTACAGAATCTTGCGGCGGTGGAACTCCCGATCTAGGTTTCTTTCGGGGGTTTCTGTATTTATAGGAACTTTTTGTGTCGGTTTCACATCAGGGGGGTCCATGAGTCAACCACAATGACGGAGCACCCTCCTAGGGGATAGGGCGTGTCCCCCACCATTGTGGTTGGCTCGGGACTATTCTAGCCCAACTCTTTTGCTTCCAGGGCTTCTTCTAGTCCATAAAAATCACCGTAAATTTTTAGCTCATTTGGACTCCGTTTGATATTTCTTTTCTGCAAAACTCAAAAACAAGGAAAAACATAAACTGGCACTGGGCTCTAGGTTAACATGTTAGTCCCAAAAATCATATAAAATAGCATATAAATGCATATAAAACATCCAAGATAGATGATATAATAGCATGGAACAATCAAAAATTATAGATACGTTGGAGACGTATCATCAGCCGCCGCGGCCTGGTAAGTGCGCTCGAGTGAGCACACTACATCCTTTTCATCGCAGGCGATCATGATGATACCTTTGCTCCCTGGCATCTTGAGGACATTGTAGCCATGGTGAGTTGCCACCATGAACTTTGCAAGGGCCGGATATCCTAGGATGGTGTTGTATGGGAGGCCGATGTGAGAGACATCAAAGTCGATGAGTTCGGTGCGGTAGTTGTTGCAATTGTCGAAGGTGACTCGGAAGCGTATCTATCCCAGGGGGATGGTGGAGCCGTTGGTCACCACTGAGAAAGGCTTGGTTGGAAGAAGTCTCGACAAAGAGAACATTGAGCCCTGCGCCACCGTCGATGAGAGTCTTAATGATGAGGACGTTGCTGATGGTGGGCGTGCAGAGCATGGGAAGCGCGCCTCCAGCAGCTGAGCACTTGGGGTGATCCTTCGAGTCAAAGGTGATAGCGTACTGCGACCACTTGAGGGGACGTGTGGCCTCAAGCCTCAGGAGGGTTGCGTTCACCTCACGAGCGAACTGCTTGAAGATGCGCTGCGAGGCTGGGGCCTGTGCACCATCTAGTATGCAAGCGATAGCACAAGGCTCTTGCAAGCCCCTAGCCCCGTCATCCTGCCGAATGTCGGTGTTCCTCCTTGGCGGCAGCGGAAGCGGAGGGAGGCCAGCATTACCCTGAGGATAGGCCTCACGAGTCTGGCCACGCCAGAACCTATCGTGTGGCTTGTCGCGCCAGCGGTCCTCATGAGGATGATCGCGCCAGTCCTGGCAAGGCTCGTGATTGTCCCAGCAGCCTCCATCATGGCCTCCCCCCACAGCCGTAGCCCTAGTCACCACGCTCGGGGCAGTGACCAAGGCGCCCATCGTGAAGGCCCCTAAGCTCTTGGCAGTCGTTGGTGTTGTTCTTGTGCACGTTGTGGAAGATGCAGAACGGACGGTTGCCCCTGGGAGGCTCATCATGGTCGCGGCCATGCTTCATCTCAGGCTCAGCCGCGAGCACAGCATGACCCTTGCGCTTTGCCTCCTTAGCCTTAGCCTTCTTATCTTCTAGCTCGGCCTCGGAAAGCTCCATGAGGGAGAGGCGACCTTCCTCATCCCTTGCGCACTTGTTCGCCAGGTTCAACATCTCTAGGGCTGAGCACAAGTCCATGTTGATGGTGACCTAATCCTTCATCTTGAGATCCCGGACGCCTTCAGAGAATGCCGAGATGATGGCCTCATCAGATGCCTTCGGGATCCTAAGACGGACGTTTGTGAAGCGATGTATGTACTTGTGCAAGGTCTCGCCCGTCTGCTGCTTCACACGACACAGGTCGCCCACTGCAGGAGCACGGTTGTGGGTGCCCTGAAAGTTGGCGATGAAACGCTCGCGAAGCTCGTCCCAGGAGGAGATCAACCCCACCAGGAGGTTCAGGAGCCAAGAGCGTGCGCCATCCTTGAGGGCCATGGGGAACCAGTTCGCCATGACCTTGTCATCGCCGTTTGCCGCATCGATGCTCAGCGCATAGAGCCGGAGAAACTCCGCGGGGTCTGGGGTGCCGTCGTAGCATGGAGGCAGATCTGGCTTGAACTTGTCGGGCCAGACAACGCGGCGCAGCTCTGGGGTGAACGCACGACAGCCTGTCGTGCTCACAGGTACCGGTCGCATGAGCAGAGCTTGGTCATGGAGTCCACGCGCAACCGCCTCCGGCGGCACGTTGTCTTGACATGGTGGCGCAGGAAGCACGCACGCATCTCCTTGGGGCCACTGCACCACTTGGCAACTTGCTTAATCTCACGTAGGCGCCCCACGTGTTGAGTCGCGTGGGGGCGCACCACGCCCGGGCTCTGGGTCTGCACCACGCAGAGGAGGAGGAGGAGGAGGAGGAGCGCCGTGGGCTACGTCGCCCTCCTGGGACGGCGGGGGACAGAGCAAGCGGGACGGCGCAGGGGCCTCGCCCATGGTGCGGATGAGCTCAGCGATGCGGCCAAGCCAATCGTCGTAGCGGTCATCGGCGGGGCAGTAGCGCAGTAGTTCTCATGCCATGAGTAGCGCAACTTGCGCGTTCGCCGGCCTGCAACGAGCATGGGAGGATGACGCCATGGCTGGAGTGAACGATGGAGTGGCGGTGCGCCTATCACGCTGCACAGAAGGTGGCAGCGACGAATCCTGCTGCTCGTGGACGGCAGGGTCGGTGGCAGCGTTGGCCACGAGGGAAGTGGAACGGTGCGGGGCGTCGTGGCCCATGGGCGCCGTCGTAGTGACGCGAGCGGCCCGGTGCTCAGCGTGGATCCGGCGGGCGTCGGCCATAGAGGCGATGGAGCGGGACGGAGCGGAACTCGATGGAGGACCTCGACAGGCCCCTACCTGGCGGACCAAATGTTGGATTCAGGGGTCCGCAGGCCCAAGAAGGTTTGAACTCTGGGTCGTGTGCGAAGGTCTCAACCTCTCAAGCTCAGAGCTCGTCACCCCACAGCCTAGCCTAGCTGGATTCGCGTGAGTGAGGAAGATGAACACGGCAGTTTACCCAGGTTCGAGCCACCTTGCGGTGTAAGACCCTACTCCTGCTTTGTGGTGGACTGGCCTCACGAGGGGCTGATGATGAACTAGTACAGTGGATGAACAACCTCGCGAGGGCTGTTGTGGTGAGGGTTGAAAAGGGTTAGGATCAGATCTAGATCCCCCAATACGGTGGTGGCTAACCAATATTTATAGTGGCCTTGGTCCTCTTTCCCCAAAACCTAGGCAGGAAGGGATCCCACAACGGCCAATTTGGAACGGGACAAGTATTACATCTAATCCTGATGAAAGGTGGTCTTCGCCTGCAAAGCTTCTGGCTGTGACGCGGCGGTGGGCTCGGTGATGACCTCCGCCTTGCCAAGCTTGTGTTGTTGGTCTTGTAGCACTAGAACGGAAACCTTTGGGGGATTCCTCAAGAACCCACGCCCGTCCTTGCCTCCTTAGCACCAAAGAGGAAACTGCCTCTTCTGCACCCGCTAGTGCCTGCCTGGCCTTGGTCGTCATGGCTCACGTCATCGTAGCCTCATGAGGCCAGGTACCTGCATAGAAATCTCCGCTCCCCAGGAGGCCGCCTGGGGGGCTGCTCCCTCGAGAGGTCTTGGTGTCGCCCGCCTCGCGTGGCTTGGCCCCTCGCGAGGGTCTTGTCTTGTTGGTCTTGGAGACGGGCCATACCAAGTCGTCGAGTGAGCCATGTTGTGGGCCGTAGACAGGCAAGTCTGGGTACCCTGGTTCCCAGAACGTCGACAGTGTTGATCATAACACCTCCATTAGAATGTTGAAAGAAGTTATTTTCCTGAGGTTTGGAGTCCCTAGATATTTAATAACTGATGGTGATTCACATTTTATCCATGGTGCTTTCCATAAATTTCTTGCTAAATATGATGTCAACCATAGAATTGCATCCCCTTATCACCCTCAATCTAGTGGTCAAGTTGAACTTAGCAATAGAAAAATAAAGTTGATATTACAGAACACTGTTAACAGATCTAGAAAAAATTGGTCTAAGGAAGTTGATGATGCACTATGGGCATATAAAACTACTAATAAAAATCCTATGGGTATGTCTCCATACAAAATGGTTTATGGAAAAGCATGCCACCTGCCTCTTAAGTTAGAACATAAAGCATATTGGGCAATTAAGGAACTCAACTACAATTTCAAACTTGCTGGTGAAAAGAGGTTATTTAATATTAGCTCACTAGATGAATCGAGAACCCAAGCTTATGAAAATGCCAAGCTATTCAAAGAAAAACTCAAAATATGGCATCACAAAAGAATCCAAAAGCATGAATTCAAAGTTGGTGAATATGTTCTGTTGTACAATTCTCATTTAGATTTTTTGCAGGAAAACTTCTCTCCAAGTGGGAAGGACCATATATCATTGAAGAAGTTTATCGCTCTAGAGCTATAAAGATCAATAATGCCGAAGGCACTAATCCGAAGGTGGTCAATGGGTAAAAACTTAAGCACTATATTTCAAGTACACCTATTAATGTTGAAACTAATATTATTCAAACCATGACACCGGAGAAATAATAAAAGAGACCTTCTATAACACTCCAGAACTCTGAAAAGGAAGAGGTACATGATACAGTAAGTAAACCGACTCCAAAATTTCCGCAAAAATATTTTATGTCAGTTTTGGAATATTAGAAAAATAGAAAAATAAGAAACACCCGGGAAGGCAAGCCAATTGCCCACTAGCCACCAGGGCGCGCCTGCCCCACCTGGTGCGCCATGGTGGGTAGTGGGCCCCTTGGGCACCTTACCTACTCCGTTTTCCTATCATATACTTGTTTCCCGAGATAAAAAACTATTTATATATACCCCCGGACGATTTGACCACCGTATCACGGAGAAATCCTCTATTCTTGTTTCGTGTTGTTTTTTCTGGCAGATATGAAAATATGTCGTCACAAGATTCTGATGGAGAGAGCTATGTTTCCCACTATGTTTCAGATCCAAAGATCTTTGGGGAGATTTATCCCTACCTATGGTCCACTGTAACACCCCGGATGTAACTTGCCATATTTGTAACTCCAACTCTTGCCATTTTCGGCAATGTGATATGATATTCCCTCCGTGGTTGGCTTTCCCGTCATTTTGCATTTTGTCCTTGTCATGCATTTCATATCATGTCATCATGTGCATCGCATTCGCATACATGTGCGTTTCATGAATCCGAGCATTTTCTCCGTTGTCCGTTTTGCAATCCGGCGCTCCTATGCTCCCCGGCGTCCCCTTTTACCTTTTTCCGTGAGCGGGTATTAAACTTTCTCGGAATGGTCCGAGGTTTGTCAAGCGGCCTTGGTATAGCACCGGTAGACCGCCTGTCAAGTTTCGGGTCATTCGGAGGTCGTTTGATACTCCAACGGTTAACCGGGTAACCGTGAAGGCCTCTTTTGGGTTGCAGCCCAAAACCCCTCCAAATCAGCCCAATAACCCATCTAAGTCACTCCCATGTCCATCTCCATTCGATCACGATCGTGTGGCCGCAAACCGTGCTCAATTTGGAGCCTCCTAGCTCCTCCTACCTATAAATATGCATCTCCCCCTCCAATTCCGGGTCCAAACCCTAGCCCCGCTCCCCTCCGCGCCGCCGGACACGTCCGGATCGGGCCGGACGCGTCCGCCGCCGCGCTCGCGCCAATCAGAGAGTGCCACGTGGCATGCCGCCGCGTCCCTTCGCCGCCGGCCCGCTCGGCCCGTGCGGGGCCCCCGCGGCCCGTACGCCCGCGCCTCCCCCGGCCCGCGCGTCGCCCGTCGCCGGATCCCGCCTCGCCGCCTCCACGCGCCGCCGCGTCTGGCCGCCGCCCTCCGCCGGTCGCCGCCCTGCCCGAGCGCCGCCCCGCTCCTCCCGGCACCGCCCCGCGCCCTCGTCGCCGCCCCGGCCAGATCCGGCCGCGGGAAGGCCGGATCCGGCGCGGAGGAGCTCTGTCGGCCGCCCCTTCCTCCATCTCCCGCGAGCCCGCGCCGCCGCCTCGACATCCGCGCCGTCCGGATCTGGATCTGGAAGACGAGGTTGACCTCGATTTCGTCTAAGTCTTTTCCCTACAGATATTTTTGTCGCATGTTCATTGCATCATAACTTGCTGCATACAGCTCCGTTTTGTGTGTATAATATGTCAAATTGTTCGGCTCGATGAGTACATCATTTCATCTCATTGCATCATTTTCATTTGAGCTCATCTTGGTGCCCGATATGCTGTTAGAAGAGGGCTATGTGATGTTAGTTTCAGATCTGTTTCAGTAGATGCACTTTTGTCATTTTTGCCATGATTGATGTGTGCATCCTATGAACTGGAGTCCTACATGTGTTTTGTAATATTACATGCCATCTTTACAGGGGTGTATGCCATGTATTTTTGTGATCTTTGTGGTGACTAGCACAAGCATGCAAACTAGGGTACATAATGTTGCTGATTTCAGAGACTTAGTAATTTCACTAAGTTATTCCTGCTGTTATTTTTATGCCATGTGTTCAGGTTGTTTCAGAGAGATCTATGCCTCTTTTGAGCATGATCAGTAAGGGAGTTTTGAAAATATGAATCTTTTCTATCCATCCATGCCTTTTTTTGTAATTATGGAGTGCCATAGCTTGGGTCAATCGAGCTCTACTTTTGCTATAAAATGTTGCTGGCAGATTGTTTACATGTTATTCGATTTTGCCAAGCTTGTTGTAGTTGATCCTTGCATGATATGATGTTATTCTTGCCATGTCTAGCTTCTATGCCTTGTATTTTTGGTGGGTTTATGCTTACTTTATCATGAAAAGCTCTGTAGTGAGTGCATCGAGCTCGTAAACATGCCTACTTGTTATCTGTTTTTGACATGCCCAGTTTTCTGCTAAGTCTGAAAACTGTAACGAAACTTGCTTAATTGTCATGGGTGCTATTATATTTTCTGGTCCTTTTTGGCTCATGGTCAGTAAGGGACTTTTGTTCAATGCTTTGAGTAGATTCATGTCATGCCTTGTATTGCTATGTCATGTCCCTGTAGCATGTTGTTTCCTTGCTCTAAACATGTCCTCCTGATGTTAATTTCTGGCATGATAGTATTTTCAGTCTGTGAAACTGTTATCTTTTGCACTTTTGCCATGCTAGTTTGAACCTGTTGTGTTGTGTTTTAGCCGTAGCTCAGTGTTCATATTTTGTCAAGCATCTTGAGTAGACCCCTTACATATGCTTTTCTGATATGTTTGGGTGCGGTAGCTTAATTTCTTGTTGCATGCTAAGTGGCATCATGCTGTTAAACGCAGAAATATGACATTCTTGTTTTGCTTGTCATTTGCGTGCATCCGATTCCGGTGATCTTTATATCGATTTCAACCGAAATCACCTCACCTTTCCAGTGGCATGCTTGGTTTGCCAAGATTATGCCTTGTTCATCTTTTTCCTTCCATAGCACGCATATGCATTGCATACCACACCTCGCATATCATGCCATGTTTTGCATCATGTTGATTGCGCATTGCATCGTGGTTGATAGTTGTTCCTTTGCTTGTGTTCTTGTTTTGGGTAGAGCCGGGAGACGAGTACGTGACCGAGGAACCTGTTGAGAACGCTTACGAGGATCAAGCCTTCGACAACTCTGAGAACCTTGCAGGCAAGATGACCATACCCTCGAAATCACTTCTATCTTTGCTTGCTAGTTGCTCGCTCTTTTGCTATGCCTATGCTGCGATACCTACCACTTGCTATATCATGCCACCCATATTGCCATGTCAAACCTCTAACCATCCTTTCCTAACAAACCGTTGATTGGCTATGTTACCGCTTTGCTCAGCCCCTCTTATAGCGTTGCTAGTTGCAGGTGAAGATGAAGTTTGTTCCTTGTTGGAACATGATTATGTTGGGATATCATAATATATCTTATTTTAATTAATGCATCTATATAGTTGGTAAAGGGTGGAAGGCTCGGCCTTATGCCTGGTGTTTTGTTCCACTCTTGCCACCCTAGTTTCCGTCATACCGGTGTTATGTTCCTTGACTTTGCATTCCTTACACGGTTGGGTGATTTATGGGACCCCCTTGACAGTTCGCTTTGAATAAGACTCCTCCAGCAAGGCCCAACATTGGTTTTACCATCTGCCACCTAAGCCTTTTCCCCCGGGTTTTCGCGAGCCCGAGGGTCATCTTTATTTTAACCCCCCCCCCCCCGGGCCAGTTCTCCTTCGATTGCTGGTCCAAACTAGAGCCACTTGCGGTGCCGCCCTGAGGCAACTTGGGGTAACTTCGGTTGCCGTACGTAGTGTTCATCCGGATGTGCCCTGAGAACGAGATATGTGCAGCTCCTATCGGGATTTGTCGGCACAATCGGGCGGCTTTGCTGGACTTGTTTTATTACTGTCGAAATGTCTTGTAGTCCGGGATTCTGAGACTGATCGGGTCTTCCCGGTAGAAGAAATATCCTTCATTGACCGTGAGAGCTTATAATGGGCTAAGTTGGGACACCCCTGCAGGGTATTATCTTTCGAAAGCCGTGTCCGTGGTTATGAGGCAGATGGGAATTTGTTGATGTCCGGTTGTAGTAAACCCGAAGTTGACCTTTAATTAAAACGCATCAACCGCATGTGTAACCGTGATGGTCTCTTCTCGGCGGAGTCCGGGAAGTGAACACGGTGTTGGAGTTATGCCTGACGTAGGTTGTTCTAGGATCACTTCTTGATCACTTCTAGCTTCACGACCGTGCTTTGCTTCTCTTCTCGCTCTCTTTTGCGTTGTTAGCCACCATATATGCTAGTCGCTTGCTGCAGCTCCACCTCACAATCCTATCCTACCTTTAAGCTTAAATAGTCTTGATTTCGCGGGTGTGAGATTGCTGAGTCCCCGTGACTCACAGATTCTACCAAAACAGTTGCAGGTGTCGACAATGCCAGTGCAGATGACGCATCCGAGCTCAAGTGGGAGTTCGACGAGGAACGTGGTCGTTATTATGTGTCTTTTCCTGATGATCAGTAGTGGAGCCCAGTTGGGACGATCAGGGATCTGTGTAGCATTTGGGGTAGTCTTCTTTCATTTTGGTTCCGTAGTCGGACCTTGAGTGTAATCTGGATGATGGATGTTTATTTATGTATTGTGTGAAGTGGCGACTGTAAGCCAACTATGTATCTTTTTCCCTTATGTATTACATGGGTGGTGTGAAGATTACCTCACTTGCGACATTACTTTCAATGCGGTTATGCCTATAAGTCGTGCTTCGACACGTGGGAGATATAGCCGCATCGAGGGCGTTACATCCACTGAAGAGGAGGGAGGCACTAATGTGGATTAAACAAGGGATGCCAGCTCTGAAGAAGATGAAGATCCACTACCTCAACCTGGAGATATGCACGTGGAATTCAAGAAGTCAAGCCTCCCTAACAGAGCAAACAAATCTAAGATCCAATTTATCATGTCTAGTTTTCTGCAGGAAAGCAAGGAGGCATTATGCAAAAAGATATTGAAGCTTGAGCAAGAAGATGATGACTTGAGGGAGGAAAATTTTATCCTCAAGCGTAAGCTGGAGAAGAAGAATGCTACTTCCTCAACACCACCACCACCACCACCAAAGAACGAGACTTAACCACACGGGTATGGGCACTCCCCTTGGCTTGTCCCAAGCTTGGGGGAGGTACCCCGGTATCGTATCGCCATCGCTTTTATAATCTTTACCTATCTTAGTTCGATCTTTAGTTGTTCCGTCATTTAGCAGAATAAAAGTTCAGTATGATCTATTTTCGAGTGCTAGCTCCGTGATCTATCTATCTATGTAATCGAATGAGATTTATATAATAAAGATTAGTTTGAGTTTTTACTTCTTTACCTTTTTGTTTCAATCGAAATAAAGGAAATAATGAAAAATATCATATGCTAATCTTATGGAAAGTAATGAGAAACATAGCATTGGTCAATGATGCAATTCATGAAAGAATTAATAAGGGAAGAGAAGATCCACAAGCAAATATACTATCTTGGAGATCTCTTATAATTGTGTGCCCCATTAAATATTTTATGTCAAATTGCTAACTTTGGACAAGGAAGACAACATAATGATTTATGTTTGTTCATATTCACATAGAAGTTATATTGTCATAGATCCTCCAACATGTGATGCTTGCTCAATATCTTTGCTAGCCAAAAATCTGCACTAAGTAGAGATACTACCTGTGCATCCAAAACCCTTAGACCCAATCTCAAGTTATGAGAGCCCACTATGCCTACCTATGGATTGAATAAGATCCTTCAAGTAAGTTGTCATCGGTGCATAAGGCAATAATAATTGCTTCTAAATATGTATGATCTTTTAGTGTAAGGGAAAATAAGCATTGTACGAACTTGTGATGGCAAAGTAATAAAAGTGACGGACTGCATAATAAAGGTTGCTATCATAAGGGGCAATATAACATGATGTTCTCTTGCACTAAGAGCTTGTGCATCCAAAAATAAAAGCGCATGACAACCTCTGCTTCCTCTGCGAAGGGCCTATCTTTTACTTTTATGTATTTACTTTTATGCAAGAGTCAATACTATTCTCCTCTACTCCTTTTTATTTTTCTCTTTTGAAAGCATCATGTGGTGGGGAAAGATCTAGGGACATATATCCAGTTGGGAGGCGAAACTATAAGCCCCTATCTTTATATATGTCTGGGTTAAACTTTTTGTTCCATATATATGTTGTGAGTGTTAGCAATATAGAAGACTAAATGATGGTTGAGTGTGTGGACTTGCCAAAAGGCTCCGATACGAGACCCTTCCTGAAAATATGATGAATTGCAATTGCAAAGTTGACTGAGAACATAGTTTGTTGGTTTTCAATAAATTTTATGCTTCATACTTTGATGTTGTGATGAATTGTTACTTGCTCATGAGAAGTTTTATGATGGAGTTTATTTTTGTTATAATAATAAGCATGATGCTACTGTGTCTGTATTTTGTTTTTATCGACACCTCTCTCTCTCTAAACATGTGGACATGATTTTTGATATTGGCTTTTGGTTGAGGACAAGCGAGGTCTAAGCTTGGGAACATTGATACGTCCATTCTGCATCATGTTTTCCTACTATTTACAGTGTTTTTATTGAGTATAACACTTTGTAGAGTAATTCTAATGCCTTTTCTCTCATAATATGCAAGGTTTACACAAAGAGGGAGAATACCAGCAGTTGGAATTCTGGACCTGAAAAAGCTATGTCAGAGATACTGATAGAGGCAAAGGTGTCATGTCTTTCGATGAGATGGTGGCTATCGTTTTGGAGGAAGTCGACTTTGACGATCCGACTACGAACGTGAGAGGACGTCGCGCCTTAGCAATCCCTAAACCAACTCCGAGAGGTTATTGACCACGCCGGAGCACGATCAACCAGACCATGAAGGTCTGTTTCCTGCAGGCAAACGAAGAACAAGCAAGAAACTAAGATTGCAATCTGGATATTGCGAATACAAGAGGAAAGCTTTATTGATCAAGGTGGGGTTCTGTGACGCCTTTGTCTGATCGTTGAACACAAACGAAGTACGCGAAGTTGCAGCTACGGCGAACTTTTAATCTAAACAAAACCCAAAGTCTAAACGACGCCCTAAGGGCTGTATATATGGAGGAAGAGGAGGGAATTTCGTGGCCCTTGAGGGAGGGGTCCGAAACCAACCCTAACTCTTGTTTCCCCACACATACGGACTCTAAAAACAGCCTATACTTAAGTATTTCGAAATTACATGGGCCTGGCCCAATAATAAGGTGACACAGCACCTAGAATAGCCTATGGACGAATATTATGAAGTGGCATCTTGTATACTTCGTCCAAGGCTTCATGCACTCATTATGGTGGCTTCAAAGTCCTGAAATCATCACTTGTAATTCTGTTCTTGTTCCCCTTGCGCATGCCAACATCTCCATGCTTGAACTTGCTCCAAGGGTCATCTTTCTTGTCCATGGTAGGCCCTTCATTTGTAAGCAAAACAAATGTATCCAATTTAGGCAGCATCATATTCTCATGAACATTGGAATCGTTACCAAGAAACGAAAGTACCTGATAATTCAATTGGCATGCGCGAGCTCTAGTAATTGGTCCAGTATGTATAGCAGCAGGGGCTGTGGGTGTAACAATGGTACTGATGTCCTCATCATCCTCCCCTTCTTGAAATGAAGTCGTCCGCGACGGAAGCTCATCTTCCTCACCCAAATAAGGCTTCAAATCTGCAATGTTAAAAGTGGGACTAACCCCAAAATCTACAGGAAGCTCAAGTTTATATGCATTATCATTTATTTTCTCTAACACCTTAAAAGGACCATCAGCACGTGGCATTAGCTTTGATTTACGCAAATTAGGAAACCTATCTTTACGCAAATGTAACCAAACAAGATCTTTGGGTGCAAAGACAACATGTTTTGTACCCTTATCTCCAGCAAGTTTATATTTAGCATTCATACGCTCAATGTTTTCCTTAGTTAACTCATGCATTTTTAAGATCAATTCAGCATATTGTTTAGCATCAAAATCAACCTTCTCCGAAGATGGAAGAGGCAACAAATCAATGGGTGCACGAGGTAGGAAACCATACACAATTTCAAAAGGGCACATCTTAGTAGTAGAATGCAACGAACGATTATAAGCATATTCAATATGAGGCATTCCTCCCACATTTTCTTATTATTCTTCAAAACAGCCCTAAGCATAGTAGACAATGTTCTATTGACTACTTCAGTTTGACCATCAGTTTGGGGGTGACAAGTAGTACTAAAGAGTAGTTTAGTCCCCAACTTAGCCCATAAACATCTCCAAAAGTGGCTAAGAAATTTAGTATCACGATCTGAAACAATAGTATTTGGCACACCATGCAAGCGAATAATTTCACGAAAGAACAAATCAGCAACATTAACAGCATCATCGCTTTTATGACATGGTATAAAGTGTGCCATTTTCAAAAACCTATCCACGACAACAAATATGCTATCCCTCCCCTTCTTTGTTCGAGGTAAACCTAAAACAAAGTCCATAGATATATCCTCCCAAGGAACACTAGGTACAGGCAAAGGCATATATAAACCATGAGGATTGAGTCGTGACTTAGCCTTTTGACATGTAGTGCAGCGAGCAACAAAACGCTCAACATCCCGTCTCATCTTTGGCCAAAAGAAATGTGTAGCAAGTATGTCCTCCGTCTTCTTCACGCCAAAGTGCCCCATTAGTCCTCCTCCATGCGCCTCCTGCAACAACAAAAGACGAACGGAGCTTGCTGGAATGCATAGCTTTTTAGCATGAAACACAAATCCATCGTTAACGACGAACTTGTTCCATGTTCTACCTTCTTTACAATTCTGCAATACATCTTTAAATTCAGCATCATGCACATATAGATCTTTGATGGTCTCCAAACCAAATATTTTAAAGTCAAGTTGTGAAAGCATAGTATAACGACGAGACAATGCATCAGCAATAACATTTTCTTTACCCTTCTTGTGTTTAATGACATAAGGTAAAGTCGCAATGAATTCAACCCATTTAGCATGTCTACGATTCAGTTTTGCTTGACTTTTAGTGTGTTTCAAAGATTCATGATTAGAATGTATAACAAATTCTTTGGGCCATAAATAATGTTGCCATGTTTCTAAGGTCCGAACAAGAGCATATAATTCTTTATCATAAGTAGAATAGTTCAGACTAGGCCCACTCAATTTTTCAGAAAAGTATGCAACAGGTTTGCCATCTTGTAATAACACACCTCCTAATCCAATTCCACTAGCATCACATTCAAGCTCAAAAGTCTTATTAAAATTAGGAAGTTGGAGTAAAGGAGCAAGTGTCAACTTATCTTTCAATACCGTGAAGGCTTCTTCCTATACGGTACCCCAAACAAAAGGCACATCCTTCTTTGTAAGCTCATCGAGAGGTGCAGCAATGGTGCTAAAATATCTCACAAAACGCCTATAGAAACCAGCGAGTCCAAGAAAACTCCTCACTTGTGTGACCGCTTTGGGCTGCGGCCAACTCTCAATAGCTTCAATCTTGGCTTTATCAACTTCAATTCCCTGTGGAGTAACAACATAGCCAAGAAAAGATACTCGGTCGGTGCAAAAGGTGCACTTCCCAAGGTTACCAAATAAACGTGCATCACGTAGAGCAATAAAAATAGCACATAAATGTTCCAAATGTTCTTCCAAAGATTTGCTATAAATCAGTATATCATCAAAATAGACTACCACAAATCATCCAATGAAAGCACGTAAAACTTCGTTCATTAGTCTCATGAAAGAAATAGGTGCATTAGTTAACCCAAAAGGCATGACTAACCACTCATATAAACCAAACTTAGTTTTAAATGTTGTTTTCCATTCATCTCCCAATTTCATACGAATTTGATGGTATCCACTACGAAAAATCAACTTTGGAGAATATTGTAGAGCCACTCAATTCATCAAGCATATCATCTAGCCTAGGAATAGGATGACGATAACGAATAGTAATATTATTAATGCCTCTACAATCAACACACAAACGCGACGTACCATCCTTTTTCAGCACTAGAATAATAGGAATAGCACAAGGACTAAGGGATTCGCGAATAACCTTTGTCGAGCAGCTCCTGTACTTGACGCATAATCTCCTTCGTCTCCTCTAGATTGGTATGTTATGGTGCACGGTTGGGTAGCGATGCACCAGGAATTAAGTCAATTTGATGCTCAATCCCTCGAATAGGTGGTAATCCCGGTGGCACGTCTTGTGGGAAGACGTCAGCGAACTCCTGCAAAATGTTAGTGATAGCAGGGGGCAAATAGGAAGGCACGTCCTCGAATGAAAATAATGCCTCTTTGCACACAAAAGCATAGCAAACCGATTTGCTAAAAACTAGCTCATCAATATCAGATTTGGTGGCAAGTAAACATGCACTTTTCAATTTAATTTCAGAAGCAACACAAGATGGTTTATTATTAGGCTTCATTTGTTGCTCAAATTCTTTCGCCACAATCTGATTTTCACTCTTATTTTTGTCCTATTTTGCTTTATTAGCTCTATGAATATCATCTTTCAAAATGGAATCAGCAGTCATAGGAAGCAAAGTAATATTTCATCCTTATGAACAAGAGTATACTGATTGTTTCTACCATGGTGGACAGAATTTTTATCAAATTGTCATGGTCTACCAAGTAATAAGGAACATGCTTGCATAGGTACCACATCACAATCAACATAATCAGCATATGTAGAGATATTAAAATGCACCCGAACAGTACGTGTTACCTTAACCTTGCCGCTATTGTGGAACCATTGGATGTAAAGGATGTGGATGTGGTATTGTGGTGAGAGATAGCTTCTCCACCATCTCCATGCTAGCCAAGTTGTTGCAGCTCCCTCCATCTATGATGACGCGAACAGAACGTTCCTTCACAACTCCCTTTGTATGGAACAAATTATGCCTCTGATTTTGCTCAGCTTGCGTGACCTGCACACTCAAAACACGTTGAGCAACTAAACATTCATACCTGTCAGCATCTTCAGCATCCATGTATTGCGTCTCATGATCAGAATCATCTCCACCATGTTCTTCATGTGTAATAAGAGCCAAAGTCTCCTCATCATAGTCACTAGCGGACTCATACCCACCATCCTCAGTAACAATCATCACACGCTTAGATGGGCATTCTCTCGCATAATGACCTCCACCCTTGCAACGTCGACAAATAATATCATGTGTTTGCCTTGTTGGTGCCATGGATGAAGAAGAGCTCTATGCAGGCCCAGAAGGTGTGCTCTTGGCAGATAGTGGTGATTGTGCCTGCTTTATTGTATCACGGTTGGAGGTGGCAGCTGATGGAGGTGCCGGTGTAGAAGAACTTTTGGAAGTAGATGATGCACGTGGTGTCCATGATGAAGGTCGAACTGCAGAAAAGTTAGTTCGCGCCAATGTCTGTCGATCCTGCACTTCACGTTCAGCTTTACAAGCAAGATGGAATAAACGAGTGATATTACTCTAATCCTTATAGTCTAGAATGGTCCGAATCTTTCTATTTAATCCACCCAGAAAACGTGCAAGCATAGCTTCATTCTCCTCAACAATACCACATCTAATCAAGCCAGTTTGTAATTCCTGATAATATTCTTCTACCGAATTTTTCCCTTGTCTTAAGCGCTGCAATTTTTGAAGTAATTCACATTGATAATATGGTGGAACCCAACGAGTACGCATAGCAGTTTTCAAAGCAGCCCAAGTAGTTGGAACAGGATATAATCTACAATGTTTAGACCACCAAACACATGCAAAGCTAGTGAAAGCACAAACAGCAGCAGGAACACATCTCTCCTCAGGATATTGTAAACATGTAAATCGTTGTTCAGTTTCTAACTCCCAAGTAAGATATATATCAGGAACATATCTACCCTCAAATGGTGGAATATTTAGTTTCAATTTAGGGGTCATGATCTCGTACCTAAGGGGGAGCCCTAACATTGCCATTTTTGCATGTGGACGGCCTGGTGGTTGTGGTGCTGGTGGTTGCACGTAGTTCTGATTTTCATCAACCTCATCCTCGTAATCTCCCACATAATCATCCTCCTCCACATCAGCGGCAGGAACCACAGAAGTATCAACAGCAGCACCAGCAGCTTGGCCAGGCTGAAGAGGGACACGGCTCGCTCGGCGGAGGGTTGTTTCCTGACGTGGAGGAAGTCGTTGTTGTTGTTGTTGTAGAGGTGCGGCAGGTGCAGCCGGTGGTGGAAGACGCGCAAGCAGTTCATTAAATCCGTTATCGAGCTTTGTTTCAAACGACTTCTCCATGCCATCTATATTCTCCATGGCCTCTTCAAATCTGTTTAGCACATCTTGCACCTGTCCACTCATCATTTGCTAAAACTTATCATGAAGCTCCTTGTTCGTCAAGTTCTCCCAGTCAGTCTCGTTGGCTTATGATCCTGGCATGGTTAGCAGCTATAGAAACACACAAGAATATGATCCTATAGACTACTAACAAATGGTGGTGGTGGCGGGTGTCATAAATCCGCCAAGCAAATCTCAAATTCTTACGAGTTCTTACCCAGCAGCAGGTGGTGAACGGCACCCGTTGTAGTGAAAACTCTCAAAAGCTTGGATAGAGCGATTGCCAGGGAGAGTCAAACGCACGACGTAGATGTATGTGGAGCTGGGAAGGCTTATAGTATGGTAGCAAAAAGGGTCAGCAATAATCAATTCAGAGATGCAAAGTGGAATAAACGCTCAACGACGGTACTGTGCTGGTCCTAGGCTAGACCGTACTGGAGACGCGAGCCTAAAACACTAACAAAATCACGGCGCTACACGTAAACAAGGGAGGAGCACACTCTGAATTTCTTTTTTGAGTTTGGAACTATTTCTACTGCGGGTAGCACCGATGTTGGGGAGTCCTTCTCTGTCACGACTCAGAGTATGGCATGATCTGGAAATCGAAAACAGAGTAACAAAATACTGGACTCGGAATAGGACTGGTGGCGGAGATGAATCTGGTGGAACTCGGACTGGTGGCGGATATATGTTGCAGGTGGACTCGGATTGGCGTGATGGCGGCGGATATGTGGTGGCGTATATGGACTCGGATTGGCGGTGAATATGTGGTGGTGGTATATGGCAGCGGTTATGATGATGATGCGGTGGTGATATATGGCAGCGGCGACGTGACAACCTGTGAACAGAACTCGAAACTCTGAAGGACTAGACGCTAAGACCAGCAACTTGACACGACGATGCAACCGCAAATTCAACAAAGCAAATACAGAAAAGATTATGGAAAGGCTCAGATTGGTTCGGATGGGATGAACTAACCCTAAAAAAAAATTTGGCTTATTCATGGACTATAGGTATGAAGAACAGACTCGATCTAAACTATGAAAATCTGTAAAATCTCACCGAGCAACCTGGAAATCTGATACCAGTTGATAGAGGCAAAGGTGTCCCGTCTTTCGATGAGATGGTGGCTATCGTTTTGGAGGAAGTCGACTTTGACGACCCGACTACGAACGTGCGAGGACGTCGCGCCTTAGCAATCGCTAAACCAACTCCGAGAGGTTATTGACCACGCCGGAGCATGATCAACCTGACCACGAAGGTTTGTTTCCTGCAGGCAAACGAAGAACAAGCAAGAAACTAAGATTGCAATCTGGATATTGCGAATATAAGGGGAAAGCTTTATTGATCAAGGTGGGGTTCTGTGACGCCTTTGTCTGGTCGTTGAACACAAATGAAGTACGCGAAGTTGCAGCTATGGCGAACTTTTAATCTAAACAAAACCCAAAGTCTAAACGACGCCCTAAGGGTTGTATATATGGAGGAAGAGGAGGGAATTTCGTGGCCCTTGAGGGAGGGGTCCGAAACCAACCCTAACTCTTGTTTCCCCACACATACGGACTCTAAAAACATCCTATACTTAAGTATTTCGAAATTACATGGGCCTGGCCCAATAATAAGGTGACGTAGCACCTAGAATAGCCTATGGACGAATATTATGAAGGTGCATCTTGTATATTTCGTCCAAAGCTTCATGCACTCATTATGGTGGCTTCAAAGTCCTGGAATCATCACTTGTAACTCTGTTCTTATTCCCCTTGCGCATGCCAACATCTCCATGCTTGAACTTGCTCCAAGGTTCATCTTTCGTGTCCATGGTAGGCCCTTCATTTGTAAACAAAACAAATGTATCCAATTTAGGCAGCATCATATTCTCATGAACATTGGAATCGTTACCAAGAAAGGAAAGTACCTGATAATTCAATTGGCGTGCGCGAGCTGTAGTAATTGGTCCAGTATGTATAGCAGCAGGGGCTGTGGGTGTAACAATGGTATTGATGTCCTTATCAAATACCTATTCTGCGCATCTCCAAATGAGCTGAAATTTTACGGAGAATTGTTTTGGAATATACAAAAAAAATATTGGAGAAAAGAAATACCAGAGGGGGCCACCTAGGTGCCCACTAGGAACCAGGGCGCACTTGCTCCCCTGGCGCGCCCTGGTGGCTAGTGGGGGCCCTGGCCCACCTCTGGTGCCCATCTTCTGATACATAAGGTCTTTTGACCTAGAAAAATAAGCAGAGGACTTTCGGGACAGAGCATCGTCGCCTTGAGGCGGAACTTGGGCAGGAGCATGTTTGCTCTCCGGTGGAGCGATTCCGTCGGGGACACTTCCCTCTGGGAGGGGGAAACCGAAGCCATCATCATCACCAACAACCCTCTCACCTTGGGACGATCAATCTTCATCAACATCTTCACTAGTAGCATCTCATCTCAAAACCCTAGTTCATCTCATGTGTTCAATCTTGTATCAAAACCTGAGATTGGTACATGTGGGTGACTAGTAGTGTTGATTACATCTTGTAGTTGATGCTAGTTGGTTTATTTCGTGGAAGATTATATGTTCAGATCAATTATGATATTTATTACTCCTCTGATCTCGAGGATGAATATTATTTGTGAGTAGTTCCTTTTGTTCTTTAGGACACGGGAGAAGTCATGTTGCAAGTAATCTTGTGAATTTGATATTCGTTCGACATTTTGATGATATGTATGTTGTAATTCCCTTAGTGGTGTTATGTGAGCATCGACTACATGAATCTTTGGGCCTAAGAGAATGCATTGTGGAGTAGTTATTGGATGATGGGTTGCTAGAGTCACTAGTACAGCGAGGTGCTATACAAACGGTTTTTAACCCCTTTCCGCGATGGTGTTCTGAACCATCACCTAGTGAGTGACTGCGATAGGGGGGTCCTTCCCACAAGACCCAGAAACCGTCGGGGATATGCCCACATGGCACACACGCTCGGCAAAATGAGGTCGTGTGCGATTGGCGAGCGATCAAATACGGTTATACGTACAGTAGTGCTAAAAACATACAATTATACAGGCGAAATCATTTCCAGTCGTAAGTACATCCCACACAGTCATTCCCCGCTAAACGTTATCATTTGTATATACATCCCACACAGTCGCTCCATGGAAAACGTTTCCGTTCGCAGGTACATCACACACAATTTTCCCCGTTAAATCATTTGTGATAGCATTGCCATTACACATGATTTTAGAAAAAATATCGTTTGCTTTGTTGAATGCATCACACATGATACGTAGAAGAAACTGTGTGGCAATGGTTGTCCATCACACATAGTTTTTATGTGGTAAACATTTGCGCAATGTGGCCTAATGCAAACAGTTTTCAAGAGGATGTCGTGTGTCATTGTTCATTGATCAGACACGGTTTATCCTAGAAACTATGTGCGTTG
This sequence comes from Aegilops umbellulata, assembly GCA_032464435.1. Lineage (NCBI taxonomy): Eukaryota > Viridiplantae > Streptophyta > Magnoliopsida > Poales > Poaceae > Aegilops > Aegilops umbellulata. The sequence continues at coordinate 187,231,265 of CP136055.1, forward strand.
CCTGAGGTCATCGCCCATGATGTTTTCTCAATAACCGTTTGCAATATAAAAACCCAATTAGCAGGCTAATTGGCCATTAGCATGCTAACCGCCCTATTATTAGTAATACATTTATTAATCTAATTGGCATTCATATTAAGCACATAACATATTTCATTTCCATATTAAGGAAGCGGGATTTCATAATTGAAATAAATCAGAGTACAACAGCATATAGCTTTAGCACTCAGCTGCCCCATTACACAACAGCATCAGCACCAAGTTTCACATGCAACATCTAGAACCTTTCGAAATTAGCATCATAGATAGTACATAGACAGATGCATCTCATCTGGAAAACTGCTGAAGCAGAAGGCAAATGTTGAGCCTTCATTGATGTTGAAGGTATTTGGAACTTTAGGCCAGCACCTGTGGATGATTGACTGTCCATCCTTCGTCCTCTTCAGGAACACTTCAATATTGAACCGTGGGTGTTGTATGAAAACCTTCCTCGCCTCCTGGCCATAGAGGTGGTATGAGAGGTAATCATTAGTGAACTGCTTTGGAAAGGCCTGAAAACAAGGATGTGCATAAATATCTTCTCTATATTGGAAATGGGGCAAAGGACTAAAAATGCAAGGTATAATAGTTAGTACCATCTTGTAGAGAAAAGATGTCTTTTTCATTGTGCAAACAAAGATCTTGTTGTTTTTTGTCGCTAATTTCTTTATCCTAACAATCTTTCTGAGTTTCTTGACTTGATTGATATTCATGGACAACTCGTTTCCCCATATGCAAAAAGGGTCGAACAGTGGGTCAAAACCTCTGACAGCAGGACCTACATGTGCAAGACTAAATTGTTAAAAACTTAAAGTTTAGAATGGTTCCTGTAATTGCACAATAATGTGTTATTAGACAACGGACCATGCACGTGCTAACCTCGATTGTAAACCTCAGTGCTTCCCATTGTTCCCCTGCAACACATATAAGGTAGTTACTCATCAGGTTAAGTGAGGGTTCGCATGCTATTAGTAAAATATGTTGATGAAAAATAAGCATATTGCAGATTCATCAGATTAATTCAAGCCACATGGAAAACCCATTTATCCAAACCAAGGAAGATTAAGAACTAGGAAATATAGCACTTGTATATGTTTCTCATGTATTAAGTGCAGCCAAATTCGATTTATTCCTCACATGCACAACAATACAAAATTCTACCCACGACAATTGGACATCGCATTACAGAATTAAACCAAGCAGTTAACTAAACACCACAACAAATAAACCAAACATTAACTGGCCACCACATTGCACAATATAACATACTCCTAATAGAAGATCAGACGGTTAACCAAACCAAGCATGCTTAACAACTTGGAAGTATAGCAATTGTATTTGTTTCTCATGCATTTAGTACAGCTAAATTCAATTTATTCCTCACATGGTATACAATAATATAATGCACCCACAACAATTGAACATCGCATTGCAGAATTGAACCAAACAGTTAACTAAACACCACAACAAATAAACCAAACATTAACTAAGCACCACATTGCACAATATAACATACTCCTAATAGAACATCAGACAGTTAACCAAACCAAGCATGTTTAACAACTTGTAAATATAGCAATTGTATTTGTGTCTCATGTATTTAGTATAGCCAAATTCGATTTACTTCTCACATGGTATACAATAACAGAATGCACCCACAACTATTGAACATCGCATTGCAGAATTGAACCAAACAGTTAACTAAACACCACAACAAATGAACCAAATGTTAACTAAGCACCATATTGCACGATGTATAACATACTAGAAGATTAGACAGTTAACCAAACCAAGCATGCTTGACAACTTGGAAATATAGCAATTGTATATGTTTCTCATGTATTTTGTAAAGATAAATTCAGTTTATTTCTCACATGGAAGACAATACAAAATTGCAGCCTGAAGAATTGAACATCACATTTGCAGAATTGAACCAAACAGTTAACTGAAGACGACAACTAATTAACCAAAAAGTTGATAAGTGAGCACCACACTCCACGACATATAGAACATATACATTAGAGCAACAGATTGCATGGTAAGATTAGATAGCACAATTCACTAGAATTTGCTAAGGAAAGGCAGGAGAAGCAAATGCAATGGGTAAACCGAGCATGCTTAACCGGCGTAGCTAGAAAATGGCAAGCTGCTACTCCAAGATTTGGCGGTCGGCACGAATGGCAGCCATCGCGACCTCATCCGCGTGTGCGGCTGCGATTTGCTTCTCCGTTGCCAAATGCTCCTTGAGCTCCTGGCTATACTGCGTGCACCATGGCTTAGGGTGGAGGGGTCGGTGATTTGGGTGAAAGGTGTCGCGCCAGTGGTCGGGGCATGTGGGATGTGGAAGGAGGAGGACGATGGGGGTCGGGTGTGGATTACCTGCCTGGATAGACGAGGCCGAGCAGCGTGAAGGAGGGTCGCCGGCGAGGAGGCCGCGCTGCAAGCAAGGAGTGAAGGTTTCAACTTGGAAAGGAAGGCAGAAACAGGGAAAATGTGGCCTTTGGTAAGGGAGAGGCGGCAGGGAGGTAGATATTTTCGCAGAAGCCAAAATTTTTGAATCGGTTCAGCGAAAAAACTGGCGCGCAAAGTGTCATCAGACACGGTCCCTTATTCAGAACAGTGTATGATATGTGAACATCACAAACGATTCAGATAGCTTAACCCGTGTGTGATGAGTTTGAACGTCAAAAATTTTGGTTCGAATTTCCCTGGTTACAGTGGTCATCCACGTCATTGCATATTTTGGGTACACAAAGGAGACTACAGCACACCCACACTTCTTAATCGAGCAAGTTCAGCAATTAAACAGAGCTAGCTGACCTAAACATTACTCTAACAAATTAACGACTGCCGCTCTTAATTAAACAAAACAAAGAGTACTACTATGGCTGGTGCTCGTCGATCTCCGCCACCTCCTCCATGTCCAGCTCGCGCCCGATGGTCTCCTGGGGAAGGGGCTCCGTGGCATCCATCGCACCATACTCGGCAAGCATCTCGCCATCTACGTCTGCCATCTCTTTGGAAAAGGTCGCCATGAGCTGGGCGTGGGCGGCCGCGATCTAGGCTTGGAGGGGATCCATCGTGGCAAGGTGTGCAGCGGAGGAAAGGACAGCTGCTCAAATGCTCTCGGCGATTGCCAACTCTTTGTCCGTGGGTTGCCGACCGTTGTCGGAGAAGCTTCGTTCGATTTGTGCGGTGACCGCCACGAGTTGGGCGTGGGCGGTCCATCACCCACAAATCGTGGCTCCAAGATATTGGAGCCACGAGTTGATTTTATACTATACACCGACGGTGCTCCAAGATATTTTGTACTGCATCTCACACGGTTAATGATAATAAATTGTGTGGTGATTTTTCATCTTGATTTGAATTACATAATGGGGTCACATCAGCAATGGAGGGTGTTTGAATTTCTAGAACTTTTATCTGCAGTGAACATGCAACTATATGTGTGTCGTAAAAAAATTGGAATTATTCAGGGTTCGTTTGGACATTTTATACATTAAATTGGTTTTCTAGCCATTTTAGGTGCACAATTCAAAATTAAACTACATGCACATGCTCCGGTGCACCAACATGGGTTGTAAAATCATATATGTGTCCATGGGTTTATGCTTATGTCCCATGCAAGAAATGTGGATGAATTTCGAACACCACGGAATCGTGGCTCTCCGGCAAACGTTGAGGTACTTGCTTTTTTAATTCTAGTAAATCTAAAACCCTTCTGAAATTCATGAACCTTGGCATGCTATCATGGAATGGCATCAACATGTTGGGGTAAAAAAATATTGTCCCATTTAGGGCAGGTTATGGTATAATCTTCTCATAAACCAGAGCTTCTTACAAGAATCCTCATGGTTCTGTTAGGGAAACATGTTACCTTTGTGGACAAAACGATATTCGTCGCCTCTTCTTCCTTTCAATTTTTTTCCTGGTGTCAACATATAACAATAGGAGTGTCATTTTAAATTTTGGATTTTTTTTTCAGGGATCGTTTGGACATTTTTATAAGCTAACTGAGTTTTCTAGGCATTTATGTGCATAATTCAAAATTGAACTACATGCACATGCTCCAGTCCATAAAAACGGGTTGCAAAGTCAAATGTTTGTCCTTGGTTGCAAGCTTAGGTCACATGCAATTGGGTATAAGCTTATCGCAAACTAGAGCTTCTCTCACAACAAGTGTGATGGTTTCGGTAGGGAACATGCCACCTTGGGGGACGAAACGATATCTATTGCCTCTTCTTACTTTCAAAAAATTTCTCGTGTCCTTCTTTGGTACCATGACTAGATTGGCGAGCCAGTCGGGGTGTTTGATGTTCCGTATGAATCCGACCTCAAGGAGTTTGTCCAGTTCCTCGCCCATTGCTTGACGCTTGGGTTCTGAGAAACGCTGAAGTGCTAGTGCCGGGGAAATCTGACTCCGTGAGCACCTATGGGGACGGAGCCCCTTCTCGGTTCGGCGGGGGGCGGAGGCCGCGCGAAGAGAAGATCGAGGCGGGGCACACGAGCGGTTTTTACCCAGCTTCGGAGCTCTCCGGAGAGATAATACTCCTACTGCTGCTTTGTGGATTGTATTGAGTTCTTGCTCGGGAGCGCTGAGTGCTACAGTACACACCAGCAGCTAACGAGACCGAGCGTGAGTGTTCTACTATTCGTCCCTTTTTCCTCTACGTTGTGCATGGGCCTCCTTTTATATGCTCAAGGGGTCTCCAACAGGTGGCAACGTAGGCAAGGGCAAAAATGGAAAGGTGATGCGGTAGGTACAGCTACCTACATAGTGTATCATACCTAACTCTGACGGCAGGGGACAAGGGCATTAAATGCCCGTCTGCGTCGCCCAAACAGTGCAGAAAATGGACCGTTAGGGACGCCTCCGCTTGCCACGATGGCGATCTTGTCAGCGCCGCTTGCCATGGTGCACCCCTGGCTGCACAGCCTCCCGCCACGTACGCCTGGAAGTGCCTCAGAGCGACACGTTGGTGGGTGAGCTGGAGCGCAGGTACAGAGTGGTTGCTTGCCGCGGCAAACGCCTTGCCGCGGTTGTTGTCTTGTCGCGTCCGGGAGCTTGTCGCTCGCCGGGTCTTGCCGGGACGCGTGGCGCGTCGCGGCAAGTTCCTTGAGATGCCTTGGTTGGCCTCCCCGGCAAGCTCCTCTTGCCGGGGTCTTGCGTCTTGAGTGGCCTTCCCGGCAAGCTCCTCTTGCCGGGGCCTTGTCTCCTTGGCTTAAATACTTTGTTCTTGAATGGTTCCAAAGGAACCACAGAGGTCCTTGGCGGTCACCCGGCAAGCCTTTCCGCGGGGCGCTGCGACTGCCCGTGCACAAGTTCGGGATACTAGGGTACCCCTACTCTAGTACACTGACAGGAGCCCCCGGGCCTGGGCCACACACGATGCCGAGCACTGTTGGGCCAGGCCCAAAACAGGGCACGGGCACGCGCGGCCTGGGTCACGTCGCATCTGACTCCGTATCCACCACGCCCTCCCCGAACGGCACCCGTAGATTGCGGCGTCATGGGAGAGGTCGTGGGTGGTTTCTTTATTCGGAAAGGCGAAGCGTCCGCCCTCTCCCTCCTTATAAGCAGGGGAAACAGGGGCGGTTCACCCACCTGCCCGTTGCTATTCCTGCCTCAAAAATCTCCGCCGCTCCCCTTCTTCTCAAAGCCGAAAGAGAGCAGCGCTCCGCCCCCATGGCCGCCAGCACCGCCAACGTCGTCGTCCTCCCTCACCATTCCCGCCATGGCTCCGAAAGCCGAGAAGGCAAAGTCGGCCGAGGCGCAGCGGCCCGCGGCGCTGCGAAAGGAGCGGGCAATCTTCCCTCTGAGGCTTGAGGCGGAAGAGCTGAAGGAGTTCTACTACCTCCTCTGGTCGACGGCGACGCGGGCGCACACGCGCACGAGGGTACTCCCAGCCGCCGCTTGGAAAAAGGCTCCCACCGGGTACCCTTTCGTCGCCTTGTTCTTCTACTGCGGGCTCTGCCCTCCCTTTTATGAATTTTTCTGTGACGTCATGAACACCTACGGGCTCCACCTCCTTGACTTCACCCCCAATGTTGTCAGGACCATGGCAGTTTTCGCACATCTCTGCGAAAACTTTGTCGGAATCCATCCAAACGTAGCCGTTTTCCGCCACTTATTTTCACCTCGAGTTGAGAAAGGAGAGCCTTTATCAGGCGGAATCGCCTGGATCTCAAAAGCCGGCAAGAAGGAGGCTTATCTGGATGGAGAGTTCCGCAGCAAGTGGGAGGAGTGGAGGGCAGACTGGTGCCTGATTGTCGAGGAGAACCCGTAGCCGTTTACTGCCCTGCGCCAAACTCCAGTAGTGCGCGGCAGTGATTGGAGTAGCCTGGCCCCGGAAGACGACAGACTGAAGATTGCCGTCGCTCGGATCCTACGCCTCAGGCTTGCCGGGCTTACTGTAGGAGCAGTTGGCGCAGATTTCCTCCGCCGCCGCATCGCCCCCCTGCAGGAGAGGAGGAGACCCGCCTGGGAGTTCCAGAATGCGGCGGATATCATGAGGCTGCGGCGGGCCTAAACTTTAACTTCACTGTCATGGAGCTCAACTCGATGCTCCAGGAGCTGTTCAAGTACGACCCACAGCATCCCGAAGTGTTCAGGTTGCCGAGGGGCGTCGTTCCGCTGTGTAACAACTCCTCGCTCGACCGCATCCGTGCAATGATGCCGCTGTGCGACTCGCATGGAATTGACCCATCCTGGATAGAGCCTGCAGATGATGTCGTGCGGGCGTTCTTCGACAACTTGGTAGAAGTGCCGGTCGACACCGATGAGAAGAGGGGCCTCACCCGGGACACCACCGACGATGAGCTCAAGCGCATCGCCACCAGGATGGAAGAGGCGGCGGCAGCCGCAACTGCGGGCGAGTTTGGGTTCACCGTGGAGGAGGCAGAGGTAGCAGAGGCGGCAAACCTTGCCAAGCGAGAGGATCTTGCTGGCGAGGAAGAGCCTGCCGGGCATGACGCCGGGCCGAGCGGGCCCGTCGAGGACACGAGCGGCTCGTTGGAGATCGGCTCCTCTTCCTCTTCGTCTTCGGGCAGCTTGCTGCAAGCAGAGCCCCCGGCTCCTCAAGCAGAGCCCCCGGCTCCACCAAGAAGGCGTCTTCGCAAGGCCGGGGACGTAGCGGAGCGGCGGACGAGTCAACCCCCGCCGCGCCGTACGACACGCTCCACCGCGGCAAGTTCCGTTGCCGCGGAAGCACCTCATGCCGCAGCGGCAACCGGAGCGGGGTCCTCCCAGTCCGTCGCTCCAGCTCCCGCCAAGCGGCCGAGGGATCCTACTCCTCCGCCTCCTCGCGCCGGAGGAGGGCCAGGCTTCGACTTCTCCGCGCTCAGCTCCGACGAGGAAGAAGAAGAGTAAGAATCTCGTTGTACTTGTATGTCTTCAATACTTGTTGTCTTGTCTTGTATCTCATTTGCTTTACTCTGAGCTTATTCCTTTTTAGGACTCTAGCCCAGAGAATGGCAAAGAGAGCCAAGGTCCCGGTGATTGTCATCGAGGATGATCCCACCGTGTCAGCAGGGGGTGCGCCTGAGACAAGCTTGCCGGACCCGGCAGTTGTTCTTCAGAGCAGCCCCCAGCGCAGCCCCCAGCGTAAGTATATGGTTTGCTTCCCGCTGTTGAGCGCGCATGGATACTCTTTGTTTGCTGATATCTGACTGTTGGCTTGTGTAGGAGCAGAGCAGCCTCGCCAGGAGCTCCCGAAGGCCGCCCCTGATACGACATCTGCTTCGACTACGCCGCCAAGGGAGAGTTCTCCGGCAAGCGAGAATCCTCTGACAAGGGGGAGCTCTCCGGTAAGGGGGAGCTCTCCGGCAAGGGAGGAGTCTCCGGCAAGGGACAGCACCAGCGGTCCTCCGGTGGTGGAGACCACAACTGCCGAGCCTAGTGCAGGTAAACCTCTTGCTTCGAAACTTCACTTGGGTTCTTCTTCTTTTGATCTTATTTTTGGATATTTGCTTGACTTTTCTCCCTGTTTCGGCCGTCAGATCCACCCACTGCGGAGCCGATGGAGATCGAGGTTGTTGTTGATGATGCCGCCGCCACCGAAGAAGCTGTCGGCGCTGATGATCCCGCCGGCGAAGAGGCTGCCAAGGCTGCCGCCACAGCAGCTGACGAGGGGTCTGGCGATCGTACTGACGACCCTGAGGCCGCAGGAGCGACAGGCGCTACACCGACCGCCGATCCCCCCGCTGCTGCCGAAGCGTCAGGCTCTGAAGAGCCCCAGCCAGGGGTCTACTTGAAGGCCGGCGATGGCATCTTCATCAACCTCCCCTGGTCGTCAACGTCCAGGGCGCCAGTCGAAGGAGAAAGCTTCGACGTGGAGGTTCTTGCCTCCGCTGGGCTGACGCTGGTCGACGCGCCAAGTAGCAGCAGCGACGAGCCTGAAGAGGAGCGACTGCTGCGGAAGCTGGTGTCGCTCTACCGTGCCCGCCAGGCCAAACTGGAGTCCCGCGAAGCGCTTGTCGCGAAGGCGGGGGTGGACGTGGAGAAGCGCGCGGAGGAGCTCCGAGGTCTCAACCAGGCAGCTCTCCGGTCGCTGGCAGCGGAGCGTGTGCAGCTCGATGAGGCGCAGAAGGCCTTCATCCTCGAGAAGGCAGAAGTTGCAGAGCAACAGCGGCTTGCCGCCGAGGAGTTATCTGCGCGGGAGGGCGAGTTGGTGCAGCTGAAGGCCAGCCTAGACAGCCACGAAGAGGAGCTTGCTGCGCGCGAGCAAACACTCAGTGGAGCTCTCAAGGAAACAAAAGAATGCTGCCACAGCTGCCGAGGCCGCCAAGAAGGATCTGGAGGCAAAGGTGGCGCAGCTGGAGACTGATCTCAAGGCGAGTGGTGAAAAGCTTGCCGCGCTCAAGCATGAGCGCGAGAAGGACGCCTACACCTTTGGCGAGCTACAGGGTCGTCTCGCCGAGAAGATCAAGGAGCTTGCCGCCGCCAAGGACTCCAACGCCGATCTTGAGCTGAAGCTGGCTGCTTTGACCAAGACGCTGGACGGTGCCAGGGAGCAGGAGACGGCCCTGAGGAAGGAGATCAAGGCCGACAAGGCGCTGCTAGAGAGCATTGCCGCCACCCAGAATGATTTCAGAGAAACAGTGGAGCAGTGGACGGAGGGTCTTGTGAATGCTGCCGCAGATATCGACAAGGAGCTGGCGCAGCTGGGGATGGAGGATCTCGGGTATCCCTCTGATGAGACCCTTCCATCCAGCGCCAAGCTCACTCTATTCTTCAAAGGCGTGGCAACGGCCCTCCAGCGACTCCGGGAGAGGATCCCAAAGCAGCTGGCCGACGAGTCGTGCAAGATCTGCGCAGGAGCTCTTCAGAAGGTATTGGTGAACGTAGCCTTCCGCAACCCGGGCCTCAACCTCACCAACGTCCTCAGATCCTTGCCGGCGGACGCTGATCTGGAGGCGCTCAAGGACCTTGTCGCACCCATTGTGGACAAGGTGAGCGGGATCAAGAGGGTTGAGGGCGACCGCGCGGACTAGGCCGCCCATTTTCTGCTTTTCTTGTCGCTGCTGGTCATGTTCGAAAACAGTCTATTAGAGCCTTGACAAGCTATCTTGTAATATATATAACTTTATTTTGGGTAGTGATTGCGATGTTATTTCCTTTACTTGACTCCTTCCTTTGTATGTTTTTGCCCTGGGCTTTTTAGTGAGCTTGCCGGCGCGGGCACCTTTGCCGCGAGCGCTGAGTGCGGGACGTCAGTAGCCTGCTGGCAGTGCCGTTGTTGACAAGAAACCTTGTCGTAACTAGTCGCAGCTCGTTTAAGTTCTTGAGTGAACTCGAAACAAAGTAAGGGCGCGACTCTAGTCGCAGCACACTTAAACTGTTGAGCGAACTCGAAACAAAGTAAGGGCGCAACTAGCCACGAGCCGGTTCCTTCGCGCACAGGTTTTCCATACAAAGCATGGTCGTTCAAGGAAGATAACTTAAAAAATTTAAAAACCTCTGATTGCTCAAACTTTGGCAACTTAGCTTTTCTGTCGTTTGCTTCCCGGCAAGGCGCGACTTTCTTGAACGACGCCTGGTCCATACCATTATCTTCCCCTTCCCCCCGGCAAACTTGAGGGTGAAGGAACCTTCATTTCCTTGAGAAAAAAGGAAGTAGAGAAAATAATAATATGGAGCCTTATGGCTCGTTATTGCTTACCGAGGGTGTTCGCGGAATGCCATCTTCGGTCTCAAGGCGGACAGCGCCAGGCCTAGTGACTCATTTCACCCGGTAAGGGCCTTCCCACTTCGGCGTCAACTTGTTGGAATTCTTGGCGGAATGAACGCGCCGAAGAACAAGGTCACCTTCCTCGAGACTTTTGGCGTTAACTTTGCGGCTATGGTAGCGGCGCAAAGCTTGATGGTAGCGAGCAGCTCGTACAGCAGCCTGAAGATGGTCTTCCTCAAGGAGCAGCGCGTCATCTTGTCGCAGCTGCTCTTGCTCAAGCTCATCATAAGCGAGCACTCGAGGCGATCCGTATACGAGTTCCGTGGGGATAACTGCCTCTGCTCCATAGACTAGAGCGAAAGGTGTCTGGCCAGTGGCTCGATTTGGCGTCGTCCTGATCGACCAAAGAACCACCGGCACCTCCTCGATCCAGTTTCTTCTGCACTTGTGCAGCCTGTCGAAAGTCCTGGTCTTGAGTCCGCGCAGCACTTCAGCATTTGCCCTCTCTGCTTGACCGTTGCTCCTGGGGTGAGCAACAGAAGCGAAGCAGACCTTGGCGCCAAGATCTTGGACGTACTGCATGAAGGTGTGACTCGTGAATTGCGTACCATTGTCGGTGATGATCCTGTTAGGGATCCCGAAGCGGCAAACAATCGACCTGAAGAACTTGACTGCTGACTGTGTCGTCACCTTCCTCACTGCTTGCACTTCCGGCCACTTTGTGAACTTGTCGATTGCGACGTACAAGTACTCAAAGCCCCCGACTGCTCGGGGGAAGGGGCCGAGGATGTCGAGCCCCCAGACCAAAAATGGCCAGGATAAAGGGATCGTCTGGAGAGCTTGAGCTGGCTGGTGTATCTGCTTGGAATGGAACTGGCACGCTTCACACTTGGTTACTTGTGTAGTTGCATCCTGGAGGGCTGTCGGCCAAAAGAAACCTTGCCGGAAAGCTTTGCCGGCAAGTGCTCTCGCGCCAATGTGGTGACCACAAATGCCTCCATGTATCTCTGCCAACAGCTTCTGTCCATCTTCCCGGCGAATACACTTCAATTTCACAACGTTGAGTCTTCTTCTGTACAGTGCGTTGTTGACAAACTGGTACATACTTGACTGCCGGGCTACTCTTTCCGCTTCTTCTTGCTCTTCGGGAAGTTCTCCTGTCTGAAGGAAACGGACGATATGTTGTGCCCATGCTGGAGCTTGTGGCTCGACAACAAGGACTAAAGGCATGTCTGCTGCTGCGGGAACATCCGCTTCTACGGCGAGAACCTGCGGCTCAGCCGGAGCTTGACGTTCCTCGGCAAGCTTGGCGGAGCAAAACTTGTCGGGAGCGTCTGCTTCAACGAAACCAACCCTGGGGCTTGTCGGAGCAGACTGCTCCTCAGCACTCTTGGCGTTGATCTTGGGGACCTTCTTGGCGGTGGCTTCGGGAAGCTCTGTCGGAAAATAGTCGCCAGAAATCAACTTCCTCTTCTTGCTCTGTCCAGTTGATGGCGTAACAGATGGTTGAGTCAGCTTGAGCACAAAGATCCCTGGTTCCACAGGTAACTTAAGTGTTGCGCACTTTGACAGGCCATCGGCAATGTCGTTCTGAACTCTTGGAACGTGTTCCATCTGTAGGCCGACAAAGTGCTCTTCTAGCTTCCTCACTTCATCAACGTAAGCTTCCATCAACGGACTCTGATAATTCTTGTTCACTTGGCGGACAACAAGCTGCGAGTCACCCCTGACAATGAGCTGCTTCATCCCAAGGTCTGTCGCGATCCTGAGACCAGCAAGCAATCCTTCATACTCTGCAGTATTGTTTGTTGCTTGCTCCTTGGGAAAGTGCATCTGGACTACGTACTTGAGGTGCTCTCCGGTGGGTGCGACAAGCAGCACGCCAGCACCGGCGCCTTGCAGCGAAAAGGCACCATCAAAGTACATCAGCCACTCTTTGCTTGCCTCCTTGACGGGGATGCTCGTCTCTGGAATTTCTTCATCTGGTGTTGGCGTCCACTCTGCTATGAATTCTGCCAATGCTCTGCTTTGGATAGTTGAAGTGCTCTCAAACTTGAGGCCAAAGCTTGACAGTTCCAGCGCCCACTCAACAATCCTGCTTGTTGCTTCTGGATTCTGCAGTATCCTCTTCAGCGGAAAGCGAGTGACAACTGTGATCTCATGTGCTTGAAAGTAATGGCTCAGCTTTCTCGAGGCCATGAGAAGGCCGAAAAGCAATTTCTGCACACCAGAATACCTTGACCTAGCCCCTACGGAAGGGAACTGACAAAGTAGACTGGGCGCTGCACCATTTTCTTCTGCTGTATCTCTTCGCACATCTGCGCAGATCCATCTTTGCCGGGACCAGAGCTTGTCGGGGAAGCCCCCTGCTTGTCGCTGGACGTGCTTGCCGCGGTCGCTGGCTCATCATCAGCCTCCCTCTCTGCTACTAACGCAGCACTAACCACTTGAATAGTTGCCACCAGATATAGCAGCAACTTCTCTTGTGGTTTAGGTGCGACAAGTATTGGAGTGGAGGACAGGTATCTCTTCAAGTCATGCAGCGCAGCCTCCGCTTCCAGAGTCCATTTCATTGGACCTGCCTTTTTCAAAATTTTGAAAAACGGCAGGGCGCGCTCAGCGGACTTAGAGATAAACCTGCTGAGAGCCGCCATGCAGCCGGCAAGTTTCCGCACATCCTTGACGCGCTTCGGTGCTTCGATCTGCTCAATGGCCTTGATCTTGTCGGGATTGGCTTCAATTCCCCGCTGAGACACGAAGAACCCGAGAAGCTTGCCGGAAGGGACTCCAAACACGCACTTCTCGGGGTTGAGCTTGAGGCTGATCTTGTGCAGATTTGCAAAAGTCTCTTCTAGATCTTGAATCAGAGTTGCTTTGTCCCTGCTCTTGACCACTATGTCATCCATGTAGGCTTCCACATTTCCGTGTATTTTTGGCTCAAAAGCGGTATGGACGACCCTTGCAAATGTTGAACCAGCATTCTTCAATCCGAAAGGCATCCGTATGAAACAGTACGTGCCATAGGGAGTGATGAATGTGGTTTTCTCCTCATCCTCTTCTGCCATGAAGATCTGATGATATCCTGAGTATGCGTCAAGAAATGAAAGCAAGTCACATCCGGCCATGGAGTCAACAATCTGGTCGATGCGCGGCAAGGGAAATGGGTCTTTGGGACAGCTTTATTGATGTCGGTAAAGTCGATACAAAGCCTCCATTTCCCGTTTGCCTTGCGCACGACTACGGGATTGGCCAACCATGTAGGATGGAGCACTCCTCTAACAAGGCCTGCTGCTTCCAATTTCTTGATCTCTTCTGCGATGAATTCTTGGCGCTCCACTGCTTGCTTCCTGACTTTCTGCTTGACGGGCCGCACGTGAGGACAGACGGCAAGGTGGTGCTCAATTACTTTCCTGGGAACACCGGGGATGTCAGACGGTTGCCACGCAAACACATCGACGTTCGCCTGCAGGAAAGCAATGAGCGCGCTTTCCAATTTAGGGTCGAGAGTGGCACTGATGGTGAAAGTACCACCAGTGATGTCCTCCTTGGCGGACACCTTCTTGGTCGCTGGCGGAGCTGCCATTGCCTTCTTACACTTGCCGATGGAGCTCGATGGTGCGTCCTCGATGGTAGCGCAGCACCCGAAGAGGTGCGCTTGCCAGAGTGGGCATCAGAACTCTTGCCGGACTTGGTCTTCTTCTTCCCCCCGGGAGCTTCAGCGGCAAGTGTCTCGCGATCTGTTGCGGCTGCTGCTTCCCGGTAGATCTTGTCGGCACAGATAAGAGCATCTTTCTTGTCGCCAGGGACAGAGATGACACTTATCGGGCCTGGCATCTTCAGCATGTTGTACGCGTAGTGAGAGCCCGCCATGAACTTGGCGAGCGCTGGACGGCCGAGAATCCCATTGTAAGGCAATGGAAAATCGGCAACGTCAAAAGTGATCCTCTCAGTTCTGAAGTTCAAATCGCTGCCAAATGTCACCGGTAGCATGATCTTCCCCTTCGGCTTGCTCCTTCCCGGGTTGATTCCTTGGAATGTGCCGGTCTCTTCGAGCTCGCTGTCAGGGACTTGGAGTTTCCGGAGCACAGCGGAGGAGATCAGGTTCAAGCCGGCCCCGCCGTCAACTAGCATCTTAGTGACCTTGAGGTTGCGGACAGTTGGTGAGACCAACATCGGCAAACACCCGACCGCAGTTGTGCGATCAGGGTGGTCCTCAATATCAAAGATAATAGGTGTGCCGGACCATTTCAGAAGCTTGCGTGACTCAACGGGTGGTTCTGCTGCATTGACTTCCCGCACCCACTGCTTGAGTTGGCGGTGTGAAGTATGCAGAGAAGCACCGCCGTCAACGCACAAGACCTCTGTGGCTTTCTGGAACTCCTGCTCACTGGTCTCGTCATCATCCATGTCTTCGTCGTCGTCTTCGTCTTTGTCGCGGCCGCGGGGTGGTCTGTCTCCTTGCCGCTGATTGGCCATGCCGCGGCGTCCTCCCCGGCCGGTGCGCTTCGTACCGGATCCTCCAGCACCTCCTTGGGCTTTCTCCTTGTCGCGTCGCTCGTACTTGGCCTTCTACAGCTCGACAAGCTGCTCGACCTTCTTGCAGCTCTGGAGGTCATGGCCCTTGGTGCGGTGGATCTTGCAGTACTGTTTGTTGGTGCCATCCTATTTGTCGGCGGCCGCCATAGCCTGGCAGTTGGCGCATGCGGCAACCTCCTTGCCGGAGCTACCATCTTTGGCTTTCTTGGCGCCACCGTCACTGCCGGACTGCTCAACAACTAGCACATCTTTGCCTTTCCTCTTCCTGTTGTTCCGCCGCTGGTTTTTATTTGCCGGGGCAGCATCATCGCTGTCAGATCCTCTTGTTCCTGCATTCTCTCCGGGGAGTTTCCTCCCTTCCTCAGCACATGCACACCTGTCGGCCAGGGCATACAGCTCACTGACGTCTCTGATCTTGCACATCGCCATCTCCTCCCGCATCCTGCGGTTACGCATGTTCTGATGGAACGCGCTGATGACCGCGGCAGGGTCGACATCTGGGATGTTGCGTTGCACTTGGCTAAATCTCTGGATGTACTTGCGCAGGGGCTCTCCTTCTTTCTGGGCAAGCAGATGACGATCACTCTCCTGGCCATGAGGTTTGTGGCCGCCTGTAAAGGCGCCGACGAACTGATGGCATAGGTCTGCCCAGGAAGATATGGAGTTGTCCGGCAAGTGCATGAGCCAGGACCTGACGTTGGGTTTGAACACCAGCGGGAAGTAGTTGGCAAGGATCTTGTCGTCCCGCCCCCCAGCAGCTTGCACCGCGATGGTGTAGATGCTGAGGAACTCCGACGGATGCAACTTGCCGTCGTACTTCTCGGGTACGTCTGGCTTGAAATTCTTTGTGCTGGGCCACTGGACTTGCCGCAGCTCACGGGTGAACGCAGGGCAACCTACCGCGTACGGCAGGTCGCCTGGTTCCCTTGGCGCATGCATGTCGACAGTGGGTCCAGCGCGCCGGTCTGATTGACGCCGCGTTTCTCTTCGGCGCTCGATGCGAGTACGAGCGTCTTCTTGCTGTCGTTCGTGAAGAACTTGGCGTTGATCGCGACGAGCTCGTGGATCCGATGAAGCAGTGGAGTTGCTGTCGCGGTGGACCCGGCGAGTCGGCGATCTTAGTCTTTGGGGCGGAGAGTGCACGGTGGTTGCACCCCCACCTGTCTTGTCGCCACCGGGTCGCGCCTGGCTGACTTGCCGCGGCTGCGACGTAGTCGCCTGCCGTGGAGTGTCGCCGTTGGCGAAGCCGATGAGACTCTGAATGGTGGCCCTCCAGTCGTCAATCTTGTCTGGTGTTGGAGGGAAGTCTAGGAGCAGTTGAGCTCGCGCCAAAGCTTCTGCTGGAGTGGCGGGTAGCGGTGGCGAATGGTGCGAGGAGCGGGATATGCTCGGACTTCTAACTGCGTTAGAAGGAGCAATATCCCGTCCAGGCGACCGTGCCTCGCTTGCGCCAGCATGTTGGCGCGCGTGCTGGCCTGGAGCGTCCCGAGATCCGCCAGCTCGATTTGGGTCCAGCGAGCGTATGGTACCGTGGGTACCACGTCGCTGCCGGTCCTGCGCCTCCTGAGATGGGCGCGGTGCATCTACGGACGCTCGGTCGTCGTGGGAGCCGGCTACACCGCCGATGGGCAGCGCAGCCTTGTCCTTGGACCTGGCGGCACCGTGGGCTCCCTCGTCGACGCCCGTTCTTCCGCCGGCGCCTTCCCCACCAGCCGTTTGCTCCGGCGGCGGTGGGTTCGATGCGGACAGAGCAGCCGCCTCCGAAGCCTTCTTCTTCGGCGGCATGTCGATGAAGTTGATGAAGATCTAGCTCGCGTGAACGCCGGATCAGGTTCACACAACCTCGACGCCCCCTACCTGGCGCGCCAAAGATGCCGGGGAAATCTGACTCCGCGAGCACCTATGGGTACGGAGCCCCTTCTCGGTTCGGCGGGGGGCGGAGGCCGCGCGAAGAGCAGATCGAGGCGGGGCACACGAGCGGTTTTTACCTAGCTTCAAAGCTCTCCGGAGAGATAATACTCCTACTGCTGCTTTGTGGATTGTATTGAGTTCTTGCTCGGGAGCGCTGAGTGCTACAGTACACACCAGCAGCTAACGAGACCGAGCGTGAGTGTTCTACTGTTCGTCCCTTTTTCCTCTACGTTGTGCATGGGCCTCCTTTTATATGCTCAAGGGGTCTCCAATAGGTGGCAACATAGGCAAGGGCAAAAATGGAAAGGTGATGCGGTAGGTACAACTACCTACATAGTGTATCATACCTAACTCTGACAGCAGGGGACAAGGGCATTAAATGCCCGTCTGCGTCGCCCAAACAGTGCAGAAAAGGGACCGTTAGGGACGCCTCCGCTTGCCACGATGGCGATCTTGTCAGCGCCGCTTGCCATGGTGCACCCCTGGCTGCACAGCCTCCCGCCACGTACGCCTGGAAGTGCCTCAGAGCGACACGTTGGTGGGTGAGCAGGAGCGCAGGTACAGAGTGGTTGCTTGCCGCGGCAAACGCCTTGCCGCGGTTGTTGTCTTGTCGCGTCCGGGAGCTTGTCGCTCGCCGGGTCTTGCCGGGACGCGTGGCGCGTCGCGGCAAGTTCCTTGATATGCCTTGGTTGGCCTCCCCGGCAAGCTCCTCTTGCCGGGGTCTTGCGTCTTGAGTGGCCTTCCCGGCAAGCTCCTCTTGCCGGGGCCTTGTCTCCTTGGCTTAAATACTTTGTTCTTGAATGGTTCCAAAGGAACCACAGAGGTCCTTGGCGGTCACCCGGCAAGCCTTTCCGCGGGGCGATGCGACTGCCCGTGCACAAGTTCGGGATACTAGGGTACCCCTACTCTAGTACACCGACAGCTTGCTTGACGGGATTATAGCCCTTTAAGATATTCAAGTTGTGGTCGGCAAGTCTGCGGGCTATTCCTGCCATATCTGAAGGATGTCGGGCGATTATATCCCAACTTTCCCTGAGGAAATTACATAGGGCCTCGTCAATCTCTGGCTCGAGGTTTTCCCCAATTGACGCAACTTTATTTGGGTCTGTGGGATGTACTTGAAATTTGACTGTGTCGTCGGCCGACTTGAACGAGGTCGACTTCGGCCATTTGTCGAGGATGACGTCGTCCCAATCGACTTTGGCTCATAGTGACGTAAGTTCCTCGGCCGCAAGGGCTTCGGATAGAGATTCCAGGGCGAGTTACACCATTTTGTTCTCGGCCTTGTGTGCTCAATGGGGTCGCTAGAGATGGTGATTATCCCGTTAGGGCCCGCATTTTGAGCTTCATGTAGACATAGTGTGGGACTGCTTGGAACCTTGAAAAGGCGTCCCGCCCGAGCAGGGCGTGATATCCACTCTTGAAAGGTGCAATATGGAATGTTACTTCTTCGGATCGGCAGTTATCTGGTGTTCTGAAGACCACATTCTATTTCACTGCAATGCGCCTCCTGTCCCGGTATTATACCTTTAAAGGTGGTTTGCTTCTGTTCGATGCGTGATTTATTGATTTGCATCTTCTCCAGAGTATCTAGGTATATTAGGTTCAGGCTGCTGCCTCTGTCCATGAGTACTTCCTAAAGGCGGCAGCTACACATGATTGGGTCAAGTACTAGCGCGGTAGGGCACCTATTTGTGGTAGACCTCGGCTGATCTTTATGATCAAAGGTGATTAGCGTGTCTATCCACGCGCCCGAGATGGCACTTGCAGGATATAATTAACTTCCCACAGAGCCCGCTTGCATTGGTTATTGGACGTGAAGGTCTCATAGATCATCAGGACATCGTCATCGCCCTAGGACTCTTCTGCATACTTGCCTCACCACCCAGCAGTCACAAGGCTGTGAGTGGGGCAGGAATTCAGCAAGACGGAGTGTATCGGGCATGGCTTATCCAAGAAGCCATCGAGGGTTGTCCCAGATCAGACAATGATTTTCTTATTTTTCCGAGGTCGGTCAACCGATGTATGTCGCGCACGGGGCTCGTGCCGAGGTGCGAGCCAGTCGCGCTTCAATTTGTTGTCCCATATCGAATCTATCTTTTTCCTGTTGGGGAACGTAGTAATTTCAAAAAAATTCCTACGCACACGCAAGATCATGGTGATGCATAGCAACGAGAGGGGAGAGTGTTGTCTACGTACCCTCGTAGACCGAAGCGGAAGCGTTGACACAACGTAGAGGAAGTAGTCGTACGTTCTCCTCGCGATCCAACCGATCACAGCACCGTTACTCCGGCACCTCCGAGTTCTTGGCACACGTTCAGCTCGATGACGATCCCCGGGATCCGATCCAGCAAAGCGTCGAGGAAGAGTTCCGTCAGCACGACGGCGTGGTGACGATCTTGATGTGTTACCGGCGCAGGGCTTCGCCTAAGCACTGCAACGATATGATCGAGGTGGAATTTGGTGGAAGGGGGCACCGCACACGGCTAAGGAAAGATCTCAATGATCAATTGTGTGTCTCTGGGGTGCCCCCTGCCCCCGTATATAAAGGAGCCAAGGGGGAGGGGCTGGCCGGCCAAGCCTGGCGCGCCAGAGAGTCCTACTCCCTCTGGGAGTAGGATTCCCCTCCCCAATCCTAGTTGGACTAGGATTCTCCAAGGGGGAGAGAGAGAGAGAGGGGGCGCCCACCTCTCCTAGTCCTAATAGGACTAGGGGAAGGGGGGAGGCGCGCAGCCCATGAGGGCAGCCCTCTCACCTCTCCTCCAAGGCCCATGTTGGCCCATTATGCCCCCGGGGGGTTCCGGTAACCCTCCCGGTATTCCGGTAAAA
Source organism: Aegilops umbellulata (assembly GCA_032464435.1). Lineage (NCBI taxonomy): Eukaryota > Viridiplantae > Streptophyta > Magnoliopsida > Poales > Poaceae > Aegilops > Aegilops umbellulata. Next base: position 187,250,752 of record CP136055.1, read on the forward strand.
TCCTGATTTCACCTGGAATGCATCCGATGTCCAAACATAGGCTTCCAATATATAATTATTTATGTCTCGACCATTTCGAGACTCCTCGTCATGTCCGTGATCACATCCGGGACTCCGAACTCCTTCGGTACATCAAAATGCATAAACTCATAATAACTGTCATCGTAACGTTAAGCGTGCGGACCCTGCGGTTCGAGAACAATGTAGACATGACCGAGACACGTCTCCGGTCAATAACCAATAGCGGGACCTGGATGCCCATATTGGCTCCTACATATTCTACGAAGATCTTTATCGGTCAGACCGCATAACAACATACGTTGTTCCCTTTGTCATCGGTATGTTACTTGCCCGAGATTCGATCGTCGGTATCCAATACCTAGTTCAATCTCGTTACCGGCAAGTCTCTTTACTCGTTCTGTAATACATCATCTCGCAACTAACTCATTGGTTGCAATGCTTGCAAGGCTTTATGTGATGTGCATTACCGAGAAGGCCCTGAGATACCTCTCCGACAATCGGAGTGACAAATCCTAATCTCGAAATACACCAACCCAATATGTACCTTCGGAGACACCTGTAGAGCACCTTTATAATCACCCAGTTACGTTGTGACGTTTGGCAGCACACAAAGTGTTCCTACGGTAAACGGGAGTTGCATAATCTCATAGTTAAAGGAACATGTATAAGTCATGGATAAAAGCAATAGCAACATACTAAACGATCGGGTGCTATGCTAATGGAATGGGTCATGTCAATCAGATCATTCAACTAATGATGTGATCTCGTTAATCAAATAACAACTCTTTGTTCATGGCTAGGAAACATAACCATCTTTGATTAATGAGCTAGTCAAGTAGAGGCATACTAGTGACACTCTGTTTGTCTATGTATTCACACATGTATTGTGTTTCCAGTTAATACAATTCTAGCATGAATAATAAACATTTATCATGATATAAGGAAATAAATAATAACTTTATTATTGCCTCTAGGGCATATTTCCTTCAGTCTCCCACTTGCACTAGAGTCAATAATCTAGATTACAAAGTAATGATTCTAACACCCATGGAGTCTTGGTGCTGATCATGTTTTGCTCGTGGAAGAGGCTTAGTCAACGGGTCTGCAACATTCAGATCCGTATGTATCTTGCATATTTCTATGTCTCCCACCTGGACCAAATCCCGGATGGAGTTGAAGCGTCTTTTGATGTGTTTGGTTCTTTTGTGAAATCTGGATTCCTTTGCCAAGGCAATTGCACCAGTATTGTCACAAAAGATTTTCATTGGACCCGATACGCTAGGTACAACACCTAGATCGGATATGAACTCCTTCATCCAGACTCCTTCATTAGCTGCTTCCGAAGCGGCTATGTACTTAGCTTCACATGTAGATCCCGCCACGACGCTTTGTTTAGAACTGCACCAACTGACAGCTCCACCGTTTAATGTAAATACGTATCCGGTTTGCGATTTAGAATCGTCCGGATTAGTGTCAAAGCTTGCATCGACGTAACCGTTTACGACGAGCTCTTTGTCACCTCCATAAATGAGAAACATATCCTTAGTCCTTCTCAAGTACTTAAGGATATTCTTGACCGCTGTCCAGTGATCCACTCCTGGATTACTTTGGTACCTGCCTGCTAAACTTACAGCAAGGCACACATCAGGTCTGGTACACAGCATTGCATACATGATAGAGCCTATGGCTGAAGCATAGGGAACATTTTTCATTTTCTCTCTATCTTCTGCGGTGGTCGGGCATTGAGTCTTACTCAACTTCACACCTTGTGCCACAGGCAAGAACCCTTTCTTTGCCTGATCCATTTTGAACTTTTTCAAAACTTTGTCAAGGTATGTGCTTTGTGAAAGTCCTATTAAGCGTCTTGATCTATCTCTATAGATCTTAATGCCCAATATGTAAGCAGCTTCACCGAGGTCTTTCATTGAAAAACTCTTATTCAAGTATCCCTTTATGCTATCCAGAAATTCTATATCATTTCCGATCAGCAATATGTCATCCACATATAATATCAGAAATGCTACAGAGCTCCCACTCACCTTTTTGTAAATACAGGCTTCTCCAAAAGTCTGTATAAAACCAAATGCTTTGATCACACTATCAAAGCGTTTATTCCAACTCCGAGAGGCTTGCACCAGTCCATAAATGGATCGCTGGAGCTTGCACACTTTGTTAGCTCCCTTTGGATCGACAAAACCTTCTGGTTGCATCATATACAACTCTTCTTCCAGAAATCCATTCAGGAATGCAGTTTCGACATCCATTTGCCAAATTTCATAATCATAAAATGCGGCAACTGCTAACATGATTCGGACAGACTTAAGCATCGCTACGGGTGAGAAAGTCTCATCGTAGTCAATCCCTTGAACTTGTCAAAAACCTTTTGCAACAAGTCGAGCTTTATAGACAGTAACATTACCATCAGCGTCAGTCTTCTTCTTAAAAATCCATTTATTCTCAATTGCTTGCCGATCATCGGGCAAGTCAACCAAAGTCCACTCTTTGTTCTCATACATGGATCCCATCTCAGATTTCATGGCCTCAAGCCACTTTGCGGAATCTGGGCTCACCATCGCTTCTTCATAGTTCGTAGGTTCATCATGGTCTAGTAACATGACTTCCAAAATAGGATTACCGTACCACTCTGGTGCGGATCTTACTCTGGTTGATCTACGAAGTTCAGTAGAAACTTGATCTGAAGTTTCATGATCATTATCATTAGCTTCCTCCCTATTTGATGTAGGTGTCACAGAAACAGATTTCTGTGATGTACTACTTCTCACTAAGGGAGTAGATACTGTTATCTCATCAAGTTCTACTTTCCTCCCACTCACTTCTTTCGAGAGAAACTCCTTCTCTAGAAAGTTTCCGACTTTAGCAACAAAAAATTTGCCTTCGGATCTGTGATAGAAGGTATACCCAATAGTCTCCTTTGGGTATCCTATGAAGACACATTTTTCCGATTTGGGTTCGAGCTTATCAGGTTGAAGCTTTTTCACATAAGCATCGCAGCCCCAAACTTTAAGAAACAACAACTTTGGTTTCTTGCCAAACCACAGTTCATAAGGCGTCGTCTCAACGGATTTTGATGGTGCCCTATTTAACGTGAATGCGGTCGTCTCTAAAGCATAACCCCAAAAAGATAGCGGTAAATCGGTAAGAGACATCATAGATCGCACCATATCCAGTAAAGTACGATTACGACGTTCGGACACACCATTACGTTGTGGTGTTCCGGGTGGCGTGAGTTGTGAAACTATTCCGCATTGTTTCAAATGTAGACCAAACTCGTAACTCAAATATTCTCCTCCACGATCAGATCGTAGAAACTTTATTTTCTTGTTACGATGATTTTCCACTTCACTCTGAAATTCTTTGAACTTTTCAAATGTTTCAGACTTGTGTTTCATTAAGTAGATATACCCATATCTGCTTAAATCATCAGTGAAGGTGAGAAAATAGCGATATCCGCCACGAGCCTCAACATTCATTGGACCACATACATCAGTATGTATGATTTCCAATAAATCTGTTGCTCTCTCCATAGTACCGGAGAATGGTGTTTTAGTCATCTTGCCCATAAGGCACGGTTCGCAAGTGCCAAGTGATTCATAATCAAGTGACTCCAAAAGTCCATCAGTATGGAGTTTCTTCATGCGTTTTACACCGATATGACCTAAACGGCAGTGCCACAAATAAGTTGCACTATCATTATCAACTCTGCATCTTTTGGCTTCAACATTATGAATATGTGTATCACTACTATCGAGATTAAGTAAGAACAAACCATTCTTTAATGGTGCATGACCATAAAAGATATTACTCATATAAATAGAACAACCATTATTCTCTGATTTAAATGAATAACCGTCTCGCATCAAACAAGATCCAGATATAATGTTCATGCTCAACGCTGGTACTAAATAACAATTATTTAGATCTAATATTAATCCCGAAGGTAGATGTAGAGGTAGCGTGCCGACCGCGATCACATCGACTTTGGAACCATTTCCCACGCGCATCGTCACCTCGTCCTTAGCCAATCTTCGCTTAATCCGTAGCCCCTGTTTTGAGTTGCAAATATTAGCAACAGAACTAGTATCAAATACCCAGGTGCTACTGCGAGAATTAGTAAGGTACACATCAATAACATGTATATCATATATACCTTTATTAACCTTGCCATCCTTCTTATCCGCCAAATACTTGGGGCAGTTCCGCTTCCAGTGACCAGTCTACTTGCAATAGAAGCACTCAGTTTCAGGCTTAGGTCCAGACTTGGGTTTCTTCTCTTGATTAGCAACTTGCTTGCTGTTCTTTTTGAAGTTCCCCTTTTTCTTCCCTTTGCCCTTTTTCTTGAAACTAGTGGTTTTGTTAACCATCAACACTTGATGCTCCTTTTTGATTTCTACCTCCGCGGCTTTCAGCATCGCGAAGAGCTCGGGCATAGTTTTGGTCATCCCTTGCATATTATAGTTCATCACGAAGCTCTTGTAGCTTGGTGGCAGTGATTGGAGAATTCGGTCAATGATGCAATCATCCGGAAGATTAACTCCCAGTTGAATCAAGTGATTGTTATACCCAGACATTCTGAGTATATGCTCACCGACAGAACCGTTCTCCTCCATTTTACAGCTATAGAACTTATTGGAGACTTCATATCTCTTAATCCGGGCATTTGCTTGAAATATTAACTTCAACTCCTGGAACATCTCATATGCTCCATGGTGTTCAAAACGTCGTTGAAGTCCCGGTTCTAAGCCGTAAAGCATGGCACACTGAACTATAGAGTAGTCATCAGCTTTGCTTTGCCAGACGTTCACAACATCTGGCGTAGCTCTTGCACCAGGCCTGGCACCCATCGGTGCTTCCAGGACGTAATTCTTCTATGCAGCAATGAGGATAATCCTCAAGTTACGGACCCAGTCCGTGTAATTGCTACCATCATCTTTCAACTTTGCTTTCTCAAGGAACGCATTAAAATTCAACGGAACAACAGCACGAGCCATCTATCTACACAACATAGACAAGCAAGATACTATCAGGTACTAAGTTCATGATAAATTTAAGTTCAATTAATCATATTACTTAAGAACTCCCACTTAGATAGACATCCCTCTAATCCTCTAAGTGATCACGTGATCCAAATCAACTAAACCATGTCCGATCATCACGTGAGATGGAGTAGTTTCAATGGTGAACATCACTATGTTGATCATATCTACTATATGATTCACGCTCGACCTTTCGGTCTCCGTGTTCCGAGGCCATATCTGTTATATGCTAGGCTCGTCAAGTTAAACCTGAGTATTCTGCGTGTGCAACTGTTTTGCACCCGTTGTATTTGAACGTAGAGCCTATCACACCCGATCATCACGTGGTGTCTTAGCACGAAGAACTTTCGCAACGGTGCATACTCAGGGAGAACACTTCTTGATAATTTAGTGAGAGATCATCTTATAATGCTACCATCAATCAAAGCAAGATAAGATGCATAAAAGGATAAACATCACATGCAATCAATATAAGTGATATGATATGGCCATCATCATCTTGTGCTTGTGATCTCCATCTTTGAAGCACCGTCATGATCACCATCGTCACCGGCGCGACACCTTGATCTCCATCGTAGCATCGTTGTCGTCTTGCCAATCTTATGCTTCCACGACTATCACTACCGCTTAGTAATAAAGTAAAGCATTACATCGCGATTGCATTGCATACAATAAAGCGACAACCATATGGCTCCTGCCAGTTGCCGATAACTCAGTTACAAAACATGATCATCTCATACAATAAAATTTAGCACCATGTCTTGACCATATCACATCACAACATGCCCTGCAAAAACAAGTTAGACGTCCTCTACTTTGTTGTTGCAAGTTTTACGTGGCTGCTACGGGCTTAAGCAAGAACTCATCTTACCTACGCATCAAAACCACAACGATAGTTTGTCAAATAGACTCCGTTTTAACCTTCTCAAGGACCGGGCGTAGCCACACTCGGTTCAACTAAAGTTGGAGAGACAGTCTTCCGCAAGCCATCTATGTGCAAAGCACGTCGAGGGAACCGGTCTCGCGTAAGCGTACGCGTAAGGTTGGTCCGGATCGTCTCGTCCAACAATACCGCTGAACCAAAGTATGACATGCTGGTAGGCAGTATGACTTGTATCGCCCACAACTCACTTGTGTTCTACTCGTGCAAATAACATCAAACCATAAAACCTAGGCTCGGATGCCACTGTTGGGGAACGTAGTAATTTCAAAAAAATTCCTACGCACACGCAAGATCATGGTGATGCATAGCAACGAGAGGGGAGAGTGTTGTCTACGTACCCTCGTAGACCGAAGCGGAAGCGTTGACACAACGTAGAGGAAGTAGTCGTACGTTCTCCTCGCGATCCAACCGATCACAGCACCGTTACTCCGGCACCTCCGAGTTCTTGGCACACGTTCAGCTCGATGACGATCCCCGGGCTCCGATCCAGCAAAGCGTCGAGGAAGAGTTCCGTCAGCACGATGGCGTGGTGACGATCTTGATGTGTTACCGGCGCAGGGCTTCGCCTAAGCACTGCAACGATATGATCGAGGTGGAATTTGGTGGAAGGGGGCACCGCACACGGCTAAGGAAAGATCTCAATGATCAATTGTGTGTCTCTGGGGTGCCCCCTGCCCCCGTATATAAAGGAGCCAAGGGGGAGGGGCTGGCCGGCCAAGCCTGGCGCGCCAGAGAGTCCTACTCCCTCTAGGAGTAGGATTCCCCTCCCCAATCCTAGTTGGACTAGGATTCTCCAAGGGGGAGAGAGAGAGAGAGGGGGCGCCCACCTCTCCTAGTCCTAATAGGACTAGGGGAAGGGCGGAGGCGCGCAGCCCATGAGGGCAGCCCTCTCACCTCTCCTCCAAGGCCCATGTTGGCCCATTATGCCCCCGGGGGGTTCCGGTAACCCTCCCGGTATTCCGGTAAAATCCTGATTTCACCTGGAATGCATCCGATGTCCAAACATAGGCTTCCAATATATAATTCTTTATGTCTCGACCATTTCGAGACTCCTCGTCATGTCCGTGATCACATCCAGGACTCCAAACTCCTTCGGTACATCAAAATGCATAAACTCATAATAACTGTCATCGTAACGTTAAGCGTGCGGACCCTGCGGTTCGAGAACAATGTAGACATGACCGAGACACGTCTCCGGTCAATAACCAATAGCGGGACCTGGATGCCCATATTGGCTCCTACATATTCTACGAAGATCTTTATCGGCCAGACCGCATAACAACATACGTTGTTCCCTTTGTCATCGGTATGTTACTTGCCCGAGATTCGATCGTCGGTATCCAATACCTAGTTCAATCTCGTTACCGGCAAGTCTCTTTACTCGTTCTGTAATACATCATCTCGCAACTAACTCATTGGTTGCAATGCTTGCAAGGCTTTATGTGATGTGCATTACCGAGAAGGCCCTGAGATACCTCTCCGACAATCGGAGTGACAAATCCTAATCTCGAAATACGCCAACCCAATATGTACCTTCGGAGACACCTGTAGAGCACCTTTATAATCACCCAGTTACGTTGTGACGTTTGGCAGCACACAAAGTGTTCCTACGGTAAACGGGAGTTGCATAATCTCATAGTTAAAGGAACATGTATAAGTCATGGATAAAAGCAATAGCAACATACTAAACGATCGGGTGCTATGCTAATGGAATGGGTCATGTCAATCAGATCATTCAACTAATGATGTGATCTCGTTAATCAAATAACAACTCTTTGTTCATGGCTAGGAAACATAACCATCTTTGATTAATGAGCTAGTCAAGTAGAGGCATACTAGTGACACTCTGTTTGTCTATGTATTCACACATGTATTATGTTTCCAGTTAATACAATTCTAGCATGAATAATAAACATTTATCATGATATAAGGAAATAAATAATAACTTTATTATTGCCTCTAGGGCATATTTCCTTCATTTCCGTGCCAGCCAGGCATCTTCGATGTTACAGAATTTTGACACTAGATCGGATAGCTCCGGAAGTGTTTGAACGCAGCAACGGATGAGGGCGTTCGACAAGCATGTATCCTTGCATCCGTGCTGGAAGGCTGCTATTATATCGGAGTCCTGGTTGTTCGGTATGTCATCTTTGACACACGAAAACCTGTCTCAGAATTGCTTGATCGATTTGTCAGGTAGTTGTTGCACGTAGGTCAGATCCCAGACATAGGTAGGACCCGAATTATTAGGATGATACTCGACATGGGAGGTGGGTGGGAGAGTGATTTTGGTCTCTATGGACCGTGGGCTTGACGCCCTAACGTTTTCAGCCCGTGAATATTGTGCAGCTGCCGGATTGGCTGAGTTGATTTGAAGATCAGACTCTCCGGTTGTTTCTGGTCGGCTACTGTCAGAATCACTTTCCAGGAAGTACCTCGGCCCTTCGCCCTCTACAGGGAATTCGGCTAGGGCAGAAAAGACGTCATGGATCGCTTCTTGCTCATGATGGAGAAGTGCATCTCTGTGATGGGGGTTTCGTGCACGGGAATCGTGCCTTGGAGGTTGGGGTCGTTGACCGACGAACCTATTGATACTTTGTTGATCCTTATAGCGGAACACTCAATGAAAGCACCAGTGTCGGTGTGAAATCTGGCAGACCACGAGGTAGGGGGTCCCGAGCTGTGGATCTGGAATCGGTGGTAATAGGAGATGGTGTTTACCCAAGTTCAGTCCCTCTTGATGGAGGTAAAACCCTATGTCCTACTCTTGTTTATATTGATGGAGATGTATCGAGTACAAGCTTGATCTACCACTACTAGGGAAAACCTTATACACAGAGGTATAGCAGTAGCGCTGGTCAAAACAAAGCGCTACTGCTACTTAGTAGTAGCGTTTGTCACAAAAGCTTGCTACAACTATAATTGTAGCAGTAGCGCGTTTGTTGTCGGTGTCAAAACCGGCGGATCTCGGGTAGGGGGTCCCGAACTGTGCGTCTAAGGTCGATAGTAACAGGAGACGGGGGACATTATGTTTACCCAGGTTCGGTCCCACTTGATGGAGGTAATACCCTACTTCCTGCTTGATTGATCTTGATGAATACGAGGATTACAAGAGTTGATCTACACGAGATCGTAATGGCTAAACCCTAGATGTCTAGCATGTATGATTGTGATTGCCCCTACGGACTAAACCCTCCGGTTTATATAGACACCGGAGGGGCCTAGGGTTGTACAGAGTCGGTTTACAGAGGAAGGAAACATCATATCCAAACGCCAAGCTTGCCTTCTACACCAAGGAGACTCCCATCCGAACACTGGAGGAAGTCTTCTGTCTTGTATCCTCACGGCCCATTAGTCCGGCCCACGTCACATAGCCCGGACGCCCGTGGACCCCTTAATCCTGGACTCCCTCAGTGGACCCCAAACCAGGCTTCAATGACGGTGTGTCCGGCGTGCTGATTGTCTTCGGCATTGCAAGGCGGGCTCCTCCTCCGATTACTTCAAAGCACCTAACCCAAAGAGCTATACTCGGCTTGTGATTTAATACCATACCCTTTGGCTTCTGTGCCTCCATCGCTCCTGCCTCCACGTGTCGAGCGAATACAAAAGGTCAGGGTAATTTTTGCACATAACACCCTGGCCATGTAAGAAAGGCTTCTATTTAAAGGGATTGGATCTCAGATCCCATTCCACACCAAGCAGAAAACCCTTAGAGCTTGCCAGGGGGAACCATTCAACACATCGCTAGCGCCCCGAGTTCTTCCTCCCGCCCTCATGGCTCCGAAAAAGGCAATTGGGAGAGATGTTCTGTATCCCACGATCAGTTGGTTAAGCTTCAAACGCAGGGATTCCTTCCCCCCGTGGATCTAGTCCCCGTCCGGGCAGGATTAACCTCCTTTACAGGCGAAGCTCTGGCGGAAAATTTCCCTAATCCAACCAGAGGGGAGCGAGTGTGCTTCTTATCCTTCTTAATAAGAGGCGTCGGGTTTCCAATCCACCCCTTCCTCTGAGGTCTTCTGGAGTACTACGGCCTCCAGCTGCACAACTTCACCCCTACCTCCATCCTGCATATCGCGGGTTTTGTCGCTCTTTGCGAGCTATTCCTGGGCTGTGAGGCCCACTTTGAGTTATGGAGGAAACTTTTCTGCCTCATCCCTCATACCCAAAAGGGATTTGTATTCAAGGTAGGCGGTGCCGAGGTATGGTGCATAGCCAGAACCGGATACCTGTCTGAAACGCCAAAGAAGGCGTCCGAAGAGTGGCCCTCAGAGTGGTTCTATATCGAAGACGTCGCTCTCCCTGACCCAGGTCGAATGGGTCTTCCCGAATTTACCAGTGCCCCATTAAAGAAGCGCCACAGCTGGCGCCCTCGGAGCCTCGAGGAGGAGGATGGTGCGGAAGTCCGACAATTAATGGGAAAGATAAGGACACTCGCCTAATCCGGATTATCAATAATCAAGGTAATGGCCACTTCCATAGTGCGAGGTGTTCGCCGCTCCAATTCAGGGGGCTCCCTATCTGGCACTACAATGGGGAACATGATGCCTCACGCTCCGGACGAAAGGGTCTGGATTCCCTCACCGCCTTGGCCGCAATATTGGTCGATCTATATAAAGGGGAGAAAGTGGAGTTCACTCGTCTTACGCGCCGAGAGGGATTTTCCAATCCTCCTAGCTGGGTGAGTTTTAATCCCACCACTTTACTCAATCCTCTCCCTGAGTCATGTTTAATTGACATTAACCCGTCCTTTTGTAATAGGAATGGCGGAAGGTTATCGCGGGGATCTATAGCCCCGCTCCACAGCCAGAGGACCATAACCGGGACCTTGACACCGGATTCGAAGAGGATCCGGACATATTTGTAGAGCTTGAGGAGGGAGTATTCTACCAGGCGAGCTATGATGGCACAGAAGTGGCCATAATGGCCAACTATCCCGGCCTCCTTCCTACCTCACATGTAAGTAATCAGGAGACATCTCCTCTGAAAGAGCTTCCTCATTATGCCTCACCCACTGCACTGTCTCTGCTCCAAAGGGGAGGCGCTCGGTGCGCCATGCTGCACCTGAGGCGTCTCATAAGAGAGCGGCGCTCGCGCCGGGCAAGTCTTCGAAGAGGAAGGAAAATGACAACATGGTCGAACCTTCATCAAAGAGGTGTGGCTTTTTAAATATGCCCCCTGGCAGTTACATCAAACTGCGACATCATCCGCTGTGTCTTATCAAGAAGAGCGTTCGCCGGACTATGTCCGGGGATCCTGCCAGTCGCGCCTCCACCAGCCAGGTCCCGAACAATGCCTTAAGGACGGAGGCTGATACGGGAGTGATGTCGGATTGTCCTTTTGCAGAGGATTCAGATGATGTATCCGTCACGAACTCTAAAGTGGAAAGCGTGAATCATCGGCACCGGAGGGCCGCTCTTCACGGCCCGGCTTTACAAAAGAGGCATTCAATGCCTTCAGCTCGGATGATGCATACATCCGAGCTACTCGGGATGGGCTTGCCAGAGCCACAGACCAGCATTTGAAAGATATGCGAGTAAGTACGCATTGTACAGATCTTGTAATCATATACCAGTAGCCCCCAAGACTTGAAGCAGTTGATAAAACTGATTTAAGGATCATTGTACAGTCATGCACTCACGGAGAAAAACAACCTATTGTCTCAAGAGCTGGAAAAGTGTCGGACCCAGCAAGCTACGGTTACCGCCGAACTGGAGAAATCCAAGGAGGCACTGCCTGGTAATGTTCCCCTCCATCCATAAAAATATAATCATATACCAGTAATGTTAATACTGTTGTATTTCCCATGGCAGGATCGTTAGATCAATTGAAAGAGGAACTGGAGCCCGCGCAGGCGGGTAAACAACGGGCCGAAAAGCAACTGGCCGCTGGCAAACATGTGTTGACACACACCAGGGATGATAAGAACAAGCTGCAGGATTCCAACATCCTGGTGGGTGAAGAGCTAAAAGACGTACGAGCCCAGCTGCTAACGCCGTAAAGGAAAATAGGAGGCTGCAAGGCAGCATATTCAGTATGCCTTTGAACTTACCTTCATGTAATTCAGCGAAGAAATGAGCTGACAGATTTATGTCTACAGGTATGCTGACTAGCCGTCCTGACGAGGAAATGTCCGGATCTCAAGGCGATCTGCTGCAAGAGCTGTCCCAACTGCACGAGCGAGCTCGGCAAGCAATGCGGAGCGTTTCCAAGGCTTTGTGGCCATCCGCCTCCCCTCTAGGAAGTATGGAGGAACTTGTGAAACTATTCCAAGGAGCTCGGCGGCGCTTTCGATTATGGAAGATATCAGCCTGCCGAGAAGGTGTGCGAGAGGCCTGGGCCATGGTAAAAACACCGTACACCAAGATTGATCTGAATCATATGGCCTGGGTCGGGCCTCGGGGGTCAGATGGACAAGAAATTCTAGTTAGTTTGGTATATGACCAAGTAAAGATAGCCGCCAAGTTTTCCCAATAGGATAGTAAGCTAGACAGCATGTTAGACGGCATAGAGGAAGAATTTTTTGAGTCCAAGTGACTATGTACTTCAATTGACAAATTTGTCCCTAGCCAGATTGTAAAACGATTTTCATGGCAGACCTTTTCGCTTCGACTTCTGGACCTGAAGGTGCAGAGTGTTTTCGAATACCAGAGTGGCAATATAGACCGGGGTATGCGTGGAAACCAGGCGTAGGGGTCATAGTTGCTTGAACATACAAGTTGTATCTGGCTAGCTATGTTATATTACTTGTTGATTGTAAGAAACATCTTCCAGGGAGAATAGTTCCGTTAAGGGTTCCTTTCCCTAGGTAAACATGTGTTAGTATGCATGTCCGAACTGTGATTGAAAAATCACAGTATACGTAACATCTGGTGGTTCACAATGTAATTAGGGATAACATCTTTAGTCCACCGACCGAATATTCCCTTAAGAATGCTAGCTTTCGGCTTCACCCAGTTTGAGGTACAAGCCCGGATGACCCGTCTGTAACAATCGTAGAGGTGCTCCCTTTATGCCCTAGCCGAACAAACAGGAACGTAGGGCATAAGCATAGGAGCCAGGCAACCCAGCTTGGCCAAAACTTGAGTCATAACGGTGCATATAATGGCGAAGAAAAGGTACATATGAGGAAAGGACACATATGTGGTGAGCTTGATGCTTGTAAAATAATAATAAGCTTCTGTAAAAGAAGCCCCGGGTATTATGGGCATATATATTTAATGATGTGTACGCCATAGGTGTGCGGTTTGGCCGCACAAGAGCTATAGAGCTAGAGAAAAAGTTAAAGAGAGAAAAACTGGAAGCAAAGGGAGAAGAAGACGAATGAAGAGTCCATCTCTAGGCATAGAATCTTCAGAGTTTGACAGTGTTCCATGGGTTCGGCTCTAAGCGATTGTCCGATGCATCACGCACGCGGTACGCTCCTCCAGTGAGAACTTCATCTATGATGAAGGGACCCTCCCACTTGGGCTTGAGTTTGTCATTTTTCTTTTCTGGCAAGCGTAGAACGAGTTCACCAACATTATAAGTCTTGGCCCACACTTCTCTGCTTTGGTATCTGCGAGCCTGTTGTTGATAGAATGCATAACAGGCTTTTGCAATGTCGCGCTCCTCCTCCAGGGCATCTAGACTGTCCTACCGATCAAGCTCGGCCTCTCTCTCTTCGTACATGCACACTCGAGGTGAGTCATGAATGATGTCGCAGGGTAAAACGGCCTCTGCGCCGTACACCATGAAGAATGATGTGTATCGGGTAGTGCGATTGGGCGTGGTCCGCAGCCCCCAGAGTATGGAGTCGAGCTCCTCAACCCAGTGCTTGTCTGATTCTTTCAAAGACCGCACTAGTCTAGGATTGATGCCGCTGATGATAAGACCATTAGCTCGTTGGACTTGACCGTTTATTTGTGGGTGATAGACGGAGGCGTAATCGAGCTTAATGCCCAGGTTTTCACTTCATCGACTGTAAAGTTGGAGCCGTTATCGGTGATGATGCTGTGTGGGACACCATAACGGTGCATGACACCGGATATAAAGTCTATCACTGGTTCGGCTTCGGCCGTTTTACTGGTTTGGCCTCTATCCAGTTGGTGAATTTATCTACCATGACCAGCAAATATTTTTTTCTTATGGCTTCCTCCTTTAAGGGGTCCGACCATATTAAGCCCCCAGACCGCAAAGGCCCAGTAATGGGGATTGTTTGTAGAGCGATAGGCGGCATATGGCTTTGATTGGCGAAAAGCTGGCATCCGACACAATGTTGGACAAGGTCCTGTGCATCTGCTCGGGCCGTCGGCCAAAAGAAACATGTACGGAAGGCTTTACTTACAAGGGCCCGAGCCGCGGCGTGGTGACCGTCGAGATCAGCATGGATTTCGGCCAGGAGCTGTCGTCCCTCTTCTTCGGAGATACATCTTTGAAGGACTCCGGTAGCGCTTTTCTTGTAGAGCTCTCCATCATCGACCTTGTAGGCTTTCGAGTGCCGAACAATGTAGCGAGCCTCATTCTGATCCTCAGGGAGCTCTCGCCTATTAAGGTAGGCCAAGAAGGGTCGGTCCATGGGGAAATTACTGCCATTATTAGATGGGTCGATGGTGTTATTTCGGTGTCTGAGCCCCCGATGATATTGGTATTGTGCTCGGAATCTGGGGGTATAATCGGATCTTGACTGGTGTTGCTGCTCTCGCCCTACCACACCATGGATGGCTTGAAGAGCCTTTCCAGAAAGATGTTAGGCGGGACGGGGTGTGGGGACCCCGACTCATAAGTCGTGGTCGCCGAATGTACGTGTACAGTGATCCCAGAGATCAATGCTCACTGAACACACAGAAGCTGGATAACAAGAGGCTTACATCCATACATACCGTCTTACACAAATTATGACCATTATGGTAAAGTCTTACATAGATAAAGCCACAAGGGCTGAATACCAAATAAACTCAAGCAGCACAAATCTTTGTCGATAAGTAGAACTCATGCCATCTGCCGTAACGCTATAGGCATTCTGACTGGGAAGCATCCTAGTTCGCATGTTCATCTCCAAAGAACTCTTCTTCGAACTCTTGTTCTTCCATGCCTGGCCAATTAAATAACCAGTGGCAAGCCAATGAGTACTTTGAATGTACTCACAAGCAACCCATGATTGGAACAAGGCACAATAATGCAATGATATAGCACTAAGTAGGTAGTTTGCAGAAAGCTAGTTTTGAGTGCAATGACATGATCTATCAACATGTAAAGTATGCATCATGAGAGTACAGATATCCGTATGAACAAGTTACAGATATCAACATAAGCGGAGTTGGACACCAATCCAACTTGATCATCGTGTCAAGCCATCTGACTTAACCCAAATAGTTTTATCAACACACACACACAGTTTGTAAAACTCTAGACGTAGTTTAAGCAGCACCACCCAATTGTCCTTGACCATGGACATGGCTATTCGAATAGTTTTACACTCTGCAGAGGTTGCACACTTTACCCACAAGATCCGGGGAACTTCTGTGTCATCCATGACCCGCGGTACCTCAAGTACCCGGGGTAAGCACCCGATCACTATCTTTCCCTAGACGACACTAACATAGAGTCCACTCGATTGGTAGTAACCCCCGTGCACAACATTTCACATCTTAAAATTGTGGAGCCTCGCTCCCGCATTCATCACATACCACAAGCACGGGGTACCAACGGTGTGTCCGGTGCCCTATGAAAACAGTCATGGCCGCCCTACCTGGCACGACCCCATCCCGAGAGAGCGCAACAACGACTCTCTCGTCACTAGTAATGTGGGCTCCAAGCTAGTATCGGCCTAGGTAATCGATAATGCCCTTTCCCATATAAGGGTAGAGTGGTTGCGCATGTAAGGTTGGGACAGTCGACAAATCTTAAATCTAATCCGTTTTTGAAAACAACACACACACTTGCCTCGGTACACCACTTCGTCATCAAGTGGTTACCCATATCATTATATCCCTCGGGCATAAGTGGCACCCGACGGGGTTTTCGAAAAAGTCTTTTAAAAATACTCTGTCTCCATCACCATGCATATACCCGTCCCATTTGCGTAGCATCTACTTTAGCATCCTATCTACTCCCACCTGCATAACCCTCATAGGAAGGTAGGGTCATGCACAATGCAAGTATCAATAAGGAGGAAATGAAGGCAACCCACCAAAGTGGCTACCATCTCATCATGATTCCGATGCAACAATAATAAAGTGCTATATGAAATGCATAAAAAGGGTTTCATAGACATGGTCAAAGGGTTGCTTGCCTGGCTCAACAAAGTCTTATGGGTCTTCAAAGTCTTCTGGTCCAACTCCTTCGTCAGAAAAGCAATCTATCGTCGCAAAATAATAACGAGAAAAATAAGGCAATAATAAAACAGAAAAACCAAGGTGCTCAGAAAAATGTCAACTCATTTTTGTTAAATACTAGGGTGAAAACTAAGAAGGGGGAAATTCCTAGTTTTGGACTTGGAGTAGCAAAATAGATGAAATGGATTTTCAGAGGGGTTTAAATATATTCAAATTTGATGTACATAAAAGTTGGTTGGACATGAATGAAAGTTATACCATTAAATAGGTGGGATTTTTAGAAAAATATGGGAGTTTGAATTATTGCATTTGGATGAATATTTAATCCTGTGGAATTTTTACAAGTTTGACAGAAAAGAAAAAGGAGAAGGGCTCTGTGCCTCCTGGGCCAGAATAGGCGCAACACAGCAGGCCCAGCCAGAGAGGCGGCCTAGCACACTGGTGCACGCGCGCGAACCAGGTTGAACCCTGACGGGCAGGGCCCAGGCGTCAGCGAGAGAGAGAGGGGCGATGGAGAGGAGAGGCTGACAGGCGGGGCCCGCCTGTCATCCCTAACCCTGCAACAGAGGGCCGGCGAGCTCACCGGCGTCGATGCAGGTCACGGCAAGGTCGAGCGAGGGTACGGCTGGACTCAGCGTCGAGTCGCCGTTCGGGTGGAGGTGGTTGCGATCGCCGGGGTGGCCTGGTTCACCCGCGACGAGGTCACACGGTGGAGGAGCTTCGGGCGTCGATGGTTCTAGCCGTTTCCGACTGCAAAAGAAGCGGGGAAGAAAGGGGAAATGATCAGGGGTGCTCGGGGGTTCCAGATCGAGGCATGGGAGGAGCGGGGGAGGCATGTACCTCGTGAACTCCAGCGAGCCGAAGCGGCGGAGCTCGAGCTTGATCTCGAGCTCGGACGGCTCTAGAGAGGAACTGGGGGTGCAGGAGGATGATTTGGTGGTGCAGAGGGCGAGTGGTGAGGAGAGGAGAGCTCGGGGAGGTCTTATATATCCGGGCCAGGGCTTGTCGTGATCCCATGCGCCG
This sequence comes from Aegilops umbellulata, assembly GCA_032464435.1. Lineage (NCBI taxonomy): Eukaryota > Viridiplantae > Streptophyta > Magnoliopsida > Poales > Poaceae > Aegilops > Aegilops umbellulata. The sequence continues at coordinate 187,268,106 of CP136055.1, forward strand.
GCGAGGTCATTGTCGTTGCTGTGGCTCACGGGGGCGCGCGTGGGCGTGTCTGGGGTGCTCGTGGGGTTGGTCTAGGGCGAGGGGAGAGAAGAGAGGGAAAGCAGGGGCAGGGCACCGTGTGTGTGAGCGCGCTCACTGGTGCGCTCGGGTTGTCGGCACGCGTGCGAGCTGGAGTGAGAGGAGGGAGAGGGAGGAAGGGGACAGAGGCGTGGCGTGACGCAGACGTCGAGGCACATCGTCGGGCGCTCTGGGGAGGCCCGAGGTGGCTGGGAGTGGTTGGCAGGGGCGGATACAGTGCCTGGCCGCACTGTAGCATGCTCTAGAGCATGCAAATGGCATGCCATGGCATTTTTTTAGGCCAGGTGGGCGCGGCCAAATATGTCTGGTGGCTCTAGGGTGTAGTAAAGAAAGGGGAGGGGCTTTGGATGCCCTGGGTGGCCACTGGAGTGAGGAGGGAGGTTGAGGGAGAGAGGGAAATGGGTTGTCCAGAGAGAGAAAGTGGGGTTTTACCCCTCCAATAATTGATCTGTGGATTTGCCATTGTTACTAGAGCTGCAAGGGGACTAGGAGGGGCTGTGGTAAAACTTTGAGCCCATGGAGATTAGTGGAAGGGGTCAGAATGGTGTTTTTGGAAATGTGGCAGAAGGTGTTTGTTGCTTGTTTGGGTAAGCAAATGAACTCCATTTGGCATAAGACTCCACAGGGTGAAATGGCACATATAATTAGGGCCTTCCACCAAATTTGAGCTCATTTGGGCAAAGTTGCCAATGCAACTTTGCTAGACCCTAGAAATCAACAGAAATGCATTCACCAAGATCTAGTCATGCAAAACCATTCCCCTTGATGCACCACTTGGTGTAGTCTCATCATTTGGGCTTTTGAGAATGACCGCAAAGTTTGGTGTCATTTGGAATAAGTTGGCAATGTAGAGTTGTTCAAACTTGGTTCTGGACAGAGAGGGTTTTGGGGAACTTTTGTGAACCAAAACAGTTTGGATTGAGCTGAAACTGTGCAATATCATCATATTATGCATATGTGACTTGCTAGAATTTTCCTGGATTTATTGGAAAATATTTCTTGTAGAAATATTTCAAATCCTTGAAATGGGCAGAAATGGTTTTGGGAGGTTTTGTCCAATATTTTGATCACGACCGTGTGTTGAAACTGATATGTATGGAATATATATGTCCACTGAGTTTCCCTGACTTTTCTCAAATATTTGTGAATCTTTTAAATAATTTTAACCTATTAAAGACCATTTCTGGCCTAAAGAAAAAGCTTTTAAATAAAATAGGACAATTACTTTTAAAATTGTATTTTTGTGGTTTATGGGCGTCCTATATATAATAGGTTTCAAATATACTCTTTGAAATATTTTTCATACCCCAAATCAAGTACTTGCAGTGCAAACCTCAATTCAGGGGTTTTTGGAAAACTAATTTTTGAAATTACTATTTGGCCAAATTATTTTTGTAAGAAAATTTTATTCTGTTCTATACACATGGCATGATCATTGGACGAAGTTTGAGGCAAGGATATGAAGTATATAAGGTGGAGTTGTGTTGACTTTAAAGAGCACTTGAAAATCACAGAGAGAAAACCAACTCCAAATAAAAAGCCAAATAATGCAAAAGTTTTTGTTGATCCAAATTTTCATGCTTTATTAATGCAAATGACATGTTACAAAATGCAGGGTGTGACACGGGGTCACGCTTGGTGCCAATGCAAGCAAGGACATCCGCCGCCTGATTACTTTCTCGAGCCACATGATGAAACTTGAGTCCCTCGAACCGAGCTGATATTTTGAGTATGGTGTTACGATAGGCCGCCATCTTAGGATCTTTGGCATCGAAGTCTCCATTTATTTGGGATATTGCGAGATTTGAATCCCCGCGCACCTCCAGGCGTTGTATGCCCATGGAGGTAGCCATCCAAAGACCGTGCAATAAGGCCTCTATTCGGCTGCATTGTTGGAGTCTGTGTATAATATTTGGAGTATGTACTGAACTGTGTCTCTAGTGGGGGACGTTAAGACAACGCCTGCTCCTAAGCCGGCCAGCATTTTAGAGCCATCGAAGTGCATGACCTAGTTGGAATATGTGTCGTACTCTTTAGAGAGTTCGGCCTCTGTCCATTCGGCGACGAAGTCGGCCAACACTTGGGAATTAATGGCTCGGCGTGGTTTCTATGTTACGTTGAATGGCAGGAGCTTGATGGCGCACTTGGCGATCTGACACGTAGCATCACGGTTGTTTATTATGTCATTGAGTGGTACTTCGGAAGCCACTGTGATGGAGCACCCTTGGAAGTAGTGTCTTAGCTTCCGGGATGCCATGAAGACCGCATATGCTATCTTTTGGTAATGAGGGTACTGGGATTTGCATGGTGTGAGGACAATCGACACGTAGTATATCGGTTTCTGAAGTGGGAATTTGTGCTCGTCCTCCTCTCGTTCAATGACGAGCACCGTGCTCACCACTTGGTGTGTTGCAGAGATGTATAATAACATATGTTCGTCGACGTTCGGCGCGGCCAGGATTGGGTTGCTTGCTAAAAGAGCCTTTATTTCTTCCAGTCCAGCCATTGTCGCATCCGTCCACTCGAAGTGGTCGGTGCGTCGGAGAAGGCGATAAAGTGGCAATGCTTTTTCTCCTAATCTGGAGATAAACCGGCTTAAGGCTGCCACGCATCCAGCTAATTTTTGGACCTGCTTAAGGTCTGTTGGTATAGCCAATTGTGATAAAGCTCGGATGTTGGCTGGATTTGCCTCAATTCCTATATTAGAAACGATGAAGCCCAGTTGTTTTCCAGCGGGAATGCCGAAAACACATTTTTCCGGATTGAGCTTGATGTCATATGAACGGAGGTTATCGAATGTGAGACGCAGGTCGTCTATTAATGACTCAACGTGCCTAGTTTTGATGACGACGTCATCCACATATGCTTCAACTGTCTTGCCGATTAGTTTCTCTAGGCATGTTTTAATCATGCGTTGGTAGGTGGCGTCAGCGTTTGTAAGCCCAAAGGCATAGTGTTGAAGCAGAAAGGCATGTATGGGGAGATGAATGCCGTTGCAGCCTGATCGGATTCCTTCATTTTGATTTGATGGTATCCGGAGTATGCATCGAGGAAACACAGTGAGTCGTGTCCTGAAGTAGCATCAATAATCTGATCGATGCGGGGGAGGGGGAAGGGATCCTTAGGGCAGGCCTTGTTGAGGTCTTTGAAGTCGACGCATAGGCGCCAGGATTTATCCTTCTTTGGCACCATCACCAGATTTGCTAGCCAGTCCAGGTGTTTTATTTCTCTGATGAATCCGGCCTCGATTAACTTGGCTAGCTCCTCCCCCATAGCTTGTCGTTTGGGTTTGGAAAAGTGTGGCAGTGTTTGCTTGACCGGCTTGTATCCCTTCAATATATTGAGGCTTTGTTCGGCCAACCTGTGTGGGATTCCTGGCATGTCAAAAGGGTGCCAGGCGAATATGTCCCAGTTCTCGCGCAGGAACGCTCATAGAGTGGCGGCGACCGTTGGGTCCAGCTGTGCCTCGATGGAAGCTGCCTTCTTGGGCTCCATCGGGTGGACTTGAAATTTGACTATTTCGTCTGCTGGCTTGAAAGAGGCGGATTTGGGCCGCTTATCAAGGATTACGTCGTCCCTATCCACCGTGGAGCATAGTGCGGTTAACTCTTCGGACGCGAGGGCCTCAGACAGTGCCTCGAGGGCCAGGGATGCGGTTTTGTTTTTGGCGCGGAGGGCTATGTCCGGGTCACTGGCGAGAGTGATAATACCATTGGGCCCTGGCATCTTGAGCTTCATATACCCGTAATGAGGTATAGCTTGAAAGCATGTGAATGCATCTCGCCCCAATAGGGCGTGATATCCACTGTTGAAAGGGGCCACTTGGAAGGTTTTCTCTTCGGACCGATAGTTCTCCGGCGTGCCGAATACTACGTCAAGTTTAATTTTCCCCGTGCATCACGCCTCCCGGCTGGGAATGATTCCTCGGAAGGTCGTATTACTTTGCTCGATGCGGCTCCTCTCTATTTACATTCTATTGAATGTGTCCTCGTAGATGAGGTTTAGCCCGCTGCCGCCATCCATGAGCACTTTAGTGAGCCGAAAGCCATCCACAATTGGATTAAGGACCAAGGCGGCAGGTGCCCGGACTGACCGGAATTTTGGTTTGTCACCGGCATTGAAAGTTATGGCCGTGTCCTTTCAGGGGTTTATTGCTGCGACTTGGCAGACTTCGGCGAGGTCGCGGAGTGCCCTCTTGCGCGGATTGTTCGAACTGGAAGTCTCGAAGACCATCAATACTCTGAGGTCGTCGTCCTCCGGGGGGCGTTGTTGTGAGGTATTTTTGGTGAGGATGTCCTCGCCGCTCTTGGCCACTTGCCAGAGTATCCAACAGGCTCTAAGGTTGTGGGTTGGTAGGTATCCAGTATCGTGTGTATTTTGCATGGCCTATCGAGCCATCCCTCCAGAACGGTTCTGTGTCTCATAGTGGGCTTAGTTTTCTTCACTATGGGGTTGGGTGCCCCGCGAGGGTGCATCCTTTTCGCATGCCAGAGGGGTTGAGTGGAGACCGGTGGTTCCCATCTAGTTGTTTGAGTTTTCTAGGCGCTTTCCACTGTGCAGTACTTCTGTACTGTGGTTGCCAAGTCAGCGAGGTGTAATACGCTACGTCGATTGATGGCGTTGAGGATTCCTTCATCCATGCAATTATTGCAGAATACTGCAATCGCGTCTTCGTCATGGCAATCTTTAATCTTGTCTTTGACAAGGAGGAATCAGGCCCAAAAGTGATGCACTATTTCCTGAGATTGTTGTCGTATGTACATGAGGTCGCATATATCCAGAGGACTAGAATTGCTTGGCGAATATTGCTTGTGGTGGGTGGGTGGCTTTAAATCCAAACCCTGACCCAATTTGGAGTCCGGAGTTTGAAGGATTCCCGAGCTCATTACTTCGGGCTCCAGGATGTTGAATGATTTTCCAGGCTCTACGCCCGATTCTAGGTTCGGAGGACCGGGAGTGTCATCCAGCAGACTGGTATCCGGCTCTTCGAGCTCGGAGATCCTAACACAACTCGTCTTCAATATAGGGGAAGAGTTGTTGTTTTGCTCCTCTACGACCGCTATCTGATGGGTGATCAGCGGAGATTTGATTTCACTCTGATCGGCTTTAAGCAAAATCTGATCATAGTCAGTAGCGACCCCCATGGTGGCGATGCAATCCATGAGTTCATTTAAAGATTACAACTCCGCCGGATCCATCCATTTGGAGTATTCGGAGTCAACGCGGAGACGATTTTTGATGACCTAAGAAGTCATCATCGGCTTAACGGCCGAACGGGCGATCATGGTAAAGTCACCCAGCCAGAGGGTTTGGCCTGAGGCCAGGGCTCCTTCGGAGGTGATACTGTCCTTGGTAACAAGGCAAGCCATCAATCTTGTCTTCGACGTCACAGCGGCACTCTCAATGAAAGCACCAATGTCGGTGTCAAAACCGGCGGATCTCGGGTAGGGGGTCCCAAACTGTGCGTCTAAGGTCGATGGTAACAGGAGACGGGGGACACGATGTTTACCCAGGTTCAAGCCCTCTTGATGGAGGTAATACCCTACTTCCTGCTTTACTGATCTTGATGAATACGAGGATTACAAGAGTTGATCTGCCACGAGATCGTAATGGCTAAACCCTAGATGTCTAGCCTATATGATTGTGATTGCCCCTACGAACTAAACCCTCCGGTTTATATAGACACCGGAGGGGCCTAGGGTTGTACAGAGTCGGTTTATAGAGGAAGGAATCATCATATCTGAACACCAAGCTTGCCTTCTACGCCAAGGAGAGTTCCATCCGGACACAGGAGGAAGTCTTTTGTCTTGTATCTTCACGGCCCATTAGTCTGGCCCACGTCACATAGCCCGGACGCCCGAGGACCCCTTAATCCCGGACTCCCTCATCTGCCCAAAAAAGCGCTACTACTATAATTCCCACACTGTTGGCGGTAGGCTAAGAATAGTAGTAGCGAGCCCGATGGAAACACGATTGCTAATTGCCTTGTAGCAACGTGTTTCTGTTGTAGAGCGCTACTGCTAAGAAAAAGAAAATAAGTAGATAAATAAGTAGAAAAGTAAATGAAAATGAAAGTAATAGGAAAAAGGAGAAATGAAAAAAATAAAAACAGAAGAAAAAGAAAAATAATGGAGAAAGGCATAGTAGTAGCGCTTGTTCTCACAAGGCGCTATAGCTACCTTAGCAGTAGCGCGTTTTACGTTCCCGCGCTATAGCTAAGTTCCTTAAATAAAAGGAAAAGGAAAAGGAAAATAAATAGCTACTTCATGTAGCAGTAGCGCATTTTGGTTGAAAGCGCTATAGTTGAATTAGCAGTAGCGTGTATTTCAAACCAGCGCTACTGCTAGTTTGGCTTAACCACTCGCGGGGTCAAAATTTTGCTAAGTCCTCCCCCCCCCTCTCCCCCCTATTCCCCCAACTCCTCTGTCGCCGCCGTCGATCAAGCACGCCCTCGACCTTACCGCTGCCGCCCGAGGCCGCCCTCGACCTCATCGCCGCCACCCGAACCCTCACCGCTGCCACCCAAGCCCGAGCGCACCCTCGCCGTCGACCGTAAGGCTTTCCCTCTCCTCTGCCTGCCCTCCTCTCTCTCTCTCTCTCTCTCTCTCTCTCTCTCTCTCTCTCTCTCTCTCTCTCTCTCTCTCTCTCTCTCTCTCTCTCTCTCTCTCTCTCTCTCTCTCTCTCTCTCTCTCTCTCTCTCTCTCTCTCTCTCTGGTAGGGCAATTCATATGTTGCTGCTTGATGATGTTCATATATATGAACCCTAGGTGTTCATATGAACCCTATATTTGTTTAGGGCAGTAGGCATTTTTTTAGCATTTAGGAAAAAACATGAGCAATTTTTTTAGGAAATTAGCTAGGGAAAATTTTGATGAAAATGCCTAAACAGTAATTTCATTTAGCTTTAAATTAATAGAGGCTATAAACAGGAAATAGTAGCATTTAGCTATAAAAAATTATTTGGACTATGGACCTGAATCTGGTCCAAATTTCATTCAAATGAAATTTGAATTATTTGGACTATGGACCTGAATATTTTTGAAGAAATTGGGTGTAGGTACTAAGGCCTTGCTGTGGAAATTGAAGTGGTCATGTTATATATTTTCATTGTAGTGGTTCGATTGTGCCCAAGTGCCCTTTTGTTGTTTCCAGGGAATGAAGCCAAGTGGCCTATGTTTTGCCGGAATGTTGATTCATTTCCGTTCCTGCAAATTTCAGGTGCTCGATTTGTCCACTTTTTATGTAACGCCCACGATGCGGCTATATCTCTCACGTGTCGAGGCACGACTTAGAGGCATAACCGCATTGTGGTTTTGTCGCAAGAAGGGTCATCTTCACACAATCCCATGTAATGAACAAGAAAGGGATAAAGAGGGTTGGCTTACAATCGCCACTTCACACAATGAACATATAATTCATACATCATCCAGAGTACACACATAGTCCGACTACGGACAAATAAATGAAATAGAAGGTAACCCAACTGTTAGATCCCCGATCATCCCAACTGGGCTCCACTACTGATCATCCGGAAATGAAACATTGTAACGACCAAGGTCCTCGTCGAACTCCCACTTGAGTTTGGTAGCATCACCTGCATGGTATCATCGGCACCTGCAAATGTTTTGGTAGTATCTGGTGAGTCACGAAGACTCAGCAATCTCAAAACCTGTGAGATCAAGACTATTTAAGCTTATGGGTAGGATGAGGTAATGAGGTAGAGCTGCAGCAAGCACTAAGCAAATATGGTGGCTAACATACGCAAATAAGAGCGAGAAGAGAAGCAACGCAACGGTCGAGAAGCTAGAAGTGATCAAGAAGTGACCCTGAAACTACTTACGTTCATACATAACCCAAAAACCGTGTTCACTTCCCCGACTCCGCCGAAAAGAGACCATCACGGCTACACACGCAGTTGATGCATTTTTAATTAAGTCAAGTGTCAAGTTCTCTACAACCGGACATTAACAAATTCCCATCTGCCACATAACCGCAGGCACGGCTATCGAAAGTTTAAACCCTCAAGGGGTGTCCCAACTTAGCCCATCACAAGCTCTCACGATCAACAAAGGATATTCCTTCTCCCGGAAAGACCCGATCAGTCTCGGAATCCCTGTTACAAGACATTTCGACAATGGTAAAACAAGACCAGCAGGACCACCCAACTATGCCGACAAATCCCGTTAGGAGCTGCACATATCTCGTTCTCAGGGCACGCCGGATGAGACAAGCTACGAGTAAAACCAGCCCTCGAGTTTCCCCGAGGTGGCCCCGCAGGCGGCTCGGTTTGGACCAACACTCAGAGGAGCACTGGCCCGGGGGGCAAAAATAAAGATGATCCTCGGGCTCGGGAAAACCCAAGGGAAAGGTATAGGTTGTTAGGCAAATGTAAAACCAAGGTTGGGCCTTGCTGGAGGAGTTTTATTCAAAGCGAACTGTCAAGGGGGTCCCATAACCCCAACCGCGTAAGGAATGCAAAATCAAGGGACATAACACCGGTATGACGGAAACTAGGGTGGCAAGAGTGGAACAAAACACCAGGCATAAGGTCGAGCCTTCCACCCTTTGCCAAGTATATAGGTGCATTAATTAAATAAGAGATATTGTGATATCCCAACAAAATCATGTTCCAACATGGAGCAATGTTCAACTTCACCTGCAACTAACAACGCTATAAGAGGGGCTAAGCAAAAGCGGTAACATAGCCGAACAACGGTTTGCTAGGAAGGTGGGTTAGAGGCTTGACATGGCAATATGGGAGCCATGATAAACAAGTGGTAGGTAGCGCGACATTGCGATAGAACAAACAACTAGCAAGCAAAGATAGAAGTGATATCGAGGGTAATGGTCATCTTGCCTGAGATCCCGCAACGAAGAAGAACGAGTCCATGAAGTAGACGAACCAACGTAGTCGAATGAATCCTCACAATCGCAACGTAACCGGAACTATCAAGCAGAAGCTCAACCGGAAAGAAGCAAACAACATGGTAAACAACCATCACAATACATGGCATGATGCACAATCAAGTGTTATGCATGCCCAGTTTAATGACGCATGGCATGGCAAAGTGCACAAACAATACTACAAATTAAGTGGAGCTCAATATGCAACGAGTTGCATATTGACGAAACACCACATCAACTATTTAGTTCTCTCTTGTTTATGTACCCAACAATATTAAATGTTATTAAACATAGCAAGGGGTGAAGCATAAGTAAACTAACTATTTAGGCAAGTTTAAATGAGGCCGAAACAACAAACAACAATTCTGGAAAATCCCTATATGCATAGTATGAATTTGGTACTGTTCTGCCCTAACCATATTTTAGAGTTGTTAAACAGGAAAATAAAGTGCAACATGTTAATCTATGCATTTTTCCATCCCATTTACATATAAAGTTTATCTAAAATGGAGCTACGGTTATTTAGTTATGAAATAAATCATTTTAACATGCTATTTATGCAAAATTAAACAAACAGCAAGGTAAACCTTTTAAACATGGATGAAAGTGGCATATTATGAAACTAGATGAAATTCTAAGCACTTTTCATATATAAAATAATTTAATCCGATGCATGGTTTGTGAAATATTATATGCATGAACATGAGGGTTTTTGTGCAAAACAGACGTTCTCTGGATAAAATATTAGATGGAATGCATAGCTTGTAAGCACGAAACACAAATCCATCGTTAACGACGAACTTGTTCCATGTTCTACCTTCTTTACAATTCTGCAATACATCTTTAAATTCAGCATCATGCACATATTGATCTTTGATGGTCTCCAAACCAAATATTTTAAAGTCAAGTTGTGAAAGCATAGTATAACGACGAGACAATGCATCAGCAATAACATTTTCTTTACCCTTCTTGTGTTTAATGACATAAGGGAAAGTCTCAATGAATTCAACCCATTTAGCATGTCTACAATTCAGTTTTGCATGACTATTAATGTGTTTCAAAGATTCATGATCAGAATGTATAACAAATTCTTTGGGCCATAAATAATGTTGCCATGTCTCTAAAGTCCGAACAGGAGCATATAATTCTTTATCATAAGTAGAATAATTCAGACTAGGCCCACTCAATTTTTCAGAAAAGTATGCAACAAGTTTGCCATCTTGTAATAACACACCTCCTAATCCAATTCCACTAGCATCACATTCAAGCTCAAAAGTCTTATTAAAATCAGGAAGTTGGAGTAAAGGAGCATGTGTCAACTTATCTTTCAATACTGTGAAGGCTTCTTCCTGTGTAGTACCCCAAACAAAAGGCACATCCTTCTTTGTAAGCTCATTGAGAGGTGCAGCAATGGTGCTAAAATCTCTCATAAAACGCCTATAGAAACCAGCGAGTCCAAGAAAACTCCTCACTTGTGTGACCGTTTTGGGCTGCGGCCAACTCTCAATAGCTTCAATCTTGGCTTTATCAACTTCAATTCCCTGTCGAGTAACAACATAGCCAAGAAAAGATACTCGGTCGGTGCAAAAGGTGCACTTCCCAAGGTTACCAAACAAACGTGCATCACATAGAGCATTAAAAACAGCACGTAAATGTTCCAAATGTTCTTCCAAAGATTTTCTATAAATTAGTATATCATCAAAATAGGCTACCTCAAAACGTCCAATGAAAGCACGTAAAACTTCATTCATGAGTCTCATGAAAGTACTAGGTGCATTAGTTAACCCAAAAGGCATGGCTAACCACTCATATAAACCAAACTTAGTTATAAATGCTATTTTCCATTCATCTCCCAATTTCATACGAATTTGATGGTGTCCACTACGCAAATCAACTTTGGAGAATATTGTAGAGCCACTCAATTCATCAAGCATATCATCTAGCCTAGGAATTGGATGATGATAATGAATAGTAATATTATTAATGCCTCTACAATCAACACACATACGCGACGTACCATCCTTTTTAGGCACTAGTATAATAGGAACAGCACAAGGACTAAGAGATTCGTGTATATAACCTTTGTCGAGCAGCTCCTGTACTTGACGCATAATCTCCTTCGTCTCCTCTGGATTTGTACGGTATGGTGCACGGTTGGGTAGCGATGCACCGGGAATTAAGTCAATTTGATGCTCAATCCCTCGAATAGGTGGTAATCCCGGTGGCACGTCTTGTGGGAAGACGTCAGCGAACTCCTGCAAAATGTTAGTGACAACAAGGGGCAAAGAGGAAGGCACGTCCTCGAATGAAAATAATGCCTCTTTGCACACAAAAGCATAGCAAACAGATTTGCTTGAATCTAGCTCATCAATATCAGATTTGGTGGCAAGTAAACATGCACTTTTCAATTTAATTTCAGAAGCAACAGTAGATGGTTTATTATTAGGCTTCATTTGTTGCTCAAATTCTTTTGCCACAATCTGATTTTCACTCTTATTTTTCTCCTTTTTTGCTTTATTAGCTCTATGAATATCATCTTTCAAAATGGAATCAGGAGTCATAGGAAGCAAAGTAATATTTGTATCCTTATGAACAAGAGTATACTGATTGTTTCTACCATGGTGTACAGAATTTTTATCAAATTGCCATGGTCTACCAAGTAATAAGGAACATGCTTGCATAGGTACCACATCACAATCAACATAATCAGCATATGTAGAGATACTAAAATGCACCCGAACAGAACGTGGTACCTTAACCTTGCCGCTCTTGTTGGACCATTGGATGTAGTAAGGATGTGGATGTGGTCTTGTGGCGAGAGATAGCTTCTCCACCATCTCCATGCTAGCCAAGTTGTTGCAGCTCCCTCCATCTATGATAACGTGAACAGAACGTTCCTTCACAACTCCCTTTGTATGGAACAAATTATGCCTCTGATTTTGCTCAGCTTGCGTGACCTGCACACTCAAAACACGTTGAGCAACTAAACATTCATACCTGTCAGCATCTTCAGCAGCCATGTACTGCGTCTCATGATTAGAATCATCTCCACCGTGTTCTTCATGTGTAATAAGAGCCAAAGTCTCCTCATCATAGTCACTAGCGGACTCATACCCACCATCCTCAGTAACAATCATCACACGCTTAGAAGGGAATTCTCTCGCATAATGACCTCCACCCTTGCAACGTCGACAAATAATATCATGTGTTTGCCCTGTTGATGCCATGGATGAAGAAGAGCTCTTTGCAGGCCCAGAAGGTGTGCTCTTGGCAGATAGTGGTGATTGTGCCTGCTTTATTGTATCACGGTTGGCGGTGGCAGCTGACGGAGGTGCCGGTGTAGCAGAACATGTGGAAGTAGATGATGCACGTGGTGTCCATGATGAAGGTCGACCTGCAGAAAAGTTAGTTCGCGCTAATGCATGTCTATCCTGCACTTCACGGTCAGCTTTACTAGCAAGATGGAATAAACGAGTGATATTATTATAATCCTTATAGTCTAGAATGGTCTGAATCTCTCTATTTAATCCACCTAGAAAACATGCAAGCATAGCTTCATTCTCCTCAACAATACTACATCTAATCAAGCCAGTTTGTAATTCCTGATAATATTCTTCTACCGAATTTTTTCCTTGTCTTAAGCGCTGCAATTTTTGAAGTAATTCATGTTGATAATATGGTGGAACCCAACGAGTACGCATAGCAGTTTTCAAAGCAGCCCAAGTAGCTGGAACAGGATATATTCTACAATGTTCAGACCACCAAACACATGCAAAGCTAGTGAAAGCACAAACAGCAGCAGGAACACATCTCTCCTCAGGATATTGTAAACATGTAAATCGTTGTTCAGTTTCTAACTCCCAAGTAAGATATATATCAGGAACATATCTACCCTCAAATGGTGGAATATTCAATTTCAGTTTAGGGAGATGGTCATGATCTCGTACCTGAGGGGGAGCCCTAACATTGCCATTATTTGCATGTGGACGACCTGGTGGTTGTGGTGCTGGTGGTTGCACGTAGTTCTGATGTTGATCAACCTCATCCTCGTAATCTCCCAATTAATCATCCTCCTCCACATCAGCAGCAAGAGCCATAGAAGTATCAACAGTAGCACCAGCAGCTTGGCCAGGCTTAAGAGGGTCAAGGCTCGCTCGGCGGAGGGCTGTTTCCCGACGTGGAGGTAGTCGTTGTTGTTTTTGTTGCAGAGGTGCGGCAGGTGCAGTCGGTGGTGGAAGACGCACAAGCAGTTCATTAAATCTGTTATCGAGCTTTGTTTCAAACATCTTCTCCATGCCATCTATCCTCTCCATGGCCTCTTCAAATCTGTTTAGCACATCTTGCACCTATCCACTCATCATTTGCTGAAACTTATCATGAAGCTCCTTGTTCGTCAAGTTCTCCCAGTCAGTCTCGTCGGCTTGTGATCCTAGCATGATTAGCAGCAATAGAAACACACAAGAATATGAACCTACAGACTACTAACAAATGGTGGTGGTGGCGGGTGTCACAAATCCGTCAAGCAAATCTCAAATTGTTACCAGTTCTTACCCAGCAGCAGGCGGTGAACGGCACCCGTTGTAGTCAAAACTCTCAAAAGCTTGGATAGAGCGATTTCCAGGGAGAGTCAAACGCACGACGTAGATGTATGTGGAGCTGGGAAGGCTTATAGTATGGTAGCAAAAAGGGTCAGCAATAATCAATTCAGAGATGCAAAGTTGAATAAACGCTCAACGACGGTACTGTGCTGGTCCTAGGCTAGACCGTACTAGAGACGTGAGCCTAAAACACTAACAAAATCACGGTGTTGCGCGTAAACAAGGGAGGAGCACAATCTGAATTTTTTTCTTTTTTTTACTTTTTTTGCACTTTTTTCCTCTCTTTTTTTCTTCGCAACCAATTTTTTTCGAAAAAGTCTACAAATGTCCTAAAAACTGCCTAGCCAGAATTTTCCAGACTTAGTTTTTTTTAGTTTGGAACTATTTGTCTACTGCGGGTAGCACGGATGTTGGGGAGCCCTTCTCTGTCACGACTCGGAGTACGGCGTGATCTGGAAATCCAAAACAGAGTAACAAAATACTGGACTCGGAAAAGGACTGGTGGCGGAGATGAATCTGGTGGAACTCGGACTGGTGGCGGAGATGAATCTGGTGGAACTCGGACTGGTGGCGGATATATGTTGCAGGTGGACTTGGATTGGCGTGATGGCGGCGGATATGTGGTGGCGTATATGGACTCGGATTGGCGGTGAATATGTGGTGGTGGTATATGGCAGCGGTGATGATGATGATGCGGTGGTGATATATGGCAGCGGCGACGTTACAACCTGTGAACAGAACTCGAAACTCTAAAGGACTAGACACTAAGACCAGCAACTTGACACGACGATGCAACCGCAAATTCAACAAAACAAATACAGAAAAGATTATGCAAAGGCTCAGATTGGTTCGGATGGGATGAACTAACCCTAAATGTTTTTGGCTTTTTCGTGGACTATAGGTATGAAGAACAGACTCGATCTAAACTATGAAAAACTATAAAATCTCACTGAGCAACCTGGAAATCTGATACCACTTGATAGAGGCAAAGGTGTCCCGTCTTTCGATGAGATGGTGGCTATCATTTTGGAGGAAGTCAATGTTGGCGATCCGACTACGAACGTGCGAGGACGTCGCGCCTTAGCAATCGCTAAACCAACTCCGAGAGGTTATTGACCACGCCGGAGCATGATCAACCTGACCATGAAGGTTTGTTTACTGCAGGCAAACGAAGACAAGCAAGAAACTAAGATTGCAATCTGGATATTGCGAATATAAGAGGAAAGCTTTACTGATCAAGGTGGGGTTCTGTGACGCTCTGGTCGTTGAACACAAACGAAGTACGCGAAGTTGCAGCTATGGCGAACTTTTAATCTAAACAAAACATGTCGTGGTTTTGTCACGGCAGATGTCCTTAGTGTCAAGACTTAGTCGCGAGGCCAACGCATCTATGTGGTATCTTGAGAGGGGTTGAGTGGGATGAGAGACGCAGGGCGGATCAACGCAAGACAAGGGTTTAGACAGCTTCGGGCCCCGGGAAACATCATCCGGAAAAAACCCTACATGTTGTTTGAGGCTAGGTCTCATTATCATCACGAGGGAGTCGCCATAAACCGGCTCTCCTCTTTTTGTCTAGCCCTAAAATTGCTTCTTGTTGCCTGTAGCTTGTCCCTCTTTGGGGAGCCCTGCCCCTCCTTATATATGTTGAAGGGGCGGTTTACATGACTAGTCCTAGTTGGATTTGGATTACTCTATTACAAGTGGAGTCCCAGTCTTGCTTTCTTTGTAGGAGAATATTCCTTATGTCTTCCTCTTAAACCGGCCCACCATTAAACGTGAACCGGCCTTCTGGGCCTTGGGCCTTGTCATCTGTCTGTCCCGCACGCCGGATCACCAGTGAGTCATAATAACCAGGTGGGTTGCTTGTAAACCGCCAGGTCAGGGCAGGTCACCAGTGAATCACCAAGTGTCAGCGGGATCTCAAATAAACCACCAAGTCCGGCCGGATTATACTTCTGGTCGGTTTACGCCACGGGGTATATCCCCGACATTAGCCCCCAAGTTTAGCTTGGATTTATCCATGGTAAACTTATGCTGCAAAATAACCACAAGAACAAATTTGACAGGTTGTGCTCCGGGTTAAGAATTCTTGTAAACCGGCACCTGATCATCCTTAAGTCCTTGTCATTCCTCCTTCTAGAAAGATCTGAGTCAATAGACCAACTTCATACTCAATTTGCTGATATTGGTTTCTCACAGAGAAACATTGTGAAGAATAATCCACTTGAGTCGGCTTTCAAAGCGCCGGTTTAAGAAATATGGGTCTTGAAATACTCATCTGATATTCAGCTGGTTTGAAGATGTAAAAACTTGCCGGTTTAACATTACCAAAGACTGTCGGGTTATAAAAACTGATAATTCCGGGTCATGATTGTTGCAGACACCGGTTCATGATTGTTGCCAACGCCGGTTCATGATTATTGATGACGCCGGGTTGCAGCCACAGGGTCATAATGATTGGTGACGCCGGGTCAATCTGGTTTGCTCAAATAGAGAATTTAGAAATATTTCTTCGATAATAATATAATACCTATAGCCCCCAAGTCTTTGAGCAGAAACAAAGTGATGGCTTAAGACTTGTTTCCATATAATTACTGCCACTTTGAAGAAATCCATGTTGTTCATCTCAGTCACTAGTCACAATTGAATATTCCACATATGTAGCCCCCAAGTGCCGGGTTGTTATGCTTGCAGCAACCTGGGACTTGTAATTGCCTTATACTCATAAAAACTTCAACCAATGTAGCCCCCAATGGCCAGGTCATTATGCAATAATGAGCAGGGACTTTGTAAATATGATCATATAGATTTGAACAGC
The DNA here is from genome assembly GCA_032464435.1 of Aegilops umbellulata. Taxonomy (NCBI): domain Eukaryota; kingdom Viridiplantae; phylum Streptophyta; class Magnoliopsida; order Poales; family Poaceae; genus Aegilops; species Aegilops umbellulata. The sequence goes on from CP136055.1 coordinate 187,284,504, forward strand.
AACGTGTAGCCCCCAAGGGCCGGGTCATTATGCAATAATGAGCAGGGACTATGTAGATATGATCATGTAGACTTGAATCGTTGACAGGAGCAATTGGTAGCCCCCAAGGGCCAGCTCATTATGATATGATGAGTCGGGTCTTCAATAAGATGAGTAAAAAATGACTTTGCATTAGCCCCCAAGTGTCATGGTGCATGCTTGCAGCGACATGAGACTTGCATATTTGATATAATCTCAATTTAAATAATGTAGCCCCCAAGTGCCGGGTCGTAAGCCTGCAGCGACTCGGGACTATTCCTTCCCTTGTAGAATAAACCATATACATTGATAAAATAATAGCCATTGCGCCAAAGCGACTTTGAATACCTCATCTGTTGATAACCATAAAAAATCCAGCCATGTTGGCTATTTAAAGATTTTAATAATATACTCAATGATTTATAAGCGCATGATTCCAATGGCGCAGTCCAAATATATACTGGCGACTTATAGTCCAAGGCCAGGCCGGTTTAATAACCACCAGACAATTTCTCATCATAGACTGGCGATTTATCGTCTTAAAGCCAGGACAGTTTAATAAACACCGGATAATTTCTCATTATATACTGGCGACTTATCGTCTTAAAGCCAGGCCGGTTTAATAAACATCGGTGATAATCATGCTTTATTCAACCTATTCCTGCATACAACAAGTTTAAAGTGTCCTGGCGGCTTACCGCCGGACGGGTCATAATGCCCAACATATAACCCAGGTTTATAACCAAGGCTGCACTTTAAGAATAATCAAATATGAAATATATCATACCTGTGACATTGAATCACATCGTTGGCTTACCAACTTTTTGTAGTAGAGGTAATAACCCAAATTTTGAATACTGATAACTCCTTCCATATTGTGCCTGTTTATGATAACCGTACCGGGTTGTGATAAATACCGGATTAACCATATATAATACTGGTGACTTGTAGTCAAACCAGACCGGGCTGATAGACTCCGGATTATGATTTGATCTTGTACTGACAACTTGTAGTTGAAAATCAAGCCGGGTTTAATGAACACCGGTTTACTCCATAATAAGATGGTAACATAAAGTCAAACCGGGCAAATAGTCTTCGGATTAAGATTTGACCGTGTTCCGCCAATTTGTAATTGACAGTCGAACCGGATTAAAACGTTGTCGGTTTAAAAAACGGAACAAAAATAAAGCAATAGTTTAAGGAAAATATTGAAGCAAAGGCAATGATAAAACCGTTTGCAAAAAGAGGCTTTATTGAGCCGATCAGATGGTGTTACCATGGTCGGACACGACCAAGCTCTCGATAGGTGTAGCTATGGTTCAAGTCAGCCAGGTCCCCAAATGAAACCGTGGCATTATGCCGATCAAGAGGCATGGCAATGGTTCGGGTTCGACCAAGCCCCCAAGTGATTCTATGGCCTTAGGCCGATCAAGAGGCGTGACTATGGTTCAGACGTGACCACAAGTCCCCAAGTGATGCATTGGCATTATGCCTTTCAAGACGGGTGACGATGGTTCGGGTTCGACCAAAGCCCCCAAGTGATTTTGTGGCCTTAGGCCGACCAAAAGGTGTGACTGGTTCAGACTTGACCAAGTCCCCAAGTGATCTGGTGGCTTTCGCCTATCAAAAGGTGTTGCATTGGTTCGGACAAGACCAAGCCCCCAAGTGACATAACATGGTGCTTTGAAAAGCTAACCCAAGGGGTAAACCGGAGGCCGCTTTAAAACAGAACCTCCGTGTAACCACGCATGATGTAAAAAAGAACAGAGACCCCGCTTTATGAAGCAGAAACCCCCATGTGATCAATAATATGTTAGGCCAATAAGGCGGGATACCCATGTTTCAACCACGCATCATGGCAGCAGGTCCTCTTCGGTAATTTTTAACCTTTTGCAACAGATAAATTCTTCTTGAACCGGGATCTTGAACCGGATATTGAGAGCTTCAAAGCTTTGTGGGAGACATCTTTCCCTTGAACCGGATTTTAAACCGGAATCTTCATTTTTAGCCGGAAATTTTCTGACGGCCTTTAAACTCGAACTTGCGAGGAGTTAATTCCTTTTTGAACCGGAAATTCTTAAACCGGATTTGAGCGCTTCAGAGCTTTGTGGGAGAATAGATTTCCCTTGAACCGGATTGTAAACCAGATATTGAGAGCTTCAGTGAAACTGATTTCCCTTGAACCGGACTGTAAACCGGAATCCTTTTCTGATAACCCGAAATTTCTTCATTGAGCTGGGATTTTGTAACTGTCATATACTTTCTAATCTGGAAATCTTCTGACAGCACAATGTGAATCCCGGACCGGGTTATCTTTCCCTCCAACGTATTGGGGTTCTTGACTTCACTGAAAAACCGGCAACGTTTGCTAAGTCATATCGTTGTAGCCCCCAAGTCTCAAGGTGACTCGAGGAGTTGGCTGTGAGATTTTCCATATTTGGCCGTGATATAAACCGGCATAAATTGTATATCATTGGTGTTGATAGCACGATGTGAATCCACAGAAGGTTGAGGTGACTGCGGCGGGTTATAAATGATCATGTATGAGCCGTGTCAGCAACTCGGCCAATGGTTCCTTCCAACTGGCGATTTGAAGTTAACCAAACTGTAGTGGCGGAAACTTGTGTGCCTGCTCATTGAGCCAGCCAATGCAAACGGCGGTTTGATGATAATTTGCCTCCAATTTGAAAGAAAACCGGGCTACCCAAACTGTGACTTGTTCATACTCAATAAATGGCTCATGCAGACAGGTGCGGCCCGGTATGTTGATGTAGACCGGACTGCGGGGGACGGCGGCCTGTGCGCGCGCTATTGGGTAATTCGCATGGTCCTGACGAGTTGACGCGGACTGGACCGCGATATAAACTAGCATGGCTTATCCAATAGCTCAGCGATATAATAATCTCTTTTTGCACGAACCGGTGGCCAGGGCGGACGGGCTATTCAACCGGCGTGTCGACGTAAACCGGACCGCGATACTCGTGTCCGTGAATGGCATAAAAATTGTTCTGTGCAAAAATATTACAGGACAGAGTAATTGTTCTTTGACAAAAAACAATAAGTATTTAATACATAAATTTAGATGAATACCACCTGATGTTTGGGCGGACAGTAAAACCACCATAGCATCAGAAGCGGCTTTAGAGTGATGAGTCGGTCGCGGCCTTGTAAGCCGGCACAGACGAGCCAGTTGTCCTCCGCGTTATAAACTGGTGCAGACGCGTGAACCAGCGGCGAGAGCGGACGGGCAAGTTGTCCGTGGCGTTGTAAGGTGGCGCGGACAGGCAAGTTGGCCGACGTGTTGATGTAAACCGGACCGCGATATGCGTGTGCATGAAGCTGCGCGACACAGCCGAACGTGCCTCCGTGGTATAATACCACTCTTGTAATGAATAATTTATCTGTATATAACAATACTATAGTGCAGAGTGGTTGTTTTCACAAAAAATTAACAAATATTTACTGATTAAAAATAAACTGGATGGATATCACCTGGTGCATTGATACGACAGATCATCCGTACATAACATCCGTAGATAACCTCTGTTCTTCTTAACAGCGCAGGATTAATCCGCCTGTCCTCCCACCAAGCAGGCACTCCAAGGCGGAGGTGGTAGGCCGGCAAGCTGTTGTGGGGTCGTCCAGATTTTCCTCCAGCCCGTAGTGACTCGGCAAAGGCTGCGGCCACACGGCCGTAGTAGCAAGACTCGCCCGCAAAGACAGAGGCCCCGATGCAGTGCAAGATGGAGGCGGTTCGACGGCAGCAACTTAGCAGCGGATTCTCATGGAACGGCTCAAGGTGGAGATCAGCATAAATGCCAGTTTGAAACCCAGGCAGCTCTGAACGGGGGTGAACGGCGACGGCGATTTGCACGCTGCGAGCGACTCGGCAATGGAGTAGAATCCGGGTCGTAGTCTTGTTCCCTTTGAAAAACTGAACAAATACTACTAGTCTTGTTCCCTTTGAAAAACTGAACAAATACTACTAGTAGACTCCCGTACTAGCACTCGTGGCTGGCCTGATCAAAATGAATGATTAAAAAATGAATCTGGACCTTGCTGTTCAGATTACTCCTTCCAAAAAATCTGAGTTTTCACGTGGACTGATCTGACACGACGTCCGGCGGTTTACAGCGCAATTCCTGTCGATCTCGGCAACACGCAACTGTGGCAGCAAAAAATTGATCTTTCATCTGGATTCGACGGAACGCCCAGACGCATGCTCTCTGTAACCTGCCGGGCTGTTCGGAACCAAAAAACTGTAGCTTGACGTGACAAGCACTAGCACTAGTGGCCGGCTGATCGAAGTACTAGTTCTTGATCGGTAATGAAAGCATAAAACAATTCTGCTTAGCTTCACGTCAAGGCCCTTGGGACTCGAAACAGCAGCAGCGGTTGATTCTCTCAAAACAGCAAACGGAACACTGCGTACTCGGGGCTTCAAGCGTGTATATACGCGGCAGCGGTAACTTGCGGATCGATATGACGCGGCGTATGGCCAGAGCGAAATTGGAAACGACTCGGAGTCCGTATACATCCATCACCAAATCCTCCTCCGATTTGAAGCTGGTTTGACTTTTCTTCTCCAGAGCGAGGTTGGAAACAGTACGGGGTGGCGCAGGAGGCTAGGCGCTTTCGCAGGTAGCGATAGCGAAGTCTAGGTCGTAGCCAATTTGACCGATACACATCCAGATCGCCCTGTTTTTTTTTCTTCAGCAGCGACGAGGCGGGTCGACTCGGAGGGTGGCCTAACGCGCTAGAATCTTCCCTTAATGCTTCAAACGTCTCCGCGTGATGCATCGGAGTTGATTTAGTCAAAATATCCTCTCATTAGAACTCACGTACTTGAAGTAGCCCATGGTACTATTCCAAAATCCATCAGATCTCGTAAATCGTGCAACTACTAGTACTTGGCCATCACTTTCGTGAGTGTAGCAGCAGCAATGATTCAATTCTCTCAGGAGTTGATGCAGATCCTTCCAAACCGGCTCATCCGGAAAATTGCAAATTTCTCGATCCCTGAAGAGATCCCTTCAAGAACTCAACACCATCGCGCGCAGGCCCCACGGTGGGCGCCAACTGTCGTGGTTTTGTCACGGCAGATGTCCTTAGTGTCAGGACTTAGTCGCGAGGCCAATGCATCTTTTTTTTTGAGGATCAAAGCCGCCACTTTATTACTTAAACGTAGCTGGGAATTTCGTCCGAAATAATCTCCAGAATAAGTTCAGGAGGTAAAGAAAACCAAACCTTGCTAAGTTCTTCACTCAAGCCTAATTTCGCTAACCTATCGGCGGCAGAGTTTGCACTCCTACTAACCCACATTACTTTAGCTTCTGAAAAGCTTCTGAGCATACCCTTGATCTCTTTACTACACGGCCCCGCAGCTGAGATCTCCAGTTCCTTGTTATTCAACATTGCCACCACGCCGGCATGGTCCAGCTCCAGATGCAGTTTTTGTGTATTCCTCTCCAACGCCAGCTGAATGGCCCGCTTGCATGCTCTAATCTCCATCATCTCTGAATCCGCTGAGGCGCCGAAGAACTGACACGCCGCCCCTCGGAAAGCACCAGCATGGTCACGTAGAACTACACCTGCGCCTCCTGTTCCACCCTGCTTTGTAAGCGCTCCGTCCGAGTTTGCCTTGATCCAACCTTCTTCAGGGGGTTCCCACTTCATTCTGATCTTTGGCCTACTCTCTGCTGATCTCTTTGCATGAACCGACTTCCATTCTTCTGCTAAAGTCACCACAGAGTTCATGATTTTGTGTGGTTCCTTCATCTTACTCCCATCTCTCGTCTCGTTGCGAGCCGGCCACAAGCCATACACAGCCTGTACCATCATCGCCCTGTCATCCGCTGTTGCTTGCGCGAACCAATCCATCAGCCACCTTGATAGCACGCCCTGGGAATCGTTGTAACACGATGGGGTCGCCACCATAATCCCCTTTTCCGAGCGCAGCTTCTTCCAGAACAGGACTGAATGAGCGCAGCCCCAAAAACGATGGTGAACAGTTTCCTCACGCCCGCACGCCGGACAAAAGACTCCCGCCTTGATGCATCGCCGCTGGAGCTCAGACCCGACTGCTAATCCGTTTCTCATCAGCCGCCACATATGTATCTTTGCCTTGTTCGGGGCTGGGGTGTCCCATAGTGCCAGCCAGCTTTTATGCGTCTGAACAGATGAAGATGGTTCTGGCCGTCCAGATTTTACCCTGTTCATGGACGTTTTAAGATGATACGCTGACCTGACAGAGAACTGTCCATTTTTTGTATAATTCCAGGCTATGTAGTCCTTCATTCCCGGTCCACCGACAGCGATTTGCTTTATCTCTCGCGCCTCATCGTTGGAGAACATGGCTTCCACCTTCTGGCTGTCCCAATTTGTACCAGATTGGTTTAGCAAATCACAAACCTTTGTAACATCAGGGACAAACTCACCGCCCAGTGGCTGCAAGCTTCCCTTTCTCGGCACCCATTGGTCATGGTGTATGTTCACTGTGGATCCATCCCCTATCCGCCATATTGATCCTGCCCGAAGCAAGTCTCTCCCGTGAAGAATACTTCTGAAAGTGTAGGATCCACCTGCTGGACATGTGGCATTCAATATTGAACCCTCGCTGAAATAACGGGCTTTGAGGACACGAGCACATAAGGATGATGGGACTTGCAGAATTCTCCACGCTTGCTTGGCCAATAAAGCTTGATTAAACGCTTCCGGGTCTCTAAATCCCATGCCTCCGTTTCTCTTGGACATACACATCTTGTCCCACGCTATCCAATGCACCTTGCGCTCACCATTTACTGCACCCCACCAGAATTTAGACGAGATTGAAGTCAGGTTCCGGCACATCTTCTTTGAGAGGTGAAAACAGCTCATAGTGAACATGGGAGTTGCTTGGAGGCCGGATTTAACCAACACTTCCCTTGCAGCTTTGGATAGGCCCTGCCCCTTCCATCCAGTCACTTTACCTTTGGCAGACTCAGTTACATATTTAAACGTGCCATCCTTTGCTCTACCCACAGTTGTTGGTAGTCCCAAGTATCTTTCACTTAACGCCTCAGACACAATACCTATCTCAGTTTTTAGCACATCCTTTTGCTCCTGCTGGCATCCTTTCCCAAAGAAAATTGCTGATTTTTGCAAATTAACCTTCTGTCCCGATGCCGCTTCGTACTTGGCCAGGATATCTCTAAGCGCCCGCATATTCCCTTGTGTTCCTTGCAGAAAAACTATACTGTCATCCGCAAACAATAAGTGAGTAACTTGGGGGCCAGTGCTCCCAAATGCTACCCCCTTTATAGACATATCCTCTTGTGCTTTTTTTAGAAGAGCAGAAAATCCCTCGACACAAAACAGGAACAAATAGGGGGACAAAGGGTCTCCTTGCCTGAGCCCTCGTGACGGTGTAAACCTTCTGGACAAGCCCCCATTGAGTTTCACCATAAAGTTGGCCGAGGCTACGCATCTCATGATCATTGATATCCACACCGGAGCAAAACCAAATCTTGACAACATTGCTTCTAGAAACACCCACTCCACCCTATCATATGCTTTCATCATATCCAGCTTTACCGCACATAGCGGTTTCTTCCGTTTCCTTGTTCGGATCGCATGCACACATTCATAAGCCATGAGTACATTGTCTGTAATAAGCCTCCCTGGGACAAACGCACTATGTTCCTCAGAGATAAGGACAGGCAAAATGACCTTCAATCTGTTGGCTAGAACCTTTGCTGCAATCTTATAAAGAACGTTGCATAGGCTTATGGGACGAAATTGCGAAAGTAACTCCGGTGAGTTTACCTTCGGAATCATCACTATGACCGTTGCATTGAAAGAGTCCGGTGCTGCGACTCCTGCAAGAAAATCACGAACAACACAACAAACATCACCTTTTAACAATGACCAGTGTCGTTGATAAAACATGGCGGGCAGCCCATCCGGACCCGGTGCCTTGGTCGGCCCCATTTGAAATAGAGTTGTCTCAATCTCTTCGTCAGTAACTGGGGCTACTAGCTTTGTGTTCATATCCTCCGTTACTACAGGTTCAATAATATTTAGCAGTCCATCCGCTCCTGTAGATCCTTCAGAGGTAAATAACGCCTCATAGAAAGTCGCTGCCATCTCCTGCATCTCTTCGTTCACCATACATTTTGTCCCATCATCTCTCTTCAACGCCTTGACAGTATTCTTCCTTTTGCGATGTGCAGCCCGACCCTGGAAATATTTAGTATTTTGATCTCCAGCGGCTAACCAGTCCACTCTTGATCTTTGGCGAGACAGTATTTCTTCTTAGAACTCACGTACTTGAAGTAGCCCATGGTACTATTCCAAAATCCATCAGATCTCGTAAATCGTGCAACTACTAGTACTTGGCCATCACTTTCGTGAGTGTAGCAGCAGCAATGATTCAATTCTCTCAGTAGTTGATGCAGATCCTTCCAAACCGGCTCATCCGGAAAATTGCAAATTTCTCGATCCCTGAAGAGATCCCTTCAAGAACTCAACACCATCGCGCGCAGGCCCCGCGGTGGGCGCCAATTGTCGTGGTTTTGTCACGGCAGATGTCCTTAGTGTCAGGACTTAGTCGCGAGGCCAACGCATCTATGTGGTGAGGGGTTGAGTGGGATGAGAGACGCAGGGCGGATCAACGCAAGACAAGGGTTTAGACAGCTTCGGGCCCCGGGAAACATCATCCGGAAAAAACCCTACATGTTGTTTGAGGCTAGGTCTCATTATCATCACGAGGGAGTTGCCGTAAACCGGCTCTCCTCTTTTTGTCTAGCCCTAAAATTGCTTCTTGTTGCCTGTAGCTTGTCCCTCTTTGGGGAGCCCTGCCCCTCCTTATATATGTTGAAGGGGCAGTTTACATGACTAGTCCTAACTGGATTAGGATTACTCTATTACAAGTGGAGTCCCAGTCTTGCTTTCTTTGTAGGAGAATATTCCTTATGTCTTCCTCTTAAACCGGCCCACCATTAAACGTGAACCGACCTTCTAGGCCTCGGGCTTTGTCATCCGTCAGTCCCGCACGCCGGATCACCAGTGAGTCATAATAACCAGGTGGGTTGCTTGTAAACCGCCAGGTCAGGGCGGGTCACCAGTGAATCGCCAAGTGTCAGCGGGATCTCAAATAAACCGCCAAGTCCGGCCGGATTATACTTCCGGTCGGTTTACGCCACGGGGTATATCCCCGACAAAACCCAAAGTCTAAACGACGCCCTAAGGGATGTATATATGGAGGAAGAGGAGGGAATTTCGTGGCCCTTGAGGGAGGGGTCCGAAACCAACCCTAACTCTTGTTTCCCCACACATACGGACCCTAAAAACAGCCTATACTTAAGTATTTCAAAATTACATGGGCCTGGCCCAATAATAAGGTGACGCAACACCTAGAATAGCCTATGGACGAGTATTTTGAAGTGGCATCTTGTATATTTCGTCCAAGGATTCATGCACTCATTATGGTGGCTTCAAAGTCCTGGAATCATCACTTGTAACTCCGTTCTTGTTCCCCTTGTGCATGCCAACATCTGCATGCTTGAACTTGCTCCAAGGTTCATCTTTCTTGTCCATGGTAGGCCCTTCATTTGTAAGCAAAACAAATGTATCCAATTTAGGCGGCATCATATTCTCATGAACATTGGAATCATTACCAAGAAACGAAAGTACCTGATAATTCAATTGTCGTGCGCGAGCTCTAGTAATTGGTCCAGTATGTAGAGCAGCAGGGGCTGTGGGTGTAACAATGGTATTGATGTCCTCATCACCCTTGTTTCAGTGTTTCACAGAAAAGGAATATCAAACGGAGTCCAAACGAAATGAAACCTTTGGGAGAGTTATTTTTGGAATAGGAGCAATCCAGAAGACTTGGAGTCTAGTAAGGGAAGCAACGAGGAAGGAACGAGGCGGGGGGCGCACCCCCCCTAGGCGCGCCCTCCACCCTCGTGCGCCCCTCATGGCTCCCCTGACCGACTTCTTTCGCCTATATATATCAATATACCCTAAAACCATCGAGGAATGGAATAGATCGGGAGTTCCGCCGCCGCAAGCCTCTGTAGCCACCAAAAACCAATCGGGACCCTGTTCCGGCACCCTGCCGGAGGGGGGAACCCTCACCGGTGGCCATCTTCATCATCCCGGCGCTCTCCATGACGGTTCACCCTCAGGGCTGAGGGTATGTACCAGTAGCTATGTGTTTGATCTCTCTCTCTCTCTCTCGTGTTCTTGAGGTGGTACGATATTGATGTATCACGAGCTTTGCTATTATAGTTGGATCTTATGTTGCTTCTCCCCCTCTACTCTCTTGTAAAGGATTGAGTTTTCCCTTTGAAGTAATCTTATCGGATTGAGTCTTTAATGATTTGAGAACACTTGATGTATGTCTTGCCGTGCGTATCTGTGGTGACAATGGGATATCACGTGATTCACTTGATGTATGTTTTGGTGATCAACTAGCGGGTTCCGCCCATGAACCTATACATAGGGGTTGGCACACGTTTTCTTCTTGATTCTCCGGTAGAAACTTTGGGGCACTATTTAAGGTTCTATGTGTTGGTTGAATAGATGAATCTGAGATTGTGTGACGCATATCGTATAATCATACCACGGATACTTGAGGTGACATTGGAGTATCTAGGTGACATTAGGGTTTTGGTTGATGTGTGTCTTAAGGTGTTATTTTACTATGAACTCTAGGGCTGTTTGTGACACTTATAGTAATAGCCCAATGGATTGATCGGAAAGAATAACTTTGAGGTGGTTTCGTACCCTACCGTAATCTCTTCGTTTGTTCTCCGCTATTAGTGTCTTTGGAGTGACTCTTTGTTGCATGTTGAGGGATAGTTATATGATCCAATTATGTTATTATTGTTGAGAGAACTTGCACTAGTGAAAGTATGAACCCTAGGCCTTGTTTCCTATCATTGCAATACCGTTTACACTCACTTTTACCATTAGTTACCTTGCTGTTTTTATATTTTCAGATTACAAAAACCTATATCTACCATCCATATTGCACTTGTATCACTATCTCTTCACCAAACTAGTGCACCTATACAATTTACCATTGTATTGGGTGTGTTGGGGACACAAGAGACTCTTTGTTATTTGGTTGCAGGGTTGCTTGAGAGATACCATCTTCATCCTACGCCTCCCACGGATTGATAAACCTTAGGTCATCCACTTGAGGGAAATTTGCTATTGTCCTACAAACCTCTGCACTTGGAGGCCCAACAACGTCTACAAGAAGAAGGTTGCGTAGTAGACATCAGTTGTCGGCGGGAAACGGCGGGGACAGAGCAAGGCAGCGGTGACACGGGACTTGAGGCACAGGGGCGAAGCAGAAGATGTCAGCGCACGGGCGAGGCACAGGATGGAGGCGCCGGACTTGGCGGGTCGAGCAGATGGACTTGGCGCCGCAGCGGAGAAGCTTCAGGGCGGCGTCTTGGCGACTCCGGCAAAGAGGCGCAGGAAGAATACGGTGGCTGGCTGTGCGTGGGTTAGTGAGGAGGGGATCTGGGAGGATCCCAAGATTGAAAGTGGCGGCGGCGGGTGAGGGATTGGATGGATGGGACAGCCTAGACTAGGGTTTGGACCTATATATATAGCATGTGGGTTAGATTAGGGGCGATCTAGTCCCTCCGATTTTAATCCGATGGTCTCGGATAAATAACTTAGGGGCCCAATTAAGAAAACGGAGATGTTTTATAGATGTTTGGGGATGATCCGGACCCATCGGTCACGACTGAGCGGGTCGGGTTCGGGACAACTTTCGGACGCGCGCGAGGGGTCTGAATAAAATGTAGAGAGGGTCAACTGGTCAGACAAGAGGGGCTCAAAAAACCCGGTTGGTCTCGAAACGGTTAACGAAGGCAAGGGAGGGACACGGCAACTACGAACGGATGCAGGTTTTGAAAAATGACGGCAACGAAGTGCCGATGCAATGCGGATGATGCAATGATGAAATGCAACAAGCAAATAAAACACACAGCGATCACAAAGAACATGGAAGGCGTCTAGAGCGTCGGTCTCGGGGCATTACAACACTCCTCCACTTACAAGAGATGTCGTCCCGAGAACTAGGGATGGCACCAGAGAGAAACAGAAGAGGAAAAGGTAAAACAAAGTTGCTTCTTTGACAAACGAGTGAAACCACGAGCCTTAAGAGGTTGAACAAATAGAAAGAAAGAATACAATGGAGACGAACGAGATTGCAAACACTTCGATAGAAAAGAGGAACAAGGAACATTATGAGAACCCTGTAGGTTGAAACATGGAACAAGAGCTCAATGAACCAATAAGAATATGCCACCACACCGGTATAATGAGATAGCCAAGGAACAAGAATGGCCAATTTCGGCAGCACTCCGGTTGACAAGAGGAGCAAAACTTGATAAGATGAAAAGAACTTAAATATAGGACACACCACTCCTGTTAAATGGATAAGCACAAAAAGAACATGATCTTGACAAAACAAGATGATGGGTCGAAGAGAGCAATATCACAATGCCTCCGGGATAAATGAAAGAATGGAATGGAATGGAATGAACGGAGGGAAACAAGATCTTGAAAGAGCATGCTTACAAGAAATTCTAGAACAGAGTTGTTGGATTATCAACAACGAAAGGATAAGCTTGTTGTGGGCTTATGGAAAACCTCTCAAAATTATGAGGTGACAACCTGCCACTCACGGGAAAAAGATTTGATTGAGAGATCGAAAAGATAGAAAGCTTCTTCCACCGAGGTGATAAGGAGAAAACTTGGATCATAGATAATCACCACAAAGAGCAACATTCCTTAGGGAAGGCTGTAGGTGAAATATGACACAACATTACTCCAACAAAGAGATTGATGGATTTAAAATATGTCATTCTTGACAACATGTGAGTCGCGAAACATGAATGGAAATTGTCAAGAGTGATATAACGACATCTCGAAGATAAGGTAGAAGGAATTGCACTTTGGAATGCAAGATGAAGAATACTTGAACTCCTCAAAACAAAACTTATGTTGAGCACCTTGTTTAATCTTGAGTATAGCTTGGCGGATCTTAACTCCGAGAGAAATCTTGAAGAACAATTGAAGGATGAAAGGAATCCTTGACGAACCACCATGTAGAGACTTCATGAAGAATTCCGGTAATAAAAGCATGATAAAAGAATGAGAAGTTGAAAGAACAGGGTGAAGCCTTGCAAAGAATTAGATGGATCTTTGCCACGAGTTAACTGAGAGAGCTTGGAACTCCGGAAACAAAAGATGTAGCATCTCGAACCAAGAATGTGATATGATGAACAACTATAAAAAGAAGAAGTTAGATCACTTGGATGAAACAAGAATAAGAATTAAGTTATGTGTATCCTTCACCAATTTAGATTGATGACAAGCAACGTATTAGGCATACTACCTATTCTTCTTAAAATGATTGAAGAGATATAGCCAAACTTGAGAAAAGTCTTCAACGATCCACCGGTAGGATTGGAAAGAACGAATGAATTGATATGATAACCAAGGAAGAGAATTCTTGAACGAACCACCATAAGAATTTGGAAATAAAAGTAGCAAAGGCACAATTCACCGGGAAGAATTAGAAAACGAATGAAGATACTAGACATAATTTAGATACATGAGAATGAAGAGATCATGAACTGGTTAGAGGATATTTGAATGATGCACCGGTAAGATTTGGAGAATGAGATCTGAAAGCTGAGAATGAATAATTCTGAGATGATGGCTCCGGAGAAACAAACTGAAAAGACTCCTGAATTGCTTCGGACGGGTGAAAAGAATTCTCACAATTGAAAACAATTATGAGAGGATGGCATAAGCTAGAACTATGAATCTTCAAGAGAACGGACCAAGATTTAGGAGAAATCCTTCTTCGGTCTTCAAATGTTCAGAATGATGATGAGAACCACCATGCATTGTTGAGGCACTCTGGGATGAAGAATAGAAAGGTTGAACCAACGATGAAAAGAATTTGAAAGATCTTGGAGAAAGACATTTGACTGATGATAATTCATTCTTACGTCAAACTTCGAAAAGAATTTAGGAATAGCTTCGTGAAAATTAAAAGAGTCAGGTAAGATCCTGGGAAAAGACCTGTGGGTTAGGGCCCACTCAAAAGAAACACCGTTGAACGATTTCAAAGATAGATTGCGCCTGTTGAATTAAATGGCTTAAATGAGATAAGAACCTCAAAATAACTCAAACGGATTGAGAATGGAAATGCGAATCTTCCCAGATATCTTCAGTACTCCAGAACAAATGAATGGCGAGAAGTGGATGATTAAGAGGTGCACCGACATGAGAAAACATTTGAAACGAGGAAAAGGATATGATCGACAAAGTTTGAATTGAAACCACCGGAGAAGATAAGAGAACGAAGAATGATAAACTTGAAGCTTCCTTTAGTATCTTCATGAGAATCACCGGATAAAAACATTGAAGCAAAATAATGAAGAGACTTCACAGCAATAAAATGGATGATTGATTAAGATATATGAGTCCTTGAATAAAAGGGTGGGAGGGCAGGAAAACAAAGGCAAGTTGGGGACGGGTGAAACAGACACCATTGAGAAAACTTAGAATTGATCTTGCAGATGTTGGAATGATCGGATGCACTTGAAGAGAAACACGCCGGTTGGAAAAGAATTGACATGACAACCTCAATGATCAAGAAGGATTAGCACTCCCATATAAATATGAGGACACTGTTTAGAAAAGGTATGGAATCTACATTTGACTTCGAAGCAACTCGAATACCACAACTCAAAACAAAACAAAGGATTTGGCTTAGGAGATAAGCCAGAAAAAACATATGATAGATCCCATATCGTATCATGTGTCTGTTGGAAAGATATCCTACGAGATACTTGAATTCCCACCTATAAACTCCCAAAACTTTCCGGTTATGCAATATGGTGTTGGGGATACAGGGGAAGCACAATTTCTCACCCAAACTAACAATCCCTACATCCAGCTGTATCCATCCGTCAACACATAACCAAGAAAACTCCGAAAATCGTGTACCTCAACCTTCGGAAAGCATCCGTTATACGAGCTATGGCAATAATCCCGAACTCCCGCCCCAGTACTGGGTGGCATAGAGGTTATCTCACCAACAACTACATAAAAGAGATTTTCGATGTCAGCGAAAAAAACTCAGGTGTCCCAGAACTGTAACAATAAAATTGTGACGACAACACCTCGGAGCTCAACTCCCCGGGACACTGCCACAACCCCTAAATGTCAGGAGGCACCAATAACAATGTTCTCGTCACAAGAATATCGGAACGATCCCAAGATACCCGCGTGATCCTAAAAAAAATTTAGTGAAATTTGAGGACAGAAAAGTCAAATCATCTACGTCAGGAGGCCTAACCAGAGCGACGAATGGACTAAGGAGTAAAAAGAATCCTACTCTTCGATATATATATAATCCTAAGACTCAAAACATTTTTGTTCTAGACTCAACAATGTCAGCGATTCGATCAAGCAGGGGGCTCCTAAGTCGGAGGCCCATGATGCGGCTATATCTCTCACGTGTCGAGGCACGACTTAGAGGCACAACCGCATTGTGGTTTTGTCGCAAGAAGGGTCATCTTCACACAATCCGATGTAATGAACAAGAAAGGGATAAAGAGGGTTGGCTTACAATCACCACTTCACATAATGAACATATAATTCATACATCGTTCAGAGTACACACATAGTCCGACTACGGACAAATAAATGAAAAGGAAGATAACCCAACTGCTAGATCCGCGATCATCCCAACTGGGCTCCACTATTGATCATCTGGAAACGAAACATAGTAACGACAAAGGTCCTCGTCGAACTCCCACTTGAGTTCGGTAGCATCACCTGCACTAGTATCATCGGCACCTGCAACTGTTTTGGTAGAATCTGGTGAGTCACGAGGACTCCGCAATCTCAAAACCCGCAAGATCAAGACTATACAAGCTTATGGGTAGGATGAGGTAATGAGGTAGAGCTGCAACAAGCACTAAGCAAATATGGTGGCTAACATACACAAATAAGAGCGAGAAGAGAAGCAACGCAACGGTCGAGAAGCTAGAAGTGATCAAGAAGTGACCCTGAAACTACTTATGTTCATACATAACCCAAAAACCGTGTTCACTTCCCGGACTCCGCCGAAAAGAGACCATCACGGCTACACACGTGGTTGATGCATTTTTAATTAAGTCAAGTGTCAAGTTCTCTACAACCGGACATTAACAAATTCCCATCTGCCACATAACTGCGGGCATGGCTTTCGAAAATTTATACCCTGTAGGGGTGTCCCAACTTAGCCCGTCTCAAGCTCTCACGATCAATGAAGGATATTCCTTCTCCCTGAAAGACCCGATCAGTCTCGGAATCCCGGTTACAAGACATTTCGACAATGGTAAAAGAAGACCAGCAAGACCACCCGACTGTGCCGACAAATCCCGATAGGAGCTGCACATATCTCGTTCTCAGGGCACACCGGATGATACAAGCTACGAGTAAAACCTGCCCTCGAGTTTCCCCGAGGTGGCCCCGCAGGTGGCTCGGTTCGAACCAACACTCAGAGGAGCACTGGCCCGGGGGGGCTAAAATAAAGATGACCCTCAGGCTCGCGAAAACCCACGGAAAAGGTATAGGTTGTTAGGCAAATGTAAAACCAAGGTTGGACCTTGCTGGAGGAGTTTTATTCAAAGCAAACTATCAAGGGGGTCCCATAACCCCAACCGCGTAAGGAACGCAAAATCAAGGAACATAACACCGGTATGACGGAAACTAGGGCGGCAAGAGTGGAACAAAACACCAGGCATAAGGGCGAGACTTCCACCCTTAGCCAAGTATATAGGTGCATTAATTAAATAAGAGATATTGTGATATCCCAACATAATCATGTTCCAACATGGAGCAATCTTCAACTTCACCTGCAACTAATAACGCTATAAGAGGGGCTAAGAAAAAGCGGTAACATAGCCAAACAATGGTTTGCTAGGAAGGTGGGTTAGAGGCTTGACATGGCAATATGGGAGGCATGATAAACAAGTGGTAGATAGCGCAACATTGCGATAGAACGAACAACTAGCAAGCAAAGATAGAAGTGATATCGAGGGTAATGGTCATCTTGCCTGAGATCCCGCAAGGAAGAAGAACAAGTCCATCAAGTAGACGAACCAACGTAGTCGAACGAATCCTCACAATCACAACGTAACCGGAACTATCAAGCAGAAGCGCAACCGGAAAGAAGCAAACAACATGGTAAACAACCATCACAAGACATGGTATGATGCACAATCAAGTATGATGCATGTCCGGTTTAATGAGGCATGGCATGGCAAAGTGCACAAACAATACTACAAATTAAGTGGAGCTCAATATGCAACGAGTTGCATATTGACGAAACACCACATCAACTATTTAGTTCTCTCTCGTTTATGTACCCAAGAATATTAAATGTTATTAAACATAGCAAGGGGTGAAGCATAAGTAAACTAACTATTTAGGCAAGTTTAAATGAGGTCGGAACAACAAACAACAATTCCAGAAAATCCCCATATGCATATTATGAATTTGGTACTATTCTGCCCTAACCATATTTTAGAGTTGTTAAACAGGAAAGTAAAGTGCAACATGTTAATCTATGCATTTTTTCACCCCATTTACATATAAAGTTTATTTAAAATGGAGCTACGGTTATTTAGTTATGAAATAAATCATTTTAACATGCTATTTATTAAAAATTAAACAAACAACAAGTTAAACCTTTTTAACATGGATGAAAGTGGCATATTATGAAACTAGACGAAATTCTAAGCACTTTTCATATATAAAACATTTTAATTCGATGCCCGGTTTGTGAAATATTATATGCATGAACATGAGGGTTTTTCTCCAAAACATGCGTTCTCTGGATAAAAGGCAGAAGATGCCGGCGCACGGGCGAGGCACAGGACGGCGGCGCCAGACTTGGCGGGTCAAGCAGAGGGACTTGGCGCCGCAGTGGAGAAGCTTCAGGGCGGCGGCTTGGCGACTCCGGCGAAGAGGCGCGGGAAGAAGACGGTGGCTGGCTGTGCGTGGGTTGGTGAGGTGGGGATCTGGGAGGATCCCAAGATTGAGAGTGGCGGCGGGTGAGGGATTGGATGGATGGGACTGCCTAGACTAGGGTTTGGACCTATATATATAGCATGTGGGTTAGATTAGGGGCCATCTAGTCCCTCCGATTTTAATCGAACGGTCTCGGATAAATAGCTTAGGGGCCCAATTAAGAAAACGGAGATGTTTTATAGATGTTTGGGGATGATCCGGACCCATCGGTCACGACTGAGCGGGTCGGGTTCCGGACAGCTTTCGGACGCACGCGAGGGGTGTGAATAAAATGTAGAGAGGGTCAACTGGTCAGACAATAGGGGCTCGAAAAACCCGGTTGGTCTCGAAACAGTCAACGAAGGCAAAGGGGGGACGCGGCAACTACGAACGGATGCAAGTTTTGAAAAATGACGGCAACGAAGTGCCAATGCAATGCAGATGATGAAATGCAACAAGCAAATAAAACACACAATGATCACGAAGAACATGGAAGGCGTCTGGAGCGTCGGTCTTCGGGGCGTTACATTTTAGCAAAGGTCATGCCAAAATTACCCGTGAATTTCGACATGACTTGTGCTACAAACTAGGACATATCGAGTGTTGGGGAACGTTCTTCTAATGATGTTATCCCGTTCATCAAATGACAACACTTGTCTATGGTTAGGAAACATAACCATCTTTGATAAACGAGCTAGTCAAGTAGAGGCATACTAGGGACACTTTGTTTTGTCTATGTATTCATACATGTACTAAGTTTCTGATTAATACAATTCTAGCATGAATAATAAACATTTATCATGAAATAAGGAAATAAATAATAACTTTATTATTGCCTCTGGGGCATATTTCCTTCATCGAGTTCCCGGGATTTGCGCACTGAGAATGAATCAACGCTCCTGCAAAACATAGGTATTTTATTATGTCATTATTCATTTTATTAGGTCTAGAATTAATTGACTAGAATTAATCGTAGGAAACATGGCTAGCAACGATGAAGGACATGGTTCTGGTGATTGGGACGACGTCTACCGAGCGGCACACAAATTTTTGAACCTTGCCGATGATCAACGGTTGTTGTTGCTGGGCCCACCTGTCACATCGAAGACTGAGACAGACATCGAGACCGGTGCTGAGACCGGCACCGAGACTGGCGGAGCCGATATAGAACGGAAATCAAAGAGGCAACAGTGCCCAAACCAGCTCATCACTACTAGAGTGGTGGTCACAGAGGTGGACGACTACAATTATAGCCAAAAGAGCCTGAGGAAGTGCGATCGTGCTACGACAATCAAATAGGTTGCATGCTATGGGCTTGCGCCACCATCAACGATGAGAAACTAAAGAAGATAGAAAATATGAGGCCATCCCTCCTAACGGAGCTGCACCAGGTAGTCTTGTTCCTGGGCCGGCATGAAAAGAAATATACTGATCCAGATAAAGACCCGGCAATGAAGAAGATAAACAAACGTGATTGAGGAAGTTTAGCGATGTGTTGGATGCTACCTCTTGAGCACTGTGTTGGTTTTCCCCGAAGAGGAGAGGATGATGCAGCAAAGTAGCGTAAGTATTTCCCTCAGTTTTTGAGAACCAAGGTATCAATCCAGTAGGAGCCTACGCGCAAGTCCCTCGTACCTACACAAAAACAATAGCTCCTCGCAACCAACACGATTAGGGGTTGTCAATCCCTTCACGGTCACTTATGAGAGTGAGATCTAATAGAGATGATAGATAATATTTTTGGTATTTTTTGTATAGAGATGCAAAGTGAAAAGTAAAAAAGGCAAAGTAAAAAAGCAAGCAAGATTAAAGTGATGGAGATTGATATGATGAGAATAGACCCGGGGGCCATAGGTTTCACTAGTGGCTTCTCTCAAGAGCATAAGTATTCTATGGTGGGTGAACAAATTACTGTTGAGCAATTGACAGAACTGAGCATAGTTATGAGAATATCAAGATATTATCATGTATATAGGCATCACGTCCGAGACAAGTAGACCGACTCCTGCCTGCATCTACTACTATTACTCCACTCATCGACCGCTATCCAGCATGCATCTAGAGTATTAAGTTAAAAACAGAATAATGCCTTAAGCAAGATGACATGATGTAGAGGGATAGTTTCATGCAATATGATAAAAAAACCATCTTGTTATCCTCGATGGCAACAACACAATACGTGCCTTGCTGCCCCTTATGTCAATGGGAAAGGACACCGCGCGAAGATTGAACCCAAAGCTAAGCACTTCTCCCATGGCAAGAAAAACCAATCTAGCAGGCCAAACCAAACTGATAATTCGAAGAGACTTGCAAAGATAACCAATCATACATACAAGAATTCAGAGAAGATTCAAATATTATTCATAGATAGACTTGATCATAAACCCACAATTCATCGGTCCCAACAAACACACCGCAAAAAGAAGATTACATCGAATAGATCTCCACAAGAGAGGGGGAGAACATTGTATTGAGATCCAAAAAGAGAGGAGAAGCCATCTAGCTAATAACTATGGACCCGAAGGTCTGAGGTAAACTACTCACACTTCATCGGAGGGGCTAGGATAATGTAGAAGCCCTCCGTGATGATGGCCCTCTCTGGCGGAGCTCCGGAACAGGCCCCAAGATGGGATCTCGTGGGTACAGAAGGTTGCAGCGGTGGAATTAGGTTTTTGGCTCCGTATCTGATCGTTTGGGGGTACGTAGGTATATATAGGAGGAAGGAGTACGTCGGCGGAGCACCGAGGGGCCCACGAGGGAGGGGGCGCGCCCTAGGGGGGTGCCCCCCACCCTCGTGACCGCCTCTTTGCTTCCTTGGAGTAGGGTCCAAGTCTCCTGGATCACGTTCGGTGAGAAAATCACGTTCCCGAAGGTTTTATTCCGTTTGGACTCCGTTTGATATTCTGTTTCTCCGAAACTCTGAAATAGGCAAAAAAACAGCAATTCTGGGCTGGGCCTCCGGTTAATAGGTTAGTCCCAAAAATAATATAAAAGTGGAAAATAAAGCCCAATATAGTCCAAAACAGTGGATAATATAGCATGGAGCAATCAAAAATTATAGATACGTTGGATACGTATCATTGGCCACCTGGAAAGTAAGTGTGAAACATCGGATTATCAACAAAAAGAAACCCTACTCCGAGATTGTAAAGGATAATCTGACAATCACGGAAGAGCAGTTTGAAATATTCAAGGTGGCTTGCGATGCCGAAGCTGCCAAAGAAAAGTCAAAGTACATGAAGGGGCTTCAAGAGAGGAACATGGGGTGCCACCACCTCGAAAGTCGTGGTTACACGGGGGAGAGGTCCATATGGGCCAAGGAGGACGCGGAACGCGAAAATCTTGGCATCCCAGACCCCTTGGCGGAGTTCACTGCTACCTCTTGAGCATTGCGTTGGTTTTCCCTTGAAGAGGAAAGGGTGATGCCGTAAAGTAGCGTAAGTATTTCCCTCGGTTTTTTAGAACCAAGGTATCAATCCAGTAGGAGGCCACGCTCAAGTCCCTCGCACCTACACAAACAAATAAAAACCTCGCAACCAATGCAATAAAGGGGTTGTCAATCCCTTCACGGTCACTTACGAAAGTGAGATCTGATAGATATGATAAGATAATATTTTTGGTATTTTTATAATAAAGATGCAAAGTAAAACAAAAGGCAATAAAAATAGCTAAGTGTTGGAAGATTAATATGATGGAAAATAGACTCGGGGGCCATAGGTTTCACTAGTGGCTTCTCTCAAGAGCACAAGTATTGTGGTGGGTGAACAAATTACTGTTGAGCAATTGATAGAATTGAGCATAGTTATAAGAATATCTAGGTATGATCATGTATATAGGCATCACGTCCGTGACAAGTAGACCGACTCCTGCCTGCATCTACTACTATTACTCCACACATCGACCGTTATCCAGCATGCATCTAGAGTATTAAGTTCAAAAGAACAGAATAATGCTTTAAGTAAGATGACATGATGTAGAGGGATAAACTCATGCAATATGATATAAACCCCATCTTGTTATCCTCGATGGCAACAATACAATACATGCCTTGCTGCCCCTGCTGTCACTGGGAAAGGACACCGCAAGATTGAACCCAAAGCTAAGCACTTCTCCCATTCCCAGAAAGATCAATCTAGTAGGCCAAACCAAACTGATAATTCGAAGAGACTTGCAAAGATAACCAATCATACATAAAAGAATTCAGAGAAGATTCAAATATTGTTCATAGATAAACTTGATCATAAACCCAAAATTCATCGGTCTCAACAAACACACCGCAAAAGAAGATTACATCGAATAGATCTCCACGAGAATCATGGAGAACTTTGTATTGAGATCCAAAGAGAGAGAATAAGCCATCTAGCTAATAACTATGGACCCAAAGGTCTGAGGTAAACTACTCACACATCATCGGAGAGGCTATGGTGTTGATGTAGAAGCCCTCCGTGATCAATGCCCCCTCCGGCAGGACGCCGGAAAAGGCCCCAAGATGGGATCTCACGGGTATAGAAGGTTGCGGCGGTGGAATTAGGTTTTCGTCGATGCTTCTGTTGGTTTGGGGGTATGTAGGTATATATAGGAGGAAGAAGTACGTCGGTGGAGCAACATGGGCCCCATGAGGGTGGAGGGCGCGCCCCCCTGCCTCGTGCTCTCCTGGTTGATTTCTTGACGTAGACTCCAAGTCCTCTGGATCACGTTTGCTCCGAAAATCACGTTTCCGAAGTTTTCATTCCATTTGGACTCCATTTGATATTCTTTTTCTACGAAACTCTGAAAGAGGCAAAAAAACAACAATTTGGGCTGGGCCTCCGGTTAATAGGTTAGTCCCAAAAATAATATAAAAGTGTATAACAAAGCCCATTAATCATCCAAACAGAATATAATATAACATGAAGCAATCAAAAATTATAGAAACGTTGGAGACGTATCAAGCATCCCCAAGATTAATTCCTGCTCGTCCTCGAGTAGGTAAATGATAAAAACAGAATTTTTGATGCGGAATGCTACTTGGCATAATTTTTTAATGTAACCCTCTTAATTGAGGTATGAATATTCAGATCCGAAAGATTCAAGATAAAAGTTTAATATTGACATAAAAGCAATAATACTTCAAGCATACTAACTAAGCAATTATGTCTTCTCAAAATAACATGGCCAAAGAAAGTTCATCCCTAAAAAATCATATAGTTTAGTCATGTGGAGAATTTAGCACAGATTGCAACAAGGAAATACAATCTATCAAAGAGCAATTATCATAATTAAATTCCTAGAAATCCAAAATAGTGGGTTCATTAATATCTAGAGTTTTGATCTCTTGAATATCGTTTTTACCAATTTTTGCATCGAGATCTAAAAACTCCGAATTTTGGGGACGCCTTCTTGGTAAAGGTGGCTCATATTCAGTCCCATCATTATCAAGATTCATATTGGAAAACAAAGATTTAATAGGGGACACATCAATAACTTTTAGATCTTCATATTTATTCTCATAAAAATTAGAAGAACACGCCTTCACAAAGCAATCTTTCTTAGCACGCATCCTAGCGGTTCTTTCTTTGCACTCATCAATGGAAATTCTCATGGCCTTGAGAGACTCATTGATATCATGCTTAGGTGGGGTATATCTAAGTTTCAAGGAATCAACATCAAGAGAAATTCTATCAACATTCCTAGCCAATTCGTCAATCTTAGGCAACTTTTCTTCAAGCAAAGCATTGAAATTCTTTTGCGAATTCGTAAATTCTTTAACACTAGTCTCAAATTCAGACGGCGTATTATTAAAATTTCCATAAGAATTGTTGTAGGAATTACCACAATTATTACAGGGATTACTAGGATACGGCCTAGGATTAAAGTTTCCTCTATACGCTTTGTTACCAAAATTATTCCTACCAACAAAATTCACATCCATAGATTCATTATTATTTTCAATCAAAGTAGACAAAGGCATGTCATTAGGATTAGAAGAAACACTTTTATTAGCAAATAATTTCATAAGTTCATCCATCTTTCCACTCAAAACATTAATTTCTTCTATCGCATGCACCTTTTTACTAGTAGATCTTTCAGTGTGCCTGTCGGTGTCAAAACCGGCGGATCTCGGGTAGGGGGTACCGAACTGTGCGTCTAAGGCGGATGGTAACAGGAGGCACGGGACACAATGTTTACCCAGGTTCGGGCCCTCACGATGGAGGTAATACCCTACTTCCTGCTTGATTGATCTTGATGATATGAGTAGTACAAGAGTTGATCTACCACGAGATCGTAGAGGCTAAACCCTAGAAGCTAGCCTATGGTATGATTGTTGTTGTCCTACAGACTAAACCCTCCGGTTTATATAGACACTGGAGGGGGCTAGGGTTACACAGAGTCGGTTACAATGGGAGGAGATCTACATATCCGTATCGCCAAGCTTGCCTTCCACGCCAAGGACAGTCCCATCCGGACACGAGACGAAGTCTTCAATCTTGTATCTTCATAGTCCAATAGTCCGGCCAAAGGATATAGTCCGGCTGTCCGGATACCCCCTAATCCAGGACTCCCTTAGTAGCCCCTGAACCAGGCTTCAATGACGATGAGTCCGACGCGCAGATTGTCTTCGGCATTGCAAGGCGGGTTCCTCCTCCGAATACTCCATAGAAGATCTTGAACACAAGAATAGTGTCCGGCTGTGCAAAACAAGTTCCACATACCATCGTAGAGAGAATAATATTTCCACCAATCTAATCTGCTGACGCACTCGATATCATGACATCATACTACGGCCCAGTCATTATTTGAACCGTTTTTCTCAACCAGCCTTGGCGCATATCGCGAGGCAGTTTCTTTGGCACGTCTTGTCGAAGCCGAGATTGTGTCCCCTTATCACGGGATTCTCATCAATACGAACGTGGGTAACCCAACCGCGCCATCAATCGCGGTGCTTGGGGAATAAGCGAGTTAACCGGGCTAGTGGGGGCGTATAGTTTCATCCGCCTTTATAAAGGGATAAGAGTTCACCTTTTCTCACCCACGCCTTCTTCCTCCTTGCTCATCCATTCTCGCGCATTCGAGCTCCAACACCCAAGTTCGCACCTTTCTCCTCACACCACTCCAACCATTTACGGAGCGGGAGGCAAGTGGATGAAATCCACCGTCACGGAGAAGGACATTAGCAAGCTGCGGTGAGCCGGATACTTGGCCGCGGATATCGTTCACCGGTTGCCCGACGAAGGGAAGATCGTCCCTACCCCGGAATCTTATGAGAGGGTAGTTTTCCTCACCCACTTCGTCCGTGGATTGGGATTCCCCCTTCACCCGTTCGTCCGCGGCCTCATGTTCTACTATGGGCTGGACTTCCATGATCTAGCCCCGAACTTTATCCTCTCGACGTTTATCATCGTATGCGAGGCCTTCCTCCGCGTCCAGCTCCATGTCGGCCTGTGGCTGAAGACCTTCAATGTCAAGCCGAAGGTTGTGGGCGGTCAGCAAGCGGAATGCGGAGGTGCCATGGTGGGCATGCCCAATGTCACATGGCTCGAGGGCTTGTCCTGGGTTCATCGGTGGAGCTGACCGACTCCAGAAGTGTATCCGGAACATGATAAGCAAGAAACTCAAGCTTGTCAACGTGGTCCAGGTCATGCTCTTCCGCTGGATCCTCCCGTGTCAACAACGGGCGTTTAATTTATGGGAGTTCGACCCAACCCAGCACCAGACTCTGCAGGAGCTCTTCGACACGACGCACAAGGACGTCTGGAGGGTGCTGTTCAAGGGCGCCGAGGTCCCTCCTTCCCTTACCGAGGACCGCGGGCTTAGCGCGAAGCGCCCTACGAATCCGGTAAGTTTCCTAAACCTTGTAGGATGTTTACTTTCCCCAGCTTAATCGTGTGCGGGATCTGAGCTTCTATGCCTTTGACAGGACTGGGATGAGACAGCGGAGCAGATCAACTACCCAGTGCCCCTGCCCGAAGATCCAGCAGACGCTCTCCTAACGGAGATGCTGACTCCGGCACCCTACGAGGAGCCGGAGAAGAAGGCCAAGAAGAAGGCCGCGGGGACTCGAAAGAGTTCCCGCCGTCAGGTGGTATCGGACTCATCGTTCGATAACTCCAAGACGCACTCCTCTCGTGAAGACGAGGAGGAGGAAGATGAAGATTCTCCCCCTCCAGTCGGGGGAGGCAAGAAGAGGAAGGCCTCCCTGACCGGGGAGGCCGGATGGTCCAAGAAGGGAAGGACTCTCCTTCCGGACTTCTCCGTGACCGCCGCTCACAGCGAAGACGAGTGGTTGCCCAGGGACAAGCCCCTGGCGAAGTCATAAGTATTTGAATACCAGAGTAATTCATGGTATGCTTTTATCACACTGCGCCTCCTTACGTCGAACATGATTATGCAGTCCGTCCCAAGCCCGTATCAACGTATCTTCGTCGGACGGTTCTTTGGACCCGTCGGATATGAATAGTGATTCACTTCCGACCGCCTCCTCCCCTCGCCCTACGGACAACGTCGAGGTGTTGTCTCAAAGGGCACCAAGCCGAGGGGAGGTAGTCCTGGAGGCACCTCAAGGCGACCTTCCGGACCCTGGGCGCAAAGGGAGCAAGACTCCCACGGGCTCCAAGTTCGGCCCTCAGCCGAACACCGCGCCGGACCCACCAGTGGTCCCGGACTTCGGCAGGCGACCCCCTGCTAAGAGGGGCAAGCCGTCTGTGCTAGTGACCTCTGTCCACCCAGAGGCACTGGACAACTTGTTGGAAGTGCTTCGCAGCGCTTCCATCGACGAGGAGCACCGCACTATCATGAGTGCGGTGATAAAAAAGGTTCAGTATGGCAAGAGCGGACTGACTGAAGCCTGTGCCAGCCTCCTAACAGGCTTTGAGGTGAGTATTCGAAATGTAGGAAAATATTGCCGCATAGACAGTAGCCCCTGATGCTCTGTTCGGTGTTCGGAAAGAAAAGCCGAATAGAGGATCGAATAATAACTGCAGGAGTCTAATCCGAATATGCCTATATGCGTATGCAGGCTTCACTGCTGGCTACTGCTGCACGTACTATGTAGGTCGCCGCACTGAAGCAGAACTTCGAGCGGTCCGAGGAGGAACTCGTCCGTGCCAAGAAGTAGCTCAAGGAGAACGAAGGTAAGCAATACCTTGTTTATAAAGAAGAAGGGAAAATTTTGGTTGCAAGATAATAGGATCATCATGAATGTGCCAGGGACCACGACCGAAGTGGCGACCCTGAAGCAGGCGCTGTCTGAGGCGGAAAACAAAGCGGCCATGGAGCGCATCGAGCGAGAAAAACAAGAAGCCCGAGTAGGCGAGGTGCAGCAAGAGCTCCAGGCGCTCGTGAAGAAGCACGAGTCCTTGGAGCTTGACTCTAGGACGTGAGAGTCCGAGCTTGCCAAGGCCCTCGAAAGCGCAAAACATGCCAAGGCCGAAGCCCAAAAGGCCCTCCAGGAAATTGAGGCGGCGAAGAAGATAGCGGAGGGTAAGGCATTCATTATGCAAAGCAAGCATGTAAAAGAAAATTTCCTTTTACTTACCCGAGTTCGGAGCTCTCCAGGAGCGTTCGCAGATCTGACCCGCAGTGTGTCTGATGCCGCGGAATTCTACCGGGCCGAGGAGGGGAGCTCGATGGAGAGGTTATTCTGGTCTCAGTATACTGGGACCGAACACCCGATGCCCATGAGCGACCAGTTGAAGCAACTGGTCGAGCTCCACAAGGCGGCCGAACAGGCCATGAGGGGCCTTATAGTCCGGATGTGGCCTGGCGATTCCCTTCCCAATAGCTACTTTGGTCTGGTGAGGCGGCTTGTGGATGCCTGCCCACGGCTGGAAGTCATAAAGCGGTCCGTCTGCATCGAGGGTGCCCGCAGGGCTTTTGCCCGTGCGAAGGTGCACTGGGCCAAGATGGACGCCGAGAAGCTGGTGAAGGAGGGGCCGCCGCAGGGCAAGGAGCATCGCCACCTTGAAATGTATTATGAGGGTGTCCTGAAGGGTGCCCGTCTTGTAGCGGACGAGTGTGCGAAGGATGTAATTTTTGAATGAACTTGCTCGTGTGATCCTGTATTATGAAAACTAGTTCATGTGCGCTATGCAACGCTTTCGAATTTAAAATATTACCTTCTGTGCGGCCATTTATAACATCTGAGAGTTGCTAGTCGTCGGCTTCAGCCCCCGTGCAACTAGTGCTGGGGTGTTCGGGATAAATCTGGGCACTCTTTTTCCCATTTATGGGTCCTTCGAGGGAGGTGCTCAGCGCAGCGAACCAGGCAATCGGACTGTAATGTTTTATCGCTCTCACTTAGCCATAGAAGTCTACAATTTTAAATTTTGGCGAAGCCCCTAGTATTCGGAAAGCCGAAGTTGGGGCACTACACTCCTAAGCCGGACAAGGCCGACTCCTCGCCTGAAGCGGAAAAAAGTCTTTAGGGACTTGAGACCTCTCGAACAGCGACCAGCTCTCGCCTCATCATGACATTCAGTTTTAGCTTTCTCTACTGAGGTGCTCGGCCGGAAGAACCGGGGCACAATCGCAGTAGTTCTCCCAGTGCTACCTTAGCCGATATAGCGGAACGTAAGGTACCAAAACATGGGAGCCGGGCAAACCCAACTATTGACCCAAGACATGATTCAGAGCTGATGCATATAATGATATAAGTTCGGGGTGCCGCACTGTCGAAAGTGTTCGGACTTCTCACGCCGAATTATGGGGTATGCGAAAGCCCCTGGCGTATTGGCCGTACCGGAGTGTACGGGTGCTGATTGTCATAAATGAACATATATAAAAAAAAGAATATAGAATGCGATAATAGACTAGTGCTATGCATTGTTTATTCGAGAGATGCGTCGAAGCATACTGATACAAGTAGTGCGGTAAGCAAAAAAATAGGACTATTTGACATGTCCCATCCAAGGGCAAGCTGCGGACTGGTATCTTAAAGCATGTATTTAACTCGTTATCAAAGACCACCTGGGGATTCCATTATACGACGGAGCTTCCTGCCTCCTTGGATGTTGTATCATGTGTCCGACAATCGTACTGCTGGATAGGGCTTCCCGAGAGTAAAGTCGTGAAAGAGAGAGAATGATAAAGGTAGTAAACCCCTAGTGCGGTTGAGCCGCATTATGGGTCGTGCCATGATCGTGCCCCGCCTACATCTATGGTATTTTCAATGTGTAATTATGTACGCGTTGCATGAATTTCGCCGTTCGACTGAGACTAGGGCGGGGGGCGAATTGCTAGGCGAACTCTGAACGTGCCAGGCAATCCTGTTGCAGGTTACTCCGGACGCGCTTGACAGTGTCCGGGGGCTTTATCGCCGAACTGGTGGACTGCCTTAAAAGGCTGCTTTGTGCCTCCGCTGCGAGGGCCGCGGTGTGCTCCTCCATACGGAGCGAGCGCTCTATGTTTCCATTGGCTGTGATGACCCCCCTAGGTCCTGGCATCTTGAGCTTGAGGTATGCATAATGCGGTACCGCATTGAATCTTGCAAATGCGGTTCGCCCGAGCAGTGCGTGATAGCCGCTGCGGAACGGGACGATATCGAAGATTAACTCCTCGCTTCGGAAGTTGTCCGGAGATCCGAAGACCACTTCCAGTGTGATTGAGCCCGTACAATGGGCCTCTACACCTGGGATGACGCCTTTAAAGGTCGTTTTTGTGGGTTTGATCCTTGAGGGGTCTATACCCATTTTGCACGCTGTATCCTGATAGAGTAGGTTCAGGCTGCTGCCGCCGTCCACAAGGACTCGAGTGAGGTGGAATCCGTCAATGATGGGGTCTAAGACCAATGCGGCAGATCCGCCATGACGTATACTAGTGGGGTGGTCTCTGCGATCGAAAGTGATCGGACAAGAGGACCATGGGTTGAACTTTGGGGCGATGGGCTCCATCGCATATATGTCCCTTAGTGCATGCTTTTGTTCCCTTTTGGGGATGTGGGTTGCGTATATCATGTTCACCATCCTCACTTGTGGGGGGAACCTCTTCTGTCCTCCCATGTTCGGCGGCCGTGGCTCCTCCTCGTCATCGTTGTGCAGCCCTTTGTCCTTGTTTTCGGCGTTTAACTTGTCGGCCTGCTTGAACACCCAGCATTCTCTGTTTGTGTGATTGGCTGGCTTATCGGGGGTGCCGTGTATTTGACACGAGCGATTGAGTATGCGGTCCAAACTGGACGGGCCCGGAGTGCTTCTTTTGAATGGCTTTTTCCACTGACCGGATTTAAAGCCTCTGAACCCGACATTGACTGTCGTATCCTCAGCGTTATCGCCGTTGCTGCAGCGCTTGTGTTTGCTGCAACATGGACTGCCATTACTGTCCTTGGTATCCGAAGTGCCAAGAATCCTTGATATGTTATTGCTACGAGCCAACCAGCTATCCTCTCCCGCGCAGAAGCGGGTCATGAGTGTCGTGAGTGCTGCCATAGACTTCGGCTTTTCTTGGCCAAGGTGCCGGGCAAGCCACTCGTCACGGATGTTGTGCTTAAATGCCGCTAAGGCATCTGCATCCGGACAGTCGACAATTTGATTTTTCTTTGTTAGGAACCGTGTCCAGAATTGCCTGGCCGATTCCCCTGGCTGCTGAATTATGTGGCTCAAGTCATCGGCATCTGGTGGTCGCACATAAGTGCCCTGGAAATTGTCGAGGAATGCGTCTTCCAGATCCTCCCAATAGCCAATGGAGTCTGCTAGCAAGCTATTCAGCCAATGTCGAGCTGGTCCTTTAAGTTTTAACGGGAGGTACTTGATGGCATGTAGATCATCACTGTGGGCCATGTGGATGTGGAGGAGGAAGTTCTTGATCCATACCGCGGGATCTGTTGTACCATCATATGATTCGATATTTACAGGTTTAAAACCTTCTGGGAATTCATGCTCCATTACTTCGTCCGTGAAGCATAGGGGGTGTGCCGCGCCTCTGTGATGGGCTATGTCGCGACATAGCTCGTATGAGTCCTGCCAGCTGTATTCGGCCCGTCCGGACTTGCTTTTACTGTATCTGGTGAGGCGGTCACCGTCCCTTGTAGGGGCACGGCCTCGTGATCCGTAGATCAATCTTGCGTGTTTTGCCCTGTCTTCCAATACGTCTCGCAGGTCTCGTGTGTTTCCCGGTGCCTTGGTATTTTTGTTTGAATGGCGGCGGGGTGCAGGCTGATTTTCGGGCCGGACTGCCTCTCTATCTCGGCCACGAGGTGGCATATCAGCCGCATCATACACTGGTGATGTAGGTTTCCATGCTTCCTCCTCAAGTCGGGGTAGCAGCCTGCGCTTTGGGTGACCCTTGGAAGGGCATTTGAGTTCATATTCCTCGGCCGCAAGGACTTCAATCCATCTATCTGCTAGCAGATCCTGATCAGCTCAAAGCTGTTGCTGCTTTTTCTTCAGGCTATTTGTTGTGGCTATAAGCCGGCGCTTAAAGCGCTCCTGCTCGACGGGATCCTCAGGCACGACAAATTCTTCGTCGTCGAGGCTCGCTTCGTCTTCGGAGAGAGGCATATAGTTGTCGTCCTCCGTTTCTCCTTCTGCCGCTCTCTTAGGAGGGCTGGCCTGTTCGTCCTCCGGCTCTAGATCGTGCGGGAGGGGATTGTCATCATCTTCGGCACTGTCCGGAGTACTTCTGTCTCCTGTGCCGGTATCACCGGTTTTGCTATGGCGAGACTTAGAGCGGCGCAGCTGACGTCGGCGCCGGGGTTGCTTCTTGGAGGGGTCATCCTCTGTTGTCTTGTCGCCATTGCCTTGTTTGGGTGTGTCCACCATATATATATCATATGATGAGGTGGTGGTCCAATGCCCCGTGGGCAGTGGTTCTTGTTCGTCTCCTTCATCGTTGTCCACACCATCGATGTATTCGGAGTCGAAGTCGAGCATGTCGGTTAGGTCGTCGACAGTGGCTACTAAGTGGGTGGTGGCCTGGTGGGTGGGGAGTGAATTTCTTCATCATCCACATCCCGCTCTAGCCGGACATAGTTCGGCCAAGGTTCTCCAGACAGGAAGAGAGATTTTAACAAGTTCAGAATGTCACCAAAGGGCGAGTGCTGAAAGATATCCGCGGAGGTGAACTCCATGACCGGCGCCCAATCGAATTCGATAGGTATGGGCGCGGGCGGTTCTGAGTCCGTGGCCGGAGACGAGTCCAGTAGTCCGGCGTCATGGCTCCTGTGAGGGGTAAGGTCAGTATTCGGCTCTATCGCCACTGAGGGTGCATCATCCAAGGCGGGGTCTATCCGCCCGTCCTCTGATGGCGCAATCTGTTCCAGACTGAAGGCCGGAGTGGTTGCTGGCGTGATCTCCCGAACAATGTGCGACGGTAGAGCTATATCGTGCTCGTCGCGATCGTGCGACACACCTGGCATGGGCCCGAATCCGTCGAAGATCAAGTCTCTGTGGATATATGCAGTGTAATTCAAGTTTCCAAACCTGACCTGATGGCCAGGGGCGTAGCTCTCGATCTGCTCCAGATGGCCAAACGAGTTGGCCCGAAGTGCGAAGCCGCCGAATACAAAGATCTGTCCGGGGAGGAAGACCTCACCCAGGACCACATCATTGTCGATGATCGAAGGGGCCATCGAACCTTACAGTGACGACACAGTGGAACTCTCAATGAAAGCACCAATGTCGGTGTCAAAACCGGCGGATCTCGGGTAGGGGGTCCCGAACTGTGCGTCTAAGGCGGATGGTAACAGGAGGCAAGGGACACAATGTTTACCCAGGTTCGGGCCCTCGCGATGGAGGTAATACCCTACTTCCTGCTTGATTGATCTTGATGATATGAGTAGTACAAGAGTTGATCTACCACAAGATCGTAGAGGCTAAACCCTAGAAGCTAGCCTGTGGTATGATTGTTGTTGTCCTACGGACTAAACCCTCCGGTTTATATAGACACCGGAGGGGGCTAGGGTTACACAGAGTCGGTTACAATGGGAGGAGATCTACATATCCGTATCGCCAAGCTTGCCTTCCATGCCAAGGAGAGTCCCATACAGACACGAGGCGAAGTCTTCAATCTTGTATCTTCATAGTCCAATAGTCCGGTCAAAGGATATAGTCCGGCTGTCCGGATACCCCCTAATCCAGGACTCCCTCAGTGCCATTGAGAATAATTAACCATAATATTATCTAGGAGTTTAGTAGCTTCTCCTAAACTGATTTCCATAAAAGTGCCTCCCGCGGCCGAATCTAAAAGATTTCTAGAAGCAAAATTCAATCCGGCATAAAATTTTTGTATAATCATCCACAAATTCAAACCATGTGTAGGGCAATTATGTATCATTAATTTCATCCTCTCCCAAGCTTGTGCAACATGTTCATGATCAAGTTGCTTAAAATTCATAATATCGTTTATAAGAGAGATGATCTTAGCAGGAGGAAAATACTTAGAGATAAAAGCATCTTTGCACTTATTCCATGAATCAATACTATTTTTAGGCAAAGACGAAAACCAAGCTTTAGCACGATCTCTAAGCGAAAAAGGAAATAGCTTCAATTTAACAATATCATTGTCCACATCTTTCTTCTTTTGCATATCACACAAATCAACAAAGCTATTTAGATGGGTAACAACATCTTCACTAGGAAGGCCGGCGAATTGATCTTTCTTGACAAGATTCAACAAAGCAACATTAATTTCACAAGATTCAATATCGGTAAGGGGAGCAATTAGAGTGCTAAGAAAATCATTATTGTTAGTATTGGTAAAGTCACGCAATTTAGTATTATCTTGAGCCATCGTGACAAACAAGCAATCCAACACACAAGCAAACAAGAAGCGAGTGGAAAAAAGAGGCAAACGGAAAGACGAGAGGGCGAATAAAACGGCAAGGGTGAAGTGGGGAAGAGGAAAACGAGAGGCAAATGGCAAATAATGTAATGCGGGAGATAAGAGTTTGTGATGGGTGAAGGAAATATGCCCTAAAGGCAATAATAAAGTTATTATTTATTTCCTTATTTCATGATAAATGTTTATTATTCATGCTAGAATTGTATTAACCGGAAACTTGATACATGTGTGAATGCATAGACAAACAGACTGTCACTAGTATGCCTCTACTTGACTATCTCGTTGATTAAAGATGGTTATGTTTCCTAACCATAGACATGAGTTGTCATTTGATAAACGGGATCACCTCATTAGGAGAATGATGTGATTGACTTGACCCATTCCGTTAGCTTAGCACTTGATCGTCTAGTATGTTGATATTGCTTTCTTCATGACTTATACATGTTCCTATGACTATGAGATTATGCAACTCCCGTTTATCGGAGGAACACTTTGTGTGTTGTCAAACGTCACAACGTAACTGGGTGATTATAAAGGTTCTCTACAAGTGTCTCCGAAGGTACTTGTTGAGTTGGCGTATTTCGAGATTAGGATTTGTCACTCCAATTGTCGGAGAGGTATCTCTGGGCCCACTCGGTAATACACATCACTATAAGCCTTGCAAGCATTGTAACTAATGAGTTAGTTATGGAATAATGTATTACGGAACGAGTAAAGAGACTTGCTGGTAACGAGATTGAACTAGGTATTGAGATACCGACGATCGAATCTCGGGCAAGTAACATACCGATGACAAAGGGAACAAACGTATGTTGTTATGCAATTTGACCGATAAAGATCTCCGTAGAATATGTGAGAGCCAATATGAGCATCCAGGTTCCCCTATTGGTTATTGACCGGAGACGTGTCTCGGCCATGTCTACATAGTTCTCGAACCCGTAGGGTCCACACGCTTAATGTTCTATGACGATCGGTATTATGAGTTTATGTGATTTGATGTACCAAAGGTAGTTCGGAGTCCCGGATGAGATCGGTGACATGACGAGGAGTCTCGAAATGGTCGAGACGTAAAGATCAATATATTGGACGACTATATTCGAACATCGGAAAGGTTCCGAGTGATTCGGGTATTTTCGGGGGTACCGGAGAGTTACGGGAATACGAGGAAGAAGTAATGGGTCTCATGTGCCAAGTGGTGGAAGAGAGGAGGTAGGGCGCGTGGCCCCCCTAGCCCAAAACGAATTGGACTAGGGGGTTGGCCCCCCTTTCCTCCTTTTCCTCCCTCTCCTTCCTTCTCCTTCTCCTCCTTCCTTTCCTCCTCCTAGTAGGAGTAGGAAAGGGGAGTCCTACTCCTACTAGGAGGAGGACTCCTCCTCCTGGCGCGCCATAGAGGGTCGGCCGGCATACCCCCTTGCTCCTTTATATACGGGGGCAGGGGGCACCTCTAGACACACAAGTTGATATGTTGATCTCTCCCAACCGTGTGCGGTGCCCCCCTCCACCATAATCCACCTCGATCATATCGTAGCGGTGCTTAGGCGAAGCCCTGCATCGGTAGCATCATCATCGCCGTCATCACACCATCGTGCTGACGAAACTCTCTTGCGAAGCTTTGCTGGATCGGATCTCGCGGGACGTCATCGAGCTAAACGTGTGCTGAACTCAGAGGTGTTGTGCGTTCGGTACTTGGATCGGTCGGATCGTGAAGACGTACGACTACATCAACCGCGTTGTGCTAACGCTTCCGCTTTCGGTCTATGAGGGTACGTGGGCAACACTCTCCCCTCTCATTGCTATGTATTACCATGATCTTGCGTGTGCGTAGGAATTTTTCTGAAATTACTACATTCCCCAACAATGGTATCAGAGCCTGGTTTTATGCGTAGATGTTATATGCACGAGTAGAACACAAGTAAGTTGTGGGCGATACAAGTCATACTACTTACCAACATGTCGTACTTTGGTTCGGCGGTATTGTTGGATGAAGTGGCCCGGACCGACATTATGCGTACGCTTACGCGAGACTGGTTCTACCGACGCGCTTTGCACACAGGTGGCTGGCGGGTGTCAGTTTCTCCAACTTTGGTTGAACCAAGTGTGGCTACGCCCGGTCCTTGAGAAGGTTAAAACAGCACTAACTTGACGAACTATCGTTGTGGTTTTGATGCGTAGGTAAGAACGGTTCTTGCTCAGCCCGTAGCAGCCACGTAAAACTTGCAACAACAAAGTAGAGGACGTCTAACTTGTTTTTGCAGGGCATGTTGTGATGTGATATGGTCAAGACGTGATGAGATATAAATTGTTGTATGAGATGATCATGTTTTGTTGAAGTTATCGGCAACTGGCTGAAGCCTTACGGTTATCTCTTTATTGCATAAGATGTAAGCACCAAATAATTGATTTACTTTATCACTATGTGATAGCAAAAGTTGCAAGAGCATTAGTTGGCGAGACAACCATGTGACGACACGTTGATAGAGATCAAGATGATGGAGATCATGGTGTCATGCCGGTGACGATAAAGATCATGACGGTACTTTGGAGATGGAGATCAAAGGCGCAAGATGATCATGGCCATATCATGTCACATATTTTGATTGCATATGATGTTTATCTTTTATACATCTTATTTTGCTTAGTTCGACGGTAGCTTTATAAGATGATCCCTTACTAAAATTTCAAGGTATAAGTGTTCTCCCTGAGTATGCACCGTTGCGACAGTTCTTCGTGCTGAGACACCATGTGATGATCGGGTGTGATAAGCTCTACGTTCAAATACAACGGGTGCAAGACAGTTTTGCACACGCGGAATACTCAGGTTAAACTTGACGAGCCTAGCATATGCAGATATGGCCACGGAACACTGAGACCGAAAGGTCGAGCGTGAATCATATAGAAGATATGATCAACATAGTGATGTTCACCATTGAAAACTACTCCAGCTCACGTGATGATCGGACATGGTTTAGTTGATATGGATCACGTGATCACTTAGATGATTAGAGGGAT
The DNA here is from genome assembly GCA_032464435.1 of Aegilops umbellulata. Taxonomy (NCBI): domain Eukaryota; kingdom Viridiplantae; phylum Streptophyta; class Magnoliopsida; order Poales; family Poaceae; genus Aegilops; species Aegilops umbellulata. The sequence goes on from CP136055.1 coordinate 187,321,365, forward strand.
GTCTATCTAAGTGGGAGTTCATTAATAATTTGATTAACTGAATTTTAATTTATCATGAACTTAGTCCTGATAGTATTTGCATAACTATGTTGTAGATCAATAGCTCGCGATGTTGCTCCCCATTTATTTTGATATGTTCCTAGAGAAAAACTATGTTGAAAAATGTTAGTAGCAATGATGCAGACTAGCTCTGTAATATGAGGTTTATCCTCATTGCTGCACAGAAGAACTATGTCCTTGATGCACCGCTAGGTGACAGACCGATTGCAGGAGCAAAAGCAGACATTATGAACGTTTGACAAAGATCGGTATGATGACTACTTGATAGTTTAGTGCACCATGCTTTACGGCTTAGAACCGGGACTTCAAAAATGTTTTGAACACCATGGAGCATGTAAGATGTTCCAAGAGTTGAATTTGGTATTTCATACTCAAGCCCGTGTCGAGAGGTATGAGACCTCTGACAGTACTTTGCCTACAAGATGGAGGAGAATAGCTCAATCAGTGAGCATGTACTCAGATTGTCTGGGTACTACAATTTCTTGAATCAAGTGGGAGTTAATCTTCCAGATAAGATAGTAATTGCCAAAGTTCTCTAGTCACTATCACCAAGTTACTAGAACTTCGTGATGAACTATAATATACAAGGGATGACAAAAGTAATTCCCGAGCTCTTCGCAATGCTGAAATTGGCGAAGGTAGAAATCAAGAAAAACATCAAGTGTTGATGGTTGACAAGACCACTAGTTTCAAGAAAAAGGGCAAAGGGAAGAATGGGAACTTCAAGAAGAACGGCAAGCAAGTTGCTGCTCAAGTGAAGAAGCCCAAGTCTGGACCTAAGCTTGAGACTAAGTGCTTCTACTACAAAGGACTGGTCACAGGAAGCGGAACTACCCCAAATATTTGGCGGATGAGAAGGATGGCAAAGTGAACAAAGGTATATTTGATATACATATTATTGATGTGTGTTTTACTAGTGTTTATAGCAATCCCTCGGTATTTGATACTGGTCCAGTTGCTAAAAGTAGTAACTCGAAACGGGAGTTGCAGAATGAGCAGAGACTAGTTAAGGGTGAAGTGAGATGTGTGTTGGAAGTGGTTCCAAGAATGATATGATCATCATCACACACTCCCTATACTTTCGAGATTAGTGTTGAACCTAAATAAATGTTATTTGGTGTTTGCGTTGAGCAAGAATATGATTTGATCATGTTTATTGCAATACGGTTATTCGTTTAAGTTAGAGAATAATTGTTATTCTATTTACATGAATAAAACCTTCTATGGTTATACACCCAATGAAAATGGTTTATTGGATCTCGATCGTAGTGATACACATATTCATAATATTGAAGCCAAAAATGCAAAATTAATAATGATAGTGCAACTTATTTGTGGCACTGTCGTTTAGGTCATATTGGTGTAAAGCGCATGAAGAAACTCCATGCTGATGGGCTTTTGGAATCACTTGATTATGAATCACTTGATGCTTGAGAACCATGCCTCACGGGCAAGATGACTAAGACTCCGTTCTCCGGAACAATGGAGCGAGCAACGGATTTATTGGAAATAATACATACTGATGTATGCAGTCCGATGAGTGTTGAGGCTCGCGGTGGGTATCATTATTTTCTGACCTTCACAGATGATTTGAGCAGATATGGATATATCTACTTGAAGAAACATAAGTCTGAAACGTTTGAAAAGTTCAAAGAATTTCAGGGTGAAGTGGAAAATCATCGTAACAAGAAAATAAAGTTTCTACGATCTGATCGCAGAGGCGAATATTTGAGTTACGAGTTTGGTCTTCAATTAAAACAATGTGGAATAGTTTCACAAACTCATGCCACATGGAACACCAGAGCGTAATGGCGTGTCCGAACGTCATAACTATACTTTATTGGATATAGTGCAATCTATAATGTCTCTTACCGATTTACCACTATCGTTTTGGGGTTATGCATTAGAGACAGCTGCATTCACGTTAAATAGGGCACCATCTAAATCCGTTGAGACGATACCATATGAATTGTGGTTTGGCAAGAAACCAAAGTTGTCGTTTCTTAAAGTTTGGGGTTGTGATGCTTATGTGAAAAAGTTTCATCCTGATAAGCTCAAACCCAAATCAGAGAAATGTGTCTTCATAGGATACCCAAAGGAGACGGTTGGGTACACCTTCTATCACAGATCCAAAGGCAAGACATTCGTTGCTAAGAATGGATCCTTTCTAGAGAAGGAGTTTCTCTCGAAAGAAGTGAGTGGGAGGAAAGTAGAACTTGATAAAGTAATTGTACCTTCTCCCGAATTGGAAAGTAGTTCATCACTGAAATCAGTTCCAGTGATGCTTACACCAATTAGTGAGGAAGTTAATGATGATGATCATGAAGCATTGGATCAAGTTACTACCGAACCTCGTAGGTCAACCAGAGTACGTTCCGCACCAGAGTGGTACGGTAATCCTGTTCTGGAGGTCATGTTACTTGACCATGACGAACCTACGAACTATGAGGAAGCGATGATGAGCCCAGATTCCGCAAAATGGCTTGAGGCCATGAAATCTGAGATGAGATCCATGTATGAGAACAAAGTGTGGACTTTGGTTGACTTGCCCGATGATCAGCAAGCCATAGAAAATAAATGGATCTTCAAGAGGAAGACGGACGTTGATAGTAGTGTTACTATCTACAAAGCTAGACTTGTCGAAAAAGGTTTTTGACAAAGTTCAAGGTGTTGACTACGATGAGATTTTCTCACTCGTAGCGATGCTTAAGTCTGTCCGAATCATGTTAGCAAAATGCCACATTTTATGAAATCTGGCAAATGGATGTCAAAACTACATTCCTTAATGAATTTCTTAAAGAAGAGTTGTATATGATGCAACCAAAAGGTTTTGTCGAGCCTAAATGTGCTAACAAAACGTGCAAGCTCTAGCGATCCATCTATGGACTGGTGCAAGCATCTCTGAGTTGGAATATACGCTTTGATGAGTTGATGAAAGCATATAGTTTTATACAGACTTGCGGTGAAGCCTGTATTTACAAAGAAAGTGAGTGGGAGCACTACATCATTTCTGATAAGTATATGTGAATGACATATTGTTGATCAGAAATAATGTAGAATTTTCTGGAAAGCATAAAGGAGTATTTGAAAGGAGTTTTTCAAAGAAAGACCTCGGTGAAGCTTCTTACATATTGAGCATCAAGATGAATAGAGATAGATCAAGACGCTTGATAAGTTTTTTCAATGAGTACATACCTTGACAAGATTTTGAAGTAGTTCAAAATGGAACAGTCAAAGAAAGAGTTCTTGCCTGTGTTACAAGGTGTGAAATTGAGTAAGACTCAAAGCCCGACCATGGCAGAAGATAGAAAGAGAATGAAAGTCATTCCCTATGCCTCAGCCATAGGTTCTATAAAGTATGCCATGCTGTGTACCAGATCTATTGTATACCCTACACTGAGTTTGGCAAGGGAGTACAATAGTGATCTAGGAGTAGATCACTGAATAGCGGTCAAAATTATCCTTAGTGGAATAAGGATATGTTTCTCGATTATGGAGGTGACAAAAGGTTCGTCGTAAAGGGTTACGTCGATGCAAGTTTTGACACTCATCCAGATGACTCTAAGTCTCAATCTGGATACATATTGAAAGTGGGAGCAATTAGCTAGAGTAGCTCTGTGCAGAGCATTGTTGACATAGAAATTTGCAAAATACATACGGCTCTGAATGTAGCAGACCCGTTGACTAAACTTCTCTCACAAGCAAAACATGATCACACCTTAGTACTCTTTGGGTGTTAATCACATAGCGATGTGAACTAGATTATTGACTCTAGTAAACCCTTTGGGTGTTGGTCACATGATGATGTGTACTATGGGTGTTAATCACATGGTGATGTGAACTATTGGTGTTGAATCACATAGCAATGTCAACTAGATTATTGACTCTAGTGCAAGTGGGAGACTGAAGGAAATATGCCCTAGAGGCAATAATAAAGTTATTATTTATTTCCTCATTTCATGATAAATGTTTATTATTCATGCTAGAATTGTATTAACCGGAAACTTGATACATGTGTGAATACATAGAAAACAGAGTGTCACTAGTATGCCTCTACTTGACTAGCTCGTTGATCAAAGATGGTTATGTTTCCTAACCATAGACATGAGTTGTCATTTGAAAAACGGGATCACATCATTAGGAGAATGATGTGATTGACTTGACCCATTCCTTTAGCTTAGCACTTGATCATTTAGTATGTTGCTATTGCTTTCTTCATGACTTATACATGTTCCTATGACTATGAGATTATGCAACTCCCATTTACCGAAGGAGCACTTTGTGTGCTACCAAACGTCACAACGTAACTGGGTGATTATAAAGGTGCTCTACAGGTGTCTCCGAAGGTACTTGTTGAGTTGGCGTATTTCGAGATTAGGATTTGTCACTCCAATTGTCGGAGAGGTATCTCTGGGCCCACTCGGTAATACACATCACTATAAGCCTTGCAAGCATTATAACTAATGAGTTAGTTATGGAATAATGTATTATGGAACGAGTAAAGAGACTTGCTGGTAACGAGATTGAACTAGGTATTGAGATACCGACGATCGAATCTCGGGCAAGTAACATACCGATGACAAAGGGAACAAACGTATGTTGTTATGCAATTTGACCGATAAAGATCACCGTAGAATATGTGAGAGCCAATATGAGCATCTAGGTTCCGCTATTGGTTATTGACCGGAGACGTGTCTCGGCCATGTCTACATAGTTCTCGAACCCGTAGGATCCGCACGCTTAAAGTTCTATGACGATCGATATTACGAGTTTATGTGATTTGATGTACCAAAGGTAGTTCGGAGTCCCGGATGAGATCGGGGACATGACAAGGAGTCTCGAAATGGTCGAGACGTAAAGATCGATATATTGGATGACTATATTCAGACATCGGAAAGGTTCCGAGTGATTCAGGTATTTTCAGAGGTACCGGGGAGTTATGGGAATACGAGGAAGAAGTAATGGGCCTCATGGGCCAAGTGGTGGAAGAGAGGAGGTAGGGCATGCGGCCCCCCTAGCCCAAACCGAATTGGACTAGGGGGTCGGGCCCCCTTTCCTCCTTTTCCTCCCTCTCCTTCCTTCTCCTTCTCCTCCTTCCTTTCCTCCTCCTAGTAGGAGTAGGAAAGGGGAGTCCTACTCCTACTAGGAGGAGGACTCCTCCTCCTGGCGCGCCATAGAGGGCCGGCCGGCCTCCCCCCTTTCTCCTTTATATACGGGGGCAGGGGGCACCTCTAGACACACAAGTTGATCTGTTGATCTCTCCCAACTATGTGCGGTGCCCCCCCCACCATAATCCACCTCGATCATATCGTAGCGGTGCTTAGGCGAAGCCCTGCATCGGTAGCATCATCATCGCCGTCATCACGCTGTTGTGCTGACGAAACTCTCCTGCGAAGCTTTGCTGGGTTGGAGCTCGCGGGACGTCATCGAGCTGAACGTGTGCTGAACTCGGAGGTGTTGTGCGTTCGGTACTTGGATCGGTCGGATCGTGAAGACGTGCGACTACATAAACCGTGTTGTGCTAACGCTTCCGCTTTCGGTCTACGAGGGTACGTGGACAACACTCTCCCCTCTCGTTGCTATGCATCACCATGATCTTGCGTGTGCGTAGGATTTTTTTTTGAAATTACTACATTCCCCAACAATGGGTACTTGGTATGTTGACTTTTGCGTAGACTCCCCCGCAATGGCGCCATAAATCCTTCTTGCTACCTCTTGAGCATTGCGTTGGTTTTCCCTTGAAGTGGAAAGGGTGATGCAGTAAAGTAGCGTAAGTATTTCCCTCAGTTTTTGAGAACCAAGGTATCAATCCAGTAGGAGGCCACGCTCAAGACCCTCGCACCTACACAAACAAATAAAAACCTCGCAACCAGCGCAATAAAGGAGTTGTCAATCCCTTCACGGTCACTTACGAAAGTGAGATCTGATAGATATGATAAGATAATGTTTTTGGTATTTTTATAATAAAGATGCAAAGTAAAATAAAAGTCAATAAAAATAGCTAAATGTTGGAAGATTAATATGATGGAAAATAGACCCGGGAGCCATAGGTTTCACTAGTGGCTTCTCTCAAGAGCATAAGTATTACGGTGGGTGAACAAATTACTGTTGAGCAATTGATATATTGAGCATAGTTATGAGAATATCTAGGTATGATCATGTATATAGGCATCACATCCGTGACAAGTAGACCGACTCCTGCCTGCATCTACTACTATTACTCCACACATCGACCGCTATCCAGCATGCATCTAGATTATTAAGTTCAAAAGAACAGAGTAATGCTTTAAGTAAGATGACATGATGTAGAGGGATAAACTCATGCAATATGATATAAACCCCATCTTGTTATCCTCGATGGCAACAATACAATACGTGCCTTGCTGCCCCTGCTGTCATTGGGAAAGGACACCACAAGATTGAACCCAAAGCTAAGCACTTCTCCCATTGCAAGAAAGATCAATCTAGTAGGCCAAACCAAACTGATAATTCGAAGAGACTTGCAAAGATAACCAATCATACATAAAAGAATTCAGAGAAGATTCAAATATTGTTCATAGATAAACTTGATCATAAACCCACAATTCATTGGTCTCAACAAACACACCGCAAAAGAAGATTACATCGAATAGATCTCCACGAGAATCGTGGAGAACTTTGTATTGAGAACCAAAGAGAGAGAAGAAGCCATCTAGCTAATAACTATGGACCCGAAGGTCTGAGGTAAACTACTCAGACATAATCGGAGAGGCTATGGTGTTGATGTAGAAGCCCTCTGTGATCAATGCCCCCTCCGGCAGGACGCCAAAAAAGGCCCCAAGATGGGATCTCACGGGTACAGAAGGTTGCGGCGGTGGAATTAGGTTTTCGTCGATGCTTCTATTGGTTTGGGGGTACGTAGGTATATATAGGAGGAAGAAGTATGTCGGTGGAGCAATGTGGGCCCCACAAGGGTGGAGGACGCGCCTAGGGGGTAGGCGCGCCCCCCTGCCTCGTGCTCTCCTGGTTGATTTCTTGACGTAGACTCCAAGTCCTCTGGATCACGTTTGTTCCGAAAATCACGTTCCCGGAGGTTTCATTCCGTTTGGACTCCGTTTGATATTCTTTTTTTGCAAAACTCTGAAATAGGCAAAAAACAGCAATTTGGGCTGGGCCTCCGGTTAATAGGTTAGTCCCAAAAATAATATAAAAGTGTATAACAAAGCCCATTAATCATCCAAAACAGAATATAATATAGCATAGAGCAATAAAAAATTATAGATACGTTGGAGACGTATCAATGAGTAGCAAAGGATTCACAGAAAGTAGCTACTATCTCAGAGTCAAGTCCATATTTAGTGCTAAATTCACAGAAATTATCGGTATCCATAAAAGATTTAACACAATCAAACTTAGGTGTACCTGACTCCTTACCTTCGTCGAGGTCCCAATCTTCAGATTTGCGTTTAATTCTTTCCAATACATCCCATTTGAATTCAATAGTCTTCATCATAAAAGATTCAATACAAGAAGTATCGAGCATGGAGCGATTATTGAGAGAAAGCCGATCATAAAAAATTTGAATAATCATTTCTCTTGAGAGCTCATGATTGGGGCATGAATATAACATTGACTTAAGCCTCTCCCAAGCTTGAGAGGTGCTTTCTCCTTCGCGAGGCCCAAAATTATATCTATAATTACGATTCCGATAAACTAGATGCATAGGATAAAACTTCTGATGAAATTCCAATTTCAATCGGTTGTACTTCCATGATCCCATATCATCGCATAGCCTAAACCATGTCAATGCCTTTCCCTTCAAAGATAAAGGGAAGACCTTCTTCTTGATAACATCCTCGGGCATACCTGCAAGCTTAAATAATCCACAAACTTCATCCACATAGATTAGGTGCAAATCGAGATGTAATATTCCATCCCCTGTAAAAGGATTAGCTAGCAGTTTCTCTATCATACCCGAAGGAATTTCAAAGTATACATTTTCAGTAGGTTCAGTAGGTTGAGGAGCGACTCTTTGCTCTACTAGTCGGGGTGAAGATACCCCGAACAAGCCCCTCAAAGGATTATGTTCCATAGTAACAAGTGACAGTAAAGTTCAGCACACTATATAAATTTTTCCTTACCAAATTCCACCTACCAAAGGCGCTTCACTCCCCGGCAACGGAGCCAGAAAAGAGTCTTGATGACCCACAAGTATAGGGGATCTATCATATCCCTTTCGATAAGTAAGAGTGTCGAACCCAACGAGGAGCAGAAGGAAATGATAAGCGGTTTTCAGCAAGGTATTCACTGCAAGCACTAAAATTATCGGTACCAGATAGTTTTGTGATAAGGTAATTTGTAACGGGTAACAAGTAATGAAAGTAAATAAGGTGCAGCAAGATGGCCCAATCCTTTTCGTAGCAAAGGACAAGCCTGGACAAACTCTTATATAGATAAAAGCGCTCCCGAGGACACATGGGAATTATCGTCAAGCTAGTTTTCATCACGCTCATATGATTTGTGTTCGTTACTTTGATAATTTGGTATGTGGGTGGACCGGTGCTTGAGTGCTGCCCTTTCTTGGACAAGCATCCCACTTATTATTAACCCCTATTGCAAGCATCTGCAACTACAAAAGAAGTATTAAGGTAAACCTAACCATAGCATGAAACATATGGATCCAAATCAGTCCCTTACGAAGCAACTCATAAACTAGGGTTTAAGCTTCTGTCACTCTAGCAACCCATCATCTACTTATTACTTCCCAATGCCTTCCTCTAGGCCCAAACAATGGTGAAGTGTCATGTAGTCGACGTTCACATAACACCACTAGAGGAGAGACAACATACATCTCATCAAAATATAGAATGAATACCAAATTCACATGACTACTTATAGCAAGAGTTCTCCCATGTCCTCAGGAACAAACATAACTACTCACAAATCATATTCATGTTCATAATCAGAGGGGTATTAATATGCATAAAGGATCTGAACATATGATCTTCCACCAAATAAACCAACTAGCATCAACTACAAGGAGTAATCAACACTACTAGCAACCCACAGGTACCAATCTGAGGCTTTGTGATGAGGACATCAATACCATTGTTACACCCACAGCCCCTACTGTTACGTATAATGGACCAATTACTAGAGCTCGCGCACGCCAATTAAATTACCAGGTACTTTCATTTCTTGGTAATGATTCTAATGTTCATGAGAATATGATGCTGCCTAAATTGGATACATTTGTTTTGCTTACAAATGAAGGGGCTAGCTTGGAGAAGGATGAACATTGGAGCAAGAACAAGCATGGAGTTGATGGCATGCGCAAGGGGAACAAGAACGGAGTTACAAGTGATGATTTCAGGACTTTGAAGCCACCATAAGGAGTGAATGAAGCCTTGGACGAAATATACAAGATGCCACTTCATAAATTTCGTCCAGAGGCTATTCTAGGTGTTGCGTCACCTTATTATTGGGTCAGGTCCATGTAATTTCGAAATACATAAGTATAGGCTGTTTTTAGAGTCCGTATGTGTGGGGAAACAAGAGATAGGGTTGGTTTCGGACCCCTTCCCCAAGGGCCATGAAATTCCCCCCTCCCTATTCCTCCATATATATAGCCCTTAGGGCACCGTTTAGACTTTGGGGATTTGTTTAGTTAAAAGTTAGCCAACGCAACTTCGTGTACTTCGTTTGTGTCCAACGAGCAGACCAAGACCGCTTTCGGATCCCCACAATTATCAATACTTCATCCATATTCACAATATTCAGATTGCTTTATCATATTCTTGCATGTTCTTCGATTGCTTGCAAGAATAGACCTTCGTGGTCAGGTTGATCGTGCTCCGGCGTGGTCAATAACCTCTCGAAGTTGGTTTAACGATTGCTAAGGTGCAACATCGTGCACGTTTGTAGTCGGATCGTCAAAGTCGACTCCACCAAATCGATAGTTATCATCTCATCGAAAGATCAGGACACCCCCGCCTCTATCAAGTGGTATCAGATTTCCAGGTTGCTCGGTGAGATTTTACAGTTTTTCGTAGTTTAGATTGAGTCTGTTCTTCATACCTATAGTCCACGAAAAAGCCAAAAAAATTTAGGGTTAGTTCATCTTATCTGAACCAATCTGAGCCTTTGTATAATCTTTTCTGTATTTGCTTTGTTGAATTTGCGGTTGCATCGTCGTGTCAAGTTGCTGGTCCTAGCGTATAGTACTTTAGAGTTTCGAGTTCTGCTCACAAGCTGTCATGCCGCCGCCGCACCATTGTCATCATCGCTGCCATATACCACCATCATCATCACTGCTGCCATATACCACCATCATCATCAGCTCTGCCATATACAACTATTGTCATCACTGCTGCCATATACCACCATCGTCATCGCCGCTACCATATACCACATATCCACCGCCATCACGCTAATCCGGGTCCACCTCCATCACAGATTCGCCACCAGTCCATGTTCCATCGTGACGGGGTTTTCCTGGGCTCCCTGAGCACCTATGGGGACGAAGCCCCTTCTCGGTTCGGTGGGGGGCGGAGGTCGCGCGAAGAGCGGATCGAGGCGAGGCACGCGGGGGAAGGTTTTTACCCAGCTTCGGAGCTCTCCGGAGAGATAACACTCCTACTGCTGCTTTGTGGATTGTATTGAGTTCTCGCTCGGGAGCGCCGAGTGCTACAGTACACTCGAGCAGCTAACGAGACCGAGCGCTTCTCTGAGGATCCATCCCCCCCTACGTTGTGCATGGGCCTCCTTTTATATGTCCAAGGGGTCTCCAACAGGTGGCAACGTAGGTAAGGGTAAAAGTGTAAATATGTTGCGGTAGGTACAGCTACCTACACAGTGTATCATACCTAACCCTGACGGCAGGGGACAAAGGCATTAAATGCCCATCTACGTCGCCCAGACGGTGCAGAAAAGGGACCGTCAGGGGCGCTATCGCTCCCCACGATGGCGATCCTGTCAGCGCTGCATGCCATAGTGTACCCCTGGCTGCACAGCCTCCCGCCACGTACGCTGGGAAGGGTCCCGGAGCGACACGTAGGTGGGTGAGCTGGATCGCGGGTACAGAGTGGCTGCCTGCCGCGGCAAGTGCCTTGCCGCGGCCGTTGCCTTTTCGCGCCCGGGAACTTGTCGCTCGCCGGGTCCTGCCGGGACGCGTGGCGTGCCGCTGCAGGTTCTTTGAGATGCTCTTGTTGGGCTTCCCGGCAAGCTCCTCTTGCCGGGGTCTTGTACCTTGAATGGCCTTCCCGGCAAGCTCCTCTTGCCGGGGACTTGTCTTCTTGACTTAAATATTTTGTTCTCGAATGGCTCCAAAGGAACCATAGAGAGCCTTGGTGATCACCTGGCGGGTCTTGTCGCGGGGTGTTGCGACTGCCCGTGCACAAGTTCGGGATACTAGAGTACCCCTACTTTAGTACACCGACAGGAGCCCCCGGGCCTGGGCCACACACGGTGCCGAGCGCTGTTGGGCCAGGCCCAAAACAGGGCACGTGCATGCACGGCCTGGGTCGTGTTGTACCTTGCTCCGCATCCACCACGTCCTCCCGAACGGCACGCGTCGATTGCGGCGTTGTGGGGGAGGTCCTGGGTGGTTCCTTTACTCGGAAAGGCGGAACGTCCGCCCCCTGGTGGTTCGTATCTCCCTCATAAACGGAGGGAGGCGTGGAGGCGTGGTCTTCGAGGCGTCCACCCCCCCACGACCACGGGGTGGGGAGAGGTCGCCTCATCCGTCGCCTCAACTCTGCTCTTCCGCCACGCGGCTTCCATGCGCTTGGAGTGGTGAACGATGGAGGCGGGAAACCGGGTCGCCACGGGTCGCGGCAGCGGGTCGGGCCCAGTTCCCTGCGTCTTCTGCATCTCGATTGGCTGAGCGGGGCTGCCGAGCCCCCACCCCGCTCCTTTATAAGGAGCAGGACGGGGGGACGGAAGCCCGCATTCTCTCATCTCCTTCTTTCTTTAGCTTCTGCTCCTCTTTCTTCCATCCGCCATGGAGAAAGGGAGCCCTGGTCCTTCGACGGTAGCGACGAGGGTTGCCGCTAGGCAACGCGTTCCTCCTCCCTCCGCACCCGTGGCAGCAGAGCCAGTCGCAAGGGGAAGAGGGAGGGGACGAGGCTGCGGGCGAGGTCGGGGCGGTCGGGGAAGAGGCGGACGAGGCAGCTCGCCGGCCTCGCCTCCGCCAACAGATCCTCTCCCCGTGGCGGACCACATCGGGGATGACCCTTGCGAGTTCTTCGTCAGGCTACGTCGGCCGCCTCGTCGTCGCCTTCGTCTCCCGACTCCATTTGCGAGTGTGATGGAGTTGGATCCGCCCGAGACACTGAGGTTGCATATGAGGGGCTGCGGAATCAGCGGTACGCGAGTCTGTGTCGACTTCCCGGCCCCTGATGTGATGTATCTTGGTCGAGGGTGGAAGACGTTCACCCGCATCCACAGCTTGACGATGGGCCTCACCCTCCATTTTAAGCTGATGGAGGGCGGTCTCCTCTCCGTCAAGGTCTTCGGGTGCTTCGGGACTCGGGCACGGGGCTGCGTGGAGAGATCCTCCGATAGCGAAGGCTCCTCCTCGAGCGGGAGTGACGAGGAGGACAGCGACAACGGCGACGAGGGTAACGGGCGGCGGGATGACGGGTCCGACTAGGTGTCGGGCGCCGTTCCGCGGGGCACCGGCGACCCCATCATCCGCGTAGCTGGCCCCTGGAGCTTCTCGAGGAGGCTGCAGAAGAGGAAGAGGGCAGGCGGCAAGGCCGTCAACTTGGAGTACGAGGGCACGACGCCCTCGACAGCGTGCTGACGTCATGCCGCCTCGTCTTCAAGCTTTTGCTTCCGGCGCCGCCATCACCATGCTGCCGCGACGTCCTGTTGGTGTCTTCTGGCACCCGTAGTTCATCTAGGCGCCCCTTTTGCCCTTTTCACCTCCTTGACCTGTCTCCTGAAGATGGGGACAAGAGAGGGATTACGGGCACCTTATCTCTTTTTAGTTTGTAAACCCTCGGGCCTTAGTTGCGTTTAAAGCTTGTAATCCCATTATTCATGTTCTTCATCCTCTTATGAACTATACCTGAGTGGAATGCTTTTTAATGAAAAGGGGATGCTTGCCGGGTCACTTGTCTCGCAGGTGGAACCCACGTCAAGGAGCGAATCCTTTATATCTTTTAAGATAGACACTTTCTTTCCCGGCAGCAGGCCCTGCCTTCTTCCCACGTCGCTCGCCCTTTCTCACGCTCTTGGCGGAGGCAGGGAGGAGGCGGGATCAGGCTCCACGCTTCGTCCTTTAGCTGCCGCGACTACGACCTTACTGTTGGAAATATGCCCTAGAGGCAATAATAAAAGCATTATTATTATATTTCCTTATTCATGATAATTGTCTTTATTCGTGCTATAATTGTGTTATCCGGAAATCGTAATACATGTGTGAATAACAGACAACAATATGTCCCTAGTGAGCCTCTAGTTGACTAGCTCGTTGATCGACAGATAGTCATGGTTTCCTGACTATGGACATTGGACGTCATCGATAACGGGATCACATCATTAGGAGAATGATTTGATGGACAAGACCCAATCCTAAACATAGCATAAGATCGCATAGTTCGTTTGCTAGAGTTTTCCAATGTCACGTATCCTTTCCTTAGACCATGAGATCGTGTAACTCCCGGATACCGTAGGAGTGCTTTGGGTGTGCCAAACGTCACAACGTAACTGGGTGACTATAAAGGTATACTACGGGTATCTCTGAAAGTATCTGTTGGGTTACATGGATCGAGACTGGAATTTGTCACTCCGCTTGACGGAGAGGTATCACCGGGCCCTCTCGGTAATGCATCATCACAATGAGCTCAAGGTGATCAAAGTGTTTGATCACGGGATCATGCATTACGGAACGATAAAAGTGACTTGCCGGTAACGAGATTGAACGAGGTACTGGGATACCGACGATCGAATCTCGGGCAAGCAAAATACCGATTGACAAAGGGAATCGTATACGGGATTAATTGAATCCTCGACATCATGGTTCATCCGATGAGATCATCGTGGAGCATGTGGGAGCCAACATGGGTATCCAGATCCCGCTGTTGGTTATTGCCCGAGAGCCGTCTCGGTCATGTCTGCATGTCTCCCGAACCCGTAGGGTCTACACACTTAAGGTTCGGTGACGCTAGGGTTGTGAAGATATGTATGTGCAGTAACCCGAATGTTGTTCGGAGTCCCGGATGAGATCCCGGACGTCACGAGGAGTTCCGGAATGGTCCGGAGGTAAAGAATTATATATAGGAAGTGCTATTTTGGCCATCGGGACAAGTTTCGGTGTTATCGGTATTGTACCGGGACCACCGGAGGGGTCCCGGGGGTCCACCGGGGGGGTCCACCTGCCCCGGGGGGCCACATGGGCTATAGGGGTGCGCCCTGGCCTATATGGGCCAAGGGCACCAGCCCCAAGAGGCCCATGCGCCAAGAAGACTTGGAGAGGGAAGAGTCCAAAGAGGGGAAGGCACCTCCGAGGTGCCTTGGGGAGGATGGACTCCTCCCCCCTTGGCCGCACCCCTTCCTTGGAGGAAGGGGCAAGGCTGCGCCCTCCCCCCTCTCATGCGCCTATATAAAGGGAGGGGAGGGAGGGGTGGCCGCACCCATAAGCCCTGGCGCCTCCCTCCTCCCTGCAACACCTCCTCCTCCTCCCGTAGTTGCTTAGCGAAGCCCTGCCGGAGTTCTGCTGCATCCACCACCACGCCGTCGTGCTGCTGGATCTTCATCAACCTCTCCTCCCCCCTTGCTGGATCAAGAAGAAGGAGACGTTACGCTGACTGTACGTGTGTTGAACGCGGAGGTGCCGTGCTTTCGGTGCTAGGATCTCCGGTGATTTGGATCACGGTGTGTACGACTACTTCATCCCCGTTCGTTGAACGCTTCCGCTCGCGATCTACAAAGTGGTATGTAGATGCAATCTCTCTCTCTCATGACTCGTTGCTAGATGAACTCATAGATGGATCTTGGTGAAACCGTAGGAAAATTTTTAATTTTCTGCAACGTTCCCCAACAGTGGTATCAGAGCTAGGTCTATGCGTAGTTCTTCTTGCGCGAGTAGAACACAATTTGTTGTGGGCGTAGATGTTGTCAACTCTTCTTGCCGCTACTAGTCTTATCTTGCTTCAGCGGTATTGTGGGATGAAGCGGCCCGGACCAACCTTACACGTACGCTTACGTGAGACCGGTTCCACCGACTAACATGCACTAGTTGCATAAGGTGGCTGGCGGGTGTCTGTCTCTCCCACTTTAGTTGGAGCGGATTCGATGAAAAGGGTCCTTATGAAGGGTAAATAGAAGTTGACAAATCACGTTGTGGTTTTCACGTAGGTAAGAAAACGTTCTTGCTAGAACCCTAATTCAGCCACGTAAAACTTGCAACAACAATTAGAGGACGTCTAACTTGTTTTTGCAGCGAGTGCTTTGTGATATGATATGGCCAAAGTTGTGATGAATGATGAATGATCTATATGTGATGTATGAGATGTTCATGCTATTGTAATAGGAATCACGACTTGCATGTCGATGAGTATGACAACCGGCAGGAGCCATAGGAGTTGTCTTTATTTTTTGTATGACCTGCGTGTCATTGAGAAACGCCATGTAAATTACTTTACTTTATTGCTAAACGCGTTAGCCATAGTAGTAGAAGTAATAGTTGGCGAGCAACTTCATGGAGACACGATGATGAAGATCATGATGATGAAGATCATGGTGTCAAGCCGGTGACAAGATGATCATGGAGCCCCAAGATGGAGATCGAAGGAGCTATGTGATATTGGCCATATCATGTCACGTTTATTATTTGATTGCATGTGATGTTTATCATGTTTTGCATCTTGTTTACTTAGAACGACGGTAGTAAATAAGAAGATCCCTCATAATAATTTCAAGAAAGTGTTCTCCCTAACTGTGCACCGTTGCGACAGTTCGTTGTTTCGAAGCACCACGTGATGATCGGGTGTGATAGATTCTAACGTTCACATACAACGGGTGTAAGACAGATTTACACACGCGAAACACTTAGGTTGACTTGACGAGCCTAGCATGTACAGACATGGCCTCGGAACACAGAAGACCGAAAGGTCGAGCATGAGTCGTATAGAAGATACGATCAACATGAAGATGTTCACCGATGTTGACTAGTCCGTCTCACGTGATGATCGGACACGGCCTAGTTGACTCGGATCATGTAATACTTAGATGACTAGAAGAGGGATGTCTATCTAAGTGGGAGTTCATTAAATAATTTGATTAAATGAACTTTATTATCATGAACTTAGTCTAAATATTTACAATATGTCTTGTAGATCAAATGGCCAACGTAGTCCTCAACTTCAACGCGTTCCTAGAGAAAACCAAGCTGAAAGACGATGGTAGCAACTATACGGACTGGGTCCGGAACCTGAGGATCATCCTCATAGCTGCCAAGAAAGATTATGTCCTAAGAGCACCGCTGGGTGACGCACCTATTCTCCCTGCAGAACAAGACGTTATGAACGCTTGGCAGTCACGCTGCGATGATTACTCCCTCGTTCAGTGTGGCATGCTTTACAGCTTAGAGCCGGGGCTCCAAAAGCGTTTTGAGAGACATGGAGCATATGAGATGTTCGAAGAGCTGAAAATGGTTTTCCAAGCTCATGCCCGGGTCGAGAGATATGAAGTCTCCGACAAATTCTTTAGCTGTAAGATGGAGGAAAATGGCTCTGTCAGTGAGCACATACTCAAAATGTCTGGGTTGCACAACCGCTTGACTCAACTGGAAGTTAATCTCCCGGATGAAGCGATCATTGACAGAATCCTCCAGTCGCTTCCACCTAGCTACAAGAGCTTTGTGATGAACTACAATATGCAGGGGATGGTAAAGACCATTCCTGAGGTATATGCTATGCTGAAATCAGCAGAGGTAGAAATCAAGAAGGAGCATCAAGTGTTGATGGTGAATAAAACCACTAAGTTCAAGAAGGGCAAGGGTAAAAAGAACTTCAAGAAGGACGGCAAGGAAGTTGCCGCACCCGGTAAGCAAGTTGCCGGGAAGAAGCCAAAGCATGGACCCAAGCCCGAGACTGAGTGTTTTTATTGCAAGGGAAGTGGTCACTGGAAGCGGAACTGCCCCAAATACTTAGCGGACAAGAAGGCCGGCAAAACCAAAGGTATATGTGATATATATGTAATTGATGTGTACCTTACCAGTACTCGTAGTAGCTCTTGGGTATTTGATACCGGTGCAGTTGCTCACATTTGTAACTCAAAGCAGGAGCTGCGGAATAAACGGAGACTGGCGAAGGACGAGGTGACGATGCGCGTCGGGAATGGTTCCAAGGTCGATGTGATCGCCGTCGGCACGCTGCCTCTACATTTACCTACGGGATTAGTTTTAAACCTCAATAATTGTTATTTAGTGCCAAGTTTGAGCATGAACATTGTGTCTGGATCTCGTTTAATTCGAGATGGCTACTCATTTAAATCCGAGAATAATGGTTGTTCCATTTATATGAGAGATATGTTTTATGGTCATGCTCCGATGGTTAATGGTTTATTCTTAATGAATCTCGTACGTGATGATACACATATTCATAGTGTGAATACCAAAAGAGTTAAAGTTGATAACAATAGTCCCACATATTTGTGGCACCGCCGCCTTGGTCACATAGGTGTCAAACGCATGAAGAAGCTCCATGCAGATGGACTTTTAGAGTCTCTTGATTATGAATCATTTGACACGTGCGAACCATGCCTCATGGGTAAAATGACCAAGACTCCGTTCTCAGGAACAATGGAGCGAGCAACCAACTTATTGGAAATCATACATACTGATGTGTGCGGTCCAATGAGTGTTGAGGCTCGCGGTGGCTATCGTTATGTTCTCACCCTCACTGATGACTTGAGTAGATATGGGTATATCTACTTGATGAAACACAAGTCTGGGACCTTCGAAAAGTTCAAGGAATTTCAGAGTGAGGTTGAAAATCAACGTGAGAAAAAGATCAAGTTTCTATGATCAGATCGTGGAGGAGAATACTTGAGTCACGAATTTGGCACACACTTAAGAAAATGTGGAATAGTTTCACAACTCACGCCGCCTGGAACACCTCAGCGTAATGGTGTGTCCGAACGTCGTAATCGCACTCTATTAGATATGGTGCGATCTATGATGTCTCTTACCGACTTACCGCTATCTTTTTGGGGCTATGCTTTAGAGACTGCCGCATTCACTTTAAATAGGGCTCCGTCGAAATCCGTTGAGACGACACTGTATGAATTATGGTTTGGGAAGAAACCTAAGCTGTCGTTTTTAAAAGTTTGGGGATGCGATGCTTATGTCAAGAAACTTCAACCTGAAAAGCTCGAACCCAAGTCGGAAAAATGCGTCTTCATAGGATACCCTAAAGAAACTGTTGGGTATACCTTCTACCTCAGATCCGAAGGCAAGATCTTTGTTGCCAAGAATGGATCCTTTCTAGAGAAAGAGTTTCTCTCGAAAGAAGTAAGTGGGAGGAAAGTAGAACTTGATGAAGTGTTACCTCTTGAACCGGAAAATGGCGAAACTCAAGAAAACGTTTCTGAGGTGCCTGCACCGACTAGAGAGGAAATTAATGATGATGATCAAGATGCTTCTGATCAAGCTCCTACTGAAATTCGAAGGTCCACAAGGACACGTTCCGCACCAGAGTGGTACGGCAACCCCGTCTTGGAAATCATGTTGTTAGACAACGGTGAACCTTGAACTATGACGAAGCAATGGCGGGCCCGGATTCCGACAAATGGCTGGAAGCCATGAAATCCGAGATAGGATCCATGTATGAAAACGAAGTATGGACTTTGACTGACTTGCCCGTTGAACGGCGAGCGATAGAAAATAAATGGATCTTTAAGAAGAAGACAGACGCGGATGGTAATGTGACCATCTATAAAGCTCGGCTTGTCGCTAAGGGTTATCGACAAGATCAAGGGGTTGACTACGATGAGACTTTCTCACCGGTAGTGAAGCTGAAGTCCGTCCGAATCATGTTAGCAATTGCCGCATACTATGATTATGAGATATGGCAAATGGACGTCAAAACGGCATTCCTTAATGGTTTCCTTAAGGAAGAATTGTATATGATGCAGCCGGAAGGTTTTGTCGATCCTAAGAATGCTGACAAGGTGTGCAAGCTCCAACGCTCGATTTATGGGCTGGTGCAAGCATCTCGGAGTTGGAACATTCGCTTTGATGAGATGATCAAAGCGTTTGGGTTTACACAGACTTATGGAGAAACCTGTGTTTACAAGAAAGTGAGTGGGAGCTCTGTAGCATTTCTCATACTATATGTAGATGACATACTTTTGATGGGAAATGATATAGAACTCTTGGACAGCATTAAGGCCTACTTGAATAAGAGTTTTTCAATGAAGGACCTTGGAGAAGCTGCTTATATATTAGGCATCAAGATCTATAGAGATAGATCAAGACGCCTCATAGGTCTTTCACAAAGCACATACCTTGATAAAATATTGAAGAAGTTCAATATGGATCAATCTAAGAAAGGGTTCTTACCTGTATTACAAGGTGTGAAATTGAGCTCAGCTCAATGTCCGACCACGATAGAAGATATAGAAGAGATGAGCGTCATCCCCTATGCCTCAGCCATAGGTTCTATTATGTATGCCATGCTGTGTACCAGACCTGATGTAAACCTTGCCGTAAGTTTGGTAGGTAGGTACCAAAGTAATCCCGGCAAGGAACACTGGACAGCGGTCAAGAATATCCTGAAGTACCTGAAAAGGACTAAGGAAATGTTTCTCGTTTATGGAGGTGACGAAGAGCTCGTCGTAAAAGGTTACGTCGACGCTAGCTTTGACACAGATCTGGATGACTCTAAGTCACAAACCGGATACGTGTATATTTTGAATGGTGGGGCAGTAAGCTGGTGCAGTTGCAAGCAAAGCGTTGTGGCGGGATCTACATGTGAAGCGGAGTACATGGCAGCCTCGGAGGCAGCACATGAAGCAATTTGGGTGAAGGAGTTCATCACCGACCTCGGAGTCATACCCAATGCGTTGGGGCCAATCAAGCTCTTCTGTGACAACACTGGAGCTATTGCACTTGCAAAGGAGCCCAGGTTTCACAAGAAGACCAGGCACATAAGTGTCGCTTCAACTCCATTCGTGAAAATGTTCAAGATGGAGACATAGAGATTTGTAAAGTGCACACAGATCTGAATGTCGCAGATCCGTTGACTAAACCTCTCCCTAAGGCAAAACATGATCAGCACCAGAACTCTATGGGTGTTCGATTCATCACAATGTAACTAGATTATTGACTCTAGTGCAAGTGGGAGACTGTTGGAAATATGCCCTAGAGGCAATAATAAAAGCATTATTATTATATTTCCTTATTCATGATAATTGTCTTTATTCGTGCTATAATTGTGTTATCCGGAAATCGTAATACATGTGTGAATAACAGACAACAATATGTCCCTAGTGAGCCTCTAGTTGACTAGCTCGTTGATCGACAGATAGTCATGGTTTCCTGACTATGGACATTGGATGTCATCGATGACGGGATCACATCATTAGGAGAATGATGTGATGGACAAGACCCAATCCTAAACATAGCATAAGATCGCATAGTTCGTTTGCTAGAGTTTTCCAATGTCAAGTATCCTTTCCTTAGACCATGAGATCGTGTAACTCCCGGATACTGTAGGAGTGCTTTGGGTGTGCCAAACGTCACAACGTAACTGGGTGACTATAAAGGTATACTACGGGTATCTCTGAAAGTATCTGTTGGATTACATGGATCGAGACTGGAATTTGTCACTCCGCTTGACGGAGAGGTATCACCGGGCCCTCTCGGTAATGCATCATCACAATGAGCTCAAGGTGATCAAAGTGTTTGATCACGGGATCATGCATTACGGAACGAGAAAAGTGACTTGCCGATAACGAGATTGAACGAGGTACTGGGATACCGACGATCGAATCTCGGGCAAGCAAAATACCGATTGACAAAGGGAATCGTATACGGGATTAATTGAATCCTCGACATCGTGGTTCATCCGAAGAGATCATCGTGGAGCATGTGGGAGCCAACATGGGTATCCAGATCCCGCTGTTGGTTATTGCCCGAGAGCCATCTCGGTCATGTCTGCATGTCTCCCGAACCCGTAGGGTCTACACACTTAAGGTTCGGTGACGCTAGGGTTGTGAAGATATGTATGTGTAGTAACCCGAATGTTGTTCGGAGTCCCGGATGAGATCCCGGACGTCACGAGGAGTTCCGGAATGGTCCGGAGGTAAAGAATTATATATAGGAAGTGCTATTTTGGCCATCGGGACAAGTTTCGGTGTTATCGGTATTGTACCGGGACCACCGGAGGGGTCCCAGGGGTCCACCGGGGGGGTCCACCTGCCCCGGGGGGCCACATGGGCTATAGGGGTGCGCCCTGGCCTATATGGGCCAAGGGCACCAGCCCCAAGAGGCCCATGCGCCAAGAAGACTTGGAGAGGGAAGAGTCCAAAGAGGGGAAGGCACCTCCGAGGTGCCTTGGGGAGGATGGACTGCTCCCCCCCTTGGCCGCACCCCTTCCTTGGAGGAAGGGGCAAGGCTGCGCCCTCCCCCCTCTCATGCGCCTATATAAAGGGAGGGGAGGGAGGGGTGGCCGCACCCATAAGCCCTGGCGCCTCCCTCCTCCCTGCAACACCTCCTCCTCCTCCCGTAGTTGCTTAGCGAAGCCCTGCCGGAGTTCTGTTGCATCCACCACCACGCTGTCGTGCTGCTGGATCTTCATCAACCTCTCCTTCCCCCTTGCTGGATCAAGAAGAAGGAGACGTTACGCTGACCATACGTGTGTTGAACGCGGAGGTGCCGTGCTTTCGGTGCTAGGATCTCCGGTGATTTGGATCACGGTGTGTACGAGTACTTCATCCCCGTTCGTTGAACGCTTCCGCTCGCGATCTACAAAGTGGTATGTAGATGCAATCTCTCTCTCCCATGACTCGTTGCTAGATGAACTCATAGATGGATCTTGGTGAAATCGTAGGAAAAATTTTAATTTTCTGCAACGATCCCCAACACTTACTTGGCCCTGGGGACGGGCCCTAGGGCCTAGAGTTAAGGGAGCATGGTAACTTTTAGGAAGAAACAAGGTTTCGCATTCCACAATCCATAAGAGAATGCATGATAAGGGATGAAAAACTTATCTGAGATAGCAGCCCCCGGCACTCTGGTTCGCCGTGGGCTAATCCTTGCACTTGCAGCCCCCGGCGTTACTGGCTTGCCGGGATCTCGCAGCCCCCGGCAACACTGGCTTGCCGGGGTTCAGATGTTGGTCCGTCCTCCTCCTTTTCGTCCTCAAGTGGTCCGGCAAGGATATGGTGAGTCCTGCGAACCAGGGAAACGAGATAACGGCAAAGGGACGCACGCTCGACCTCTAAGTTAGGGGTTAGCCACTACTAAGCACTATCAACCCTAACCAAGGACGAGACTCGACTCAGCATGCATGCTAAAACTCAGGGCGCCAGCGCTTTATCTTCGCTCAGGGTCTGCGCCTGGCTTTGTACAAAGGATTACATGCAACAGCGGCAAGACTTGTACAAAATGGTGGTTGCCTATGGGGTCCGACAACCGCGCCTTACGGGTAAAACTTACGGAGATGCTCGATGTTCCAGGAGTTGCTCACCGGAAAGCCATCCTCAGTCTCAAGGCGGACAGTGCCAGGCCTAGTGACTCGTTTCACCCGGTAAGGGCCTTTCCACTTCGGCATCAACTTGTTGGAATTCTTGGCGGAATGAACGCGCCGAAGAACAAGGTCGCCTTCCTCGAGACTTCTGGCTTTAACTTTGCGGCTATGGTAGCGGTGCAAAGCTTGCTGGTACCAAGCAGCTCGTACAGCAGCCTGAAGACGGTCCTCCTCAAGGAGCAGCGCGTCATCTTGCCGCAGCTGCTCTTGCTCAAGCTCATCATAAGCGAGCACTCAAGGTGACCCGTATACGAGTTCCGTGGGGATAACTGCCTTTGCTCCATAGACTAGAGTGAAAGGTGTCTGGCCAGTGGCTCGATTTGGCGTCGTCCTGATCGACCAAAGAACCACCGGCAGCTCATCGATCCAGTTTCTTCCGCACTTGTGCAGCCTGTCGAAAGTCCGGGTCTTGAGTCCACGCAGCACTTCAGCATTTGCCCTCTCTGCTTGACCGTTGCTCCTGGGGTGAGCAACGGAAGCGAAGCAGACCTTGGAGCCAAGGTCGTGGACGTACTGCATGAAGTTGTGACTCGTGAATTGCGTACCATTGTCGGTAATGATCCTGTTAGGGATTCCGAAGCGGCAAACAATCGACCTGAAGAACTTGACTTCTGACTGTGATGTCACCTTCCTCACTGGTTCTACTTCTGGCCACTTTGTGAACTTGTCGATTGCGACGTACAAGTAATCAAAGCCCCCGACTGCTCGGGGGAAAGGGCCGAGGATGTCGAGCCCCCAGACCGAAAATGGCCAGGATAAAGGGATTGTCTGGAGAGCTTGAGCTGGTTGGTGTATCTGCTTGGAATGGAACTGGCACGCTTCACACTTGGTTACTTGTGCAGTTGCATCCTGGAGGGCTGTCGGCCAAAAGAAACCTTGCCGGAACGCTTTGCCGGCAAGTGCTCTGGCGCCAATGTGATGACCACATATGCCTCCATGCACCTCTGCCAACAGCTTCTGTCCATCTTCCCGGGGAATACACTTCAATTTCACTCCGTTGAGCCTTCTTCTGTACAGTGCGTTGTCAACAAACTGGTACATACTAGACCGCCGGGCTACTCTTTCCGCTTCTTCTGGCTCTTCGGGAAGTTCTCCTGACTGGAGGAAATGGACGATCTGCTGTGCCCATGCTGGAGCCTGCGGCTCGACAACAAGGACTAAAGGCATATCTGCTGCTGCAGGAACATCCGCTTCTACGGCGAGAACCCGCGGTTCAGCCGGAGCTTGATGATCCCCGGCAAGTTTGCCGGAGCGAAACTTTTCGGGAGCGTCTGCTTCAACGAAACAAACCTTGGGGCTTGTCGGAGCAGACTGCTCCTCAGCATTCTTGGTGTTGATCTTGGGGACCCTCTTGGCGGCGGCTTCGGGAAGCTCAACCGGAAGATAGTCACCAGAAATCAACTTTCTCTTCCTGCTCTGTCCAGTTGGTGGCATCACGGATGGCTGAGTCAGCATGAGCACAAAGATCCTTGGTTCCACAGGTAACTTAAATGCCGCGCACTTTGACAGGCCGTCAGCGATGTCGTTCTGAGCTCTAGGAACATGTTCCATCTGTAGGCCGACAAAGCGCTCTTCCAGCTTCCTCACTTCATCAACGTAAGCTTCCATCAATGGACTCTGATAATCCTTGTTTACTTGGCGGACGACAAGCTGCGAGTCCCCCCTGACAATGAGCTGCTTGATCCCAAGGTCTGCCGCGATCCTGAGACCGGCGAGCAATCCTTCATACTCTGCAGTATTGTTTGTTGCTTGCTCCTTGGGAAAGTGCATCTGGACTACGTACTTGAGGTGCTCTCCGGTGGGTGCGACAAGCAGCACGCCGGCACCGGCGCCTTGCAGCGAAAAGGCACCATCAAAGTACATCAACCACTCTTTGCTTGCCTCCTTGACGGGGATGCTCGTCTCTGGAATTTCTTCATCTGGTGTTGGCGTCCACTCTGCTATGAATTCTGCCAATGCTCTGCTTTGGATAGTTGAAGTGCTCTCAAACTTGAGGCCAAAGCTTGACAGTTCCAGCGCCCACTCAACAATCCTGCTTGTTGCTTCTGGATTCTGCAGTATCCTCTTCAGCGGAAAGCGAGTGACAACTGCGATCTCATGTGCTTGGAAGTAATGGCACAGCTTTCTCGAGGCCATAAGAAGGCTGAAAAGCAACTTCTGGACACCAGAGTACCTTGACCTAGCCCCCTGCAGAAGGGAACTTACAAAGTAGACTGGGCGCTGCACCATTTTCTTCTGTATCCCTTCGCACATCTGCGCAGATCTATCTTCGTCGGGATCAGAGCTCGTCGGGATCAGAGCTCGTCGGGGAAGCCCCTTGCTTGTCGCTGGATGCGCTTGCCGCGGTTGCTGGCTCATCATCTGCCTCTCTCTCCGCTACTAACGCAGCACTAACCACTTGATTGGTTGCCGCCGGGTATAGCAGCAACTTCTCTTGTGGTTTAGGTGCGACAAGTATTGGAGTGGAGGACAGGTATCTCTTCAAGTCCTGCAGCGCAGCCTCCGCTTCCGGAGTCCATTTCATTGGACCTGCCTTTTTCAAGATTTTGAAAAACGGCAGGGCGCGCTCAGCAGACTTAGAGATAAACCTGCTGAGAGCCGCCACGCAGCCGGCAAGTTTTCGTACATCCTTGGCGCGCTTCGGTGCTTCGATCTGCTCAATGGCCTTGATCTTGACGGGATTGGCTTCAATCCCCCGCTGGGACACAAAGAACCCGAGAAGCTTGCCGGAAGGGACTCCAAACACGCACTTCTCGGGGTTGAGCTTGAGGCTGATCTTACGCAGATTTGCAAAAGTTTCTTCTAGATCTTGAATCAGAGTTGACTTGTCCCAGCTTTTGACCACTATATCATCCATGTAGGCTTCCACATTTCTGTGCATTTGCGGCTCAAAAGCAGTATGGACGACCCTTGCAAACGTTGAACCAGCATTCTTCAAACCGAAAGGCATCCGTACAAAACAGTACGTGCCACATGGAGTGATGAACACGGTGATCTCCTCATCCTCTTCTGCCATGAAGATCTGATGGTATCCTGAGTATGCGTCAAGAAACGAAAGCAAGTCGCATCCGGCTGTGGAGTCGACAATCTGGTCAATGCGCGTCAAGGGAAATGGGTCTTTGGGACAAGCTTTGTTGACATCGGTGAAGTCGATGCAAAGTCTCCATTTCCTGTTCGCCTTGCGCACGACTACAGGATTGGCCAACCACGTAGGATGGAGCACTCCTCTGACGAGGCCTGCTGCTTCCAACTTCTTGATCTCTTCGGCGATGAACTCTTGGCGCTCCACCGCTTGTTTCCTGACTCTCTGCTTGACGGGTCGCGCGTGAGGACAGACGGCGAGGTGGTGCTCAATTACTTTCCTGGGAACGCCGGGGATGTCAGACGGTTGCCACGCAAACACGTCGACATTCGCCCGCAGGAAAGCAACGAGTGCGCTTTCCTATTTAGGGTCGAGAGTGGCACTGATGGTGAAGGTACCACCAGTGTCGTCCTCCTTGGCGGACACCTTCTTGGTTGCTGGCGGAGCTGCCATTGTCTTCTTACACTTGCCGGTGGAGCTCGATGGTGCGTCCTCGATGGTAGCGCAGCACTCTGAAGAGGTGTGCTTGCCGGAGTGGGCATCAGAGCTCTTGCCGGACGTGGTCTTCTTCTTCCCCCCGGGAGCTTCAGCGGCAAGTGTCTCGCGATCCGCGGCGGCGGCTGCTTCCCGGTAGGTCTTGTCGGCACAGATGAGAGCGTCTTTCTTGTCGCCATGTACAGAGATGACACTTATCGGGCCTGGCATCTTCAGCATGTTGTACGCGTAGTGAGAGGCCGCCATGAACTTGGCGAGCGCTGGACGGCCGAGAATTCCATTGTAAGGCAATGGAAAATCGGCAACGTCGAAAGTGATCCTCTCAGTCCTGAAGTTCAACTCACTGCCAAATGTCACCGGCAGCGTGATCTTCCCCTTCGGCTTGCTCCTTCCCGGGTTGATTCCTTGGAACATGCCGGTCTCTTCGAGCTCGCTGTCAGGGACTTGGAGTCTCCGAAGTACAGCGGAGGAGATCAGGTTCAAGCCGGCCCCGCCGTCAACTAGCATCTTAGTGACCTTGAGGTTGCGGATAGTTGGTGAGACCAACATCGGCAAACACCCGACAGCAGTTGTGCGATCGGGGTGGTCCTCAATATCAAAGATGATAGGCATGCTGGACCATTTCAGAAGCTTGCGTGACTCGACGGGTGGTTCTGCTGCATTAACTTCCCGCACCCACTGCTTGAGTTGGCGGTGTGAAGTATGCAGAGAAGCATGCCGTCAACGCACAAAACTTCTGTGGCTTTCTGGAACTCCTGCTCGCTGGTCTCGGCGTCATCCATGTCTTCGTCGTTGTCGTCATCTTCATCCCTGTCGCGGCCGCGGGGAGGTTTGTCGCCTTGCCGCTGCTTGGTGTTGCCGTGGCGTCCCCCCCAGCCAGTGCGCTTCGTACCAGATCCTCCAGCACCTCCTTGGGCCTTCTCCTTGTCGCGTCGCTCGTACTCGGCCTTTTGCAGCTCAACGAGCTGCTCGACCTTCTTGCAGCTCTGGAGGTCATGGCCTTTGGTGCGGTGAATCTTGCAGTACTGCTTGTTGGTGCCATCCTGCTTGTCGGCGGCCGCCACAGCCTGGCAGTTGGCGCATGCGGCAACCTCCTTGCCAGAGCCATCAGTCTTGGCTGTCTTGGCGCCACCTTCGTTGCCGGATTGCTCGACAACTAGCACATCTTTGCCTTTCCTCTTCCTGTTGTTCCGCCGTCTGTTTTTGCTTGCTGGGGCGGCATCGTCGCTGTCAGATCCTGCGGTTCCTACGTTCTCTCCGGGGAGTTTCCTTCCTTCCTCAGCACGTGCACATCTGTCGGCCAGGGCATACAGCTCGCTGACGTCTCTGATCTTTCACATCGCCATCTCCTCCCGCATCCTGCGGTTGCGCACGTTCTGATGGAACGCACTGATGACCGCGGTAGGGTGGACGTCTGGGATGTTGCGTTGCACTTGGCTGAATCTCTGGATGTACTTACGTAGAGGCTCCCCTTCCTTCTGGGCAAGCAGGTGAAGATCACTCTCCTGGCCATGGGGTTTGTGGCCGCCTGTAAAGGCGCTGACAAACTGATGGCATAGGTCCGCCCAGGAAGATATGGAGTTTTCCGGCAAGTGCATGAGCCAGGACCTGACATTGGTCTTGAGCACCAGAGGGAAGTAATTGGCGAGGATCTTGTCGTCCCACCCCCCGGCAGCCTGCACCGCAATGGTGTAGATGCTGAGGAACTCCGACGGATGCAGCCTGCCATCGTACTTCTCTGGTACGTCTGGCTTGAAATTCTTCATGCTGGGCCACTAGACTTGCCGCAGCTCACGGGTAAACGCAGGGCAACCTACCACGTACGGCAGGTCGCCTGGTTCCCCTGGCGCTTGCATGTTGACAGTGGGGCCAGCGCGTCGGTCTGATTGACGCCGCGTTTCTCTCTGACGCTCGATGCGGGTGCGGGCGTCTTCTTGCTGCCGTTCGTGAAGAACGTGGCGCTGATCGCGACGAGTTCGCGGATCCGAGGAAGCAGTGGAGTCGCTGTCGTGGCAGACCCGGCGAGTCGGCGATCTCGGCCTTTGGGGCGGAGAGTGCACGGTGGTTGCACCCCCACCGGTTTTGTCGCCATCGGCTCGCACTTGGCTGGCCTGCCGCGGCTGCGATGTGGTCGCTGGCCGCGGAGTGTCGCCGTTGGCGAAGCCGATGAGACTCTGAATGGTGGCCCTCCAGTCGTCGATCTTGTCTGGCGCTGGAGGGAAGTCTAGGAGCAGTTGAGCTCGTGCCAGAGCTTCTGCTGGGGTGGCGGGCAGCGGTGGCAAACGGTGCGAGGAGCCGGATATGCTCGGGCTCCCAACGATGTTGGAAGGAGCAGTATTCCGTCCAGGCGACCGTGCCTCGCTCGCGCCAGCACGTCGGCGTGCATGTTGGCCTTGAGCGTCCCGGGATCCGCTAGCTTGATTTGGGTCCATCGAGCGTATGGTACCGTGAGTACCACGACGCTGTCGGTCCTGCGCCTCTTGAGATGGGCGCGGTGCGTCTATGGACGCCCGGTCGCCGGGGGAGCCGACTACGCCGCCAGCGAGCAGTTCTGTCTTGTCCTTGGACTTGTTGGCACCGTGGGCTCCCTCGTCGGCGCCCGTTCCACCGCCGGCGTTCTCCCCGCCGGCCGTTTGCTGTGGCGGCGGTGGATTCGACGCGGACGGCGCAGCCGCCTCCGAAGCCTTCTTCTTCGGCGGCATGTCGATGAAGTCGATGAAGATTTAGCTCGCGTGAACGCCGGATCAGGTTCACACAACCTCGACGCCCCCTACCTGGCGCGCCAGAGATGCCGGGGTTTTCCTGGGCTCCCCGAGCACCTATGGGGACGGAGCCCCTTCTCGGTTCGGCGGGGGGCGGAGGTCGCGCGAAGAGCGGATCGAGGTGAGGCACGTGGGGGAAGGTTTTTACCCAGCTTCGGAGCTCTCCGGAGAGATAACACTCCTACTGCTGCTTTGTGGATTGTATTGAGTTCTCGCTCGGGAGTGCCGAGTGCTACAGTACACTCGAGCAGCTAACGAGACCGAGCGCTTCTCTGAGGATCCATCCCCATCTATGTTGTGCATGGGCCTCCTTTTATATGTCCAAGGGGTCTCCAACAGGTGGCAACATAGGTAAGGGTAAAAGTGTAAATATGCTGCGGTAGGTACAGCTACCTACACAGTGTATCATACCTAACCCTGACGGCAGGGGACAAAGGCATTAAATGCCCGTCTACGTCGCCCAGACGGTGCAGAAAAGGGACCGTCAGGGGCGCTATCGCTCGCCACGGTGGCGATCCTGTCAGCACTGCATGCCATAGTGTACCCCTGGCTGCACAGCCTCCCGCCACGTACGCTGAGAAGGGTCCCGGAGCGACACGTAGGTGGGTGAGCTGGAGCGCGGGTACAGAGTGGCTGCCTGCCGCGGCAAGTGCCTTGCCGCGGCCGTTGCCTTGTCGCACCCGGGAACTTGTCACTCGCCGGGTCCTGCCGGGACGCATGGCGTGCCGCGGCAGGTTCTTTGAGATGCTCTTGTTGGGCTTCCCGACAAGCTCCTCTTGCCGGGGTCTTGTACCTTGAATGGCCTTCCCGGCAAGCTCCTTTTGCCGGGGACTTGTCTTCTTGACTTAAATATTTTGTTCTCGAATGGCTCCAAAGGAACCATAGAGAGCCTTGGTGATCACCTGGCGGGCCTTGCCGCGGGGTGCTGCGACTGCCCGTGCACAAGTTCGGGATACTAGAGTACCCCAACTTTAGTACACCGACACATCGCCCAGCAAATATCCGCCACCAATCTGAGTTTCCACCAGATTCATCTCCGCCACTAGTCCTAGTCCGAGTCCAGTAATTGTTGCTTTGTTCTCGGTTTCCAGATCATGCGATACTCCGAGTCATGACAGAGTAGGACTCCCAAACTTCTGAGCCATCCGCAGAAGAAAAATAGTTCCAGTTTCAAAAAAAATTAAGTCTGGAAAATTCTGCCTAGGCAGTTTTTAGGCCATTTGTAGACTTTTTTGAAAAAAATTGTTGCGGAGCAAAAAAAAGAGGAACAAAAAAGTGCAAAAAAGTGAAAAAAGAAAGAAAATAATAAGAAAAAAAATAAGAGTGTGCTCCTCCCTTGTTTACGTGCAGCGCCGTGATTTTGTTAGTGTTCTAGGCTCGCGTCTCTAGTACGATCTAGCCTAGGACCAGCACAGTACCGTCGTTGAGCATTTATTCAACTTTGCATCTCTGAATTGATTATTGCTGACCCTTTTTGCTACCATACTATAAGCCTTCCCAGCTCCATATACATCTACGTCGTGCGTTTGACTCTCCCTGGCAATCGCTCTATCCAAGCTTTTGAGAGTTTTGACTACAATGGGTGCCGTTCACCGCCTGCTGCCATGGAGAAGATAGATGGCATGGAGAAGACGTTCGAAACAAAGCTCGATAACAAGTTTAATGAATTGCTCGTGCGTCTTCCACCACCACCACCACCATCGGTTGCACCTAACGCACCTCTACAACAACAAGAACAACGACTACCTCCACGTCACGAAACAACCCTCCGCCGAGCGAGCCGTGTTCCTCTTGCGCTAGGCCAAACTGTTGGTGTTGCTGTTGATACTTCTGTGGCTCCTGCTGCTGATGCAGAGGAGGATGATTATGTGGGAGATTACGAGGATGAAGTTGATCAAAATCAGAACTACGTGCAACCACCAGCACCACAACCACCAGGTCGTCCACATGCAAATAATGGCAATGTTAGGGATACCCCTCAGGTACGAGATCATGACCATATCCCTAAACTAAAATTGAATATTCCACCATTTGAGTGTAGATATGTTCCTGATATATATCTTACTTGGGAGTTAGAAACTGAACAGCGATTTACATGTTTACAATATCCTGAGGAGAGACGTGTTCTTGCTGCTGTTTGTGCTCTCACTAGCTTTGCATGTGTTTGGTGGTCTGAACATTGTCGATTATATCATGTTCCGGCTACTTGGGATGCTTTGAAAACTATTATGCGTACTCGTTGGGTTCCACCATATTATCAACGTGAATTACTTCAAAAATTGCAGCGCTTAAGGCAAGGAAAAATTTTGGTAGAAGAATATTATCAGGAATTACAAACTGGCTTGATTAGATGTGGTATTGTTGAGGAGAATGAAGCTATGCTTGCCCGTTTTCTGGGTGGATTAAATAGAGAGATTCAGACCATTCTAGACTATAAGGATTATAATAATATCACTCGTTTATTCCATCTTGCTTGTAAAGCTGAACGTGAAGTGCAGGATCGACAGGCATTGGCGCGAACTAACTTTTCTGCAGGTCAACCACCACTATCTGCCAAGACCACACCTGCCGGGCTGCACAGAGCTCTTCTTCTTCCATGGCGTCTACAGGGCACACAAGTGATATTATTTGTCGTCGTTGTAAGGGAAGAGGACATTTTGCGAGAGAATGCAAATCTCAGCATGTGATGATTGCTACTGAGGATGGTGGGTATGAGTCCGCTAGTGACTATGATGAGGAGACTTTGGCTCTTATTACACATGAAGAACACAGTGGAGATGATTCTGATCATGAGACGCAATACCTGGCTGCTGAAGATGCTGACAGGTATGAATGTTTAGTTGCTCAGTGTGTTCTGAGTGTAGGTTACACAAGCTGAGCAAAATCAGAGGCATAATTTGTTCCATACAAAGGGAGTTGTGAAGGAACGTTCTATTCGCGTCATCATAGATGGAGGGAGCTGCAACAACTTGGCTAGCAAGGAGATGGTGGAGAAGCTATCTCTTACCACATCCACATCCTTACAACATCCAATGGTTCAACAACAGCGGCAAGGTTAAGGTAACACGTACTGTTCGTGTGCATTTTAGTATCTCTACATATGCTGATTATGTTGATTGTGATGTGGTACCTATGCAAGCATGTTCCTTATTACTTGGTAGACCATGGCAATTTGATAAAAATTTTGTACACCATGGTAGAAACAATCAGTATACTCTTGTTCATAAGGATACAAATATTACTTTGCTTCCTATGACTCGTGATTCCATTTTGAAAGATGATATTAATAGAGCTAATAAAGCAAAACAGGAGAAAAATAAGAGTGAAAATCAGATTGTGGCAAAATAATTTGAGCAACAAATGAAGCCTAATAATAAACCATCTAGTGTTGCTTTTGAAATTAAATTGAAAAGTGCATGTTTACTTGCCACCAAATCTGATATTGATGAGCTAGAGTTTAGCAAATCTGTTTGCTATGCTTTTGTGTGCAAAGAGACATTATTTTCATTCGAGGACGTGCCTTCCTCTTTGCCCCCTGCTGTCACTAACATTTTGCAGGAGTTCGCTGACGTCTTCCCACAAGATGTGCCACCGGGATTACCACCTACTCGAGGGATTGAGCATCAAATTGACTTAATTCCCGGTGCATCACTACCCAACCGTGCACCATACCGTACCAATCCAGAGGAGACGAAGGAGATTATGCGTCAAGTACAGGAGCTGCTCGACAAAGGTTATATACGCGAATCTCTTAGTCCTTGTGTTGTTCCTATTATACTAGTGCCTAAAAAGTATGGTACATCGCGTATGTGTGTTGATTGTAGAGGCATTAATAATATTACTATTCGTTATCGTCATCCTATTCCTAGGCTAGATGATATGCTTGATGAATTGAGTGGCTCTACAATATTCTCCAAAGTTGATTTGCGTAGTGGATACCATCAAATTCGTATGAAATTGGGAGATGAATGGAAAACAACATTTAAAACTAAGTTTGGTTTATATGAGTGGTTAGTCATGCCTTTTGGGTAAACTAATGCACCTAGTACTTTCATGAGACAAATGAACGAAGTTTTACGTGCTTTCAGTGGACGATTTGTGGTAGTCTATTTTGATGATATACTGATTTATAACAAATATTTAGAAGAGCATTTGGAACATTTACGTGTTGTTTTTATTGCTCTACGTGATGCACCTTTGGTTGGTAACCTTGGGAAGTGCACCTTTTGCACCGACCGAGTATATTTTCTTGGCTATGTTGTTACTCCACAGGGAATTGAAGTTGATAAAGCCAAGATTGAAGCTATTGAGAGTTGGCCGCAGCCCAAAACGGTCACACAAGTGCGGAGTTTTCTTGGACTCGCTGGTGTCTATAGGCGTTTTGTGAGAGATTTTAGCACCATTGCTGCACCTCTCAACGAGCTTACAAAGAAGGATGTGCCTTTTGTTTGGGGTACCGCACAGGAAGAAGCCTTCACGGTATTGAAAGATAAGTTGACACATGCTCCTTTACTCCAACTTCCTGATTTTAATAAGACTTTTGAGCTTGAATGTGATGCTAGTGGAATTGGATTAGGAGGTGTGTTATTACAAGATGGCAAACCTGTTGCATACTTTTCTGAAAAATTGTGTGGGCCTAGTCTCAACTATTCTACTTATGATAAATAATTATATGCTCTTGTTCGGACTTTGGAAACATGGCAACATTATTTATGGCCCAAAGAATTTGTTATACATTCTGATCATGAATCTTTGAAAGACATTAAAAGTCAAGCAAAACTGAACCGTAGACATGCTAAATGGGTTGAATTCATTGAGACTTTCCCTTATGTCATTAAACACAAGAAGGGTAAAGAAAATGTTATTGCTGATGCATTGTCTCGTCGTTATACTATGCTTTCACAACTTGACTTTAAAATATTTGGTTTGGAGACCATCAAAGATCATTATGTGCATGATGCTGAATTTAAAGATGTATTGCAGAATTGTAAAGAAGGTAGAACATGGAACAAGTTCATCATTAACGATGGATTTTTATTTCGTGCTAGCAAGCTATGCATTCCAGCTAGCTCCGTTCGTCTTTTGTTGTTGCAGGAGGCGCATGGAGGAGGACTAATGGGACACTTTGGTGTGAAGAAGACGGAGGATATAATTGCTACACATTTCTTTTGGCCAAATATGAGACGGGATGTTGAGCGTTTTGTTGCTCGCTGCACTACATGTCAAAAAGCTAAGTCACGACTCAGTCCTCATGGTTTATATATGCCTTTGCCTGTACCTAGTGTTCCTTGGGAGGATATATCTATGGCTCTATTTTAGGTTTACCTCGAACAAAGAAGGGGAGGGATAGCATATTTGTTGTCGTGGATAGATTCTCGAAAATGGCACACTTTATACCATGTCATAAAAGCGATGATGCTGTTAATGTTGCTGATTTGTTCTTTCGGGAAATTATTCACCTTCATGGTGTGCCAAATACTATTGTCTCAGATCGTGATACTAAATTCCTTAGCCACTTTTGGAGATGTTTATGGGCTAAGTTGGGGACTAAACTGCTTTTTAGTACTACTTGTCACCCCCAAACTGATGGACAAACTGAAGTAGTCAATAGAACATTGTCTACTATGCTTAGGGCTGTTTTGAAGAATAATAAGAAAATGTGGGAAGAATGCTTGCCTCATATTGAATTTGCTTATAATCGTTCATTGCATTCTACTACTAAGATGTGCCCTTTTGAAATTGTGTATGGTTTCCTACCTCGTGCACCCATTGATTTGTTGCCTCTTCCATCTTCGGAGAAGGTTAATTTTGATGCTAAACAACATGCTGAATTGATCTTAAAAATGCATGAGTTAACTAAGGAAAACATTGAGCGTATGAATGTTAAATATAAACTTGCTGGAGATAAGGGTAGAAAACATGTTGTCTTTGCACCTGGAGATCTTGTTTGGTTACATTTACGTAAGGATAGGTTTCCTAATTTGCGCAAATCAAAACTAATGCCACGTGCTGATGGTCCATTTAAGGTGTTAGAGAAAATAAATGATAATGCATATAAACTTGAGCTGCCTGCAGATTTTGGAGTTAGTCCCACTTTTAACATTGCAGATTTGAAGCCTTATTTGGGTGAGGAAGATGAGCTTTCGTCGAGGATGACTTCATTTCAAGAAGGGGAGGATGATGAGGACATCAATACCATTGTTACACCCACAGCCCCTACTGTTACATATAATGGACCAATTACTAGAGCTCGCGCACGCCAATTAAATTACCAGGTACTTTCGTTTCTTGGTAATGATTCTAATGTTCATGAGAATATGATGCTGCCTAAATTGGATACATTTGTTTTGCTTACAAATGAAGGGCCTAGCTTGGAGAAGGATGAACATTGGAGCGAGAACAAGCATGGAGTTGATGGCATGCGCAAGGGGAACAAGAACGGAGTTACAAGTGATGATTTCAGGACTTTGAAGCCACCATAAGGAGTGAATGAAGCCTTGGACGAAATATACAAGACGCCACTTCATAAATTTCGTCCAGAGGCTATTCTAGGTGTTGCGTCACCTTATTATTGGGCCAGGCCCATGTAATTTTGAAATACATAAGTATAGGTTGTTTTTAGAGTCAGTATGTGTGGGGAAACAAGAGATAGGGTTGGTTTCGCACCCCTTCCCCAAGGGCCACGAAATCCCCCCCCCCCTCTTCCTCCATATATACAACCCTTAGGGCACCGTTTAGACTTTGAGGTTTTTGTTTAGTTAAAAGTTAGCCAACGTAACTCCGTGTACTTCGTTTGTGTCCAAAGACCAGAACAAGACCGCTTTCGGATCCCCACAATTATCAATACTTCATCCATATTCGCAATATTCAGATTGCTTTATCATATTCTTGCATGTTCTTCGATTGCTTGCAGGAACAGGAATAGACTTTCGTGGTCAGGTTGATCGTGCTCCGGCATGGTCAATAACCTCTCAAAGTTGGTTTAGCGATTCCTAAGGCGCAACATCGTGCACGTTTGTAGTCGGATCGTCAAAGTCGACTCCACCAAATCGATAGTTATCATCTCATTGAAAGATCGGGACACCCCGCCTTTATCACTTTGGGAGAAAGATTGGATACAAGAGATGAACTAGAGTTTGAGAGGAGATGGTGCTGGTGAAGATGTTGATGGAGATTGACCCCCTCCCGATGAGAGGATCGTTGGTGATGATTGGTGATGACGATGGCGATGATTTCCCCCTCCCGGTGGGAAGTTCCCTCGGCAGAACAGCTCTGCCGGAGCCCTAGATTGGTTTCGCCAAGGTTCCGCCTCGTGGCGGCGGAGTTTCTTCCCGAAAGCTTGCTTATGATTTTTTCCAGGGTAAAAGACTTCATATAGCAGAAGATGGGCACCGGAGGCCTACCAAGGGGCCCACGAGGCAGGGGGCGCGCCCCCACCCTCGTGGCCGGAGTGTGGGCCCCCTCTGGTTGATTCTTTCGCCAGTATTTTTTATTAATTCCAGAAATAACTTCCGTGAAGTTTCAGGACTTTTGGAGCTGTGCAGAATAGGTCTCTAATATTTGCTCCTTTTCCAGCCTAGATTTCCAGCTACCGGCATTCTCCCTCTTCATGTAAACCTTGTAAAATAAGAGAGAATAGGCATAAGTATTGTGACATAACGTGTAATAACAACCCATAATGCAATAAATATCGATATAAAAGCATGATGCAAATTGGACGTATCAACAACCTCTGCTTCCCTCTGCGAAGGGCCTGTCTTTTATTCTTGTCTTATATCTTTTAGAAGAGTCATGGTGATCTTCACCTTTCCTTTTTACACTTTATCCTTTGGCAAGCACATTGTGTTGGAAAGATCCTGATATATATATATATATATATATATATATATATATATATATATATATATATCCCATTGGATCTAAGTTATCATAAACTATTATTGTTGACATTACCCTTGAGGTAAAAGGTTGGGAGGCAACACTATAAGCCCCTATCTTTCTCTGTGTCCGATTAAAACTCCATACCCATAAGTATTGCGTGAGTGTTAGCAATTGTGAGAGACTAAACGATAGTTGAGTATGTGGACTTGCTGAAAAGCTCTTATATTAACTCTTTCCGATGTTATGATAAATTGCAATTGCTTTAAAGACCGAGATCATAGTTTGTTATTTTTCAATGAAGTTTTTGATTCATACTTGACATTGTGAATAGATTGTTACTTTAGCATAAGAAATCATATGACAATATATGTTGCTGTTACTTTAGCATAAGAAAAGCTCTTATATATGTTGCTGTTATAAGAATGATCATGATGCCCTCATGTCCGTATTTTATTTTATCGACACCTCTATCTCTAAACATGTGGACATATTTTTCGTTATCGGCTTCCGCTTGAGGACAAGCGAGGTCTAAGCTTGGGGGAGTAGATACATCCATTTTGCATCATGCTTTTATATCGATATTTATTGCATTATGGGATGTTATTACACATTATGTCACAATACTTATGCCTATTCTCTCTTATTTTACAAGGTTTACATGAAGAGGGAGAATGCCGACAGCTGGACTTCTGGGCTGGAAAAGGAGCAAATATTAGAGACCTATTCTGCACAACTCCAAAAGTCCTGAAACTCCACGATAGTCAGTTTTGAAATATATAAAAATTATTGGGCGAAGAAAGCACCAGACGGGGGCCACCCACCATCCACGAGGGTGGGGGGCGCGCCCCTGCCTCGTGGGCCCCCTGGCAGGCCTCCGGTGCCCATCTTTGGCTATATGAAGTCTTTCGCCCTGGAAAAAAAATCAGAAGGAAGCTTTTGGGATGAAGCGCCGCCGTCTTGAGGCGGAACCAATCTAGGGCTCCGGCGGAGCTGTTCTACCGGGGAAACACCCCTCCGGGAGGGGGAAATCATCACCATCGTCATCACCATCGATCCTCTCATCGGGAGGGGGGTCAATTTCCATCAACATCTTCACCAACACCATCTCCTCTCAAACCCTAGATCATCTCTTGTATCCAATCTTTGTCCCAAAACCACAGAATGGTACCTGTGGGTTGCTAGTAGTGTTGATTACTCCTTGTAGTTGATGCTAGTTGGTTTATTTGGTGGAAGATCATATGTTCGGATCCTTTATGCATATTAATACCCCTACGATTATGAACATGAATATGATTTGTGAGCAGTTACGTTTGTTCATGAGGACATGGGACAAGTCTTGCTATAAGTAGTCATGTGAATTTGGTATTCGTTCGATATTTTGATGAGATGTATGTTGTCTTTCCTCTAGTGGTGTTATGTGAACGTCGACTACATGACACTTCACCATTGTTTGGGCCTAGAGGAAGGCATTGGGAAGTAATAAGTAGATGATGGGTTGCTAGAGTGACAGAAGCTTAAACCCTAGTTTATGTGTTGCTTCGTAAGGGGCTGATTTGCATCCATATGTTTCATGCTATGGTTAGGTTTACCTTAATACTTCTTTTGTAGTTGCGGATGCTTGCAATAGGGGTTAATCATTGTGACGCCCGGATAATTAAGCTACAGTAATTCTCTGCTAATGGTGCCACGTCACGTTGGTTACTGTTAATAAACTCGCGTCAGTTCGAAGCCCAACTTTCAAAATTTTAAAATAAAAACAAACAACAAAAGTTTTCAAACAATAAAATAAAAAATGTTTGGGTTGTGGCAAACATTCCATACTAAATAATGGTGAAGAAACCACACTTCTGTAAAGTATTTAAGTGCACTATGATAAATAAAACAGTAGCAAAAATGATTATTTAAATACCTTTTATAATTAGTAAAATGTCAAACTAAGTTATTTGGGGACTAGACTTTTTGTGACTATGGACTAAGTTGAAATACTAATTTAGATGCTACGTGTAAATTTTACTAAAACTAAAATAATAGGGAACAAAACTAAAACAGAAAAAGTAAAATAAATAAAAAGTAAAAACAAAAACAAAAGAAAAGGGAACCCCCCTGCTGGGCCGTAGCCCAGCTGGCCACTAGGCCCAACTAACTAAGCCAGCCCAACCCCCCACTGTCTCCTACCTCTGTTCATCCGGGGAGAGGTGGACGACGACCGACCGTCCGTAGCCGCGGATGGCCACGGGGCGGCCATCCAGGTCCCTTGGCGCCCTACTAGGTTGCCCCCGCACGCCCCTGCTAACCCTAGAACCCCAGGGCCCCTTTCCCCTCGCTCTCCTCCCCAATCTGAAGAGCCACCTGACGCGGTCGTCACCATCGTCGCATCGATCCCGCGGCCACCGGCCGCCTCTTGCCTCGCCGACTTGTCCTCGATTTTCGTCGCCGTCTCCTACGCCCTCCCGTGCCACTAGACTGAGCCGGGAGACACCGCATCGAGCCCCGCACCGCCTTCTTCTTCCTCGGCCCCGTCAAGCTCCGCTATCGATTCCGGCACCTCCGAGCCTTCCCCGAGCCCACTAAGCACATCTGCAGGCTCTATGTGTGCTCCTCTTTCGATCCCCCTTCTCCCCCCCTCGAATCTCCTCTGTTTCGCCGTTGTTCTGCCGTGGCCGAAGCTCACCATGGCCGGACTGTCGGAGCTCCGCTCCTGTGCGTACTCCGCCTGCTCCCGTCGCAACCTTGGCCTCCCCGTGCACGCCCACTACTGCGCCCTGCCATACGCCCTGCTCCGTGCCCGCGCTCGTCGCACCCCTGACCCGCGCTTACTTCTGCTCGTCGCGCGCTCGGCCGCCATGGACGGGAGCTCGAGCTCTTGTGTGTGTGTGTGTGTGTGCGCGCGTGTACTGCTGCTGCGTAGCTGCTGTTGGTGCTGCTCTGATGCCGTTGCCTCACGCCGCCACTTCTGGCTGATGCCGCTGCCGCTTCTTGCCGATGATGCCGCATTGCTTGCTGCGGCTGCTGCCTGCTGCTCGCCGTAGGCCGCGGACTGCACCCCGTGCGCCCCCTACGCTCAACTTCACACCCGCGCGTGCCAGCCCGCTCGTGCCAGCCCGCTCGTGCCCATGGCCGCTCCCGTGTGAGCTCATGGCCGTGGCTGGCCGTAGCCGCCGTGTGCCTGTGCATGCGTGCACAGCCACGGTGAAGCCGGCTGGGCTCTGTCCAGTGCCCAGCAAGCCGCCCTTGTTCTAATTACTAATTAGATTAGTTAGATTAAAATTTGACTAACCCACTAACGTTGACAAGTAGGACCCGTTCTTTAGTAATCCTAATCAGAGTAATTAAACCCATGTTAAAATAAGTCAATCAATGGCTGGTGGACCCCATCTAGTTAACTAAAGTAATAAACCTCTCTTAAAATGTGTACCTATGATACATGGGTCCCACTGGTCCCATTGACCAGTCAAACAGCTGACTAGGATAACCAGTCAATGACATGTGGGTCGCCTGGCCCACTTTGACCAGTCAACTGGGACTGTTGACTGCTGACTCAGCAGTTAACAGGTCCCGCCTGTCATACACAAGCACACACTGCTGGGTACACTTCTGTGTATCCATAGCAGTTTATGTATTTAATATTTTGAATTAAATTAAATCAGGATATTAGAAAATCACTTAAAACTTCGAAAAATCATATAAAATAAACCGTAACTCGGATGAAAATACTTGTACATGAAAGTTGCTCAGAACGATGAGACGAATCCGGATACGCAGCCTGTTCGTCCGCCACACCCCCTAACATATCAAACTCGCAACTTTCCCTCTCCGGCTCCTCTGCCCGAATACGCGAAACACTAGGGATACTTTCCCGGATGTTTCCCCCTTCACCGGTATCACCTCATACCGCGTTAGGGCACCTCTAGCACCGATACTTGTCATGTCATGCATCACTATGCATCTGCTTGCTTAAATATTTATTGTTTCTTCCCCCTCTTCTCTCGCTAGACACCGAGACCGACGCCGCTGCTACCCAGTACGACTACGGAGTTGACGACCCCTCTCTCTTGCTAGAGCAACCAGGCAAGCCCCCCCTTGATCACTAGATATCGCCTACTCTCCTCTATACTGCTTGCATTAGAGTAGTGTAGCATATTACTGCTTTCGTTATTCCTATCCTGATGCATAGCCTGTCCTTGCTACTACTGTTGTTACCTTTACCTGCTATCCTACATGCTTAGTTTAGGATGCTAGTATTCCATCTGTGGCCCTACATTCTTGTCCGTCTGCCATGCTATACTATCGGGCCGTGATCACTCGGGGGTGATCACGGGAATATACTTATGTACATAATACATGATACATGTGGTGAGTAAAGACGGGTCGGCTCATAGGAGCACCCGCGAGTGGAT
Source organism: Aegilops umbellulata (assembly GCA_032464435.1). Classification (NCBI taxonomy): domain Eukaryota; kingdom Viridiplantae; phylum Streptophyta; class Magnoliopsida; order Poales; family Poaceae; genus Aegilops; species Aegilops umbellulata. Next base: position 187,362,781 of record CP136055.1, read on the forward strand.
CTTTGAGGCGGAGCGACAGGGCAGGTTGAGGTCACCTAGGAGAGAGGTGGGCCTGGCCCTGTCGGCGTTCGCGGATACTTAACACGCTTAAAGAGATCTGGGTATTTGATCTGAGTCTGGCCATTTGGTCTATACGCACTAACCAGCTACGCGGGAAAGATATGGGCACTCGGCGTCGTGGTATCAGCTGAAACCTTCTTGACGTCAGCGACTGAGCGGCGCGCGCCGGATTGGACTGGAGCGCCACTAGGCTAGGTCTGCTTCCGGCCGCCCTCGCAACATGCAGGTGTGCTCAGGGCGATGGGCCCAGACCCCTGCGCACTTAGGTTTAGACCGGCGTGCTGACCTCTCTGTTGTGCCTAGGTAGGGCTGCGACGTGTTGATCTTCCGAGGCCGGGCATGACCCAGGAAAGTGTGTCCGGCCAAATGGGATCAAGCATGTTGGGTTATGTGGTGCACCCCTGCAGGGAAGTTTATCTATTCGAATAGCCGTGTCCCTCGGTAAAAGGACGACCCGAAGTTGTACCTTGACCTTATGACAACTAGAACCGGATACTTAATAAAACACACCCTTCCAAGTGCCAGATACAACCCGGTGATCGCTCTCTAACAGGGCAATGAGGAGGGGATTGCCGGGTAGGATTATTGCTATGCGATGCTACCTGGAGGACTTCAGTCTACTCTCTCTTCTATATGCTGCAAGACGGAGGCTGCCAGAAGCGTAGTCTTCGACATGATTAGCTATCCCCCTCTTATTCTGGCATTCTGCAGTTCAGTCCACTGATATGGCCCTTTACACATATACCCATGCATATGTAGTGTAGCTCCTTGCTTGCGAGTACTTTGGATGAGTACTCACGGTTGCCTTGTTTCCCCTTTTCCCCATCTCTCTACCCGATTGCTGCAACCAGACGATGGAGCCTAGGATCCAGACGCCACCGTCGACGACGACTCCTACTGCTCTGGAGGTGCCTACTACTACGTGTAGCCCGCTGACGACGACCAGGAGTAGTTAGGAGGATCCCAGGCAGGAGGCATGCGCCTCGTTCGATCTGTATCCCTGTTTGTGCTAGCCTTCTTAAGGCAGACTTGTTTAACTTATGTCTGTACTCAAATATTGTTGCTTCCGCTGACTCGTCTATGATCGAGCACTTGTATTCGAGCCCTCGAGGCCCCTGGCTTGTATTATGATGCTTGTATGACTTATTTTATTTGTAGAGTTGTGTTGTGATATCTTCCCGTGAGTCCCTGATCTTGATTGTACACATTTGCGTGCATGATTAGTGTACGGTTGAATCGGGGGCGTCACAATCATATGTGGTATGCTTGTCCAAGGAAGGGCAGTACCCAAGCACCGGTCCACCCACATATCAAATTATCAAAGTAACGAACGCGAATCATATGATCGCGATGAAAACTAGCTTGATGATAATTCCCATGTGTCCTCGGGAGCACTTTCCTTTATATAAGAGTTTGTCCAGGCTTGTCCTTTGCTACAAAAAGGATTGGTCCACCTTGCTGCACCTTGTTTACTTTTGTTAGTTGTTACCCGTTATGAATTACCTTATCACAATACTATCTGTTACCGACAATTTCAGTGCTTGCAGAGAATACCTTACTGAAAACTGCTTGTCATTTCCTTCTGCTTCTCATTGGGTTTGACACTCTTATTTATCGAAAGGACTACGATAGATCCCCTATACGTGTGGGTCATCAGAAGTTCAAGTGAAATGACATGGGAAACTAAGGCCCAGTTCTTTTGGCCGATTCTCGGAGAATCTTGAGAGTCGAACCTTCATCGAGCTTCGCTCAGAATCTTAAATCTATATTTTTGACAATCCTAGCTGTTTACATTCCTAACTAGCTAGGATTGTTAAAAAATATGGGTTTAAAATTCAGAGAGAAGCTGGGAGATCTGATTTTGAAGACTAGATGATTTCCCCACGCGTTGTTGCGGGACATCCATGTACAACTTTCTGTAAATGTTTGTTTTACCCTAGAAAGTCATAACATCAATGTCCTAAATTTACGTATTTCAATTCAGTTTTCATATGGGCTTAAATCCTAAATATCTCTTTTATAGATGAACTCAACTAACATCCACAGAGATAGACTCTATATAAATGAAAATGACAGAATTGTGGGTACCAAACAAAAAGGGGTTGACCACCAATGGAATACGTGTTCATATTTTATATTTCCAAGTGTATTAAGTATATTCATTCATCGTCAGTTTTGCATCTCGATAATGGAACAAATTACACTCGTACATCCTTGATTGATGAACATGATGTCAGCTCATGAGTTTATACTTCAAGGGGACAGTCATAGAAAGGAAGGAACAATGAGAGGCATGACAAAAAGTTAAACTCTAAACGGGTAGATCTAAATCCCAATTCAATTTGTATATACGATGTCAGTAGAGTTGGGTTTCAATTGAACCTGTAAGTCCTTTGTTACGTGGCTCTAACACCACAGCCAAAAAAACTGACCGATGCAACCAAAGGTAGCAATGCTCAGATAGTATAATGTGTACCATTGTAGGAGAAGGATGATAATCTACAACAACACAAATAATCAAGGTCAGAGCTGTATAAAAGCACTACCTATAAAGAAAATCCCAATTAGTTCATGATAAGAAAACTATAGTAGAGTGCGAATTTTAGAAAAATTGTACATATAACAAAATATAGGGAGTTGATGCCCCAATGGCATTGCCAGGACAATTGTGGTCCAAACTTCTAAAGCTTGTATCAATAAGCATAGCAATGAAATGTGATTGTATTCATTTATAACTATTCAATATCAGAAATCAAGAGTACAGAGAAATGTCTATCAACTCCTGGGTGCCCCTACACCCTCATGAACAGTAAATTCATAAAAATAGAAAACAAATAAAAAATCTGAAACTTTCAGGGATCAAAGATTATTAAAGGTTTGATGTTCCTTCAAAGTTTCAGCAGCAAATAACCTTCGTGGAGCCCTCACAAAAAAAATCACTGCTAAAAAATGTACATAAACTTTGAACAATGATTTTGTTTTTCTATTTGAGTGCTCTTCGAATGTAACTTTTAGCTAAAACTTTGCAAGATCATCAAAAGTTTCATGATGTTCGATGTCCCAAAGTTTCAGATTTTTTTGTTTTTTTGAACTTGTTTTGAATTTACTGTTCATAGAGGGTGTAGGGGCACCCGGGTGCTGAAAATCATGTCTCGTTATCAAAAGTATTTTGCTATCAGTTCAAGATTCCAAAAAAGCCCAGAATAAGCTAATGCAAAGAAACCTTCCACTGGACATATCTTTTTAGTGTTGATTAGTAGGCAGAGTTGCCCACGCTACATGGGCATTAAACGGTTTTATACTACAGCAGGAAGTATAGTAACTCATATATGATTTGCCATGCTATAGTTGCGAGTACGCCATATAGCTCCTAGCACGTATCTGGCTAGTTGTAAAACTGGTAAAACCATACATGGACCTTACTGAGAGATAGAAACTATAGACCACATCGGATCCGAATTGCTAACTCTATCTAAGTAAAAAAGGTTATAGTAATTCAGAAATTGATTTGGCTTCCTATATACTTCTGTAACTTTAGATCACATCCATGATGCATACATAACTGATATTGATTTTGTCAAATCAGTTGTAAGCCCCTACTCCAATTTTTTTGTTTACCTGTAAATGCACAGAGAAGTACCTTCTAACAAATAAAATATTTCAGAAGCAGCATCAATCTATAAAGCTATTCTTTCCCTTAAACATGAATTGTCTAGAATACACCAAATAGTTAACTAAAATAAATAGAGAAATAAGTTTCACGAGTGTCACTTTGGCAAGATACATGAAAGCAGGCTCCTCAAAATGACAACTATCCAAGTTTGAAAAGGCTGATGGGTTGATTAGTAAGCAAGCACAGAGCCACAACGAGACATGCACAAATATTCAATGTCGATGAAAGGCAAAGCATTACAGAAGATGGACAACCAGTACTCCAAGATCTGAAAGATAGGAATTTTTCGCTATCTAGCGCTTGCAATCAAAATCATCCGAATGGGAGATATGAGAACGATCCATCATATCTCGACACATTCTTGTAGACAGTGCTTAAGTTACAGAGGACTGTGGATGTGAGAGATTGACCAGACTTGCTGCCAGTGGGAGGTGGATGGAGACAGAACATATAGCTTTCATCCAAAAAAGGCTTCCTATAACACACAAATCAGAGTTTCCAACCAAAATTAACTCAAAAAATCACGCACATCTAAGGAGACAGAGGAGGCAGCGCACCGACCTTTGGTGTGGGTGATGTTGGAGTAGGACGCAGACCACAAATTAGATTTTCTGGTTCAAGCTATATCTATGTTTATACACGCTCGAGGTCGATCCAACATTGTTGCAAGCTGTGGTTGTTAATGGAGGCCCTACCCTGCGTTACCATCAGCCCAGGTATACCCTCAAGGCCGAAACGAAAGTTGTCCACCAGCTGGGCACTTGGCCGGAGCGGCGTCCGCCTATAGTTCAGTCGCCGGGCAAAGCATCCTTCCAGGAGCCAACAGATAAACATAGGCCACGAACTCATGCCTTCCATCCGCGGGAGCGGCGAACGAAGAAGGGTTCGACACATGCCACCAAGGACGGTGGTAGGAGCGGAGGAGGAGGGAAGGGAGCGGGCAGCAGCGGCAGAGGCGGAGGAGAAGAGGAGGTGTCGTGGATCGACGACCGTGCCAAAGGGGCTGACCACACGCAGAGATCGAGGGGAGGCGGCGGGCAGCACCGGCAAAGGTGGAGATGCCGTGGAGCGGCAACCGTGCCAGAGGGGCGGACCACACACTGAGATCAGGGAGGTAGCGCGCACCGCCGGCAAAGCCGGAAGAGGAGGGTAGGTGCCGCGGACCGACGACCTGCCAGAGGGGCGGACCACACAAAGAGATTGCTTCCTATCCACCACACTCCATACTATTGCGAGGGAGGAAGATTGGTCCTTTATTTATGGAGAAAGAGGAAACGAAAAGGATGCTGGTGGCAGGACGATTGGGCTTCTATTTGCGATTGGGCACCATTGAGCTTCGGTGGTAATTTAGGACAGGAAACAGAGCGACCACATGCAAGTCTAGATGCTAATAAAATTAGTTAAATGAGAAAATAATTGATGATGTGGCAAGATATTGAGGTGGATAGGCTGCATGTGAGAAATATGATAGTGGGGATGAACTATTTAGGTATTATAGATTATAGATTCTGGGAGAATAGAACTGGACCGAGTCAAACCAGGTAATGCTGAACTATCATACACACACTGACACTAGGCCTGCTAAGGATGGCAGTGGGTAGGGTATGCGACGGTAGAGCAATATCATACCCATAGCCGTGTAGTTAATGAGTATAAAATTCTACCCATACCCATACACATGGGTATGAAAATTTACACGTACCCATACCCGACGGGTATCCATACCCATTGAATACCCAACGAGTAGATCAAACAATACACACATTATTCATAATTTTACATTCATCCATAGTACATTTTAAGAATTATTTATCTCAACTCAAACTACAATAAAATATCTCAATTCAAATTGATAATTAGTGACAACTTTAGCATAGGTTTAGAAGCTCACAACACACTTCACCAAATAACATCTGACAAGTATGCAACATTTCAGTACAAATAGGTAGGTATGGTATACCCATTGGTACAAGGCTATACCTATGTCCTACCCGCAAATTAACATATATGATATGGGTATTACCTATGGGTATTAAACTGTGCCTATGTCCTACATACGCGGGTAGGGTATCCGCAGATACCCATACCATGGGTAAAACTGCCGCCCCGAGCAGGCCGCCACTGATACTGACACCAGGCCGGTATGCCGCCGCTGAACCCAGCCCTCCGTTCCGGGGACACCAGTGCCTTTATAGGCGCCTTTTCTTTTGGCAGCCGCGTGGTATCCCCCTGTGGCCGTACATCGCATCTCATCGCCACATCTCGCACCAGTAGACTACCCAGCAGCAAAAATCCAAACGGAGACCGCCGCCGCGACGAAACCCTAAGCCCCCGTGCGGCCGGCGATCGCCGGAGATGGAAGACCTTCCGCCGGCCCCGCGCCGGCCGCTCTTCGACCTCAACGTCGCCATGGAGGATTTCGAGGAGGAGGAGCCCCAGGAGGTCGTCGAGGTGGAGGAAGTAGTTGAGGAGGAGGAGGAGGAGGAGGAGGAGGAGGAAGAGGAACAGGCACCCGAGGAGATGATCATGGAGGAGGAGACGGCGGTGGCGCCGGCCGAGGAGGAAGACGCTATTGTGGAGAAGGAGGTCGTGGAGGAGGTGGGGGTGTCTGGGGAAGGAGGGGAGAACGAGGGGAGGAGGAAGAAGAGGAAGGAGTACGAGGTGTTCGTGTTTGGGCTGCCGCGGGAAGCCATGGAGGATGACGTCGCGGCGGCGCTCACCGAGGCCGGCGAGGTCGAGGAGGTGCGGCTCGTCCGGGATCCGGTGGAGCCGCAGCTTAACAAGGGCTTTGCCTTTGTACGCTTCGCCGAGGTTTGGCAGGCGAGGTGGGCTGCCAACGACCTCCGCACGGCCATGGTATTCTTTACAGCTACTGCATCCACTAGATTCACTTCCCTAGCTCGGTAGTGTGAATTGCTGGAAAGTGGTCGGGTTGGGGAAAACACTGAACGAACTGGTCCTAAGTTAATGGCCTCTGGCCTTTGCGCAACATCTGAAGCATTGCCTTATTGGTTTCGATGAGAATTTGCTACGTACTAGGAACAAAGTGGTTGGAAAAAGGTTGAATTTTTAAGGGAACTGTTGTACGGTCTCGTGCTTTACAGGGCTTAAGGCACTGTAGATAGATAAATAAGGGAAATCAAACAAGCTGGGTTCAATTCAAACTAATACCTTTGAGTTATTAGTTTATAATTGTTTGGCTGGCTCATTTTGTGCTAGAGATGTAGAAGGATATGGTGCCAGGAAGGTTTAGTTTAGAATTACTCCCTCTGCCCCATAATATAAGAGCGTTTTTTACACTAGTGTAGTCCGTTTTTGACACTAGTGTAGTGTAAAAAACGCTCTTATATTATGGGATGGAGGGAGTAGTATGTTGTAGTGCTAACGGCATATACGATTAATCATTTCCTTTGCTAAAAGACTGGGCAGTAGTTCCTGCTGGCCCCAGCATATTTATTACAACAACAACAACAAAGCCTTTCAGTCCCAAACAAGTTGGGTTAAGGGCGTGTTCGGGAGTGCTCCAGCTCCTGGCTTCTCCAACTCCGTGGCCAGAGCTGGACCGAACGGTTTTTACTCCAGAAGCTGCGATTCAGAAGCTGGCGAGGCATCTAGTGCAAAAAGTGAGGAGTTGAGGGAGCTGGGATTTCCCAGATCCGAAAAAACGGGGAAGCTGGAGTTGAGCGATATTACCAGAGTATGCCACCGCCAAGTGACTTCGAGGCAGCGTACCGGTTCGCTCGATGCATTCCTCTCCTCTAGCGCACCCCTTTCGACTGGGCCTAGCCCAGGCCTGTCTGATTTGCCTCCCAAACGGGCCACTTCCACGCTTAATGGGCTGGCAGCCCCAAGCGAGCGCCACGATCGGAGTCCGACGCTGCCGAACGATCTTGCGGTCGCTACGTGAAGTAGAAGCCAGGAGGAGAAGCTGGATATGTGGAGTTTTGAGAAGCCAGAGGAGATCCGAACAGGCCCTAAGCTAGAGTTAAAAACCATAAGATATCAAAACCAAGTCATGGCTATGGCATGTGGATAGCTAACTTCCATGCACCCCTGTCCATGGCTAAATCTTTGGTGATATTATAGTTCTTCAGATCTCTCTTTAGGGACTCCTCCCATGTCAAGTTTGGTCCACTATGATGTCTCTTGCCATATCAACACATTTTAACCGCCCGCTATGCATTGGCCCTTTTGGAGATCTACGTTGTATATGCCCAAACCATCTCAGACAATGTTGGACAAGCTTCTCTTTAATCGGTGCCACCCCAACTCTATCACATATATATCCACGGACATATACAAATTGGTGGAATTAGGTCTAAAGAAGCAAGGTGGGACTATCTAATCTGTTTACAAACTTGTTTTATAAACATGAGCGGAATCTGCGAAACTTGGCCCCAAAAAACCAGTATCGCAGCGTCGTATGAAAATATGAAGGCCCATGCGAAGGCACAGCTGAATGACGGACGGCATGCGCAATCGAGCGAAGACTCCAACCCACGCATCGCATTAAGAGCACCCACAGTGTAGTGTTTTTGCTGCCTCTAAGCCTTCTCTCTCCTGTTAGAGGCAGCCTCCATACATTGCAGGCCCCAGCCTCTAGTCCAAAATCGTTAGCATCGCCTCGTAGGTCGTAGCATGGAGGCAGCATCTAATGAATAAAGAAATTGAGGACCCCATATGTCAGTTCCAGGGAGCGGCTGTAGGAGAATAAAATATGTTGAGATTTGAGAAACTTGTTTTCTAAATCTGGTCCATCTAAAAGGTGACCGCAGCCTCTATACACTAAGCCCGTGCGTTGCAACGGATCCAAAGTAGAATAATACTTGTTCACAAACTTGAAAGAAAACACTCTAGTTTTGATGTACATATATCAAAATATATATATTATGTTTCACTCAAAATATATTCCTCGGGCTGTTTTGATGAGGTGAAGGAGGGATGTGGTTGGTTTCAAGATACTAAGGGGTTTTCTGCAAATTGGAGCAGAGAAGTAGCCTATTGTTGCAAAAAGGAACTTACCTCACAGTCGTTAGATGCAGATCTAATGGTCAGAAATGACGGATGGCAGACACACCATCATCACCAACTGAGTCTTTTATAGTAGAGAAACTTCAAAGGCAATCTATGCGAAATGTTATAGAGGCGATGCTGCCTCTACACACTGGATGTCCTAATTCCGCTCAAGAAAAACACATTGCATTAATTTTTTAGCACCTGACGTGTGCAAAGCCAACTGGGGGCACAATATATATATAAAATATACAACGTGTACTTTTACAACAGCTAGGTTGTCCAGTTGGTTACAGATGTTTGATTAATGTGTGCGGTTGTGAGTTCGACTCCAACCCACGCATTGCATTAATTCTTTAGCACCTGACACATCGAAACTAACTGGGCTTTTGAAGCAGTGCAGTGCACGAACTCGGCCCATCAAGACGTTCGAATCGTTTTCTTCCTGCCACTCAGTACCGCAGGTTGATTATACGAATATTTTTTCTGGATTGCAAGGTTGATTTCTAGAAAGCTTAGAGACTTCTCTGCAAAATGTCATGACCTTTCACAACAGCTAGGTTGTCCAGTTGGTTACCGATGTTTGATTGATGTGCGGTTGTGAGTTCGACTCCAACCCACGCATTGCAGTAATTTTTAAAAAAATTTCAGCACCTGACACGTGCGGAGCTAACTGGACTTCTGAAGCAGTGCAGGTGCACAAACTTGGCCCGTCAAGACGTTCGAATCGTTTTCTTCCTACGACTCAGTACCGCAGGTTGATTATACGAACAGTTTTTCTGGATTGCGGGGTTGATTTCTAGAAAGCTTAGAGACTTTTCCGCAAAACGTCATGATGGACTGGACCAAGAATATCACCTCCCTTTATTAGTAGGTATAAAATAGATATAGATTCAAGACAGGACTAAGATTTCTTTCCATATGTGATTTTGTTTCCAAATTAAGAGTCTTAAGTTAGGTAGATCTATATAAGAGCAGGACTGTAATATATGAGGCTGAGAAATATTCTCTTCTCATAACCTATGCCTTCCTGATCCCACAAAACATGCTATCTAGCTATCTTGAGTGCTAGAGTGGCCGTGTTATGAGTTAAAGTCCACAACATTTCGGTCGTAGAGCTGATCCACCATGACATGAGATGAAAAGCATCACAAGTGATAACCTCATGGCATCCATCCTTGAACTGCGAACATCTACCATGGTCTTTGTTGTCGAGAAGATGTCCAGAAGGATACTCCGCGGCACGATTGAGCTGATATAGAAAGTGCTTGATCAAATCTTGTCTTTGATCTGCACGTAGTGGTGGAGACAACTGAAGTTTTACCAGTGAGATCAAAGGGCTTGGCCTTCATTAAATATGGTTCAGACAAAGATGTTGCACGATCTACAAAAACTGTTGTCAGCATGGTTTCAACTTTCAAGTTACTACCCTTGTCGTCCAATATATCAGGAGCAACAAAAACTAGGCGGCAGCAGAGACATGGTAAATTGCGTGTCAGCGGAAGCACAAGGAAAAGTATTGGTAGAGGAACGAGAAACCACAACAGGAAGTCATGGGTTTGGTGCAGTCTAGCACAGAATTTATGGTGGTTGGCAGCACATAAAGTGTTACCCTCTGTCCCCTTTTACATGGCGCCCTCGTTTTGCATGATTTAACTTTGACCACGAACTTGTTTAATAACATGTGTTGTATGGCATAAAAATGATACCATGTTCAAATACGAATCTGGTGATACAATTTTTGTGAAATACAACCCATGTTTAGTTGGCCAAACTAATGGTCAAACTTCATTCTTGGAATGCGCATGTGCCATGTATTGAGGGGATGGAGGGAGTACTTACTTGGATAAACCCATGTGCATGACAAACAATTGAGCCAGGGGTTGCCAAGTCAGAGACTCAATTAGTTATTGTAATTAGTATGGAAGTGCATGTATATGTGAATGTGTGCATACATCTGATAGGTTATTTGGAGCGGGCATGTGCAAGGATCAGGAACTTGTGTGGTTTGATTATCTGCATCGTGCTGGAGCCAGGACATGTGTTCCATAGGGGTGCGATGGGAGTCTGTAGCGCGATGAAGTCTCAAGCTAGCGTAGTAGTGAGAGAAATTACTAGGAGGAAAGAAGATACAATGAAAGTACATTAGGGAACGCTGCCATGCAATGTGTCAGAAGGGCTCTTACACGCTTGAGTCAGGAATGCAAGGAGTAAATGTCAGGAAGGCTCCAAAATTTTAGTGTTAAGTGGAACAAGAGTGGCAACATCCCCATCCATTTGGGGCTTAATTGGTGTGTTTGGTTCACCACCCCACACTATCAGTACAATCTACTGATGGACAAGGACCATCTGTAACCCCATAACAAAATATGGTTCGCAATGACTGCTAGTCAGTGGGGTGGTGGCGGGAGAAGTACTGCATTCTCAGACGGCAGCAGCTAGCAGGCTTCGTAATTCAGGAGAATCAGGAAGTAGAGTCTGCAGTTAATGGCATTTAGTATGTTACAGTCGAAGTCAATTTATAATGGTGTAGTTAGAATGTACTCCCTAAGTTGACAAATATAAGATGTTTTGGATAGTTCATTATGGATCACATACAGACCGAAATGAGTTAACGAACACACTAAAACATGTCTATATACATCCGATTCACAAAGAAGTTAGAACATCCTATATTTGTGAACAGAGGGAGTATTATATACACGTTGGTTTCCAAGTTAAGTCCTTGTCTTTGGGGTCAAAATTGGGTAGCTCTATGTAAGAGCGGGCATTTAAAGCAAAAATCTTTGGGAAGAAGCAAGAACCAATATATTCTCTTCTCCTTCCCTATGTCTTCCTAAGCCCTTGCAGATGGCATAACTGGCTATCTTCAGTACCATAGTTATCCCTCTCCGCTCATCTATCAACGATTACAACTGGTAGTACTCAACATTCTTTTAGTTAGTATAATTTGATATGGTCTCTTGTATGTCAGTATGTTTACATCTGTTAGATTATGTACTGCTGCTAACATTTAAAAGTTTAAGCATTTAGGGTGTGTTTGGTTCGGGAACGAAGTGTAATGGAATGTAATGGTTCCGTTCTACTAGAATGGGTCGGTTCCATCTCTGTGTTTGGTAGAGGCAATTCAAAGGAATGGAATGGTTATATTTTGATGTTTGGTTTAAGGGATGGAATGAGATGGATTTGTTCAGTCAAACAAAATTGCTGAACAAAGTGGTCATCTATCAATCCATCCACACAACAAAGGCTTGAACACGCTCCATCTCAAAAAAGAAAAAAAAAGGCTTGAGCACGCTCTGCCAGAAACAAATCGCAGAGAACCGAAGGAGCGCGAGTTCATCCATCCACGCATGCCTTAGATTGCAGAACAAATCGAAGGCTGCACGCTCGCAGAGAACCAGAAAAGAAACGAATCAGATCCAAGCATGTTCAGGCGCGGTCAACGACCAGCACTGGGAGCAGCTACTCCGTCAAGCGCGGCGGCGTGGAGCTTCCCGGCATGGGGCCTGGCGCGACGCAGTTCGCCGTCACGCCCGCGGACCCGAGCTCATTCACGGCGACCTACATGGCCTCCACAGCCGCCTTGGAAGCTCATTGACGGGGGCACGCAGGGCGTCGAAATCGGGCCCTGCAGCGGGGCGGTCTGGACGAGGGGGCGCGTGCTCCCAGCGGCGGCGGCGGCTACCCGAGAGGTCGCGCGAGGAAGGGAAAGAGGGAACACAAGATACAGTCGCGGGAGGAAGAGGAGCGGTTCCGCGTGGTCCGCTCGATTTGGAGAGACCGCGCGGAACGGCATAAACAGCGAATATGCCATTCCAGGAACGAGTGGGTTCCGGCTCCTCAGACCAACCAAACACAAGAATGGGCCCTAGGAACGGATCGGACCCGTGCCGTTCCACTTGGTGACAGAAACCAAACACACCCTTAGACGGGTAGTCTCGATTAGATTTTCTTTGATAGTAAAGCAATTGCATTTGCCATGCTGATTGCACTTTGTGATACTTTATTCAATATACTTGAAATTCTTGGACATGTTTGGTATTGACAATGAATGCTCACATCCATGTGTGTTCAACGAATGATATTTTTTAACTAGCCAATAGGGCTGCACATATATATAACACCTCATTATGGTTTTCAGATCAAGGGAAAAGCTTGTGGAATATGCAAGAACAATGATAATGAGACCCTTCATCTTCGGAACATTTGCTTCGATTGGTCAAAAAATGATGTATGCTGTCTTACTCACATTTTTTGCAAGCACCTTGCTATTTTGAGTAATGGTTGATCTCTTGCAGTTAGCGGAGAAGCTGAAAACCTTTGAGTTGGAAAACCTTGAAGATATTAATTTAATTGAGCACCCGGATAGAAAGGGAAGAAATAGAGGCTATGCGTTTCTTGACTTCAGCTCACATGTGGATGCTGTTGCTGGATTTCTTAAACTACAGAAAAGAGATCTGTTTCTTGGTACTGATGTTAGAGCACAAATATCATTTTCAAACACCATTTCACAAGATGATAAGGTTATGGAGAAGGTACATCCACAAATGAAGTAGCTTTATCTTCTATTTGCTTCTGTAACTAGAGGTATTGCATGATCATGCCTTTTCCATTTAACATCTCTTATTATCATTATGAAATGTAGGTAAAATCTGTTTTCTTGGATGGCTTACCGCCTCATTGGGATGAAGACGACGTGAGGGAAAAGTTTGGAAAGTTTGGTGAAATTGATAATATACAACTTGCTAGAAATATGTTTACAGCAAAACGTAAGGATTTTGGTTTCATCAGTTTTACTACAAGACAAGCGGCATTAGATTGCATTGATATGGTCAATAAAGGTCGCTTTGATGAAGGTAGTGGAAAGGTAATCCCTTTACGCTCTTTATTGTTGTGCGACTTCTACCTTTGGTTGATTTGCTTGAGCTATGGTTAGTTACTACTTACTACTTCCATACTTTCAGATCCGCATGAAGGCTACTCTACAAAGACCAAAGCCTACTTTCAAAAAGCCTTCATGGCAAGGGGATAATCACATGTTGGGCGTCAGGAGAGGATTTATTGGCAAAAATTATGGTGACAGAGAGCCCCACCCTAACAGATTCAGGCATTTAGGTCCTGAAAGACGTCCTTATTCAAATCATAGCAACTACCCAGGGAGCAGAATTCGGGAAGGTTATGTTGGTAGGTTGCCTCCCATGGCGGTTGATGATGGAGAAAGACCTGTTTCAGTGCGAGAATACAGGTCTTACTACAGAAGAGATTCTACAGTACCTGGTTGGTTTCTTTTGAAAAATGTGTGTTCCTCTTTCTTTTTTCCACGAGGTTACTGAAAGGGTTATTGTTAATGCTTGGTTGTAGACCCCCGCCATAAATATGGAAGGACACACCCGGGGAGCAGAATCCGGGAAGGTTATGTTGATAGTCGATATGATAATAAATATCCAAAACATAAGCATGCAGCATATGAAGCATCAACCATGCAAGGAGATGAATACAGCAGGAGTAAATATAGACATTCATACTTGGAGAGGGCACATGATGAATCTTGCCCAGAATGCATTAGAGGTGATCATAACTCAAGTGCTTATCAGAGTGCGCATTACTCCAGCGCTGACAAGGCTGGTCACCACTACCAGTGTGAGAATGTTGATGAATTTGCTGCAACCAGTGGTGGATCGGAGAAAGGCTACTATAATAAGACAGTAAGTGCATGGTTTCCAGTTTTTAGGTTTTATTTCCATCCTGATGTTAATTGTAGGCTGACTCTGTGTTGTTAGGAGCATGAGCTCACGGTGGCTTCAACTTCTCAAGTAGCACCTCAGCGCAAGGAACCCTACCGCGGGGTGGTACGTAGTGTTTAATGTTATGATTTACTTAAAAGAAGTCTTACATTTAGATGCAGATGGAGTACTTGGCTGCTTGCTGGTTGATGCTGACTATTGGAGCGCTTGTGTTTCCTAGGAACAAGAATTATTGCCTTCAAGTCCTGCAATGTGTAACTGTAGCGAATGCTACAAGGTAGCGAACCACAAAAGCACATCCTGAGATGCTTGTCGTTCTGATTTTGTTTGATTCTGATATTTTTCGTTGTTGTCTAGGGGCAGAAGTCAGCAGCAGCCCCTTCAAGCTCTCAAAGCGAGATAACTAGTCATTCCAATCCTCAAGTTGCTGCTCCCCATCGCCGGATTGCTAAACCTTTTCATGACCAGCGGAGGTAAGGCTGTTTTGTGTGCGCATTGGATTTTGCTCTCCCCACAAAGAGAAGGCTTGTGACGTGATACTGTGCTTGGTGTTTCCAACAGCTTTGTTCCTGATGAGTATGATGAGGTGGAGTACACAGTCAGGGAGCGCAGAGGCCGATATTTATCTGCAAGAGACGGGAGGAAATACTCTAGGCAAGGACGATAGAGCTTCCCAAGCCTTTGTTATAGGATTTTATTTATTCATAGCGTTGAGTTACCCAGCTAGCTACCCCAACCTTGTGCATTGCTCGAGTGCCTTTGATGCGGACACATACATTCTGAGTTATGACATTATATGAAACAATTTTACGTACTCCCTCCGTTCCAGATTACTCGTTGTGGTTTTAGTTTAAATTTGAACTAAAACCATGACGAGTAATTTGGAACGGAGGGAGTACGGCCGACAGATCTAACGCTCGATCGGTCACAGCACGCGTGCGTTGTCAATGCCCCTTGAGAAAGCGAACATGTGGTTGCGGGCCCCATGGGGAGGGTCGTGACAACCGTATGACACCGGTAAGGCAAGCTCGTCACGTCGGCACCATGGTCATGTGCAACTCACCCACCCACCCTCTCGTCCTCCCCCTGTCTACTACTACTATAACCGAAGACCCGTCATGCTAAGACTCGGGCTTTGATCGATCGACCAACGCTAAGCATTGGCCTTTTTACATTCTCATTTTTGGGCCTCTTAAAAGGTGATACTCTCTATAATGCACACACCACCAATAGAGAACCAATGGTTTTGCTGCTGTTAACTTGTTTTGTCAATCCTGAAAGCTTATTACGCGGTAATTTTTTAGGACGCCTCGATTTTAACCACCTTCGTTGCGTGTTGTCATGTCTTGAGGTGTCGAGCTTCGGACTTTGGTGAACCTTCCATCCAAACCGAACCATTTAGGACCCTTCTTATCCTTGATCACACTGGCAAGATTTTCTTCTCGGGCTTGCCCCATTGCTACCTGTACGGCGGGAATCGACTACTATATTTTAGAATAAAACTAGATTGTTGGTGACGCGTGTTTGTTATGTTCGTCTATTTTGAATCTTACATTTTTCATGAATATGCAAAAGATTTATGTATCTTCTCACTAGAAGGACAACAGTACAAATTGCAAAGTCGAAAAGGTAGTTAAAACGTCATACAGACATGTGCACACTAATGGCGAGAGTATGAGCGCTAAGGCAAACAAGGTCGCCTCAACCCAAGAGAAGAGAAGGCCTATGTCTCTGGCAGCGGTTAGGCCAAGCCCCTTGCTCCAACTCTTGCCTAGTTGCGCAAGTCGTCACGGATTTGCTGGAGCAGACGTGAGATCGATGGTTGGTTACCGTTGAAGACGACATCGCCCCAGTGCTTCCAAATGAGCCAAAAGGTGAGAATGACAATGAAAGATAGGGCTTCCGCGGGCTTCGCGGGACGGAGGCAACTATGGCTTCCCACCATGCCCGCGACGAGGTCTCTATGCTCATGATGGCGAAAGGAGAGCGACACCACTCGAGGACCTCATGCCAAATTTTGCTGGAGGAGCAAGTCAGGAGCAGGTGTTGCATGGTCTCTGGCTCTTGGTCACACAGGGGCAAAGTGGAGTGACTGTGTCCTGGATATAGGGGTACTAACCCGGCTGGCCTATAGCCTTCGGATGGGCCGGTGGGCTCTCGTTCTCTTCAAGGTTGTTGGGGATATTCCCCACGGTTATAACCCGGCTAAAAGTTTGGCCCGACCTAGAGCTTGAAGGCTCTATATATGGGTCATACCATTTTTTGGGTTAAGATAAGATGACGAGGAGGAATCTAGGGCTGAGTGACGAGACCCGGCAGGAGGCTGGCTTGACAGGAGCCCAATGGGCCGACTCGCAGTGAAGGTCCAAGAAGAGGAGACCCAGTTTGCTATGGCCGGCTCAAAGGATTATACACAGGATGGATACTTCCTAACTTGGAAGGCGTAGAAGATTAAACAAGACTTAGAGTAGGACTCCAAACCTATTGTAAACCCCAGGGGCCCTGCTATTATATAAAGTGGGCTCCTTGGTCGTCTAAAGAACAAGTTAGAGACAAGTCAATAGCTCTCGAGATAGAGGTAGTGAAACAACACCCTTGTAATCGAGATCATCATCATCAATAGCAATCAAGCAGGACGTAGGCTTTTACCTCCACCACGAGGGGCTGAACCTGGGTAAAACTCGCGTCTCTTGATTTCGACCAACCCCGTTTAAGCTACCACCTAGTTGCAATGGCCTCACAACTTAGTCCTTTCACGAGGATATCTGCCGTGACGAAACCACGACAAAGGTGGACTCGAGAAGCTGCGTGCCTAGGCATGATCAAGACTGCCTCTGCCGGAGACTTGACATACACTCCAACACATCTCCTGTCGCCTCCATACGATCCCCTGGATACCGATCATGTAACCCTAGATGCCCTACTTGGCATGTATATAAGCCAAGGAATTTAGCCCGTAGAGGGGACCGAATAACAACTACATTCATCTAGCCCTAGAGTTAGAACATAATTTACGATCTCGAGGTACACTACTAGGGAAAAGCCTAGCAGTAGCGCGGGTATTTGGTGTATCAGTAGCGCGGGTCCCGCGCTACTGATACGGTGCTACAGCTAACATGTATCAGTAGCGCATGTTGCCCCACGCTACTGCTATACATGTCTAGCAGTAGCGAGCTTTAGTTCAACGCGCTACTGCTAATAGCTGCAGCGCTTTTAACTAGGGCACGCTACTTGTAAGAGCGCGCTGCTGCTAACTTTATTCCCCTCGCTACTGTTAGTTTTATTAGTTTTTTTCTGCATATTTGTTTTGTATTTGAACAGGCTTTATACAATAATATTTTGCATATCATACACATAGAAATGTAATCATAGCATCAAATCATGTCATCATCATAATCATCATCCAACACAAAGTGGTCTCTCGTCATCATCTCGAAAATAGCGATACAAGTCTCAATTACTTGCAACTACATTGTCATCCATCTAACAATGATATACGCGAGAAGAGCTATCACTATGACTGAGAGCGGAACTATGCAGTACATGAGTTCGTATCCCTCTCTCGCACTAGCGTGAACCTAAACTAACTACTGGCCGTCGCTCAGAAACCGGAAACCGATACACCTGGGCCTGACACTCCGGCCACTTGTCGTATACTCCTGGCGTAGCACTTATTCGCCATCGATGATCTATGCACCTGCATCATCACATGAGTCGATGATATGCAGCATATATAGTTGAGCAACAGAAAGAGACAGACTTGGCAAAAATAGAAGCAACATATCATAAGCATAAATAACAAAGTTCATCGTACCCAAAATGCCCTAACCAGAGTTATCTTCGCTAGTCGAGGAGGACGGTTTAATTACATCACAAATAAAGTTTCGTCGTGCATAACTCAAAGTTTCGTCATACATAAAGTATGGACTAAACGGACACATTGTCATATATCGACAATCACTCCAACATGTCGTGCCATCCATCCAAGTCAGGGAAATAGTCCCCGAGCTTAGTGAAAGGCTTCAGGTCGAGATGCTGAGAGGCTATGCGTGTTCAGACGTCTTCCCGCGACATTTGCCCTTCCTCGTAGAACATCCCTGTTTTTTCGAGGACCTCCTTCGTGATGATTTGGGCAAGTTCACGCTGGATGTGATAGAACTCAGCTCGAAGTCGATGATCCGGGATATCTCCTACGTTCTTTGCCCATTGCAGAATATGGGCATCGCCGGATGTAGGTGACATGCGAAGGTTCTGCTGATCCCGTCTCTACTCCAGCATGTGGTGTAGGACATAGAATACATCACTAAGAGTATCACTCAGTTGCTGGATGTAGCAGAAGTCAGTCTTATGGTCGAAGGGGGGCCTGCCGTCCCTTTTCTTCTTGGTCTTGATCTCTCCACCCTGTATGCCGTAGAAAAATATAGCACTGTCGAGAACATACTTGATGTGGGTGTAATCCTTTTTGTTCATGTTCTTCAAAGAGTCCAAGTAAAGAGCATTGGAGTATCAGGGGTAAAGGATGATGAGGACGGCGCGACCGCCGCTGCGCAAAATGAGTAGACCTCAAATTAATTAGCCTCCACCGTTCAAATGAACGATTGAAATCGAAGGAAGGATATCTACGCGAATGACTTACATGGGATGATAAGGCACGCGAATCGTCTCCTTGTCCTTATTGGCGACCATGAAATCGAGGATGTAGTCCCTCGCGTATTCACGGTGCTTTGCGCAGACTGCCAAGAAGCCCCCGTGCATGAAGTACGGGTCAGCGACACAGATATAAGGTATCTGCTCAATCCCGATGATGTAGTTCATGTACAAGGCATAAAGGCGGACAAACGTAAAATCCAACTTCTTCAAGTGAAACATGTCGAAGATGTAATCGAATCGAAGGAAGAACTTCTCTGCGGGGAATGTGTGGATGTATGACCTTTGCCGCGGCATGTTAACCACGTAGAGTGGGTATCCTGGATTTTCCGAGGCGATGAGGCTTTTCTCTCTCCGCAACACATCGTCATGAAGTCTCCTTAGATCGCCGTGTGTGGCCTCTACCGCTGCTTTAGGTAGGATTGGTTCACCGTGGATATGGTATTTCGCCGCACCGGGGACAGGAATACGGTCTTGAACCCGAGGCTGCGGAGGCGGCTGGATCATAGCAGCAACTTTATTGTTGCCTTTCCTCGCTCTCTTCCTATGCTTCTTTGGTGGAAGGTCGTCTATAATACGTTCAGCCTCCGGAGGTGGCAATTCAGGCACCGACTCATGACACTCAAACCCTGAGTACTCATACTGCTGAGCCATCAATCCTCTGACATGATTGGCGCTAGTATTGAGATACTGTTGAGTGTCATCATCATCCTCATCCTCATCGATGGCGACGTCATCAGTGACTAGTGGAGCTTCTTCCTCACCCCGTCCACTATCACCCAGCACGACAGGCGACGCTAATTGGGTAGGTGGGGTGTTGATGTTCATACCTTGCTGAGGTTGCATGGTCGTGGGTGTGCTCCCAGCCGCCTCCAGATGAAGCAGACTCTTTGGCCACAACAAGACCCACCCCTTGTAATCGCCAAGCCGCCGCGGGGTCTCGTCGTCATCCCCCCTAGTACCGGAGGATCCGAATTCTCGTGGCCCGGTTTGACACTGGCCACGGAAACCTTGAAGATGTCATGGGGGATCGCCCGACTATGGAACAATTGTTCCTTCGGCTTCATTATCGTCGCCTTCCCCACGTCCACCTTCTGGTCCCTGATGGTGTACAATATGGTGCACGGGGTTACGTCGGCCTGCAAAGACATGTCTGCGACGTGAGACATCCGAAAGGCAATGGAAATGGGAGATTATACATTTACTGAAGAAGGCCGGTGTGACAGGTACCGTGAGGGCATCGAGTCAGCCAAAGACGAAGCACCGCCGAGAATGTCCGAGATGGAGGACGGGTTGTTATGAGCAGGTGCGGGAGCCGGTGCAGGAGCTGGTGCGGGAGCCGGTGCATGAGCAGGTGCTAGTGCAGGTGCTGGTGCAATGCTAGTCGAGCTTGAGAGGATCGAGAAGAGGTGTCTAGAGGGGGGGGGGGGGTGATTAGACACTAAGTGCCAAAGTTGCAGTTTTTTAAACTTCTTCGGTTTAAGTGGAGTTTTAGGCACAAGTTTAATGATCACAATACATATCAAGCAAGCATGCAAAGAGTATATGAGCATCGGAAAGTAAAGCATGCAACTTGCAAGAATGTAAAGGGAAGGGTTCGGAGAATTCAAACGCAATTGGAGACACGAATGTTTTTGGCGTGGTTCGGATAGGTGGTGCTATCCTACATCCACATTGATGGAGACTTCAACCCACGAAGGGTAACGGTTGCGCGAGTCCACGGAGGGCTCCACCCACGAAGGGTCCACGAAGAAGCAACCTTGTCTATCCCACCATGGCCGTCGCCCACGAAGGACTTGCCTCACTAGCGGTAGATCTTCACGAAATAGGCGATCTCCTTGCCCTTACAAACTCCTTGGTTCAACTCCACAATCTTGTCGGAGGCTCCCAAATGACACCTAGCCAATCTAGGAGACACCACTCTCCAAGAAGTAACAAATGGTGTGTTGATGATGAACTCCTTGCTCTTGTGCTTCAAATGATAGTCTCCCCAACACTCAACTCTCTCTCATAGGATTTGGATTTGGTGGAAAGAATATTTGAGTGGAAAGCAACTTGGGGAAGGCTAGAGATCAAGATTCATATGGTAGGAATGGAATATCTTGAGCTCAACACAAGGGTAGGTGGTTCTCTCTCAGAAAATGTGTATTGGAAGTGAAGATCTGTTCTGATGGCTCTCTCCACGAGTGAAGAGGAGGTGGAGGGGTATATATAGCCTCCACACAAAATCCAACCGTTACACACAATTTACCAATCTCGATGGGACCGAATCAACAAACTCGGTCGGACCGATTTAGTAAACCTAGTGACCGTTAGGATTTTCGGTGGGACCGATTTGCAACTCGGTAGGACCGATATGGTTAGGGTTAGGGCATAACGTAATCTCGGTGAGACCGATTACACAAACTCGGTGAGACCGATTTTGGTAATTAGCTAACCAGAGAGTTGGTCAGGCAAACTCGGTGGGACCGATTACTAAACTCAGTTGGACCGATTTTGGTAATAAGTTAACAAGAGAGTTCGCATTGTAATCTCGGTAGTACCGATTGCTCAAACTCGGTGAGACCGATTTTGACAATGGACGTACACAGTGAGATTGCAATCCCATCTCGGTGAGACCGAGATCCCTATCGGTAGAACCGATTTGCTTAGGGTTTGGCAGTGGCTATGACATGTGAAACTCGGTGGCGCCGGGTTGAAAGAATCGGTAGGGACGAGTTTGACTTTAGGTTTAGGTCATATGTGGAAGTGGGAAAGTAGTTGAGGGTTTTGGAGCATATCACTAAGCACATGAAGCAAGAGTCTCATTAAGCAACACCTCATCCCTTCTTAATAGTATTGGCTTTTCCTATAGACTCAATGTGATCTTGGATCACTAAAATGTAAAATGAAGAGTCCTGAGCTTGAAGTTTTAGCCAATCCTTTGTCCTTAGCATCTTGAAGGAGTTCCCACAACCTTTAGTCCATGCCACTTCATTGTTGAACTTATCTGAAACATACTAGATAAAAGTGTTAGTCCAACAAGAGATATGTTGACATTAATTACCAAAACCACCTGGGGAGCACATGTGCTTTGAATCTCCCCCTTTTTGGTAATTGATGGCAACATACATCAAAGCTTTAGATAAAGATATAAATAATAGCAAGTAAAGCTTTGGAAGGACATGTAACAAACATAGGCTCCCCCTACATGTATGCAACCATGTGAATGTGAAATATAGAAGCATGTGAGAGCATAACCATGACAGAGTAGGCAATGTGTTACATGTATCTTGGCCATATGCATCAGAGCAAAAGATTATTAAGGAAAATACCTTCATGCTCATGAGTCCTTCTTGCAAACAGTATGTACATAAGCAAGAATTCCTCATACTCATGATTCTGATGCATATACTTACCTTGTAGTCTTGAGTTGGCTTAGGATGGAATGAACCTGCACAAACAAGGTTAGATAACACAGGTACATCCACTAGCCAGAGCAAACAAAAAAAAACCCACAAGAATACCAAGACCGGGATGACATGTAGAGAATGAGTACAAGGTACCACATTGGATTAGACATGTCCCCAAGAATAAAGATATGCAATGAATTTGAATGATTTCTTTCCCTTAGATGTCTTGCTCCCCCTGAATCTGATATGGGATATTTGGAGAAGACAGGGAGCAGAAAATCAGAGCTGAAAGATACAAATGGATAGAGCTTAATGCAAATAAGCACATATGAGCATGTCTTTCCCCCAAAAAGACATGTGGCATCTCTCCTCTTGAACATCAAGCATCTGGGATCCTTGAGTATTCTCTCCCCCTAGAGATCTCTTTCTCCCCCTTAATACTCTCTCCCTTGTAGGTGATAAGCTTTGATGTGATCTCTCTCTCCCCCTTTGACATTAATTTCCAAGTAGGGCTTTCTGGAATCTGTCGAATGGGTTTGGTCCTTGAGACTCAGCACAAAGCAATGGATAAAACTGTGATGCTTGTAGAGGACAAGATTCATTGAGTGGAGCTGGATTAGAGGAAATATAGAACAAGTGGCAAACTGTTTTTCCTGTTGTGACATCGGTGGCACCGAATGGCATGTTTCGGTGGTACCGAAAGGATTCGGTTGGACCGAAAACTACAAGTCGGTGAAACCGAGTTCATCACAGATAAAAACACTTGTCACCTCAGCTCACTAAACAAGTAAGATCTCACAAAGATTTGCAATGAATTGGATGCAGAAAATGCAGAACAAAAACAAAAAGAAAAGATAAGAAACTGAAAGATCTAGTTGAAGTTTTTTTTGTGTGAAAAAGGAAAACAAATATGCAAGGGACAAATGCAATAACACAGAAAAGAACACAAGAGAACTTCATCTAGAGTTGGGCGGTGACAAAGTCACCTATGTTAGAGTACATTGACTTAGGAGTCAAGTGAGAGCACTTGATCATAGGTCATACTCATCGTTTAAGCTCAAAATGGGGTTACCATTTTTCGTTTAAGCATCTTGATGTATTCACATCTTGTTGAGTTGCTTTGACTCATGACTTGGAGTAAAGCTTCTCTAAGATGGAATAACATACCTTGGGTAGTGGTGTGGATCTTGCTCATGTAGTTGAACTTGTGTGGGTGCTCAAGGGTGATGTAGATCATCAAGAGTTGGGAGCACCACTTGGAGTTTGAGTTCATATACCTACATGGGTTAGTCTTGCAAGGAAGAGCACTTGTGTATCCAAAATGACAATCATGAGACTCAACATAGAATTTGCCAAAGGATATATTTGAATGGTTTCGTGCTTCCTCGTCTTCAACCACCATTGTGTAAAGACTTGGTGATGTAGAGATTCCTCAAGATGTGAGTGAGTTGCAATCTCATAAAATTGGATTCAACCAAGTACCTACACGGGTTAGATAACATGCAAGATGCAAATATATCCAAGACATATGAATAGCATCATAAGAGAAATATCAAGGATTAGTCATAAGCTCATGTCTTGCATGTATCCAATGGAGTTCCTACTCCAAGTTCGAAGCATCAATAATGTTCAATTCACCTCTCAACCTGCAAAACACTTTCTCATCAAGTGGTTTAGTGAATATATCCGCCAATTGCTTATCAGTGCGAGCATGCTTAAGGTTAATGTCCCCTTTGGCAACATGATCTCGAATGAAATGATGACGAACTTCAATATGCTTAGTTCGAGAGTGTTGCACGGTATTGTGAGCAATCTTAATAGCACTTTCATTGTCACATAGCAATGGAACATGTTTCACATAGATCCCATAATCTTTAAGAGTTTGGGTCATCCAAAGTAATTGAGCACAACATGAACCAGCAGCAATGTATTCCGCTTCGGCGGTGGATAAGGATACCGAGTTTTGTTTCTTGGAAGACCAAGACACAAGAGATCTACCAAGAAATTGACAAGTACCCAAAGTGGACTTTCTATCAACCTTGTCTCCGGCATAATCCGAGTCGGAATAGCCAACAAGATCAAAAGAGGACCTCTTAGGATACCAAATGCCAAAATTTGGTGTATGAATTAAGTATCTCACTATCCTTTTCACAGCTTTAAGACGACATTCTTTAGGAGCAGCTTGATATCGTGCACACATGCACACACTTAGCATAATATCAGGACGTGAGGCACATAGATATAACAATGAACCGATCATAGAGCGATAAACCTTTTGATCAACCGGTTCACCATCTTTGGTCAAATCAAGATGTCCACTAGTAGGCATGGGTGTAGGCATACCTTTGCATTCTTGCATATTGAACTTCTTGAATAAGTCTTTGGTGTACTTCGTTTGAGAGACAAATGTACCTTCTTTAGTTTGCTTGATTTGCAAACCGAGAAAGAATTTGAGTTCACTCATCATAGACATCTCAAACTTCTCCGACATTAGCTTTCCAAACTTTTCACTAAAATGAGGGTTAGTAGAACCAAATATGATATCATCGACATAAATTTGGCACACAAATAGTTCTCCATCAACCCTTTCAGTAAAAAGAGTAGAATCAATTTTACCAATTTCAAAGCCTTTTTCAGTAAGGAACTTGGTCAAGCATTTATACCATGCTCTAGGAGCTTGTTTAAGACCATAAAGGGCTTTGTGAAGTTTGTAAACATGATTAGGTTTCTTAGGATTAACAAAGCCGGGAGGTTGCTTAACATAAACTTCCTCCTCAATTTTGCCATTTAGAAAAGCACTTTTAATGTCCATTTGGTATAAGGTGATATCATGGTGATTAGCATAGGCAAGTAAGATGCGAATGGACTCAAGTCTAACAACGGGAGCATATGTCTCACCATAGTCCATACCTTCAACTTGTGTATAGCCTTGGGCGACGAGACGTGCTTTGTTGCGAACCACTTGTCCATCTTCATCTTGCTTGTTGCGAAACACCCATTTGGTACCAATGATGTTGTGGTTGTTTTCGGGCTTCTCGACCAATGTCCACACTTGATTTCTCTCGAAGTTGTGTAGCTCTTCATGCATAGCGTTTATCCAATCCGGATCCTTTAATGCTTCTTCAACCTTCATAGGTTCAATTTTAGAAATGAATGAGTAATGTTCACAAAAGTTAGCTAAACAAGTTTTGGAGCGAGTGATTCTCCCGGTTTGGATATCTTTGTAGATTTGCTCGACGGGATGATCTTTGGCAATTCTTGATCGAACTCGTGTAAGCTTTTGCTTGGGTCGGGGTGGAACATCCTCTTCATCTTGTTCTTCTTCTTCTTGGCCTTGTTCATTGTTGACGTTGTTGTTCTCTTGTCGTGGTGGAGAAGGAGGTTGTTGATGTTCATCTTGGTGTACTTCCTCGTTTTCTTCATCTTGATGTGTCCCACTTGTGGATGCTTCCGTATCCACTCTTGGTTCACCTTGACGTGATGTAGAAGCTTCCACTTGGACGGAAGAGGTACTCTCCTTCATTTCCGTTGGACGAATCTTGCCAATGGACAAGTCTTGAATTGCTTCCGAAGGGTCTTTGTCTCCTACATCAATTGGCAATTGCTCTACCTGCGAGCCATTAGATTCATCAAACTTCACATCCACCGTCTCTTCAACCTTTCGGGTGAAATTGTTGTAGACACGGTAAGTGTGAGAGTTTGAGCCATAACCAAGTAGAAAACCTTCATGAGACTTAGGAGCAAATTTAGAACGACGATGCTTGTCAAGAATGTAGCACTTTGAGCCAAATACTCGAAAGTATCCAACTTGGGGTTTGTTACCGGTGAGGAGCTCGTATGCCGTCTTGCCGAGTAGCTTGTGAAGATACAAGCGATTTGTTGCATGACAAGCTGTCTCAACCGCTTCCGCCCAAAAGTGCTTTGTCATCTTGTACTCATCAAGCATCGTTCTTGCCATTTCGATGAGTGTCCGGTTCTTCCGCTCAACAACTCCATTTTGTTGAGGTGTGTACGTAGCTGAGAACTCGTGTGAAATCCCTTCTTCGTCAAGAAAGGTGTCCACATTTGCGTTCTTGAACTCTGTTCCGTTGTCGCTGCGAACCTTCTTGATCTTCACTTCAAATTGATTTTGGGCCTTCCTAGCGAAGTTTTTGAAGATATTTTGGACCTGCAATTTATCATCAAGAAAGAACACCCACGTAAATCTTGAAAAATCATCAACTATAACTAGACCAAAAGAATTTCCACCGAGACTCTTGTAGGCGTTGGGACCAAAAAGATCCATATGAAGTAGCTCGAGTGGCCTCCTTGTGGTCATGATGTTCTTCACGGGATGCCTTCCTCCAACCTGTTTACCTGCTTGACAAGCACTGCAAAGTCTATCCTTATCAAATATGACATCGTTAACTCCAAGGATATGATTTCCTTTAATAAGCTTGTCAAGGTTTCTCATGCCAACGTGACCTAGTCGTCTATGCCACAACCAACCTTTTGAGGATTTAGCAATAAAGCAAGTTTTAGGTTGTGCCTTTTTAGTGAAACCAACAATGTAAAGATCACCTCTACGTATACCGGTAAAGACCATTTTATGATTGTCTCTACGAAACACTTGGTAATCTACTTCAATGAATAAGACGTTGAAACCGAAATCCGCAAGTCTAGAAACTGAAAGTAAATTATACCCAAGGGATTCAACGAGCATGACATTTTGAATGGAGCTATCATGTGAGATGGCCACCTTACCAAGGCCAACCACTTTACCCTTTGAATTATCACCAAAGGTGACATATTTTCGAGGGCCGTCATTTTTAGCATGCTCATTGAACATATCTTCGTCTCCGGTCATATGATCAGTACATCCACTATCAAGGACCTACTCCTTTCCTCCAGCCATGTAGCCGTGAATATTTGCCATAACAGCAAAATGTCTCATTGCATCATCAAGATCATAGTCACTATCATCATCTTCATCATAGTATCCATGTTCAACATCATCTTGTAATTGATCAAATCCTAGAGAGGGTAATTCATTAGGTACATGATCACCAAAGTGGTTACCTTTATGAATTCTTATAGCTTCAGATATGATATCACTAATGATTCCAACATTTCCTTTAGTATGCATGAGACTGGTAAGCTCAAATAGACAATCACCAAAACTAGGATCACTAGAGTTCATCTTACTCAAGGCAATAGATTTATGGAGAATTTCGTCTAAAATTTTCAAGGAATAATCGAGAAATCGTTCCTCAAGAAATTTCCATATGGTGTAGGCACATTTGAGAGTAGGAAAACTAGCAATCAAATTTTTGGGCAATCCTCTAATGATGAGTTCAACAGTTCTAAGAGTGTGAATCATGTCAATATCTTCATCTAGGGTAGGGTGCAAAGGATCAATATGAGGTGCACAAGGACTAGCAATGTACTTGTTCAAATGATATTCATTGAAAATTACAAGCATCTCATTTTTCCACTCATGAAAATACTCTCCATCAAGAATGGGCACTCTATGTCTAAGACTCCCTAAAGTAGACACATCCATCTTCCTCCAAAGGTGTTTAAACCAAGGCAATGGAGACCAAAGCTCTGATACCAATTGAGAGGATCGAGAAGAGGTGTCTAGAGGGGGTGATTAGACACTAAGTGCCAAAGTTGCAGTTTTTTAAACTTTTTCGGTTTAAGTGGAGTTTTAGGCACAAGTTTAATGATCACAATACATATCAAGCAAGCATGCAAATAATATATGAGCAGCGGAAAGTAAAGCATGCAACTTGCAAGAATGTAAAGGGAAGGGTTTGGAGAATTCAAACGCAATTGGAGACACAGATGTTTTTGGCGTGGTTCGGATAGGTGGTGCTATCCTACATCCACGTTGATGGAGACTTCAACCCACGAAGGGTAACGGTTGCACGAGTCCACGGAGGGCTCCACTCACGAAGGGTCCACGAAGAAGCAACCTTGTCTATCCCACCATGGCCGTCGCCCACGAAGGACTTGCCTCACTAGCGGTAGATCTTCACGAAATAGGCGATCTCCTTGCCCTTACAAACTCCTTGGTTCAACTCCACAATCTTGTCGGAGGCTCCCAAGTGACACCTAGCCAATCTAGGAGACACCACTCTCCAAGAAGTAACAAGTGGTGTGTTGATGATGAACTCCTTGCTCTTGTGCTTCAAATGATAGTCTCCCCAACACTCAACTCTCTCTCATAGGATTTGGATTTGGTGGAAAGAAGATTTGAGTGGAAAGCAACTTGGGGAAGGCTAGAGATCAAGATTCATATGGTGGGAATGGAATATCTTGAGCTCAACACAAGGGTAGGTGGTTCTCTCTCAGAAAATGTGTATTGGAAGTGAAGATCTGTTCTGATGGCTCTCTCCACGAGTGAAGAGGAGGTGGAGGGGTATATATAGCCTCCACACAAAATCCAACCGTTACACACAATTTACCAATCTCGGTGGGACCGAATCAACAAACTCGGTTGGACCGATTTAGTAAACCTAGTGACCGTTAGGATTTCTGGTGGGACCGATATGCAACTCGGTAGGACCGATATGGTTAGGGTTAGGGCATAATGTAATCTCGGTGAGACCGATTACACAAACTCGGTGAGACCGATTTTGGTAATTAGCTAACCAGAGAGTTGGTCAGGCAAACTCGGTGGGACCGATTACTAAACTCGGTTGGACCGATTTTGGTAATAAGTTAACAAGAGAGTTTGCATTGTAATCTCGGTAGTACCGATTGCTCAAACTCGGCGAGACCGATTTTGACAATGGACGTACACAGTGAGATTGCAATCCCATCTCGGTGAGACCGAGATCCCTATCGGTAGAACCGATTTGCTTAGGGTTTGGCAGTGTTTATGACATGTGAAACTCAGTGGCGCCGGGTTGAAAGAATCGGTAGGGCCGAGTTTGACTTTAGGTTTAGGTCATATGTGGAAGTGGGAAAGTAGCTGAGGGTTTTGGAGCATATCACTAAGCACATGAAGCAAGAGGCTCATTAAGCAGCACCTCATCCCTTCTTAATAGTATTGGCTTTTCCTATAGACTCAATGTGATCTTGGATCACTAAAATGTAAAATGAAGAGTCCTGAGCTTTAAGCTTTAGCCAATCCTTTGTCCTTAGCATCTTGAAGGAGTTCCCACAACCTTTAGTCCATGCCACTTCATTGTTGAACTTATCTGAAACATACTAGATAAAAGTGTTAGTCCAACAAGAGATATGTTGACATTAATTACCAAAACCACCTGTGGAGCACTTGTGCTTTCAGAGCTGCTCCCGAATAAGTCGGCAAGGGGAAAGTCCGCTGCATCTTTATTTGGATTTTTCCTGCTCCAACCGACGATAGCCAGAACCAAGACACCACACATAGCTGCCATCTCCCATTTTGCGGCAGCTACCGCTGCTTTGATTGTCTTACCTGATTTCTTCTCAACCGCAATCTCAACCTTCTTGTCGATGTTTTCTTCAGTTAACCTCCGTCTTTCCTTTCTCTCCTCCGTGGTCTGACGGTAGTACTTCTTCCACGTGGCGCCGTCTCCGACACTTTGCACGCGTCCATATGATGGCCGAGTGTCCACCGGGAGTCGTTTCAATATGTTCAAGGCCTAGTTGAATGGGGTGTCCCACTTGGGCCTCGCCAATGCCTCATACGATGAGTCGCTTTCGGCCGCAATCTTGTGGTGCTCTCTTTGCAAAAGGAACAAGGATCATTTACAAATATAACTAAACATGCAGTCGAATTGATCAGAAAGTAAAATTACCAACAGTCTCATGAACTCTGTCGTGACCGGGTCCGTCTCGAAAACCATCTTTACTGAGTCCCAATGGTACCGGGCCCTGAGGACGTCACACTCCTGCGGGACAGTGGATGATACGTCTCCAACGTATCTATAATTTTTGATTGCTTCATGCTATATTATATTCTGTTTTGGATGATTAATGGGCTTTGTTATACACTTTTATATTATTTTTGGGACTAACCTATTAACCGGAGGCCCAGCCCAAATTGCTGTTTCTTTGCCTCTTTCAGAGTTTCGCAGAAAAAGAATATCAAACGGAGTCCAAACGGAATGAAACCTTCGGGAACGTGATTTTCGGAACAAACGTGATCTAGAGGACTTGGAGTCTACGTCAAGAAATCAACCAGGAGAGCACGAGGCAGGGGGGCGAGCCTACCCCCTGGGCGCACCCTCCACCGTCGTGGGGCCCACGTTGCTCCACCGACGTACTTCTTCCTCCTATATATACCTACGTACCCCCAAACCAACAGAAGCATCCACGAGAACCTAATTCCACAGCCGCAACCTTCTGTACCCGTGAGATCCCATCTTGGGGCCTTTTCCGGCATCCTGCCAGAGGGGGCATTGAGCACGGAGGGCTTCTACATCAACACCATAGGCTCTCCGATGATGTGTGAGTAGTTTACCTCAGACTTCGGGTCCATAATTATTAGCTAGATGGCTTCTTCTCTCTCTTTGGATCTCAATACAAAGTTCTCCATGATTCTCGTGGATATCTACTCGATGTAATCTTCTTTTCCGGTGTGTTTGTTGAGACCGATGAATTGTGGGTTTATGATCAAGTTTATCTATGAACAATATTTGAATCTTCTCTGAATTCTTTTATGTATGATTGGTTATCTTTGCAAGTCTCTTCGAATTATCAGTTTGGTTTGACCTACTAGATTGATCTTTCTTGCAATGGGAGAAGTTCTTAGCTTTGGGTTCAATCTTGCGGTGTCCTTTCCCAGTGACAGCAGGGGCAGCAAGGCACGTATTGTATTGTTGCCATCGAGGATAACAAGATGGGGTTTATATCATATTGCATGAGTTTATCCCTCTACATCATGTCATCTTACTTAAAGCATTACTCTGATCTTTTGAACTTAATACTCTAGATGCATGCTGGATAGCGGTCGATGTGTGGAGTAATAGTAGTAGATGCAGGCAGGAGCCGGTCTACTTGTCACGGACGTGATGCCTATATACATGATCATACCTAGATATTCTCATAGCTATGCTCAATTCTATCAATTGCTCAACAGTAATTTGTTCACCCACCATAATACTTATGCTGTTGAGAGAAGCCACTAGTGAAACCTATGGCCCCCGAGTCTCTTTTCCATCATATTAATCTTCCAACACTTAGCTATTTTTATTGCCTTTTATTTTACTTTGCATCTTTATTATAAAAATACCAAAAATCTTATCTTATCATATCTATCAGATGTCACTTTCGTAAGTGACCGTGAAGGGATTGACAACCCCTTTATTGCGTTGGTTGCGAGGTTTTTATTTGTTTGTGTAGGTGCGAGGGACTTGAGCGTGGGCTCCTACTGGATTGATACCTTGGTTCTCAAAAACTGAGGGAAATACTTACGCTACTTTATTGCATCACCCTTTCCTCTTCAAGGGAAAACCAACGCAATGCTCAAGAGGTAGCACTGATGTTGATCTCCCTAAGGAGAAGTGGTTTAAATATAATCCTCCCATTGAAGTAAAATTAGTTGCACCTATTAAATTTGAAGAAAATATTATCACTTATAATGATCCTGTCATTCCTACTACTTATATTGAGAAACCACCTTTCCCTGTTAGAATGAAGGATCATGCTAAAGCTTCAACTGTGGTCAATAAAAGTAACATTAAGACACCCAAACCCCCTGAGAATTAAAGTTGAACCTAGTTTTGCTATGGTTAAAGATCTCTTGGATGATAATATTGATGGGCATGTTATTTACTTCTGTGAGGAAACTGCTAGAATTGCTAGACCTGATACTAAAAATAAACATAGACATGTTGTAGGCATGCCTGTTATTTCTGTTAAAATAGGAGATCATTGTTATCATGGCTTATGTGATATGGGTGCTAGTGAAAGCAATACCTCATTCCTTATACAAAGAAATTATGCATGATATTGCACCTGCTGGGATAGAAGAAATTGATTTCACCAGTTGGGATTGTTAGAGATGTTGAAGTCTTGTGTGGGAAAGTTAAATATCCTACTGATTTTCTTGTTCTTGGTTCCCCACAAGATAGCTTTCGTCCCATCATATTTGGTAGACCCTTTTTGAATACTGTTAATGCTAGGATAGATTGCGAAAAGGATGTTGTTAATATTGGTTTGGGGGATATGTCTCATGAGTTTAACTTTGCTAAATTTCGTAGACAACCCCGTGACGAGGAATTGCCTAGTAAAGATGAAATTATTGGTCTTGCTTCTTGTCGTGCCTCCTAATGACCCTTTAGAATAATATTTGCTAGACCATGAAAATGATATGTTTATGAATGAAAGAAGGTAAATAGACGAGGTATTATTTAAACAGGGACCTATTTTGAAACACAACTTGCCTGTTGAAATACTAGGGGATCCCCCTCCACCCAAGGGTGATCCCGTGTTTGAGCTTAAACCATTACCCGATACTCTTAAATATGCTTATCTTGATGAAAAGAAGATATATCCTGTTATTATTAGTGCTAACCTTTCAGAGCATGAAGTAAAGAAATTATTGAAAACCCTGAAGAAGCACCGTGCTGCTATTGGATATACTCTTGATGATCTTAAGGGCATTAGTCCCACCCTATGCCAGCACAAAATAAAATTGGAGAAAGACGCTAAACCAGTTGTTGATCACCAACGACGGTTAAATCCTAAGATGAAAGAAGTGGTAAGGAAATAAATACTAAAGCTTCTGGAGGCAGGTATAATTTATCCCATTGCTGATAGTCAGTGGGTAAGTCCTGTCCATTGTGTCCCTAAGAAGGGAGGTATTACTGTTGTTCCTAATGATAAAGGTGAATTGATCCCAGAAAGAATTATTACAAGTTATAGAATGGTAATTGATTTTCGCAAATTAAATAAAGCTACTAAAAAGGATCATTACCCTTTACCTTTTACTGATCAAATGCTAGAAAGATTATCCAAACATACACATTTTTGCTTTCTAGATGGTTATTCCGGTTTCTCTCAAATACCTGTGTCAAAAGAGGATCAAGAAAAGACCACTTTTACTTGCCCTTTTGGTACCTTTGCTTATAGACGTATTCCTTTTGGTTTATGTAATGCACCTGCTACCTTTCAAAGATGCATGATGGCTATATTCTCTACTTTTTGTGAAAAGATTGTTGAGGTTTTCATGGATGATTTCTTCGTATATGGAACTTCTTTTGATGATTGCTTGAGCAACCTTGATCGAGTTTTGCAGATATGTGAAGAAACTAACCTTGTCTTGAATTGGGATAAGTGCCACTTTATGGTTAATGAAGGTATTGTCTTGGGGCATAAAATTTCTGAAAGAGGTATTGAAGTTGACAAAGCTAAAGTTGATGCTATTGAAAAGCTGGCGTGTCCCAAGGACATTAAAGGTATAAGAAGTTTCCTTGGTCATGCCGGTTTTTATAGGAGGTTCATTAAGGACTTATCTAAAATCTCCAGGCCTCTAACCAATCTCTTACAAAAAGATATTCCTTTTGTCTTTTATGGTGATTGTATAGAAGCATTTGAAATACTTAAGAAAGCATTGATTTCTGCACCTATTGTTCAGCCACCTGATTGGAATTTACCCTTTGAAATTATGTGTGATGCTAGTGATTACGCTGTAGGTGCTGTTCTAGGACAAAGAGTTGATAACAAATTAAGTGTTATACAATATGCTAGTAAAACTCTAGACAGTGCCCAAAGAAATTATGCTACTACTGAAAAGGAATTTTTAGCAGTTGTGTTTGCTTGTGATAAGTTCAGACCTTATATTGTTGATTCTAAAGTAACTATTCACACTGATCATGCTTCTATTAAATACCTTATGGAAAAGAAAGATGCTAAACCTAGACTTAGTAGATGGGTTCTCTTGCTACAAGAATTTGACTTGCATATTATTGATAGAAAGGGAGCTGAGAACCCCCTTGCAGACAACTTGTCTAGGTTAGAGAATGTTCTTGATGACCCACTACCTATTGGTGATAGCTTTCCTGATGAACAATTAGCTGTTATAAATGCTTCTCGTACTACTCCATGGTATGCTGATTATGCTAATTACATTGTTGCCAAATTTATACCACCTAGTTTCACATACCAGCAAAACAAAAAGTTTTTCTATGATTTAAGACATTACTTCTGGGACGACCCACACCTTTATAAAGAAGGAGTAGATGGTGTTATTAGACGTTGTATACCTGAGCATGAACAGGAACAGATCCTACGCAAGTGTCACTCCGAGGCTTATTTAGGACACCACACTGGAGATAGAACTGCACATAAGGTATTGCAATCCGGTTTTTATTGGCCTACTCTCTTCAAAGATGCCCGTAAGTTTGTCTTATCTTGTGATGAATGTCAAAGAATTGGTAATATTAGTAGACGTCAAGAAATGCCTATGAATTATTCACTCGTTATTGAACCATTTGATGTTTGGGGCTTTGATTATATGGGACCGTTTCCTTCCTCTAATGGGTATACACATAGTTTGGTCGCTGTTGATTACGTTACTAAGTGGGTAGAAGCTATTCCAACTAGTAGTGCTGATCATAACACCTCTATTAAGATGCTTAAAGAAGTTATTTTTCCGAGGTTTGGAGTCCCTAGATATTTAATGACTAATGGTGGTTCACATTTTATTCATGGCGCTTTTCGTAAAATGCTTGCTAAGTATGATGTTAATCATAGAATTGCATCCCCATATCACCCACAGTCTAGTGGTCAAGTAGAATTGAGTAATAGAGAGCTCAAATTAATTTCGCAAAAGACTGTTAATAGATCTAGAAAGAATTGGTCCAAGAAACTTGATGATGCATTATGGGTCTACAGAACTGCATATAAAAATCCTATGGGTATGTCTGCATATAAAATGGTTTATGGAAAAGCATGCCACTTACCTCTCGAACTAGAACATAAGGCATATTGGGAAATTAAAGAGCTCAATTATGATTTCAAACTTGCCGGTGAGAAGAGGTTATTTGACATAAGCTCACTTGATGAATGGAGAACTCAAGCCTATGAGAATGCCAAACTGTTTAAAGAAAAAGTTAAAAGATGGCATGACAAAAGGATACAAAAGCGTGAGTTTAATGTAGGTGATTATGTCTTGCTATTCAACTCTCGTTTAAGATTTTTTGCAGGAAAACTTCTCTCTAAGTGGGAAGGTCCTTATGTTATCGAGGAGGTCTGTCGTCCGGGTGCCATAAAAATCAACAACTTCGAAGGCACAAATCCGAAGGTGGTGAACGGTCAAAGAATCAAACATTATATCTCAGGTAATCCTATAAATGTTGAAACCAATGTTATTGACACCGTAACCCCGGAGGAGTATATAAGGGGAACTTTCCAGAATGTTTCAGGCTCCGAAAAGGAATAGGTATGTGGTACGGTAAGTAAACCGACTCCAAAACTGTTCTAATAGCATTTTTTCTCCGTTTTGGAATATTTAAGAAAATAGGAAAATAAAAAGTAGTCCGAAAAGGACACGAGGCATCCACGAGGGTGGAGGGCGCGCCCTACCTCCTGGGCGCGCCCCCTGCCTCGTGGGCACCTCGTGTGCCCTCAGGACTCCATTTTCTTGCATGATACTTCTTTTGGCCGGTAAAAATTCACTATATAATCTCCCGAAGGTTTTTTTTGACAGAAAGACTGTAAGGGAACCCCTACAGTATAATTGGTGCAACAAACCCAAATTGCAAGTACCATGTCTTGAACCTGGGTGGGTAGGAAGGCATCAGCCCCTTCCCACCACTAGGCTATGCCTTAGTCTGCATCTCCCGAAGGTTTTGACCACCGTACCACTCAAATATCTCCAGTTTTTGTTTCGAGCTGTTTTCTGCCAGAGTTGTCAAGGCCAGGCATCATGTCGTCCCCCTCCTCCAACAATGAGGGCGATGATGCATGGCAAATGAAGATAGAGCTGAAGAGAGAGGAACCCGGGGAGATCAATAAGGAAGATAGGATCAATAAGGCCATGGAGGATCATAACATCATACTAGGGACTCCATGAATAAAATGTGAACCACCATCAATCATTAAGTATCTAGGGACTCCAAACCTCGTAAAAATAACTTCTTTAAGCATCTTAATAGAGGTGTTATGATCAACACTACTAGTTGGAATAGCTTCTACCCACTTAGTAACATAATCAACAACAACTAATCAAATACCCATTAGAGGAAGGAAACGGTCCCATATAATCAAATCCCCAAACATCAAATGGTTCAATAACAAGTGAATAATTCATAGGCATTTCTTGACGTCTACTAATATTACCATTTTTTTGACATTCATCACAAGACAAGACAAACTTACGAGCATCTTTGAAGAGAGTAGGCCAATAAAAACCGGATTACAATACGTTATGTGCAGTTCTATCTCCAGCGTGGTGTCCTCCATAAGCCTCGGAATGACACTTGCATAGGATCTGTTCCTGTTAATGCTCAGGTACACAACATCTAATAACACCATCTACTCCTTCTTTATAAAGGTGTGGGTCATCCCAGAAGTAATGTCTTAAATAAATAGAAAAACTTTTTCTTTTGCTGGTATGTGAAACTAGGTGGTATAAATTTAGCAACAATGTAATTAGCATAATCAGCATACCATGGAGCAGTATGAGAAGCATTTATGACAACTAATTGTTCATCAGGAAAGCTATCATCAATAGGTAGTGGGTCATCAAGAACATTCTCTAACCTAGATAAGTTGTCTGCAACGGGGTTCTCAGCTCCCTTTCTATCTATATAATATGCAAATCAAATTCTTGTACTAGGAGAACCCATCTAATAAGTCTAGGTTTAGCATCTTTCTTTTCCATAAGATATTTAATAGCAGAATGATCAGTGTGAACAGTTACTTTAGAATCAACAATATAAGGTCTAAACTTATCACAAGCAAATACAACTGCTAAAATTTCCTTCTCAGTAGTAGCATAATTTCTTTGGGCGCTACCTAGTGTTTTACTAGTATATTGGATAACATTTAATTTCTTATCAACTCTTTGTCCTAGAACAGCACCTACAACATAATCGCTAGCATCACACATAATTTCAAAGGGTAAATTCCAATCAGGAGGCTGAACAATAGGTGCAGAAATCAAGGCTTTCTTAAGTATTTCAAATGCTTCTACACAATCCTCATCAAAGACAAAAGGAACATCTTTTTGTAAGAGATTAGTCAGAGGCCTAGAAATTTTTGAGAAGTCTTTAATGAACCTCCTATAAAAACCGACATGACCAAGGAAACTTCTTATACCTTTAATGTCCTTAGGACACGACATCTTTTCAATAGCATCAACTTTAGCTTTATCAACTTCAATACCTCTTTCAGAAATTTTATGCCCCAAGACAATACCTTCATTAACCATAAAGTGGCACTTCTCCCAATTCACGACAAGATTAGATTCTTCACATCTCTCCAAAACTCAATCAAGGTTGCTTAAGCAATCATCAAAAGAAGTTCCATAAATGGAGAAATCATCCATGAAAACCTCAACAATCTTTTCACAAAAGTCAGAGAATATAGCAGTCATACATCTTTGAAAGGTAGCAAGTGCATTGCATAAACCAAAAGGCATACGTCTATAAGCAAAGGTACCGAATGGGCAAGTAAAAGTGGTCTTTTCTTGATCCTCTTTTGACACAAGTATTTGGGAGAAACTAGAATAACCGTCTAGAATGCAAAAATGTGTATGTTTGGATAATCTTTCTAGCATTCGATCGATAAAAGGTAAAGGGTAATGATCCTTTTTAGTAGCTTTATTTAATTTGCGGAAATCAATTACCATTCTATAACCTGTAACAATTCTTTGTGGGATCAAATCATCTTTATCATTAGGAACAACAGTAATACCTCCGTTCTTAGGGACACAATGGACATGACTTACCCACTGACTATCAGCAACAAGATAAATTATACCTGCCTCTAGAAGCTTTAGTATTTCTTTTCTTACCACTTCTTTCATCTTAGGATTTAACCATCGTTGGTGATCAACAACCGGTTTAGCGTCTTTCTCCAATTTTATTTTGTGCTGGCATAGAGTGGGACTAATGCCCTTAAGATCATCAAGAGTATATCCAATAGCAGCACAGTGCTTCTTCAGAGTTTTCAATAATTTCTCTTCTTCCTGCTCTGAAAGGTTAGCACTAATAATAACAGGATATATCATCTTTTCATCAAGATAAGCATATTTAAGAGTATCAGGTAATGGTTTAAGCTCAAACATGGGATCAACCTTGGGTGGAGGAGGATCCCCTAGAATTTCAACAGGCAAATTGTGTTTCAAAATAGGTCCCTGTTTAAAGAATACTTTGTCTATTTCCCTTCTTTCATTCATGAACACATCATTTTCATGGTCTAGCAAATATTGTTCTAAAGGATAATTAGGAGGCACGACAATAGAAGCAAGCCCAATAATTTCATCTTTACTAGGCAATTCTTTAACATGGGGTTGTCAACAAAATTTAGCAAAGTTAAAATCATGAGACATATCCCCTAAACCAATAGTAACAACATCCTTGTCGCAATCTATCTTAGCATTAATAGTATTCAAAAAGGGTCTACCAAATATAATGGGACAAAAATTATCTTGTGGGGAACCAAGAACAAGAAAATCAGTAGGATATTTAACTTTCCCAACAAGACTTCAACATCTCTAACAATCCCAACTGGTGAAATAGTATCTCTATTGGCAAGCTTAATTGTAACATCAATACCTTCTAACTCTGCAGGTGCAATATCATGCATAATTTCTTCGCATAAAGAATGAGGTATTGCACTCGCACTAGCACCCATATCACATAAGCCATGATAGCAATGATCTCCTATTTTAACAGAAATAACAGGCATGCCTACAACAGGTCTATGTTTTATTTTAGTTTCGGGTCTAGCAATTCTAGCAGCTTTATCATAGAAGTAAATAACATTCCCATTAATATTATCGACCAAGAGATCTTTAACCATAGCAATACTAGGTTCAACTTTAATTTGCTTGGAGGGTTTGGGTGTTCTAATATTACTTTTGTTAACCACAGTTGAAGCTTTAGTATGATCCTTTATTCTAACAGGGAAAGGTGGTTTCTCAATATAAGCGGTAGGAACAATAGGATCAACATTATAAGTGATAGTCTTTTCTTCAACTTTAATAGGTTCAACTACTTTTACTTCAATGGGAGGATGATATTTAAACCACTTCTCCTTAGGAAGATCAACATGAGTAGCAAATGATTCACAGAAATGATAGAGGCAAAGGTGTCCCGATGTTTCGATGAGATGGTGGCTATCGTTTTCTGTGGGAGTCGACCTTGACGATCCGACTACGAACGTGCGAGACGTCGCGCCTTAGCAATCGCTAAACCAACTTCCGAGGGTTATTGACCACGCCGGAGCATGATCAACCTGACCACGAGGGTCTGTTTCCTGCGAGCAAACGAAGAACAAGCAAGAAACTAAGATTGCAATCTGGATATTGCGAATATAAGAGGAAAGCTTTATTAATGAAGGTGGGGTTCCGTGACGCCTTGGTCTGGTCGTTGAACACAAACGAAGTACGCGAAGTTGCTGCTATGGCGAACTTTTGATCTAAACAAAACCCAAAGTCTAAACGGTGCCCTAAGGGCTGTATATATGGAGGAAGATGGGGAAATTTCGTGGCCCTTGGGGAAGGGGTCCGAAACCAACCCTATCTCTTGTTTCCCCACACATACGGACTCTAAAAAACAGCCTATACTTATGTATTTCAAAATTACATGGGCCTGGCCCAATAATAAGGTGATGCAACACCTAGAATAGCCTCTGGACGAAATTTATGAAGTGGCATCTTGTATATTTCGTCCAAGGCTTCATTCACTCCTTATGGTGGCTTGAAAGTCCTGAAATCATCACTTGTAACTCCATTCTTGTTCCCCTTGCGCATGCCATAGACTCCATGCTTGTTCTTGCTCCAATGTTCATCCTTCTCCAAGCTAGGCCCTTCATTTGTAAGCAAAACAAATGTATCCAATTTAGGCAGCATCATATTCTCATGAACATTAGAATCATTACCAAGAAACGAAAGTACCTGGTAATTTAATTGGCGTGCGCGAGCTCTAGTAATTGGTCCATTATATGTAACAGTAGGGGCTGTGGGTGTAACAATGGTATTGATGTCCTCATCATCCTCCCCTTCTTGAAATGAAGTCATCCTCGACGAAAGCTCATCTTCCTCACCCAAATAAGGCTTCAAATCTGCAATGTTAAAAGTGGGACTAACTCCAAAATCTGCAGGCAGCTCAAGTTTATATGCATTATCATTTATTTTCTCTAACACCTTAAATGGACCATCAGCACGTGGCATTAGTTTTGATTTGCGCAAATTAGGAAACCTATCCTTACGTAAATGTAACCAAACAAGATCTCCAGGTGCAAAGACAACATGTTTTCTACCCTTATCTCCAGCAAGTTTATATTTAACATTCATACGCTCAATGTTTTCCTTAGTTAACTCATGCATTTTTAAGATCAATTCAGCATGTTGTTTAGCATCAAAATTAACCTTCTCCGAAGATGGAAGAGGCAACAAATCAATGGGTGCACGAGGTAGGAAACCATACACAATTTCAAAAGGGCACATCTTAGTAGTAGAATGCAATGAACGATTATAAGCAAATTCAATATGAGGCAAGCATTCTTCCCACATTTTCTTATTATTCTTCAAAACAGCCCTAAGCATAGTAGACAATGTTCTATTGACTACTTCAGTTTGTCCATCAGTTTGGGGGTGACAAGTAGTACTAAAAAGCAGTTTAGTCCCCAACTTAGCCCATAAACATCTCCAAAAGTGGCTAAGGAATTTAGTATCACGATCTGAGACAATAGTATTTGGCACACCATGAAGGTGAATAATTTCCCGAAAGAACAAATCAGCAACATTAACAGCATCATCGCTTTTATGACATGGTATAAAGTGTGCCATTTTCAAGAATCTATCCACGACAACAAATATGCTATCCCTCCCCTTCTTTGTTCGAGGTAAACCTAAAACAAAGTCCATAGATATATCCTCCCAAGGAACACTAGGCACAGGCAAAGGCATATATAAACCATGAGGATTGAGTCGTGACTTAGCTTTTTGACATGTAGTGCAGCGAGCAACAAAACGCTCAACATCCCGTCTCATCTTTGGCCAAAAGAAATGTGTAGCAAGTACGTCCTCCGTCTTCTTCACGCCAAAGTGTCCCATTAATCCTCCTCCATGCGCCTCCTGCAACAACAAAAGACGAACAGAGCTAGCAGGAATGCATAGCTTGTTAGCACGGAACACAAAACCATCATTAACAACGAACTTGTTCCATGTTCTTCCTTCTTTACAATTCTGCATTACATCTTTAAAATAAGCATCATGCACATATTGATCTTTGATGGTCTCCAAACCAAATATTTTGAAGTCAAGTTGTGAAAGCATAGTATAGCGAGACAAAGCATCATCAATAACATTTTCTTTACCCTTCTTGTGTTTAATGACATAAGGGAAAGTCTCAATGAATTCAACCCATTTAGCATGTCTACGATTCAGTTTAGCTGGACTTTTAATATGTTTCAAAGTTTCATGATCAGAATGTATAGCAAATTCTTTGGGCCATAAATAATGTTGCCATGTCTCTAAAGTCTGAACAAGAGCATATAATTCTTTATCATAAGTAGAATAGTTCAGACTAGGCCCACTCAATTTTTCAGAAAAGTATGCAACAGGTTTGCCATCTTGTAATAACACACCTCCTAATCCAATTCCACTAGTATCATATTCAAGCTCAAAAGTCTTATTAAAGTCAGGAAGTTGGAGTAAAGGAGCATGTGTCAACTTATCTTTCAATACCGTGAAGGCTTCTTCCTGTGCGGTACCCCAAACAAAAGGCACATCCTTCTTTGTAAGCTCATTGAGAGGTGCAGCAATGGTGCTAAAATCTCTCACAAAACGCCTATAGAAACCAGCGAGTCCAAGAAAACTCCTCACTTGTGTGACCGTTTTGGGCTGCGGCCAACTCTCAATAGCTTCAATCTTGGCTTTATCAACTTCAATTC
Organism: Aegilops umbellulata; assembly: GCA_032464435.1. Taxonomy (NCBI): domain Eukaryota; kingdom Viridiplantae; phylum Streptophyta; class Magnoliopsida; order Poales; family Poaceae; genus Aegilops; species Aegilops umbellulata. The sequence continues at coordinate 187,405,353 of CP136055.1, forward strand.
CCTGTGGAGTAACAACATAGCCAAGAAAAGAAACTCGGTCGGTGCAAAAGGTGCACTTCCCAAGGTTACCAAACAAACGTGCATCACATAGAGCATTAAAAACAACACGTAAATGTTCCAAATGTTCTTCCAAAGATTTGCTATAAATCAGTATATCATCAAAATAGACTACCACAAATCGTCCAATGAAAGCACGTAAAACTTCGTTCATGAGTCTCATGAAAGTACTAGGTGCATTAGTTAACCCAAAAGGCATGGCTAACCACTCACATAAACCAAACTTAGTTTGAAATGTTGTTTTCCATTCATCTCCCAATTTCATACGAATTTGATGGTATCCACTACGCAAATCAACTTTGGAGAATATTGTAGAGCCACTCAATTCATCAAGCATATCATCTAGCCTAGGAATAGGATGACGATAACAAATAGTAATATTATTAATGCCTCTACAATCAACACACATATGCGACGTACCATCCTTTTTAGGCACTAGTATAATAGGAACAGTACAAGGACTAAGAGATTCACGTATATAACTTTTGTCGAGTAGCTCCTGTACTTGACGCATAATCTCCTTCGTCTCCTCTGGATTGGTACGGTATGGTACATGGTTGGGTAGCGATGCACCGGGAATTAAGTCAATTTGATGCTCAATCCCTCGAATAGGTGGTAATCCCGGTGGCACGTCTTGTGGGAAGACGTCAGCGAACTCCTGCAAAATGTTAGTGACAACTGGGGGCAAAGAGGAAGGCACGTCCTCGAATGAAAATAATGCCTCTTTGCACACAAAAGCATAGCAAACAGATTTGCTAGAATCTAGCTCATCAATATCAGATTTGGTGGCAAGTAAACATGCACTTTTCAATTTAATTTCAGAAGCAACACTAGATGGTTTATTATTAGGCTTCATTTGTTGCTCAAATTCTTTTACCACAATCTGATTTTCACTCTTATTTTTCTCCTGTTTTGCTTTATTAGCTCTATGAATATCATCTTTCAAAATGGAATCAGGAGTCATAGGAAGCAAAGTAATATTTTTATCCTTATGAACAAGAGTATACTGATTGTTTCTACCATGGTGTACAGAATTTTTATCAAATTACCCTGGTCTACCAAGTAATAAGTAACATGCTTGCATAGGTACCACATCACAATCAACATAATCAGCATATGTAGAGATACTAAAATGCACACGAACAGTACGTGTTACCTTAACCTTGTCGCTGTTGTTGAACCATTGGATGTAGTAAGGATGTGGATGTGGTCTTGTGGTGAGAGATAGCTTCTCCACCATCTCCATGCTAGCCAAGTTGTTGTAGCTCCCTCCATCTATGATGACGCGAATAGAACGTTCCTTCACAACTCCCTTTGTATGGAACAAATTATGCCTCTGATTTTGCTCAGCTTGTGTAACCTGCACACTCAAAACACGTTGAGCAACTAAACATTCATACCTGTCAGCATCTTCAGCAGCCATGTATTGCGTCTCATGATCAGAATCATCTCCACCGTGTTCTTCATGTGTAATAAGAGCCAAAGTCTCCTCATCATAGTCACTAGCGGACTCATACCCACCATCCTCAGTAACAATCATCGCACGCTTAGATGGGCATTCTCTCGCATAATGACCTCCACCCTTGCAACGTCGACAAATAATATCATGTGTTTGCCCTCTTGATGCCATGGATGAAGAAGAGCTCTTTGCAGGCCCAGAAGGTGTGCTCTTGGCAGATAGTGGTGATTGTGCCTGCTTTATTGTATCACGGTTGGAGGTGGCAGCCGACGGAGGTGCTGGTGTAGCAGAACGTGTGGAACTAGATGATGCACATGGTGTCCATGATGAAGGTCGACCTGCAGTAAAGTTAGTTCGCGCCAATGCCTGTCGATCCTGCACTTCACGTTCAGCTTTACAAGCAAGATGGAATAACGAGTGATATTATTATAATCCTTATAGTCTAGAATGGTCTGAATCTCTCTATTTAATCCACCCAGAAAACGCGCAAGCATAGCTTCATTCTCCTCAACAATACCACATCTAATCAAGCCAGTTTGTAATTCCTGATAATATTCTTCTACCGAATTTTTTCCTTGTCTTAAGCGCTGCAATTTTTGAAGTAATTCATGTTGATAATATGGTGGAACCCAACGAGTACGCATAGCAATTTTCAAAGCAGCCCAAGTAGCTGGAACAGGATATAATCTACAATGTTCAGACCACCAAACACATGCAAAGCTAGTGAAAGCACAAACAGCAGCAGGAACACGTCTCTCCTCGGGATATTGTAAACATGTAAATCGTTGTTCAGTTTCTAACTCCCAAGTAAGATATATATCAGGAACATATCTACCCTCAAATGGTGGAATATTCAATTTCAGTTTAGGGAGATGGTCATGATCTCGTACCTGAGGGGGAGCCCTAACATTGCCATTATTTGCATGTGGACGACCTGGTGGTTGTGGTGCTGGTGGTTGCACGTAGTTCTGATGTTGATCAACCTCATCCTCGTAATCTCCCACATAATCATCCTCCTTCACGTCAGCAGCAGGAGCCACAGAAGTATCAACAGCAGCACCAGCAGCTTGGCCAGGCTGAAGAGGAACACGGCTCGCTCGGCGGAGGGCTGTTTCGCGATGTGGAGGTAGTCGTCATTGCTGTTGTAGAGGTGCGTTAGCTGCAGCCGGTGGTGGTGGTGGAAGACGGGCGAGCAATTCATTAAACTTGTTATCGAGCTTTGTTTCGAACACCTTCTCAATGCCATCTATCTTCTCCATGGCCTCTTCAAATCTATTTAGCACATCTTCCACCTGTCCACTCATCATTTGCTGAAATTTATCATGTAACTCTTTGTTTGTCATGTTCTCCCAGTCAGTCTCGTCGGCTTGTGATCCTGCCATGGTTATGGTTAGCAGCAATAGAAACACACAAGAATATGATTCGATAGACTACTAGGAAGTGGTGGTGGTGGTGTGGTGGAATGTCACAAATCCGTCAAGTAAATCTCAAATTCTTACCAGTTCTTACCCAGCAGCAGGCGGTAATCGGCAACCGTCGTAGTCAAAACTCTCAAAGCTTGGATAGAGAGATTACGAGGGAGAGTCAAACGCATGACGTAGATGTATGTGGAGCTAGAAAGGCTTATAATATGGTAGCAAAAAGGGTCAGCAATAATCAATTCAGAGATGCAAAGTTGAATAAACGCTAAACGACGGTACTGTGCTGGTCCTAGGCTAGACCATACTAGAGACGCGAGCCTAGAACACTAACAAAATCATGGCGCTGCACGTAAACAAGGGAGAAGCACACTCTGGATTTTTTTTCGCTCTGCTTGTTTTTTTTGCGCTCCTCTTTTTTTTTGTGCGAAAAATCACTATAATGGTGATTGTCTCAAAACTCTTCCCAGGTCACACTAACAGGATGGGTACGATTTTTTTTTTGACAATTTTTTTCGGAAATCAGGGCAGCAACCACGAAAATGTGTGACCAAAAATCACTATGATGGCGAGTGTCTCAAAAGACTCAGAACAACCTAAAAATAGGATAGGGAAAAAATATTTTCGGTCGCCGAAATTTCGGCCTAAAAACTGCCCGGGGGTCTCCAGACTCCTTTTTTTCCAAGACCTACGCAGGCAAGGAAACACGAATCGGAATTTAGATGGATCTCGAAAACAAACCTAATATGAGAATAACTCGGATTGGTGGTGGATATATGGTGGTGGCATATGGCAGCGGTGGTGGTCTATGGTAGCGGTGGTGGTATATGGATACAAATTGGTGGTGGTATATGGATACAGACTGGTGGTGGTATATGGATACGGATTGCTGGTGGTATATGGATACGGATTGAGAGCGGTGGCGAAGAAGCAATGGTGGTAGATGGCAAGGCGACGATGATGGTGCGGCGGCGGCGTGACAACTTATGACCAGAACTCAAAACTCTAAAAGACTAGACTCTTAGACCAGCAACTTGACACGACGATGCAACCGCAAATTCAACAAAGCAAAAACCCTAAAAAGATTATGCAAAGGCTCAGATTGGTTCGGATATGATGAACTAACCCTAATTTTTTTGTGGCTTTTTCGTGGACTTTAGGTATGAAGAACAGACTCGATCTAATCTACGAAAAACTGTGAAATCTCACCGAGCAACCTGGAAATCTGATACCACTTGATAGAGGCAAAGGTGTCCCGATGTTTCGATGAGATGGTGGCTATCATTTTCTGTGGGAGTCGACCTTGACGATCCGACTACGAACGTGCGAGACGTCGCGCCTTAGCAATCGCTAAACCAACTTCCGACGGTTATTGACCATGTCGGAGCACGATCAACCTGACCACGAGGGCCTGTTTCCTGTGAGCAAACGAAGAACAAGCAAGAAACTAAGATTGCAATCTGGATATTGCGAATATAAGAGGAAATCTTTATTAATGAAGGTGGGGTTCTGTGACGCCTTGGTCTGGTCATTGAACACAAACGAAGTACGCAAAGTTGCTGCTATGGCGAACTTTTGATCTAAACAAAACCCAAAGTCTAAACGGTGCCCTAAGGGCTGTATATATGGAGGAAGAGGGGGAAATTTCGTGGCCCTTGGGGAAGGGGTCCGAAACCAACCCTATCTCTTGTTTCCCCACACATACGGACTCTAAAAACAGCCTATACTTATGTATTTCAAAATTACATGGGCCTGGCCCAATAATAAGGTGACGCAGCACCTAGAATAGCCTCTGGACGAAATTTATGAAGTGGCATCTTGTATATTTCATCCAAGGCTTCATTCACTCCTTATGGTGGCTTCAAAGTCTTGAAATCATCACTTGTAACTCCGTTCTTGTTCCCCTTGCGCATGCCATCGACTCCATGCTTGTTCTTGCTCCAATGTTCATCCTTCTCCAAGCTAGGCCCTTCATTTGTAAGCAAAACAAATGTATCTAATTTAGGAAGCATCATATTCTCATGAACATTAGAATCATTACCAAGAAACGAAAGTACCTGGTAATTTAATTGGCGTGCACGAGCTATAGTAATTGGTCCATTATATGTAACAGTAGGGGCTGTGGGTGTAACAATGGTATTGATGTCCTCATCAAGAAAGAAACTACTATCTGAGAGTCAAGTCCATATTTAGTGCTAAATTCACGAAAAGCATCGGTATTCATAAAAGATTTAGCACAATCAAACTTAGGTGTTATACCTGACTCCTTACCTTCTTGAGTTCCCAATCTTCAGATTTGCGTTTAATTCTTTCCAATAAATTCCATTTGAATTCAATAGTCTTCATCATAAAAGAACCAGTGCAAGAAGTATCGAGCATGGAGCGATTATTGAGAGAAAGTCGAGCATAGATTATTTGAATAATAATTTCTCTTGAGAGCTCCTGATTGGGGCATGAATATAACGTTGACTTAAGCCTCCCCCAAGCTTGAGCGATGCTTTCTCCTTCGCGAGGCCAAAAATTATATATATAATTACGATTCCGATAAACCAGATGCATAGGATAAAACTTCTGATGAAATTCCAATTTCAATCGGTTGTAGTTCCATGATCCAATGTCATCGCATAGCCTAAACCATGTCAATGCCTTTACCTTCAAAGAGAAAGGGAAGACCTTCTTCTTGATAACATCCTCGGGCATACCTTCAAGCTTAAATAATCCACAAACTTCATCCACATAGATTAGGTGCAAATCGGGATGCAATGTTCCATCTCCTGTAAAAGGATTAGCTAGAAGTTTCTCTATCATACCCGAAGGAATTTCAAAGTAAACATTTTCAGTAGGTTCAGTAGGTTGAGGAGCAACTCTTTGCTCTACTGGTCGGGGTGAACATACCCTGAACAAGCCCCTCAAAGAATTACTTTCCATAGTCACAAGTGACAGTAAATTTCAGCACACTATATAAGTATTTCCTTACCAAATTCCACTTACCAAAGGCGCTTCAGTCCCCGGCAACGGCGCCAGAAAAGAGTCTTGATGACCCGCAAGTATAGGGGATCTATCATAGTCCCTTCGATAAGTAAGAGTGTCGAACCCAACAAGGAGCAAAAGGAAATGACAAGCAGTTTTCAGTAAGGTATTCTCTGCAAGCACTGAAATTGTCGGTAACAGATAGTTTTGTGATAAGGCAATTCGTAACGGGTAACAAGTAACAACAGTAAACAAGGTGGAGCAAGGTGGCCCAATCCTTTTTATAGCAAAGGACAAGCCTCGACCAACTCTTATATAAAGGAAAACGCTTCCGAGGACACATGGGGATTATCGTCAAGCTAGTTTTCATCACGCTCATATGATTCACATTTGTTACTTTGATAATTTGATATGTGGGTGGACCGGTGCTTGGGTACTGCCCTTCCTTGGACAAGAATCCCACTTATGATTAACCCTTATTGCAAGCATCCGCAACTACAAAAGAAGTATTAAGGTAAACCTAACCATATCATGAAACATATGGATCCAAATCAACCCCTTACGAAGCAACGCATAAACTAGGGTTTAAGCTTCTGTCACTCTAACAACCCATCATCTACTTATTACTTCCAAATGCCTTCCTCTAGGCCCAAACAATGGTGAAGTGTCATGTAGTTGACGTTCACATAACACCACTAGAGGAAACACAACATACATCTCATCGAAATATCGAACGAATACCAAATTCACATGACTACTTATAGCAAGACTTCTCCCATGTCCTCAGGAACAAACGTTACTACTCGCAAATCATATTCATGTTCATAATTAGAGGCGTATTAATATGCATAAAGGATCTGAACATATGATCTTCCACCAAATAAACCAACTAGCATCAACTACAAGGAGTAATCAATACTACTAGTAACCCACATGTACCAATCTGTGGTTTTGGGACAAAGATTGGATACAAGAGACTAACTAGGGTTTGAGAGGAGATGGTACTGGTGAAGATGTTGATGGAAATTGACCCCCTCCCGATGAGAGGATCGATGGTGATGACTTCCCCCTCCCGGAGGGATGTTTCCCCGACAGAACAGCTCCGTCGGAGCCCTAGATTGGTTCCGCCAAGGTTCCGCCTCGAGACGGCAGCGCTTCGTCCCGAAAGCTTCCTTCTAATTTTTTCCAGGGCGAAAGACTTCATATAGCCAAAGTTGGGCACCGGAGTCCTGCCAGGGGGCCCACGAGGCAGGGTGCACGCCCCACCCTCGTGGATGGTGGGTGGCCCCCCTCTGGTGCTTTCTTCACCCAATATTTTTTATATATTCCAAAACTGACTTTCGTGGAGTTTCAGGACTTTTGGAGTTGTGCAGAATAGGTCTCTAATATTTGCTCCTTTTCCAGCCCAGAAGTCCAGCTGCCGGCATTCTCCCTCTTCATGTAAACCTTGTAAAATAAGAGAGAATAGGCATAAGTATTGTGACATAATGTGTAATAACATCCCATAATGCAATAAATATCGATATAAAAGCATGATGCAAGATGGACGTATCAACTTCCAAAGCATTAGAGCATCTACAACCGCACACATACCAAATCTAAGGCCATCTCCAACACCGATCGTGAAATCGTCCGCAAACTTCGGGCAACACGACCTGGATGTGTTTTGCCATCTAACGCGGTCCTGTATCAGTCGTCCGACTGGTTTGGACATGCTTTTTTCGGCAAACTGGGGGCTTTGTGGGAGTCCGAACCACCGCCCCGTAAGACTCTGACACCTTAGTCCCACTCAAATCCCCTCCCAGACTCATTCTCTTTCACTCCACCCCTGCTCCCGCTTACTTTGCATACCACATTCTCATGTCCCAGAACAGACAGCTCGGTTGAGCGGTGCCATACCGCATACATGGGGCCTGGTGTCAGTTTCATTGCCAGCTTGCTCAGGGGGCAGGCCTACATGTTAGTGCTTGTATGGTTGTCGACTGTTCTTCCAACGCCATACCTGGGTTGACTCCACGGTAGTCTCGTGTGTCCATTTCACTCGCACTTCCAATGCATTAGAGCATCTACAACCACACATACCAAATCTAATACCCCAGATGTCAGTCGGTCGCCTCCGCGGATAAGGCCGGTCAACACTCAAATCTCACCTCCACAACCACACTCCTGATTTCATATTACCATTTTCTATATATCTTATTGTACACCCTCGTTCCCAAAATATAGGACGCACTTGACTTTTCTAGTCTTCGTCGCACAACTTTGACTATAATTTTCACTTATTGTATGACTACAATTTCTGTCAAGGATTTTCATGGAGTTACCTTCTCTGACAGACAACTTGCATCTCCCATTATCCTCTAAAGCTCACCAGGAACTCACACAACTTCATGATTTACTGACCTTGTTCAGTATCTCTCCTGATGAGAATGATATTTGGAGATGGCCATCCAAGTCAGGGGATTTCCGTTCCAAAATATATTATGACTTTGCTCATACTCATATAATAGTCGATCCTATCTTCAAATGGATTTGGAAATTCTCCTTCACCCTCAAGATTAAAGTTTTTGGCTGGCTATTATTAATGGATAGGCCGAACACAAGAGATATGATGCAACATAGACATTGGATCATACAAGATGACACTTTTGTGCTTTGCAACTCCTATGTACATGAGGATAAAGTTCATCTTTTCTTTACCTGTGTTTTTAGCCAGCGTGTTTGGAACTATCTTGGTATTTCATGGGTGACCCAACCCAATTAGTCAACCTTCCTAATGGCCTCTACTGCCAGGAAAGAATTTGCCCAGCCTTTATTCACAGAAGTGGTCTTCACAGCTTTATGGAACATCTGGACACAAAGAAATGGGTTGATTTTCAGGAATGATGCTCCTAGTTTTAGATCTTGGAGAAGAAATTTTGTATATGATCTTTCTCTTTTAGCTCATAGAATCAAGTGTAAATATAAAGAGAGCCTTCTAACATGGATTGCCTCTCTTCCTTAGGTAGGTTTTGTAAGTAGTCTCTCCCCTCTCACTATACTTTGTATCTACCATGTTTCCTTACTTTTTTTAATAAAGAGCTGTGAGGCTGTTGCGTTGTAGTATATAGTAAAAAAAAATTATTATAAAGATATGTGAAATAGAATTGTTTTACAAGACAAATGCAATGATACATGTTCAATCCAAGTATTTTGGCATATATAAATGGTCAAAGTCATGCATCAAAGACTGTGTAAAATCAAGTGTGCCTTATATTTTAGAAAGGAGGGAGTATATTGTATATACTACTTAAAAAAGAGCAACGTTCTATTTTGCTCCCTTCCATCACCTGACCTCTCGGACCCCCTAAGATAATGCATCCTCCAGGTTCGTTTTTTCTTCTTAAGATGAACTTTAACCATTATTTAATTTGTCTACCTGATCCCCTCACCTTAATTTGCATTTTCCTCGCGATTGGTAGAAGGAAACCGCCGCCTATGATCGTAATGCCCCGTGCTCTGCCACCTCAGCATCCGTCGGCTACAACCGCACTGCACCTTCTGCCTACAACAACAACGCGCTCGACAACCCTACGCCTACTCTCGGTCGGCTACGACTGCACCGTGCTTCATTGCCTACAACAACGCCACGCGCCCGCAACCCCCATGCCATGTCGCGGGGACAAGCTCCGTCTACACCAGGTATACATGTGTCACCTAACTATCTCTGATGGCCATGAGCTAAAAGTGGATTATGAGCTGAAATCCCGCCTCCTCGGGCTCGTCGAGGGAGAACAGAGCCTCTGAGCCATCCGTTTCTGGGTGGCGTGCCCTAGGGGCTTCTCGAGGGCTCTGCACGCTGTCTAATCTGCCTGGATAGTGCGCCCCTGAGAGACGCTGTTAGAGGTTAAGGTGTCCCATTTTTCGATGAGATGGTAACTATCATTTTCGGTGGAGTAGAATTTGATGATCCCATTACGAACGTGCAAAGACGTCGTGCCTTAGCAATTGCTAAACCAACTCCTGGAGGTTATTGACCACGCCGGAGCATGATCAACCTGACCATGAGGGTCTATTTCCTGCACGCAGACGAAGAACAAGCAAGAAACTGAGGTTGCATCTAGATATCTTCTATTATATTATTAAGACAAGAGTCAAACAAGCCATCACGTTAATCCACATATGCTTGTATTATTTACACCGTTTGATTAGAATAACAATGGCCGAGATTAAAAGTTTTTACGTGACATGTTAATATATACATAACAACAATATTGAACCATCATATTGTCATGTTCCTATATATGCATAAAAAAGATGTAGTAGTCACCTTTCTATATGCATAAAAAAGTTGCACTCCAGTAGTCCAGATGTAAAAAGAGTATGATTTAAGAAAGGAAAGCAATAGAGGGGAAATCTAATTGGAAACTACGACTGCTTCATGCGGAAGCTGCTCAATCCTCACGGCAAGAAAAGACGCCAGGTTGGACAAATTGCATGCGCTAACATCATGATGACATCCGTGAAAAATCTTTTATAGTCGGTGCTAATTATAAAGGACAAGGTTTAAAACTACACGCGAAAGAAGATATGTATATTTGTATTTGAATCATAATTAGACTTGGGTAAACCACATAGTCTAAACATATATACTCCATTGATTTGATTCATAAGGGTTGAGATTACAATATCTAGATGGTTTTTTTAGGGGGAAAATATCTAGATGTTTTTTAGGATCAAAATATCTAGATGTTATTTAGATGTTATTTTAAAGGACGTGGACATGCTACAACACATACGTGTTACCCATCAAAAGAAAAAAACATGAATGCATTGCTATAGATCTAATCCCACACCCCGCAAAAAAAAACCCAGTCCCACATAAGAACAATAAATTAATCATACTCTAAGAAAAAGGGTTTCCCCCGCTTTATATATAAAGCACCATCACCGAACAAGTTGAAACCGGCCGACACACACACACACACACACACACACACACACACACACACACACACACACACACACACACACACACACACACACACACACACACACACACACACACACACACACACACACACACACACACACACACACACACACACACACACACACACACACACACACACACACACACACACACACACACACACACACACACCGCACGCACACCGAAGGCCGGATACAAAGGCGCCGAAAACGACAACACCACCCCAACAAACACCTAGTAAACATCAGATAGAACATTAAGCACTACTACGGAGTCGTCAAGGTCGTCAACTGTGGGATAGCCACCGCGAAGAGGAGAAGCCATGTGTGACGCTCAATGGGCTCCAAGGCAGCGCCTTCAGCAAGGGAACGACACCGTAGCGTCACCACCGCCCAATCTAAGGATTAGGGTTTTCCCCAGAGCACCGACACTAGATGAGATGCCGCGACGACGCCTTCAAGAAGGGGATGACGCCAAAACGCCGCCGCCGCCGACCTGATAAGACAGAGCTGGTTTTCGCCCCGGCCAACACTCATTGTCATCGAATTGGGCTATGGGCCACCGCAACGCCACCACTGAACAACACACCCTGGTCAACATGCCGCCCACACAACCATGGTGACCGGATAACGCCCGAGCCGAGTGCTCCGCCCATGAGCACCCCGGCTACCACCAACCGGGCCGCCGCCACGGCATCCGAGCCCCACCCCCATCCAGGATACACCTAACAGACGCGGCCGACCGGAATGGAGCAGGAGACCACCCTTCCACCCCAAAGCCGACACCTTGGCAGGGTTGGTGTCCTCGGCGGCCAGATCTGGGCCACGGGAACTCCGGCAGCCACCTGAAGCGGCCGCCAGATGCCAGAGAGAGGGCACACCGCCCCCTTCCCGAAGTCCCCTGCCACCTCCAGCAGGCCTCGTGTGCACCCACACCGCACCATGGATCCACCCCTACCTGACGAGCCTGAAGATGAAACCGAAGAGGAGGGAGGGAGCTCACCCAAGTCAATCGCAGACCAACCGCCGCAGGAGCAAGTCCCGTCATCGCTGCGGAAGACCAGGCCACCGCGAGGTTGCAGCCACGCCGCTGCAAGCCCCCCATGCCGAGCTTCGGATGGGTCTCCGCTGCCACCCCGCGACACCCGCCTCCAGCCGAGACCAAATCCGGGGGGGGGGGGGATCTGGTCGGAGGCGCGCCGGCCCGCCATAACCAGATCTGGCCTTGCCGCGTCCGCCGCGCCGCAGACGCGCGCCCAGTGGCCATTGCGCCGTCACCAGGCCACCATGCCGCCACCCTGGAGCCGCACCGCCGCCCTAGCCGGCCAGGCTTCGCCTGGCAGCCCTGCCGGGTGGCGCCGAGGGGGGAGGCCGCGGGAGGAGGAGAGTGGAGGAGGGAGGCTAGGGTTCCCCCCGGGTGCTCACGGGAGCGCCACGGGAGGGAGGAGGGGGTTAGGCGGACCAATTAATCATACTCTGGCCGGGCACTAGTTGATAGGGATGCACGCTAATGTATATGAACCGGAGAGCATAAAAATAAATCCAAAAATCATGAAGGAGGCTTGGGCCGGAGTCATTACGTTAGACGGTTACAGATTAAAAAGACACCATACGCCGATAAAAAAAACACCATGCAAATTCAAATAAAAAGCAAGCACTCTGGTGTCTACTACTAATTACCCGGTCTGTTTCTAAATATAAGTCTTTTTAAAGATTTCAATGTGGAATATATATAGATGTATATGAACATCTTTTAGAGTGTAGATTCATTCATTTTGCTTCGTATGTAGTCTATATTTGAATCTCTAAAAAGACTTATATTCAGAAACGACGGGAGTAGAAATGAACTCACCACATGCATGTGTAGTAAGGATCAATGTAATATGAAGGATAGATTACCAGTTTGTTTTTATTTTAAAGCTTGTGACGAAAATCCAAATTATATTTATTGGCACACAAAGCTGATTAATATACTCTTTCTATCCAGATATCTACTGTCTAATATGTATTTTGAGCTTTATTTTGACTATCCAGAAGATCAAAAATATATGAGATGTATACTAGAAAAATCATATCATTGGTAACACTTTTCAAGTATAAATTTGACGATATACTTTTTGTTACATACACTCATATTTTTTTATCATAATATCGTTGGTGAAAGTAAACCTCAAAGTACGCATTAGGACCTACATATTCGGATGGAGGGAATATAATATATATGAGATATAAAAATAAATGTTTAATCTACAATATATATACTACTTGCTATTATGGATCCATATATTTCTATATTTTTTCTCAAAAATGACAATATTTATTAATAAATGACATATATATGATGCCAACTTACAAAAGAAAATCAAATGCTTGATCGGTGGTAGTTTGTTAACTCTTCAGGCCCCCCTTTTTACATACTATAGTTTGCCTAATTCAGCGGTGGACGATCATCTTAGTGTAATTAAGTTATGAAATGAATAAAGTAGTTATATGCCATTTGGTAAAATAAAAAATTATTAGAGACTTATATACTAGGAAACCATCATATATACATGGAATACTTCTGGCAATAATCAAATGTATATGCTTGAAAGCTATATGAATATATCTACCCACTATAAAGTTCATGCAAAAGAGATCAATGTTCACCACAATCTATACCTCTGGTCTTTCTTAATCGCACAATCATATCGGTTTATAGCAGCGTATCAGACTTAACAAATGGAAAAACCGATAGGAACCAATCATATATCTAAGGATGGATATGTTAAACACCATGTTTAATATTTCTAAAAATTTTCAAATGCTAATAAACCGTATAATAGTTAGAATTGTGGCAAATAAGTAGCATGGAAACAACAAAACATTGCTTTACTTTCCTAGACCGTATTTTTGTTGGCAAATTTTAACATGTGAGGTAAGAAGGTAAGAATTAATTAGACCACTAATTAATGAGATCAATGTTTTAGATCTAATATATACTCTTACCTCTCATGTGAAAAGAATTAGTAAGAGGGAGCATGTTGAAATTGCTCTTTTTTTGTTACAAAGTGTCTATACTTTTAATGTCAACCCTATGACGAACTAAGACTCAAAGTGACATTTTAAATATGTGAAATATGCAAAATTGTAATATGCGACAACCTAGCTACCCAAATGTCTTGGTCACCCGTCTAGAAGGTACTACACAATATGAGACATTTGATGGGTATAAGCATGCATTTGGGGTATCAAAACACATGGATTTGTTGGATGTATAAAAAATGTATGCATTCAATGGTACAAAAGTATGCTGTCATGCCTATAACAAATACGAACATCGGTATACAAGAATCGATGCTAGCGGATTTAATGATCACTGGGAGATACAAATAGGTGGTTAATTAGGGACAATAAAATCTTATAAGGACCATACATAGGATGTATGATGTATTTGAGAAATATAGAAGATTAGTCTCATAATTCTATGTGCACAAAGAAATGAAATGTGAGAAGAAATAATAGTTATTTTGTGTGAGCACCAATAAATTTTGAAAGCAACATGTAGTTTTATGTGTAATTAGTTGTTTCACTTGAGTAGAACAATACACACACACACACACCCACACCCACACCCACCCACCCACCCACCCACACACACACACACAGAGACACACACACAAAAGTGCAATTTAACTAAAATGAGGGCAAGTGAGTGAATGTTTTACATAATTTGATAAATGAAAATCAATAATAACATTGCCATCTATGGACATTTAACCAAGACAATAGTGTAAGATGAACATCACAAAACGTACTAACATACAAAACCAACATAACAATCACAAAAACATAGTCATAACAACACATAACGAATCTAGCTAGCCGCGCAAATGTGCGGGTGACCTTGCTAGTTACGAATATAAGAGGAAAGATGTATTGATGGAAGTGGGGTTCTGTGACGTCTTGGTCTAGTCATTGAACACAAACGAAGGATGAGAGTTGCAACAACGGTGAAATTTAATCTAAAAAAATCAAAGTCTAAAATGACGCCCTAAAGGGTGTATTTATAGGGAGAAATGGGGAATTTCGTCTACCTTCGGCAAGGTGGGACTAAATTATGTCCTAAGTCATTTTCCCTATTAATACTGACTCTGAAAATAGCCCATTAAGTGTATTTCAAAATTACATGGGCCTGGCCCAAAACTAAGGTGACGCAACACCTAAAATAAACTATGGGCAAAATTTATGGAATACCTTCTTGTATATTTTGTTCATGTCTTTGTATGTCATCATGGTGGCTCCAAAGTGCTGAAACTCCATTGGAAACTCTGTTCTTGTTCCTTTCGTGCGCGCCTTCATCTCCACGCTTGATCATACTCCAACGTTCATCCTTCTTGTCCATGCTAGGCTCTTCATTCGTAGGTAAAACAAATGTATCCAATTTAGGCAGCATTGTATTCATATTATCATTAGAATCATTACTAAGAAACAAAAGTATTTGGTATTTTAATTGGCGTGCGCGAGCTCTAGTAGTTGGTCCAAGATGTGCAACAACATGGGTTGTGGGTGTAACTATGGTGGTGATGTCCTCATTATCCTCCTCTTCTTAAATTGAAGTCGTCCTCGACGGAAGCTCATCTTCCTCACCCACATAAGGTGATGTAGGGTGGAACCCTAGATGGTCGATCTTTCACGAAAGGAGCGGATCCCTACGAAGAACGCGATGAACACAAGGGGAAACATGAGGGAAACACGAGATAAATCACTCAACCAACAAGAATAGATCACACATGCGCTAGATCGATGAACACAAAGGTGATGTCCGGCCGCTTATGCTGTTGGCCGTCTATTGGTGCAGCTCCTTGGCGGCTGCACAGGCACCGGATGTCCAGCCTCTGGCCCGGATGTCCGGCCGCTGTAGCTTCAGCAGCTCCATCTTCTTCCGTCGTTGCTTCCAGGCTTCCCTCACGGATGGTGTATCTGTTCCTTGGCGCTCGCACTCCTCCTCGTCGTCCGTAGTGTTCCGACAATACCTATGCATGCACACGAGTGGAGTGTCAAGTAGTATACCATCCTCGAAGGGGTCAAGTGAGCACGTGAAAAGGAGATGATTCACCTTTGTGTATGTGAAGTAGATGTCACACGTGTCACTCGCCGAACGGACCTCTTGACATGGTGATGTCCATAGAATGCTCCGCATCATCTCCCCTCCCTTGGGAAAGATCCGACCTCGGATCGAAAACCAAATCACCATGGGAAAGAGATGGCTTCGCCGTGTAGAAGTGGACGTTCACCAAGTACTTGTCATCTTGAAGCTCGAAATGGGCACTCTCCAATGTCGCACTGTCTTGTGATTCCTTCAAAAGGAGGAAGGACAACAAACACTTGGAAAAATAAATGTGGTCAGCGTTAGTGCAAAACCAAACATTCAAGAGGTGATTCACCAAACAAGTGTCGTCATCATGCAAATCATATGGTTTGACAAAGGATTGTGACATGGCATGTAAGCATATCAATTGAGCACAAGCAAAGATATCATGGGGAGAAGCATGTAAATGGGAGGTAGAGATGCAAATATGTGTGTCAAGAGAATAAGCATCTACCTCAAGTTCATAGCAAGCATTCACAAATTACTCAATGAAAGGTCTATGGTAGGCATATGAATCATTCACAACACCAAATAAAATGAAGTGTCTAAACACATGGGTCATGTGCAAGACAATCCAAGCATAATGTGCATAGGGTGTTGTTAATATAGTGTGGCACTCAACACAATAGAAAGAGCAATTGTTCATTATGTGTGAGGCAATCAAATCAATCTTGTGACAAGCAATGGGACATGGCATATGTGAAGTGATGACATTGCTGCAACCAAACATATGAGAGGAGCAAATAATCCAAGAATTGGATGCAACACACAAGGCATATATATCATGATGCATGGAATGGTTAAAATGACAAGTCGAAGCAAGATCTCTAACAAGTGTGCAATCAAGCGATCCAAGATGGACAATAAGTCTCGTCGTGCAAGCAACACAAGTAGTATGATCCGCGATATCCATGCTCAAGAAAGATGTCACCTTGAAAGCGTGTCCTTGTGTGTCCTTCACAATGCCGAAGCACAAGCAAGTGCGATGTAGAATCGTCGTGGTAGAAGGTGGTTCGCTCTCAAGAGCTCGAATGGTCGACTCACGTGACATGGAAGTCGACACAAAGTCCAAGTATCCTACACATGCACACAACAAAACAAACAACATATGCGCATGGTAGATAAACACATCATCCATCATGATGGTTCTCTTCTTTTGCACATAACCATTAGAAGCACAAGTGCATGAATAATATGATGCAACAATGGCTATATTCATGGCACGGGGTATATGGTGCAAAGAGGTAAGATAAGCATGATTCACAAGGAATATGTCAAAATCTCCAATTATATGTGAGAATGCTATGGGGGCAAACACATTATCAAGACTAAGGGCATTGTTGCACTCAATACATGTCAAATGATCTAGCATGAGAGAGGCAACACATGGAGATAAATGACAAGAAGCAATAACAATCATGTGCAAAGCATGGAAATGGTTGTCATCAACCGCATGAAAGGAGCAAGTATGAATCATCGGTGATGCAACAAGGCAAGCAATCATAGTAATCAAGTAGTGCAAGCTAGTGGAGCGAAGATGCAACACACTAGAGGAAATCATGGCAATCATGTAATGTGAGCAAAGAATAGGCATAGGCAATGTACATGACATATCGCAAGCACGAACACAAATCAAGATCATAGTATCATCATAGGCATGGGGCATAAAGCAATCATGGCAATAAGAAACAATATCTCCACCACGCTTGCAAATACACATACAAGTACTAGAATCAATCATCATGTGTAATGCAAAGCATGGGTCACAAATGCATGGCAAAGGCATAGAAATGGGCATATCATGCAAAGTGAACATGGCAAGATGGGCAAAGGATATTAATGGACAACAACCCATAACCATGTGAGGGCCATGTAAAAGAAATGCGCGAAGTGTTTGTGCGAAGTGAGCGGTGAGAAAGGCAATCCATGGGATCCCAAGTCATCATTGCTCTATAGAGCTCGTTTTGTCAACTCATGGGATTGTGAGGTTGACAAGTATTCGTGGGTACCTACACAAAAGAGACACAAACCAAAGCAATTGTGCGCGTGGTAAATGTACACATCATCCATCATGATGTGTATGTGCATGTGTGAGTTAGCACAAGATAAGCATCGCTCAAAGAAATTTGATGCATGGTATAAGAACATGTCATCCATCATGAAAGAATAGTTGTTATGTGTAACATGACGGGGATGCAAATTGAGCATACTAGTATATGGCACAACAATATCATTATGATTCATGGGGAGCATATTGTGCACACAAGTAGTGGGATCATGCAATTGATGGGATGGATCAAAATCTCCTAAAATGTATGAGCAAACTATGGGGGTCTCCTCATGAGCAATATCGGAAACATGATATGAAGAATATGGGCAACACCCAAAACAATGCGTATCCGAAGCTAGGTGGTCATGGCATTGCATATGAGATAAATGATGCAAAGGGAGCATATCAATATCATCACAAGAGAAACAAATGCCAATAACCATGGGCTTGTCATCTATGCCATAAGTGCAAATTGGGTTTAGTTTAATGGCATATGCATAGTCACTATGATGAGATTGCAAATATGACATATGATTGATCTCATTCATAGCATATGACAAGTCAAGCGGATTGTCAAACATGATGTGACCTAAAGAATTGTCACAAGAAATCCTATGCAACATGGCATCACAACTAGGCCACTCAACATTCTCATCATTATATTCATCATAAATTGGCAAGTCAAGACATGAGGAAGTCGCACTAGCATGAAGCATGGAAATAGGTTGATCAACGTCATGCAAGCAATCAATGTCAAGAATGTCCACTAGTGGGACAAGAGCATCACCTTCACCTATGTTACCTTGTTCATTCCACTCAAGTGGTGTAGGTGAGGTGGCAAAGACCAAATAGTGGTCATCTTCATCTTGATGGAACCATGTGGGGGGTGCATCATATTCCACCATGGCCATCGTCTTGTCCAAAGGAAGGACGTAGTCGTCGCGAATCAGCGCGTCATCATATATGGGACCTAGCACCAAATGAGAAGACACAATAGAGGTAGAGGTTAAGTCGTTAGAAATCGAAGTGGCCTCACTCTCTCTATGTGGTGGTTCACTCACTCCCTCAAGGTAGGTGCACTCAAAGTCACATATGGTGGAGCCACTCATCTCACTCAAGTGGTGGGGGTTGTGGCTCTCCTCACATGGGAATTGGGGCAACTCATCACATATGGGGCTAGTGGTGAAGTCACTCTCACTCTCAATATGGTGGCACAAGTCACTCAAGTCATCATACGTCGCCGTGGTCGAAGGGAAAATCCCATGCTCAACCATCTTGTCACCATCGCCATGGATGAAGGCCGAAGATGGCACATCATCACTCTCGCCTCCTAAGATGGAAGCATCACCCTTGCTCGTCACCATCTCGCTTGCCTCCAAAGCTTGGTCCTTGAAGGTCTCCGTAGTCGTACTCGTCGCCGCACCATCTTGAAAAAGAGTCGTGGAGGACTCGGCATCATCAATGCCACAAAGAGTGATGGCGGTGAAGTCAAACTTGGGAGCATCGTCTTGGAGCTCATCGGGCTTGGACATCTTGGTGGTACTAGCCTCATGCTCGTCGTCTTTGAGTTTGGTCTTCGAGAAGTGTGCTTGGGGTGGAGAAGCCTTGGCCTTCATAAGTTCTTGTTCCGCCTTGAGAGCACCAATGTAGTTGTCGTCGAGGGACTTGTAGTTCTCGAGGAAGATAGTCCTAGAGATGTCGTTGTTCAATCCCATCATGAAGTGGAACTTCATTGACATGGGGTCGTCCACGCCGGGTCGTCGCAAGGCTTTCTTCATCTCCTTGAAGTACTCGTCGATGGACTTGGATCCTTGGATGGTGTTCTCCAATTGGCGTATAAGTTGTTCCATGTAGGTTGGAGGCACGAACTCTCGCCGCAAAGCTTTCTTCGTCTTGGGCCAACTCATGTCGTAGCTCTCCGAAGGTGTGTGAAACCACCATGTCGAGGCATAGTCGTGGATGTTTCTTGTGACACACTTCACTTGATCTTCGGGAGGAACTTGATGTAGCTTGAGGTAGTCGTCCATCAAATGCTCCCACTCGAGATACTCCTCGGGTTCTAGAGTCCCATAGAAAGGAATCACGTGGTCGGTGTCGAGATCGTAGCAGCTCATGGAGGTCGCGGACTTGAGCTTGGGGAGCTTCTCTTGAGCGTAGTCTTGAGGTGCTTGTTGGCAAAGATGCTGTATGTCCGTAGGCGAAGATGCCTTGAAGTCACTTGGCGAAGATGCCAAGGGAGATGGTGAAGTCGTTGAGAGGTTGTTGGTGTTGAGCTCTTAACCTTCACGTTCTTGTTGGTGATGGTGTCGATGCCGATGTGATCTTGCCAGAGATGGTAGCTCAGAAGCATGTGCTCTTGAGCGTCTTCTCGAAGATGAGGAAGATCACTTGTAGGACTTGACGAGTGCTTTGATCTCCTCCATTTGAGCGTTCATCTTGGCGTCATTGGAGTTGTTCGTGGCATCGAACTCGTCGTTGTTGTTGTAGACCGAGGGTGAAATGCCTTGCCTATCCATCACAAGACTCGAGCAAATATGAGCGGGAGAAAGAGAAGAACTTATACCAAATGTACCTTGACCGATGTTGAAGATGGATCAATGATCACTCAGTGTGTAACAAGGAAATAGCACAATTGGTACCAATTCTTGTCAGTTTCTCACACCTACACAAGTAAGGCTTATGGTGGAGCTCGTTGAGGATAGTGGCACAAAAATTTGATGCAAAATATTAGCAAGAGTCAATAATGTTGAAAGAGATTCACAAATTCGCAAGTGAAACAAGTAGACCAATAGCAATGAATGGCACACGGAAATACACACACGGATAGATAAATGGGGTCGTGTAACCAAGGAATGAGCACAAAATGTGGAGTCCACGGAAAACGCTCGTGTTGCACAACTCAAGAGAGACGCTAGCACG
The DNA here is from genome assembly GCA_032464435.1 of Aegilops umbellulata. Taxonomy (NCBI): domain Eukaryota; kingdom Viridiplantae; phylum Streptophyta; class Magnoliopsida; order Poales; family Poaceae; genus Aegilops; species Aegilops umbellulata. The sequence goes on from CP136055.1 coordinate 187,426,328, forward strand.
ATTGCTCTATAGGCGGATACGACATTTGTGCACAACCTATGATATGCAAATGGATAAATTTCTATCCCAAGTATGCTATATATGTATGGTTCCTGGTGTTTCTCTCAAGATTATCCAATATGATCGGATATGACAATCTTATATGCAATGTGGTATGATGCTATGGCACTTTCTTACAAGCTCTTTGTTCACTCTCTTTTTCTTTGCTTAAAATCTTTATTCTCTCTTTTTTTGTGTATGGCCACTTTGCGAAATGCACAAACCAAGATAGCAATAGTGTATATGCGGGAACAATCTTGTGACACAAGAGATGATATGATACCAAGATGATACCAAATATGGTATGGTATGTATGTAATGGAAGGTGTAGAACAATGATCACTAATGTGCACAAGTAACATTGCCGGCAATACTCAAATGGCTAGTCTCGATAGGCAAGTGACGCAAAATGGGCTAGGGGTTAACAATGCAATGTGCAAGGGAATATACAATGGAGGGATACCAAGATATCAAGACGATATGGAGGTTACCGTCCGAGGCGATGATGGGTGGCGGTGTTCTTGATGGAGATACCAAGATGATGGAGACTCGTCCCTAAATAGCCGAAACACCTTAGGAAACGGAAAAACCGCGAACTCAAAATCTCAAACGTCAAATGTCAAAATGGTGGTAGTGGGAATGCGGTGGTGGTTTTGCGGAAGCTCAAAGGGATTGCATAAATGTAATGATGGGTTATGGAGTACGCAATGCGGAAGTCGAGGGTAAGGTGGATGGACTATACACGGTGTCGTAGTTGGAAGCACGGTCCCTAAGTAGCCAAAACACCTTAGAAGACACAAATCACAACACAAACAAAAATTTGGTTAAGTTGGGTTGGTGGAAGTGTATGGTGGGCAAGCCTATGCGGAAGTTATGGTGGTGTTTGATGAAGAAGCAATCGTCCCTAAGTAGCCTAAACACCTTAGGAAACTCGAATCACAACTCAAACAACCACAAATGTGATGGGAAACAAAATTGGTTAGGTTGCGGAAGTCGGCGGTGGTTTTGCGGGAGTTATGGTGGAAGCCCTAGGCAAAGATGCCAAAGTTCCAAAACTTTGATGGAGTCAAATGGTGGTGTTACTATTTTTATGTGATGGGGGATGTCAATAGCTACTCAACGAGCTAAAGAACGTCAAAAACGGACTCCGGATGAATTAGTTATGCACAAAACGGTGAAACGGGAAAAGCTGAAATCCCAGGGGTCGGACATCCGGGGTCGGGGCTGGATATCCGGGACCTGATGTCCAGAAACTTGCGTGAAAATGCGCTCCAGGAGCCGGATGTCCGGGCTAATGGCCAGATTTCCGGGGTGGCCGGATGTCTGGGGGTCGGGCCGGATGTCCGGGCTCCAAATCCGAGGATGAACTCGAGGAACTCGATTTGGGGGCGGAAATTGATGATTTCGGGGGCAAAATTGCGGAGATTTCGTAGATGGAAAGTGGGGAAACTTGGGGGAATGCTAGATCCACTAGTAACAAAGCAAATCCATGGATTCCAACAAAACATCATCAAACCAACAAATCACAAAAAAATTGGGGGCTATTTTTGGTGGGGATTTTCGAATTTAGGATGAAATCAACAAAACTAGTCTAGAAAACACAACGAGGAGGCTCCGAAATCGCGATCAACCTGGCTCATGATACCAAGATGATGTAGGGTGGAACCCTAGATGGCCGATCTTTCACGAAGGAGCGGATACCTACGAAGAACGCGATGAACACGAGGGGAAACACGAGGGGAACACGAGAGAAATCACTCAACCAACAAGAATAGATCACACATGCGCTAGATCGATGAACACAAAGGTAAGATACAAGATCCAAAGTCAACAACGGACAATACAAACGGTAACCGGTTCTTCTCCGTGAGGAGGTCTTGATGGGGCCACCCAAGAGGGGGTCTTGAGTCCAAGGTGATCTTCTCCGAAGAGGGGCCGCAGTCTCTCTCGAGGAGGAGATCCGTAATGGACGAGCAAAGCTCTCTCTCAACTATGAGCTAAACCAATGCTAACCCTAGAAAGGAGAAGGGGGAGGTCTATTTATAGTCTAAGCCTCGAAGGGGTAAGTGGAAAGGGATACATGGGCCTCTGGCCCGTGGCTGCGCGCAGGCAGGCGCCGGATGTCCGGGGCTTCGCGAGGGGCCGGATGTCCGGGGCTCGGGCCGGATGTCCGGGCTGAAGTGGCCAAACTTCGGGTGCGTTCTGTCTTCGATGCCGGATTTCCGGGGGAAGGGCCGGATGTCCGGGCTTTGGCAAGGCGCCGGATGTCCGGCCGCTGATGCTGTTGGCCATCTTTTGGCGCAGCTCCTTGGCGGCTGCACAGGCGCCAGATGTCCGGCCTCTGGCCCGGATGTCCGACCGCTGTAGCTTCAGCAGCTCCGTCTTCTTCCGTCGTTGCTTCCAGGCTTCCCTCGCGGATGGTGTAGTTGTTCCTTGGCGCTCGCACTCCTCCTCATCGTCTGTAGCGTTTCGACAATACCTATGCATGCACACGAGTGGAGTGTCAAGTAGTATACCATCCTTGAAGGGGTCAAGTGAGCACGTGTAAAGGAGATGATTCACCTTTGTGTATGTGAAGTAGATGTCGCACGTGTCACTCGCTGAACGGACTCTTGACATGGTGATATCCATAGGATGCTCCGCATCATCAGGCTTCAAATATGCAATGTCAAAAGTGGGACTAACCCCAAAATATGCAGGCGGCTCAAGTTTGTAGGAATTATCACATTTTCAGGCTATTCTTCAAAACAACCCTAAGCATAGTAGACAAAGTTCTATTGACTACTTTAGTTTGTCCATCGGTTTAGAGGTGACATGTAGTACTAAAAAGCAATTTCGTCCCCAACTTAGCGCATAAGCATCTCCAAAAGTGGCTAAGAAATTTAATATCACGATCTGAAACATAAGTATTTGGCACACCATGCAAGCAAATTATTTCATGAAAGAACAAATCAGCAACATTAGCATCATCATCGCTTTTATGACACGATATGAAGTGTGCCGTTTTTGAAAATCTATCCATGAAAACTAATATGCTATCCCTCCCCTTCTTTGTTCGAGGTAAACCTAGAACGAAGCCCATAGATATGCCCTCCAGCAGAACACTGGGTACAGGCAAAGGCATATATAAACCATGAGGATTGAGTTGTGACTTATAGCTTTTTGACATGTAGTGCAAAGAGCAACAAAACGCTCAACATGCCATCTTACTTCTTCATGCCAAAGTGTCCCATTAATCATCCTCCATGCGCCTCCTGCAATAACAAAAGATGAATGGAGCTAGCTGGAATGCATAGATTGTTACCACGGAACACAAATCCATCATTAGTGATGAACTTGTTCCATGTTCTTCCTTCTTTACAATTCTCAATCACATCATGACCCAGTCCCGAGAGGGGCCCCTAATCTCTGTGCTTTCTATGTCAGTCCCTGGATCAATAGCTGACATGCACATTCAATGATGAAATACCAAGAATACATCACATCTCATAGTATTACATCATAGATCCAATGCTTTACAATACACACGTGCTTAGCTCATGGGCTAGCTTAGTATACAATCATGCAGTAAAGTTAATATTCTGGTCTTGTGGCATCCATCCACCAAATAGGCAGGAGTTGAGTATAGCATCGTAACCCTACTTCTTACCTTTCCTTCGATACAATAAACCTGCAACATGATACATTGCAACCACAAAGGTCAATACATTGAATGTATTGGCTAGTCCACAATTCAATGGAATCATGTTCACCTACATGCACTTTCGCTGGTGGGGCTCAAGGCTCTTTGAAGAAAACAGTTTTGCCCTATTTATTCTTAGTAGTGGTCTACTCTAATAGCTGGACATACCATATCACACATTAGTCTTAGACAAATCATATCACACAATCGTCCATAAATGCAAGTGACCACGTGGGCTTCCACATCACACAGTTGCCCTAAGCACTTCAAGATAATCCTCCTGGTATCATGCCAGGTATTTGGGTTGGTCCATACTTCTCTTTGGTTCAACCCAACACATTTTATTAGAAGAGATGATACAATCAAGCTGACAAATCACCTATGAGTTGTTCAAAATTGTTCATTATCGGGGACACGGCTAATCGTGATTGGTTTGATACACCCTGTAGAGATTTGTGTACTTTACGCATGATTCCCTTCCACACTTTCCTGCTACTAAACTTCACTTCTGAAGTAGCTAGGTAGATCAAGACGAGACTTTTGGGAGTTAGTAGCCTCTCTGAATGGCATACCCAGTCCAACCTATACACGTATATCTATTGATCATGCATAGGAGGGTTCCCACAACTTACTTGACAAAGCCCATATTGTCTCATGGTTACACATGGAAACTACTCAACTTTAAACTCATATTATCCCTTTGATACCTGGGTGACATTACCCACCAATGACTACACTCTGATGACCCAATCAAAGCCAGTCCACCCAGACTGGTTCACTAATTTAGTTATAGTGAAGTAGTCAAACATGAGTTTTTTTATTGAAGAGTAATTGGTGTTTCCCAATCCACGTCATAATAGCTAAGCAACTATTTGATGGTTACAAGTTAGGGTAAGTTTGGGCCTAAGTTGTCAACTACTAAGTTGTACAGAATTCAGCATCCTGAACTGACACACCTATCATGGCAAAACTACAATGCATGAAAATACTGGGTAGCATGGTCAACGTGGAACTTGCCTGGTATTGATGATTTTTCAAGCTCACAATCTTGATCATGTTACTCTTCGCTCTTTGTACAATCTAACATAAGTAAAGAGTAATCATAAAAAACTGTGGGTGGACTGATGCTAGGGTGTTGTTCCTACTTGAATAAGCAACCCTCTTATGATTACCCCCTCTCGCAAGCATCGACAACTATGAAAGAAGAATTAAGATAAATCTAACCATGGCATATGAAACATATGGATCCGAATCAGCCCCTTACGGAACAACTCATAAACTAGGGTTTAAGCTTCTGTCACTCTCGCAACCCCTCATCTACTTATTACTCCCCAATGCCTTCCCTTATGCCCAAGTATGGTGAAGTGTCATGTGGTCGATGTTCACATGACACCACTAAAGGAGGAACAAGATACATATCATCAAAATATCGAACAAATACCAACTTCACATGATTACTTATAACAAGACTTCTCCCATGTCCTCAAGAACAAAAGTAACTACTAACAAATCATATTCATGTTTAAGATCAGAGGTGTATTGAATATGCTTGAGTATCTTAACACTTAATCTTCCACAAATAAACCAACTAGCATCAACTACAAGATGTAATCAACACTATTAGCAAACCACAGGTAGCAACCTAAGGTTTTGGGACAAAGATTGAATACACGAGATGAATTAGCACTGGTACGCCTTGGTGCTATACAAATGGTTTTTAACGCGAAGGCATTTGGAACCGTCGCCTAGTGAGTGACGGTGATAGGGGGTCCTTCCCACACGACCCAGAAACCGTCAGGGATAGGGACCCTACAGTACTCCTACTCGTTTGTGCTCGCATTGCCATCGCAGTCGGTATTCTGTGGTGCTACGTTTACGATGTGCGACCCATCACCAATGGACTATTATAGAACGTGTATGATAAGCATACAATCACACACATTCGCTTTTGCCAAACCGTACGCGATAACTAGTTAAGAAGATTAGCTAATCGTCGTATGAGTGTCGGACAGGATTACGAAACGTCGGACCGTTGTAACATCGTCATACACAACAACTACCGCACACGCTATTCTGTGGTGCAACGTTTATGATGCATACTTCATTAGAAACAGTTCATGGATGCTAATCGTGTACAATAAGGCAACTAACACAAACGTTTAGTTAGCCCGCACCATTTGTGATATTGTCTAACATCGCACACGCTTCGCAAACGGCAACTGTGTGCATGCTTGCACACGTTTCCTCTCTGTGAACCGTCTCAGATTATGGTGTATATCGCAAACATTTGTGTTTTACCAACCGTGTGTGCCGTAACGACCTGGAGAGCGTAATTTCACCGTAATTTAATTGCTGCTATTTCAAATTGTACCGAATTTGTGTTTGAATGTATGCTACAGCTTTATTCATATCCATCAGGTTCAGACAACCAATGCATTATTCGATTCATAGGTACATATGTTCAAGAATTACATAAGAAGCAAATAAAGAATGATGAAGCACAGTTTTATACTTGTACTATTAAAGACGGTAAAGAAAGATGCGATTTTGGTTGCTGAACAAGGTGAAGCGGAATGCCCATATTGTGCTCTCCTCCATGCAGAAGGCACGCACGACTCTAGTCCAACCCCTTGTGATGGCCGACCGCCCATCCTTTATGGTCTTCATGAAAATATCTAGATAATCATCATGTTCTAGTAGAAATATTTTAACCTTTGCATGCCCACCAATCATGTAGTTTGAGAGGTAATCTTGAGTAAAATGCTTTGGCAACCACTGCAAAGGAAAAAGATCCAGACATTGTCATCTAACACAACTCATTATGGGAAGTAAAAAGAAGGCTGCAGAGTTCTTACTTACCATCATGCAGTTCGCTGTTGTCTTGGATAAAGTTTAAACAAATAGTTTAATTGCCTTCTTTGGACCCATTTTACTAACAATCTTTATCAGCTTCCTCACTTGATGCTGGTTCATCGATATCTCATTGCCCCATACGCAGAAAGGGTCAAGTGCGGATCTTTACCAATGACATATGTACCTTATAGCACCAAGTTAATATTAGAAGCTAAACAACAATGTTGCACAATGATGTAGTACAACACTCTTTTATAATATCTTATTACATCCAATATACTCACATATTAGATGAATTAACACCTTATACTATGGGCCGGAAGGAGTTTAGTGCATTCTTGCAAATTATCGGCTGATTAACTGCCGCTGTATCCATGGGTTACCATTAGTTTGAGCTAGTTCCAGCTCAAATAGCTCTAAAGTATATCTAAACATGAGGGCTAGTTTGAGCTAGTTGCATCTATAACCCACCCAAAATACTATCCAACCCAAGAGGTGCTAATTGGAGCTAGTTCTCCTAGTGCATTTATTGTCAATCTAACCCTGCCATCCAAACAACTCTTTGGATGGAGTTAGTTCAGGGTTAGTCATGAGCTAGAAACTAACTCTAACCTCTATATAAGTTGATTATCCAAACATGGCTGTGTTGTTGTTGTTGTTGCTGCTCTTCTACGTATATCTAGACATCATCAGAAAATTAATGTGACACTCTTCCTTGTTGCTATGTAGCCTAGGATTGCATATTTAGATATTAAGTACAGTGCATGTTTCTATGTAGCCTCAGATATATTACATATGACCCTAGTTAACCTAACGATAAGTGTGTTGCAGATATATTCAGTTAAAAGTCCGATTCACCGATTAGTCACTTATCAGCCCCCCGCCTATATGGTACCAGCTACCGATATCCTCAACAGTGAGCATATATAAGCCATGGGATGAAACTAACCTCGATGGAAAACAACAGTCGTTCCAAAACTTGTCCTGTGTAGGTACATCGAGAAGCATGTTAAGCACAACAGGCTAAACATCAACCAAACTTATCCATGGCAGACAAAATAATCTCCAAAAGTTAGCTTCAGTGTGCAGGTTTAAGCACGCTAGTAAAGCAAAACAAGTGGAAAGGTGTGTTAACTGCAACAGGCCTAACATTTAACAACAAGCAAACATAGTCATTCAAACTGGTATTGTGCTGGTCTAAGTACACTGGTTATTGTTATAAAAATGGAAAGGCGTGTTAACTACAAGATGCAGCAACCAAATGTAGTCATTCATAGTGGTATTATTGAAACTGGTACTGATGAAATTGAACTGCACAGTTCATACTTGCACATATAGAACATCACGTTGTGAATAACTGGCTTAACAACAAGCAAATATATGCATTCCTATCAGTATGTTTAAAACTGGATTGATGAAATGTACTGCACAGTTAATAATTGCACATAGAGAGCATCAAATTGTGAACAACTAAAATAAACAAGGCATACTACAAACAACCAAATATAGCAATTAAAACTGGACATATTCTCACTACACTACAAAAGGGACTCGACAAAACAAATCATGGGTTCCCCCTATGAAGAGGCATGGAAAAACAAATCATGGGTTTCCTCACTTGTCACAGATGGGCTCATTCTGTGGGAAGAGCACAAACCCTGGATGCGCTCCATGTTGTCACAGATGGGCTCCTTCCCCTTGGAAGAGCACGGCTGTAGGATGCCCTCCCTGATGTCGTAGATGGGCGCTTTCCCCTTGGAAGAGCAGATGGGCTCTTTCCCCTTGGAAGAGCCAGAGAGGGTGCCCTCCTCGTGGTCGCGTCGATTAGGTCTGACTTGAAAGCTATGGATCCCAAGCCAGTGTCGTAGAATGTGTCCTTCAGAAATGACAAAAGGGGCTCGATGGCAATGTAGGATGGCAAATTGTTGACAGCGAGCCAGAGGAGATCATCATCGGGGCCATGGATGAGATCAACAGCGGTTGAACCCGAGGGGTTGGGGGTGGGCCACTTAACCTGTGACATAGCCAACCTCAGGCCGTTGCTGTTGATGACCTCGATGTCATAGCCGGCGGCCGAGACATGCCCGCATACTCTAGCCCGCTGCTTGAGTGCCTGCCGCCAGTAATGGTCGTCAGCTTCCTCGGCGACGTCGGGTGAAGATACCGTGACACACCTCTTTTGGGCCAGTCGCTCCTCGAGCTCCACGGGAAGCGTTGCCGGGCTTAGGCTGCGACGCTCTGGAGTGGGGGATGGGGATCTATGGGAAAGGGGGAGTTTGGCAGGCATCATCGAAGAAACTCAGGGTGGCCTGTGTATGGAGGTCGGTGGGTAAGCTGCACGGGCAAACCGACAGATGTTGACAATGGAGGCCTTGCGGCGGCGGCAGCGGGGACCTTTCTAGGGTTTCAAGCGAGGGAGGGTGTGTGTGTGCGCGCGCACGACCGAGGAGGTTTTGGTGTGTGTGTGGAGGGGGGAGTGTTTGAGGAAATGACGCGGGTACTGAAAATTTTACTACGCAGGAGTCAAACGCGGGAATGAAATGCTGGGGCTATTGAAATTTTTGATGATGGTGCATCGCACACGGTCCGGAGATAACAACTGTGTGTTATGAAACAGAAAAACCCTCGAGCCGGGAAGATATTTTTGAGGGATGCAAGTGGGATAGGGAACAAGAAACAATATATACGGTCGAAACACAATAACCATGTGTTATCAAACAGAAAAAAGCTGCAGGTGGGTAAATATTTTTGAGAGGGGAAGCCTCATGGAGCCCAATGCACACGGTTAGTTTGAGTGAACCGTGTTTGTTGCGTCATCTGACTTGTCTAATGTTTATAAATTTGGCAAAAAATGACGAAGGAGAGGGTCAGAACATGAACACACTTGCATGTGGACCAAATTTATGTATGAAAAGGGTGGTTTGATTTTCAAATACCAAATGCAACTTCGATGTGGCACCTATCTCACAAAGCACACGGTATTGCTTGCCCCCACCCCCCTTGTGTTGTCACGAAGGGGATCCTAAGCTATGAATGCATGCCCCCTCCCCCCAACCGAGGTTCACCTATCAAAGTGTGAAGTAGCTAGCAGCCCCCCTCCCTCATGTCGGCACAAAGGGAATCCTAAGCTATGAATGCATGCCCCCCAACCGAGGTTCACCTAGTAAAGTGCGAAGTAGCTAGCAGCCCCCCTCCCTCGTGTCGGCACGAAGGGAATCCTAAGCTATGAATGCATGCCCCCCAACCGAGGTTCACCTAGCAAAGTGCGAAGTAGCTAGCAGCCCCCCTCGTGTCGGCACGAAGGGAATCCTAAGCTATGAATGCATGCCCCCAACCGAGGTTCACCTAGCAAAGTGCGAAGTAGCTAGCAGCCCCCCTCGTGTCGCCACGAAGGGAATCCTAAGCTATGAATGCATACCCCCAACCGAGGTTCACCTAGCAAAGTGCGAAGTACGTAGCAGCCCCCCACACTTTCAGTCGGTGGGCCAGAGAGGCATATCTCACCAAGATGGATCATAAAACGGACCAAGAATAATCCACCTTGGTCGTACAACCTCTCTCTTTTTGTTGGTCAAAGTGATGGCCGTCCATGCGACCTCAGAGATGGGCTAGCTCGCCAATAATCATGCAAGTAGCTAGTCTCCGAAGACAACCACTTCATGCGTGTGGCCCAAACATATGTATGGAGAAGTGTGTTTTTGAGTAACAATGGAACAACTTTGATGTGGCACCGTGATTTCGAACTAGAAATCCCCACGCTGAGTGAGGGTTAGGTTGACGATGCATATATATGTTACACCACACTTCAAGCCATCGACGGGGATTCATGCATGCATGTGTGCATAGTATATGCACTCAAACTTAATTAGGTCTAAATCTCACCATGACCTATACTACGATAACATGAACCAAATGAAGGATCCGCCATGGTAACCTATCTTGTTGTCCGTCAAGGTGATCATGGATGTCCACACGGGCCCACGAATATATAGGCTTGTCGCCGATAACCACGCGAGGGAGTGCACTGTTCAAAGGCAACCACTACATGCATATGTATGGAGGTGATGCGTGCATGCATGTTTGAATACCATTTCACAACATTAATGTGGCGCGTGCATCAAAAATCATACAGTAGCTCCCCACATAGAGCGAGATTGGTTCATGACGTGTCGTTGTACTAGCCACTTCAACTCGATGGGAGGGATTTATGCGTACACATGCATGTAAGTGTGCTCAAACTGTATCATGCATGTCATCCCAGAGCATGACCTATATATATATACCGTATTACAAGTAAAAAAATAATCCCCTCCTAAGTCAAATTAACCTCTCTTGTTGTCAGGCAAAAAGTAGTGATGGACCAAGCGGGCCCACAGAGGGAAAGCATCGATATCGCTGATAACCGCTTAAGTGGGTGCGAGAGGACAACCACCACCGCTTTGCATGTGGGCCAAACATATATATGTTGAATACCCAAAATGCACAACTTTGATGTGCCACATGCCTCAAAAACCGTAAACCATGCACCCACACAAAGCGAGGTTCATGAAGCGTACTACATATGATGGTCCCCTTCCCCCCTCTTCACCGCATACTATATGCTCCTGCCGTAATATGTACAACCCAAAAGAATCCTCATCGATGGTGAAATTAATTAACCTCTCTCGATGTAGGTCAAAGTGATGCATGCATGCATCGACGATGGCCTCGTGGGCCCACAGATGGAAGCGTCACATGTGAGTATCCTAGCTAGGATAACCACCGCGTGCATGCATGTGGCCCAAAGAGGCGTTGTGTGATGTTTGAATAGCCAATTTCACAATTTTGATGTGGCACGTGCCTCGGAAACCGAAAAGTCCCGACACTGAGTGAGGTGTACTTGTTCACGGACGCGTACATATAGTATATATGTTAGTCCCCTCCCACCTCTTCGACACGCACTATATACCACCATAACACAAACAAAAAAGATTCTACCTTGCTGGTCAAATTAACCTCACTGCCGGCTATTCATCAAAGTGATTGATGACGACCTCGCGGGCTCACAGAAAGTGTCAAACGTGAGTATCAAGTGTCGTGTAGGACAACCATCGACTGCATGTGGACAAAACATCTATGTTTGAAAGGGTTGTGTAATGTTTTAAATAACGAATTCACGACTCTGATGTGGCATGGGCCTGCCTAACAAAACGGCCAACCCACACGGTGGCTCACAACTCGTAGTGTACAGCGAGCCACCCGCCACCCCCAGACGCACACACCCACTCACACACACACACACCGCGAATCCACCGCAACTATGATGCATGTTAAATTAATTATCCTGCGGTGAACTTATGTTACCAAAGGAGGGACGTTTTAATTTCGAAAAAATCACAAAGACCATTAAGACATTTTAGTACATTAATTGATTGATTTTCTACGGGTATAATGTGCAAAAATCAAATTTGAGCTACATGCACACATGACAGTGCACCTAAATGGATTGCAAAAACAGATGTGTCTCACTGGGTGCATATTTACTCCCCGTGCAACAAATTTCAAACATTGAGAATCTTAATTTTTAAATTCTAGTACATCCAAAACTTATTTGAAGTTCATGAAACTTATCGTCTTGTCATATGGAAACCAATACAAAGTGGCATTGTACTTTTTTTGTCAAATTCGAGACCAGTTTTGATGTAATCTTTATCTAATTACAAACGGGATATTATTAATAATTGGGAACCAATATCCCAAACGAATTATTTATTCGAACCATGACCGTTAGACCAACAATGGATACGTGCCATGCTTTGGTTAAGCAATAAAGCGACATCATTAATCATCCAAATAGAAAAACAATATACGTGCCGCCGCGCGACCCGTGTGCCGTGTGAGCAGGCGTGAGTTGATGGGACGCATGCGAGCAGTCCGCCATGCAGGCAGATTGGGAGGCATGCGTGCAGGTGTGTGAATTGACGGAGGCGTGCTCGCTGCACAGTGTCATCGGGAGGCAGCGAGTAGCTGTGTGAAACTTTGGTAGGCATGTCAGCAGTCCGGTGCGCAGGCTCACCGGGAGGCGAGCCATCGGTTTGACCACCGCCTGCCTCTCTCCCACAACTCCCACTACTCCATAACATATTAATGGTGCGCCCAAGTGGCCACACCCCCCATCCTCACCACACACACAATCCTCTCTCTCCGCTTGCATCCTTGACGCCGCTCTCAGTCCTCAAAGCTGTCAGTGTATGAGGATACTGCCGAAGCGCCCCATCGGAGGGAGTGGAAACGCTGGGGCTGCTAAAGCACTGGAGCACGGTGTGGAGATGGAGATAGAGGTTGCCGTCACCGCCGGTGAGTTATTGCTGCACCCTGACGCCGTCGACGACGTCGAGCTTCCACAGCCGGAGGCGGAGTTCCACACCGACTCTAGTGACGACCCCGACGACGACTCCAACGATCACTCCGGCGACGACTGCGATGACGACGGACAGCTGGTTAGTCATCTATACCCATTTATGTGTCAAATAGATCATAGGGTTTCTCTGGTTACTCCCGCCTCCCCTTTTTTGGAATAGAAATCCTATGGTTATGTTCTCCCAATCCATGAAATCTGAGTAAGTTTTGTTAGATCCGTGTAGTGTATTGATTGTTTGAATGGTACAAGTGATAAGTGATTAGTTGTTTCATCTTTGCAAATGATTTCTGCTAGTAATCCGACTAGGGTTAGTGTTCGTACTAATAATTCCTAGCCAGGATTTGACAATTGATTTTGAATGACCTACATATGTTTGTGCCATTATTTTCTTCAAGATTGGTCTGTACATAGATGACTCTGCTTAAAAATCGAACCATAATCTCTGGATATGTATAAATAAATAGCCATAAATTCCTAATCCTACTTCACGGCATGCAATCATTGATTTGATGCCAAATTTGTTTTAATATTTGTATTGGTGCGGTCTGACGATGTGGACATCGAGGATGAAGATGGCTAGAGGAGGTACAAGAGGCAAATCCTGAGGGAGCTTTATGCAGGAATGCATAACAGGCGTATTAGGACCTGGAACAACGACTATCGATGCCCATTTTGCAACCAAAAGCTTCATGACGCGTATCTAAGTGTTCTGGCGCATGCAAGAGGACGGGCTGTCGGCTCCTTCAAGCAGAAGTATTCTCGCAAGGTGGCGCACGACGCGTACGCCGAGTACATAGAGAAGCTTCATGGTTGTGTCGGCATGTGAGATGAGATGTGGGATCGAACTATGTACGCTTGAGTATGCTTAATGACGGTTGAACTATGTACTTATGGTTGAACTATGTTTGTGTACGTGTATGCTTATTATCTATGTCTGAGTATGTTTAATCTATGTTTACTTATGTCTAACCATGGGATATGGATGCAATCAGTTTGGTTGATGGAATCTACCTCCGTCTTGGTTTATTGGTCCCCTTTGTAATTTGTGTTAAATTTGGACCAAAGGTTTAACTGACAAAATGTTAGTGCAGGTCAGCAAAAACTATATCATTGGATGGGTATTTAAGCATAGTGTTCAGTGATATAATTTTTGGTGACATGCATAAACATTTCTTAGTTAAGTATTTGGTCAAAATTTGGTAAAAAACACAAAGGGGACCAATAAACTAGGACGGAGGTAGTACGTCATTCCCAAAATTGGAACCCTGTGCAATGACTTCTATTTTTCTTGTTGCGTCAATCACACACGGTTGGCTCTAGGAAACCGCTGCCTCCAAAATTTTTTGTGGGACAAAAAACCTTCACCACCCAATTCAAAAAAGAAAAAAGAAAACCCTCACCATCCCCATGTCACAAAAACCCTCACCCCGCCCGCCACCCCCTCCGGTCCTCATTCACACCTGCACAAGCTCCTATGCGTCTATGCATGGCACCACCTATCGCGGTGGTAAACACTTAGCTCGAAGCCTACCGCTGCCGCTAGGCTGCCGGCAAAGCCCGTCGCATTTCGCCACTTCCGCTTGTCGCCGCGTATTGCCATCGACTTTCTCAATGCTGCTCGTGGTCGACCCAGCTCCGCTCGGTTGGGGAATCTGCCCTACTGAGGGTTCTTCCTCATGGACAAAAAGGTAACTAATTTAATGAGATATTATCTCATCTCTTATCCCAGTTCATCTGCCTCCTTTAATTACCCAGCCGAAATCACCGTGAATTCATTTTTATTCGAGCTGATTTGACGGTTTTCTTCCGTTCATAGAGTGTAAAGTGCACGGACACATCAGGACCTTGCGGCCTCCGCCAGACATTCCATCTCACCGTACCAGATGACTTGAGGATTCGTGCGGTATGTTCAATCTCACCCTAAATCGGCTGGCATGGCCTACTTTCCTGAACATACACTACCGCAGGATGCTGCTAACGCGACACTACAATCAGAGACCCTTTGACGAAACTGTGTTTGTTGCATTAATCACAAACGGGGATGTAAAAACCCATCAAAAAAGGTGCAAAACATTTGCGATGGCGGAGCCATCAAACACAATTCAGATTTTAGTTGCGTGTGCGATTCAGGGCACGCGGTTAACCCATTCGAACTGTTTGCGATGAGGCAGAACAACAGAAACGGGCAACCATATCAATGTGTGTGTGATATACGGCATACAGTTCGCTCCGATGAACCGTTTGCTATTAGGGAGTGCAACATAAACGGTTAGCCAGATCAAGGTGTGTGTGATATAGGCCATACGGCTCACTCGGACAAACTGTTTTCGATTAGCGAACGCAACAGAAACGGTTCAACTTAACAAGACGTGTGTGATACGTGGCAAACAGCCAACTCGGATGAACTGTTTGTGATGAGAAATTACAACACAGACGGTTAATCCAGTTAGTTCGTGTGCGATTCTGTGTGTACAAAAAACTATGAAAAATGCAAACTAGTTGCTTGCGGTGGCTAGGAGTATCGCACACGATGCGTCTGCGAGTGCTCGTGTGTGATGATTAGTAAGTTCCACATACATTTCCTTATGTTAACACTTGTGCGATAAATAACACGTGGCACCGGATACGGTATTTGGGTTGTGTGTGTGCTCCACTTAGTCTTCCCGCACTCCAGCGAATGCTTCCCGTGGTCTACATGGGTGAATTGCAAAATCCACGCCTATTCCCTCACCGATTTCCCACCACCAGCTAACGTCTTGCTGCATATAACCCAGACGGCAACGCACCACACAACACTCTGCGAAGATCTAGTCCTCACCCATCTACCATTAGTTATTCCAAGCATGCCAATAAACGACCAAAGCTTTGACGTCGACGCCTACCCGCGTTACATCTTTGGCGAGGAGAACGAGCTGGAGCAGGTCGGGGAGCAAGAACTTCATCGGCCAGTGCAGGCACCATGGCCCCATCGGTAGTGATATCAGCTGCACAGTCCTTGGGAGCACAATCGAAATATTGCAGAGGAGGTGTGATGAGCAGTTTGCCATCGACTGGGTAAAAAATCCAGAGCTGCTCGGCGACATGATCGACGGCCCACCCGAGGAGCAGCCGTCACCACTGCTCATCGAGAGCCTGATGCCCCGCAAGGAATGGGCAGAGGACCTCTACGATTTAGTCAAGACAAATGCAGCCTGCGGCGTTATCATTACCCGCGGCGGCATTGTCAACCTCAATCCCGATGATGTGGTGGCCAGGCTCGAGCGCATCCTTGGCGGAGTTGACGTCATCGACGAAGTAGAACATCACCAACGTGATATCTTGAGGATGCAGGTGATCGACAGAATTTGCTACCAGGCCAGAGACATGGAAATGGAGCGGTTCCGCGGAGTTGTCATGCGTGCGATTGCACGCTGTCAAGCTCTCCTTGAAGAGGCCCAGCAGCCCCAAGAGCTTCCCAGCGCCAGCAGCTCCATAGGCGGAGGCGGGTTGGGACACTTGGAGTGAACGACCGCAAGGGTGCTATGCTAATCATGGAGTCCGAGAAGTAGGCGAAGACGTTGACTACGTTGCCATGCCGAAGGCTTCTTGTCAGTGGGCTAGCGTATTACTGTATCTCGGGAAAGCTGGCTATGACATCAAGCTCGTCCACACCGACGGCTTCACGCGGGCCATGTCACAGGTTAAGTGGTCCATCTCCAACCCCTCTGGTTCAACCGTCGTCGATCTCTTCGACGGCCCTGCCGCTGATCTCCTCCGCCAAGCGGTCAAGGATTTGCGAGCTTTATACGCCATCGAGCCCATTTTTTCATTTCTGAAGGACATGTTCTACGGCGGCGGCTTGGGATCCTCAATTGCCAAGTCAGATCTCATCGACCATGACCACGACCACGAGGAGGGCACCCACGAAGGTTCTTCCAAGGCGAAACAACCCATCTGTGACATCAGAGAGCGCACCATGGGTCTGTGCTCTTCCAACTGAAAGGATCCCGTCCATGAAATGTGAGGCAACATTCTATCAGCAAATCTTACCTTTCTAGCTTGCCAACCCGTACCCTTTGTGTTAGTATCATTTGCCGTGCGGTGCTTTAAATGTGCCGTGTTTAATTATTTCAGTTATAAAAAAATGTATTGAACAATAGGTCTATGTGATGTTTAAGTATGAATTGTCCACTTCAGTTTCACGAATGGCTATATTTGGTTGTTTATAGTGAGTATATGCCTTGTATATCTGTATTTGGTTGTTAAGTTGGTTGGAATGAGCATTTTTCCAGTTATAGAGCAGATGCCTTGTTTATCTGTATTTGGTTCTTAGTTTGGTTGCAGTGAGCATTTGTCCAGTTATCAAGCAGATGCCTTGTTTATCTGTATTTGGTTATTAGGATGCTTTTTTTAGCATTTGTCCAGTTATCAAGCAGATGCCTTGTTTATCTATATTTGGTTGTTAGTTTGCTTTTTTTAGCATTCGTCCAGTTATCAAGCAGATGCCTTGTTTATCTTTATCTGCTTGTTAGGTTGGTTGTAGTGAGCATTTGTCCAGTTTTCAAGCATATGCCCTGTTTATCTGTATTTGCTTGTTAGGTTGGTTGCAGTGAGACTCTGTCCAGTTTTCAATGGCTATAGTTGGTTGTTATACTGGTCATTTATGCCTTGTTTATTTTAGTCATTCACAACATGTTGTTCATTATGTGCAAGTCAAAACTGTGCCGCTCGACTACATCAATACCAGTTTGAACGGCTATATTTGGTTCCAGTTATTCCTGGTGTAGTTAACACATGCCCTTTATTTCAGTTTTACACATTTATCCAGTGTGATGTTTAAGCATTACCTACGTTCTATTCACTTTCAACAATACCAGTTTGAATTGCAATATTTGATGGCTGTTAAGCCTGTTGTCGGTAACATTGCCTTCCATTTTATATCTGCTTTAACAGCATGCTGAAACCAACACATTCAAGCTACGATTTGGAGATGTTGTTGTTTACCTTTGCTATATTTGTTTGATGTTAAGGTTGTTGTACTTATCATGCCTTTCCAATACTTATGCAGGACAACAATGGGAGTGGCCACCATTTTCCGCCGAGGTTAGCTTCATTCCTCGTCTTGTACTCCCCCCGTCGTTCCATAATGTAGTGCATATAGATCCAGGCCTGGACACTAGTTAGCTTCTAATATTGACTTGTTGCTTGTAGGTACATATGCCCTTGGCAATGATCCATGCATCGACCCTTTTTGCGTATGAGGCAATGAGATATTGATGAACAAGCATCAAGTGAGGAAACTGATAAGGATTATTCAAAAAGATATGAATGGTGGCAAGAAAATTATTTGTTTATGCTCTATCCAACACAATAGTGAGCTGTAGGATGGTAACTACAAACTCTGCAGCCTTCTCTTTTTACTGCCCGTAATGAGTTGTCAGACAACAATGTCTGAATCTTTTTCGTTCCCAGTGGTTCCCGAAGCAGTTCACTCAAGATTACCTCGCAAAGTACATGATTGGTGGACACGCAATGAAGGTTAAAGTATTTCATCCAGACTACAATGAGCATCGAGAAGTCCTAATGAAGATAGTGAAGGATGGACGGGCAACCATCACAAAGGGGTTGGCCTAGAGTCGTGCGCGCATTATGCATGGAGGAGGGCACAATATGGGCATTCCGCTTCACCTTCTCCAGCAACCAGTATGTCTTTCGCCTCTCTCTTTACAGTCTTTAGTACAACCGTGGTTCATCATTCTTTACTTGGTGCTTCTGTAGTTCTTTAGTATATGTACCTGTGCATCGAATTATGCATTCGTGGTTGAACCTATATTTATAATAAACATGGTTGGATATGAAATAAGTGATTGCCTACTTTCAAATTCAAAACATGTGATTTTTAAATTAGGGATTACACTACACACGGTTTGCGAAAGCGAAACGCCTGTGATATACATGGAGATCAGAAACGTCTCTAGGATCCACTATGTGTGCGATCAATCTCCACTTCACACATGACTTTCTCTTGAAAACTGTTTGCGTTAGGCCACCTTGCTCAAAAGTTTACCACACAAAAAATGTGTGTGATGGACACCCTTTGCCACATAGTTTCTTGTACGCACAGTGTGTGATGCATTCAATAACGTAAACAATAAAATTATTAATATCATGTGCAATGGCAACGCTATCACATACGGTTTAACGGGAAAAATTGTGTGTGATGTACCTGTGAACAGAAATGTTTTCCTTGGAGCGACTGTGTGGGATGTACATACGAATGGAAACGTTTAGCGGGGACTAACTGTGTGGGATGTACTTGTGACCGGAAATATTTTCTCCTGTATAATTGTATTTTTTAGCTGTACTATACGTATTTCCGTATTTGAGCGCTCGCCGGTCGCACACGACCTCATTTTGCCGAGCGTGTGTGCCAGGAGGGCATATCCCCGACGATTTCTGGGTTGTGTGGGAAGGACCCCCATATCGCCCACACTCACTTGGCGACGGTTCCAAATGCCGTCGCGGAAAGGGGTTAAAAACCGTTTGTATAGCACCGACGCGCACCAGTGATATTCTAAATATTACTACATTTGGATAAATGGTGCCACATGCACCATATACGTCAAAGGGGATTTTCCCCTCTTCTTTCTATATTAGGCAAATTAATGATGTATTGTTCTTTCGATTACTCTCATATTTCCATGACATCATGTTTACCCTATCTGTTTAATTACAAATTGTTGTCCTTCGATTTCCACTATCGTACAATTCTTTCAATTTGGGCCCATATTTGCATGTTACCATATTTTCTTTAACAATCCTACCATTTTCTGCAGCATGTCCCTTGCTATGCAACAGAATCTGTAGTGCACAATCTCTCCCTTTACATAAATCAAGACTGCAGGGATGTCATACTGCGTACAAACCATGGATTTACAATTGTTGCTACTGTAAGACTTGATGAACGTGGTGACTCCTATTTTGGAGCTGGATTTTGGAAAGAAATTTCTAAGTTTTATGAACTGAAACCTGGCACTATCATTGCACTGCACATAAAAGGGCCTGGTCATGAGATATATGGTAACTTCCCTGACAATATCATCCGTCTAGACTTTGTTCGAAGTAAGTTTTCTTTTCAACTATCTGCATGTTGACTTACCCAGCAATATCAAATGAATTGTGTAGTATTTAAGCAACCAACTGTTATTCCCTTTTCTTACTATATTCCTACCTAATAACTTCTAGTTACCAATACACTTTTCTATTGCCCTGTTTTAACTAAATAGTCCCTGTACGCCCATTTCTATCAAAAAGCGCCGCTGACAAGGAGACTCCGGAGGTGAAGAATGGGGCTGCCAACAAGCGAGCGCGGGGCGAGCTAGAACCGCAAGCGACTCCAGCAGGCCTAGACTTCATCAGCAGCCTCCCCGATGATATGTTGATAGTCATCATCTCCCTCCTCCCAATCAAATATGGGGCACGGACAACCGTCCTTTCCTGACGGTGGTGCCCCCTATGGAACTCCAGCTCTCTCAGCCTCATCAACACCCACGAGCTCTGCCATGGCTATTGCAAAAGCTTGGATACGTTCTCCAAGATCCTCGGCAGTCACCTTGGCCCAACCAGAGGCCTTAGAATGAGCAAGTTCTATTCCAACGGCAAGGACCGATCCAAGCTTGACGACTGGTTCCGACCCCCCACCCTAGATCAGCTCGAGGAGCTCACTTTTGATGATGGGCATATGCGTTCGCTGCCAACGTCCACACTCCCCATCGCGCCCATGTTGCTCGTCGCCATGTTCAGGAACTGCCATTCCCCCCCTTAATGACGCGCCCGCTCTTATTCTACCACGACTGAAGCACCTCGAGCTCGTCGTCGTCTGCCGCTCAAACGGTGACATGGAGCGCCTGCTCCGTGGTTGTACTACACTTGAGTACCTTTGTCTTCAGGTGATCAATGGGTTGAGTACCTTCCACATCACCTCCATGACTCTCCGGACTATTTATGTGTGTTGCTGGTGCGGCAGGAAGACATCACAAGATGTGTACCACGGTATGGTCAATGAGGACACACCTGCACTTGAGACATTACTTGTATTTGATCGAGAAGGTCCAACAAGAATCAATGTCATTTCTACACCGAAATTGATAGTGGTGGGCTACCCGTCTGACAAATACTCCGAACTTGTTATTGGATCCACACCCGTTCAGGTACAACAACCGCCTTCTACCTCTCCTTCTACAAATTAACATTATTTCTAATTTTGAAGATGTTTGTTCGTCTGTCATTCAAAAAATGATTATGACAAGATTGACCCTGAAACTGCGCACAGTGAAGGTCTTGGCACTAGAATCTATCGGCCCCAACCTAGAGCAAGTTGTCAGTTTCCTGAGATGCTTTTCGTGCCTAGAGAAGCTATATATCAAGGTGATGTTCCTTTCCTGTTAAATGTTAACCATAAGGGAGTTCAATTTGTGACACCTTTTTTCAAGTTTACAATGACAATGAACTACGATTTCTGAAGGATTCTTTTGGAGGATTTCAGTACATACATGCCCCCCCATATTGGTTGATTGTTCCATATGGTTACAATCAATAAGCATTTCTCCTTTGGATTCATCTGTACTAATTTTCTTAGGGAACTTTTCATCCACTCCAACCTGTTGTGAAGAAGGCTACATTTTTCTAGAATGTAATCAAATGCCCATGTTAATCATGTCAGATCGAAGATGGCATGTTAGTGCATTTTACAAATCCTGCAAACCAAATAGGCATGTAGTAATATTCAAAACTACATGTAGGCACTAACACGTTTTCTTCTTTTGCAGATAAGTTTAGGCCCAGTAGTGGATAATGTGATACAATATAACAATCACGTCGAATGCCTAGATCTGCATCTCTCAGAAATTACTTTGAACTCCTACCGAGGGACCTTACTGGAGATTATATTCGCCAGGTTCTTTGTTCTCAGAGCAAGGGTGCTGAAGGAAATGAGGTTTTCCCTACATTTATTTCACAAAAATGAATGGTTTGTTGATAAGCGCCGGCGCCTGCGGCAGAATGGAATAGGCTCCAAAAATGCTGAATTTCATTTTGGAACTTCAGATGACAGAGTAATCGGAAGTCATCGTGTCAACGCCATACATGACTTCTTAGTGGCTGACCCATTTGCAAAAATTGTGAGGTCTCGAAACCAGACTTAGAAGTGGTAATATTAGTTTGAACCTCTCTTATATCCTTGTTCAGCGGATCAGCGCGAGTGTTTGCAATTGATGATCTGAATTTCATTTCTAATATCAGTTTGAACCTTGTAATCTTTGAATTTGAGCCATATAACTCTGGAATTTGAACCTTGTAATATTTCGAGCTTTTGTGGTACAATCGTTGAAATGGCATCATATGAGACTCATATATTGCTAGCACTATTTTGACCTTAATATGCAATGGTCTTAGATTTTATTAACCATTCTCGAATTAGTTTACCTTGTCGATCTCACAGCACACGATCTGTATAGCTAACTCGACTGCGATCTTCGACATTATTGCACACAGTTGGTTTCTTCCACCATGTGCACTGTAGAGCGCAGAATTAATTATCTCACTCGAGTGTCCATCATCACCCTTTTGTGTAACTTTGACCTCATCACCCACGGGTAAACTTATGACCGAAGTCATGCCCCACACTTTGTTTTTACAAAGCTTTTTGCCAATAAACGCCCATGATTTGTCCCTCTTCTAGCCGACGCATGGCCACACTAGCCGGTCGGGAAGCTTGCGCGGTAAACAGTGTGGTAGCACGGGAACAGGCTCACCAACGATACACTTGGCACCTCTTCGAGCCCACGCGTGCGGTGCGGTGTTGTGAAGCGTGCACTGGAATCCTTCGCTATGAACGCCGTGACAAGACATGACAATTACACGCCGACCGGCCCCCATTTATTATAGCGGCCATTTAACCCTTGTGTCTCTTCAACCTTTCAATGGCGCCCACCATTGCAAGAAGCACACCCACCACAAGAAATTCTTAGAGGGTATCCTGCGCGGCTCCAATGGCGCTCCGAGCGGTTGCCGGCGACGAGCAGCACTTCACCATGCGTGTCGTGGTGGACACCCACAGAAGGTTCATGGACCTCTCGATGGTGTAAACCAACGACCAAGTTTGGGTGGAGCAGTCTATCCACATCATGGAGCTGTTGCTTGCCGAGGAGAAGTACAAGGTGGTCGGGTTCGACCTTGAGTACACCCGCGCTCGTGCCGGGTCTCGTCCCAAGGTTGCCATCGCCCAGATGTTTGTGCGCCACTACGTCCTCGTCTACCACTACTGCCTGGCCACAAGGCCTTGCGAGCGTTTCGCCAGGTTTGTCTACATCCGCCACTACATGTTCGCTACAGTGGACATCACCAACGATGTAAAGGCGCTCGAGAATTCGGGCATCGCCTGCCAGAATCTTGCCGACATCCAGGGTTAATACAAGATCTAGGGTAACAAGGAGCATGAGAAGTACTCACTGGTTCACCTCACCGAGGCCATCATCGACCCCTACTACAGAGACATGAAGGGTTCGTGCAACAAGGACTAACGTGCCTGGCACTCGGCCTGGATGGAGAAACTCGACAAAGCTCACATCGTGTACGCGACCAAGGAGGCGTACACGAGCTACGACATGTACAGGCAGATCGTTGACATGAGGAAGTGCCTCCTTCCCCAAAACGGCAAGGGATCCAGCCGGAAGCAGAGCAATGGCGAGCGTCAATGCAACAATAAGTAGATGATTAGATCCTCGTTTCTCCTAGTTTAGTATGCATGTAACTGCTTACTTTGGTGTGTGGAAATGTTATGTGTGTAGTCACTTTTGTAATTGTATGATTAATTTGGTTATGCAATGCTGTCTTTCTAATATATATGTTGATGCTCTATAGACAGAGCATAGATGTTGTGCGGACAACAAAAATCATATCGCACACAGACTAAACAATGGAACCCGTCGGTGATGTTTTCATCAACCACTCAGAATTGTATACCAGCAATCGTTTGCTCACAACACACATGGCTTGTTAGCAGCAATCGTCTGTGTTGTTATCAGTCTTTGCACACGTTTCCGATTATAGACCTGCTTACCGCGTATCACACACATCTTGTTAAGTTGAACCGTTTCTGTTCTCTTGCCTCAACGCAAACAGTTCATCCGAGTGAACCGCATGCCGTATATCACACACACCTCTAGCTGACCGTTTATTTTGTGTTGCCTAATCACAAATAGTTCATCCGAGTGAACCGTATGCTGTATATCGCACACACCTTCATTTGGCTGCCCATTTCTTTTGTTCCTCCTCATCGCAAACAGTTAATTGAACTAAACCGTATGCCCTGCATCGCACACGCAACTAAAATTTGAATCGTGTTTGATGCATCCTCCATAGCAAATGTTTTGCACCTTTTTTGATGGTTTTTTACACCACCGTTTGCGATTATTGCATCCCACACAGTTTCGTCGAAGGGTCTCTGATCGTAGTGTCGCGTTAGCAACATCCTGTAGTAGTGTAGGGTTTGAGAGGAGATGGTCCTAGTGAAGATATTGATGAAGATTGGTCCTCCCATGATGAGAGGATCATTGGTGATGTCGATGGCTTTGATTTTGTAACATCCCAAAATTCTAAATTTTGGAATGTTGTAATAAATAGATAGATTGTTTGATTGTTGTGTGATTGATTGACTGAAAGTGAGTGAATTTGAAACTTTTGAAAGTTAAATGAGAGGGAATAAAAGGACTTTCCCAAACTTTCATCTTTGCTTTCTGATCTCCGTAAATTCAAATTCTTTTCATCACAAAACCCTGGAGACAAGATGACATGACTTCTTCCATTTATTTAAATGACAAGGGGTGTTGAAAATATTTGAATTTCATTTGAGAATATTTCTAATTCAGAAACTTCAAGCAACTCAATGATTTTCACGAGAGAAGATAATATGACTTCTTCAAAATATATGAAATATGAGTTGGGAGTTTCAAAGAAACTCAAATCTAAAATCCATTTGAAATTATTTTTCAAATTGGGTTATTTGAGTTTTATTCAAATTATTTTTCTCCAAAAATAAAATGTATAGAAATTAGGGTAACATGATTCCCTACATCAGAAAATTGGAGAGAAAAAATTGAATTAATTTTGGTATTTTTAAAATGATTTTTGTTGGATTTTATTAGACTAGTAGCACTCTTTGAATTATTTAAATTTTTGTGGATTTTATTTGGCACTATAAAAATGTCCACGTTGTAGACAATCTTTTTCTGAAAATTTTGATATATTATATGACTATATAATATATTTGTTTAATTCTGTTTTTATTTGTATGAGAAAATGTTTTAGAAAAAAAAACTATTCAGCCTTGCCGACTGGGCCGGCCCAGGATCTCGCCAGGCCGCGGCCCAACCGGCCCGTCACCGCGCCTCACTCCCATCCCCGAGCTCGGGACGAAGTCCCGAGCTAGCACGCCAGCGCCGCCGCCGTGCTCTGCCCGGCCTCCCGCCGCCGCCTCCCTTTCCCCTCCACCAAGCCCGACCCGGCCCCTCCTTCTTTAAATACCCGAGGCCCCGGCCCCGTTCCTCTCCTCTCGAGCCGTCGCCGCCACCCGCGCAAACCTCGCCGGCGTTGCGAGCTCCGACGAGATCTGCCGCCGCCGCGCGCCGTTCCGGCTCCGCAGCCGAGCGCCGACACCGCCACCGTCTTCCCCTCATCGCGTCGCACCTCCCTAACTACTCCACCGTCGCCCCGTTCCTCGCCGAGCCGCCGCCGCCGTCCTTTTCCTCGCCGCCGATGACCCGCCGTCGCCCCTCCTCACCGTCAGATCTGGATCCAACGATCCAGATCGTTCTATTTTCTTTTTACCCGAAACGTTTTGCTTTTATTTAGAGAACGTTCGCTGGTTAGGTATAGAAAACGAATGTTCGCCTTTTAGTGTTTTTTTATTTTTCTGTTATTTCGGCCAGGGAACCATCCGTGAATATTTTTTTTGCAGATCAGCCCTGGTTTTCAAACGACTATAATCTTTTGCTCGTTTGTCCAAATTCAACAAAACCAACGCCCACTTTTTCTTTACGAACCCCTCTATCCAGTAAACCAACTCAAACATGTTTTTGAAAATTTAAAATTTTAATTAGATTAGATTTAGATTCAAACTTCTTTTGAACATAACTTGAGTTTCGTAACTCCGTTTTGGTTGATTCTTTTTGCAAAGTAAAGCTCTTGACCTAAACTTTCTGATAAGGCCAAATTCACATAATTTTGGTACTGTTAGAAATTGTTTTATGTAGCAAGAGCTATTTTCTTGGTTTTGATGTTTTCCGAATCGACTTCTTCGATCTTTCCGATCTTTTGAGTGATTGCTTATGTGTGGTTACTATTGCTTACTTACGATAGATTGAACGGAGTGTGACGAGTAGAGCTATCAAGAGTTTTGAGTGCGAATCGTCTTCATCAACATTGCAGGCAAGTTCACACTTTGATCATATCCCTTTTCATACCCAGTTTTATGCATTAGTTTCAACCCTCAAACATTGCATGAGTAGGATTTGATAAAATGTGGGTATTGGGAAGTAGTTGATGAGGCAGGAACCTATTGCCCTGCATTCAACCCTTGGGAGTTACTATTACGTTATGCTTATGTTGCCATGCTATGCTCGTAGACGTGGATTGGGTTTTTGAGAGTATCCATGACAGATGTGAGATTGTTAATTAACGGTTTACTTAAGGTGGCAACTTAAACACACATCTGGGTGGATTTAGGTACCTGGTTATTCCAGGATTGCCTGTCTAGGCACCTGGGTAGACCAGGATTGCCTGTTTTTTTATGGACCGCCACCCAGGCTCAAAGGGATCATGAGATTATTCATACTAGAAACTTTCGTGTGCAGCCACAAGCTATTATGGGCTCTAGCATAGTTGATTAAGCTGTGTGAACTCTTACAATGGTAGACTAGCAGATGTAGGGGATGTAGGTGTACCGGTCTATCCATCGTAAGGTGCAAACGCTTCTGAAAGACTATATCTCGGTCATACGTTTCTCAAACACCATGTAGTGCGAGAAATCCAACGGAGGCGATCGAGGCTTGTGGGGAAAAGTGCGCAAACCTCTGCAGAGTGTACAAACTAATCATGATTACCCATGTCCCCGGTTATGGACGTCTTGAGTATCTAGTTCTTGGATTATCATGTTGATCTCGTCACGTTACTTTAATTAATTTTGTTGGGTTCTAATGATGATACTTAATTGGGATTGAGAATGCTGTCAACCATTCTCAATGTTTAACAACCACCATGATAGTTAAATAAAATTTATTCCTTTGCAGTAGGGAAAAATTGGCTTTTCGCAAAAACCTTATAACCATAGAGCTTTTCCACCAGCCATATATGCATGTAGTGATAGTCATTGTTCATCATTCTCTATGGTGTGAATTTGCCAGTACATTCAATGTACTGACCCTTTGTGGCTGCAATGTCTCATGTTGCAAGACTTCTTACGACGAGTAAGTGATACGTTAGGGTTACGATTTCTACACTCAACTTTGCCGTTGGTGTTGATGGGAATCCACAACCTTGTTACTTCTGCTATTTTGGATTGAGGTAATAGTATTTACGTTATTTTATACATGTGATTTACCTCTGTTATAAATCCTCGAGTAGTGTGTGTGTCAGCATACCGATCCAGGGATGACACTTAAGCACAGAGACTTGATCCATTCGGGTCGGGTCGCTACAAGATAGTATCAGAGCACATGTTGACTGTAGGACGTGACCCTAGAAACTGGCAAGCCCATAGGAAGGATTTTCTCTAAAACTTTCTTTTTCAAAAAGATCTTTTACCTCTCTTCTCTTCTGATCTTATTTAAATATTCCATTTTAGTGAGACTATACGCCTTTCCCTTTTGACCACTCGAAGATTTGACTGATGAGACCACTCCAAGAAGTACAAGATATCGGGCAACCACGACCACTACGGAATGAAGGAGATTTTATCATACATTATGATAATGGAAACTACAACTGTTGAAGACTCTGAAGACTAGGAGAATTGGAGGCTCCGAAGAATCCCCAGATTCTTATGACCTAGGAAGGCTGCCTTTATGGAACTTTGCAGACTATGGAAGCTGTCAATACCCGAGATCAAGGTGTATCAAAAAAAGACGGGAGCATGGAGAGTTAAAAACTCAAAGTTCAGTCAAGGAAAACCCTAAGGCAGGAGATATCAACTATGGAGAGATAGCTCATGGAAATGACAAGGGTAGAAACATGACTATCCATGATGTTATCGCCCGCTTATGCTATTGTCACCGTGCTGAGTTAAGCATGCATATGCATGGAAGGATTGGATGGTAGAAGACTGATGGAGCACCTATCAGTAAGATGATGTTTTAACCTTAGCTGGTGTAGCACCAGGATCTTGAGCAGAAGTTAAGATGAACCTACAAGAAGCAGTATTTGATAAGGAAGCATATCGTGAAGAACTCAGGACCCAGAAGCTGAAAGTAGCCAAGCTAGAGGAGCCAAACCTTGAGACATCAAGGATTCGTCAGGAACAGAAGGAAAGTAGGATCATGGTTCATGTCGAGGTTGATGAAACCGGAAGTTGGGATGCAACTCCAGAATAATAAAGGACGTCATGAGAGACTTCGCGTCAATAGAGATGATCTAGCAAAAGAACTTGAGAAGACAAGCATGGTCGGAAGAAGCCATTGGAAGCATGAACAAGACTTGAAGAGTTTGGCGACGTTGAAGATTTATTGACCATTGGAAGACCAAACCCCTGTTATATACCCATGTTAGATGCGACGATTGTGAGCTGTCATTTGTTTGATGTTTTCCGATAGCCACAATAAAAATCTGTCTTTTCAAAACTTTTGTTTGTATTGTGTGTATCCCTCTCTATCTCTCTTATCCCACCCCAAAACCCATGGACCCAATAGAGGATGAATGGAGATGAACCCATATGTTTCTGGACCAATGACTCAATTGGAGATGGGCCGATGGATTCATAACATGGAGGATCACATGGAGGATAACACTATAGCCAGAAAGGATATAACCCAACATACTCTTCAGTGCTTTGAAAGAGGTGCTGCTACCTGGTGGAGGATGTACCAAACCACCAATGGATGACAAGGAGTAACCACTTGGAAGGAATTTAAGTGGACTTTGTTAAAGTCTTGGCTTGTGTCCCAGAAATTGAGGCCTTATGGAAAGCATATGAAGAAACCTTGTGCATACAAGCTTTGTGGAGAAATAGGACACAACCATAAACAAAACAAGGACGAATACCCTCATAAGCAGAGGATTACCAAAGGAGTTAGCCGAGGATCTCAGGGAACTTCGGTTGGAGATTGTTCCCAAAGGTTTTGTTGCAGCAATGGAAGTTCAGTCTACATTGTTGGGAAAGATCTGTGAAGCTCAGAAGGATGACAAAGAGATTGCTGAGGTAAAAGAGAGGATGAGCAAAGGAAAGGCCAAAGGTTTTCGTAAGGATGAGCACGATACCTTATGGTTCGAGGACCGTGTATATGTGCCCAATAATGCAAAGATCAGGAAGTTAATACTTCAGGAGGCTCATGACTCACCATACTCGATTCACCCTGGAAACACCAAGACGTATTTGGATTTGAAGGAGCGTTTCTGGTGGACTGGTATGAAGAAGGATATTACCGAGTATGTAGCCGAATGTGATGTATGTCAGAGAGTGAAAGCAGAGCATCAGAAGCCAGCAGGATTACTACAGCCTATGCCGATACCCGAATGAAAGTGGGATAAGTTTGGCATGGATTTCATTACCGGAATTCCCAGAACCCGAACGGGACATGATTCTATCTGGGTAGTAGTTGATTCGCTTGACCAAAGTGGCCCACTTTATCCCAGTAGAAACCACCTATACAAGTGAGAAGTTAGCCAAGATATATTTGACCAGGATCGTATGTCTGCATGGAGTTCCGAGGACCATCGTATCAGATAGAGGAACACAATTTACCTCAAAATTTTGGAATTAGCTGCACTAGGCTTTGGGTACTAGGCTAGAGTTCAGTACAACCTTTCATCCGCAAACAGATGGATAGACCGAGAGAGTCAATCAGATTCTGGAGGACATGTTGAGAGCGTGTGCACTAGATTATGGAGCTAGTAGGGATGATAATCTACCTTACGTGGAGTTCTCATACAACAACAGTTACCAAGCCAGTTTGAAGATGGCCCCTTTTGAAGCTTTGTATGGGAGAAGGAGCCAGACACCGTTGATGTGGGATGAAGTTGGAGACCGTCAGTTGTTTGGACCAAATGTGATCAAGGAGTCAGAAGAGAATGTTAAGTTGATCCGAGATAGACTAAAGGTAGCTCAGTCCAGGCAGAAGAGTTATGCAGACTAAAAAACGCAAGGAGGTAGTCTATGAAATTGGAGACAGAGCATGTCTTCGTGTTTCCCCTCTACGAGGAGTTAAACGATTTGGAGTGAAGGGAAAGTTAGCCCCGAGATTTGTAGGACCATACCGAGTTTTGGAGCGTATGAGAGAAGTGGCCTACAAGTTGGAGTTACCCAAAGGACTGTCAGGAGCTCATGATGTGTTTCATGTTACACAGTTGAAGAAGTGCCATGCAGAGATGGCCAATATTCCCCTGTAAGGACGTTTGACCCTGGAAAGGATAATGATATTCCACGAAATGGAATATGGACTGCATAAGTATAAGTTTTTATCTCGGTAAGTGGGATATCCCACGAGGATGAAGAAATGAATTACTATTGGATATAAAGGAGGTATGATGTTGGAAATATGGATCAATGGAAATTCCATGATGAGTTTGAGTAATCATGTCCTAGTTTGGTGCCAATAGAAGGAAGGAAGACAGTACAATTGGATGGATTTAAGAATACTAGCAAGTTGGAAGTTGGAATAATGATCAGTTGCCCGATGATAAGTTCAAGGACTACAAGTGATGAGATGGGCCATAACCCACAGGCCCCAGGACCTGCCAAGAAGCAAACACACTCTTGCTGAAGGAAAAACCCTGGAGGAAGATATGATTTTATCGATAGACGATCTTATAGGAGTAACGCAAAACCTGAGGGTTGGGAAGGAACGATAGATGTTTGTTTGGCTTGCAGAATTCATGGATTTATCCGAACTTAGTTCGTCGACAAGAGAAATTCTACAAATGCTTTTGAGGATGACCGAGTGTTAGAATGCGAGATTCGCTAAACCGTATACAAGGTAATGATCTGGGTGAGGGATGGATTGATCACCATACCGACTTACTCTTATTATTCGCCTTGCTATATGGGATGGTAAATCTGAGTGACTTACCTATAGTGGAGTGACGACGATCTAAACCTTGTTTGAACCTTAGAATGGCATAGCAATTTTTCCCTTGTACAAGGCAGCCTTTGCCAACCGTAGGTTATAGGGTGAGGATCAACCCAGACCCATTTCCTGCAGGAGAACCATAATTGGATGACCACCATGAGATATCGATAGTTGTTTAGTATTGGCGCCAGACCTATCAGCTATGAAGACCCAGTCTCGGAATAACCTTACCAAGATAAAAGGACAAAAGAATTGAGGAAAAGGTCATGCTGTTACCGAAAGAGCCCATAGAAAGTAATTATACTGAAGATCTGAGAAGACCGGCCCTGTCAAGAATAAGGATGGAGTATATGAGTATTGATGGGACCGTAACAATGTTTTTAAGGGTGGTAGCACCCGAGACCCCGGAGACGATCGATGTATTTTGAGAAGACCCCAAACCCTAACCTATTTCTTGCTAGCCTCTCCGAATCTCGAGGACGAGATTCATTTTAAGGGTGGTAGGTTTGTAACATCCCAAAATTCTAAATTTTGGAATGTTATAATAAATAGATAGATTGTTTGATTGTTGTGTGATTGATTGACTGAAAGTGAGTGAATTTGAAACTTTTGAAAGTTAAATGAGATGGAATAAAAGGATTTTCCCAAACTTTCATCTTTGCTTTCTGATCTCCGTAAATTCAAATTCTTTTCATCACAAAACCCTGGAGACAAGATGACATGACTTCTTCCATTTATTTAAATGACAAGGGGTGTTGAAAATATTTGAATTTCATTTGAGAATATTTCCAATTCAGAAACTTCAAGCAACTCAATGATTTTCATGAGAGAAGATAATCTGACTTCTTCAAAATATATGAAATATGAGTTGGGAGTTTCAAAGAAACTCAAATCTAAAATCCATTTGAAATTATTTTTCAAATTGGGTTATTTGAGTTTTATTCAAATTATTTTTCTCCAAAAATAAAATATATAGAAATTAGGGTAACATGATTCCCTACATCAGAAAATTGGAGAGAAAAAAATTGAATTAATTTTGGTATTTTTAAAATGATTTTTGTTGGATTTTATTAGACTAGTAGCACTGTTTGAATTATTTAAATTTGTGTGGATTTTATTTGGCACTATAAAAATGTCCACGTTGTAGACAATCTTTTTCGGAAAATTTTGATATATTATATGACTATATAATATATTTGTTTAATTCTGTTTTTATTTGTATGAGAAAATGTTTTAGAAAAAAAACTGTTCAGCCTCGCAGACTGGGCCGGCGCAGCATCTCGCGAGGCCGCGGCCCAACCGGCCCGTCACCGCGCCTCGCTCCCGTCCCCGAGCTCGGGACGAAGTCCCGAGCCAGCACGCCAGCGCCGCCGCCGTGCTCCGCCCGGCTTCCCGCCGCCGCCTCCCTTTCCCCTCCTCCAAGCCTGACCCGGCCCCTCCTTCTTTAAATACCCGAGGCCCCGGCCCCGTTCCTCTCCTCCCGAGCCGTCGCCGCCACCCGCGCAAAACCTCGCCGGAGTTGCGAGCTCCGACGAGATCTGCCGCCGCCGCCGCGCGCCATTCCGGCTTCGCAGCCGAGCGCCGCCACCGCCACCGTCTTCCCCTCGTCGCACCGCACCTCCCCAACTACTTCGCCGTCGTCGCCGACGCCCAGAGCCGTCGCCCCGTTCCTCGCCGAGCCGCTGCCGCCGTCCTTTTCCTCGCCGCCGACGACCCGCCGTCACGGTAACCGCCGTCGCCCCTCCTCACCGTCAGATCTGGATCCAACGATCCAGATCGTTCTATTTTTTTACCCGAAACATTTTGCTTTTATTTAGAGAACGTTCGCTGGTTAGGTATAGAAAACGAACGTTCGCCTTTTAGTTTTTTTTCTTTTTCTGTTATTTCGGCCAGGGACCCATCCGTGAATATTTTCTTTGCAGATCAGCCCCAGGTTTCCAAACGACTATAACCTTTTGCTCGTTTGTCCAAATTCAACGAAACCAACTCCCAATTTTTTTATGAACCCCTCTATCCAGTAAACCAACTCAGACATGTTTTTGAAATTTTAAAATTTTAATTAGATCAGATTTAGATTCAAACTTCTTTTGAACATAACTTGAGTTTCGTAACTCCGTTTTGGTTGATTCTTTTTGCAAATTAAAGCTCTTGACCTAAACTTTCTGATAAGGCCAAATTCACATAATTTTGGTACTGTTAGAAATTGTTTTATGTAGCAAGAGCTATTTGCTTGGTTTTGATGTTTTCCGAATCGACTTCTTCGATCTTTCCGAACTTTTGAGTGATTGCTTATGTGTGGTTACTATTGCTTGCTTACGATAGATTGAACGGAGTGTGACGAGTAGAGCTATCAAGAGTTTTGTGCGAATCATCTTCATCAACATTGCAGGCAAGTTCACACTTTGATCATATCCCTTTTCATACCCAGTTTTATGCATTAGTTTCAACCCTCAAACATTGCATGAGTAGGATTTGATAAAATGTGGGTATTGGGAAGTAGTTGATGAGGTAGGAACCTATTGCCCTGCATTCAACCCTTGGGAGTTACTATTACGTTATGCTTATATTTCCATGCTATGCTCGTAGACGTGGATTGGGTTTTTGAGAGTATCCATGACAGATGTGAGATTGTTAATTAACCATTTACTTAAGGTGGCAACTTAAACACACATCTGGGTGGATTGAGGTACCTGGTTATTCCAGGATTGCCTGTCTAGGCACCTGGGTAGACCAGGATTGCCTGGCTTTTATGGACCGCCACCCAGACTCAAAGGGATCATGAGATTATTCATAGTAGAAACTTCCGTGTGCAGCCACAAGCTATTATGGGCTCTAGCATAGTTGATTAAGCTGTGTGAACTCTTACAGTGGTAGACTAGCGGATGTAGGGGATGTAGGTGTACCGGTCTACCCATCGTAAGGTGCAAACGCTTCTGAAAGACTATGTCTCGGTCATCCATTTCTCAAACACCATGTAGTGCGAGAAATCCAACGGAGGCGATCGAGTCTTGTGGGGAAAGTGCGCAAACCTCTGCAGAGTGTACAAACTAATCATGGTTAGCCGTGTCCCCGGTTATGGACGTCTTGAGTATCTAGTTCTTGGATTATCATGTTGATCTCATCACGTTACTTTAATTAATTTTGTTGGGTTCTAATGATGATACTTAATTGGGATTGAGAATGCTGTCAACCATTCTCAATGTTTAACAACCACCATGATAGTTAAATAAAATTTATTCCTTTGCAGTAGGGAAAAATTGGCTTTTCGCAAAAACCTTATAACCATAGAGCTTTTCCACCAGCCATATATGCATGTAGTGATAGTCATTGTTCATCATTCTCT
Source organism: Aegilops umbellulata (assembly GCA_032464435.1). Taxonomy (NCBI): domain Eukaryota; kingdom Viridiplantae; phylum Streptophyta; class Magnoliopsida; order Poales; family Poaceae; genus Aegilops; species Aegilops umbellulata. Next base: position 187,460,959 of record CP136055.1, read on the forward strand.
ATGGTGTGAATTTGCCAGTACATTCAATGTACTGACCCTTTGTGGCTGCAACGTCTCGTGTTGCAGGACTTCTTGTGACGAGTAAGTGATACGTTAGGGTTACGATTTCTACACTCAACTTTGCCGTTGGTGTTGATGGGAATCCACAACCTTGTTACTTCCGCTATTTTGGATTGTGATAATAGTATTTACGTTATTTTATACATGTGATTTACCTCTGTTATAAATCATCGAGTACTGTGTGTGTCAGCATACCGATCCAGGGATGACACTTAAGCACAGATACTTGATCCATTCGGGTCGGGTCGCTACAGATTTCCCCTTCTCGGAGGGAAGTTTCCCTAACGGAATCGCTCCACCGGAGAGCAAAAATGCTCCTACCTAGGTTCCGCCTTGACTGTCGCCGTTCTGGGAACGGGGGTCCCCAGACTTGCCTACCTGCGGCCCACGACGTGACTCTGCGAGCGGGCCTGTACGACCCATCTTCACCAACAAAATTTCAAGACCCTCGCGAGGGGCCAAGCCTCGTGAGGCGGACGACACAAGACCTCCTCGGGAGCGGCCTCACCAGGCTGGCTCACGAGGGACGGAGAGATCAAGGCAAGACAAACCTCACGAGGTTCCAGTGACGTGAGCCATGACGAACGAGACCAGGCGGGCACCAGGCGGGTGCCAGCGCGCACAGTGTCCTTGCTTCCTCTTTGGCGCTAAGGGGGCAAGCGTAGGCGAGGAGTACCGAGGCGACACACAAAGGTTTCCACATCGGTGCAATGAGACCAAGACAAGCAGGACGGCAGGACGGAGGTCACCGTGGAGCCCAAGACGGCGTCACCACCAGAGCCTTTTGCAGGCGAAGACTACTTTTGTCAGGATAAGTTGTACTAGCTGTCCCCTTTCAAATTGGCCGTTGTAGGATCCCTTCCCGCTCAATGTTTGGGAAGAGGACCGGGGCCTCTATAAATAGGACTAGCCACCACAGTAGGAGGGGATCAGATCCTCACACCCTCGAGTTCACCAAGCACAAGAACACCTCTCCTCAGGAGGCTGTTCTTCCCCTTGTACTGGTCATCCTCAGCCCAAGAGGCAATCCACCACCACACACTGGAGTAGGGTATTACACCACAACGGTGGCCCGAACCAGTATAAACCTTGTGTCCCTTGTGTTGCGAGTTCGTTGAGCTAGCCTAGGAATCGCGAAGTGTGAGAGGGCGTGATCTGTGAGGGGGATATCTTCACGCGCACCCCAGAGTTCGAACCTTAAGGGTTTTGCCGGAACCTGAGATCCGACATTTGGCGCGCTAGGTAGGGGTGTGCCAGAGGTTTCCTTCTGTTGATCTGCTCCATGCTGCCACCGTGCTTCGCCCCCATAGCATGCGCAGCGATTCCTGCCCCGGCGACCGATGCCGGCGACAGGGCCAGGGGGCTCCGAGCCGTTGCTCCCGCCATGCGGCGGGGGGAATGGCCATCCAAGTTCAAGCCGGAGATGCCGCAACGCTACGACGGCGTGGCGGGTCCGGTGGCCTTCCTGCTAGCGTACGAGGAACCCGTCCTCAAGGCCGGAGGCGACGACAAGGTCATGGACAACTGGCTTCCCATGGCCCTGACCGGTGTGCCGCGTGCCTGGCTGCTCAACCTCCCCGGATCCACAGTGGCATCTTGGGAGGAGTTGCGCGATCTCTTCGTCGCGCGCTTCGCGGCACCGGCACCCCACGCGGTCGTGGCCCTCCTCGGCGGCTCGCAAGCGCCGCCCTCAGACCGCCACATCAAGCCATTCCTTCGCCAGATCGGCGCCGCTTCCAAGCGCCCGGGGGCCCCGCCGGGCTGGGCCGTGCCCGAGGCCGGCCTCACCTTCGACTCAAGGAATCATCCCGTCTCCACTGCCAGCTCGGGTATGCTCCCAATGCTTTGCACTCCCACCATCTGCAACATGGCCGTCACCAAGACCCTCATCGACGGTGGCGCCGGCCTCAATGTGCTCTTCGTGGAAGCCTTCAGCCTCCTTCATGTAGCACTCGAGCGGCTCCGCCTCAGCAAGCCCTTCTCAGGAGTTGGCGGCGACACCGCCCACTCCCTGGGGTAGATCCGCCTTCCTGTCACCTTCGGCACGCGCGACAATTACCGCACCGAGCTGGTCGACTTCGACATCGCCCGCATCGGCCTCCCGTACAACGCCATCCTCAGGTACCCAGCTCTGGCCCAGTTTATGGCAGCAACCCATCCGGCTTACAACCTCATGAAGATGCCTGGGAGCAAGGGCGTCCTCACCTTCGAGGGGGACACCAAGGAGGCTCTGCTGGCGCTCAAGCTTGATTTCAAGACCGCCACGGTGGCACAGCCCGCCGGCGCAGGCGCCTCCGAGCCCAAGGGAGCCGCACCAACCAAGAAGTAGCTGTTCACCCAAGACAAGGCAGAAACCAAACAGGTGCCCGTCGATGAGAACGGGATCTCAGGAGCCACCTTTACCATAGGTGCCGACCTCGACCCTGACCAAGAGGAAGCGTTGGTGAAGTTCTTGCGTGCAAACAAGGAGATATTTGCATGGGAACACAAGCAGCTGGTGGGGGTCCCGAGAGAGGTGATTCAACATCACTTAAAAGTGTGCCCCAACATACGCCCTGTGAAGCAGCGGGCGAGACGATAGTCCACGGAGAAGCAGGCCTTCATCGTCCAAGAAACCCGCAAGCTGGAGGCGGCGGGTGCCATTCGCGAAGTTCGGTACCCCGAGTGGCTGGCAAACCCCATTGTTGTGCCGAAGAAAGGCGGGAAGGAGCGCATGTGTGTCGAGTTCAGCAACCTCAAAAAAGCCTGCCCCCAAGATCCGTTCCCACTTCCATGCATTGACCAGATCGTCGACTCTATCGCAGAGTGTGATTTGCTGTGCTAGATGCGTTCTCGGGCTACCACCAGATCAAGATGGCGGTAGAAGATGTGGAGAAGATTGCCTTCCTGACCCTGTGTGGGGTGTACTGCTATACTTGCATGCCTTTCGGACTGCACAACCCGGGCACAACCTTCCAGCGGCTGATGCACATCGCCTTAGGGCGGCAACTCAGGAGAAACGCGGAGGCCTATGTCGACGACATCGTGCTGAAGTCTTGGGAGGCGAGAACCTTGATCCAAGATCTGGAGGAGACTTTCGCAATCCTATGCCTGGTGAACTTACGACTCAACTCGGAGAAGTGCGTGTTCAGTGTCCCTTTCGGCAAGCTGCTGGGTTTCCTCGTATCCCACAGAGGGATCGAGGCGAATCCAGAGAAGGTCAAGGCAATCGAAGACATGAGCCCGCCGCAGACCCTCAAGGAGATGCAGAAGCTTACTAGTCGTGTGATTGCGTTGGGCTGCTTTATCTCTAGGCTGGGAGACTGTGCCCTACCATTCTTCAAGCTGATGAAGAAAACAGGCCCATTCGAGTGGACTCCGGAAGCCGACCAAGCGTTTCAAGACCTCAAGAGATACCTGACCAGCCAGCCAGTGATGGTGGCGCCTCGACCCTTCAAGCCGTTGGTGCTCTACCTGTCTGCCACACCCCACTCCGCCAGCGCAGTGCTGGTGGCCCTCAGAGAAGAGCGCCAGATCAAGGACCCGCTAGGGGGAACCTGATAGAGGCAAAGGTGTCCCGTCTTTCGATGAGATGGTGACTATCGTTTTGGAGGAAGTCGACTTTGACGATCTGACTAGGAACGTGCGAGGACATCACGCCTTAGCAATCGCTAAACCAACTCCGAGAGGTTATTGACCACGCCGGAGCATGATCAACCTGACCACGAAGGTCTGTTTCCTGCAGGCAAACGAAGAACAAGCAAGAAACTAAGATTGCAATCTGGATATTGCGAATATAAGAGGAAAGCTTTATTGATCAATGTGGGGTTATGTGACGCCTTGGTCTGGTCGTTGAACACAAATGAAGTATGCGAAGTTGCAGCTATGGCGAACTTTTAATCTAAACAAAACCCCAAAGTCTAAACGACGCCCTAAGGGCTGTATATATGGAGGAAGAGGAGGGAATTTTGTGGCCCTTGAGGGAGGGGTCCGAAACCAACCCTAACTCTTGTTTCCCCACACATATGGACTCTAAAAACAGCCTATACTTAAGCATTGCAAAATTATATGGGCCTGGCCCAATAATAAGGTGACGCAACACCTAGAATAGTCTATGGACGAATATTATGAAGTGGGATCTTGTATATTTCGTCCAAGGCTTCATGCACTCATTATGGTGGCTTCAAATTCCTAGAATCATCACTTGTAACTCCGTTCTTGTTCCCCTTGCGCATGCCAACATCTCCGTGCTTGAACTTGTTCCAAGGTTCATCTTTCTTGTCCATGGTAGGCCCTTCATTTGTAAGCAAAACAAATGTATCAAATATAGGCAGCATCATATTCTCATGAACATTGGAATCGTTACCAAGAAACGAAAGTACCTGATAATTCAATTGGCGTGCGCGAGCTCTAGTAATTGGTCCAGTATGTATAGCAGCAGGGGATGTGGGTGTAACAATGGTATTGATATCCTCATCATCCTCCCCTTCTTGAAATGAAGTCGTCCTCGACGGAAGCTCATCTTCCTCACCCAAATAAGGCTTCAAATCTGCAATGTTAAAAGTGGGACTAACCCCAAAATCTGCAGGTAGCTGAAGTTTATATGCATTATCATTTATTTTCTCTAACACCTTAAAAGGACCATCAACACGTGGCATTAGCTTTGATTTGCACAAATTAGGAAATCTATCCTTACGCAAATGTAACCAACACTACTAGGAAAAGGCCCACTAATGGCGCACCAGTTTTGCCTACTAATGGCGCATCACTGGTGCGCCATTAGTATCACGCCACTAGTATTTATTACTAGTGGCGCACCACTGGTGTGCCATTAGTATCTGGTATACTAATGGCGCACCACCCAGTGCGCCATTAGTATAGAATACCATGCGCCATTAGTATGCCTCCTAGGGGGCCATATTTAACCATGTGCTTTAGCATACTAATGGCGCACTGTTGGGTGATGCGCCATTAGTGTGATTATCACAGTGCGCCATTAGTGTCTTGTGTTATGCGCCACTAGTATGAATATTAGGGATTTTTTTCATTTCTGAAATTTTCACAGGTTAAAAAATATTAGAGATAACATACAACACAGATTTGCTTAGCTTACATACAGGGGGCCATATGTAACGATGTTACCTGCGTCCACCAGATCATATCCAACACACAAGTTTCATCATATATACATACATAGCCAACACATAGTTCCACCATTACATATTACAAAAGTTTCACAATGTTCATTCAACACCGTTATCCATCAATTCACAAAAGTTTCACATTGATACAAAATAAAAACACAAATGGAAAAGAAGCACTCCATCCATGCAAGCTTCCGTGAATTAAATCAAATCTGCAAAATGATAAACAAGAAGTTAGAAGAAGAAGAAGAAGAGAAGAAGAAGAGAAGAAGAATAAGAAGAAGACTAGAAGAAGAATAAGAAGAGGAATAAGAAGAATAAGAAAAAGCTTATTATGTAAACTTGATCATTTTGTGCTAACATAAGTAATTTTGGAGCTAACCTATAGGAAACTAAGCATATAAGCTCTAAGTTAGCATATTAGAGCCAAATTAGGTAAACTGAAGCTAACCTATGTCATTTTGGATAAGAAGAAGAATAAGAAGAAGACTATAAGCTTAGTATGTAAACTTGATCATTTTGTGCTAACATAAGTAATTTTGGAGCTAACCTATATGAAACTAAGCATATAAGCTCTAAGTTAGCATATTAGAGCCAACTTAGGTAAAATGAAGCTAATCTATGTCATTTGGATAAGAAGAAGAATAAGAAGAAGACTATAAGCTTATTATGTAAACTTGATCATTTTGTGCTAACATAAGTAATTTTGGAGCTAACCTATAGGAAACTAAGCATATTAGAGATAAATAGGTAATTAAGTATATATATATATATACATATATATATATATATATATATATATATATATATATATATATATATATATATATATATATCATTTTGGAGATCTGACATACCTGACATAGTTCAGTTCTCATTGTTCTTCTCCTTCTCCTTTCTCAGCCTGATGCGCCAAGAGCGGCGAGGCGGTGGAGGCAGCTGTGGGATGTAGTCTTCTACCACAATTGGCGTGGTCATGTCGCCCAGCTGTGGGATCGCCGGCGCCACCACCGGTGCGTGGTAATTGTCAGGCACCACCACCATTGCGAGGCCACCCTCAGCCACCACCATCTCTTGCCCATGGTTAGCCACCACCATCTCTTGCCCATGGTCAGCCACCACCATCTCTTGCACTTGGTCAGCCACCACATCTCTTGCCCTTGGTCAGCCACCACCAGCGCTAGGTCATCCTCAGCCTGATGCCCATCATCATCCTGCAGCTCCTCATCCCCACTCTACTCCTCTTCTCCCCCACTCCAGTCCGGATCATCCTTCTTGTTGTCTTCGCTGCTGCTAGAATCGCTGCTGCCGGAATCGCTGTAGCCAGTGTCGCTGCTGCCGCTCCCATTGCCTGTCCAAATGCAACAATGACCGTTAACAATCGATGTGAGACAAAGCCAAATGTAGAGGAATAAGAAGAGGCAGAACGCACTGGCATCTTTGTCTTCAGCGTAGGGCATGCGACACATAGTCTTGTTGAAAAACTTCACGATGAGCATTGTGGCGTCATCGTCGTACCTCAAGAGAAGAAACTACCCGGTCCGCAGGTCGTAGGAACTGTAGAACTTCTCCCAGCCACGGCACAGGTACATGTGGCCCTCCTCGATCACCAACTCCACGTCCCACAGCCTGCGAACCCCGCTGCCGGCCTGTCGGAGGTTCACATTATCTGGCGAATCTTCACCCAGCATCTTCATATAAGCGTCAGGCAGCCTCTGCAGTTTGGGACAAGGAGTTATGTAGCAAACAACAGAGTTATCATAATGAGATGGGTGAAGGGGATATCTCTTGTTTTATATACTTGCCTCGTGGCTGATACTGAAGAAGTAAGTATGATAGTGAAGAACTCGAAAGCATCCTACTCGTACTCCGGTGAGGCAGAGCGGCGGTGGTTGCTTCCCCCCATCTGTGATAAGCAGCAGAAGAGACCAATTAGTACCCTTACAACATTATAGCAGCATAAACTTTGAGCAGAAGATAATCAATGTTAGTCGCAAGTACCCCATATGTCCTATTTTTAGCAAAGTCATGCTAAAATTCACGGAAAATTTCAGCATGACCTTTGCTAAAAATAGGACATATGGAGTACCCGAATTTGCCGGAACGGAAGTTAATCGACATTCCGGCAAACTCAAGGGCCTCTCGGGGTACCTGCAAAATCTTTATCCCCGCCAATGGGTCATTCAGAAGATCACAAGTAGCATCATCACAAGTACAACATCATGACAAGTACAATAGTAGCACCAGTGAATACAGGCATAACAGCAGCAGCAGCAGTTAAGAAAAAGTTGCCGAAGCTTGTAAAACTATACTGTCCTAGAACAAATAAGCTAGCAGTAGGTCCATTGGGACTCCTTTAAATGCAGAAAGTCTTGTTTTGGGTTCAGTTTACATTTCAGGTCAAGACTTATTCCATGTCTCCCTCCTCTTGCTCTTTTGCTTTGCCCAGAGAATTATTGGTACCAAGTACTACTACTACACTTTTTTACTTTCACCGATTTAACACTTGTCTCTCTGTTTATTAAAGCTGTTGTTCATGTGTCAAGTTTGACATCAACTTGACTGAATATCAACTTGATAGATCAAAAGATGATAGAAATTGACAGGTTTTGAGCATCAAGAGATCTGAATGCAGTTAACTTGTTTCGAAAATCACAGAAGGCTAAGTTGACAGATTGTGGCCAGGGCCATACTAGTCTGATTTTACACTAGAACAAGCTCACTACACTACACTACACGTGCTTAAACTCTGAACATAGACAAACACCAGCAATCTGGATTTATAGCACATGTTGCAGCCACTATAGAAGTTATTAACGTGAAAATAAAAGCCTTCAAGGGGCAAATAAAGCCACAGTTCAAGTACTGCTCAAACTCTCAAAGGGACATGTAGGAGCAAACCTTGGAAGCAGCAGGAGCAGCTGCAGCAGGAGCCGATGATGCACTCACCCAGAGGCCTAGCCAGGGAACCTGCATAATCAACAAACACATAAAGCAACCATGAATATAATTAAACACATACATAGGGCAGATTAATCTGCCATGCTAAGTGACAGCATACTAAGGTAGAACAGAAAGCACTACAACCCATTATCTGTTGTTTGGGCACTACCGCGAACACCTTGACAGATATATTTGTGCGGCTTTTTCCAAAAAACTGAGCGGTAACTGATCATTGAACACTATCTGTTGTTTGTCAGTGAGATTTGACATCAATAAGATTTGATGTAGTAATATATATGATAAATAATGAGTACGTGTTATTACTTCTAGATACAATGGACCTTAAAAGGCCAGTGGTAATATTTTGTAGTCAGTACTATTTTCTTACACTAATATTTCAAAACATGCACACATCTCTGTTTCTGAGTGTCAGGAAATGATCGCGTGATATCTTGCACCACAAATCTTCTCAAGCAATACTGCGGTAACCAAAGATGCCCTTCCGGTCACCACAAAGCAACGAGCAAGCATATGCAGCACATGAACATGCATGCTGTCACGTGACACTTACCTATGATTGAAAAATAAAGATGAAACTGTTCTGCGGTATTGACAGCAGAGAAGCAGAGAAGCAGAGAAGCAATGCACTGAACAAGAAATAGTAGTACTTTTCTACACAGTAATCACGTGTATATCAGAAGGATACTTTTTCATCAGCCTAGAACTAGCACAAATCAACTCAGGTCTAAACCAACATACTAAAATTAGTATTGTCACCATTAAGACCTACGTGGATCATTTCATTTGTGAACACATTTGATTGTCCAAACATAGTACTCCTAGCATATTCTAGTTGTTGCTAACACTACTCCTAACTGATGTTATCATAAGAGCTAAGATAGCAAAAACTAGATAAAGCACTACAACATTCCATCATGAGTGCACAGCTACAACAACACAGTTGCTACTAGTTCACAAGGATACCAGATCAGATCAGAGATCAGGCTCACCGTGCACACTTATCCACCTTCCCCTTGCTCCGCTTGTCGACAATCGCCAGGATCAGCTTCTTGTTCTCATCCAGGTACTGCACGGTTCCAACGCCAAACTTTTTCATGTTAATACATTTTAGTACAGGCGGCCGCACCTAACCCTAGGTTGCCGCCCCGTGGGGGCATGGGGATGAGCGGGGAGAGAGGAAGGGAGGGAGAGAGACTAACCAGGCCGCGCGGGGAGGCTCGCGCCGCCGTCGAGGAGCGCGTCCGACGAGGCTAGCCGCCGTCGAGGGGCAGCTCCGACGAGAGAGAGGCGGGCTTCTAGGGTTTCGAGGGAGGCAAGGAGGCGGCGCTCGGGGGGAGGCGGGGCTCGGGGGGGGGGGGGAGAGGCGGCGCTCGAGGGGGAGGCGAGGCTCGGGGGGGGGGGGGAGGGCGAGGGAGCGCAGTGGGTCGGGGCAGCGGTGGCGGCGGCGCGGTTGAGGGAGGGACGAGGGAGGGAGCGGTGCGGTGGAGGAAGAGGGACGAAGTGTCTGACGAGAGGGAGGGACGAGGGAGGGACGAAGTGATGGATGGGGGAAGATTACTAATGGCGCACCCCAAGGCGGTGCGCCATTAGAATGTTTTTTTCATAGCAATGGCGCACCAGAGGGATGGTGCGCCATAAGTATTCTTTTTTAGATAGCAATGGTGCACCAGCCACCCATGCGCCATAAGTAAGATTTTTTTAAAAAAAAATGAATATGAATATGAATATGAAACATTAATATTTTTTATAAAAACAGTAATAATTGTTGTTCAACAACAATTGTAGTCTACAATTTATTATTATTATTTCTTAAAAAATGAATATGAATATGAAACAGTAATATTTTTTATAAAAATAGTAATAATTTTTTAAAAAATATCATCAAAATTGTTGAGCGGGGGAGGGTGCGGGGGGTGCTCGTCGGCGACGGTGGAGCGGGGGAGGGTGCGGGGGGTGCTCGTCGGCGGCGGTGGAGCGGGGGAGGGTGCGGGGGGTGCTCGTCGGCGGCGGTGGAGCGGGGGCGGGTGCGGGGGGTGCTCGTCAGCGGCGGTGGAGCGGGGAAGGGTGCGGGGGTGCTCGTCGGCGTCGGTGGAGTGGGGGAGGGCGCGGGGGGTGCTCGTCGGCGGCGGTGCAGCGGGGGAGGGTGCGGGGGGTGCTCGTCGGCGGCGGTGGAGCGGGAGCGGGTGCTGGGGGTGCTCGTCGGCGGCGGTGGAGCGGGGGAGGGTGCATCACACATATAAGCGCCATTAGTAGTTTTGAAATGATGAGGACATCAATACCATTGTTACACCCACAGCCCCTACTGTTACATATACTGGACCAATTACTAGAGCTCGCGCACGCTAATTAAATTACCAGGTACTTTCGTTTCTTGGTAATGATTCTAATGTTCATGAGAATATGATACTGCCTAAATTGGATACATTAGTTTTGCTTACAAATGAAGGGCCTAGCTTGGAGAAGGATGAACATTGGAGCAAGAACACGCATGGAGTTGATGGCATGCGCAAGGGGATCAGGAACGGAGTTACAAGTGATGATTTCAGGACTTTGAAGCCACCATAAGGAGTGCATGAAGCCGTTGGACGAAATATACAAGATGCCACTTTATAATATTCGTCCATAGGCTATTCTAGGTGCTGCGTCACCTTATTATTGGGCCAGGCCCATGTAATTTCGAAATACTTAAGTATAGGCTGTTTTTAGAGTCCGTATGTGTGGGAAAACAAGAGTTAGGGTTGGTTTCGGACCCCTCCCTCAAGGGCCACGAAATTCCCTCCTCTTCCTCCATATATATAGCCCTTAGGGCATCGTTTAGACTTTGGGTTTTGTTTAGATCAAAAGTTCGCCATAGCTGCAACTTCGTGTACTTCGTTTGTGTTCAACGACCAGACCAAGGCGTCACAGAACCCCACCTTCATTAATAAATCTTTCCTCGTATATTCGCAATATCCAGATTGCAATCTTAGTTTCTTGCTTGTTCTTCGTTTGCTCGCAAGAAACAGGCCCTCGTGGTCAGGTTGATCGTGCTCCGGCATGGTCAATAACCCTCAGAAGTTGGTTTAGCGATTGCTAAGGCGCGACGTCTCGCATGTTCGTAGTCGGATCGTCAAGGTCGACTCCCACAGAAACGATAGCCACCATCTCATCGAAACATCGGGATACCTTCGCCTCTATCAAGTGGTATCAGATTTCCAGGTTGCTCGGTGAGATTTCACAGTTTTTCGTAGATTAGATCGAGTCTGTTCTTCATACCTACAGTCCACGAAACAGCCACAAAAAAATTAGGGTTAGTTCAGCATATCCGAACCAATCTGAGCCTTTGCATAATCTTTTTAGGGTTTTTGCTTTGTTGAATTTGCGGTTGCATCGTCGTGTCCAGTTGCTGGTCTTAGAGTCTAGTCTTTTAGAGTTTCGAGTTCTGGTCATAAGTTGTCATGCCGCCGCCGCACCATCATCATCGCCTTGCCATCTACTACCACCGCTTATCCGCCACCGCTCTGAATCTGTATCCATATACCACCACCAATCCGTGTCCATATACCACCACCGATCCGTGTCCATATACCACCACCGATCTGTGTCCATATACCACCACCGCTACCATATACCACCCCCGCTGCCATATCCTACCACCATATATCCACCACCAATCCGAGTTCTTATCATATTAGGTTTGTTTTCGAGATCCATCTCAATTCCGATTCGTGTTTCCTTGCCTGCGTAGGTCTCAGAAAAAAAAGTTTTCGGCGACCGGGCAGTTTTTAGGCCAAAATATTTTTTCCCCTATCCTATTTTTAGGCTGTTCCGAGTCTTTTGAGACACTGGCCATCATAGTGATTTTTTGTCGCACTTTTTCATCGTCGCTGCCCTGATTTCCAAAAAAAATTGTCAAAAAATTTCGTACCCATCCTGTAAGTTTGACCTAGGAAGAGTTTTGAGACACTCGCCATTATAGTGATTTTTCGCAAAAAAAAGAGGAGCGCAAAAAAAACAGCGCGAAAAAAAAATCCAGAGTGTGCTTTTCCCTTGTTTCCGTGCAGCGCCGTGATTTTGTTAGTGTTCTAGGCTCGCGTCTCTAGCACGGTCTAGCCTAGGACCAGCACAATACCGTCGTTGAGCGTTTATTCAACTTTGCATCTCTGAATTGATTATTGCTGACCCTTTTTGCTACCATACTATAAGCCTTCCCAGCTCCACATACATCTACGTCGTGCGTTTGACTCTCCCTGGCAATCGCTCTATCCAAGCTTTTGAGAGTTTTGACTACATCGGTTGCCGATCACCGCCTGCTGCTGGGTAAGAACTGGTAAGAATTTGACATTTGCTTGATGGATTTGTGACACCCGCCACCACCACCACTTTTTAGTAGTCTGTAGGATCATATTCTTGTGTGTTTCTATTGCTGCTAACCATGCCAGGATCACAAGCCGGCGAGACTGACTGGTTAGCAGCAATAGAAACACACAAGCTCCTTGTTCGTGAAGTTCTCCCAGTCAGTCTCGGCGGCTTGTGATCCTGGCATGGTTAGCAGCAATAGAAACACACAAGAATATGATCCTACAGACTACTAAAAAGTGGTGGTGGTGGTGGGTGTCACAAATCCATCAAGCAAATGTCAAATTCTTACCAGTTCTTACCCAGCAGCAGGCGGTGATCGGCAACCGATGTAGTCAAAACTCTCAAAGCTTGGATAGAGCGATTACCAGGGAGAGTCAAACGCACGATGTAGATGCATGTGGAGCTGGGAAGGCTTATAATATGGTAGCAAAAAGGGTCAACAATATTCAATTTAGAGATGCAAAGTTGAATAAACGCTCAACGACGGTACTATGCTGGTCCTAGGCTAGAATGTACTAGAGACGCGAGACTAGAACACTAACAAAATCACGGCGCTGCACGTAAACAAGGCAGGAGCACACTCTGAATTTTTTCCACTTTTTTTCCTCTTTTTTTTTGTTCCGCAACAATTTTTTTTCGAAAAAGTCTACAAATTTCCTAAAAACTGCCTAGCCAGAATTTTCCAGACTTAGTTTTTTTTAAAATGGAACTATTTTTCTTCTGTGGATGGCTTGGATATTGGGGAGTCCTACTCTGTCACGACTCGGAGTATTGCGTGATCTAGAAATCGAGAACAAAGCAACAATTACTGGACTCGGACTGGTGGCGGAGATGAATCTGGTGGAAACTTGGACTGGTGGTGGATATTTGCAGGGCGATAGAACACGGACTAGTGGCGAATCTGTGATGGAGGTGGACTCCAATTAGCGTGATGGCGGTGGATATGTGGTATATGGTAGCGGTGATTACGATGGTGGTATATGGTAGAGGTAATGACGATGGTAGTATATGGCAGCGGTGATGATGATGGTGGTATATGGCAGCGGTGATGACAATGGTGGTATATGGCAGCGGTGATGACGATGGTGCGGCGGCGGCGTGACAACTTGTGAACAGAACTCGAAACTCTAAAGTACTAGACGCTAGGACCAGCAACTTGACACGACGATGCAACCGCAAATTCAACAAAGCAAATACAGAAAAGATTATGCAAAGGCTCAGACTGGTTCGGATAAGATGAACTAACCCGAATTTTTTTTGGCTTTTTCGTGGACAATGGGTATGAAGAACAGACTCGATCTAAACTACGAAAAACTGTAAAATCTCACCGAGCAACCTGGAAATCTGATACCACTTGATAGAGGCAAAGGTGTCCCGTCTTTCGATGAGATGGTGACTATCGTTTTGGAGGAAGTCGACTTTGACGATCTGACTACGAACGTGCGAGGACGTCGCGCCTTAGCAATCGCTAAACCAACTCCGAGAGGTTATTGACCATGCCGGAGCATGATCAACCTGACCACGAAGGTCTGTTTCCTGCAGGCAAACGAAGAACAAGCAAGAAACTAAGATTGCAATCTGGATATTGCGAATATTAAAGGAAATCTTTATTGATCAAGGTGGGGTTCTGTGACGCCTTGGTCTGGTCGTTGAACACAAACGAAGTACACGAAGTTGCAGCTATGGCGAACTTTTAATCTAAACAAAACCCCAAAGTCTAAACGATGCCCTAAGGGCTGTATATATGGAGGAAGAGGAGGGAATTTCATGGCCCTTGAGGGAGGGGTCCTAAACCAATCCTAACTCTTGTTTCCCCACACATACGGACTCTAAAAACAGCCTATACTTAAGTATTTCGAAATTACATGGGCCTGGCCCAATAATAAGGTGACGCAACACCTAAAATAGTCTATGGACGAATATTATGAAGTGGCATCTTGTATATTTCGTCCAGGGCTTCATGCACTCATTATGGTGGCTTCAACGTCCTGGAATCATCACTTGTAACTCCGTTCCTGTTCCCCTTGCGCATGTCAGCATCTCCATGCTTGAACTTGTTCCAAGGTTCATCTTTCTTGTCCATGGTAGGCCCTTCATTTGTAAGCAAAACAAATGTATCCAATTTAGGCAGCATCATATTCTCATGAACATTGGAATCGTTACCAAGAAACGAAAGTACTTGATAATTCAATTGGCGTGCGCAAGCTCTAGTAATTGGTCCAGTATGTATAGCAGCAGGGGATGTGGGTGTAACAATGGTATTGATGTCCTCATCAGAACCACCAGGCTGGACGAAGCGGTGCGACACCAAGGTGAATCTCGTGAAGCAGCAGCTGCTTCAGCGGACCACCAAGCCCCTGAAGCCAAAGCCCCCGCAGAGACAACTTAGCTCTCGGAAGCCGAAGACTTCTTCAGCTCTCCCCCCCTCGTCGAGCACCCAGTGTACTTCGTCAACACAGTGTTGCGGGATATGAGGGCACGGTACCCCATGCCTCAAAAGATCCTGCTCGCGCTCCTGGTGGCCTCGCGCAAGCCGCGCCACTACTTCCAGGGTCACCCCATCAAGGTCGTCTCGGCTTACCCACTGGAAATAGTGCTTAGGAGCCCCAATGCTGCCGGGCGAGTCGCTAAATGGAACATCGAGCTGCGAGCATTCGACTTGGAGTTCAGCACAACCAGGGTCATCAAGGGGGCCGCGCTCACAGACTTTGCGGCTGAATGGACCGACGCCCCAGAACTCAAAGCAGGTGAGGACCAATCCCTATCTCCAGGAAGCGAGGCGCCGGACGGATGGGTCATGTACTTCGACGGCGCATTCTCACACCAGGGCGCGGGGGCTGGAGCGGTGCTCATCTTGCCCACCCAAGACAA
Source organism: Aegilops umbellulata (assembly GCA_032464435.1). Classification (NCBI taxonomy): domain Eukaryota; kingdom Viridiplantae; phylum Streptophyta; class Magnoliopsida; order Poales; family Poaceae; genus Aegilops; species Aegilops umbellulata. The sequence goes on from CP136055.1 coordinate 187,476,318, forward strand.
GCTCTACTACGCCGTGCAGCTCTTCTTCCAGCAGGGCGAGAAGGTCTCCAACAACATAGCAGAATACGAAGGCCTCATAGCTGGCCTCAGGGCTGCGGTGGCCCTGGGGGTGAGGCGTCTCACCATCAAGGGCGACTCGCAGCTCCTCGTCAACTTATCCAACAAGGTTTATGAGCCAAAGGATGAGCACATGGAGGCATACCTCGCGGAGGTGCGCAAGATGGAGAAGCAGTTCTCGGGTGTGGAGTAACAACATGTGCCCCGTGGCACCAACAAGGAAGCTGATGACATTGCTAGTAGAGCATCCAAGCGGCTACCCCAAGAGCCTGGCGTCTTTGAGGAGCGACTCTTCAAGCCATCAGCAATGCCACCGCTCTCAAGAACAGCGCTGCCTCGCGAGGAGCTCCCTCAACCACCTGCCTCAGGAGCCCCGCCCTGCGGCCCGACCTCGGGAGCACGCTTGCTCTTGGCGCTCGAACCTCTGGAGGGATGCTGGATCAAGGAATTCAAGGAATACCTGACGCAAGGGATGCTGCCGGAAGAAGAGGAAGACATGGAGCGTGTGGCCGGGCAAGCCACGACATATTGCATCCAGGACGGTGAGTTATACAGGAAGCGACCAAATGATGTTTCCCTACGTTGCATCTCCAGGGAGCAAGGAAGAGAGCTGTTGGCCGACATACACGGCGGGGACTGCTTGCACCACTCGTCGTCACGAACCCTCGCCAGCAAGGCGTTTCGTAGTGGATTCTACTGGCTCACGGCACTCAATGATGCGACTGAACTGGTGAAGTCCTCTGAGGCCTGCCAGTTCCACGCCAAGCAGATTCATCAGCCGGCGCAGGCCCTCGAGACCATCCCACTCACATGGCCGTTCGCGGTGTGGGGGCTGGATATCTTGGGCCCGTTCCCTCGAGCGCCCGGGGGCTACCGCTACCTCTACGTCGCCATCGACAAGTTCACCAAATGGGCAGAGGTAGAGACCATCCGCACCATCCCAGCTGGCTCCACGGTCAAGTTCATCAAGGGTCTTGTGAGCCGTTTCGGGGTCCCCAACTGCATCATCATTGATAACGGCTCACAGTTCACTAGTAATCTCTTCAGGACATATTGTGCTAACCTTGGAACGCAGATCTGCTACGCTTCGGTGGCACACCCCCGGAGCAATGGACATGCCGAATGCGCCAACACAGAGGTCCTGAGGGGCCTCAAGACCAGGACCTTCAAGAAGAAGCTCGAGGCCTTCGGCAAGGGCTGGTATGACGAGCTCCAGTCCATGCTGTGGTCCATCCGCACCATCGCCACCAAGCCAACGGGCGAGACCCCGTTCTTCCTCGTCTACGGAGCAGAACCAGTCCTCCCTCATGAGGTCAAGCATCGGTCCGCACGGGTCCCGACGTTTGATGAAACGGAGCAGGACGCCATGTGGGGGATGGACCTCGTGCTGGGGGAGGAACGCCGCCGCGAAGCTGCACTGCGGGCGGCAAGGTATCAGCATGTGCTGCGGTGGTACCACTGCCGCAACATCCGCCCGAGGACGCTCGAGGTGGGTGACCTCGTCCGAAGGCGGGTCCTCTCAATGGAAGGGCTGCATAAGCTCTCACCCATGCGGGAGGGCCTGTTCAAGGTCGTCCATGTCTCCAGGCCTGGCGCCGCGCGCGTGGAGACACATGATAGGGTACCCATCCAGAACGCCTGGAACATCCAACACCTGCGGAAGTTCTACCCATGAAGAAAGGCCCATCACCTGCGAAGAAGGCCTAGTGCCTGTGAAGGTCTCCGCTCGTGACACTCTCACGTAATAATGAGTGGGGATGTACACGCCCCGGAGCCTCAGGTGTGCCGCCCTCGGGCCTCGGGGGCTCCCTCCAACGTCTTAGTGGCAGCACTTAGCTCCGCGCTAGTGAGAAGACTTGAAGACTAGACTAGGTGCTGGACGCGGCTTTTCATTTGCTTTCCGTAGTTGGCTCGCCCCTATTTAATTGAAGTTTGCTTCTCGTGTTCTCGGCTGATTTGGTTCCGTTGCCTTCTGTCTCTATTTCCATTTTTGGATTGTCCTGTACTCTCTCTCACATTCCCCGCGAGGGGGCTGGACAGGTGCCCTCGTGAATGTTTTCCTTCCCTCATGAGCGTTTTTTCTTGTTCTGCCTTTCGTCTGCTTTTCGCGAGGCACCCTCATTCCAGTCCACAAGATGGCGCACTTCTTCTAATCCATGCCCCACGGGTACCGTGATACAATGTGCAGGGTCAAGGCTAGCGGCACCTGCGACCAAGGCTCGGGAAAACGTTAAGCCTCCTAACGAGTTTTTTCTGCAGATTCTAAGCGCCTACCAGGCAAGGGGGCCTCGACAGGCACTAGAAAGCGAGCACCTCGTGGAGAGGAGACTGCTCCAAGCACATCAAGCTAAGTTATCCTTACATAAACCAATGATGTTGCGACACAGCACATGGACGATGAACATAGCATAATAACTGGGAAATCATAGTTCGTTGCACGCCCCTCCGGGGCCCCATACTGGTTTCTTTCTTAATACAGGAAGGAAAGGAAGAACAAGATAAAAGAGGCGCGTGCCCCTATGGTGGACCGCGAAGGCGGGCCCTTGGCGCTGACCCGAGCTCAGCCAGACCCCTCCTCGCGCTTCACAGGGGCGCGACGACGAGACGACCCGCTGCAACCTTCGAAGCAGGCACGACGGCTGGTCGTAACCACCACTGCTCGAGCTGTCGCCGGGGGAAGAACCGCCGTAGCTGGACGAGACGCGGTCGACGCCAACGGTGGGTTCGCCCTCATCCTCGTCACGACCATCGCAAAGGCTGAGCACCTCGTCATCGTCGTTGACCTCGGGGCAGCATCCGGCACGGCGACCATCTTCCCCAAACACCCTCACGTAGAGGGTCGCATCGCCGTTGTACTTGAAATGAAGGTTGCACCGCCTGCCCAGGCCCCGCGCGTGGGCAAATGTGTGCCAGCCGCGGGCCAGGGCTATGTTTCCCGTGATAGAGACCTCAACCGTGACCTAGGAAGCCCTGCTGCAACAGTCGTCCGCCTGCAGCGAGAGCCCGCCTGGAATTGCGGCCAGTAGCTCATCGACGAAGAAGCGCAGGAGCTGAAGCCAGTTGCCGGCCGGGTCCTCCAACCAGACGACGAACTCCGTCAGCACCTCCGCCGAGTGGAAGCGCGACTTGGGAGGCCGTGCGACCACAGCGCGTCTCCCTTCATCAACAGGGCTTCCGCGACCGGAGTGACCCCTGCCACGCGAAGCGGCACCGCCGCGGCCACGGGGTCCGTGGCGGGGGTCGCGATGTGCTTGCGGGGGCGGCCACGTCCACGCTTGGGCATAGGAGAGCCGTGCCCTTCGAGAAGGGCCTTCCCCTTCTCCGCGGCGGAGAACCTCTTCGACGGTGCCATTGGTGTCGCTGCTGGCAATGGAGCAAGGGGGAAGGAGCGAGCGGAATGGGAAGGGATGGGCGACGAGGGCTCTGCTCCCCTCCGCACTTATAGCAGGAGAAGGACAACCAGCGCCCCCCATGATCACAGGTAATGATGGTTTTTCCTTGCATGTCGCAGGGACTTGTCAAGTCGGGCAGTTGCCGAGGCAGCGTGGGGAAGCGGAGATGCCCACGTCCAATCAACCGCGACGCGTCGACCAAGGCTGCTTGCTATGGGGGCCCGCGGCGCTCTGCACTTTCCCTTTGGCTTCGTCTCGAAGCCAAGCCCGAGCACGGCTTGGGACCGGGGCCTACTATCGGTGTTATGGGAACAGGGGTCCCCAGACTTGCCTGCCTGCCGCCCATGGCGTGGCTCTGCGAGCGGGCCTGTACGACCCATCTTCACCAACAAGCTTTCAAGACCCTCGCAAGGGGCCAAGCCTCGCGAGGCGGATGACACAAGACCTCCTCGGGAGCGGCCTCACCAGGCTGGCTCGCGAGGGGCGGAGAGATCAAGGCAAGACAAACCTCGCGAGGTTCCAGTGACATGAGTCATGAAGAACGAGACCAGGCGGGCGCCGGCGCGCACAGTGTCATTGCTTCCTCTTTGGTGCTAATGGGGCAAGCGCAGGCGAGGAGTACCGAGGCGTCAGGCAAAGGTTTCCACATCGGTGCAACCAGACCAAGACCAGCAGGACGGAGGTCACCGTGGAGCCCAAGACGGCGTCACCACGAGAGCCTTTTGCAGGCGAAGACTACTTTTGTCAGGATAAGTTGTACTAGCTGTCCCCTTTCAAATTGGCCGTTGTGGGATCCCTTCCCGCTCAATATTTGGGAAGAGGACCAGGGCCTCTATAAATAGGACTAGCCACCACAGTAGGAGGGGATCGGATCCTCACACCCTCGAGTTCACCAAGCACAAGAACACCTCTCCTCAGGAGGCTGTTCTTCCCCTTCTATTGTTCATCCTCAGCCCAAGAGGCAATCCCCCAGCACACACTTGAGTAGAGTATTACACCACGACGGTGGCCCGAACCAGTATAAATCTTGTGTCCCTTGTGTTGCGAGTTCGTCGAGCTAGCCTAGGAATCGCGAAGCGCGAGAGGGCGTGATCTACTAGGGGGAGATCTTCGCGCGCACCCTAGAGTTCGAACCTTAAGGGTTTTGCCGGAACCCGAGATCCGACAGAGACAACGGCGCTTCATCCTGAAAGTATTCTCTCTGTTTTTTCTAGGTAAAATAGCCTCATATAGCAGAAGATGGGTATCGGAGGCTTGTTGGGGGGCCCACGATCTCATAGAGCGCGCCCTAGGGGGGCGCCGCCTAAGCTCGTGACTCCCTGGTGGCTCCCCTGCTGGTAATTCTTCCGCCAATATTTTTATATATTCCAAAAGGATTCTCCATAATTTTTCAGGTCATTTGGAGTTGTGGAGAATATCTATCTCTATTGTAGCTTTTTCAGGTCCATAATTCCATCTGCCGGTTATCTGCCTCTTCATGTGAAACTTGCAATATAAGAGAGAAAATGCATAAGAATAACATCATAAAGTGAAATAATGACCCAAAACATAATAAATAATAGTAGGAAAATATGGTGCAAAATGGATGTATCAACTCCCGCAAGCGTAGACCTTGCTTGTCCTCAAGCGAAAGCCGAACTCGATAATCATGACCACTTGTTTAGAGAGAGGTGTTGATAAACAAAATACAGACATCAAAGCATCATGATCATTAACATAACAACAATATATTATCATAAAACTTCTCATGATAAAGTGACAATCATTCACAAGCCAAAGTATGAACCATAAGCTTCATTGGAAACTAACAAACAATGATCTCAGTTGAAGCAATTGCAATTTATCATATTTCCAGAAAGAGTATATGTAGGAGCTTTGTTTAGCAAGTTCACATACTCAACTATCATTTAGTCTTCTATGATTGCTGACACTCATGACATATTTATGGAGCAAAAGTTTCAGTCAAACACAAAGGAAGATGGGGGTTTATAATTTTAACCTCCCAACTTTTTTACCGCGAGGATAATGTCAACAATAATAACTCATGATTACCTAGATCCAACTCGATATATATGTCTAGATCTTTCCTCACTACATGATAACTGCCAAGTAGAGAATAATTAAGAATGCAATAAGGATGAACATTATTGATTCTTGCATAAAAGTAAATACCGGAAAGTAAAAGATATGCCCTCCATGGAGGGAAGCAGCATTTGTCATGCACTTTTTCTTTTTTGGATGTGCAAGATCTTAATGGAAAGGAACGTCACTTTATATTGCCCTTGTGATATCAACCTTTATTATGTAGTTTGTCTCTTTTATTTCTTTACCATCAAAAGTTTGTATAAAGGTTATTTTCCCTTACAATAAAAGATCATACATATTTAGGAGAAATTTTTATTGCTTTACGCAGCGATGACAACTTACTTGAAGGATCTTATTCAATCCATAGGTAGATATGGTGGACTCTCATGGCAAGAAACTGGGTTCAAGGGTTTTTGGATACACAAGCAGTATCTCTAGTTAGTACGAATTTTGGCTAGCAAAGGATTATAGGCAAGCACCACATGTTAGAGGATCCATGACAGTATAACTTCTATGTGAATATAAGCAAACATAACTCATTACGTTGTCTTCCTTGTCCAATGCCAACTATTTGATCTAGCATAAAATATTTGTTGGGGGCTCAGAATCATAAAATATGTCCAAGATAGTATATTTATATGTGAGACCTCTCTTTCTTTATCACATTTCATGAATTGCATCAACGACCAATGCTATGTTTGTTAACTTCCAACAAATTTTATCAACTATACTTATTTTATGTGAAGTCATTACTGCCCATGGGATTAGTGTATGACTTTCTATTCTTTTCATTGCCAAGATCAAAGAAAGTAAAGCAACAAACTCAAACTACTCTTTATTATACAACTCTCACACTCGATTACATAGATAGATCATGAAGCAAGAACTCAAACTAAATCATACTAAAACTTTATTCTTCTAAATCATGAAATAACTAAGGATCAAACTAATATAGATAACAATGGTAAATGTGATGGTGATATGATATCGAGGCACCTAGATAGAGGCAAAGGTGTCCCGATGTTTCGATGAGATGGTGGCTATCGTTTTCTGTGGGAGTCGACCTTGACGATCTGACTACGAACGTGCGAGACGTCGCGCCTTAGCAATCGCTAAACCAACTTCCGAGGGTTATTGACCACGCCGGAGCACGATCAAACTTTCCACAAAGGTCTGTTTCCTGCAGACAAACGAAGAACAAGCAAGAAACTAAGATTGCAATCTGGATATTGCGAATATAAGAGGAAAGCTTTATCGATCAAGGTGGGGTTCTGTGACGCCTTGGTCTGGTCGTTAAACACAAACGAAGTACGCGAAGTTGCAGCTGTGGTGAACTTTTAATATAAACAAAACCCAAAGTCTAAACGGTGCCCTAAGGGCTGTATATATGGAGGAAGAGGGGGAAATTTCGTGGCCCTTGGGGAAGGGGTCTGAAACCAACCGTATCTCTTGTTTCCCCACACATACAGACTCTAAAAACAGCCTATACTTATGTATTTCGAAATTATATGGGCCTGGCCCAACAATAAGGTGACGCAGCACCTAGAATAGCCTATGGACGAATATTATGAAGTCGCATCTTGTATATTTCGTCCAAGGCTTCATGCACTCATTATGGTGGCTTCAAAGTCCTGGAATCATCACCTGTAACTCTGTTCTTGTTCCCCTTGCGCACGCCAACATCTCCATGCTTGAACTTGCTCCAAGGTTCATCTTTCTTGTCCATGGTAGGCCCTTCATTTGTAAGCAAAACAAATGTATCCAATTTAGGCAGCATCATATTCTCATGAACATTGGAATCATTACCAAGAAACGAAAGTACCTGATAATTCGATTGGCGTGCGCAAGCTCTAGTAATTGGTCCAGTATGTATAGCAGCAGGGGCTGTGGGTGTAACAATGGTATTGATGTCCTCATCATCCTCCCCTTCTTGAAATGAAGTCGTCCTCGACGGAAGCTCATCTTCCTCACCCAAATAAGGCTTCAAATCTGCAATGTTAAAAGTGGGACTAACCCCAAAATCTGCAGGCAGCTCAAGTTTATATGCATTATCATTTATTTTCTCTAACACCTTAAATGGACCATCAAGACGTGGCATTAGCTTTGATTTGCGAAAATGAGGAAACCTATCCTTACGCAAATGTAACCAAACAAGATCTCCAGGTGCAAAGACAACATGTTTTCTACCCTTATCTCCAGCAAGTTTATATTTAGCATTCATATGCTCAATGTTTTCCTTAGTTAACTCATGCATTTTAAAAATCAATTCAGCATGTTCTTTAGCATCAAAATTAACCTTCTCCGAAGATGGAAGAGGCAACAAATCAATGGGTGCACGAGGTAGGAAGCCATACACAATTTCAAAAGGGCACATCTTAGTAGTAGAATGCAATGAACGATTATAAGCAAATTCAATATGAGGCAAGCATTCTTCCCACATTTTCTTATTATTCTTCAAAACAGCCCTAAGCATAGTAGACAATGTTCTATTGACTACTTCAGTTTGTCCATCAGTTTGGGGGTGACAAGTAGTACTTAAAAGTAGTTTAGTCCCCAACTTAGCCCATAAACATCTCCAAAAGTGGCTAAGAAATTTAGTATCACGATCTGAAACAATAGTATTTGGCACACCATGCAAGCGAATAATTTCACGAAAGAACAAATCAGCAACATTAACAGCATCATCGCTTTTATGACATGGTATAAAGTGTGCCATTTTCGAGAATCTATCCACGACAACAAATATGCTATCCCTCCCCTTCTTTGTTCGAGGTAAACCCAAAACAAAGTCCATAGATATATCCTTCCAAGGAACACTAGGTACAGGCAAAGGCATATATAAACCATGAGGATTGATTCGTGACTTAGCTTTTTGACATGTAGTGCAGCGATCAACAAAACGCTCAACATCCCGTCTCATCTTTGGCCAAAATAAATGTGTAGCAAGTATATCCTCCGTCTTCTTCACGCCAAAGTGCCCCATTAGTCCGCCTCCATGCTCCTCCTGCAACAACAAAAGATGAACGCAGCTAGCTGGAATGCATAGCTTGTTAGCACGAAACACAAATCCATCATTAACGACGAACTTGTTCCATGTTCTACCTTCTTACAATTCTGCATTACATCTTTAAATTCAGCATCATGCACATATTGATCTTTGATGGTCTCCAAACCAAATATTTTAAAGTCAAGTTGTGAAAGCATAGTATAACGACGAGACAATGCATCAGCAATAACATTTTCTTTACCCTTCTTGTGTTTAATGACATAAGGGAAAGTCTCAATGAATTCAACACATTTAGCATGTCTACGATTCAGTTTTGCTTGACTTTTAATGTGTTTCAAAGATTCATGATCAGAATGTATAACAAATTCTTTGGGCCATAAATAATGTTGCCATGTATCTAAAGTCCGAACAAGAGCATATAATTCTTTATCATAAGTAGAATAATTTAGACTAGGCCCACTCAATTTTTCAGAAAAGTATGCAACAGGTTTGCCATCTTGTAATAACACACCTCCTAATCCAATTCCACTAGTATCACATTCAAGCTCAAAAGTCTTATTAAAATCAGGAAGTTGGAGTAAAGGAGCATGTGTCAACTTATCTTTCAATACCGTGAAGGCTTCTTCCTGTGTAGTACCCCAAACAAAAGGCACATCCTTCTTTGTAAGCTCATTGAGAGGTGCAGCAATGGTGCTGAAATCTCTCACAAAACGCCTATAGAAACCAGCGAGTCCAAGAAAACTCCTAACTTGTGTGACCGTTTTGGGCTGCGGCCAACTCTCAATAGCTTCAATCTTGGCTTTATCAACTTCAATTCCCTGTGGAGTAACAACATAGCCAAGAAAAGATACTCGGTCGGTGCAAAAGGTGCACTTCCCAAGGTTACCAAACAAACGTGCATCACATAGAGCATTAAAAACAACACGTAAATGTTCCAAATGTTCTTCCAAAGATTTTTTATAAATTAGTATATCATCAAAATAGACTACCACAAAACGTCCAATGAAAGCACGTAAAACTTCGTTCATGAGTCTCATGAAAGTACTAGGTGCATTAGTTAACCCAAAAGGCAGGACTAACCACTCATGTAAACCAAACTTAGTTTTAAATGCTATTTTCCATTCATCTCCCAATTTCATACGAATTTGATGGTATCCACTACACAAATCAACTTTGGAGAATATTGTAGAGCCACTCAATTCATCAAGCATATCATCTAGCCTAGGAATAGGATGACGATAACGAATAGTAATATTATTAATGCCTCTACAATCAACACACATACGCGACGTACCATCCTTTTTAGGCACTAGTATAATAGGAACAACACAAGGACTAAGAGATTCGCGTATATATCCTTTGTCGAGCAGCTCCTGTACTTGACGCATAATCTCCTTCATCTCCTCTGGATTGGTACGGTATGGTGCACGGTTGGGTAGCGATGCACCAGGAATGAAGTCAATTTGATGCTCAATCCCTCGAATAGGTCGTAATCCCGGTGGCACGTCTTGTGGGAAGACATCAGCGAACTCCTGCAAAATGTTAGTGACAGCAGGGGGCAAAGAGGAAGGCACGTCCTCGAATGAAAATAACGCCTCTTTGCACACAAAAGCATAGCAAACAGATTTGCTAAAATCTAGCTCATCAATATCAGATTTGGTGGCAAGTAAACATGCACTTTTCAATTTAATTTCAGAAGCAACACTAGATGGTTTATTATTAGGCTTCATTTGTTGCTCAAATTCCTTTGCCACAATCTGATTTTCACTCTTATTTTTCTCCTGTTTTGCTTTATTAGCTCTATGAATATTATCTTTCAAAATGGAATCAGGAGTCATAGGAAGCAAAGTAATATTCGTATCCTTATGAACAAGAGTATACTGATTGTTTCTACCATGGTGTACAGAATTTTTATCAAATTGCCATGGTCTACCAAGTAATAAGGAACATGCTTGCATAGGACCAACATCACAATCAACATAATCAGCATATGTAGAGATACTAAAATGCACTCGAACAGTACGTGTTACTTTAACCTTGCCGCTGTTGTTGAACCATTGGATGTAGTAAGGATGTGGATGTGGTCTTGTGGTGAGAGATAGATTCTCCACCATCTCCATGCTAGCCAAGTTGTTACAGCTCCCTACATCTATGATGACGCGAACAGAACATTCCTTCACAACTCCCTTTGTATGGAAGAAATTATGCCTCTGATTTTGCTCAGCTTGCGTGACCTGCACACTTAAAACACGTTGAGCAACTAAACATTCATACATGTCAGCATCTTCAGCAGCCATGTATTGCGTCTCATGATCAGAATCATCTCCACCGTGTTCTTCATGTGTAATAAGAGCCAAAGTCTCCTCATCATAGTCACTAGCGGACTCATACCCACCATCCGCAGTAGCAATCATCACACGCTTAGATGGGCATTCTCTCGCATAATGACCTCCACCCTTGCAACGTCGACAAATAATATCATGTGTTTGCCCTGTTGAAGCCATGGATGAAGAAGAGCTCTTTGCAGGCCCAGAAGGTGTGCTCTTGGCAGATAGTGGTGATTGTGCCTGCTTTATTGTATCACGGTTGGAGGTGGCAGCCGACGGAGATGCCGGTGTAGCGGAACGTGTGGAAGTAGATGATGCACGTGGTGTCCATGATGAAGGTCGACCTGTAGAAAAGTTAGTTCGCGCCAATGCATGTCGATCCTGCACTTCATGTTTAGCTTTACAAGCAAGATGGAATAAACATAATCCTTATAGTCTAGAATGGTCTGAATCTCTCTATTTAATCCACCCAGAAAACGTGCAAGCATAGCTTCATTCTCCTCAACAATACCACATCTAATCAAGCCAGTTTGTAATTCCTGATAATATTCTTCTACCGAATTTTTCCCTGTCTTAAGCGCTGCAATTTTTGAAGTAATTCACGTTGATAATATGGTGGAACCCAACGAGTACGCATAACAGTTTTCAAAGCAGCCCAAGTAGCTGGAACAGGATATAATCTACAATGTTCAGACCACCAAACACATGCAAAGCTAGTGAAAGCACAAACAGCAGCAGGAACACGTCTCTCCTCGGGATATTGTAAACATGTAAATCGTTGTTCAGTTTCTAACTCCCAAGTAAGATATATATCAGGAACATATCTACCCTCAGATGGTGGAATATTCAATTTCAGTTTAGGGATATGGTCATGATCTCATACCTGAGGGGGAGCCCTAACATTGCCATTATTTGCATGTGGACGACCTGGTGGTTGTGGTGCTGGTGGTTGCACGTAGTTCTGATGTTGATCAACCTCATCCTCGTAATCTCCCACATAATCATCCTCCTCCACATCAGCACCAGGAGCCACAGAAGTATCAACAGCAGCACCAGCAGCTTGGCCAGGCTAAAGAGGGACACGGCTCACTTGGCGGAGGGCTGTTTCGCGACTTGGAGGTAGTCGTTGTTGTTGTTGTAGAGGTGAGTTAGGCGCAGCCGGTGGTGGTGGTGGAAGATGCACGAGCAATTCATTAAACTTGTTATCGAGCTTTGTTTCAAATGCCTTCTTAATGCCATCTATCTTCTCCATGGCCTCTTCAAATCTATTTAGCACATCTTCCACCTGTCCACTCATCATTTGCTGAAACTTATCATGTAACTCTTTGTTCATCAAGTTCTCCCAGTCAGTCTCGTCGGCTTGTGATCCTGGCATGGTTAGCAGCAATAGGAACACACAAGAATATGATCCTACAGACTACTAACAAGTGGTGGGGGTGGTGTGGTGGACAGTCACAAATCCGTCAAGCAAATCTCAATTTCTTACCAGTTCTTACCCAGCAGCAGGCGGTGATCGGCAATCGATGTAGTCAAAACTCTAAAAGCTTGGATAGGGCGATTACCAAGGAGAGTCAAACGCATGATGTGGATGTATGTGGAGCTGGGAAGGCTTATAATATGGTAGCAAAAAGGGTTAGCAATAATCAATTCAGAGATGCAAAGTTGAATAAATGCTCAACGACGGTACTGTGCTGGTCCTAGGCTAGACCGTGCTAGAGACGCGAGCCTAGAACACTAACAAAATCATGGCGCTGCACGGAAACAAGGGAAAAGCACACTCTGGATTTTTTTCACGCTGTTTTTATGGAGATGGCACGAACCGTCCCCATTTATTGCGACGTGACACATGCCTGCAGGGCTCGGCCCCGCGCACGCCGCCCACGTCACGCACGCCTCTCCCCACGATGCCGCATTCGACGCGTGCCGTTCGGGGAGGACGTGGTGGGCACAGAAAAAGATACAGCGTGACCCAGGCCGCGCGTGCCCGTGCACTGTTTTGGGCCTGGCCCAACAGCGCTCGGCACCGTGTGTGGCCCAGGCCCGGGGCTCCTGTCGGTGTACTAAAATAAGGGTACCTTAGTACCCCGAACTTATGCACGGGCAGTCGTAGCACCCCGCGGCAAGGCTAGCCAGGCGATCGCCAAAACCCTCAATGGTCCCCTCTTGGGCCATTCAAGAACAAAGCATTTGAGCCAAGGCCCCGGCAAGAGGAGCTTGCCGGGAAGGTCACCCGAAGAGGGCGAGGCCCTGGCAAGAGGAGCTTGCCAGGACTACCGCTCGAAGCACAAGACCCCGGCAAGAGGAGTTTACCGGGAAGGCCATCCGCGGCACGACAAGGACCCCGCCACGGCACGCCCCGCGCCCCGTCAAGGCCCGGTGAGCAACAAGCTCCCGGGCGCGACAAGACATCCACCGCGGCAAGGCGCTTGCCGCGGCAAGTTACCACCTCGTGCCTGCGCTCCAGCTCACCCACCAACGTGTCGCTCTGGGGGGCGCCTCAGGCGCACGTGGCGGGAGGCTGTGCAGCCAGAGGCATGCGGTGGCGAAGCGAAGCTGACGGAGTAGCCATCATGGCGAACGGTGGAGCTCCTGATGGTCCACTTCCCTACTCCGTCTGGGCGACGCAGACGGGCATTTAATGCCCTTGTCCCCCGCCGTCAGAGTTAGGTATGATAGCACTGTACAGCCACTGTGCAGGCAGCTGTACCCATTACAGCATTCTACCATTTTTACCCCCACCTACGCTGCCACCTGTGGGTAACCCCTTGAGCATATAAAAGGAGGCCCCATGCGCACGTAGGGAGGAGAGACCCATCGTCGCCACGCCCGACCTCGCCAGCGGCCCGCGTGTACTGTAGCACCGCGTGCTCCCGAGCAAGAACACAATACAATCCACCAAGCAGCAGTAGGGTTTTACGCATCCTTGCGGCCCGAAGCTGGGTAAAATCCCTCGTGTGCACCGCCTCGATCTGCTCTTTGTGCAACCTCCGCCCCCCGCCGAACCAGTAAGGGGCTCGGTCCCCATAGGTGTTCGAGGAAGCCGATTCCCCCCGACATCTTTGGCGCGCCAGGTAGGGGGCGTCGAAGTTGTGCGAACCTGATCCGGCGCCTGCACCAACTAGATCTCCTCCATCCTCGTCGACATGCCGCCGAAGGAGAAGGCCCCGGAGGTGGCCGGTCCGTCCACATCGAACCCGCCGCCCTTGGGGCAAACGGGTGGCGGGGACGGCACCGGCGGCGGGACGGGCATCGTCGAGCCAGCTCATGGCGCCACGGCGTCCGAACGTGCACCGCGCCCCTCTCAGGAGGCACGGGACCAGCAGCGTCTTGGCGCCCACGGTACCATACGCTCGCTGGACCCAAATCGAGCCGGCGGATCCCAGGGCGCTCAAGGCCAGCACTCACACCAACGTGCTGGCGCGAGCGTGGCGCGGCTGCGTGGTCCGGGTGTTGCTCCTTCTAACATAGTTAGAAGTTCGAGCACGTCCCGCTCCACGCGTCGTTCGCCACCGCTGCCCGCCACTCCGGCAGAAGCTCTGGCACGAGCTCAACTGCTCCTAGGCTACCCTCCAACGGCGGACAAGCTCGACGACTGGAGGGCCACGATACAGAGCCTCATCGGTTTCGCTAACGGCGACACCCGCCGGCAGCATAGCGCGTCGCAGCCGCGGCGGGACGGCCAGGCGAGGACCGATGGCGCCGGGACCGGCGGGGGTGCGACCACCGTGCACTCCCCGCCCCAGAGGCCGAGATCGCCGACTCGCCGGAATCACCACGACAACGACTCCACCGCGTCGTCAAATCCGCGAACTCGTCGCGATCAACGCCAAGTTCTTCACGAGCAAGAGCAAGAGGACACTCGTACTCGCATCAAGCGTCGGAGATAAGCACGGCGTCAATCAGACCACCGCGCTGGGCCCTCTGTCGACATGCATGCTCCGGGGGAACCAGGCGACCTGCCATACACGGTGGGCTGCCCTGCGTTCACCCGTGAGCTGCGGCAAGTCCAGTGGCCCAGCACAAAGAATTTCAAGCCAGACGTGCCAGAGAAGTACGACGGCAAGTCGCATCCGTCGGAGTTCCTCAGCATCTACACCATTGTGGTGCAGGCTGCCGGGGGGCGAGACGACAAGATCCTTGCCAACTACTTCCCGCTGGTGCTCAAGTCCAACGTCAGATTCTGGCTCATGCACTTGCCGGACAACTCCATAACCTCCTGGACACACTTGTGCCATCAGTTTGTTGGCGCCTTCACGGGCGGCCACAAACCCCATGGCCAGGCGAGCGATCTTCACCTGCTCGTCCAGAAGGAGGGAGAACCTCTGCGCAAGTTCATCCAGAGATTCAACCGTGTACACTACAACATCCCAGACGTCCACCCTGCTGCGGTCATCAGCGCGTTCCATCAAAACGTGCGTAACCGCAGGATGCGGGAGGATATGGCGTTGTGCAAGATCAAAGACGTCAGCGAGCTATATGCCCTGGCCGACAAGTGTGCCTGTGCTGAGGAAGGGAGGAAACTCCCCGGAGAGAACACTGGAGTAGGAGGATCTGACAGCGAGGATACCGCCCCGGTGAAGAAGGGCCGGCGGCGGAGTAACAGGAAGAAGAAGAGCCAAGAGGTACTGGTTGTTGAGCAGTCCGGCGATGAAGGCACCGCCAAGAAGGCCCAGGCTGGCAGCTCCGGCAAGGACATTGCCGGATGCGTCCACTGCCAGGCCGTGGCGGCCGCCGACAAACGGGACGGCACCAGCAAACAGTACTGCAAGATCCACCGCACCAAGGGCCATGACCTCCAGAGCTGCAAGCAGGTCGAGCGGCTCGTCGAGCTGCAAAAGGCCGAGTACGAGCGGCGCGACAAGGAGAGAGCCCGGGGAGGTGGCGGAGGATCAGGCACGAAGCGCCCCAGCCAGGGAGGACGCCGCGACAAGGACAAGCAGCGGCAAGCGGAGCGACCTCCCCGCGTCCGCGACAAGAACGAAGACGACGACGAAGACGAAGACATGGATGACGTCGAGACCCGTGAGCAGGAGTTTCAGAGAGCCACAGAGGTTTTGTGCATAGACGGCGGCGCCTCCCTGCATACTTCTCACCGCCAGCTCAAGCAGTGGGCGCGGGAAGTCAATGCAGCGGAGCCACCCGTCGAGTCGCGCAAGCCTCTGAAATGGTCCGGCACGCCTATCATCTTTGACATTGAGGACCACCCTGATCGCACTATTGCGATCGGGTGCTTGCCGATGT
This sequence comes from Aegilops umbellulata, assembly GCA_032464435.1. Classification (NCBI taxonomy): domain Eukaryota; kingdom Viridiplantae; phylum Streptophyta; class Magnoliopsida; order Poales; family Poaceae; genus Aegilops; species Aegilops umbellulata. The sequence continues at coordinate 187,492,427 of CP136055.1, forward strand.
TGGTTTCACCAACAGTCCGCAACCTCAAGGTCACTAAGATGCTGGTTGACGGCGGGGCCGGCTTGAACCTGATCTCCTCCGCTGTGCTCCGGAAACTCCAAGTCCCCGACAGCGAGCTCGAAGAAACCTGCACGTTCCAAGGAATCAACCCGGGAAGGAGCAAGCCGAAGGGGAAGATAACTTTGCCAGTAACATTTGGCAGCGAGCTGAACTTCAGGACAGAGAGGATCACTTTTGACGTTGCCGATCTTCCATTGCCATACAATGGAATCCTCAGCCGTCCAGCGCTCGCCAAGTTCATGGCAGCCTCTCACTACGCCTACAACATGCTCAAGATGCCAGGCCCAATAAGCGTCATCTCTGTCCCCGGCGACAAGAAAGATGCCCTTATCTGTGCCGACAAGATCTACCGAGAAGCAGCAGCCGCAGCGGATCACAAGCCGCTTGCCGCTGAAGCTCCCGGAGGAAAGAAGAGGACCAAGCCCGGCAAGTTCTCTGGCGCCCACTCCGGCAAGCGCACCTCTCCGGAGTGCTGCGCTACCGTCGAGGACGCGCCATCGAGCTCCACCAGCAGCAGTAAGAAGACAATGGCGGCTCCGCCAACGACCAAGAAGGTGCCCGCCAAGGAGGACAACACTGGTGGTACCTTCACCATCAGTGCCACGCTCGGCCCCAAATAGGAAAGCGCGCTCGTTACTTTCCTGCGGGCGAATGTCGATGTGTTTGCCTGGCAGCCATCTGACATCCCCGGCGTTCCCAGGAAAGTGATTGAGCACCACCTCGCCGTCTGTGCTCACGCGCGGCCCGTCAAGCAGAGAGTCAGGAAGCAAGCAGTGGAGCGCCAAGAGTTCATCGTAGAAGAGATCAAGAAGTTGGAAGCGGTAGGCCTCGTCAGAGGTGTGCTCCATCCGACGTGGTTGGCCAATCCTGTTGTCGTGCGCAAAGCAAATGGGAAATGGAGGCTTTGCATCGACTTCACTGATGTTAACAAAGCTTGTCCCAAAGATCCCTTCCCCTTGCCGCGCATTGACCAGATTGTTGACTCCACGGCCGGATGCGACCTGCTTTCATTTCTCGACGCCTACTCTGGATATCATCAGATCTTCATGGCTGAAGAAGATGAAGAGAAGACCGCGTTCATCACTCCATGTGGCATGTACTGTTTCGTACGGATGCCTTTCGGACTGAAGAACGCCGGTTCGACATTTGCGAGGGTTGTCCACACTGCTTTTGAGCCGCAAATCCACAGGAATGTGGAGGCCTACATGGATGATATAGTGGTCAAGAGCAGAGACAGGGCAACCCTGATTCAAGACTTAGAAGAGACCTTTGCGAACCTGTGCAGGATCAGCCTCAAGCTCAACCCCGAGAAGTGCGTGTTCGGAGTCCCTTCCGGCAAGCTTCTCGGGTTCTTCGTGTCTCAGCGAGGAATAGAAGCCAACCCAGATAAGATCAAGGCCATCGAGCAGATTGAGGCACCAACCCGTGTCAAGGACGTACGAAGGCTTGCCGGCTGCATCGCGGCTCTCAGCAGATTTATCTCTAAGTCTGCAGAACGCGCCCTGCCATTTTTCAAAATTTTGAAAAAGGCGGGTCTAGTGAAATGGGCTCCGGAAGCGGAGGCTGCGCTGCGGGACTTGAAGAAGTACCTGTCCTCCGCTCCGATACTTGTCGCGCCTAAACCACAAGAGAGGTTGCTGCTATACCTGGCGGCAACCAATCAAGTGGTTAGTGCTGCGTTAGTAGCAGAGAGGGAGGCAGATGATGAGCCAGCAGCCGCGGCAAGCACGTCCAGCGACAAGCAGGGGGCTTCCCCGACAAGCTCTGGCCCCGACAAGGATGACTCTGCGCAGGAGCAAGTGGAGGTGCAGAAGAAGAAAATGGTGCAACGCCCAGTTTACTTTGTCAGCTCCCTTCTGCAGGGGGCCAGGTCAAGGTACTCTGGTGTGCAGAAATTGCTTTTCGGCCTCCTCATGGCCTCGAGAAAGCTGCGCCATTACTTCCAAGCACACGAGATTACAGTTGTCACGCGCTTTCCGCTAAAGAGGATACTGCAAAATCCAGAAGCAACAGGCAGGATTGTCGAGTGGGCACTAGAACTGTCGAGCTTCGGTCTCCAGTTCGAGAGCACCTCGACTAACCAAAGGAGAGCATTGGCGGAGTTCATAGCGGAGTGGACACCAACACCGGACGAAGATATCCCAGAGACGAGCATCCCCACCAAAGAAGCAAGCAAAGAGTGGCTGATGTACTTTGATGGTGCCTGCTCGCTGCAAGGCGCCGGCGCCGGCGCGTTACTTGTCGCGCCCACCGGAGAGCACCTCAAGTACGTGGTCCAGATGCACTTCCCCAAGGAACAAGCAACCAACAATACTGCAGAGTATGAAGGTTTGCTTGCCGGCCTCAGGATCGCGGCAGAACTTGGGATCAAGAAGCTCATTGTCAGGGGTGAGTCACAGCTCGTCGTCCGCCAAGTGAGCAAGGATTACCAAAGTCCGTTGATGGAAGCGTACGTTGACGAAGTGAGGAAGCTGGAAGAGCGCTTTGATGGCCTGCAGATGGAACACATTCCAAGAGCTGAGAATGACATCGCTGACGGCCTGTCAAAGTGCGCAGCATTTAAGTTACCTGTGGAACTAGGGACCTTTGTGCTCAAGCTGACTCAGCCATCCGTAGTGCCATCAACCAGACAGAGCAAGAAGAGGAAGTTGGTCTTCGGCGACTATCTTCCGGCAGAGCTCCCCGGAGCCGCCGCCAAGAAGGTCCCCAAGATCGACGCCAAGAGCGCTGAGGAACCGTCTGCTCCGGAAAACCCCAGGGTTTGTTCCGTAGAAGCAGGCGCTCCCGACAAGTTTTGTTCCGGCAAGCTTGCCGGGGAACGTCAAGCTCCGGCCGAGCCCCAGATCCTCGCCGTAGAAGAGGACGTTCCCGCAGCGGCAGAAGTGCCTTCAGCCCTTGTTGTCGAGCCGCAGCCTCCAGCATGGGCGCGGCAGACTGTCCATTTCCTCCAGCACGGAGAACTTCCCGAAGAACAAGAGGAAGTGGAAAGAGTAGCCCGGCGCTCGAGTATGTACCAGTTCGTCGACAACACACTATACAGAAGAGGGCGCAACGGGGTGAAATTGAAGTGTATTTCCCGGGAAGACGGACAGCAGCTGTTGGCAGAGATACATGGAGGCATATGTGGTCACCACATTGGCGCAAGAGCACTTGCCGGCAAAGCGTTCCGGCAAGGTTTCTTCTGGCCGACAACCCTCCAGGATGCAACTGCATAAGTAACCAAGTGTGAAGCGTGCCAGTTCCATTCCAAGCAGATACACCAGCCAGCTCAAGCTCTCCAGACGATCCCTTTATCCTGGCCATTTTTGGTCTGGGGGCTCGACATCCTCGGCCCCTTCCCCCGAGCTGTCGAGGGCTTTGAGTACTTGTACGTCGCAATCGACAAGTTCACAAAGTGGCCGGAAGTGGAACCAGTGAGGATGGTGACAGCACAGTCAGCCATCAAGTTCTTCAGGTCGATTGTCTGCCGCTTCAGGATCCCCAACAGGATCATCACCGATAATGGTACGCAATTCACGAGCCGCGCCTTCGTGCAATACGTCCAAGATCTCGGCGCCAATGTCTACTTCGCTTCTGTTGCTCATCCTAGGAGCAACGGTCAAGTTGAAAGGGCCAACGTCGAAGTATTGCGCAGGCTCAAGACCAGAACTTTCGACAGGCTGCACAAGTGCGGAAGAAACTGGATCAAGGAGCTGCCGGTGGCTCTTTGGTCGATCAGAACGACACCAAATCGAGCCACTGGCCAGACACCATTGGCTCTAGTCTATGGAGCAGAAGCAGTTACCCCCACGGAACTCGTATACGGGTCACCTCGAGTGCTCGCTTATGATGAGCTTGAGCAAGAGCGGCTGCGTGAAGATGACACGCTGCTCCTTGAGGAAGATCGTCTTCAGGCTGCTGTGCGAGCCTCTCGCTACCAGCAAGCTTTGCGTCGCTACCATAGCCGCAAAGTTAAAGCCAGAAGCTTCGAGGAAGGCGACCTTGTTCTTCGGCGCGCCCCGTCCGCCAAGAATCATAACAAGTGGACGCCGAAGTGGGAAGGCCCTTACCGGGTGAGACGAGTCACGAGGCCCGGCGCTGTCCGCCTCGAGACCGAAGATGGCACTCCGGTGAGCAACTCCTGGAATATTGAGCATCTTCGTAAGTTTTACCCGTAAGGCGCGGTTGTCGGGGCCCGCCCGGCAACCAACCTTTTGTACAAGTCTTGCCGCAGTTGCATTTAATCCTTTGTACAAAGCCAGGCGCAGACCCTGAGCAGCAGAAACGAAGCGCTGGCGCCCCAAGTTTTAGCATGCATGCTGATTCGAGTCTCGTCCTTGGTTAGGGTTGATAGTGCCTAACAACTGCTAACCCCTAGCTTAGAGGTCGAGTCTGCGTCCTTTTTCCTGTTCTTTCGTTTCCTTTGGTTCGCAGGGGTTTGTATATCCTGGCCAGACCACTTAAGGGCGAAGAAGAGAAGAAGGGCGGGCCAGCATCTGGTCCCCGGCAAGCCAGTATTGCCAGGGGCTGCAAGTACGAAGATTCGTCCGCGGCAAGCCAAAGTTGCCGGGGGCTGCAACCCCAGATAAGGTTTCGCATCCCTTGTCATGCATTCTCTCATGAACTGTGGAATACAAAAACCCTTTTTCCCCTAAAAGCTGCCGTGCTCCCTCGGCGACAGGCCCCAGAGCGCGTTCCTGGGGCCCGTCTTGGTAGTAGTCGCGGCGGCAAAGGGGCGAAGCGAGGGGCCGGAACCCGCCTTCTCCCCGCCTCCGCCAAGGGCGTGAGGAGGGCCGATCGGCGCGGGAAGACGGCAGGGCCTATTGCCGGGTGAAGAAATGTCTATCCTAACGATACAAAGGGTTCACTCCTTGGCGTGGGTTCCACCCACGGGACAAATGGCCCGGCAAACTTCCCCTTTTCATTAAAAACATTCTTCTCAGGTACAGTTCAGAGAGAATGAAAAACATGAAAAGATGGGATTACAAGTTTTAAACGCGACTAAGGCCCGAGGGCTTACAGATTGATAAAAGATAAGATGCCCGTAATCCCTTTCTTGTATCTCTCCTCAGGAGGTAGGATAAGGAGGCGAAAAGGGCAAAAGGGGCGCCTAGACAAGCTACGGGTGGCAGAAGACACCAACAGAACGCCCCGGGGGCTCCGGAGGCTAGATGGTGGCAGTGGCGCCGGAGATGGAGCTCGAAGATGAGGCAGCGGGACGCCAACACGCTGTCGGGGGCACCTAGCCCTCGTACTCCGAGTTGACGGCCTTGCCGCCAGTCCTCCTCCTCTTCTGCAGCCTCGCCACTCCAGCCGCCCGGGAAGACGACCCCGAGAAGCTCAAGTAGCCGGCGACCCGGATGATGGGGTCGCCGGTGCCACACGGAGCTGCGACCGGCGCCTAGTCAGACCCGTCATCCCGACGACCGCTGCCCTCGTCATCGCTGTCGCTCCCCTCCTCATCGCTCTCGCTCGAGGAGGAGCTTTCGCTGTCGGAGGAGCTATCCACGCAGCACCTGGCCCGGGTCCCGAAGTCCCCGAAGGCCTTGACGGAGAGGAGATCGCCCTCCATCAACTTGAAATGGAGGGTGAACCCCTCCGTCAAGGTGTGGATACGGGCGAATGTCTTCCACCCCCGGCCAAGATACACTACGCCGGGGGCTGGGAACTCGACGTGGACCCGCGTGCCGCCGATCCCGCAGCCCTTCATGCGCAGCCTTAGCGTCTCGGGTTGCTCCATCTCCATCACGCTCGCGAAAGGAGCCGGGAGGCGGAGGCGACGACGAGGCGCCCGGCGCAGCCTGACGAAGAACTCGCAAGGATCGTCCCCGAGATGGGCCGCCGTGGGAAAAGGGGCCGCTGGCGGAGGCGAGGCCGGCGCGTCGCCCCGCCCGCCTCTTCCCTGAGCGCCGCGGCCTCATCCACGCCCTCGTCCACGCCCTCGTCCACGACCTCGCCCCCTCCCCCTTCCCCTTGCGGCTGGCTCCGCCACCGCGGGTGCAAGGGGAGGATGGGGCGCGCTGCCTGGCGGCAACCCTCGCCGTCACCAATGAAGGACCCGGATTCCCTTCCTCCATGGCTAATGGAGAGAGGGGGTCAGAGGATGAAGAAGAGGAAGAGATGGAGGAGTGTGGGTTCCCGTCGCCCCCCTCTTGCTCCTTATAAAGGAGCAGGGTGGGGACTCGACCGCCCCGCTCAGCCAATCAGGGCGCAGGGAGGCTAGGCGACCGGGGCCGGCCTGCTGCCTCGACCCGCAACGGCCCTGTTTCCTGCCTCCGCCGCCCGCAACTCCAAGTGCATGGAAGCCGCGTGGCTGACGCGCAGGACCGAGGCGACGGATGAGGCGACCTCTCCCCCACCCCGTGATCATAGGGAACGGGCGCCTCGGAAACCGTGCCTCGGCCCCGTCCAGCGAAGGAGCCACGCCTCCGCACCTCCCTCCACTTATGGAGATGGCATGAACCGTCCCCATTTATTGCAACGTGACGCATGCCTGCAGGGCTCGGCCCCGTGCACGCCGCCCACGTCACGCACGCCTCTCCCCACGATGCCGCATTCGACGCGTGCCGTTCGGGGAGGACGTGGTGGGCACATAAAAAGATACAGCGTGACCCAGGCTGCGCGTGCTCGTGCACTGTTTTGGGCCTGGCCCAACAGCGCTCGGCACCGTGTGTGGCCCAGGCCCGGGGGCTCCTGTCGGTGTACTAAAATAGGGGTACCTTAGTACCCCGAACTTGTGCACGAGCAGTCGTAGCACCCCGCGGCAAGGCTTGCCAGGCGATCGCCAAAACCCTCAATGGTCCCCTCTTGGGCCATTCAAGAACAAAGCATTTGAGCCAAGGCCCCGGCAAGAGGAGCTTGCCGGGAAGGTCACCCGAAGAGGGCGAGGCCCTGGCAAGAGGAGCTTGCCAGGACTACCGCTCGAAGCACAAGACCCCGGCAAGAGGAGCTTACCGGGAAGGCCATCCGCGGCACGACAAGGACCCCGCCACGGCGCGCCCCGCGCCCCGGCAAGACCCGGTGAGCAACAAGCTCCCGGGCGCGACAAGACATCCACCGCGGCAAGGCGCTTGCCGCGGCAAGTTACCACCTCGTGCCTGCGCTCCAGCTCACCCACCAACGTGTCTCTCTGGGGGGGTGCCTCAGGCGCACGTGGCGGGAGGCTGTGCAGCCAGAGGCATGCGGTGGCGAAGCGAAGCTGACGGAGTAGCCATCATGGCGAACGGTGGCGCTCCTGACGGTCCACTTCCCTGCTCCGTCTGGGCGACGCTGACGGGCATTGAATGCCCTTGTCCCCCGCCGTCAGAGTTAGGTATGATAGCACTGTACAACCACTGTGCAGGCAGCTGTACCCATTACAGCATTCTACCATTTTTACCCCCACCTACGCTGCCACCTGTGGGTAACCCCTTGAGCATATAAAAGGAGGCCCCATGCGCACGTAGGGAGGAGAGACCCATCATCGCCACGCCCGACCTCGCCAGCGGCCCGCGTGTACTGTAGCACAGCGCGCTCCCGAGCAAGAACACAATACAATCCACCAAGCAGCAGTAGGGTTTTACGCATCCTTGCGGCCCGAAGCTGGGTAAAATCCCTCGTGTGCACCGCCTCGATCTGCTCTTTGTGCAACCTCCGCCCCCCGCCGAACCAGTAAGGGGCTCGGTCCCCATAGGTGTTCGAGGAGGCCGATTCCCCCCGACAACTAACAAAATCACGGCGCTGCACGTAAACAAGGGAAAAGCACACTATGGGAAATTTTTTGTTCGCTCTGTTTTTTTTGCGCTCTTTTTTTCTTTTTTTTGTGCTCCTTTTTTTGCGAAAATTCACTATAATGGCGAGTGTCTCAAAACTCTTCCCAGGTCAAACTAACAGGATGGGCACGGAATTTTTTTTGACTAGTTTTTTCGCAAATCAGGCCAGCGACGACGAAAAAGTGCGACAAAAAATCACTATGATAGTGAGTGTCTCAAAAGACTCAGAAATGCCTAAAAATAGGATAGGGAAAAAATATTTTTGGTCGCCGAAATTTTGGCCTAAAAACTGCCCGGGGGTCTCCAGACTCTTTTTTTTTCGAGACCTACGCAGGCAAGGAAACACAAAACGAAAACTAGATGGATCTCGAAAATAAACCTAATATGAAAAGAACTCGGATTGGTGATGGACAGGCGGTGGTATATGTGGACTCGGATTGGTGATGAAAAAGCGGTGGTATATGTGGACTCAGATTGGTGATGGACAAGCGGTGGTATATGACAACGGATGATGATGGTGCAGCGGCGGCGTGAATACCCATGAATAGAACTCGAAACTCTAAAAGACTAGATGCTAAGACCAGCAACTATGCACGACGATTCAACCGCAAATTCAACAAAGCAAATACAGAAAAGATTATGCAAAGGCTCAGATTGGTTGGGATATGATGAACTAACCCTAATTTTTTTTGTGGCTTTTTCGTGGAGTGTAGGTATGAAGAACAGACTCGATCTAAACTACGAAAAACTGTAAAATCTCACCGAGCAACCTGAAAATCTGATACCACTTGATAGAGGCAAAGGTGTCCCGATGTTTCGATGAGATGGTGGCTATCATTTTCTGTGGGAGTCGACCTTGACGATCCGACTACGAACGTGCGAGACGTCGCGCCTTAGCAATCGCTAAACCAACTTCTGAGGGTTATTGACCACGCCGGAGCACGATCAACCTGACCACGAGGGCCTGTTTCCTGCGAGCAAACAAAGAACAAGTAAGAAACTAAGATTGCAATATGGATATTGCGAATATACGAGGAAAGCTTTATTAATGAAGGTGGGGTTCTGTGATGCCTTGGTCTGGTCGTTGAACACAAACGAAGTACGTGAAGTTGCAACTATGGCGAACTTTTGATCTAAACAAAACCCAAAGTCTAAACGACGCCCTAAGGGCTGCATATATGGAGGAAGAGGAGGGAATTTCGTGGCCCTTGAGGGAGGGGTCCGAAACCAACCCTAACTCTTGTTTCCCCACACATACGGACTCTAAAAATAGCCTATACTTAAGTATTTCGAAATTACATGGGCCTGGCCCAATAATAAGGTGACGCAGCACCTAGAATAGCCTATGGACGAATATTATGAAGTGGCATCTTGTATATTTCTTCCAAGGCTTCATGCACTCATTATGGTGGCTTCAAAGTCCTGGAATCATCACTTGTAACTCTTTTCTTGTTCCCCTTGCGCATGCCAACATCTCCATTCTTGAACTTGCTCCAAGGTTCATCTTTCTTGTCGATGGTAGGCCCTTCATTTGTAAGCAAAACAAATGTATCCAATTTAGGCAGCATCATATTCTCATGAACATTGGAATCGTTACCAAGAAACGAAAGTACCTGATAATTCAATTGCCGTGCGCGAGCTCTAGTAATTGGTCCAGTATGTATAACAGCAGGGGCTGTGGGTGTAACAATGGTATTGATGTCCTCATCACACCTCCCCAAGCTTGGAACAAGCCAAGGGTGGTGCCCATACCCGTGTACTCAAGTGTCGTTCTTTGGTGATGAGGAAGTAGGCTTGTCCTCTGTCTTCCAAGGCATATGCTCCCCATCATAAAACGATGAATGCGTCTCTAGGATCCTGAAAGTTGCAGCCAAGCTCATGACTTTAAATCTAGACTCATACTCATAGTTTTAGTTTTGTAGGTCAAAAACTTGGGCCTAAAGATGATCAACTTAGTCATTGAGTTTGAAGATAGCATCCCCAGTTTCCTTATTGTCCCACTTGTGGTCATGAACGAACTCGATAATATGGAGTGATTTGCGTTAAGACTGCGCTCCTCCATCCCTTGGCAGCCTAAGATTTCCTACTCCACAGCTTCAAGCCTGGCCTTCTCACTTCCTCCTTCTTGGGCCCCTGAACGTTTCGGATGTGAAGCACCCCCTCACGCATCTCAATGGTCTGAGGGTGTTTCATCACCTCCGGAAGGTAAGGGTTGATGACCTTCTTGTAGAACTTTTCCTTGGACAAACTTGGGTCACCATGGTGATCTAGATCTATCAGAAAAATAGCCCGAAACAAGAATAGATGGAAAACTTGCGATGCGGTGGTTAAAAAAGCGAGGAGTATATATAATGAAATTTTCCCATGCACAAAAAGTAATCTGAAAGAAAAAAGAGTCGGGAAAGTCCACGGGGGAGTCATGAGCTCACACGGGGCACCCTGTGGGTAGGGCACTGATAACCCACAAGTATAGGGGATCATTTGTAGCCTTTTTAAATAAATAAGAGTGTCAAACCTAACGATGAGCTAAAGGTAGAAAAAATATTCCCTCAATTTCTATCGACCACTGATACAACTCTACGCACACTTAAGGTTTGCTTTACCTAGAAAAGAATAAAACTAGAAGTACTTCGTAGGTATGAAGGGATAAGTTTGCAAGATAATAAATAACATAAAAATAAAAAGTAGGTGTTGTCCTAATTAAAGCACAATTAAATTAGTATAGCGAGTGTGCATTAATAGTGGTAGGATTTGCGGAATTGTCGCTAAGGAATTGACTACGTTACTAGACCGACAACAAGTTTTTATGTGGGAGAGGCCACTGCTAGCAGGTCGTCCCTTACATGGAATTCTATGCACTTATGATTGGAACTATTAGCAAGCATCCACAACTACTAACATTCATTAAGGTAAAACCCAACCATAGCATTAAGATATATATTGGTCCCCCTTCAATCCCGTATGCATCAATTTCTATGTTTAGGAAGAAGCTTCCGTCACTCTTGCCGTCCAATACATAGTCCTATCAACATACAACTAACCCTATGGTGTGATCCACACAGGCACTCATATGATAGGCACCAAAGGACAACAACATAACCACAAGCAAATTAAACCAATCATAGCAATTCACCAATTACTTGACAACAAAAATCTACTCAAGCATCATAGGATGGCAACACATTTTTGGATAATAATATGAAGCATAAATCACCATGTTCAATTAGAGGGTACAACCGGTTGCGGGCCGCTGAATATAGATGGCGGAAGGTGATGGAGTTGTTGGTGAAGATGACAGAGTTGTTGGAGTAGATCGCCGTCACACGATGATTGCCCCGGTGGCGTTCCCGTGCCACCAGGAGAGTGGGGAGAGAACCCTCCTCCTCCTCCTCCCCCTCCTCCTCCTCCTCCTCCTTCTTCTTCTTCCTTGGCCTCCCCCTAGATGGGAGGAGGGTTCCCCCTCTGTTCTATGGCCTCCATGGTGGCGGAGGGGCGAGAGCCCTCCGAGATTTGATCTGTCTCTCTGTTCTCTTCTATTTTGTGTTTCTGTTTTCTCGCCCTTCACCCTTTCTTAAATTCCCGAAGATCCGTAACTCCGATCGCACTGAAATTTTTAAACGATCTTTTTCCATATATTATCTTTCTTGTGCCCGAAGAAGAGCCCCAACCGAATTACGGGGAGCCGACAAGAGACCTGGGCGCGCTAGGGGATTCCAGGCGCGCCCTGGTGGGTAGTGGAGGCCGTGGGCCTCCGTTTGCGTTGATTCTACCTCCCAAAAATGACATATATTCCAAAATAATTCTCCGTAAATTTTTATCGCGTTTGGAATTTGTTTGATATGAATATTCTGTGAAACAAAAAACATGCAACAAACAGGAACTAGCACTGGGCACGGGATCAATATGTTAGTACAATAAAATCATATAAATAGTTGCCAAAAGTATGTGAAAGTTGTATAATATTGGCATGTAACAATAAAAAATTATAGATACGACGGAGACGTATTAGCATCCCCAAGCTTAATTCCTGCTCGTCCTCGAGTAGGTAAATGATAAAAAAGATAATTTTTGATGTGGAATGCTACCTAGCATAAACTTGATCATATATCTAATCATGGGATGAATATTAAGACATGAGTGATTCAAAGCAATAGTCTATAATTTGACATAAAGACATCAATACTCAGGCATCCGAACAAACAATCATGTCTTTCAAAATATCGCTGCTAACGAAGGCTATCCCTACAAAATCATGTAGTCTTGTCATGCTCCATCTTCTTAACACAAAGTATTTATCATGCACAACCCCGATGACAAGCCGAGCAATTGGTTCATACTTTTTTAATGCGCTTCAGCTTTTTCAACCCTCATGCAATACATGAGTGCAAGCCATGGACATAACACTATGGGTGGAATAGAGTATGATGATAGGGGTAAACATAAAGAAGACAAAAAAGTAAGAAAGTCTCACATCGACGCGGCTAATCAATGGGCTATGGAGATGCTCGTCAATTGATATCAATGCGAGGAGTAGGGATTGCCATGCAACGGATGCACTAAGAGCTATAAGTGTATGAAAACTCAAACTAAAAACTAAGTGGGTGTGCATCTAACTATATAATGAAAAATTCCCACTAGTATATGAAAGTGACTACATAGGGGACTCTCTACATGAAGAACATGGTACTACTCTGAAGCACAAGTGTGGTATTTATATGCCCCTTCTCTCTTTTTCTCTCATATTTTCCTTTCTTTCTTTTCTTTTTTTTTCATTTTTCTTGGGCTCTTTTTGGCCTCACTTTTTTTAATATTTGTCCGGAGCGTCATTCCGACTTGTGGGGGAATCATAGTCTCCATCATCCTTTCCTCACTGGGACTGAATGAAATATGCCCTAGAGGCAATAATAAAGTTGTTACTTTATATTTCCTTATATCATGATAAATGTTTATTATTCATGCTAGAATTGTATTAACCGGAAACTTGATACATGTGTGGATACATAGACAAAACACTGTGTCCCTAGTAAGCTTCTACTCCCTCCGTCCGAAAATAGTTGTCATCAAAATGGATAAAAAACGGATGTATCTAGAACTAAAATACATCTAGATACATCCCCTTTTACTCATTTTAATGACAAGTATTTCCGGACGGAGGGAGTACTAGACTAGCTCGTTAATCAAATATGGTTAAGTTTCCTAATCATAGACATGTGTTGTCATTTGATGAACGGGATCACATCATTAGGAGAATGATGTGATGGACATGACCTGTCCGTTAGCTTAGCATATTGATCGTTCAGTTTTATTGCTATAGCTTTCTTCATGTCATATACATATTGCTTCGACTATGAGATTATGCAACTCCCGGATACCGAAGGAATACCTTGTGTGCTATCAAACATCACAACTTAACTGGGTGAATATAAAGATGCTCTACAAGTATCTCCGAAGGTGTTTGTTGGGTTGGCATAGATCGAGATTAGGATTTGTCACTCTGAGTATCCGAGAGGTATCTCTGGGCCCTCTCGGTAATACACATCATAAGAAGCCTTGCAAGCAAAGTGACTAATGAGTTAGTTGCAGGATGATGTAATACGGAATGAGTAAAGAGACTTGCCAGTAACGAGATTGAACTAGGTATGAAGATACCGATGATCAAATCTCGGGCAAGTAACATACCGACTACAAAGGGAATAACGTATGTTGTCATAACGGTTCGACGGATAAAGATCTTCGTAGAATATGTAGAAAAATATATGAGCATCCAGATTCCACTGTTGGTTATTGACCAGAGAGGTGTCTCGGTCATGTCTACATAGTTCTCGATCCCGTAGTGTCCGCACGCTTAACGTTCGATGATGATTTTTTTATTATATGAGTTATGTGATTTGGTGACCGAATGTTGTTCGGAGTCCCTCATGAGATCATGGACATTACGAGGAGTCCAAAATGGTCGAGAGGTAAAGATTGATATATAGGACGATGGTATTCGGACACCGGAAGTGTTTCGGGATGCACCGAGTACTTATCGTGTCACCGGAAGGGGTTCCGGGCACCCCCGGCAAACGATATGGGCCTGATGGGCGAAGAGGGGAAACACACCAGCCACAAAGGGGCTGGTGCGCCCCCCATATGGGCTGGCCAAATTGGAGAAGGAAAAGGGAAGAAGGAAAGCAAAAAGGGAATAGGATTCCCCCTTCCCCCTCTTCCCTTCCTACTCCGAATAGGAATAGGAAAGGGGGAGGCCGAATTGGGAGGACCTCAAGTAGGATTCCTCCTACTTGGGGCGCCCCCTTGGATGCCTCTCCTCCCCTCCCCTCCAACCTATATATATGTGGGGGGGGGCACGGCTAGAACACACACCAACAATTGTTAGCCGTGTGCGGCGCCCCCTCCACAGTTTACGCCTCCGGTCATATTCATGTAGTGCTTAGGTGAAGCCCTACGTGGATCACTTCACCATGACCATCACCACGCCGTCGTGCTGATGAAACTATCCCTCGACACTTTTCTGGATTAAGAGTTCGAGGGGCGTCATCGAGTTAAACATGTGCAAAACTCGGAGGTGTCGTACAATCGGTGCTTGATCAGTCGGAACAAGAAGAATTTCGACTACATCAACCGCGTTGTCAAACGCTTCCGCTTTCGGTCTACTGGGGTACGTGGACACACTCTCCCCCTCTCCTTGCTATGTATCTCCTAGATAGATCTTGCGTGAGCGTAGGATTTCCTTTTTGAAATTGCATGCTACGTTCCCCAACAGTGGCATCCTAGCCAGGTCTATGCGTAGATGATATACACGAGTAGAACACTAAGAGTTGTGGGCGGTGATCATCATACTGCTTACCACCAATGTCTTATTTTGATTCGGCGGTATTGTTGGATGAAGCGGCCTGGACCAACCTTACCTGACCACGTTCATGAGACCGGTTCCACCGACAGACATGCAACTAGTTTTGCATAAAGGTTGCTGACGGGTGTCTGTCTCTCCAACTTTAGTTGAATCAAATTTGACTGCAGGCGGTCCTTGTTGAAGGTTAAAACGGCAAACTTGATAAATCATCGTTGTGGTTTTGATGCCTAGGTAAGAACGGTTCTTACTAGAAGCCCGTAGCAGCCACGTAAAACTTGCAACAACAAAGTAGAGGACGTCAAACTTGTTTTTGCAGGGCATGTTGTGATGTGATATGGTCAAGACATGATGTGACATAAGTTATTGCATGAGATGATCATGTTTTGTAGAAGTTATCGGCAACTGGCAGGAGCCGTATGGTTGTCGCTTTATTATATGAAATGCAAACGCCATGTAATTGCTTTACTTTATCACTATGCGTTAGCGATAGTTGTAGAAGCAATAGTTGGCGAGACGACAACGACGCTACGATGGAGATCAATGTGTCAAGCCGGTGACGATGGAAATCATGTCGGTGCTTTGGAGATGGAGATTAAAGGCACAGGATGATGATGGCCATATCATGTCACATATTTTGATTGCATGTTATGTTTATCTTTTATGCATCTTATTTTGCTTAGTACGGCGGTAGCATTATAAGATGATCCCTTAACAAAATTTCAAGGTATAAGTGTTCTCCCTAAGTATGCACTGTTGCGATAGTTCTTCGTGCTGAGACACCACTTGATGATCGGGTGTGATAGGCTCTACGTTCACATACAACGGGTGCAAGACAATTTTGCACATGCGAAATACTCGGGTTAAACTTGACGAGCCTAGCATGTACAGACATGGCCTCGAAACATTGGAGACCGAAAGGTCGAACGTGAATCATATAGTAGATATGATCATCATAGAGATGTTCACCATTGAAGACTGCTCCATCTCACGTGATGATAAGACATGGTTTAGTTGATTTGGATCGTGTGATCATTTAGATGACTCGAGGGATGTCTATCTAAGTGGGAGTTCTTAAGTAATTTGATTAGTTGAACTTTAATTTATCAAGAACTTAGTCCTGCTGGTATTTGCAAATTATGTTGTAGATAAATAGCTCGTGCTGTAGCTCACCTATGTTTTTTGCTATGTCCCTAGAGAAAACTAAGTTGAAAGATGATAGTAGCAATGACGCGGATTGGGTACGTGATCTGAGGATTATCCTCATTGCTGCACAGAAGAATTATGTCCTTAATGCACCGCTAGGTGACAAACCTATTGCAGGAGCAGATACAGACGTTATGAATGTTTGGAAAGCTCTATATGATGACTACTTGATAGTTTAGTGCACCATTCTTTACAGCTTAGAACCAGGACTTCAAAAACGTTTTGAACGCCACAGAGCATATGAGATGTTCCAAGAGCTGAATTTGGTATTTCAGACTCATGCCCGTGTCGGGAAGTATGAGACCTCTAACAAATACTTTGCCTACAATATGGAGGAGAATAGCTCAGCTAGTGAGCATGTTCTGAGAATGTCTGGGCACTACAATCGCTTGAATCAAGTGGGAGTTAATCTTCCAGATAAGATAGTGATTGACAGATTCTCTAGTTACTATCACCAAGCTACTATAACTTTGTGATGAACTATAATATGAAAGGGATGACAAAAATGATTCCCGAGCTCTTCGCAATGCTGAAATCGGCGAAGGTAGAAATCAAGAAAGACCATCAAGTGTTGATGGTTAACAAGACCACTAGTTTCAAGAAAAAGGCAAAGGAAAAGAAAGGGAACTTCAACAAGAATGACAAACAAGTTGCCACTCCCATGAAGAAGCCCAAAGCTACACCTAAGCCTGAAACTGAGTGCTTCTACTACAAAGGGAATGGTCACTGGAAGCGGAACTACCCCAAATACTTGGCGGATAAGAAGGATGACAAGTGAACAAAGGTATGTTTGATATACATGTTATTAATGTGTACTTTCCTAGTGTTCATAGTAACCCCTGGGTATTTGATACCGGTTCAGTTGCTAAGATTAGTAACTCGAAACAGGAGTTGCAGAATGAACAAGGACGAGGTGACGATGTGTGTTGGAGGTAATTCCAAGGTTGATACGATCACCATCGCACACTCCCTCTACCTTCGAGATTAGTGTTGAACCTTAAATAAATGTTATTTGGTGTATGTGTTGAGCATGAATATGATTTGATCATGTTTATTGCAATACGGTTATTCATTTAAGTCAGAGAATAATTGTTGTTCTGTTTACATGAATAAAACCTTATATGGTCATACACCCAATGTGAATAGTTTATTGAATCTCGATTGTAGTGACATACATATTCATAAAATTGATGCCAAAAGATGCAAAGTTGATAATGATAGTGCAACATACTTATGACACTGCCATTTAGGTCATATTGGTGTAAAGCGCATGAAGAAACTCCATGCAGATGGGCTTTTGGAATCACTTGATCATGAATCATTTGATACTTGCGAACCATGCCTCATGGGAAAGATGACTTAAACTCCATTCTCCGAAACAATGGAGCGAGCCACTGACTTATTGGAAATAATACATACCGATGTATGCGGTCCGATGAGTGTCGAGGCTCGTGGCACGTATCGCTATTTTCTGACCTTCACACATGGTTTGAGCAGATATGGGTATATCTACTTAATGAAACACAAGTCTGAAACATTTGAAAAGTTCAAGAAAATAAAGTTTCTACGATCTGAACGAGGAGGCGAATATTTGAGTTACCAATTTGGCCTTCATTTAAAACAATGTGGAATAGTTTCACAACTCACGCCACCTGGAACACCACACCGTAATGGTGTGTCCAAACGTCGTAATCATACTTTATTGGATATGGTGCGATCTATGATGTCTCTTACCGATTTACCACTATCGTTTTGGGGTTATGCATTAGAGACAACTGCATTCATGTTAAATAGGGCACCATCTAAATCCATTGAGATGACACTATATGAACTACGGTTTGGCAAGAAACCTAAGCTTCCGTTTCTTAAAGTTTGGAGTTGTGACACTTATGTCAAAAGGATTCAGCCTGATAAGCTCGAACCCAAATCGGAGAAGTGCGTCTTCATAGGATACCCTAAGGAAACAATTGGGTGCACCTTCCACCACTGATCCGAAAGGCAAGATCTTTTGTTGCCAAGAATGGAAAATTTCTAGAGAAGGAGTTTCTCTCGAAAGAAGTGAGTGGGAGGAAAGTAAAACTTGATGAGGTACCTGTACCTTCTCTCAAATTGGAAAGTAGCTCACCACAGAAAACTGTTCCTGTGATGCCTACACCAACTAGAGAGGAAGCTAATGATAATGATCATGAAAATTCAGATCAAGTTACTACTGAACCCCGTAGGTCAACCAGAGCATGTTCCGCACCAGAGTGGTACGGTAATCCTGTCCTTGAAGTCATGTTATTAGACCATGATGAACCTACGAACTACGAGGAAGCGATGATGAGCCCAGATTCTGATAAATGGCTTGAGACCATGAAATCTGAGATAGGATCCATGTATGAGAACAAAGTATGGACTTTGATTGACTTGCCCGATGATTGACGAGCCATTGAGAATAAATGGATCTTCAAGAGGAAGACAACCGCTGATAGTAGTGTTACTATCTACAAAGTTCAATTTTTCGCAAAAGGTTTTCGACAAGTTCAAGGTGTTGACTATGATGAGATTTTCTCACTCGTATCGATGCTTAAAGTCTGTCCAAATCATGTTAGCAATTGCCACATTTTATGAAATCTGGCAAATGGATGTCAAAACTGCATTCCTTAATGGATTTATTAAAGAAGAGTTGTATATGATGCAACCAGAAGGTTTTCTCAATCCTAAAGGTGCTAACAAAGTGTGCAAGCTCCATCGATCCATCTATGGACTGGTGCAAGCATCTTGGAGTTGGAATATACGCTTTGATGAGTTGATCAAAGCATATAGTTTTATACAGACTTGCGGTGAAGCCTGTATTTACAAGAAATTGTGTGGGAGCACTACAACATTTCTGATAAGTATATGTGAATGACATATTGTTGATCGGAAATGATTTAGAATTTTCTGGAAAGCATAAAGGAGTGTTTGAAAGGAGTTTTTCAAAGAAAGACCTTGGTGAAGCTACTTACATATTGGGCATCAAGATCTATAAAGATAGATCAAGACTCTTGATAAGACTTCCAATGAGTACATACCTTGATAATATTTTGAAGGAGTTCAAAATAGATCAGTCAAAGAAGGAGTTCTTGCCTGAGTTGTAAGGTATGAAGTTGAGTATGACTCAAAACCTGACCACGACGGAAGATAGAGTGCCGGGGAAATCTGACTCCGCGAGCACCTATGGGGACGGAGCCCCTTCTCGGTTTGGCGGGGGGCGGAGGCCGCGCGAAGAGCAGATCAAGGCGGGGCACACGAGCGGTTTTTACCCAGCTTCGGAGCTCTCCGGAGAGATAATACTCCTGCTGCTGCTTTGTGGATTGTATTGAGTTCTTGCTCGGGAGCGCTGAGTGCTATAGTACACACCAGCAGCTAACGAGACCGAGCGTGAGTGTTCTACTGTTCGTCCCTTCCCCCTCTACGTTGTGCATGGGCCTCCTTTTATATGCTCAAGGGGTCTCCAACAGGTGGCAACGTAGGCAAGGGAAAAAATGGAAAGGTGCTGCGGTAGGTACAGCTACCTACACAGTGTATCATACCTAACTCTGACGGCAGGGGACAAGGGCATTAAATGCCCGTCTACGTCGCCCAAACAGTGCAGAAAAGGGACCGTTAGGGACGCCTCCGCTTGCCACGATGGCGATCTTGTCAGCGCCGCTTGCCACGGTGCACCCCTGGCTGCACAACCTCCCGCCATGTACGCCTGGAAGTGCCTCAGAGCGACACGTTGGTGGGTGAGCTGGAGCGCAGGTACAGAGTGGTTGCTTGCCGCGTCAAACGCCTTGCCGCGCTTGTTGTCTTGTCGCGTCCGGGAGCTTGTCGCTCGCCGGGTCTTGCCGGGACGCGTGGCGCGTCGCGGCAAGTTCCTTGAGATGCCTTGGTTGGCCTCCCCGGCAAGCTCCTCTTGCCGGGGTCTTGCGTCTTGAGTGGTGTCACACCCTGATTTTCATGCCACAACACTTAAGCTAATAAAACAAGATAAAATGTGGCTTGACAAAAACTTTTGAGTGTTTTGGATTTTGCTTGTTTTGATTTTTGTGTGTTGTTTGCAAGTGCTCTAAAAATCAAATAAAGCCTCCAACTCTTATACTCCTTCTCCTTGATCCAAAACCTCTTCCCAATGATCATGTCGTGTGTATAGTGCAATATAGTATTTTCTTACAAAAATAAATTGGCCAAATAGTATTTTCAAAAATTAGTTTTTCCAAAAACACCTTGATTGAGGATTGCACTGCAAGTACTTAACTACGGGCAGTAAAAATCTTTCCAAAAATATTTTTGACTCCTATTAGATATAGGTTACCCAGAAACCACAAAATAATAATTTTAAAAGTTATTTTTCTATTTTATTTAAAGGCTTTTTCTTAAGGCCAGAAATGGTCTTAAATAGGTTAAAATTATTTTAAAACTTTAAAAATATTTGAGAAAAATTAGGGAGACTCAATGGACATATATTTTCCATATATATGAGTTTGAACACATGGTCATGATCAAAATATTGGACAAAACCTCCCAAAACCATTTCTGCTCATTTCAAGGATTTGAAATATTTCTACAGGAAATATTTTCACAAAAACCCAAGAAAATTCTAACATGTCACATATGACATTTTTGATTATCTTGCCAAGTACCATGTCATGGAGAATAGTATAACCCCATGAAACCCTCTCAAAACCACTTCTGTCCTTTTTCAAGTTTGAACAGCTTTGCACTGTCAAACATGTCCAAATGCTCTGAAACTTGGTGCACACTCTCAAATGGTGTAATAATACATCTATACCAAATGGCACAAGTTGGAGAGAATTTTATCTTGATCAAAGTACCCCAAAACCCTCTCTGACCAGAATCAAATTTGAACAAGTTTGTACTGCCAACTTTCTCTCCTTGACCCCAACTTTTGTGGGCATGTTCACATGGCCAAATTAGGCCACTACACCAAGTGGTGCATCAAGGAGAATTGGTTTGCATGACTAAATCTTGGTAAAGCCATTTCTGCTAAATTCTAGGGTTTACCAAAGTTACATTGGCAACTTTGCCCAAATGAGCTCAAATTTGGTGGAACACACTAATTATATGTGTCATTTCACCCTGTGGAGTCTCATAGCAAATGAAGATCATCTACTTGCCCAAACCTACATCAAACACCTTCTGCAAAATTTCCAAAACCACCTTTTTGACCACTTCCACTAATCTCCATGACCCTATCTTTTTACCACAGCCCCTCCTAGACCTCCTCTACCTCCATTAGCAATGGCTGCATTTCAGCTCAATTATTTGGGGGTGAAACCCTCACTTTCTCTCTCTGGACAACCTCTTTCTCTCTCTCCATCAACCTCTCTCCTCTCCTACTGGCTCTGCAGGGCATCCAATGCCTCTCCACCCTTCTTTACTACCCCCAAGCACTACCAGACATCAGTGGCCGCGCCCACATTGCCAAAAAAAATGGCATGCCGGCCATTTGCACGCTCTGGAGCGCGCTACAGTGCGCTCCCGCACTGTAGCCGCCCCCTGCCAACCGCCTCCGGTCACCTTGGGCCTCCCCAGCGTGTCTCACGAGGCCGCCTCGGCGTTTGGGACACGGCAAGCTGCCGGCCCCCTCCTAAACATCTCCCCTCTCTCCTCCATGGAGCCCGCCCGAGTGCACCATAGGCCGCGTCCATGGTGCACCACGGCCACGCCTATTTAAGCCATCCCCGACCCTCTCTCTCGTCTTGGTTGGAACCGCCTCTCTCCCGTGCATCTCCCGGACAAGTCCACTTTGCTCCGGCGAACCAGAGCCCCTCCCCCTCTCCTTCGACCTCCAGGAGAGCCTCCGCTAGGCTACGGAGCTTCCCCGCTCCTCTCCGCCTCGTCCCGTGCCTCGTTGTGCCGGTGCTGCCAATGCCCGATGAGGCCGTCCGCCACGACCATCGCCAAATGCGCTCCGGCCATCCCCTGCCGTCTCCGAGGGATTCCCCTGACGCGGCTCTCTCCGGCGACTCCTCCGGTGGCCGCGGCTTGGCCAGGGGTGGCCTGTGTCGCCGGGGGAAGGCGCTGGCCAGCGCGCAGACGGGGCTCGATCCCCTCCTGTCGCGGGCGTGGGAGGAGGAAGAAGACCCTGCGGGTGGGCCCCGCAGGTCAGTGACCCCGCCGGCCGGCCACGTCATTTAAGTGGAGATGGCTCCGGCCTTAACCGCCTCCCTCGAGCGAAGACGTATTCCGCGAGGCCGCCTTCGACGTGGCCTCCCAGCGGGCGCGCGCGAGGGACTGGGCCAGGCCCAGTGCACTGCCCCGCTAAATCTCGCCCAGTGCACGCTGCTGCCTCCCTAGATCCAGCCCATTTAGGTAAATCCCTTTCCTTTTTCTTTGTCTGTAGACTTGTAAAATCCATAAACAATTCAAATGGACTCCAAATTTGATGATTCTAATTTCTATAAGTTCATAAATTCCTGATCTATCACATGGTGCAATTTGCACATTTTTCCATAAAAATTTTCTTCACAAACATTTATCAAATCCCATTTTTTCCATTTCTTTGATAAACTTTGGAAAATCACAGAGAGCCCATTTTTGATCCAAATTCCATGATTCAAAATCCTAGATGACTATAAGTTCAAAACTTAGTTTTTGAACATTTTTACTAATACTTTCTCTACCACCTCAAATTATGGTCTATTTCTTCATATTTGTCAACTTTGCAAATTCATAGGAAAATCATTTCAACTCCAAATCCAGTGAAACCAATTCCTAGATGCTTCTAAAATCATCCTTTGTTAAATGGGTGCCTTTGCTCATTTTTCAAAAATATGTTTCTGTACACTTCTTGCAATTCCATAAACCCCTTGATTCCATCATATCGAAATGTTTAGAAATATCCATTGATCCACTTCCAATGAAATCACCTTGGTCATTCCTCATATGACTAGAGCTATCCTAGAGAAGTCCAACTCACATTTTTAGAGCACTTTTATTTTCTGTCTTGTTGTGTTGCTTATTATGATTGTTTCCGACGTTAGTTGACGAAGTAGACGGAGTACTTGGAGAAGGACCAGAAGACTTGAAGACTCAGATGAACCAGGCAAGCAGCCCTTTGACCATGTCTATGAAACCCTTTTTATGCATGTCGTATAGCACTTTATTAGTGTTGCTTCGAAATCATGATGAGATGGTAACCACTTTGGTGGGTTGCCTTCGTTACTTCCTCGATGATACCTGCATTATGCATGACCCTACCTTCTTATGAGGGTTATGCCGGCGGGAGTAGATAGGATGCTAAAGTAGTTGCTACGCAAAAAGGGACGAGAATATGCATGGTGATGGAGACAAAGTATTTTCAAAGAACTTTTCAAAAACCCCGTCGGGTGCCACTTATGCCCGAGGGAGATGATGAGTTGGGTAACCACTTGATGTCGAAGTGGTGTACCGAGGCAAGTGTGTGTGTTGTTTTTCAAAACGGATTGGTTTAAGTTGCGACCGTTATTCCAACCTTACATGCGCAACCACTCTACCCTTATATGGGAAAGGGCATTATTGATTACCTAGGCCGATACTAGCTTGGAGCCCGCATTACTAGTGACGGGGGAGAGTTGGTGCTCTCTCTCGGGACGGGGTCATGCCAGGTAGGGCGGCCATGACTGTTTTCACAGGGCACCGGATACACCGTTGTGTCCCCTCTCGGATGTTACGATCTCGAGTGAGTCTCGTATGATGTACATCGTGAGGATACGGAACAACGAGTGGACTCCTTGTTAGTGTCGTCTAGGGAAAGGTAGTGATCGGGTGCTTACCCCGGGTACTTGAGGTACCGCGGGTCGTGGATGACACGGAAGTTCCCCGGATCTTGTGGGTAAAGTGTGCAACCTCTGCAGAGTGTAAAACTATTCGAATAGCCGTGTCCACGGTCAAGGACAGTTGGGTAACCGCTCTTGGGCTACGTCCACTTGTTTACAAACCAGTGTGAGTGGGAAGAACTACTTGGGTCAAGTCAAGGACTTGACATGATTGAGTTGGGTTGGTGCCCACTCTATTTATGTTGATATCTGTTACCTGTCCTCTTAGTTACTTGAATTCTCCTGATGCATGTCTTACAAGTTGTTGAACATGTCATTGCACTCAAAACTAGCTTTCCGCAAAAATTTACCTATATCATGCATTGTTGTACCTTGAACCAAAACATGGGTTGCTTGCGAGTACATTCAAAGTACTCATTGGCTTGCCACTGGTTATTTTATTGGCCAGGCATGAAAGAACATGATATGATGAAGAATACTTCGTGACGAACATGCGAGCTAGGACGCTTCCCAGTCAGAATGCCTGTAGGGTTAAGGCAGATGGCATGGGTCCAAGTTATCGACGAAGATTTCCGCTGCAATGTTATACTCAAGACTTGACCATAATGGTCCTACTTGTGTAATACGGTATGTATGGATGTAAGACTCTTGTTATTCAGCTTTTGTTTGTTCAGTGAGTATTGATCTCTGGGATCACTGTACACGTGCATTCGGTGATCACGACTTATGAGTCGGGGTCCCCTCAAGTGGCCTTCCCGGCAAGCTCCTCTTGCCGGGGCCTTGTCTCCTTGGCTTAAATATTTTGTTCTTGAATGGTTCCAAAGGAACCACAGAGGTCCTTGGCGGTCACCCGGCAAGCCTTTCCGCGGGACGCTGCGACTGCCCGTGCACAAGTTCGGGATACTAGGGTACCCCTACTCTAGTACACCGACAGGAGCCCCCGGGCCTGGGCCACACACGATGCCGAGCGCTGTTGGGCCAGGCCCAAAACAGGGAACGGGCACGAGCGGCCTAGGTCACGTCGCATCTGACTCCGTATCCACCGCGCCCTCCCCGAGCGGCACGCGTAGATTGCGGCGTCGTGGGAGGGGTCGTGGGTGGTTTCTTTATTCGGAAAGGCGATGCATCGGCCCTCTCCCTCCTTATAAGCAGGGGAAACAGGGGCGGTTCGCCCACCTGCCCGTTGCTATTCCTGCCTTGAAAATCTCTGCCGCTCCCCTTCTTCTCAAAGCCGAAAGAGAGCAGCGCTCCGCCCCCATCGCCGCCAGCACCGCCAACGTCGTCGTCCTCCCTCACCATTCCCGCCATGGCTCCGAAAGCCGAGAAGGCGAAGTCGGCCGAGGCGCAGCGGCTCGCGGCGCTGCGAAAGGAGCGGGCAATCTTCCCTCCGAGGCTTGAGGCGGAAGAGCTGAAGGAGTTCTACTACCTCTTCTAGTCGACGGCGACGCGGGCTCACCCGCGCACGAGGGTACTCCCAGCCGCCGCTTGGAAAAAGGCTCCCACCGGGTACCCTTTCTTCGCCTTGTGCTTCTACTGCGGGCTCTGACCTCCCTTTTCTGAATTTTTCTGTGACGTCATGAACACCTACGTGCTCCACCTCCTTGACTTCGCCCCCAATGCTGTCCTGACCATGTCAGTTTTCACACATCTCTGTGAAAACTTTGTCGGAATACATCCAAACTTAGCCCTTTTCCGCCACTTCTTTTCGCCTCGAGTTGAGAAAGGAGAGCCTTTATCCGGCGGAATCGCCTGGATCTCAAAAGCCGACAAGAAGGAGGCTTATCTGGATGGAGAGTTCCGCAGCAAGTGGGAGGAGTGGAGGGCGGACTGGTGCCTGATTGTCGAGGAGAACCCGCAACCGTTTACTGCCCTGCGCCAAACTCCAGTAGTGCGCGGCAGTGATTGGAGTAGCCTGGCCCCGGAAGACGATAGACTGAAGATTGCCGTTGCTCGGATCCTACGCCTCAGGCTTGCCGGGCTTACTGTAGGAGCAGTTGGCGCAGATTTCCTCCGCCGCCGCATCGCCCCCCTGCAGGAGAGGAGGAGACCCGCCTGGGAGTTCCAGAACGCGGCGGATATCATGAGCTACGGCCGGGCCTAAACTTTAACTTCACTGTCATGGAGCTCAACTCGATGCTCCAGGAGCTGTTCAAGTACGACCCACAGCATCCTGAAGTGTTCAGGTTGCCGAGGGGCGTCGTTCCGCTGTGCAACAACTCCTTGCTCGACCGCATCCGTGCAATGATGCCGCTGTGCGACTCGCATGGAATTGACCCAGCCTGGATAGAGCCTGCAGATGATGTTGTGCAGACGTTCTTCGACAAATTCGTAGAAGTGCCGGTCGACGCCGATGAGAAGAGGGGCCTCACCCGGGACACCACCGACGATGAGCTCAAGCGCATCGCCACCGGGATGGAAGAGGCGGCGTCAGCCGCAGCTGCGGGCGAGTTTGGGTTCACCGTGGAGGAGGTAGAGGCAGCAGAGGCGGCAAGCCTTGCCGAGCGAGAGGATCTTGCTGGCGAGGAAGAGCCTGCCGGGCATGACGCCGGGCCGAGCGGGCCCGTCGAGGACACGAGCGGCTCGTTGGAGATCGGCTCCTCTTCCTCTTCATCTTCGGGCAGCTTGCCGCAAGCAGAGCCCCCGGCCCCACAAGCAGAGCCCCCGACTCCACCAAGAAGGCATCTTCGCAAGGCCGGGGACGTAGCGGAGCGGCGGACGAGTCAACCCCCGCCGCGTTGTACGACGCGCTCCACCGCGGCAAGTTCCGTTGCCGTGGAAGCACCTCACGCCGCAGCGGCAACCGGAGCGGGGTCCTCCCGGTCCGTCGCTCTAGCTCCCGCCAAGCGGCCGAGGGATCCTACTCCTCCGCCTCCTCGCGCCGGAGGAGGGCCAGGCTTCGACTTCTCCACGCTCAGCTCCGATGAGGAAGAAGAAGAGTAAGATTCTCGTTGTACTTGTATGTCTTCAATACTTGTTGTCTTGTCTTGTATCTCATTTGCTTTACTCTGAGCTTATTCCTTTTTAGGACTCTGGCCCAGAGAATGGCAAAGAGAGCCAAGGTCCCGGTGATTGTCATCGAGGATGATCCCACCGTGTCAGCAGGGGGTGCGCCTGAGACAAGCTTGCCGGACCCGGCAGTTGTTCTTCAGAGCAGCCCCCAGCGTAAGTATATGGTTTGCTTCCCGCTGTTGAGCATGCATGGATACTCTTTGTTTGCTGATATCTGACTGTTGGCTTGTGTAGGAGCAGAGCAGCCTCGCCAGGAGCTCCCGAAGGCCGCCCCTGATACGACATCTGCTTCGACTACGCCGCCAAGGGAGAGTTCTCCGGCAAGGGCGAATCCTCCGACAAGGGGGAGCTCTCCGGCAAGGGAGGAGTCTCCGGCAAGGGACAACACCAGCGGTCCTCCGGTGGTGGAGACCACAACTGCCGAGCCTAGTGCAGGTAAACCTCTTGCTTCGAAACTTCCCTTGGGTTCTTCTTATTTTGATCTTATTTTTGGATATTTGCTTGACTTTTCTCCCTGTTTCGGCCGTCAGATCCACCCACTGCGGAGCCGATGGAAACCGAGGTTGTTGTTGATGATGCTGCCGCCACCGAAGAAGCGGCCGGCGCTGATGATCCCGCCGACGAAGAGGCCGCCAAGGCTGCCGCCGCAGCAGCTGACGAGGGGTCTGGCGATCGTACTGACGACCCAGAGGCTGCAGGAGCGACATGCGCTACACCGACCGCCGATCCCCCCGCCACTGCCGCAGCATCAAGCTCCGAAGAGCCCCAGCCAGGCGTCTACTTGAAGGCCGGCGATGGCATCTTCATCAACCTCCCCTGGTCATCAACGTCCAGGGCGCCAGTCGAAGGAGAAAGCTTCGACGTGGAGGTGCTTGCCTCCGCTGGGTTGACGCTGGTCGACGCGCCAAGCAGCAGCAGCGACGAGCCTGAAGAGGAGCGACTGCTGCGGAAGCTGGTGTCGCTCTATCGTGCCCGCCAGGCCAAACTGGAGTCCCGCGAAGCGCTTGTCGCGAAGGCGGGGGTGGACGTGGAGAAGCGCGCGGAGGAGCTCCGAGGTCTCAACCAGGTAGCTCTCCGGTCGCTGGCAGCGGAGCGTGTGCAGCTCGATGAGGCGTAGAAGGCCTTCATCCTCGAGAAGGCAGAAGTTGCAGAGCAACAGCGGCTTGCCGCCGAGGAGTTATCTGCGCGGGAGGGCGAGTTGGTGTAGCTGAAGGCCAGCCTGGACAGCCACGAAGAGGAGCTTGCTGCGCGCGAGCAAACACTCAGCGGAGCTCTCAAGGAAACAAAGGATGCTGCCGCAGCTGCCGAGGCCGCCAAAAAGGATCTGGAGGCAAAGGTGGCGCAGCTGGAGACTGATCTCAAGGCGAGTGGTGAAAAGCTTGCCGCGCTCAAGCATGAGCGCGAGAAGGACGCCTAAACCTTTGGCGAGCTGCAGGGTCGTCTCGCCGAGAAGATCAAGGAGCTTGCCGCCGCCAAGGATTCAACGCCGATCTTGAGCTGAAGCTGGCTGCTTTGACCAAGACGCTGGACGGTGCCAGGGAGCAGGAGACGGCCCTGAGGAAGGAGATCAAGGCCGACAAGGCGCTGCTGGAGAGCATTGCTGCCACCCAGAATGATTTCAGAGAAATTGTGGAGCAGTGGACGGAGGGTCTAGTGAATGCTGCCGCAGATATCGACAAGGAGCTGGCGCAGCTAGGGATGGAGGATCTCGGGTATCCCTCCGATGAGACCCTTCCATCCAGCGCCAAGCTCACTCTGTTCTTCAAAGGCGTGGCGACGGCCCTCCAGCGACTCCGGGAGAGGATCCCAAAGCAGCTGGCCGACGAGTCGCGCAAGATCTGCGCAGGAGCTCTTCAGAAGGTAATGGTGAAGGTAGCCTTCCGCAACCCGGGCCTCAACCTCACCAACATCCTCAGATCCTTGCCGGCGGACGCTGATCTGGAGGCGCTCAAGGACCTTGTCGCACCCATTGTGGACAAGATGAGCGGGATCAAGAGGGTTGAGGGCGACTGCGCGGACTAGGCCGCCCATTTTCTGCTTTTCTTGTCGCTGCTGGTCATGTTCGAAAACAGTCTATTAGAGCCGCGACAAGCTATCTTGTAATATATAACTTTATTTTGGGTAGTGATTGCAATGTTATTTCCTTTACTTGACTCCTTCCTTTGTATGTTTTTGCCATACGCTTTTTAGGGAACTTTCCGGCGCGGGCACCTTTGCCGCGAGCGCTGAGTGCGGGACGTCAGCAGCCTGCTGGCAGTGCCGTTGTCGACAAGAAACCTTGTCGTAACTAGTCGCAGCTCGCTTAAGTTGTTAAGTGAACTCAAAACAAAGTAAGGGCACGACTCTAGTCGCAGCACACTTAAACTGTTGAGCAAACTCGAAACAAAGTAAGGGCGCAACTAGCCACGAGCCGGTTCCTTCGCGCACAGCCTTTCCATACAAAGCATGGTCGTTTAAGGAAGATAACTTAAAAAAATTAAAAACCTATGATTGCTCAAACTTTGGCAACTTAGCTTTTCTATCGTTTGCTTCCCAGCAAGGCGCGACTTTCTTGAACGACGCCTGGTCCGTACCATTATCTTCCCCTTCCCCCGGCAAACTTGTGGGCGAAGGAACCTTCATTTCCTTGAGAAAAAAGGAAGTAGAGAAAATAATAATATGGAGCCTTATGGCTCGTTATTGCTTACCGGGGGTGTTCGCTGCACAAAGTGTCAGATGACTCATGCAAAAAAAAGCATGAAATTGACAACATGTGCGGAGCACATGAGCTTGTATTTATGCACAGGGTTTGCGCCTGGCCTTGTACGAAGGATTACATGCAACGGCGGCAAGACTTGTACAAAGGGTGGTTGCCGGAGCAGGGTCCGGCAACCGCGCCTTATGGGTAGAACTTACTAAGATGCTCAATGTTCCAGGAGTTGCTCACCGGAATGCCATCTTCAGTCTCAAGGCGGACAGCGCCAGGCCTAGTGACTCGTTTCACCCGGTAAGAGCCATCCCACTTCGGCGTCAACTTGTTGGAATTCTTGGCGGAATGAACGCACCGAAGAACAAGGTCGCCTTCCTCGAGACTTCTGGCGTTAACTTTGCGGCTATGGTAGCGGCGCAAAGCTTGCTGGTAGCGAGCAGCTCGTACAGCAGCCTGAAGACGGTCTTCCTCAAGGAGCAGCGCGTCATCTTGTCGCAGCTGCTCTTGCTCAAGCTCATCATAAGCGAGCACTCGAGGCGATCCGTATACGAGTTCCGTGGGGATAACTACCTCTGCTCCATAGACTAGAGCGAAAGGTGTCTGGCCAGTGGCTCAATTTGGCGTCGTCCTGATCGACCAAAGAACCACCGGCCACTCCTCGATCCAGTTTCTTGCGCACTTGTGCAGCCTGTCGAAAGTCCTGGTCTTGAGTCCGCGCAGCACTTCAGCATTTGCCCTCTCTGCTTGACCGTTGCTCCTAGGGTGAGCAACAGAAGCGAAGCAGACCTTTGCGCCAAGATCTTGGACATACTGCATGAAGGTGCGACTCGTGAATTGCGTACCGTTGTCGGTGATGGTCCTGTTAGGGATCCCGAAGCGGCAAACAATCGACCTGAAGAACTTGACTGCTGACTGTGCTGTCACCTTCCTCACTGCTTCCACTTCCGGCCACTTTGTGAACTTGTCGATTGCGACGTACAAGTACTCAAAGCCCCCGACTGCTCGGGGGAAGGGGCCGAGGATGTCGAGCCCCCAGACCGAAAATGGTCAGGATAAAGGGATCGTCTGGAGAGCTTGAGCTGGCTGGTGTATCTGCTTGGAATGGAACTGACACGCTTCACACTTGGTTACTTGTGCAGTTGCATCCTGGAGGGCTGTCGGCCAAAAGAAACCTTGCCGGAAAGCTTTGCCGGCAAGTGCTCTCACGCCAATGTGGTGACCACAAATGCCTCCATGTATCTCTGCCAACAGCTTATGTCCATCTTCCCGGCGAATACACTTCAATTTCACACCATTGAGTCTTCTTCTGTACAGTGTGTTGTCGACAAATTGGTACATACTTGACTACCGGGCTACTCTTTCCGCTTCTTCTTGCTCTTCGGGAAGTTCTCCTGTCTGAAGGAAACGGACGATCTGCTGTGCCCATGCTGGAGCTTGTGGCTCGACAAAAAGGACTAAAGGCATGTCTGCTGCTGCGGGAACATCCTCTTCTACGGCGAGAATCTGTGGCTCAGCCGGAGCTTGACGTTCCCCGGCAAGCTTGCCGGAGCAAAACTTGTCGGGAGCGTCTGCTTCAACGAAACAAACCCTGGGGCTTCTCGGAGTAGACTGCTCCTCAGCACTCTTGGCGTTGATCTTGGGGACCTTCTTGGCGGCGGCTTCGGGAAGCTCTGCCGGAAAATAGTCACTAGAAATCAACTTCCACTTCTTGCTATGTCCAGTTGATGGCGTAACTGATGGTTGAGTCAGCTTGAGCACAAAGATCCCTGGTTCCACAGGTAACTTAAGTGCTGCGCACTTTGACAGGCCATCGGCAATGTCGTTCTGAGCTCTTGGAACGTGTTCCATCTGTAGGCCGACAAAGTGCTCTTCTAGCTTCCTCACTTCATCAACGTAAGCTTCCATCAACGGACTCTGATAATTCTTGTTCACTTGGCGGACGACAAGCTGCGAGTCACCCCTGACAATGAGCTGCTTGATCCCAAGGTCTGCCGCGATCCTGAGACTGGCAAGCAATCCTTCATACTCTGTAGTATTGTTTGTTGCTTGCTCCTTGGGAAAGTGCATCTGGAGTACGTACTTGAGGTGCTCTCTGGTGGGTGCGACAAGCAGCACGCCAGCACCGGCGCCTTGCAGCGAAAAGGCACCATCAAAGTACATCAGCCACTCTTTGCTTGCCTCCTTGACGGGGATGCTCGTCTCTGGAATTTCTTCATCTAGTGTTGGCGTCCACTCTGCTATGAATTTTGCCAATGCTCTGCTTTGGATAGTTGAAGTGCTCTCAAACTTGAGGCCAAAGCTTGACAGTTCCAGCGCCCACTCAACAATCCTGCCCGTTGCTTCTGGATTCTGCAGTATCCTCTTCAGCGGAAATCGAGTGACAACTGTGATCTCATGTTCTTGAAAGTAATGGCGCAGCTTTCTTGAGGCCATGAGAAGGACGAAAAGCAATTTCTGCACACCAGAATACCTTGACCTAGCCCCCTGCAGAAGGGAACTGACGAATAGACTGGGCGCTGCACCATTTTCTTCTGCTGTATCTCCTCGCACATCTGCGCAGGTCCATCTTTGTCGGGACCAGAGCTTGTCGGGGAAGCCCCCTGCTTGTCGCTGGACGTGCTTGCCGCGGTCGCTGGCTCATCATCAGCCTCCCTCTCCGCTACTAACGCAGCACTAACCACTTGATTAGTTGCCGCCAGATATAGCAACAACTTCTCTTGTGGTTTAGGTGCGACAAGTATTGGAGTGGAGGACAGGTATCTCTTCAAGTCCTGCAGCGTAGCCTCCATTTCCGGAGTCCATTTCATTGTACCTGCCTTTTTCAAAATTTTGAAAAACGGCAGGGCGCGCTCAGCAGACTTGGAGATAAACCTGCTGAGAGCCGCCACGCAGCCGACAAGTTTTCGCACATCCTTGACACGCTTTGGTGCTTCGATCTGCTCAATGGCCTTGATCTTGTCGGGATTGGCTTCAATTCCCCGCTGAGACACGAAGAACCCGAGAAGCTTGCCGGAAGGGACGCCAAACACGCACTTCTCGGGGTTGAGCTTGAGGCTGATCTTGCGCAGATTTGCAAAAGTCTCTTCTAGATCTTGAATCAGAGTTGCTTTGTCCCTGCTCTTGACCACTATGTCATCCATGTAGGCTTCCACATTTCTGTGTATTTGTGGCTCAAAAGCGGTATGGACGACCCTTGCAAATGTTGAACCAGCATTCTTCAATCCGAAAGGCATCCGTATGAAACAGTACGTGCCATAGGGAGTGATGAATGCGGTTTTCTCCTCATCCTCTTCTGTCATGAAGATCTGATGATATCCTGAGTATGCGTCAAGAAATGAAAGCAAGTCACATCCGGCCGTGGAGTCAACAATCTGGTCGATGCGCGGCAAGGGAAATGGGTCTTTGGGACAAGCTTTATTGACGTCGGTAAAGTCGATACAAAGCCTCCATTTCCCGTTTGCCTTGCGCACGACTACGGGATTGGCCAACCATGTAGGATGGTGCACTCCTCTGACAAGGCCTGTTGCTTCCAATTTCTTGATCTCTTTTGCGATGAATTCTTGGCGCTCCACTTCTTGCTTCCTGACTTTCTGCTTGATGGGCCGCGCGTGAGGACAGACGGCAAGGTGGTGCTCAATTACTTTCCTAGGAACACCGGGGATGTCAGACGGTTGCCACGCAAACACATCAACGTTCGCCCGCAGGAAAGCAATGAGCGCGCTTTCCTATTTATGGTCGAGAGTGGCACTGATGGTGAAAGTACCACCAGTGCCGTCCTCCTTGGCGGACACCTTCTTGGTCGCTGGCGGAGCTGCCATTGCCTTCTTACACTTGCCGGTGGAGCTCAATGGTGCGTCCTCGACGGTAGCGCAGCACTCCGAAGAGGTGCGCTTGCCGGAGTGGGCATCAGAACTCTTGCCGGACTTGGTCTTCTTCTTCCCCCCGGGAGCTTCAGCGGCAAGTGTCTCGTGATCCGTTGCGGCTGCTGCTTCCCGGTAGATCTTGTCGGCACAGATAAGAGCATCTTTCTTGTCGCCAGGGACAGAGATGACACTTATCGGGCCTGGCATCTTCAGCATGTTGTACGCGTAGTGAGAGGCCGCCATGAACTTGGCGAGCGCTGGACGGCCGAGAATCCCATTGTAAGGCAATGCAAAATTGGCAACGTCAAAAGTGATCCTCTCAGTTCTGAAGTTCAACTCGCTGCCAAATGTCACCGGTAGCGTGATCTTCCCCTTCGGCTTGCTGCTTCTCGGGTTGATTCCTTGGAATGTGTCGGTCTCTTCGAGCTCGCTGTCAGGGACTTGGAGTTTCCGGAGCACAGCGGGGGAGATCAGGTTCAAGCCGGCCCCGCCGTCAACTAGCATCTTAGTGACCTTGAGGTTGCGGACAGTTGGTGAGACCAACATCGGCAAACACCCGACCGCAGTTGTGCGATCAGGGTGGTCCTCAATATCAAAGATGATAGGCATGCTGGACCATTTCAGAAGCTTGCGTGACTTAACAGGTGGTTCTGCTGCATTGACTTCCCGCACCCACTGCTTGAGTTGGCAGTGTGAAGTATGCAGAGAAGCACCGCCGTCAACGCACAAGACCTCTGTAGCTTTCTAGAACTCCTGTTCACTGGTCTCGTCATCATCCATGTCTTCGTCGTCGTCGTCTTCGTCTTTGTCGCGGCCGCGGGGAGGTCTGTCTCCTTGCCGCTGATTGGCCTTGCCGCAGCGTCCTCCCCGGCCGGTGCGCTTTGTACCGGATCCTCCAGCACCTCCTTGGGCTTTCTCCTTGTCGTGTCGCTCGTACTCGGCCTTTTGCAGCTCGACAAGCTGCTCGACCTTCTTGCAGCTCTGGAGGTCATGGCCCTTGGTGCGGTGGATCTTGCAGTACTGTTTGTTGGTGCCATCCTGCTTGTCGGCGGCCGCCACAGCCTGGCAGTTGGCGCATGCGGCAACCTCCTTGCCGGAGCTACCATCTTTGGCTTTCTTGGCGCTACCGTCGCTGCCAAACTGCTCAACAACTAGCACATCTTTGCCCTTCCTCTTCTTGTTGTTCCGCCGCCGGTTTTTATTTGCCGGGGCAGCATCATCGCTGTCAGATCCTCCTGTTCTTGCATTCTCTCCGGGGAGTTTCCTCCCTTCCTCAGCACGTGCACACCTGTCAGCCAGGGCATACAGCTCACTGACGTCTCTGATCTTGCACATCACCATCTCCTCCCGCATCCTGCGGTTACGCACGTTCTGATGGAACACGCTGATGACCGTGGTAGGGTGGACATCTGGGATGTTGCGTTGCACTTGGCTGAATCTCTGGATGTACTTGCGCAGGGGCTCTCCTTCTTTCTGGGCAAGCAGATGACGATCACTCTCCTGGCCATGAGGTTTGTGGCCGCCTGTAAAGGCGCCGACAAACTGATGGCATAGGTCTGCCCAGGAAGATATGGAGTTGTCCGGCAAGTGCATGAGCCAGGACCTGACGTTGGATTTGAGCACCTGCGGGAAGTAGTTGGCAAGGATCTTGTCGTCCCGCCCCCCAGCAGCTTGCACCGCGATGGTGTAGATGCTGAGGAACTCCGACCGATGCAACTTGTCGTCGTACTTCTCGGGTACGTCTAGCTTGAAATTCTTCGTGCTGGGCCACTGGACTTGCCGCAGCTCATGGGTGAACGCAGGGCAACCTAGCGCGTACGGCAGGTCGCTTGGTTCCCCTGGCGCATGCATGTCGACAGTGGGTCCAGCGCGCCGGTCTGATTGACGCCGCGTTTCTCTTCGGCGCTCGATGCGAGTACGAGCGTCTTCTTGCTGTCGTTCGTGAAGAACTTGGCGTTGATCGCGACGAGCTCGTGGATCCGATGAAGCAGTGGAGTCGCTGTCGCGATGGACCCGGCGAGTCGGCGATCTTGGTCTTCGGGGCGGAGAGTGCACGGTGGTTGCACGCCCACCTGTCTTGTCGCCACCGGGTCGCGCCTGGCTGACTTGCCGCGGCTGCGACGTAGTCGCCTGCCGTGGAGTGTCGCCGTTGGCGAAGCCGATGAGACTCTGAATGGTGGCCCTCCAGTCGTCGATCTTGTTTGGTGTTGGAGGGAAGTCTAGGAGCAGTTGAGTTCGCGCCAAAGCTTCTGCTGGAGTGGCGGGTAGCGGTGGCGAACGGTGCGAGGAGCGGGATATGCTCGGACTTCTAACTGCGTTAGAAGGAGCAATATCCCGTCCAGGCGACCGTGCCTCGCTCGCGCCAGCATGTTGACGCGCGTGCTGGCCTAGAGCGTCCCGAGACCCGCCAGCTTGATTTGCGTCCAACGAGCGTATGGTACCATGGGTACCACGTTGCTGCCGGTCCTGCGCCTCCTGAGATGGGCGTGGTGCATCTACGGACGCTCGGTCATCGTGGGAGCCGGCTACACCGCCGATGGGCAGCGCAGCCTTGTCCTTGGACCTGGCGGCACCGTGGGCTCCCTCGTCGATGCCCGTTCTTCCGCCGGCGCCTTTCCCACCAGCCGTTTGCTCCGGCGGCGGTGAGTTCGATGCGGACGGAGCAGCCGCCTCCGAAGCCTTCTTCTTCGGTGGCATGTCGATGAAGTCGATGAAGATGTAGCTCGCGTGAACGCCGGATCAGGTTCACACAACCTCGACGCCCCCTACCTGGCACGCCAAAGATGCCGGGGAAATCTGACTCCACGGGCACCTATGGGGACGGAGCCCCTTCTTGGTTCGGCGGGGGGCGGAGGCCGCGCGAAGAGCAGATCGAGGCGGGGCACACGTGCAGTTTTTACCCAGCTTCGGAGCTCTCCCGAGAGATAATACTCCTACTGCTGCTTTGTGGATTGTATTGAGTTCTTGCTCGGGAGCGCTGAGTGCTACAGTACACACCAGCAGCTAACGAGACCGAGCGTGAGTGTTCTACTGTTCGTCCCTTCCCCCTCTACGTTGTGCATGGGCCTCCTTTTATATGCTCAAGGGGTCTCCAATAGGTGGCAACGTAGGCAAGGGCAAAAATGGAAAGGTGCTACGGTAGGTACAGCTACCTACACAGTGTATCATACCTAACTCTGACGGCAGGGGACAAGGGCATTAAATGCCCGTCTGCGTCGCCCAAACAGTGCAGAAAAGCGACCGTCAGGGACGCCTCCGCTTGCCACGATGGCGATCTTGTTAGCGCCGCTTGCCACGGTGCAGCCCTGGCTGCACAGCCTCCCGCCATGTACGCCTGGAAGTGCCTCAGAGCGACACGTTGGTGGGTGAGCTGGAGCGCAGGTATAGGGTGGTTGCTTGCCGCGGCAAACGCCTTGCTGTGGTTGTTGTCTTGTCACGTCCGGGAGCTTGTCGCTCGCCGGGTCTTGCCGGGACGCGTGGCGCGTCGTGGCAAGTTCCTTGAGATGCCTTGGTTGGCCTCCCGACAAGCTCCTCTTGCCGGGGTCTTGCGTCTTGAGTGGCCTTCCCGGCAAGCTCCTCTTGCCGGGGCCTTGTCTCCTTGGCTTAAATACTTTGTTCTTGAATGGTTCCAAAGGAACCACAGAGGTCCTTGGCGGTCACCCGGCAAGCCTTTCCGCGGGGCGCTGCGACAGCCCGTGCAGAAGTTCGGGATACTAGGGTACCCCTACTCTAGTACACCGACAGATAATTCCTCGAGGGCTAATGCGATGGTTTTATTTTCGGCTTGGAGTGCTATGTCCGGATCACTAGCCAGAGTGATGATTCCATTGGGCCTGGGCATTTTCAGCTTCATGTACCCGTAATGGGGTATAGCTTGGAAGATCATGAATGCCTCCCGCCCTAAAAGGGCGTGGTATCCGCTACTGAACGGGGCCACTTGGTGATTTCTTCGGACCTATAATTCTCCGACGTGTCGAATACCACATCTAGTGTGATTTTTCCTGCACATCGTGCCTCCCGACTAGGGATGATTCCTCTAAAGGTCGTGCTGCTTTGCTCAATGCGGCTCTTGTCTATTTTCATTTTTCGAAGAGTCTCCCCATAGATGAGGTTTAATCCGCTGCCACCGTCAATGAGCACTTTAGTAAGCCGAAAGCCGTCCACAATTGGACTAAGGACCAAGGTGGCTGGTGCTCGGGCTGTTCGGAATTTAGGTTCGTCACTGGCATTGAAGGTTATAGCCGTATCGCTCCATGGATTTATTGCTGCCATGTGGCAAACTTCGGCAAGGCTGCGGAGTGCTTTCTTGCACCTATTATTTGAGGCGAAGGTCTCGAAGACTGTCAGCACTGTGTGGTTATTTTCCACGGGATGGTGCTCTGCTGTATTGTTGACGAGGATATCCTCGCCGCTCTTGGCCACCTGCCGGAGTATCCAACATGCTCTAAGGCCATGTGTTGGTATGGTATCCGCTGAACTGTGAATTTTGCATGGCCTATTGAGCCATCCCTCCAATACGGTTCCACGCCCTGTAGTGGGCTTTTGTTTCTTTGTAGTTGGATCGGGTGACTTACGAGAGTACACCCTTTTTGTTCGGACAGGGTGGGGGGGTGGGGGGGTGGGGTGGGGTTAGAAAGAGCCGGAGAATCCCAGAATTTTGTTTGAGTTTTCTAGGCGCTTTCCATCGCACAGTACTTCTATACCATGGCCGCCAAGTTAGAGAAGTGTGCTATGTCATGGCGACTTATGGCGTTGAGGATTCCCTTGTTCATGCAATTTTTGCAAAAGGATGAAATTGCGTCTTCCTCGTGACAGTACTTGACCTTGCTCATTACAAGGAGGAATCTGGCCCAATAGTGATGTACTGTCTCTTGGGGCTCTTGTCTAATGTGGGAAATATCACATATATCTGGGTGGGTGGGTAGATTTAGGTCCGAACCCTGACCCGATCTGAGACCCAGGGACGGAGGAGTTTCCGAGCTTTGCAGTTCGGGCTCAGGGATGTTGCCCAATAGATCTGGCCCGCTGTCTGATTCTAGGTTCAAAGCTTGGGCCATGTCCTCCCGTAGACGGGTATCTGGCTCGGAGAGCTCGGGAACCCGGACATAGTTTGTCCTCAAGATAGAGGAAGAATCGCTACGTTGCTCCTCCACCACTGCTATCTAATGGGTGACTGGTGGAGAGTTAATCTCCCTTTGGTCTGGTTTAAGCCCGAAGCAATCATAGTCCATAGCGACTCCCAAGGCGGCGATGCGATCCAAGAGCTCGTTCAAGGAAGAGAGCTCCATTGGATCCATCTGCTCGGCGAATTCCGAGCCGACGCGGAGGCTGTTTTTGATGACCCAGAAGTCATCATCGATGCAACGGCCGAACGGGCGGTCATGACGAAGTTGCCAAGTCGGAGAGTTTGGCCTATAGCCAGGCTCCCCCAGAGGTGATGTTGTCCTTGACAACAAGACGAGCCATCGAGCCTTATGGTGATGACACAGTGGAACTCTCAATGAAAGCACCAATGTCGGTGTCAAAGCCGGCGGATCTCGGGTAGGGGTCCCGAACTATGCATCTAAGGCGGATGGTAACAGGAGGCGAGGGACACAATGTTTACCCAGGTTCGGGCCCTCTCGATGGAGGTAATACCCTACTTCCTACTTGATTGATCTTGATGATATGAGTATTACAAGAGTGGATCTACCATGAGATCATAGAGGCTAAACCCTAGAAGCTAGCCTATGATTATGATTGTTGTTGTCCTACGGACTAAACCGTCCGGTTTATATAGACACCGGAGGGGGCTAGGGTTACACAGAGTCGGTTACAAGGGAGGAGATTTACAGATCCGAATTGCCAAGCTTTCCTTCCATGCAAAGGAGAGTCCCATCCGGACACGGGACGAAGTCTTCAATCTTGTATCTTCATAGTCCAACAGTCCGGCCAAAGTATATAGTTCGGCTGTCCGAGGACCCCCTAATCCAGGACTCCCTCACCAGGCAATGATCATTATATAGGCATCACGTCCAAGATTAGTAGACCGACTCCTGCCTGCATCTACTACTATTACTCCACACATCAACTGTTATCCAGCATGCATCTAGTGTATTAAGTTCATGGAAAAACGGAGTAATGCAATAAGAACGATGACATGATGTAGACAAGATCTATCTATGTAGAGATAGACCCCATCATTTTATCCTTATTAGCAATGATACATACGTGTCGTTTCCCTTTCTGTCACTCAGATCAAGCACCGCAAGATCGAACCCACTACAAAGCACCTCTTCCCGTTGCAAGATAAATAGATCAGCTTGGCCAATCAAAACCCAAATATCAGAGAAGAAATACGAGGCTATAAGCAATCATGCATAAAAGAGATCAAATAAACTCAAGTACTTTCATGGATATAAAAAAAATATAACTGATCATAAACTCGAAGTTCATTAGATCCCAACAAACACACCGCAAAAGAGTTACATCATATGGATCTCCAAGGGACCATTGTATTGAGAATTCAACGAGAGAGAGAAAGCCATCTAGCTACTAACTACGGACCTGAAGGCCTACAAAGAACTACCCACGCATCATCGGAGAGGCACCAATGGAGGTGGTGAACCCCATCTGAGATGGTGTCTAGATTGGATCTAGTGGTTCTAGACTCTGCGGCTGTTGGATGAATATTTCGTCGACGTGCCTAGGGTTTCTGGAATATTGGGGTATTTATAGAGCAAATAGGCAGTCCAGGGGGCACCCGAGGTGGGCACAACCCACCAGGGTGCGCCTGGGCTTCCTGGCGCACCCTGGTGGGTTCTGCCTCCCTCGAGGCACCCCCAGGCGTAGCCAGGGCCCGTTGTGTTCCTTCTGGCCCATAAAAATTCTCCATGGATTTTCGTGGAATTTGGACTCTGTCTGATATTGATTTTCTGCGATGTAAAAAAATGGAAAAATAGCAACTGGCACTTGCCACTATGTCAATAGGTTAGTTCCAAAAATGATATAAAATGACTATAAGATGATTATAAAACATCCAAGATCAATAACATAATAGCATGGAACAATAAAAAATTATAGATACATTGGAGACGTATCAGGTGCCCGCGAGTGATGTGGAGTCGGGTTGACCTGGAGGATACCCGCGAGATAACTACGTGACACGGCTGGGCATTCTTAGCCCTTGCCTTAAGTCCATGAGATGGGGCACCGGGACCACTGATCGGATCATTGATATTCTCCGCGCGCTCCCAAGAAACCAACGATTTGGATATGTGATCCGAGTAGCCCACTGGCCTTTTCGCATTGACCACCATGTGTGAATAAGCATGGGCACTCTGCATCATATGATTCCCCAAAAGCTCTTCGAACGTCAAGGATTGAGCGGCACGCGCCCGGTTGGACAGGAACCACCTACGCTTGTACTAGGGGGTGGGTCTGCTCTAGGCCGCATACGCAATGTGTAGGAGTGTAAAGGGCGACGGGCCAAAGACTCATGTGCTTAGGATGTAGACTTGCGTGCTAGCGTCTCCGTTCAACCTAGGTAGGACTACGACGTGTCGATCAGCCGAGGCTAGGCATGACCCAGGAAAGTGTGTTCGGCCGGAGTTAATCAAGCGTGTTGGGTAAGTTTGTGCACCCCTGCAAGGAAGTTAATATATTCGAATAACCGTGTCCATGGTAACAAACGCTCAGAGTTGTATCCCAATCTATACAACTAGAACTGGATACTGAAGATGATAAAAGGATCTCTGGGCGATACTACAACTTACTTGCTACTTATATTATGCTAATCCGCACTCTTCTAATGTTGCAAGATGCTTCAAGATGCTAGTCTTTGATAGGCTAGGCCTTCCCTCCTCTTCTGGCATTTCTGCAGTTTAGTCCAAAGATATAGCCCCATTACTTTGATACTGATGCATACTTAGCATAGTTCTGATGTAAGTCATGCGAGTACTTTGGATGAGTATTGATGGTTGCTTTGCTACTTCTTTTCCCCTATACCCGATTGCTACAATCAGACGACGGATCCCAGGAGCCAGATGCCACCACCGATGACTACTACTACCCCAACCGAGCCTACTACTACGTGGAGATCGCCGACAACCAGGAGTAGTTAGGAGGCTCCCAGGTAGGAGGCCTTGCCTTTTCGATCAATGTTGTTGTTTTGCTGGCCTTCTTAAAGCACACATGTTTAGCTTATGTTTATACTTATATATTGTCACTTACGCTGACTCGTTTGCATTCGAGCTCTTGAGGCCCCTGGATTCTAATATATACCTTGTATATGACTTTAATTTGTGTTTAGAGTTGTGTTGTGATATCTTCCCGTGAGCCTTTGATCTTGATCGTGCACATTTGCATGTATGATTAGTGCACGACTAAGTCGGGGCATCACACCCTACACACATCGTTTGGGGCTGTAGTGGAAACCCCGACAGGAGTTCCTTGCAGATGGAACTCAAATAGGCGATAAATCTAGACTAGAGACTTGTGTTGTTAGTCAGGTCGTGGTCTACACCCACGCCGGCTTTCTCTTGAAGTTTGCCGAGCACATGTCGTGTGCAGGCGCTAAGTGGTGGAAACATGTCTGAAGAAGTACACCCATGCATGGTAAATGATCTATTCGAATAGCCGCGTCCGTGGATATGGACTACTTGGAAAGCTTATATGGTTCATAGATAATTTAAATTGGATACTCTAAAATGCACAAGATAAGTGTGAGTGCTATGGATGGCCTTCTCGTAGGGAGATAGGAGCGGATCCATAGTGGTGTATTGATATGGTGAATATGTGGACTCGTGTGCGATCTCTCACCGCAAAGAAAATACTGGTAGACGTAGTATAGGATGGCCACTGAGTCAAAGTGGGCTTGCTGCAGTTAAACTCCACAACCCCTTTGTTGATACTGATGCATATGTAGATACTTCTGATGTAAGTCTTGCTGAGTACATTTGTACTCATGTGTGCTTAATTTATGTTTTGCGGACGAGACTTCAGTCTCACTTTAGATTCCTGCGATGTGTTCGATGTTGACTGATTAGCTTTGGAGTCCCAGACAAAGGTTTGGCTCCTATGGAGGGTCTTGTAGATAGACATGCTTTCTAGCCTTCTTTCTTTTCAGCTATCTGTACTTAGACAGGTATATGCTTCCGCTTGCTACTTGTATGACTTTGTCTGTTGGGTCATGAGACCCATGTTTGTAATATCATGCTATGTATGGCTCTTCGAGGCCTCTTTTAATAAATACTTGAGTCGTAGAGTTGTGTTGTGATGCCATGTTGTATCTACACATATCGGGCATATTGTGTAACATCCCAAAATTCTAAAATTTGGAATGTTATGTCAAATAAATAGCTTTGTTTGTTTGTTTGTTTGTATGATTGTTGTATGAATGATTGTTTGAAATTAAGTGAAATTTGAAACTTATTGAAAATACAAATGAGAGGGAATAAAAGGACTTTCCCAAAATTTTCTATTTGAATCCCTATTTAATTTTATGTTTGAATCTTGACAAAGTTCTCTGATAAAAAATAATATGAGAGGAGGAAAATGACTCTCCAAAAATTAGAGACAATGTTTGGACCGAGATTCAAATTTGAAAATAAAAAATTTGCAATTTATTTGAAACTCAAATTATATTTCATTTTGGAGTTATTTCAAAAATGTTTTTAAGGATTTTATTTGGTAATGAAAAAATGTTCATGTTTTAGGAAATTTTATTCTTAAAATTTTGGTATATAATATACCTATATAATATATTTTTTTATCTTGAATCTTGGTTTTCCTCGATGTTTTTTTAACTGCCACCAGGCCAGGTCAGGCGCACCGGCCGGCCTAGCCAGCGCATGAATGATGCAGCATCGTGCTCGAGAGCTAGGGAGGCAGTGCACCCAGCTCCCAGGTTTCGTAAAAAAATAGGCCAGCCCAGCCTCGGGCGCATGAGCACCGCACACATAAAGCCGCCAGTCCCACCACTCGCACGATCTCATCTCTCTTGTGCGTCTCTCTCTCCCTCCCCCTGGTGCTGGCCCCACCACCATCTTCTTCCTCCCACGCTAGGAAACACCCCAGCTCACGCTTGACACGACGCCGAACCTGGGATTCATTGGGATCGCGTCCCCGATTTGCCCCCTTTCGCGCGCTCATGTCCTATAAATACCTGAGGTCATCCTCGTCCGAATCCCCTCTAAAACCCTTGCCAAAACAATCTCTAGGTGACATCGTCGACATTCCAATATAGGCCAGCCCGAGCTGAGTTCACTGATATCCCACAAGTATAGGGGATCACAGCAGTTTTCGAGGGTAGAGTATTCAACCCAAATTTATAAATTCAACACAAGGGAGCCAAAGAATATTTGTAAGTGATTTGTCAATTCAACCACACCTGGAGATTAAATATCTGCAGCAAAGTGATCAGTAGCATAGTAATATGATAGTTTGATAGTAGTAGTAACAATAGCAGTGGTAACGGTAACATCAGTAACAATTTTGTAGCAGTTGTAACAGTAGCAATAGCAATAGTAACTTAGC
This sequence comes from Aegilops umbellulata, assembly GCA_032464435.1. Lineage (NCBI taxonomy): Eukaryota > Viridiplantae > Streptophyta > Magnoliopsida > Poales > Poaceae > Aegilops > Aegilops umbellulata. The sequence goes on from CP136055.1 coordinate 187,536,136, forward strand.
AAGAACAATAAGTGAAAGGCTCGTAGGCATTGGATCGATGATTACGTTGGATAATATTCATCATATACCAATCATGACCTAGGCGACACAGAACTAGCTCCAGATCATAAATAAAATGTAGGCATGTATTCTATAACAATCATACATGCTTATGGAAAAGAACTTGCATGACATCTTTTGTCCTATCCTCCCGTGGCAGCGGGGTCCATAAGGAAACTAAGGGATATTAAGGCCTCCTTTTAATAGAGAACCGAAACAAAGCATTAACACATAGTGAATAGATGAACTCCTCAAACTATGGTCATCATCGGAAAGTATCACAATTGTGTACCTTCGGGTTTACGGATCATCACACACAATAGGTGCATATAACTTGCAAGATCGGATCAAGAACATAGATATAATGGTGAAAACAAAAATGGTTCAAATATGAAATCAGGGCACTTGGGACCTAGTGACAACCATTAAGCATAGCAAAGTCATAGCAACATCAATCTCATAACATGGATACTAGGGATCAAGCCCTAACAAAACTAACTCGGTTACATGATGCATCTCATCCAACTCCTCACCGACTAGCGAGCCTATGAAGGAACTACTCACTCCCAGCGGTGAGCATCATGAAATTGATGATGGAGGATGGTTGGTGATGACGAAGACTGAAGACCCCCCTCTCCGGAGCCCTGAACGGGCTCTAGATCTGGCCTCCCGATGAAGAACAGGAGGTGGCAGCGGCTCCGTATCGTAAAGTGCGATGAAACTTCCTCTCCTATTTTTCTTTGAAAATAGGATTTTATAGCGTCAGAATTAGGGTCAGCGGAGCCTCGTGGGACCCACTACCCACCAGGGCGCGCCAGAGGGGGTTGGCGCGCCTTGGTGCCTAGTGGGTGATACGTCTCCAACTATCTATAATTTTTTATTGTTCCATGCTATTATATTATCAATTTTGGATGTTTTATATGCATTATTATGCTACTTTGTATTATTCTTGGGACTAACTTATTAACCTAGAGCCAGTGCCAGTTTCTGTCTTTTCCTTGTTTTTGAGTTTTACAGAAAAGGAATATCAAATGGAGTCCAAACGGAATAGAACTTTCACGATGATTTTTCGTGGACCAGAAGACACACGTAGGACCTGGATTAGGGGGTGTTCGGGTAGTCGGACAATACCTTCGCCGGACTCCTGGACTATGAAGATACAAGATTGAAGACTTCGTCCCGTGTCTGGATGGGACTTTCCTTGGCGTGGAAGGCAAGCTAGGCGATGCGGATACTCAAGATCTCCTACCATTGTAACCGACTCTGTGTAACCCTAACCCTATCCGGTGTCTATATAAACCGGAGGGTTGTACTCCGTAGGACAGATTCATCATCATACACAATCATACCATAGGCTAGCTTCTAGGGTTTAGCCTCCTTGATCTCGTGGTAGATCTACTCTTGTACTACCCATATCATCAATATTAATCAAGGAGGAGTAGGGTTTTACCTCCATCGAGAGGGCCCGAACCTGGGTAAACTTCGTGTCCCTTGTCTCCTGTTACCATCCGACCTTGACGCATAGTTCGGGACCCCCTACCCGAGATCCGCCGGTTTTGACACCGACATTGGTGCTTTCATTGAGAGTTCCTCTGTGTTGTCGCCTTTAGGCCCGATGGCTCCTCTGATCATCAACAACGATGAGGTCCAGGGTGAGACTTTTCTCCCTAGACAGATCTTCGTCTTCGGCGGCTTCGCTCTGCGGGCCAATTCGCTTGGTCATCTGGAGCAGATCGAAAGCTACGCCCCTGGCCATCAAGTCAGGTTTGGAAGCTTAAACTACACGGCGGATATCCATGGAGACTTGATCTTCGACGGGTTCGAGCCACAACCAAGCGCGCCGCACTATCTCGAGGGGCATGATCTAGCTCTGCCTCTGAACAGTGTCCTAGTGGCCGCACACGCACCGGTTCCGACCCTTGACTTGGAGCCCACTGCGCTAACTGAGGATGAGCGGTTGGACGTCACCTAGGGGGCTGCGATCTCAAAGGCGATCGAGCCGAACGCTAGCCCCGCACTCCGCGTGACCCATGACCCCGAGGGTCCGGACTCCTCTCTGAACTCCGAACCCCCCGCGCCCCTGCCAGTCGAAGCCGATTGGGCGCCAATAATGGAGTTCACCGCCGCAGACATCTTTCAGCACTCGCCTTTTGGCGACATCCTGAATTCTCTCAAGTCTCTCTCTTTATCAGGAGAGCCCTGGCCGGATTACGGTCAGCGAGGATGGGATACGAACGATGAAGAAATTCAAAGCCCTCCCACCACCCAGTTGGTAGCCACTGTCGACGATTTCACCGGCATGCTTGACTTCGACTCCGAAGACTTCAACGGTATGGACGACGAGGTAGGTGACGAACATGAACCAGCACCTGTAGGGCACTGGACGGCCACCTTGTCATATGACGTATATATGGTGGATACTCCAAAGGATGGAGATGGCGATGGAACAGCGGGGGATGACACCTCCAAGAAACAGCCAAAGCACCGACGTCAGCGGCACCGCTCTAAATCCCGCCAAAGCAAAAACGCTGATTCCGGCACGGGAGATAATACTACCCCCGATAGCGCCGAAGAACACCCAACCCAGCAAGATTCAGCGCAGGAAGATGGAGAAGCCAACTGAGGGAGTCCTGGATTAGGGGGTGTTCGGGTAGCCGGACTATACCTTCGCCGGACTCCTGGACTATGAAGATACAAGATTAAAGACTTCGTCCCGTGTCCGGAAGGGACTTTCCTTGGTGTGGAAGTCAAGCTAGGCGATGCGCATTCTCAAGATCTCCTAACATTGTAACCGACTCTGTGTAACCCTAACCCTATCCGGTGGCTATATAAACCGGAGGGTTGTAGTCCGTAGAACAACCATCATCATACACAATCATACCATAGGGTAGCTTCTAGGGTTTTAGCCTCCTTGATCTCGTGGTAGATCTACTCTTGTACTACCCATATAATCAATATTAATCAAGCAGGAGTAGGGTTTTACCTCCATCGAGAGGGCCCGAACCTGGGTAAACTTCATGTCCCTTGTCTCCTGTTACCATCCGACCTTGACGCACAGTTCGGGACCCCCTACCCGAGATCCGTCGGTTTTGACACCGACATTGTGGTTTCATCGAGAGTTCCTCTGTGCCGTCGCGATTAGGAAGGATGCCTCTTCCCGTCTTTAAATACGACGCCATTACTAAGGGAGCCTTGGCTGTCAGCCAAACCCTCCGACTAGGTGGTTTTCTCACGACCGCCTGTTCGGCCGTTGCGCCGACAGTGACCTCTCTGGTCATCGAAAGCAACCTTCACGTCAGCTCAAAACTCGCCGAGCAGTTGGATCCGATGGAGCTCTCTTCTCTAAATGAGCTCTTGGATCGCATCGCCGCACTGGGGGTCGCTACAAATTACGACCAGGTTGGGCTTAAACCCGATCTAAGAGAAATTAACTCTCCCCAAGTCACCCACCACGTTGTCGTGGTAGAGGCGCAGTGCGGCGACCCTTCATCTATCCTAAGGACTAGCTACGTCCGAATTCCCGAACCCTCCAGGCCGGATACCCGCGGAGGGGAGGATACAATCCAAGACCTGAGCTTAGAATCAGGCAACGAGCTAGACTCATCGGACAACATCCAAGACTCCGGACTTCAGAGTTCGGAAGTTCTTCGGCCTCCGAATCGTAAATTGGGTGAGGTCTCAGATTCAACGACACCCGCCCGCCTGAACACAAGCAATCTTTCCCAAATCAGGCAAAAGCCCAAAGAAACAGTACATCACTACTGGGCCAGATTCCTCCTGGTTATGAACAGGACAAAGGACTGCTGCGAGGGAGACTGCACGGACGGGGAATACTTAACGCCATAAGTCGTCGTGATATTACACGCTTCGCTGACTTGGCGTCCATAGTACAAAAGTATTGTGCGATGGAAAGTGCTTGGAAAACCGAAATAAAATTTTGGGATAATCCGGCCTTGAATAGCAATTCCGTCCAAACTAAGAGGGTGCACCACAGTAAGGCACCCGGATTAAATATCAAAAAGCCAAAACCCTCTAGAGGGCATGGAACCATACTGGAAAGGTGGCTTGATGGACCCTGTAGAATTCACAGTACAGAGGACGCCACACGAACAGACAACCTTAGAGCATGTTGGATACTCCGGCAGGTGGCCAAAATTGGCGAGGACCTCCTAATTTCAGAGGCCGAAGAAAGCCAGCCCGAAGACACCAGTACCGTTCTCACAGTCTTCGAGACTCTCGCATCAAATAATATGCGAAAAAAGAACACTCCGCAGCCTCACCGAAGTCTATCAAGTAGCAACAATAAACCCATGGAGTAACACTGCTATCACCTTCAACGCGAGCGACGAACCTAAATTCCGAACAGCCCGAGCACCAGCCGCATTGGTCCTCAGTCCCATAGTGGACGACTGTCGCCTCGCAAAGGTACTCATGGATGGAGGCAGCGGATTGAACCTCATTTACGAGGAAACCCTCCAAAAGATGGAAATAGACTGGAACCGCATTGAGCGAAGCAGCACAACCTTTGGAGGAATAATCCCCAGTCAGGAAGCGCACTGCACTGGAAAGATCACACTATATGTGGTGTTCAGCACGCCGGATAATTACAGGTCCGAAGAAGTCATGTTCCAGGTGGCCTCGTTCAAAAGCGGATACCACGCTATATTAGGACGGGAGGCATTCACAGTTTTCCAAGTCATACCCCATTATGGGTACATGAAGCTCAAGATGCCTGGGCCAAACGGAATTATCACTCTCGCTAGTGATCCAAACATAGCACTCCGCGCCGAAAACAAGACAGCCGCATTGGCCCTTGAGGCACTATCCGAAACCTTAGCGGCCGAAGAACTGACCGCGCTGCGCTCCACGGTTGATAGGGATGATGTGATACTCGATAAGAGATCCAAATCCACATCCTTCAAACCAGCGGACGAAATAGTCAAATTCCAGGTCCATCCAACGGACCCCAATAAAACAGCCTCCATCGGGGCACGACTGAACCCTGATGTAGACGCCGCACTGTGAGAGTTCCTACGAGAGAACTGGGACATTTTTGCTTGGCACCCTTCAGACATGCCAGGAATCCCACGCAGGCTGGCCGAACACAGCTTAAATATCCAGAAAGGATTCAAACCTGTCAAACAAGCCCTTCGGCGCTTTTCCGAACCGAAGAGACAGGCCATGGGAGAGGAGCTAGCCAAGTTATTGGAGGCCGGATTCATTAGAGATATAAAACATCCGGACTGGCTAGCAAACCTGGTGATGGTACCAAAGAAGGACAAATCCTGGCACCTGTGCGTCGATTTTAAAGACCTTAATAAGGCCTGCCAAAAGGATCCCTTCCCCCTCCCTCACATAGATCAAATTATCGATGCCACTGCAGGACACGATTCGTTGTGTTTCCTCGACGCATACTCCGGTTACCATCAAATCAGGATGGCAGAATCAGACCAAGCTGCAACGGCATTCATCACACCATACGGCCCATTCTGCTTCAACACAATGCCCTTCGGGCTCAAAAACGCCGGCGCAACATATCAACGCATGATCCAAACATGTCTGGCAAACCAGATCGGCAAAACAGTGGAAGCATACGTGGATGATGTGGTCGTCAAGTCAAGACATGTCGAATCTCTAGTAGACGACTTGAGGCTTACATTTGATATCCTCCGAAAATACGACATCAAGCTCAATCCGGAAAAATGCGTTTTTGGCATTCCAGCCGGAAAGCTCTTGGGCTTCATTGTATCCGGTAGAGGAATCGAAGCAAATCCAGCCAAGATCCGAGCTTTGTCACAATTGGATGTCCCAAAAGACCTCAAACAAATACAAAAATTAACCAGATGCGTGGCGGCTCTAAGCCGCTTCATCTCCCGCCTGGGAGAAAAGGTGCTTCCCCTTTACCGCCTCCTACAGTGCACCGAACACTTCGAGTGGACGGATGCCGCCACGGCCGGACTCGATGAAATAAAATCCATATTGGCAAAAAACCTAGTCCTGGCCGCGCCAAACACTGGCGAGCCAATGCTATTGTACATCGCGGCAACCCATCAAGTTGTCAGCGCAGTGCTCGTCGTCGAGCGGGAAACGGACGGACACAAATTCCCCCTTCAAAGGCCGGTCTACTACATGTCCACTGTCCTCACTCCATGCAAATCACGGTACCCACACTATCAGAAAATTGTATACGCAGTATTCATGGCATCCCAGAAGCTACGACACTACTTTCGAGAGTGTTTGATTACAGTAGCCTCGGAAGTACCACTCAATGACATTATCAATAACCGCGATGCAACGGGCCGGATCACAAAATGGGCCATCGAGCTCCTCCCGTTCGACATAACCTATAAGCCACGGCGAGGTATAAAATCGCAAGTATTGGCCGACTTCGTCGCAGAATGGACGGAGGCCGAACTCCCTAAAGAGTACGGCACATACTCAAACTGGATCATGCATTTCGACGGCTCCAAAATGTTGGCCGGATTGGGGGCTGGCATCGATTTGACGTCCCCCACAGGAGACACAGTCCAATATGTACTCCAAATTATGTACACGGACTCCAACAATGCAGCCGAATATGACGCCCTCCTACATGGTCTTCGGATGGCAGTATCCATGGGCATTCAACGCATAGAGGTACGCGGGGATTCGAACCTCGCGATCTCCCAAATAAATGGCGACTTCGACGCCAAGGATCCAAAAATGGCAGCTTACCGCAATGCCGTCCTAAAATTGTCAGCTCGGTTCGAAGGGCTGGAGTTTCACCATATAGCCCGCGAAAATAATCAAGCAGCGGACGTCCTGGCACACATCGGAGCAAAACGCGATGCAGTCCCCCCCAACATCGTTTTGGAAAGATTGTTCAAGCCAGCCGTAACATGGGAGGAGGAACCCGCAATTAACAGCCCGGACGCAGCCGAACCACTCGACGCCGAACAACCTGACATAATCGGAGGTCCTGCCAACGAAATTACACCTTCAGCCCATGTAATAATGGCGGTTATCGCCTCGTGGACAGAACCATTCCTAGCCTACCTTACTAGGCAGGAACTCCCAGAGGACCAAAATGAGGCCAGCTGCATAGTGCGGCGATCTAAAGCCTACAAAGTCCATGAGGGGGAGCTTTATAAGAAAAGCACTACCGGAGTCCTTCAAAGGTGCATCTCCGAAGAGGAAGGGCGGAATCTTTTGGCCGAAATTCACGCCGGACTCGGTGGCCATCACGCTGCTGCTCGGTCCCTTGTTAGCAAGGCTTTCCGCACAGGCTTCTATTGGCCGACGGCCGGGCAGACGCTCAGCATCTAGTCCAACGATGCGTTGGTTGCCAACTTTTTGCCAACTAAAGCCATATGCCACCCACCGCACTCCAAACTATACCCATCACCTGGCCCTTTGCGGTCTGGGGGCTTGACATTGTCGGACCCCTTAAAGGTGGAACCCATAATAAAAAATACTTACTGGTCATGGTGGATAAGTTCACCAAATGGATAGAAGCCAAGCCTGTCAAAACGGCTGAATCCGGACCCGTGATAGACTTCATATCCGGGGTTGTACACCGTTACGGCGTCCCTCACAACATCATAACCGATAACGGTACAAATTTTACAGCCGACGAGGTAAAACTGTGGTGCAAAAACATGGGCATCAAGCTCGACTATGCTTCAGTCTATCACCCACAAACCAATGGCCAGGTCGAACGTGCAAACGGTCTTATCATGAGCGGCATCAAACCCAGGCTAGTGCGGTCCCTCAAGGAATCTAACACGCACTGGGTAGAGGAGCTCGACTCCGTACTCTGGGGGCTACGGACCACGCCAAATCACACCACCGGATACACACCATTCTTTATGGTGTACGGCGTAGAGGCAGTTCTGCCCTGCGACATAATTCATGACTCACCTAGAGTGCGCATGTACGAATAAAGAGAAACCGAGCTCGATCGGCAGGACAGCCTAGACGCCTTGGAGGAGGAGCGTGACGTGGCAAAAGCCCGTTCTGCATTTTATCAACAACAGGCCCGAAGATACCAAAGCAGAGAAGTACGGGCCAAAAATTACAATGTTGGTGAACTAGTTCTACGCCTGCCGGATAAGAAAAAGGACAAACTCAAGCCCAAATGGGAAGGTCCATTTATAATCGACCAAGTCCTGACTGGTGGAGCATACCGCCTGCGAGATGCATCGGATAACCGACTCGAGCCGAACCCGTGGAACGCCACACGTCTCCGAAGATTCTATGCCTAGCGTCGGACTCCGTGTTCGTCTCCTTCCCCTGTCCATTTTTTACATTTTTCTCTCTTATATTTCTCTCCTTCCCCTCTTTTTCCTTTATAGCCCTTAAAAGGCTCACTACATGACGCGCACTCGCGCTCATTTAACCTGGGGGCTTCTTTAACAGAAGCTTATTTATACGGGCTTCATGCCCCACACATGTGTCAAACTTCCGCATGTACCTTTCCTTTCACCATTATATGCATCGATATGACTTAAGTTTTGGCCAAGCTGGGTTGCCTGGCTCCTGTGCTTACCCCTACGTTCCCGATTGTTCGGCTAGGTGGTAAAGGGAGCACCTCTGCGATTGTTACTGCCGGGTCAACTGGATGTGTACCTCAGACTGTGTGAAGCCGAAAGCTAGCGTTCTTAAGGGAATATTCGGTCGGTGGAATAAAGATGATCTTTTTATTAATTTTCATGCGCCCCCAGATGCTTTTTCTGCGTTTTTTTACGCAGTCCGGACATGCACTTTAGGGCATGCCTCCCCAGCGAAAGGAAACCTTAACGGAACTATTCTCTCTGGAAGATGTTTCTTACTAACCATGTAATATAACATAACTAGTTGGGCACTTGTCTGATAAAGCACTAATGACCCATACGCCTGGTCTCCACGCATACTATGGTTCTTGTATAACTGCTATGGTATTCGGACACACTCCGGACCATCAGGTCCCGAGGTTGAGGCGAAAAGGTCGGCAACGACAAACAATCTACAATCCGGCTAGAAGGCATTACATATGTCAATTCGAAATTACACAGTCATTTCGACTGATTGTATTCCTCCTCTATACCATCTAACAGGCTGTCTAATTTACAGTCCTGCTGGGAATACTTTGCGGCCAATTCCACTCGGTCGTACACTAAGCAGGACACGTCGAAATAAGCAAAAGCGCCGTGTTAGCAGCGACGTCAATGAAGATACGGCAGTCAATGCCGGATTCAGAGGCTATAAATCCGGTCAGCGGAAAAAGCCATTTAAAAAGAACACTCAGGGCCCGTCTAGTTTGGACCGAATACTCGACCGCTTGTGCCAGATCCATGGCACCCCCGAAAGGCCAGCCAATCACACCAACAGGGATTGTTGGGTGTTCAAGCAGCAGGAAAGTTAAGAGCCGAAAACAAAGACAAGGGGCTGCATAGCGATGACGAGGAGGAGCCCAGGCCGCCGAACAACAATGGACAGAAGGGGTTTCCCCCGCAAGTGCGGACGGTTAACATGATATACGCAACCCACATTCCCAAGAAGGAGAGGAAGCGTTCGCTACGGGACGTATACGCGATGGAGCCAGTCGCCCCAAAGTTCAACCCATGGTCCTCTTGCCCGGTCACTTTTGATCGAAGGGACCACCCCACTAGCATCCATCATGGCGGCTTTGCCGCATTGGTTCTCGACCCAATCATCGACGGATTTCATCTCACAAGAGTCCTCATGGACGGCGGCAGTAGCCTGAACCTGCTTTACCAGGATACAGTGCGGAAAATGGGCATAGATCCATCAAGGATTAAGGCCACAAGGACGACCTTTAAAGGCGTTATACCAGGTGTAGAAGCCAACTCTACAGGCTCCGTAACACTTGATGTGGTCTTCGGATCTCCGGATAACTTCCAAAGCGAAGTGTTAATCTTCAACATAGTCCCGTTCCGCAGAGGCTATCACCCCCTGCTCGGACGAACCGCATTTGCCAAATTCAATGCGGTGCCGCACTACGCATACCTCAAGATCAAGATTCAAGGCCCTCGAGGAGTAATCACGGTCAACGGAAACACCGAACGGTCCCTCCGTACGGAGGAGCACACGGCGGCTCTCGCAGCGGAAGTACAAAGCAGCCTTTTTAGGCAACTCTCCAGTCCGGCCGTTAAAAAGCCAGACACTGCCAAGCGCGCCCGGAGTAACCTACAACAAGACCGCTTGGCACGTTCTGAGCAGGCGTAGCAATGCGGCCCCAACCCCAGCCATCACGACATAGCGAAGCTAGTACCTCGCGTACATAATTACGCCCTTGAAATACCATGGGCACAGGGGAAGGGGCACAATAACGGCATGCCCGCAATACGGCTTAAAACGTACTAGGGGATGCCGGATTCTTTTTATTACTTTCAGGACTCCACACTTTGGACGACCTGTTCGGCAATTTGACTGCCGCACAAACGATGCAAGATCTAGGGAAGCAGACAAAGCTACGCTGCATTATGGAACTCTCAGGTGGTCTCTATTACGAGGGGTATATCTGTTTCGAACACAATTCCGCGGCCTGCCCCTGGTCAGGACATGTTAAATAGTCTAATATCTTTTTGCTTATCGCACTACTTGTATCGTTCGACTTTGATAAATAGCCTCTTTATAAACAATGCATAGCTTTTTGCCTATTTTTTGCACTATTCTCTTTTAATATATATGTTTATTAAATAACATGATCGCACCCGTACACCATGGTACGGCAAACACGCCAGGGGCTTCGGTACCCTTCGATCTGGCGTGAGAAGTCCGTACACTTTCACAAGTGCGTCACCCCGAACTTATAGCACTATATGCATCGGCTACGAATCATGATTTGGGTCAATAGTTGGGTTTGCCCTGCTCCTATATTTTGGTGCCTTACGTTCCGCTATATCGACTAAGGTAGCACTAGGAGAACCACTGCGATTGTGCCCCGGTTCAGCTGGGTTAAGCACCTCAGTGGAGAAAGCTAAAACTGACTGTCATGATAAGGCGAGAGACCGGTCGCTGTTCGAGAGGTTTTTCGAGTCCCTAAAGACTTATGCCGCTTCGAGCGAGGAGCTGGCTCTGTCCGGCCAAAGGCGTGGATAGCGCCCCGAATTCGGTCTTCTGAACTAGGGGCTTTGCCGAAATTTAAAATTATAAAGTTCTATGGCTAAGTGAGAGTGTTCAAGCATTATAGTCCGATTGCCTGGTTCGTTGTGCTGAGCGCCTCCCTCGAAGGACCCAACCATGGGAAAAAGAGGGCTCAGGTTCATCCCGAACACCCCAGCACTAGCGGCATGGGGGCAGAAGCCGACGACTTGCCATCTCTCAATTTTTGATAAACGGCCGCACAGAAAATAATATTTTAAATTCAATAAGCATTGCTTAGCGCATATGAACAAGTTTTCAGCGCACAGGATAAAAACGAGCGAGTTTATTAAAAAATTACATCCTTAGTACATTCATCCGCAATAAGGCGGGCACCGGCAAGAACTTCCTTGTAGTAGTTCTCGGGCTTGCGATGCTCCTTCCCCTGCGGCGGCCCGTCCTTCACCAGCTTCTCTCCGTCAAGCTTACCCCGGTGCACCTTTGCACGGGCAAGGGCCCTCCGGGCACCTTCGATGCAGATGGAACGCTTGATGACCTCAAGCCTTGGACAGGCCTCCACCAGCCGCCGCACCAGCCCGAAGTAGCTCCCAGGCAGGGCCTCTCCGGGCCACAGCCGAACTACGAAGCCCTTCATGGCTTGTTCGGCCGCCTTGTGGAGCTCGACCAGCTGTTTCAGCTGGTCGCTCAAAGGCACAGGGTGTCCGGCCTCAGAATACTTAGACCAGAACACACTCTCCGTCGAGCTGCCCTCTTCAGCTCGATAGAATGCGGCGGCGTCGGATACGCTACGGGGAAGATCTGCGAAAGCCCCTGGAGAACTCCGGATTCGGGTAAGTGACAAGTAGTTTAGTTTTATATTTCTACTTTGCATTAAGAATGCCTTACCCGCTGCTATCTTTTTCATCTCCTCCAACTCTTGGAGGGCCTTTTGGGCTTCGGCCTTGGCACCCTTGGCGGACTCAAGGGCCGACGCGAGCTTGGACGCTTGCGCCTTTGACTCAAGCTCCAAGCTCTCATGTTTTTTCGTGAGAGCCTGCAGCTCTTGCTGCACCTCGCCAACCTGAGCCCCAAGTCTTTCTCGCTCGGTGCGCTCCTCGGCCGTTTTCTTTCTGGCCTCAGATAGCGCCTGCTTGAGGGTCGCCACCTCAGTTGTGGCCCCTACAATAAGCAGTACGATCCTGTTATTCTTTGCAATCACGCCTCTCTATAGGCACCTTTTTTCTTTGTAGGGTATTTCTTACCTTCTTTCTCCTCGAGCTGTCGTTTGGCAAGGCCGAGCTCTTGCTCGGTTCGCCCGAGGTCCTTTTTTAGTACATCCACCTGTGCAGTCAGTGCGGCGGTGGATAGCAGCAAAGCCTGCATACGCATATTGACTCTTTATTGTTAGACTCCTGCGAAAATTAATTGATCCTCTATTCGGCTTTTCTTTCCGAACGCCGAAGAGAGCATCAGGGGCTACTGTCTATGCGGTAATATTTTGACATATTTTTACTTACCTCGAAGCCTGTCAGAAGGCTAGCGCAAGCTTCAGTCAGTCCGCTCTTGGCGGACTGAACCCTTCGGTGTTCCTCGTCGAGGGAGGCGCCGTCAAGCACCTCCAGCAGATTGTTCGGCACCTCCGGTTGGACGGAGGCCGCCGGCTCAGAAGGCTGGCTCCTCTTGGAAGGAGTTCGCCAACCGCAGACCGGGACTGTTGAAGAGTCCGGTGCGGCGTCCGGCACAAAGCCGGACTCGGAGCCCTGGGGGCTCTTGTCCCCTTTATTCCTGGGGTCCGGGAGGTCGCCTTTCGGTTCCTCCAGGACCACCTCCTCCTGCCCTGGAGCTTGTTGCGACGCCACTTTGGCGTCGTCTGCAGTGCGGGGGGAGACAGCGGGCGGAACTGAGTTCACGTCCGACGAATCCAGGGAGCTGCTCGACGAATCGTCGAGTTCAGCCCGGGGCGGGCTGCATAAATCGCATTCGACATTAGGGAGAGCTGCGCTTTAAAGGAATATCATGAGTCACTCTGGTATACGAATACTTACGATTTTGCTGGACGCTTGGCCCTGTTCGGCCACTCCTCTCCGCTCTCTTCGGCGTTGTGGGAGTAGTCCAGCGGAGGGGTCTTCCTTTTCCTAGACCCCTCGGTCTCCCCTGTTGGCACGGCCTTCTTCTTCTCACCTCCCCCCGCTGGGGAGGGAGAGCCGTCTTCTTCCTCCTCCTCGTTTTCACGAGAGGAGGGCGCCTCGGACTCGTCAGACGACGAGTCCGACACCACCAAGTTGCGGGCACTCTTTCGAGTCCCGGTGGTCTTCTTCTTCTTGACCTTCTTCTCCGGCACCACATAAGGTGCCGGAGTCAGCAACTTCACTAGGAGAGATGGGGCTGGGTCTTCGGGCAGGGGCACCGGACAGTTAATTGGTCTGGATATTGCCTGCCAAGCCTGTCAAAGATAAGGGAGTTTAGATCCCGCATAGAGTTGATCTATGAAAAAGAGCTTAATAATCCTGTCAAAGGCATAGATAGCTTACCTCGCTAGCGTGACGCTGCGTGCTGTATCCGCGGTCCTCGGAAGCGGATGCGGGGGCCCCGGCGCCTTTGATTAGCACCTTCCAGACGTCTTCATATGACGTGTCGAAGAGCCTGTTGAGGGTTCGGTGCTGCGCCGGGTCGAACTCCCACAAATTGAAATCCCATTGTTGGCACGGATGGATCAGACGAACGAGCATGACCTGGACTGTATTGGCCAGCCGGATTGGCTTGTCTACCAGGGACTGGATGCAGGTCTTCAGTCCAGTCACCTCTTCCTCGTTGCCCCATGACAGGCCCGTCTCTTTCCAGGACATAAGCCGCGTGGGGGGTCCGGATGTGAACTCGGGGGCGGCGACCCATTCTGGAGCGCGTGGCTCAGTGATGTAAAACCACCCGGCTTGACACCCCTTTAGGGTCTCCACAAAGGAGCCCTCGAACCAGAGGACGTTGGCTATCTTGCCAGCCATAGCACCTCCGCACTCCGCTTGGCTGCCGCGCACCACCTTGGGCTTGACGTTGAAGGTCTTGAGCCAAAGGCCGAAATGGGGGCGGACGCGGAGGAAGGCCTCACACACGACGATAAACGCCGAAATGTTGAGGATGAAGTTCGGGGCCAGATCGTGGAAATCTAGGCCATAGTAGAACATGAGTCCCTGAACGAATGGGTGAAGTGGAAAACCCAGTCCGCGGAGGTAGTGGGGAAGGAAAACTACCCTCTCATGGGGCCTTGGGGTGGGGAGAAGCCGCCCCTTCTCAGGAAGCAGGTGCGGGATGTCCTTGGATAGGTATCCGGCTTTCCTTAGCTTTTTTACTTGAACCTCCATAACGGAGGAGACCATCCACTTGCCTCCCGCTCCGGACATTGCTGGAGAAGGTTGAGGTGGGAAGAGCGGGCTGGGGCGCTGGAGCTTGAGTGCGTGAGAGATGGATTGGCAAAGGAGGAAGAAGGCGTAGGTAAAAAAGGTGGATCCTTATCCCCTTATATGGGCGGATGCGGTTATGCGTCCCCACCTACCTAATAAAACTCGCTTGCCTCCCAAGCGCCGTGGTAAATGGCGTGGTTGGGTTACCCACGTTCGTATTGATGATAATCCCGTTAAAAGGGGCACACGATCTCTGCTTTGACAAGATGTGCCAAGGAAACCGCCTCGCTAAACGCGTTGAGGTGGAAAAGTAAAAATGATTTGTGTAAAGAGCTTGGCCGCAGTATGATGACGCACTGCGGAATACGTCAGCATATTTGATTTGTGTTAATATTATTCTCTCTATGGAAATATGTGGAAACTTACTTTGCAGAGCCGGACACTATTTTTGGTGTTAACAATCTTCTATGAAGGACTTGGAGGAGGAACCCGCCTTGCAATGCCGAAGACAATCTGCGTGTCGGACTCATCGTCATTGAAGCCTGGTTCAGGGGCTACTGAGGGAGTCCTGGATTAGGGGGTGTTCGGGTAGCCGGACTATACCTTCGCCGGACTCCTGGACTATGAAGATACAAGATAGAAGACTTCGTCCCGTGTCCGGATGGGACTTTCCTTGGCGTGGAAGGCAAGCTAGGCAATGCGGATACTCAAGATCTCCTACCATTGTAACCGACTCTGTGTAACCCTATCCGGTGTCTATATAAACCGGAGGGTTGTAGTCCGTAGGACAGATTCATCATCATACACAATCATACCATAGGCTAGCTTCTAGGGTTTAGCCTCCTTGATCTCATGGTAGATCTACTATCGTACTACCCATATCATCAATATTAATCAAGAAGGAGTAGGGTTTTACCTCCATCGAGAGGGCCCGAACCTGGGTAAACTTCGTGTCCCTTGTCTCCTGTTACCATCCGACCTTGACGCACAGTTTGGGACCCCCTACCCGAGATCCGCCGGTTTTGACACCGACAGGTAGCGAGGCACGTATTTGTATTGTTGCCATCAAGGGTAAAAATATGAGGTTCTCATCATATTGCTTGAGTTTATCCCTCTACATCATGTCATCTTACTTAAGGCGTTACTCCATTCTTATGAACTTAATACTCTAGATGCATGCTGGACAGCGGTCGATGTGTGGAGTAATAGTAGTAGATGCAGAATCATTTCGGTCTACTTGACACGGACGTGATGCCTATATTCATAATCGTTACCTTGGATATTGTCATAACTTTACGCCTTTCTATCAATTGCTCGACAGTAATTTGTTCACCCACCGAATTATTTTCCTTCAAGAGAGAAGCCTCTAGTGAAACCTATGGCCCCCGGGTCTATTTTCCATCATATATTTTCAGATCTATAAACCAAAAATACCTTGCTGCAATTTATTTCCTTTATTTTGTTTTATGTTTTAGTAATCTTTTATATCTATCTCTATCAGATCTCACCTTTGCAAGTGACCGTGAAGGGATTGACAACCCCTTTATCGCGTTGGGTGCAAGTGTTTGAGTGCTTGTGCAGGTGCATAGATTGGAGACTTGTGTGTATCTCCTACTGGATTGATACCTTGGTTCTAAACTAAGGGAAATACTTATCTCTATGTTACTGCATCACCCTTTCCTCTTCAAGGGAAAAACCAACGCAAGCTCAAGAAGTAGCAGGAAGAATTTCTGGCGCCATTGCCGGGGAGATCTACATCAAGCCTACCAAATACCCACCATAAACTCTCATTTCTCGCATTACATTATTTGCCATTTGCCTCTTGTTTTCCTCTCCCCCACTTCTAAAACATTTTCAGAAAAACACAAAATGATTTGCCTTTTTATTCACCCTTCTTCCGTTCGTCTTTCTGTTTGCTTTTTGTTTGCTCGTTCGTTAGATCGGTTTGTTGCCACCATGTCTGATTCTAGGGAGGCTTTCATTGAAAAGGATGGAAATAGTCTTGAGGGAAATTTTGATGACTTTGCTAATAACGATCCTCATGAAGAACCTACTATCGTGCATACAAAAAACTCCGCATAGGTAGCGGTAATAGGATTGGAAAAGGTGTTATTCAAGATTTCTTTACTTGTGCTGGTACACTACCTATGTTAGGAGGATCTATTCTTAATAAAACCAATAGTCTTGTGGATGCAATAGCTTTGCTCATAATTGAACTCGAAAGACAATTTGTTCATACGCACCCTTGCGTACAAAGTATTTTTCTAGAGTTCTCTAATATTCAACATTCTTCTGTTAAGCATGCCGCCACTATATTTTTAGCCCATGAGTTTAGATTCATCATGAAAGAGGCTAGCGAAATTTTTGCTCATTACAAAATAAATGGTGGTTGACCCCTATAGAGGAGATCCTTTTTAATCAATAAGAAATAATGAGATTGGAATCTCATGATTATGTTCCCTATAATGAAAAATTGAGAGAAAAGGTCCCTACCGAGGTTTCAGTTGATAAGATTTCTGAATTTAATGATAATTTTGCTATACAAAATAATAGATTAGGGTTCATATTAAGATATAGGCTTATTACATTCTGTCGGCATTCTGGGAACGGGGGTCCCCAGACTTGCCTGCCTGTGGCCTGCAGCGTGGCTCAAGGGGGGCCCAATACGGCCCACCTTCATCAACACAGACCCAAGACCCTCGCGAGGGGCCAAGCCTCGCAGGGCGGACGACACAGAGCTTCCTCAGGCGCAGCCTCATCGGTCTGGTTCGCGAGGAGGCGGAGAGATCAAGGCAGGGTACCTCACGAGGTGCCCATGACGCAAGCCATGACGACCAAGGGCGCCAGGCGGGCGCCACCCCGCACAATGTCCTTCCTTTCCTCTTTGGTGCAAAGGGAGCAAGCGCAGGCGAGAGGATGAAGCAAAGGCACCCATTTCAGTGCAACGAGACCAAGACCAGCTCCGCGACAAGGAGGAAGTCACTGTCGAGTCCAAGCCAGCGTCATCACCAGAGCCTTTGGCAGGCGAAGACCAACTTTAGTCAGGATAAGTGTACTAGATGTTCCCCTTCAAACTGGCCAGTTGTTGGCGCCCTTCCCGCTCAATATTTGGGAAGAGGCCCAGGGCCTTTGCCTATAAATAGGACTAGCCACCCCCAGGGTAGAGACATCTAGCAACCCGGCAATCAGTTAGATAGGCATAGGTAGCAGACAGAAAGAGAGAGGGAGAGAAGGGCGGTTGAACTCCTCCTAGCAGTTCATTCCCCCCAGCCAAGAATAGACCCTCGCGAGGCTGTTCTTCCTTGTATTGTTCATCATCATCAGCCCAAGAGGCAATCCACCACACCACACTGGAGTATGGTATTACACCTCATCGGTGGCCCGAACCAGTATAAACTCTGTGTCTCTTGTGCTGTTCTTCTGGTAGTTTAGATCTTTGCGAGGCGGAGGGGTACAGGTAGGTAGGAGGCGTAATCTCCGCGCGCACCCCAGGGTTCGAACCTTAAGGGTCTGCCGGAACCCGAAATCCGACATTTGGCGCGCCAGGTAGGGGTGCGCCGGAATCCGCCTTCCACCGCTCCGTTTTCCTCCGACCATCGCGTCCATGTCTGATGCCCGTCGGGCTCATGCTGGGCGCCGGGCCGCCCTCGCTTCCCGAATCGCCCAGACGGCTCCCGTCGGCGGGCCTCCTCGCCGTTCCCCGGCACCTGCCGTCAACACCGCCACCGGCCTGGCAGGGAATGGGCAACAAGTGTCGTCTCAGCATCCGTCCATGCGGCAAGATGACCACACCGCTACACCAACACCCCCGGTCGTCGCGGCCCTCCTGGGCGGCTCGCAGGCGCCGCCTACAAGTCACCATGTCAAGCCGTTCGTCCGTCGGGTCAGCATCGCTTCCGCGCGGCAGGGGGCTCTCCCGGACCGGGCGGTGCCCAAGGCCGGCCTGACCTTCAGCTCGGAGGACCACCCCTCCAACTCGGCCTGCTCGGGCGCGCTCCCCATGCTGTGCACCCCCACCATCTGCCAGGTGGCCGTCACCAGAACTCTCATAGATGGCGGTGCGGGCCTCAGCGTGCTCCCGGTCGTGGCCTTCAACCTCCTCCGCATACCCCTGGAACGACTGCAACCCAGCCGGCCCTTCTCGGGCGTTGGGGGCAGGTCATCCAGCTCCTTGGGACAGATCCGGCTCCCAGTAACCTTTGGCACCTACGACAACTTCCGCACCGTGATGGTCGACTTAGACATTGCTCCCATCGGCCTCCCCTACAACGCCATCCTCGGCTAACCAGCACTGGCCCAGTTCATGGCCGCGACACACCCGGCGTACAACCTCATGAAGATGCCCGAGAGCAGCGGTGTCCTCACTGTGCACGGGGACACCGGAGACGCGCTACGAGTGCTCAAGCTCGCCTTCAAGACCACGGCGTCAGCATAGCCTGCCGGCTCGGAGGCCCCGGAGCCCAAGTGGCTGCACCTGCCAAGAAGAAGCAGTTGTTCACCCAAGACAAGGCACAAACCAAGCAGATACCTGTCGATAAGGATGGGTCCACCAGTGCCACTTTTACCATAGGCGCCAACCTCGAGCCCGAGCAGGAGGAAGCCCTGGTCAGGTTCCTGCGCGCAAACAAGAAGGTATTCGCTTGGGAGCCTGGCCAGTTCGCGGGGATCCCTAGGAGTGTAATCGAGCATCACCTCAACGTGTGCCCCAACGTGCGCCCCGTGAAGCAGAAGGAGAGGCGGCAGTCCACAGAGAAGCAGGCCTTCGTCGTCCAAGAGACCTGGAAACTAGAAGCCGTTGGGGTCATTCGCGAGGTCCGATAACCTGATTGGTTGGCCAACCCTGTCGTTGTGCCAAAGAAGGGAGGTAAGGAGCGCATGTGTGTCGACTTCACCAACCTCAACAAGGCATGTCCGCAAGATCCATTCCCGCTCCCCCGCATCGATCAGATCGTCGATTCCACCGCGGAATGCGACCTGCTATGCTTCCTGGATGCCTTCTCTGGGTATCACTAGATCAAGATGGCGGTAGAAGACGTCGAGAAGACAGCCTTCCTAACCCCGTGTGGGGTGTACTGCTACACATGCATGCCATTCGGGCTGTGAAACGCAGGGGCGACCTTTCAGCGGCTGATGCACATCACCTTTGGCCGGCAGCTCGGGAAGAATGTCGAGGCTTACGTCGATGACATTGTGGTGAAGTCTCGGGAGGCCAAGACCCTGATACAAGACTTAGAGGAAACCTTCGCGAGCCTCGACGCGGTGAACCTGTGGCTCAACCCAGAGAAGTGTGTGTTCGGGGTCCCCTCAGGCAAGCTCTTGGGTTTTCTCATGTCCCACCGAGGCATCGAGGCCAACCCGGAGAAGGTCAAGGCGGTCGAGGACATGAGCCCGCCAAAGACCCTCAGAGAAATGCAGAAGCTCACTAGACGCATGACCGCACTAGGGCGCTTCATCTCCAGGCTGGGGGAGCGAGCGCTGCCTTTCTTCCAGCTAATGAAGAAAAAGGGGCCCTTTGAATGGACTGAAGAGGCCGACAAGGCATTCCAAGATCTCAAGAGATACCTGACCAGCCCTCCGGTCATGGTGGCCCCGTGCCCCCAGGAGCCCCTGGTACTCTACCTCGCCGCCACTCCTTACTCCGCCAGTGCAGCCCTAGTGGCGGTTAGGGAGGAGCGTCGAATCAAAACCGCAGCTGCAACCCGGGACAAGGCAAAGCAGGAACAAAGAAGACCCACAGAAACCGCCACAGCAGTAGAGGAAAATCAGCCACCGCAGAGGAGCGCACCGAAGGTGGAAGGAGCTCCTCACCCAGATGGTCAGCCTTCGGAGGCCCTATCGCCTCCGGAGGCGCAATCATCTCAGGAGCGCGCCTGCTCCTGACGATGGAACCTCAGGAGGGGTGCTGGATCACGGAGCTCTGGAGTTATATAACACAGGGGATCCTGCCGGAGAAGGAGGAGGAAGCGGAGCGTGTGGCACGGCAGGCCACGACATACTGCATCAAGGATGGAGAGCTCTACCAGAAGCGACCAAACGACGTATCCCTGCGCTGCATCTCCAGGGAGCAGGGAAAGGAACTGCTGGAGGACATACACGACGGAGACTGTGGACATCATTCATCATCACGGACCCTCGTCGGCAAGGCATTTCACAGTGGGTTTTATTGGCCCACCGCACTCAATGACGCCGTCGAACTGGTGAAGGCTTGTGAGGCCTGCCAGTTCCACGCCAAGCAGATCCATCAGCCGGCGGGAGGCCTGCAGACTATACCCCTTTCGTGGCCATTCGCAGTCTGGGGGCTGGACATCCTGGGCCCGTTTCCTCGGGTGCCAGGGGGCTACCGCTACCTCTACGTCGTCGTGGACAAGTTCACCAAGTGGGCTGAAGTAGAGGCCGTCCGCACCATCCCCGCGGGTTCCGCGGTCAACTTCATCAGGGGCATCGTGAGCCGGTTCGGGGTGCCAAACCGCATCATCGCAGACAATGGTTCGCAGTTCGCCAGTAACCTCTTTAAAACATACTGTGCTAACCTTGGGACACAGATATGCTACGCTTCGGTGGCACACCCCCGAAGCAACGGCCAGGCGGAGCGAGCCAACGCAGAGGTCCTAAGGGGCCTCAAAACCAGGACGTTCAAGAAGAAGTTGGAGGCCTGCGGAAGAGGTTGGTACGACGAGCTTCCGTCCGTGTTGTGGTCCATCCGCACAACCGCGACCAAGCCGACGGGAGAGACCCCGTTCTCCCTGGTCTACGGAGCCGAGGCGGTCCTCCATCACGAGGTCAGACGTCGCTCCACGTGGGTCCTGGCGTTTGACGAGGCACAGCAGGACGCCATGCGGGGGATGGACCTCGTGCTAGGGGAGGAATGCCGCCGAGAAGCCGCACTGCGGGCGGCAAGGTACCAACAAGCACTGCAACGATATCACTGCTGCCATATCCGCCCCAGAACTCTCGAGGTAGGAGACCTCGTGCTCAGGCGGGTCCTCTCCAGGGAGGGACTGCACAAGCTCTCTCCCATGTGGGAGGGCCCGTTCAAGGTTGTTCATGTTTCCAGGCCTGGCTCCGCACGCTTGGAGACTTAGGAGGGGGTGCTGTTCCAGAACGCGTGGAACATCCAGCATCTCCGGAGGTTCTACCCCTAAAGGCCCGGAGCCTGTGAAGAAGGCGAATGCCTGTGAAGATTATCCTTTTTGGAAAAGGCCCGGAGCCTGTGAAGAAGGCGAACGCCTGTGAAGATTATCCTTTTTGGAAAAGGCCCAGAGCCTGTGAAGAAGGCGAACGCCTGTGAAGATTATCCTTTTTGGAAAAGGCCCGGAGCCTGTGAAGAAGGCGAATGCCTGTGAAGATTATCCTTTTTAGAAAAGGCCCAGAGCCTGTGAAGAAGGCGATTGCCTGTGAAGCTATCGCGTTTTGGAAAAGGCCCAGAGCCTGTGAAGAAGGCGACTGCCTGTGAAGCTATCGCGTTTTGGAAAAGGCCCAGAGCCTGTGAAGAGGGCAAATGCCCATGAAGCTCGTTCCCCTAAGAAAGGCCCGGAGCCTGTGAAGAAGGCCAACGCCTGTGAAGCTCGCCGCCTGTGACACTCTCACGTAATAATGAGTGGGGCTGTACATGCCCCGGAGTCTCAGGAGCGCCGGCCTCAGGCCCTAGGGCTCCCTCCCACGCCCAGTGGCAGCACTTAGCTCCGCGCTGGTGAGAAGACGTCAAAGACTAGATTAGTTGCCGGACGCGGCTTTTTCATTTGCTTTTCGCAGTTGGCTTGATCTTCCTCATTCGAACTTTTATTGGAGCTATTGCCGCCTTTGACTTATGGTTCTTCGACTTTTTTGCTCTCCTGCCTCGATTTGTCTTATGCAAGGCCTCGCGAGGGGAAGGGGCAGCCGAGCGCCCTCGCGAGTATTTCTGTCGTAGCCATTCAAAGGTTTCGCGACCTGGGTCCATTGCAGGAGCACCCCTCCAGTCCGTGCCCCACGGGCACCGCGACATGAACACAGGGCCTAGGTCGGTCGCCCCCCTCACGGCTGGGGTTGGAAACTATCTACACCTGGGCACGAAGCCAGAAGGCACGATAGCAAAAGCAAAGCTATAATTAACATCGATAACCCAAACACGCCCCCGCAGGGCCCCACACTACTGTCTTTTTATGCAGGACAAAGGAAAAAAATAACAAATCGGGCGCAGCTCGCCACACGCCGGCCTGCAGGGAAGACTCGAGCCGCCTCCAGGACTCAGGCAGACTCCCTCTCGCGCTTCACCGAAGCGCAACGGCGGGCAGGCGCACCACCACCTCCCAGGTAGGTACGACGGCATGGAGGCTGGCTGCGGCCACCGCTGGAAGAGTCGCCGCTTGAGGAAGAGCCGGTGAAGCTTGGGGAACCTTGAGCACCGCCAATCACGCGAGCGATGCCTTCTCCATCGTTGCCGGGGCTGGGTTCCCAGCCGCGGTCGTCGTCCTCAGGGCAGCACCCTGCGCGGCGACCATCTTCCCCAAACACCCTCACGAAGAGGGTTGCGTCGCTGTCAAACTTGAAGTGCAGGGTGCACCGACGGCTCAGGCCCCGCGCGCGGGCAAACGTCTGCCAACCGCGGGCCAAGGCCAGGCTCCCAGCTGCGGAGACCTCCAGTGAAGACCATGAGGCCCGGCTGCAGCAGCCATCTGCTTGGAGCCAGAGGCCGCCCGGGGCATCGGCCGGGAGCTCGCCGAGGAGGAAGCGAGGAAGATGAAGCCGGGTGCTAGTCGGTTCTGCCGACCACACAACAAACTCCGGCAGCACCTCTGCTGCGCGAGAACGCGACCTAGGGGGGCGCGCGACCGAGGCGTGCCCCCCGGTCGCCACAGCCCGCCTGTCACCAAGCTGGAAATCGCCCCCGCGACCGTGAAGGGTTGTTGTAGTGGCCGCGGGATGTTTGCGAGGACGCCCCCGGCCGCGCTTGGGCGGAGGAGAGGCAGGCTCAACCTGACGAGCCTTCCCTTTCTCCGCGACTGAGAACCTCCTCGATGGCGCCATGAAGAAGAAGGAGAAGCAAGGGGGATAGACTTGAAGGGCGCGCGCCGTTCCGTACTTATAGCCGGCGAAGGCCAACCGTCGGCCTCCACGATCTCAGGTAATCATGACCCGTTTTGCATGCAGGGACTTGTCCAATCTGTGCAGATGCTGAGGCGTCGTGGGGAAGCGGAGACGCCCACGTCCAATCGACCGCCACGCAGCGCCCAAGGCCGCAGGCTGTTAGGGCCCGCGGCGCTTCGCCCTTGCCCTTTCGCCTCCCTGCATGGCCAAGTCCGGGCGCGCCTTGGGCCCAGGGGCTACTGTCCGCATTCTGGGAATGGGGGTCCCCAGACTTGCCTGCCTGCGGCCTGCAGCGTGGCTCAAGGGGGCCCAATACGGCCCAACTTCATCAACACAGACCCAAGACCCTCACGAGGGGCCAAGCCTCGCGGGGTGGACAACACAGAGCTTCCTCAGGAGCAGCCTCATCGGGCTGGCTCGCGAGGAGGCGGAGAGATCAAGGCAGGGTACCTCACGAGGTGCCCATGACGCAAGCCATGACGACCAAGGGCGCCAGGCGGGCGCCACCCCTCACAGTGTCCTTCCTTTCCTCTTTGGTGCAAAGGGAGCAAGCGCAGGCGGGAGGATCAAGCAAAGGCACCCACTTCGATGCAACGAGACCAAGACCAGCTCCGCGACAAGGAGGAAGTCACTGTGGATCCCGAGCCAGCGTCATCTTCAGAGCCTTTGGCAGGCGAGGACCAACTTTAGTCAGGATAAGTGTACCAGATGTTCCCCTTCAAACTGGCCAATTGTTGGCGCCCTTCCCGCTCAATATTTGGGAAGAGTCCCATGGCCTTTGCCTATAAATAGGACTAGCCACCCCCAGGGTAGAGACATCTAGCAACCCGGCAATCAGTTAGATAGGCATAGGCAGCAGACAGAAAGAGAGAGGGAGAGAAGGGCGATTGAACTCCTCCTAGCAGTTCATTCCCCCCGCCAAGAACAGACCCTCGCGAGGCTGTTCTTCCTTGTATTGTTCATCATCATCAGCCCAAGAGGCAATCCACCACACCACACTGGAGTAGGGTATTACACCTCATCGGTGGCCCGAACCAGCATAAACTATGTGTCTCTTGTGCTGTTCTTCTGGTAGTTTAGATCTTTGTGAGGCGGAGGGGTACAGGTAGGTAGGAGGCGTAATCTCCGCGCGCACCCCAGAGTTCGAACCTTAAGGGTCTGCCGGAACCCAAAATCTGACACGTTCCACCAACGGAAAACTTGTAATTATGAGATGATTATAAATTATAGGGGGTCGAAGGAGGAACCTATTCCTCCCGTACTCGATCTTAGGGATCATTATCCTATTAAATTTATCCCTTTTGATTGTTTTTGGTTACCACAAAGGAAACTTGCCACTGAAATAAGGGAGTATGATATGAGCATGGACGATCTCCCTTACTATTATGACAATACCTAGATCTATGTTTAATGCCTAGCTAGGGGCGTTAAACAATAGCGCTTGTTGGGAGGCAACCCATTTTTTTATTTTTTGTTGTTGGTTCTATTTTGCAATATATACACATTATTACCTCTGTAATAATTGTGTTTTGGTGTTTTAGTTAGTGTTTGAGCCAAGCAAGACCTTTGGGATGATCTATGGTGATAGTTGATTTGATCTTGCTGAAAAACAGAAACTTTTGCGCAAGAATTGTTAAAAATCACAGAAGCATGGAAAAACCCTGAATTTTTCAAAAAAGATTAATATACAAATTGCCTATGTTTTCTTTTCAGAGTTTTGGAGTTATAGAAGTATACAAAGTTTTCAGATTGCTACAGACTGTTCAGTTTTTGTTAGATTCTATTTTCTATGTGTTGTTTGCTTATTTTGATGAATCTATGGGTAGTATCAGGGGGTATGAACCATGGAGTAGTTGGGATATAGTAGATATTACACC
The DNA here is from genome assembly GCA_032464435.1 of Aegilops umbellulata. Classification (NCBI taxonomy): domain Eukaryota; kingdom Viridiplantae; phylum Streptophyta; class Magnoliopsida; order Poales; family Poaceae; genus Aegilops; species Aegilops umbellulata. The sequence goes on from CP136055.1 coordinate 187,561,577, forward strand.
AATATAAATAAAGAATGAGTTCACAACAGTACCAAAAAGTGGCGATTTATTTTTTTATACTAATGGATCTCATGAGTTTTCTTGGTGAGTTCTGTGTTGTGAAGTTTTCAAGTTTTGGGTAAAGATTTGATGGACTATGAAATAAGGAGTGGCAAGAGCCTAAGCTTGGGGATTCCCAGGGCACCCCAAGGTAATATTCAAGGACAACCAAGCATCTAACCTTGTGGATGCTCCAGATGGCATCCCCTCTTTCGTCTTCGTCTATCGGTAAATTTACTTGAGGCTATATTTTTATTTACCACATGATATGTTTTTTCCTTGGAGCGTCTTGTATGATATGAGTCTCTGATTTTTAGTTTGCCACAATCATCCTTTTTGTACACACCTTTTGAGAAGGACACACATGAATCGTGAATTTATTAGAATACTCTATGTGCTTCAGTTGTATTTTTTGACCTAAGCAATTGCTCTAGTGCTTCACTTATATCTTTTTAGAGCAGGTGGTGGCTTTATTTTATAGAAATTGTTGAAATCTCATGCTTGACTTATACTATTTTGAGAGTCTCTTGCATGGTAAATTGATTGGGTTATGAATTTAGTCCTAATATGATGGGCATCCAAGAGGATATAATAAAAACTTTCATCTAAAGAGCGTTGAATACTATGTGAAGTTTAATTCCTTATGATTGTTTTGAGATATAAATATGGTGATATTAGAGTCGTGCTAGTGAGAATTGTGGATTGGTAGAAATACTTGTGTTTAAGTTGTTCATTCCAGTAGCATGCACGTATGGTGAACCGTTATGTGATGAAGTCGGAGCATGATTTATTTATTGATTGTCTTCCTTATGAGTGGCGGTCGGGGATGAGTGATGGTCTTTTCCTACCAACCTATGCCCCTAGGAGCATGCGTGTAGTACTTTGTTTTGATGGCTAATAGATTTTTGCAATAAGTATGTGAGTTCTTTATGACTAATGTTGAGTCCATGGATTATGCACACTCTCTCCCTTCCAGCTTTGCTAGCCTCTCTAGTACCGCGCAACTTTCGCCGGTGCATTAAATCCACCATATTCCCTTCCTCAAAACAGCTACCATACCTACCTATTATGGCATTTCCATAGCCAGTCTGAGATATATTACCATGCAACTTCCACCATTCTGTTTTATTATGACACGCACCATCATTGTCATATTGCTTTGCATGATTGTAATATATCTAGCATGATGTTTCATGGCTTGTCCATTTGCTACGCTAGATCATTGCACATCCCGGTACACCACTGGAGGCATTCATATATAGTCATATTTTTGTTCTAAGTATCGAGTTGTAAGTAAATAAAAGTGTGATGATCATCATTATCAGAGCATTGTCCCATCTGAGGAAAGGATGTTGGAAGCTACGATTCCTTCACAAGTTGGGATGAGTTGCTGGACGTTAAAAAAAATAAAAGAGGGCAAAGAAGCCCACAAAAAAAGAAAAGAGGCCAAAGAAGCCCACCAAAAAATGAGAGAAACGAGAGAAGGGACATTGTTACTATCCTTTTTCCACACTTGTGCTTCAAAGTAGCACCATGATCTTCCTGATAGAGAGTCTCCTATGTTGTCACTTTTGTATACTAGTGGGAATTTCTTATTATGAGCAAGCGAGTTGGATGCGCACCCACTTAGTTTCGTTTTGAGCTTTCATACACTTATAGCTCTAGTGCATCTGTTGCATGGCAATACCTACGCACTCACATTGATATCTCTTGATGGGCATCTCCACAGCCCGTTAATACGCCTAGTTGATGTGAGACTATCTCCTTCTTTTTGTCTTCTCCACAACCACCATATTCTATTCCACCCATAGTGTTATATCAATGGCTCACGCTCATGTATTTCGTGTAAGTTGAAAAAGTTTGAGAACATCAAAAGTATGAAACAATTGCTTGGCTTGTCATCGGGGTTGTGCATGATTTAATACTTTGTGTGATGAAGATAGAGCATAGCTAGACTATATGATTTTGTAGGGATAACTTTCTTTGGCCATGTTATTTTGAGAAGACATGATTGCTTTATTAGTATGCTTGAAGTATTATTGTTTTTATGTCAATATTAAACTTATGTTTTGAATCTTATGGATCTGAACATTCATGCCACAATAAAGAAAATTACATGGATAAATATGTTAGGTAGCATTCCACATCAAAAATTCTGTTTTTATCATTTACTTACTCGAGGACGAGTAGGAATTAAGCTTGGGGATGCTTGATACATCTCCAACATATCTATAATTTTTGATTGTTCCATGCTATTATATTATTTATTTTGATGCATTATTATGCTATTTTATATTACTTTTGGGACTAACTTATTGACATAGAGCCCAGTGCCAGTTTTTGTTTTTTTCCTTGTTTTTGAGTTTCATAGAAAAGGAATATCAAACGGAGTCCAAACAGAATAAAACTTTCGCGATAATTTTCTTGGACCAGAAGACACACTTAGGACTTGGAGGTGAAGTTAGAGGAGTCCCAAGGAGGCCAGAAGCCACAGGGGTGCGCCCCAGGGGGGCGCGCCCTGAGGGATTGTGGCCCCTCGGAGCTCCAACCCCAATTCTTGGCCTATAAATTCCTAAATATTCCCAAACCAACAGAAGCGTCCACCAAAATACTTTTCCGTGAGATCCCATCTTGGGTCCTTTTCCTGCATCCCGCCGGAGGGGGATTCGATCAACGAGGGCTTATACATCAACTCTATTGCCCTTCCGATGAAGCATGAGTAGTTTACTATAGACCTATGGGTCCATAGCTAGTAGCTAGATGGCTTCTTCTCTCTCTTTGATCTTCAATAGAATATTCTCCTCGATGTTCTTGCAGATCTATCTGACGTAATCTTCTTTTGCGGTGTATTTGTCAAGATGATGAATTGTGGATTTATGATCATATTATCTATGAATACTATTTGAATCTTCTCTAAATTCTTATATGCCTGATTTGATATCTTTGCATTTCTCTTCGAATTATCGGTTTGGTTTGGCCAACTAGATTGGTTTTTCTCGCAATGGGAGAGGTGCTTAGTTTTGGGTTCAATCCTGCGGTGTCCTCGCCTAGTGACAAAGTAGGGGTAGCAAGGCACGTATTTGTATTGTTACCATCAAGGGTAAAAAGATGGGGTTTTCATCATATTGCTTGAGTTTATCCCTCTACATCATGTCATCTTACTTAAGGCATTACTCCCTTGTTATGAACTTAATATTCTAGACGCATTCTTGATAGTGGTTGATGTGTGGAGTAATAGTAGTAGATGCAGAATCGTTTCGGTCTACTTGACACGGACGTGATGCCTATATTCATAATCATTACCTTGGATATCATCATAACTTTGCGCTTTTCTATCAATTGCTCAACAGTAATTTGTTCACCCACCGTATTATTTTCCTTCAAGAGAGAAGCCTTTAGTGAAACCTATGGCCCCCGGGTCTATTTTCGGTCATATATTTTCAGATCTACAAACCAAAAACACCAAAAATACCTTGCTGCAATGTATTTACTTTTTATTTTGTTTTACGTTTTAGTAATCTTTTGTATTTATCTCTATCATATCTTACCTTTGCAAGTGACTGTGAAGGGATTGCCAACCCCTTTAATGCGTTGGGTGCAAGTGTTTGATTGTTTGTGCAGGTGCATAGATTGGAGACTTGCGTGTATCTCCTACTGGATTGATACCTAGGTTCTTAATTGAGGGAAATACTTATCTCTACTTTGCTGCATCACCCTTTCCTCTTCAAGGGAACAACCAACGCAAGCTCAAGAAGTAGCAATGGGCAGCTGCCCCCCCTCCAGTAGGTCTTGGTTCCAGTAATTTTTATTTATTCCAAAATAATTCTTCAAAAAGTTTTGTCCAATTCCGAGAAGTTTTATTTCTGCACAAAAACAACACCATGGTAGTTCTACTGAAAATAGCATCAGCCCGTGTTAGTTTCATTCAAATCATGCAAATGAGAGTCCAAAATAAGAGCAAAAGCGTTAGGAAAAGTAGATACGATGGAGACGTATCAACTCCCCCAAGCTTAACCCATTGCTTGTCCTCAAGCAATTCAGTTCTTAAACTGAAAGTGATAAAGAAAAACTTTTACGAACTCTTTTGTTCTTGTTTCCATATATATGCTTAAATAGCACCCAGGTTTTCAGCAAAGATCATGACTAACCATGCTAGCGATAAATCTTTGAAATTGTATTAACTCATATCAATGGCATAACCAACTAGCGACCAATAATAAGATATCTCAAATGCTAACACTTTTGTGAAAAAACATGATATAATATGACAATAGTGGTATCTCAATAGCCCTTTCTGAGACCGCAAAACATAAATGCAGAGCATCCCCAAAGTTCAAGCAATGACTGAACATTGTAATTCATGGTAGAAGAGAACAAATGATGATGCATTCAACATTAACTATGTACAATGCATGAGGATGACAGCAGTGCTCTCAGGACTAATGCTTGTTTGAGAAGGTGATGACTCAACATAAAAGTAAAATAACATAAAAGTAAATAGATAGGCCCTAACACTATTACCTACTGTTTTTGTGTGTTCACATGATTATGATACTGTAGTAATCATGTTTTATACCTTTTTTTCAATAAAGTGCCAAGTAAGACCTTTGGGATGATCTATGGTGATAGTTGATTTGATCTTGCTGAAAAACAGAAACGTTTGCGCTCATTGCCAGAATTTTAAAAGAATCACAGAGGAGTGCTTTTGTTCTGAATTATTTACACAAGATTTATGTAGAAATTTCCCAGGTTGTCCTAATTTTTCAGATTTTTTTGAGTAGCAGAAGTATGGTTGTTATTCAGATCATTACATGCTGTTCTATTTTTGACATATTCTATTTTCAATCCATAGTTTGCTTGTTTTAGTGTTTCCATAGCTTATATTAAGTAATATAAATTGTGGAAATGACAAGGTACAATAGGAATTGTGTGAGAAAAATTATGAATCTTATTTTGATAGTACCAAAGTGAATGATTTGTCTTTATCATACTAACCCATCTCACGAAGTTCCATTAAGTTTTGTGTGATTGAAGTTTTCAAGTTTTGGGTGAATTCTCGATATGAGGAGAATAAGGAGTGTCAAGACCCTAAGCTTGGGTATTCCCAAGGCACCCCAAGTTAATATTCAAGGAAGATCCAAGCAACTAAGCTTGGTGATGCCCCGGATGGCATCCCCTCTTTCGTCTCCAACATTATCGGTAACCTCACTTGGAGCTATATTTTTATTCGTCTCGTGTTTTTCTTGGAGCGTCATTTCTTTTATTAGGATTTTCTTGTTGTTATTTAGAGTAATGTTTTGCTTCTTTTAGTTCAATAAAAAGGTCATGTATAGCCTTTACCATGCTTATTTTGCAAGTCTATATGTTGTTGTTTTGAAAAGAGAAATTTTTCTATCCTTGTCTGAATATTTGTGAATAGTCATAACATGATAAAATCTTGAAAGTTTTACACAATAAGTAAAAAAAATCTATAGTGTGATAATTTTTTAGAATTTTTGGATTTAGTGAAGTATGATTCCTCTTGCATTATTTATAGACTATTCTGTTTAGACAGATTGCTGTTATGTTTGCATTGTTTGCATATGTTTGCTTGTTTAATGATTCTATTTGAGGATGGGAGTATTAAATATAAAGAGGCATTTAGCACGCAATGTCAAATTATAATTTTAGTGATTTTCTACAGTATAGAATGATAAGGTATTGCATGGATTTATACTAACTTATCTCACGAGTTCTTGTTGAGTTTTGTGTGCATGAAGTTTTTAAGATTCTGGGAAACTATGATATGAGAGGAATTAAGGAGACACAAGAGCTCAAGCTTTGGGATGCCCAAGGCATCCCTAATTAATACTTCAAGAAGTATTGAGCATCTAAGCTTGGGGATGCCCCGGTTGGCATCCCACCTTTCTTCATCAACAATGATCGGTTAGTATCGGTTGAGCCTAAGTGTTTGCTTCTTCACATGATATGTGCTATCCTTGGAATGTCATTTTATCTTGTTTTGCTTGCTTTTTGAATAAAGTACTTAAGGTATGAAATTTTACTTATGAGAGAGAGTCTTCACATAGCTACATAATTATTCAACTACTCATTGATCTTCACTTATATTTTTTTGGAGTATTTTGTTAGTTGCTCTAGTACTTCACTTATATCATTTTAGAGCATGGTGGTGGTTTTATTTTGAAGAAATTTATGAACTCTCATGCTTCACTTATATTATTTTGAGAGTCTTAAACAGCCTGTCAATTTGTTTAGGTTATGAATTTAGTCCTAATATGATGGGCATCCAAGAGGAATATAATAAAACTTTCATTGAGTGCATTGAATACTATGAGAAGTTTGATTCCTTGCATTTGTTTTGCGATATAAAGATGGTGATATTAGAGTCAAGCTAGTGAGTAATTGTGGATTGGTAGAAATACTTGTGTTAAAGTTTGTGATTCCCGTAGCATGCATGTATGGTGAACCGTTATGTGATGAAATCGGAGCATGATTTATTTATTGATTGTCTTCCTTATGAGTGGCGGTCGGGGACGAGCGATGGTCTTCTCCTACCAATCTACCCCCTAGGATCATGCGCATGGCACTTTTTTTCGATAGCTAATAAACTTTTGCAATAACTATGTGAGTTCTTTATGACTAATGTTGAGTCTGTGGATTATACACACTCTCACCCTTCCACCATTGCTAGCCTCTCTAGTACCGCACAACTTTCGCCGGTGCATTACACCTACCATTTACCTTCCTCAAAACAGCCACCATACCTACCTATTATGGCATTTCCATAGCCATTCAGAGAAATATTTCCATGCAACTTCCACTATTCTGTTTATTATGACACGCTTCATCATTGTCATATTGCTTTGCATGATCATGTAGTTGACATCATATTTATGGCAAAGCCACCATTCATAATTTCTATACATGTCACTCTTGAGTCATTGCACATCCCGGTACACCGCCGGAGGCATTCATATAGAGTCATATTTTGTTCTAAGTATTGAGTTGTCATTCTTGAGTTGTAAGTAAATAAAAGTGTCCCATGTGAGGAAAAGGATGATGGAGACTATGATTCCCTCACAAGTTGGGACGAGGATCCGGACGAATAATAATAATAATAATAATAATACTAATAATAATACTAATAATAATAATAATAATAATAATAATAATAATAATAATAATAATAATAATAATAATAATAATAATAAATAAAAATAATAATAATAATAATAATAATAAATTGGCCAAAGAGCCCAAACAAAAAAACAAAAAAGAGGCCAAAGATCCCAAAATAAAAAAAAGAGAGAAAAAGAGAGAAGGGGCAATGCTACTATCCTTTTACCACACTTCTGGTTCAAAGTAGCACCATGTTCTTCATGATAGAGAGTCTCCTATGTTGTCACTTTCATATACTAGTGGGAATTATTCATTATAGAACTTGGCTTGTATATTCCAATGATGGGCTTCCTCAAATTGCCCTAGCTCTTCGTGAGCAAGCGAGTTGGATGCACACCCACTTATTTTCATGTTGAGCTTTCATACACTTATAGCTCTAGTGCATCCATTGCATGGCAATCCCTACTCACTCACATTGATATCTATTGATGGGAATCTCCATAGCCCGTTGATACGCATAGTTGATGTGAGACTATCTCCTTCTTTTTGTCTTCTCCACAACCACCATATTCTATTCCACCTATAGTGTTATATCCATGGCTCATGCTCATGTATTCCGTGAAAGTTGAAAAAGTTTGAGAACACCAAAAGTATGAAACTGTTGCTTGGCTTGTCATTGGGGTTTTGCATGATGAAATACTTTGTGCGATGAAGATAGAGCATAGCCAGACTATATGATTTTGTAGGGATAACTTTCTTTGGCCATGTTATTTTGAGAAGACATAATTGCTTTATTAGTATGCTTGAAGTATTATTGTTTTTATGTCAATATGAACTTTTGTCTTGAATCTGCAATGCTAAAATTTTATTTTGTATCTGTTGGATCTGAATATTCTTGCTACAATAGAGAAGATTACATTGATAGATATGTTAGGTTGCATTCCACATAAAAAAATTCTATTTTTATCATTGACCTACTCGAGGACGAGCATGAATTAAGCTTGGGGATGCTTGATACGTCTCCAACGTATCTATAATTTCTTACTCCATGCTATTATATTATCTATTTTGGATGTTTTATATGCATTAATGTGCCATTTTATATTATTTTTGGGACTAACCTATTAACCTAGATCCCGGTGCCAGTTTCGTTTTTCTTTGTTTTTAAGTTTTTACAGAAAAGGAATATCAAACGGAGTCCAAACGAGCTGAAAATTTACGGTGATTTTTTATGGACCAGAAGAAGCCCACGGAGCATCAAAGATGGATGAGAGGAGTCCCGGGGAAACCACAAGGGTGGAGGGCGCCCCCTGCCTTGCCGCTGCCTCGTGGACCCCCTGACATGAAACCAACGCAAAAAATCCTATAAATCCCGAAACCTCCAGAAATAAACCTATTTCGGAAGTTCCGCCGCCGCAAGCCTCTGTAGAGATGGAAAACCAATCGGGAGCCCGTTCCGGCACCCTACCACCAGGGGAAACCATCACCGGTGGCCATCTTCCTCATCCCGGCGGTCTCCATGACGAGGAGGGAGTAGTTCACCCTCGGGGCTGAGGGTATGTACCAGTAGCTATATGTTTGATCTCTCTCTCTCTCTCTCCCTCTCTCTCTCTCTCTCTCGTGTTCTTGATTTGGCATGATGTTGATGTACCGCGAGCTTTGTTATTATGGTTGAATCATATGGTGTTTCTCCTCCTCTACCTTCTTGTGATGAATTGAGTTTTACCTTTGAGGTTTCACTATTATCGGATTGAACGCTATTATGGATTTGAGAACACTTGGTGTATGTCTTGCGTGGGATACCCTTGGTGACAATGGGGTGTTCTATTGATTCACTTGATGTATGTTTTGGCACTCAACTCACGGATTCCCGAGGTGACATTGGGGTAATCTATGCATACGGGTTGATGCATGTTTTCATCCTTGTTTTTCCGGTAGGAATCTTGGGGCACTCTTTGAGGTTCTTTATGTTGGATTGAGTATTATGAGTATGAATTTTTTTGATGCATATCGTATAATTGACCCACAGATACTTGTGGTGACATTGGAGTATCTAGGTGACATTAGGATTGATTGATGTGTTTTATATGGTGTTATTTTACTACGAACTCTAGGGCTGTTTGCGACACTTATAGGAATAGCTCAATGGGTTGATCGGAAAGAATAACTTTGAGGGGGTTTCGTACCATACAAGCAATTTCATCTTATGTTTTCCGTGATAGGAACTTTGGAGTGACTCTTTGTCGCATGTTGAGGGATTGCCATATGATTTAGTTATGTTATCATTGTTGAGAGAACTTGCACTAGTGAAAGTACGAACCCTAGGCCTTGTTTCCAAGCATTGCAATACCGTTTTCGCTCACTTTTGTTACTAGCTACCTTGCTGTTTTTATATTTTCAGATTACAAAAACCTATATCTACCATCCATATTACACTTGTATCACCATCTCTTTGCCGAACTAGTGCACCTATACAATTTACCATTGTATTGGGTGTGTTGGGGACACAAGAGACTCTTTGTTATTTGGTTGCAGGGTTATTTGAGAGAGACCATTTTCATCCTATGCCTCCCATGGATTGATAAACCTTAGGTCATCCACTTGAGGGAAAATTGCTACTGTCCAACAAAACTCTGCGCCTGGAGGCCCAACACGAGTCTACAAGAAGAAGGTTGCGTAGTAGACATCAAACTCTACGCTTGGAGGCCCAACACGAGTCTACAAAAAGAAGGTTGCGTAGTAGACATCAGACGGCGCCAGAAATTCTTCCTGCTAGTTCTTGAGCTTGCGTTGATTATTCGCTTGAAGAGGAAAGGGTGATGCAGCAAAGTAGAGATAAGTATTTCCCTCACTTAAGAACCAAGGTATCAATCCAGTAGGAGGAACACACAAGTCTCCAATAGATGCACCTGCACAAACTAACAAATACTTGCACACACCACAAAAAGGGGTTGTCAATCCCTTCATGGTCACTTGCAAGGGTGAGATATGATAGACATTGATATAAAATATAAGTAAAAGTGTAAAATAAAGTAAACATAAATAAATTGCAGCAAGGTATTGTTGGGTTTTTGGTTTTGTAGATCTGAAAATAATATGATAAGAATAGACCCGGGGGCCATAGGTTTCACTAGAGGCTTCTCTCTTGAAAGAAACATACATGGGTAAACAAACTACTTGGTGTGGAGCGTCCTACGGATATCACCATGTCAAGGGTCCATTCTACAAGTGACACGTGCGACATCTGCTGTCGGTGTACTAAAGTGGGGGTACCTTAGTCCCCCGAACTTGTGCACGGGCAGTAGTAGCGTCCCGCGGCAAGGCTTGCCAGGGAAGCGACAAGAGTCTCCACAACCCTTTTTGGGCCGGACGAAGGCCAAGTGATCGAGCCTAGAAGACCAAGCCCCGGCAAGAGAAGCTTGCCGGGGCGAGAAGGCGAGGTCCGGCAAGAGGAGCTTGCCGGGCCAAGGCGACAAGGCCCCGGCAAGAGGAGCTTGCCGGGACGTCTAAGCCGAAGCACCAAGGCCCCGGCGGGAGGAGCTCGCCGGGACGGCCGAACCAAGACACACCAAGAGAAGCCCACCGCGGCGCGCCGCACGCCCCGGCAAGGCCTGGCGAGCGGCAAGCTCTCAGGTGCGGCAAGGCAACCACCGCGGCAAGCCACTTGCCGCGGCAAACCACCACCTCAGGCCTGCGCTCCAGCTCACCTGCCCACGCGTCGCTCTGGGGCTTCCCCGGAGGCACGTGGCGGGGCGCCGCGCAACCTGAGACGCGCGGTGGCATGCGACGTTGGCAGAGTCGCCCCCGTGGCAAGCGAAGGCGCTCCTAACGGTCCGCCTCGGCACTGTTCAGGCGATCCAGACGGGCATTTAATGCCTTTGTCTCCCGCCGTCAGAGTTAGGTGTGATAGCACTGTGCGGCCACTGTTCACACAGTCCCTTGCCATTTTTACCCTCACCTGCGTCGCTACCTGTGGGAAACCCCTTAGCATATAAAAGGAGGCCCATGTGCACGTAGAGAGGGGATCGGACCCAATAGGCCCTCGCCTACGTCCAGCTCCAACTTACTGTGGCTTCTTGCGCTCTAGAGCAAGAACTCGAATCAACCAGACAAGCAGCAGTAGGGTTTTACGCATCCATGCGGCCCGAAGCTGGGTAAAATCGTTGTGTGTGTGTGTCGCCTCGATCTGCTCTTTGTGCATCGTCCGCCCCCCGCCGAACCGACAAGGGGCTCCGTCCCCAAAGGTGCTCGTGGAGGCCGATTTCCCCCGACATCTTTGGCGCGCCAGGTAGGGGGTGCGTCGAGGTTGTGTGAACCAGGTCCGGCGTCCGCGCAAGCCAGACTCTCATTGTTTGCGCCGGCATGGCGCCAAAGAAGAAAGCTCCGGAGGCGACCGGTCCGTCAGCGTCGAACCCACCGCCCATGGAGCAGACGGGTGGTGGGGAGGACGCCGGCGGAGGAATGGGCGCCGTCGAACCAGTTCTTGGTCCCGCGACGTCCGAGCTCGCCCCGCGCCCCTCTCAGGAGGCGCGAAACCAGCAGCGTCATGGTACCCATGGTACCATACGCTCGCTGGACCCAGACCGTGATGGTGGGTCCCAAGGCGCTCAGGACCAGCATGCGATCCAGCGTGCCGGAACGAGCGTCGCGCGGCTGCCTGGGCCGGGTGCTGCTCCTTCTAACATGGTTAGGAGTTCGAGCACATCCCGCTCCTCGCGCCGTTCGCCGCCTCTGCCCGCCACCCCAGCGGAAGCTCTCGCGCGAGCTCAGCTACTCCTAGACTACCCTCTGACGGCGGACAAGCTCGATAACTGGAGGGAAGCCATCCAGAGCCTCATCGGTTTCGCCAACGGTGACACTCCGCGGCAGCACAATGCATCGCAGCCGCGGCCAGTCACCCAGGCGAGAACCGATGGCGCCAAGAATGGCGGGGGTGCGACCACAGTGCACTCCCCGCCCCAGAAGCCACGGTCGCCGACTCGCCGGGCTCACCTCGACGACGACTCCACCGCGTCGTCGAACCCGCGAACTCGCCGCGACCAACGCCAAGTCCTTCACGAACGAAGGGAAGAAGACGCTCGAACCCGCATCGAGCGCAGAAGAGAGGCGCGACGTCAATCAGACCAGTGCGTTGGGCCCTCTGGAGACATGCACGCACCGGGGGAACCAGGCGAACCGCCGTATTCGGTAGGCTGCCCCGCGTTCACCCGCGAGCTGCGGCAGGTCCAGTGGCCCAGCACAAAGAACTTCAAGCCCGACGTGCCCGAGAAGTACGACGGCGAGTCGCATCCGTCTGAGTTCCTCAGCATCTACACCATTGCGGTGCAGGTTGCCGGGGGACGGGACGATAAGATCCTTGCCAACTACTTCCCGCTGGTACTCAAGCCCAACGTCAGATCCTGGCTCATGCACTTGCCGGATGGCTCCATCTCCTCCTGGCCAGACCTATGCCATCAGTTCGTTGGCGCCTTCACAGGCGGCCACAAACCCCATGGCCAGGCGAGCGACCTTCATCTGCTTGTTCAGAAGGAGGGGGAGCCTTTGCGCAAGTTCATCCAGAGGTTCAGCCATGTGCACTACAACATCCCAGACGTCCACCCCGCCGCGGTGATCAGCGCGTTCCACCAGAACGTGCGTAACCGCAGGATGCGGGAGGAGATGGCGATGTGCAAAATCAAGGAGGTCAGCGAGGTTTACGCCCTGGCCGACAAGTGTGCACGTGCTGAGGAGGGGAGGAAGCTCCCCGGAGAAAGTGTTGGAGAAGGAGAATCAGACATTGAAGGTACCGCCCCGGCAAGGAGAGGCCGGCGGCGGAACGGCAAAAAGAAGAAAAACCCAGAGGTACTAGTTGTCGAGAAGTCCGGCAGCAAGGGCTCCGCCAAGAAAGCCCAAGCGGGAGGCCCCGGCAAGGAGGTTGTCGGGTGCGCCAACTGCCGGGCAGTGGCTGCTGCCGATAAGCGGGACGGTACCGACAAGAAGTACTGCAAGATCCACCGTACCAGGGGCCACGACCTCCAGAGTTGGAAGCAAGTCGAGCGGCTCGTCGACCTGCAGAAGGCCGAGTACGCACGACGCGACAAGGAGAGAGCCCAGGCAGGCGGCGGGGGATCCGGCACGAAGCGTCCCGGCCCGGGGGAGCGCCGCGGCAAGGACAAGCAGCGGCAAGCAGACAGACCTCCCCGGGGACGCGACAAGAGCGAAGACGAAGACGACGACGAAGACATGGAAGACCCCGAGACCAGCGAGCAGGAGTTCCAGAAAGCTACTGAGGTCTTGTGTGTGGACGGCGGTGCCTCCCTGCACGCTTACCACCACCAGCTTAAACGGTGGCTGCGGGAGGTCAATGCAGCGGAGCCACCCGTCGAGTCACGTAGACCCCTGAGATGGTCCAGCACGCCTATCATCTTCGACATTGAGGACCACCCTGATCGCACAACCGCGGTCGGGTGCTTGCCGACGTTGGTTTCCCTAACAATCCGCAACCTCAAGGTCACTAAGATGCTAGTTGACGGCGGGGCCGGCTTGAATCTGATCTCCTCCGCTGTTCTCCGGAGACTCCAAGTTCCCGACAGCGAGCTCGAAGAAACCGGCACATTCCAAGGAATCAACCCGGGAAGGAGCAAGCCGAAGGGAAAGATCACGCTGCCGGTAACATTTGGCAGCGAGCTGAATTTCAGGACTGAGAAGGTCACCTTTGACGTCGCCGACTTTCCGTTGCCTTACAACGGGATCCTCGGCCGACCAGCGCTCGCCAAGTTCATGGCGGCCTCCCACTACGCGTATAACATGCTCAAGATGCCTGGCCCGATAATCATCATTTCTGTCCCCGGCGACAAGAAGGATGCCCCTATCTGCGCTGACCAAATTTACCGGGACGCAACAGCAGCAACGGCCCGCGGCTCGCTTGCCGCCGAAGCTTCCGGGGGAAAGAAGAAGTCCGGCAAGTGCTTTGGCGCCCACTCCGGCAAGCGCGCCTCTTCGGAGTGCTGCGCTGCCGTCGAGGACGTGCCATCGAGCCCCACCGGCATGAAGACCAAGACCGGCAAGTGCTTTGGCGCCCACTCCGGCAAGCGCGCCTCTTCGGAGTGCTGCGCTGCCGTCGAGGACGTGCCATCGAGCCCCGCCGGCATGAAGACCAAGACCGGCAAGTGCTTTGGCGCCCACTCCGGCAAGAGCGCCTCTTCGGAGTGCTGCGCTGCCGTCGAGGACGTGCCATCGAGCCCCGCCGGCATGAAGACCAAGCCCGGCGAATGCTCTGGTGCCCACTCCGGCAAGCGCGCCTCTTCGGAGTGTTGCGCTGCCGTCGAGGACGTGCCATCGAGCCCCGCCGGCAAGAAGGCCAAGCCCGATGAATGCTCTGGTGCCCACTCCGGCAAGCGCGCCTCTTCGGAGCGCTGCGCTGCCGTTGAGGACGCACCATCGAGCCCTGCTGGTAAACACAAGGAGACGACGGCTGCTCCACCAGCGACCAAGAAGGTGCCCGCCAAGGAGGACGGCACTGGTGGTACCTTCACCATCAGTGCCACTCTCGACCCCAAATAGGAAGGCGCGCTCGTTGCTTTCCTGCGGGCGAATGTCGATGTGTTTGCCTGGCAACCATCTGACATCCCCGGCGTTCCCAGGGAAGTGATTGAGCACCACCTCGCCGTCTGTCCTCATGCGCGGCCCATCAAGCAAAAGGTCAGGAAACAAGCGGTGGAGCGCCAAGAGTTTATCGCGGAGTAGATCAGGAAGTTGGAAGCGGCAGGCCTCGTCAGAGGCGTGCTCCATCCGACGTGGTTGGCCAATCCTGTTGTTGTGCGCAAAGCAAACGGGAAGTGGAGGCTTTGCATCGATTTCACCGATATCAACAGAGCTTGCCCTAAAGATCCATTTCCCTTGCCGCGCATTGACCAGATTGTTGAATCCACGGCCGGATGTGACCTGCTTTCATTCCTTGACGCCTACTCCGGGTACCACCAGATCTTCATGGCTGAAGAAGACGAAGAGAAGACTGTGTTCATCACTCCATGCGGCACGTACTGTTTTGTGCGGATGCCTTTTGGACTGAAGAACGCAGGCTCGACGTTCGCGAGGGTTGTCCACACAGCTTTCGAGCCACAGATCCACAGAAATGTGGAGGCCTACATGGACGACATTGTGGTCAAGAGCAGAGACAAGGCAACCTTGGTTCAATACTTGGAAGAGACCTTTGCAAACTTGCGCAAGATCAGCCTCAAGCTCAACCCCGAGAAGTGCGTGTTTGGAGTTCCCTCCGGCAAGCTTCTCGGGTTCTTCGTGTCTCAGCGTGGGATCGAAGCCAACCCCGACAAGATCAAGGCCATCGAGCAGATTGAAGCACCAACGCGTGTCAAGGACGTGCGAAGACTTGCCGGCTGCGTGGCGGCTCTCAGCAGGTTTATTTCCAGGTCTGCGGAACGCGCCCTGCCGTTTTTCAAAATCTTGAAAAAGGCAGGTCCAGTAAAATGGACTCCAGAAGCGGAGGCTGCGCTGCAAGACTTGAAGAAATACCTGTCCTCCGCTCCTATACTTGTCGCGCCTAGACCGCAAGAGAAGTTGCTGCTCTACCTAGCGGCAACCAATCAAATGGCTAGTGCTGCGTTAGTTGCGGAGAGGGAAGCTGATGACGAGCCAGCAACCACGGCAAGCGCGTCCGACGGCAAGCAGGGGCTTCCCCGACAAGCTCTGGCCCTGGCAAAGGCGGATCCGCGCAAGCGCAAGGGGAAGTGCAGAGGAAGAGGATGGTGCAGCGCCCAGTTTACTTCGTCAGTTCCCTCCTGCAGGGGGCTAGGTCGAGGTACTCTGGTGTGCAGAAATTGCTCTTCGGCCTCCTCATGGCCTCGAGGAAGCTGCGCCATTACTTCCAAGCACACGAGATCACCGTGGTCACTTGCTTTCCACTTAAGAGGATACTGCAGAATCCCGAAGCAACAGGCAGGATTGTCGAGTGGGCACTAGAACTGTCAAGCTTTGGCCTCAAGTTCGAGAGCACATCGACCATCCAGAGCAGAGCATTGGCAGAGTTCATAGCAGAGTGGACGCCAACACCAGACGAAGAAATTCTAGAGACGAGCATCCCCGGCAAGGAAGCAACCAAAGAGTGGCTGATGTACTTTGATGGTGCCTTTTCGCTGGAAGGCGCCGGTGCCGGCGCGCTGCTCATCGCGCCCACCGGAGAGCACCTCAAGTACGTCGTCCAGATGCACTTTCCCAAGGAGCAAGCAACCAACAATACCGCAGAGTATGAAGGTTTGCTCGCCGGTCTCAGGATCGCGGCGGAACTTGGGATCAAGAAGCTCATTGTCAGGGGTGACTCGCAGCTCGTCGTCCGCCAAGTGAACAAGGATTACCAGTGCCCGTTGATGGAGGCTTAGGTTGATGAAGTGAGGAAGCTGGAAGAGCGCTTTGACGGCCTGCAAATGGAATACGTTCCAAGAGTAGAGAACGACATCGCCGACGGCCTGTCAAAATGCGCCGCACTAAAGCTACCTGTGGAACCAGGGACTTTTGTGCTCAAGCTGACTCAGCCATCCGTGACACCATCGACTGGGCCAAGCAAGAAGAGAAGATCGGTCTCTGGTGACTCTCTCCCGGCAGAGCTTCCTGAAGCCGCCGCCAAGAGAGTCCCCAAGATCGACGCCAAGAATGCTGAGGAGCTGCCCGCTCCGGCAAGCCCCAGGGTTTGTCCCGACGAAGCAGGCGCTCCCGGCAAGCCATGCCCCGGCAAGCTTGCCGGGGAACGTCAAGCTCCGGCTGAGCCCCAAGTCCTCACCGTAGAAGCTGATGTTCCCGCAGCCGCCGACATGCCTCTAGTCCTCGTCGTCGAGCCACAGGCTCCGACGTGGGCACAGCAAATCGTCCGTTTCCTCCAGACAGGAGAACTTCCCGAAGAACAAGAAGAAGCTGAAAGAGTAGCCCGGCAGTCCAGTATTTACCAATTCGTCGACAGCGCACTGTATAGAAGAGGACGCAATGGGGTGAAATTGAAGTGCATTCACCGGGAAGACGGACAGAAGCTGTTGGCGGAGATACACGGAGGCATATGTGGACACCACATCGGCGCCAGAGCACTTGCCGGCAAAGCGTTCCGGCAAGGGTTCTACTGGCCAACAGCCCTCCAGGATGCAACTGCACAAGTAACCAAGTGTGAAGCGTGCCAGTTCCATTCCAAGAAGATACACCAGCCAGCTCAAGCTCTCCAGACGATCCCTTTGTCCTGGCCCTTCTCGGTCTGGGGGCTCGATATCCTCGGCCCCTTCCCCCGATCCGTCGGGGGCTTTGAGTACTTGTTCGTTGCCATCGACAAGTTCACAAAGTGGCCAGAAGTGGAACCAGTGAGGAAGGTGACCGCCCAGTCCGCGATCAAATTCTTCAGGTCGATTGTTTGCCGCTTCGGGATCCCCAACAGGATCATCACCGACAATGGTACGCAGTTCACAAGCCACGCTTTCATGCAGTACACCCAAAACCTCGGCACCAAGGTCTGCTTCGCTTCTGTTGCTCATCCCCGGAGCAACGGTCAAGCGGAAAGGGCCAACGCCGAGGTACTGCGCGGGCTCAAGACCAGAAGTTTTGACAAGCTGCTCAAGCGCGGACGGAACTGGATCAAGGAGCTGCCGGCGGTTCTTTGGTCGGTCAGAACGACGCCAAACCGAGCCACCGGCCAGACACCATTTGCTCTAATCTATGGAGCAGAAGCAGTTACCCCCACAGAACTCGTATACGGGTCACCTCGAGTGCTCGCTTATGATGAGCTTGAGCAAGAGCGGTCGCGTGAAGATGACGCACTGCTCCTCGAGGAAGATCGTCTCCAGGCCGCTGTGCGATCCGCTCGCTACCAGCAAGCTCTGCGTCGCTATCATAGCCGCAAAGTTAAAGCCAGGAGCCTCGAGGAAGGCGACCTTGTTCTTCGGCGCGTTCAGTCGGCCAAGATACACAACAAGTTGACGCCAAAGTGGGAAGGCCCTTACCGGGTGAAACGAGTCACGAGGCTCGGCGCCGTCCGCCTCGAGACCGAAGATGGTACTCCGGTGAGCAATTCCTGGAACATTGAGCATCTTCGCAAGTTTTACCCGTAAGGCGCGGTTGTCGGACCCCGTCCGGCAACCAACTCTTTGTACAAAAGTCTTGCCGCAGACGCATGTAATCCTTTGTACAAAGCCAGGCGCAGACCCTGGCCGCAATGACGCGCTGGGGCCCCCCAAGTTTTAGCATGCATGCTGAGTCGAGTCTCGTCCTTGGTTAGGGTTGATAGTGCCTAACAGTCGCTAACCCCTAACTTAGAGGTCGAGTCCGCGTCTTTTTCCCGTCCTTTCCCTTTGGCTCGCAGGAATTGCATACCCTTGCCGAGCTGCTCAAGGACGAAGAAGGGGAGAAGGATGAGCCAGCACCCGCCTCCCGGCAAGCCAGAGTTGCCGGGGGCTGCAACCTCAGATAAGTCTTTACATCCCTTATCATGCATTCTCTCGTGAGCTGCGGAATGTGAAAACCTTGCTTCCTCCTAAAAAGCTGTCGTGCTCTCTTAAGCGGCAAACCCCGGAGCGCGTTCCCGAGGCCCGCTTCGGATAGTAGCCGCGACGGCAAGGGGTGGAAGCGAGGGGCCAGAACCCGCCTTCTCCCTGCCTCCGCCAAGAGCGTGAGGAGGGCCAAGGGGCGCGGGGGGACGGTAGGGTCCGTTGCCGGGTGGGGAAGTGTCTATCTTAACGGTGCAAAGGGTCTGCCCCTTGCCGCGGGATGTACCCGCGAGACAAATGATCCGGCAAACATCCCCTTTTCATTAAAAACATTCCACTCAGGTACAGTTCAGAGAGAATGAAAAACATGAAAGATGGGATTACAAGATTTAAACGCAACTAAGGCCCGAAGGCTTACAAGATAAAAAGAGATAAGGTGCCCGTAATCCCTTTCTTGTCTCTCTCCTCAGGAGGTAGGGCAAGGAGGCGAGAAGGGCAAAAGGGGCGCCTAGACGAGCTACGGGTGGCAGAAGACGCCAAGAGAGCATCCGGGGCTCCGCCCGGGGGGCTCCGGAGGCTGGATGGAGACGGCGACGCCGGAAGCGGAGCTCGAAAAGGAGGCGGCAGGACGTCAGCACGCTGTCGACGGCATCTAGCCCTCGTACTCCGAGTTGACGGCCTTGCCGCCGGCCTCTTCCCCTTCCGCAGCCTCGCCACTCCAGCCGCCCGAGAAGACGAAGCCCCGGCAAGAGGAGCTTGCCGGGCCAGAGAGAAGACCCCGGTGGTCGTCACCGCGAGCAGGGGTGGTGACGGCGTTTGGGGGGGGGGGAGCTGGGAGACGAGGCATCGGCCTCGCCACCCGCCCTCTTCCTCTTCCGCAGCCTCCCTACGCCAGCCGCCCAAGGAGGCGACCCCGGGGAGTTCACGGAGCCAGCAACGCGGATGGTGGGGGCGCCGGTGCCACGCGGAGCTGCGACTAGCGCCTAGTCGTGCCCGTCAACCCGGTGACCGCCTGCCCTCGTCGTCGCTGTCGCTCCCCTCCTCGTCACTCTCGCTCGAGGAGGAGCCTTCGCTGTCGGAGGAGCTATCCACGCAGCACCGGGCCCGGGTGCCGAGGTCCCCGAAGACCTTGACGGAGAGGAGATCGCCCTCCATCAGCTTGAAGTGGAGGGTGAACCCCGCCGTCAAGCTGTGGATCCGGGCGAACGACTTCCACCCTCGGCCAAGACACATCATGCCGGGGGCTCGGTATTCGACGTGGACTCGCGTACCAGTGACCCCGTAGCCCCTCATGCGCAGTCTCAGCGTCTCGTGTTGTTCCGCCTCCAAGACGTCCGCGAAGGGGGCCGGGAGGCGGAGACGACGGCGAGGCGCCCGGCGCAGCCTGATGATGAACTCGCAGGGGTCGTCCCCGAGATGAACCGCCGGGGGAAACGGAGCCGCCGGCGGAGGCGAGGCCGGCGCGCCGTCCTGCCCGCCTCGAGCGCCTCGGCCCCGTCCACGGCCTCGTCCACGACCTCGCCCCCTCCCCCTTCCCCTTTCGGTTGGCTCCGCCGCCGCGGGTGCAAGGGGAGGAGGGGCTCGCTGCCTGGCGGCAACCCTTGCCGCCACCGAAGAGGGACCAGGGTTCCCTTTCTCCATGACAGTTGGGGAGAGGGGACCAGGGATCAAAGAGAAGAAAGAAGGGAGGAGTGCGGACCCTCATCGCCCCCTTCCGCTCCTTATGAAGGGGTGGAGTGGGGGCTCGGCCTCCCCGCCCAACCAATCAAAGTAGAGGAAGGGCAGGCGACGGGGCCGACCCTCTACCTCAACCCGCGTCGGCCCAGTTTTCCGCCTCCACCACCGCGACCCCAAGTGCATGGAGGACGCGTGGCAGGCGAGTAGGGCCGAGGCGACGGATGAGGCGACCTCTCCCCACTCGTGATCGTGGGGACGGGCGCCCCGAAAGCCGCGCCTCGACCCTGTTCGTTCACCAAGCCGCGCCTCCACGCCCCCTCCCCCATTTGAAAATGGGGGCGGGCGCTTCGCCTTTCCAAATAAAGGAGTCGTGCCCGACGTGACGCATGCCTGCGGGCCTCAGCCCCGCGCACGCCACCCACGTCACGCACGCCTCGCACGCCTCGCCCCCCACGACGCCGCGATAAGCGCGCGCCGCTTGGGGAAGGCGCGACGAGCACGGAGTTAAGGAGCAGCGCAACCCAGGCCACGCGTGCCCGTGCACTGTTAGGGCCTGGCCCAACAACGCTCGGCACCGTGTATGGCCCAGGCCCGGGGGCTCCTGTCGGTGTACTAAAGTAGGGGTACCTTAGTCCCCCGAACTTGTGCACGAGTAGTAGTAGCGTCCCGCGGCAAGGCTTGCCAGGGGAGCGACAAGAGTCTCCACAGCACATTTTGGGTCGGACGAAGGCCAAGTGATCGAGCCTAGAAGACCAAGCCCCGGCAAGAGGAGCTTGCCGGGGCGAGAAGGCGAGGTCTGGCAAGAGGAGCTTGCCGGGCCAAGGCGACAAGGCCCCGGCAAGAGGAGCTTGCCGGGACGACTAAGCCGAAGCACCAAGGCCCCGGCGGGAGGAGCTCGCCGGGACGGCCGAACCAAGACACACCAAGAGAAGCCCGCCGCGGCGCGCCGCGCGCCCCGGCATGGCCTGGCGAGCGGCAAGCTCTCAGGTGCGGCAAGGCAACCACCGCGGCAAGCCACTTGCCACGGCAAACCACCACCTCAGGCCTGCGCTCCAGCTCACCTGCCCACGCGTCGCTCTGGGGCTTCCCCGGAGGCACGTGGCGGGGCGCCGCGCAACCTGAGACGCGCGGTGGCATGCGACGTTGGCAGAGTCGCCCCCGTGGCAAGCGGAGGCGCTCCTAACGGTCCGCCTCGGCACTGTTCAGGCGATCCAGACGGGCATTTAATACCTTTGTCTCCCGCCGTCAGAGTTAGGTGCGATAGCACTGTGCGGCCACTGTTCACATAGTCCCTTGCCATTTTTACCCTCACCTGCGTCGCTACCTGTGGGAAACCCCTTAGCATATAAAAGGAGGCCCATGCGCACGTAGAGAGGGGATCGGACCCAATAGGCCCTCGCTTACGTCCAGCTCCAACTTACTGTGGCTTCTTGCGCTCCAGAGAAAGAACTCGAATCAACCAGACAAGCAGCAGTAGGGTTTTACGCATCCATGCGGCCCGAAGCTGGGTAAAATCGTTGTGTGTGTGTGTCGCCTCGATCTGCTCTTTGTGCATCCTCCGCCCCCCGCCGAACCGACAAGGGGCTCCATCCCCATAGGTGCTCGTGGAGGCCGATTTCCCCCGACATCTGCTTTCCATACATAAAGGTTAATCATCTCCTTTACATGTGTTCACTTGACCCCTTCGAGGATGGTATACTACTTGACATCCCTCTCATGTACATGCATAGGTATTACCAGAGCCTCATTGACGACGAGGAGGAGTTCAAGTGAAAGAGACCATCTACACCATCGAAGAAGGGAGACGGAGGAGGAAGAGGGACCCCAAGATGTGAAACACCGGAGGCCTCGCACCGTCCCGGCTGCCGGGCCTCCTATGCCCCGGGTGCCCGGAGCATGGCGCCAAAGGGCACGGCCCATCTATCCACCCCGGGTGCCCGCACCCCGACCACCGGGTGCCTGGTCCCCCTCCCAGGTGCCACCCCGGGTGCCCGGTCCTCTACTCCCCGATGATCCCGGATGCCCGGTCTCTTTACCCCGGGTTCCCGGACCCCTCCAAGAGTGCCTGCGTGCACTTTGTGTTTTGGACTATTGTACCCCTCTTCTTCCCCAATTTCGTCTCTAGTCTATATAACCCTTTCCCCTAGCTCATTCAGGAGGATAGCAAAGAATTTGATAGACAAAGAGAGAGCTTTGCTCATCTTGCTCCTTTTGGAGATCTAGACCTCCTCTTGGGGAAGCTCCTCTTGGAGATCAAGCCCTCCTCTTGGAGAAGCTCCTATTGGAGATCAAGCCCTCCTCTTGGAGAATGATCCCCATCATAGGGTCATCAAGATCTCTTTCCTCATAGGATTGGGATGAACTAGTTACCTCTTGTATCTTCTTGTGTTGGATTCGCACCTTTGTATCTCTCTTTATGTGATTGGATCTAGCACATGTGTGATTGGATCAAGTCAATTTGAGTGTTCCTCTTGTTTTCACCCTTTGTGTTCTTCTTGTTCTTTGGGATTTCCTCTCCAATTCGCGAAAGATATCCATCCAGGGTTCCACCCTACAACATCTTGGTATCATGAGCCATGGTTTCTCGCGAAATTGGAGCCCCCTTCTTGTTCTCTAGCCTAATTTTTTTGTGTTCTTCCCCAATTTCGAAAATTCCCCACCAAAAATAGCCCCAATTTTTTTTGTGATTTGTTGGTTTGATGAGGTTTTGTTGGATTTGATCCATGGATTTGCTTGGTTTCAAGTGGATCTAGCCTCCCCCCATCCATCTCCACCTTTCCCACCACAAAATCCACCAATTTCTCCCATTTTCCCACAAATTTCCGCCCAAATCCGTCACCCCCGGGCACCTGGACCTCAAACCCCGGGCGCCCGGACCCCCAGCCCATCCCCGCTGAACACCCCAGGTGCCCGCACCCCTTACCCCCGGGCACGCGGACCCCCGGGCTGCTTCTTCCACCCAACCCCGCTGACCACCCCGGGTGCCCGCACCTCCGACGCCCGGCCACCCGCACCCCCCAGTTTTAGGCCACTTACAAACACCGTTTCGGCCATAACTTTCACTCCTGAAGTCCGTTTTAACATTCTTTAGCTCAGTAGCTATTGACATCCCCCATCCATATAGTTAGGTTCCAACATCATTTGACTCCATACAAATTTTGGCATTTTGGCATCTTTGCCTAGGCCATCCACCATATCATCCGCAAAACCACCATAGCTTTTCGCAACCTAACCCATTTTGATCCTTATAGCATTTGTGGTTCCTTGAGTGGTGACTTGAGTCTCCTAAGGTGTTTCAGCTACTTAGGGATGGTTGCTTCGTCATTAACCATCACCACCACCACTTCCGCATTGCCAACTCCAAAACCACCTATGCATTCCGCTACCACCATTTGACATTTTCCTTTGAGATTTTGAGTTTGCAGTTTTTCCGTTTCCTAGGGTATTTCGGCTAACTTGGAATGGTTCGACATCGACAACACCGCCGCTCAACTTCGTCAAGGATTCGTCATCGACCACTTCAACATTTTGACACCCTAACCGTAAGCATGGACGGTAACCTCTATATCATCTTGGTATCGTGGTATCCCTTCATTGTACATTCTTGCCATTACATTGTTAACCCCCTAGCCCATTTTTGCGTCACTTGCCTATCGAGACTAGCCATTGAGTATTTCCGGCAATGTTACATGTGAACGTTAGTGATTCGTACCTTCCATTGCATACATACCATATCACATTGGTATCATCTTGGTATCATCATATAATCCCTTGTGTCACAAGATTGTTCCCGCATATACACAATTGCTCTCTTGGTTTGTGCATTTCGCATAGTGGCCATATAAAAAGGAATAAGCTTTTAAGCAAAAGAAAAAGAGAGCAAAGAGCTTGTAAGCAATAGCCTTAGCATCATACCACATTGCACATAAGATTGTCATATCCGATAATCTTGGATCATCTTAAGAAGAACACCGAGAACATCATACACATAGCATACTTGGGATAGAAAGCTCATACATTTTGCATCTTATAGGTTGTTCACAAGTGTTGTATCTTCCTATTGAGCAATCGTGCTAGCGTCTCTCTTGAGTTGTGCAACACGAGCATTTTCTGTGGATACCACATTTTGTGCTCATTCCTTGGTTGCACAACCCCATTTATCTATCTCTGTGTGTGTTTCCGTGTGCCACATATTGCTATTGTCTACTTGTTTCACTTGCGAACTTGTGAATCTTTTCCAACATTATTGATTGTTGCTAACATTTTGCATCAAATTTTTGTGCCACTATCCTCACCGAGCTCCACCATAATCCTTACTTGTGTAGGTGTGAGAATTGACAAGATTCGGTACCAATTGTGCTATTTCCTTGATACATTATTGAGTGATTATTGATCCATCTTCAACACTGGAAAGGTACATTGTGTCTAGTTCTTCTCTTTCTTCCACTCACATTTGCTCGAGTCTTGTGATGGATAGCAAAGGAATTTCATCTCCGGTCTACCACGACTACGACGAGTTCGATGCCATGAAGAACAATTTGGACGCCAAGATGGATGCTCAAATGGAGGAGCTCAAGGTCCTCATCAAGTCCTACAAGATATCTTCCTCATCGTCGAGAAAACGCTCTAGTGGACATCCTTCCAAGCTACCATCTCCGGCAAGGTCACATCGGCATCGACACCATCACCAACAAGAACGCGAAGGTCAAGAGCTCAACACCAACAACCGCTCAATGATTTCACCATCTACCTTGGCATCTTCACCAAGCAACTTAAAGGCATCTCTGCCTTTGGACATTCGACATCTTCGCCTACAAGTACCTCAAGACTATTGTCGGTGTCCAAACCGACGGATCTCGGGTAGCGGGTCCCGAACTGTGCGTCTAGGCGGATGGTAACAGGAGACAAGGGACAAAATGTTTTACCCAGGTTCGGGCCCTCTTGATGGAGGTAAAACCCTACGTCCTGCTCGATTAATATTGATGATATGGGTAGTACAAGAGTAGATCTACCACGAGATCAAGGAGGCTAAACAGTAGAAGCTAGCCTATGGTATGATTGTTGTATGTTGGAGTTGTTGTCGTACGGACTAAAACCCTCCAGTTTATATAGACACCGGAGAGGGTTAGGGTTACACAAAGTCGGTTACAATGGTAGGAGATCCAAATATCCGCATCACCAAGCTTGCCTTCCACGCTAAGGAAAGTCCCATCCAGACACAGGACGAAGTCTTCAATCTTTTATCTTCATAGTCCTGGAGTCCGGCTGAAGGTATAGTTCGGATGGCCGGACACCCCCTAATCCCGGACTCCCTCAGTAGCCCCTGAACCAGGCTTCAATGACGACGAGTCCGACGCACAGATTGTCTTCGGCATTGCAAGGCGGGTTCCTCCTCCAAGTTCTTCATAAAATATTCATAAACACAAAGAGTAGCGTCCGGCTCTGCAAAATAAGTTTCCACATATTGCCATAGAGAGAATAATATTAGCACAAATCTAATCTGCTGATGTATTCCATAGCATGACATCACACTATGGCCAAGCCTTTATTCGAATCGTTTTCACTTCTCCACCTCAGCGCGTTTTGCGAGGCGGTTTCCTTGGCACGTCCTGTCAAAGCAGAGATCGTGTCCCCTTAATTTACGGGATTCTCATCAATACGGACATGGGTAACCCAATCGTGCCTGTTTAGCATGTTTTCTCGATTAAAGGCGAGTCCCAAACGGTCACGGGGAGGGCTCTTGGTATTCAACCTCTTAAAAAGAGACCAAGGCCTTACTCCTTTTTTCCAACCTCAAACGAGTTCGCCCATCACCTCGAGTTCCAACACCCTAGGCCCCAGATTCCAGGCGCTTCGGACCATCGACAATGTCCGGTTCCGACCTTCAAGGCCGATGGATGCCCTCCTCCGTGACACGGAGGAGGACGTGCTAAAGTTGAGAGAGGCTAAGTTCTTGACCAGCGAAATTCCGCATAGGTTGCCTGCTCAAGGGCAGGCGGTTCCCAGTCCCCAGCCCGGTGAGAGTGTGGTGTTCAAATCTCACTTCCTTCGGGGGTTAGGCTTCCCAATGGATCCCTTTGTGAGGGGGCTGCTGTTCTATTATGGGCTGGAATTTCACGACTTAGCTCCGGAGTCCATCCTCCATATTTCCTCATTCATCGTCGTGTGTGAAGCGTTCCTCCGTGTTACCCCTCACTCCGGATTATGGCTCAAGACCTTTAAAGTGGAGCCGAAGATGATCGAGGGACGGCACGCAGAGTGCGGAGGTGCTGTTATAAGTAAGAATGTTGATGCTCCATGGCCCGAGGGCTCTTTTCCGGAGGAGCTCGGCTTGTGGCAACGGGAGTGGTTCTATATCACCGCTCCTAGGGGAACCGAATGGGTGGCGCCGCCTGCCTTTCGCTCGGGTCCCCCACAACAGCTAGGGTCATGGGTCAATAAAGGCCTAGACCGGGGCCCATCTCAGGACGTGCCTTTGTTGCAGGGCCGAACCAGGGATCTCTTGGAAAGAGACCTCAGCATGGTCAAAGTGACGCAAGTCATGCTGATCCGCCGAACCCTGCCCGGCAAACGTCGCTCCCTTCGTTTGTGGGAGTTTAATCCGGAGGGACCACGAGCTCTCCAACATTTTATGGGCGCAACGCCCGTGGAGATGTATAAATTGTTCTTCGGATCACAAGCAATGTGTCCGGATTTGACCGAGGACGCAGGTCTAAGCTGCAATCGCCCGGATACTCAAGTAAGTGACCTTGCGCCCGGACTCGCTATCCATATAATTGTCATAAATTCGCCCCTAAAAGAGTTGTCCTTTTTTTTAAACAGGAGTGGATAGCGAAAGCAAAGCTGATCAGGTGTCCGGCTCCCCTTCTTGAGACCAGGCCAGATCCCGTGCTTGTCAGGATGTTGAAGATTGTGCCTCTGGAGGGAAGTTAGGGTGAGGACAAGGAAACTATGGCCTCCTCAAACGAGTCTGTTCCGAAGGGAGGAACCGACGATTCCTCTCCTAAGGGGAAGAAGAGGGCCGCCTCTGACGACCCGGAGCCCATGGCCTCAAAGCGGGGGGAAAATACTCGTCAGAGGGTCCGATGCCGGGGGGTTCCTCGGCCGAACTATGCCCTCAAAGGGATCAGCCCTCCAGCGAGCCGTAAGTAGAGAAAGATTGTATTTTTTGAGAGAAGGATCCTTGCTTTAAACCTCAGAAGATTAACCGAAATTTTACCTTGTAGTTCGGACCTCAGCCCTTCTCAGCAGAGCTCGTCTTCGGGGGATCTTCTTCTGGAGATGATGGAGAGCGGAACGCCTCCCCCTGCCGTACCACCTAGCGAGGCAGGCGAACCTGAGGTGTCGTCGCGGAGGGTTTCTCCGAATCCGGCAGGGGCGGAATGTAGCCATATGGCCACCAAGGTTCTCCACGCCCAGCCTTAGGTGGAAGCCATAGGACGAATCCGGCACCGTCCGGTGCACGGTCGGAGGAGCTGATGAATCTGCTGGGGTGAGCTTCTATCTCAAAGGAGCACCGTGCATTGATGGGCATGGTGATTGGAAGGATTTCGTCCATGGAAAGCGGATTGCATGAGGCCGTCAGAAGTTTGCTGATGGGTTTGGAGGTACCTTAGATAATGTACACTTTTGTCAGTTGCGCATAAATAAGATGCGCCCTGTGTAGATAGTAGCCCCTGAGACTCTGTGCGTTGTCAGAAGTGACGGCGTGCAGAGGATCGTAATCCCAGGTCTAAAACGTCGCCTTCAAATGTAGGTGGCGAGGTGTCCGGAATCGAGCCGAATTGATGATTTTGCCGAACTAAAGCGGCAACTTGATGTGGCAGATGCCGACATCACGCTCGTCAACAAGCGGTTTGATGAGGCTCAAGGTATGTAATTCCTTGGGCGGTACCTGGTAAGAGGAGCTTTATGCCCGTGTCTTACAATATGTATGCTTGACGCAGATGGTGCGGCCGCCGTGGAGAGTCTTCGGGCGGAACTTGCCCGGGCTAAGGAACAAGCCAGAGAAAGGGATGCGGCTACCAAGAAGGCCCTTGAAGTGCTGAGAGCCGAACACGCTGCTCACTTCCGAAGCAAGAAGGAGATGGCCGAGATGGCTGTGAGGTTAAAGAGCGCTGCTGACCGTTGCGAGCATCTTGAGAAAGAAGACCGGGCAAGGCAGACGGACTTAAAGAAGGCCGTTGCTGATGCCAAGGACGCTCGCTCTGCGATGAGAGCTGCGAAGGAGGAGCTGCGTCAGGCCGGACAGATTGCGGCTGGAAAGCCCTTTATGCTGCGGAGGAAGTTTTGCGATCCGAAGTTTTCTCCGCTGGACCGGATGTGGAGTGTGGAGGACACCTATCTAGATTTGGCAGCGAGTGCTGCTAATGCGACCGAACACTTTCGAGATCAAGAAGATCGCGAGGTGGAAAAATCTTTTTTGGTCGCAGTTTCACAATCCAGAGCGTCCCCTGGCGGTGGACGATCGTCTGGCTCAATGGGCCGAACTGAATAGGTTGTCCGGACTCGCCATGAAGTGCGTCATGGGTCATTTGTGGCCGGGGAGATCGGATCCGAAGAGTTATTTCGGCTTGGTGCAGCAACTCCTTGATGCGGTGCCACGTATCAATGCAATGAAGAGGTCAGCATGCATAGAGGGCGCACGGATGGCTCTTGCTCGTGTCAAGACATATTGGGCGGAGATGGAGACCACCGTTGTTGCGTCCCGAGATTTGGACAAAAGCCGAGTACCCTCCGAACACTATTTTCAGGAAGTCCTTGAAGGCGCTCGTGTAATAGAGACGCAGTGCTCGAAGGATGCTATGTTCTGATAGCATATGTAATTATAAAACAGTATTTTGATGAATTGTAGTAGGCTTTTATACTTGTGCCTTCAAGTATGTGGAACACCTCCTATGCTGCCGTTTAAAAAATATATATATATATATATATAATGTGAAAGATGGCAGTCGTTGGCTTCAGCCCCCACGCACATAGTGCGGGGGTGCTCGCAGAAGGCGCTTTTTCACACTTAATCCAACATCTTGGTCCTACAAAGGAGGTGATGGCGCAGCGAGCTAGGCAACCGGACTATAATGCTTTAACACTTTCACTTAGCCATAGGAGCTTGACAGTGGAACTCTTTAGATAGCCCTTGGTGGCGACTGCGCTCGCCCGAATTTGGGGCGCGTGTGTGCCTGGCCGGGAAACGGCCCTTCATTAATGCGGAGGAATCCTATAGATTCCGGAGAGTCATCGAGTGGTTGACCAGTCTCACACTATATCATGACAGTCGGTTTTCGGCTTTCTCTACTGAGGTGCTCGCCTGGCCGAACCGGGGCACAATCGCAGTAGTTCTCCTGGTGCCGCCTTAGCCGATAGAGCGGAACGTAAGGCGGCCGAACACAGGAGCCGGGAAACCCAACATTGACCAAAATCATGATTTGGAGCTGATGCATATAAGGCCAAACTCGCGACGCCGAACACTCCCTAAGGTATTCAGTCTTTATGAGAGCGGGCAAAGTAATGCTCTTAGGTATAAGCCCCTAGTGTCCAGGTACGCGCAGGAATTCTGACGTGGCCACATACCAAGACGCCAGCCTCCTCCTTGGTTATAGAACCAGGGGATGTGTAGCAACAAAAGACAGTAAAAAAAGGTTTACGCAGGGTCTTAATCTGAAAAGAATCCTTGGAGCGGGTCCCTACTGCACGTCTGCGCCTGTGTCTCCATTGTGCTGTATCCTGGACGGGCGCAGCATGATGTTCATCTGTAAAAGAGAGGAACTGAGTTGAAAGAAAAAAAGAAAGGCGTTCCGAACAAAAGTTGTATTAAATAAACAAATATAAAGTAAAATATGTAAAATTGAGCTTTATTGTCTCTTATATATGCGGAGCCCCTAGGGCATGCCGGGCTCGTCTATCTGTGCCCATGGTCTTAATGACCTGTTCGGATGTTCTGGCTGGTGAAGCCATTGTATTGTATGGCTATTAAAGCGGCCGCACAATCCTCCGCTCGAGGGAGGAGCGCTCAATGCTTCCCCTTCAAGGAGATGATGCCTCATGGACCGGGCATCTTTAGCGTGAGAGATGCATAATGTGGTATTGCGTTAAAGCGGGTGAAAGCTTCGCGCCCCAGCAGTGCTTGATAGCGACTTGAGAATTGGACGATGTGGAAAGTCAGCCTTTCCCAGCGGAAGTTATCGGTAGAGACGAATATAACTTCGAGCCGTATAAAACCCATGCAGTGGGTGTCCGGACCAGGCGTTACCCCTTGAAAGGAGGTTTTGCTGTGGCGGATTCTTGTTGGGTTTATCCCCATGTGACGGATTGTGTCCTGATATATCAGGTTTAGTCCACTGCCTCCGTCCATTAGGACATTTGAAAACTGGAGCCCGCCAATTATTGGATCGAGTACCAAGGCAGTCCAGCCTGCGTTCCTGGTACTTCTAGAATAATCCAGATGATCGAAGATGATTGGTTTTGACAATCAGTGGCGGGACCCCTTTGGGATAGGTCATGTGGCACGTACCTTTATGGGCGCCGCACGTTTCGTTATGTGAAGTAGGTTTACTGTTTTTACTTCTTGTGGGAAATTCTTCTGTTTCCTGGTGCTCTGCTTTTGGGGTTCGTCCTCGTCTTCGCTTGGTGTGTCGAGCCCCTTGTGTTCGGCTGTGAGTCTGCCGGATTGTTTGAAAACCCAACAATCTATGTGGGTATGGTTAGCAGGCTTCCCGGGAGTACTGTGTATTTGACATATCCTGTCCAAGATTTTGTTTAGGTTGGATAAACCATCTCTGTTATCTTGGAGGGGCGGCTTTTTCTTATTCTGCCGTGAGCCTTTGAATCTGGCGTTGACTGCCGTGCTCTTCGGACTGTTTTCCTTAGTCTGGCGACGATCCTTGTTGCGTCGCGGTTTTCTATTTCCAACCCTAGTTTCGGATGTACTTGGGTCGCTGGTGCTACATCTTGCCAACCAGCTGTCCTCTCCTGCGCAAAAGCGGGTCATGAGGCTTCTTAATGCGGCCATTGTTCTTGGCTTTTCTTGGCCGAGGTGTCTGGCGAGCCATTCGTCTCGGACATTATGCCTGAAAGCTGCTAGGGATTTGGCGTCCGGACAGTCGACTATCTGATTCTTTTTAGTAAGAAATCTATTCCAGAACTGCCGAGCTGACTCTCCGGGCTGTTGTGTTATGTGACTGAGGTCGTTTGCATCCGGAGGACGGACATAAGTCCCTTGAAAATTTGCTTGGAAAGCGTCCTCGAGCTCTTCCCAACTTCCAGTTGTGTTTTTAGGAAGGCTTTTAAGCCAATGCCGGGCTGTTCCTTTAAGCTTTAGGGGTAAATATTTGATGGCGTGGAGGTCATCTCCTCTAGCCATATGTATGTGGAGGATATAATCCTCTATCCAGACTCCAGGGTCTGTTGTTCCATCATATGCCTCTATGTTTACGGGTTTGAATCCCGCTGGAAATTCATAATCCAGGACCTCATCGGTGAAACATAGGGGGTGTGCGGCGCCCCTGTATTTGGGTGTGACGGATTCTGATAATGGCTTTATTGTATTGCTTACAAGAGCTTGTTTTCTTGGCCTGTAAATGGACCTGGCTGGGCCATCTTTTTGATGCGAATCGGTAAGTGGGTCGCGTGCCGGTTTAAGTGCGGCGCTGTTTGCCGCTTTATGCTCGCCATGGGGTTGTCTATCCAACCGTGTGGCTTTCTTACTTTTTGAGTGTGAGGGCTCTAAGGCCTCTTCGTCGAATTCAGGTAGTAGCTTTCGCTTCGGATAGCTTTTAGTGCGGAGACTATCGCTGTATTTGTCTCCGGTGTTGATTACTTTACTCCATCTGATCCCGAGTGCATCTTCTGTAGTTTTTAGCTTCCGCTTCTACTTTTTCAGGCTGCGTGCGGTTGCAACGAGCCTCTTGTGGAGGTTCTTCTTCTCCGTGGGTTTGTCCGGCGTAAGGTCGTCCGGAATTCCATTCTCGCTGGGGGAGGGATGTTCGGTTTCTTCATCCGGGCTGCCCTGTTCGGGCGGTTGCTCTAGGGCATGCTCGTCGTCTGCTGGCTCATCCTACTCTATGGCTGGGTCTGTATCGAGGCGGGGCTTGGGTAGGCGTTTACGCCGACGCTTTGATTGTTTTTTGAGGGATTGATCCTTCGTTCCATCCCCGTGTTCCTCGTTGTCGCTACCTTTAGGGGTATCCACCATGTACACATCATGAGATGAGGTGGTTGTCCAATGCCTTATAGGCGTTGGTTCATCTGTGTCTCCTGCATCGTCGTCCATGCCGTCGATGTCTTCAGAGTCGAAGTTGAGCACGTCGTTTAAATTATCGACGGTGGCTACCAAATGGGTGGTGGTTGGGTTTCGAATTTCTTCATCGTCCGTATCCCATACTTGTTGACCGTTGTCCGGCCAGGGCTCTCCTGATAAAGAGAGAGACTTTAGTGAGTTCAGGATGTCGCCGAAGGGCGAGTGTTGAAAGATGTCCGCGGCGGTGAACTCCATGATCGGCGCCCAATCGGATTCGATCGGCAGGGGCGCAGGGGGTTCGGAGTCCGGATACGAATCCGGATCCTTGGAGTCATGGGTCATGCAGAGTGCGGGGCTGGTGTTCGGCTCGATCGCCTTTGAGATCGCAGCCCCTGAGGTGGCGTCCAACCGCTCATCCTCGATCGGCGCAGCAGGCTCTGAATTAAGGGTCGGAACCAACACACGTGCGGCCTCCAGGACACTGTTCGGCGGCAGAGCTAGATCATGCCCATCGAGACAGTGCGGCGTGCTTGGCTGTGGCTCAAATCCGTCGAAGATCAAGTCCCCGCGGATGTCATCCATGTAGTTTAAACTTCCAAACCTGACCTGATGGCCAGGGGCATAGCTTTCGATTTGCTCCAAGCGGCCAAACGAATTGGCCCGCAGTGCGAAGCCGCCGAAGACGAAGATCTGTCCGGGGAGAAAAGTCTCACCCTGGAACGCATCGTCGTTGATGATCAAAGGAGCCATCGGGCCTAAAAGCCACGACACGGAGGAACTCTCAATGAAAGCACCAATGTCGGTGTCAAAACCAGCGGATCTCGGGTAGGGGGTCCCGAACTGTGCGTCTAGGCGGATGGTAACAGGAGACAAGGGACACAATGTTCTACCCAGGTTCAGGCCCTCTTGATGGAGGTAAAACCCTATGTCCTTCTTGATTAATATTGATGATATGGGTAGTACAAGAGTAGATCTACCACGAGATGAAGGAGGCTAAACCCTAGAAGCTAGCCTATGGTATGATTGTTGTATGTTGGAGTTGTTGTCCTACGGACTAAAACCCTCCGGTTTATATAGACACCGGAGAGGGTTAAGGTTACAAAAAGTCGGTTACAATGGTAGGAGATCTAAATATCCGCATCGCCAAGCTTGCCTTCCACGCCAAGGAAAGTCCCATCCGGATACGGGACGAAGTCTTCAATCTTGTATCTTCATAGTCCTGGAGTCCGGCTGAAGGTATAGTTCGGATGGCGGGACACCCCCTAATCCTGGACTCCCTCAACTATGCTCAAGAGAAGCTCCCCAAGCTCAAGTCCACGACTTCCACGAGCTACTACAACCTCGACATCAACCACGAGCTTCCTTTTTATGGGACTCAAGACCTCGAGGAGTATCTCGAGTGGGAGCGCAATATGGACGACTACCTCAAGCTATGCCAATTCCTTCCAAAGACCAAGTGAAGTGAGCCTCAAGTAACTTCCACGACTACGCGTCGACATGGTGGATTCATACACCTTCGAAGACCTTCGACATGAGTTGTCTCAAGACGAACAAAGCTATGCGACGAGAGTGTTTGCCTTCCACCTACACGGAACATCTTCAACGCCAATTGGAGAACACCGTCCAAGGATCCAAGTCCCTCGACAAGTACTTCCTCAATATGAAGAAATCCTTGCGACGAGCTGGTGTGGACGAACCCATTTGGATGAAGTTATACTTCATGATGGGATTGAACAGCGACATCTCCAAGATTGTCTTCCTTGAGAACTACAAGTCCCTCGACGACAACTACATTGGTGCTCTAAATGTGGAGCAAGAACTCAAGAAGGCCAAGTATACTCGCCCCCGAGCTCACTGCACGACGACCACACCCCAAGATGTCGAGCATGAGGGTAGTACCACCGAGATGTCCAAGCCCTTTGAGCTCCAAGATGATGTTTCCACCGTTGGCGGCGAGAGTGATGGTGAGCCATCTTCGGCCTTCATCCACGATGAGAGTGATGATGTGCCATCTTCGGCCTTCATCTATGACGAGAGTGATGATGTGCCATCCTCGGCCTTCAGCCACGATGAGAGTGATGATGTGCCATCTTCGGCCTACATCCTTGGTGATGACTACGAGATGGTTGAGCATGGGATTCTCCCTTCGACCAAGGCGACGTATGATGACTTGAGTGACATATACCACAATTTTGAGAGTGACTTCACCACTAGCTTCATATATGACGTGTTGCCCCAATTCCCACGTGAGGAGAGCCACGACCCCCACCACTTGAGTGAGAGGAGTGACTCCACCATGTGTGACTTTGAGTGCACCTATCTTGAGGGAGTGAGTGAACCACCACAACATAGAGAGAGTGAGATAGTTGATAGGGCATGTGAGGCCATTTCTATTTCTAACAACTTAACCTCTACCTCTATTGTGTCTTCTCATTTGGTGCTAGGTCTCATTTATGAGGATGCGCCAATCCGCGACGACTTCGTCCTTCCTATGGACAAGACGATGGCCATGGTGGAATATGATGCATCCCCACATGGTTCCATCAAGATGAAGATGACCACCATTTGGTCTTTGCCACCTCATCTACACAACATGAGCGCATTGAGAAAGGTAAAATAGGTGAAGGTGATGATCTAGTCCCACTAGTGGACATTCTTGACATTGATTGCTTGCATGATGTTGATCCACCTTTTACCATGCTTCATGCTAGTCCGACTTCCCCATGCGATGAATTACCCATTTATGATGACTTTGATGATTTCCATGTGGAGTCTATTAGTTGTGATGCCATGTTACATAGGATTTCTAGTGATAATTCTCTCGGTCACATCATGTTTGACAATCCGCTTGACTTGTCATATGCTATGCATGAGATCAACCATATGTCATACTTGCAATCTCTTCATAGTGACTATGCATATGCGATTAAGATTAACCCAATTTGCACATATGGCATAGATGACAAACACATGGTTATTGGCATTTATTTTTCTTGTGATGATATTGATATGCTCCCTTTGCATCATTTATCTCGTATGCCATGCCTTGACCACCTAGCTTCGGATATGCATTGTTTTGGATGTTGTCAATATTCTCAATGTGATGTTTCGACGAATGCTCATGAGTAGACCCCCATAGTTTCCTCATACATATTAGGAGATTTTGATGCATTCCACACTTTGCATGATTCCCATGATTGCGTGCACCACATGCATTCCATGAATAACAATGATCTACATATTTCTCATGATGCATTACATAATTTGAGTCTCCATTATGCTATACATAACAACAAACCTCTCATGATGGATGACATGTTTCTATATCACGCATCTCATTTATTTGAGCATTGGATATTTCCCGCTAACCAACTCATGCACGTATGCATCATAATGGATGATGTGTACATCTATCACGCACACACAATTTTTCCTTTGTATTTGTTTTGTGTAGGTACCCATAAATACTTGTCAACCTCGCAATCCCACGAGTTGACAAAACGAGCTCTAGAGAGCAATGATGACTTGGGATCCCATGTATTGTCTTTCCAACCGCTCTCTTCGCGCAAAAACTTCACGCATCTCTTCTACATGGCCCTCACTTGGCTATGGGTTATTGTCCATTACATATTATATGCCCATCTTGCCATGTTCACTTTGCATGACATGCTTATTCATATGCCTTTACCATGCATTTGTGACCCATGCTTTGCATTACACATGATGATTGATTCTACTACTTATATGTGTATTTGCAAGCTTGGTGGAGATATTGCTTGTTCTTGCCATGTTTCATTTATGATCCGTTCCCATGATGATACATTGATCTTGCTTTGTGTTCATGCTTGCGATATTCCATGTGCATTGCCTATGCCTACTATCTGCTCACATGACATGATTGCCATGATTACCTATAGCATGTTGCATCTTTGCACTACTAGCTTGAATGATTTGATTGCCTCACCCATGATGAACAATTGGTCTTTCTATTGTGTTGAGTGTCACACTATATTCACTACACCCCATGCACGTTACGCATGGATTGTCTTGCACTTTAGACACTTCATTTATTTTGGTTTTGTGAATGCTTCATATGCATACCATAGACCATTTGTTGAGCGCCTTATGCATGCTTTCTATGAGCTTTAGGTAGATGCTTACTCTCTTGACACACATATTTGCATCACTACCTCACATTTACATGCTTGTTTCCTCGATGTCCTTGATTTTGCTCAATTTATGTGCTTACATGACATGTCACAATCCCTTGTCACACCGTATGATATGCATGATGACAACACTTGTTCGGTGAATCACCACTTGAATGCTCGGTTTTGCACTAATGCTAACCACATTTGTTTTTCCAAGTTTTTGTTGTTCTTGCTCCTTTTGAAGGAATCACGAGCCGGTGCGACATTGGAGAGTGCCAACTTTGAGCTTCAAGACTATGAGTACTTGGTGATGGGATTGCATATAGAACAACAACAACAACACACACACACACACACACACACACACACACACACACACACACACTTATAAGGACATGGTTGCATAATGTTACGCCCAAGATGCGACCCTATCCTAAAGGAACTCAAAGGTCCCACCAAGGATAGAAGCGCATCTTGAAGACGCTTTTGCAAGGTGGATATCATTACATCAACATTACATATTAGTGGGGGTACATCCAAGACATACAATGTCACATGAGTACAACAATACATCATACAAAAGATCAACATCCGACTACGGATGATACAGAAATAGAAACCCAAACGACATCCACCCTGCTAGCCCAAGCTGCCGACCAGGAACCTATCCCTCAATCGAAGAAGAAGCAGAAGAAGAACTCCCACACAAATAGACATCTCTCTCGTGTCATGATCATCGCATAACCTGTACCTTCAACTGGTGGTGTAGTAATCTGTGAGCCACGAGGACTCAGCAATCCCATTACCATGGGTATCAAGACTAGCCAAGCTTAATGGGAAAGGAAGGGGTAAAGTGGTGAGGTTTGCAGCAGCGGCTAAGCATGTATGGTGGCTAACTTACGCAAATAAGAGCGAGGAGAGAAGCAAAGCAAGCGATCGTTAACTAGTAATGATCAAGAAGTGATCCTGAACTCCTACTTACGTCAGACATAACCCAGAAACGTGTTCTTCTCTCGAACAA
Organism: Aegilops umbellulata; assembly: GCA_032464435.1. Lineage (NCBI taxonomy): Eukaryota > Viridiplantae > Streptophyta > Magnoliopsida > Poales > Poaceae > Aegilops > Aegilops umbellulata. Next base: position 187,599,272 of record CP136055.1, read on the forward strand.
CCCCGAAAAGAGACACTCACGGTTACGCACACGGTTGGTGTATTTTAGAAGAGTTTACTTTAAGTTTACTACAACCGGACATTAACAAATTCCCATCTGCCACATAACCGCGGGCACGGCTTTCGAAAATTCAAACCCTGCAGGGGTGTCCCAACTTAGCCCATTATAAGCTCTCGCGATCAACGAAGGATATTCCTTCTCCCGGGAAGACCCGATCAGTCTCGGAATCCCGATAACAAGACATTTCGACAATGGTAAAACAAGTCCAGCCAAGCCGCCCGGATGTGCCAACAAATCCTGATAGGAGCTGCACATATCTCGGTCTCAGGGCACACCGGATTGTCCAAACTTCCGATAGGCGAACCCAGAGTTGCCCCTGGTGGCCACCAGCGGCTGACGATTTGGACCAGCACTCACGATGAGCACTGGCCCGGGGGGGGGGGGGGTAAAATAAGAAGACCCTCGAGAGCGCGACTCCCAAGGAAAAAAGGGCGAGGTGAGGCAAATGTAAAACCAAGGTTGGGCCTTGCTGGAGGAGTCTTATTCAAAGCGAACTATCAAGGGGGTCCCATAAATCACCCAACCGCGTTAGGGACGCAAAATCCGGGAACATAATACCGATATGATGGAAACTAAGGCAGCAAGAGTGGAACGAAACACCAAGCATAAGGCCGAGCCTTCCACCGTTTACCAAGTATATAGATGCATTAATAATATAAGAGATATTGTGATATCCCAACAAAAACATAAACATAATCCAACATGGAGCAATCTTCATCTTCACCTGCAACTAGCAACGCTATAAGAGGGGCTGAGCAAAAGCGGTAACATAGACAAACAACGGTTTGCTAGGAAGGGCGAGAAAGGTTAGAGGTTCATGGCAATTTGGGAGGCTTGAGGAGCAAGTGGTAGGTAACGCGGCATAGCGATAGAACGAAGCAGCTAGCATAGCAATGATAGTAATGAGATCCAAGGTGACGGTCATGTTGCCTGAAATCCCGCTAGAAAGAAGAAAGAATCCATGAAGAAGATGAAGCCACGAAGACGAACCAAGCGTAGGCGAACGAATCCTCATGATCGCAACGAAACGGGAACTAACCCGAAGAAGCAACACCGGAAAGAAGCAAACAGCATGGTAAACAACCATCACATAAACATGGCATGATGCACAAACAAGTATGATGCGTGTCCGGTTTAAATATGCATGGCATGGCAAAGCAATATGCACAAACAACACTACAAGTTAAGTGGAGCTCAATATGCAACGAGTTGCATATTGACGGAACTTCACATCAATTATTTAGTTCTCTCCTGTTTATGTACCCAACAATATTAAATGTTATTAAACATGGCAAGAGGTGAAGCATAATTAAACTAACTATTTAGGCAAGTTTAAATGAGGCCGGAACAACAAACAACAATTCCGGAAAAAGCCCATATGCATATTTCGAATTTGGTACTGTTCTGCCCTATACAAAATTTTAAAGTTGTTAAACAGCAAAATAAAGTGCACCATGTCAATCTATGCATTTTTCTACCCCATTTACATATAAAGAACATTTAATTCCGAGCTACGGTTATTTAGTTATGAGATAAACCATTTTAACATGGCATGTATGCAAAAATAAAGCAAACAACAGGTTTAAGCATTTTAAACATGGATGAAAATGGCATAATGTGAAACTAGATGAAATTCTAAGCATTTTACATATATAGTTTTTTTAAATCCAAAGCATGGTTATTTAAATATGAGCATGCAAGATGATGGCATTTCAGTAAATAAGAATGCATTGGAAAATGCTAAAATACACAGAGTGAAAAAAAAATATCACGGGCCCGAAGCATTACGGTGCAGCGGCCCAAATCCAAAGCATGGTTATTTAAATATGAGCAATGCAAGATGATGACATTTCAGTAAATAAGAATGCATTGGAAAATGCTAAAATACACAGAGTGAAAAAAATATGCACGGGCCCGAAGCATTACGGTGCAGCGGCCGAGATGAGGATTCGGCCCATGTAGCTGTGGTGTGTGCAAAAGAAATAAAAGAACAGAGCAAAAACAGGGGCGCCTGGGAATCGAACCCCAGACCTCCTGGATGTGTGCACGAGGGAGGAACCACTGGGCTAGCTTAGTGTTTGTGATGCAAGGTGCTCCCGGACTCTCTTGGGCTATCGGACAACGATCGAGCTTGGCCATGGCTGCACGGCGACAACCGAAGGCGAGGGCAAGCACAAGCGACGGCCGTTGGGGTTATGAACCTGCGGCGGGCGTGCGGATTTGGGACACGAGCCGCGCGCGTTGCTGATGTGTGGGTGCTGTGCAGAAGAGGCAAGGCACGAGCTTGAACTCGTTCCCCTGGTCGGCCATGGCGGACGGCTTCGGGGTTGCGCGGATCGGCGGACATGCGGACAACGAGACCAGAGAGAGAGATGGGAAGGAGCGGAGGCTTCACCGTGGGAGTGTTGCTGGAGTCGATCGGGGTCGGGGACGAGCGGAAGCGACGAGGGAAGGCGCTGTCCATGAAGCAGGGGAGGAGGAGGACGATGGGGAGGTAGCCGGACTTGGTGATCCTTGGGCGCGGCTCGTCGTCAGAATGGGTCCGGGGCAGTGTTCTCCAGCGAGTAGACGACGGAGGGGAGGCCACGGAGGAGGGTTAGGCCGGTGGCGAGGTCGTGCCCGAGCCAGACATGGCTCTGGGAGGCGGGGAAACAGGTGCGTGGGTGCCCCTTACCTGTGGCGGCGGCGGGGAGGGGAAAAGAGGGAGGAGGAGGAACCCTAGGGCGGAGGCTGCGGGGTTAAATAGGAGGGGGCGCGAGCGCCGTGATAGCCACGGTGGCCATGTGCCCTGGTTCCTGAAGTTTTACTGTGAGAGGGAGCGCCTGGCAGAGGAGGAAGAAAAGGAACGAAAGGGGAGGCTGGCAGGTGGGGTTTTGAGGGTGCAACGCTGGAAATTTACCGGGGAGGCTCTAAGGTGGGCTGCGGGTTTGCTGGGAGTGGCTGGGCCAAGTGTGATGCGGCTGGGAGGCCTCTTTTCTTTTCTCTCTTAAAAATCTTTCTACAAATATATAATCCACAAGAAAGAAAAGGGAAAAGGTCAGAGGGTGTTGGGGAAGGAATAAGAGAGATATAAATATATCCCTCTACTCCTGGAAATAGGTGCTCTTTGAATAAATTGTACTGGCAATTTTTAGAGGTAGAAAAATAATACAAGTTTGAATTAAATTCGAACTTGAGCCATTTTTGAACCCAACCAAAACAACTCCAAAATGAATGAAATTTGACAGAAAGCTTGAAGTAAATGTGTAGGATTTACTGAAAATAAGTGAACATTAATCTGGAGCAGAAAATGCCACAAGAGAAATAATTGAAAGAAAGGGAAAAGGAGAAGTTTGGATGGGATAGAAGCTTGGATGAACTTGATGAATTGTTGCTGGTATCTGCATGGTAAAATAATGAGGTGGAGAGAAGAAGAAGAGGGGTTCACACAAGAACACACAACAAAATTCAAAATATGCAAAACAAGGCATGATGATCATGATGCGGTGCAATAAAATGACAAGAGGAACATCAAAATCATGAAGCATATAACAAAGCAAGATGATCATGGAGACAATAAGGATGGCACAATGCAATATAATAAAATATGAACATGATGCAAGAAGCAAAATATGGCAATGACATTCATCATGATCATGGCATAAACATATAGGAATGAAATATGCAAAACAATTATGACTATGCCACACACAATAAACACACGACAACAACTAAAATAAAGGAAGGCAACTGAAGCGTCGGTCTCGGGGCGTTACACATAACCAAATTAAACATCCAATTACATAGGTGGCTACTACACACATGACATTTGCACACACCAAAGCAAACTATTACATGCATGACTACATAGTGGCTACTACACACATGACATTTCCACACACCAAAGTCAACTATATATTACATGAATAATTAAGTAGGATAAACGATCATCTGATCATGATCTACTTCTTGGGACGCTTGCCGCTACTGCTCTCCTTGTGGCTCGATCCGGCCTCGTCGATCTCGGTAACGAGGCACTTCCTCATGTCAATAATCTGCCTGCGCATCTCGTGGCATATGTACATGCTCTTGGCCGCAAACCAGAGGTGAGGTTCATCCAGTTGCCGCATCCAGGCCCCGTGCCAAGATACAGGATGTGCTCTGTTGGCATCCTGCTTCATCTTTTTGTAGTATGGGTCAATGATGGCCGTGGCGAGTTCAACCTGGGAGTCCTTCTTCGTGCTGCCCCAGACCCTGTAGTGCTCACGGATTTCGACAAGGTTCTTGCAGGCCAAGCCCATAACCCTGAGCGCTTTTATATCATCAGTTGTTTCCACCGTAGGGAACTTGTAGTCGGTGCTGTTGACAAACCTGGTGAAAAGGTCCCAAGGCTCTGCGGCCATGCAGTAGTGGTAGATGAGGACATGATGGCACACGCACAACTGGGCAACAGAAACCTTCTGATCTATGTTGGGACGACCGCTGATGTACTCGAGGTCGATGACGACCACCTTGTACTTGTCTCGAGCAAGCAACTACTCAACGGTGTTGATGTAGTCGTCCACCACGGCTGGGTCGATGGTGTACACCACCGAGAGATCCGTCTCCCTCATGTGGGTATCCACTTTATGCTCGCCAAACTCCATTGGAGCGCCGCTAGACATCCCCTCTCTATGTGTCATCGTGGGTGTGCTTGTTGTGTTGTGTGGCGCGATCGAAAGGTTGAAGAGACTAAGGTTATAATGGTCGCGGGAATTAAAGAGGAAGCTGGACAGCCTGGAATATCGGCATGCCCGGATAGCAGTTCTAATTTGCGGCGCGTAACTCCATCGTGCCGCACGTAACTGCATCGCGTGGCGACGCACGCGGCATAACCGCATGCATTTGGGGCCCCGACATGATCGTGCACAGGCCCAACCGCTGGCAGAGCATGCGCGGAGGGATGGGAGTATAGCGCTCCGTGGTCGCCTCAACGACAAGCAACCATATATATGCATATAGCAGTTGAACACGCAAGGAAAAGCTGTCCACAAGCCAAGCGCGCCGCTGGACACGAGCAGAGTGCACCGCAGCGCCTAATGGCGAGCACAGCGCACTGCGGCGCCTAACGACGAGCCGAGCTTGCCGAGGGCTGCGAGCAGAGGCCGACACAATGATAAGTGGCAAATAATAAGAACTATGCGAGCGATGTCGGAGACATCAAGCACGAATCATATTAGAGTTGCGTGTGCGATACGTGGCATACAGTTTATCCATCCGAGCTGTTTGTGATGGAATAAGCCGTGTGTGTTGTGGGCAAACGATTGCTGGTATATAACCGTTTCCGATTGATGAATTCATCGCCAACGGGTTACCTAGTGTGGTCCGTGTGCGATGTGATATGATCTGTCTGTAGAACAGCTATGCTCTGTGTACAGAAGAACAACATATATATACTTGTAATAGGACATGATTGCAAGATCAAACTAAACATCCAATTACGTTATGTAATAAATACTATAAATATTGCAAGGTTCAAATTCAAAGATTACAAGGTTCAAACTATTCAGACACATAAAATTCATCTTCTTCAGAACCTTTTTCATGCATTATTCTGCGAAAGGACAGCCACGGAGAAGTCATATGGTGGCTTGATACAGTGACTTCCGAATAATCTGTCATATGAAGTAACATACTATCAGCTTGTGCAGAGCCTTTTCCATCATCTATAGACGCATGCGCTCTTTTGTAATCCATTCGCTTCTGCGTAGTAAATATAGAGCAAACCTCATTACCTTGAGCAACCTTGCTTTCTCAACAAAGAACCTGATGTATTTAATTTCTGGTGTGGTGCCTCGATACTCGTTAAAAGTAATTTCTATGAGATGAAGATCAAGGCATTCTGTCGGATTCTGGGTTTCTGCAAACCCTTGAGGTTTGCACACTGGGGTGCGCACGAAGATCTCCCTCCTCCTAGCTCGCTGCCGCGACGATCTCAAGGCCTAGCTCACCGAAACCAAGGAACAAGAGACACAAGAGTTTATACTGGTTCGGGCCACCGTTGTGGTGTAATACCCCTACTCCATTGTGGTGTGGTGGATTGCCTTGTAGGCCGAGGATGAACAGTATAAGAGATGAACAACCTCCTGAGGAGAGGTGTTCTTGAGCTCGGTGATCTTGTGTGTGCGAGGATGGTCTGAATGATTCGTCCCCCGCTAGGGTGGTGGCTAATCCTATTTATAGAGGCCCTGGTCCTCTTCCCAAATATTAGGCGGGAAGGGCTCCCACAACGGCCAATTTTGAAGGGAGACAACTAGTACAAGCTATCCTGACAAAAGGTGGTCTTCGCCTGCCAAAGGCTCTGGTGGTGACTGTCGGTGTCAAAACCGGCGGATCTCGGGTAGGGGGTCCCGAACTGTGCGTCTAAGGCGGATGGTAATAGGAGGCGGGGGAGACGATGTTTACCTAGGATCGGGCCCTCTCAATGGAGGTAATACCCCGCTTCCTGCTTGATTGATCTTGATGATATGAGTATTACAAGAGTTGATCTACCACGAGATCGTAGAGGCTAAACCCTAGAAGCTAGCCTATGGTATCATTGTTGTTGTCCTACGGACTAAACCCTTCAGTTTATATAGACTTCGGAGGGGACTAGGGTTACACAGAGTCGGTTACAAGGAAGGAGATCTGCATATCCATATCGCCAAGCTTGCCTTCCACGCCAAGTAGAGTCCCATCCGGACACGGGACAAAGTCTTCAATCTTGTATCTTCATAGTACAACAGTCCTGCCAAAGGATATAGTCCGGCTGTCCGGATACCCCCTAATACAGGACTCTCTCAGTAGACCCTAAACCAGGCTTCAATGACGATGAGTCCGGCGCGCAGATTTGTCTTCGGCATTGCAAGGCGGGTTCTTCCTCCGAATACTCCATAGAAGATTTTGAACACAAGGACAGTGTCCGGCTCTGCAAAACAATTTCCACATACCACCGTATAGAGAATAATATTTCCACAAATCTAATATGCTGACACGTTTAGTAGCATGACATCATACCCAGGCCCGGTCATTAGTCGAACCGTTTTTCTCAATCAGCACTGCACATATCGTGAGGCGGTTTTCTTGGTACGCCTTGTAGAAGCAGAGATCGTGTTCCCTTATCACAGGATTCCCATTAATACGGGTATGGGTGACCTAACCGGGCCATCAATTACGACACTTGGGAAATAAGTGGTTTTACCAGGTGAGTGGGGAGGCGCATTCACCTCTTCCGCCCTTATAAGGGACAAGAATTTACTCTTTTCACCCATGCTTTCTTCCTGACTCATTCCCTTCTGCTCAAGCTCCAGCGCCCGAGCATTCATCTTTCCTGCTCAGAAAAGGTCCTCCGAAGATATCTGGATCCGGAGCAGGAGGCAAATGGATGGCCTCCACCGTTCGAGAGAAGGATATCAGAAAGCTTCGGGAGGCCGGGTACCTGGCCAAGGAAATCAGCCACCGCCTTCCGACGGCGGGACAGATCGTTCCTACTCTGGAACCCCATGAAAGGGTTGTATTCCTCCCTCACTTTGTCCGCGGGCTAGGATTTCCCCTCCACTCGTTCGTTCGTGGCATCATGTATTATTATGGGATCGATCTACACGACCTGTCCCCTAATTCCTTCCTCAACATCTTGAGATTCATTGTCGTGTGCAAGGCTTTTCTCCGCATTTTGCCGCACATAGGTTTATGGATGAAGATTTTTAACATGAAGCCCAAGGTGGTGGGCGGCGAGCACGCCGAATGCGGAGGCGCTATGGTGAGCAAGATGCCCAACGTCATATGGCCGATGGGAACCTTTAATGATTCTATCGGGGAGTGGCAACATCAGTGGTTTTACATCACGAAGTCGCGCAACAAGGAATGGGCCATCTCTCCCGAGTTCCGACCCGGCGCCCCCCTGTGGCTTACATCTTGGATTAGGAAAGGCCTGGACTAGTCCTCATCCGACGAAGTGTCGGTGCTCCAGACGCGCATAGGGGATATGGGAGACAAGAACGTTGAGCTCATCAATGTGGTCCAGGTGATGTTAGTCCGCCGGATCTTGCCTTGTCAGCACCGGACTTACAATTTATGGGAATTTGGTCCGGCCAGGCATCAGACCTTGCGGGAGCTTTTCGGTCCCTTGCACAAGGATATTTGGAAGGTACTTTCTAAGTCCAGCAAATCATGGCCGGACTCCGCCGAGGACCGCGGATATCAATTGTCTCGCCCTACAAGTTCGGTAAGTCATCGAAACTTATTATCCGTGTAACCCAAGGGAAGCGCTTGACACATTTTATGCAATTCTCCAGGGCTGGACGAAAGAGGCGGAGCGGATCCATTGTCCGGCCCCGCTGCCCGAAGAACCGAACATCCCACTTCTGATGAAGATGCTGGTGCCGGCGCCCTACAAGGTGCCCGAAAAGACGGTCGAGAGGGAGGCCAAAAAGACCCAGGGCGGCCTTCGCCGCCGCGGCATTTTAGACACAATATCAAAAGGCTCCCAAGCCCATTCCGCCTCCGAAGAATGCGAGGAGGAGGAAGATGAAGTCCCTGCAAGGGGAAGAAAGACGAGGACGGCCTCCGCAAACTTGGAGGCCGAGCTGCCCAAAAGGGGAAAGGCTCCTCTTCCGGAGGAGTCCACTGTCACCGCCGACAGTGGACCTGTTGGGGAACGTTGCAGAAAATTAAAATTTTGCCTACGGTTTCACCAAGATCCATCTATGAGTTCATCTAGCAATGAGTCATGGGAGAGAGAGATTGCATCTACATACCACTTTGTAGATTGCGAGCGGAAGCGTTCAACGAACGGGGATGAAGTAGTCGTACAAACCGTGATCCAAATCACCGGAGATCCTAGCACCGAAAGCACGGCACCTCCGCGTTCAACACACGTACGGTCAGCGTAACGTCTCCTTCTTCTTGATCCAGCAAGGCAAGGAGAGTTTGGGGAAGAAGGCTCCAGCAGCAGCACGATGGCTTGGTGATGGTGGAACTACAGTACTCCGGCAGGGCTTCGCCGTGCTCAACGAAGGAGGAGGAGGTGTTGGGGAGGGAGAGGGAGGCGCCAATGACCAGGGGTGCGGCTGCCCCCTCCCCTTCCCCTTTTATATAGGAGTGTCAAGGGGTGGCGCCGGCCCTAGGAGATCCAATCTCCTTGGGGCGGCAGCCAAGGGGAGGTTTCCCTCCCCCCCAAGGCACCTAGGAGGTGCCTTCCCCTTGTGGGACTCCTTCCCTTTGTAACCCTAGGCGCATGGGCCTCTTGGGGCTGGTTCCCCTTGGCCCATGTAGGCCAAGGCGCACTCCCTAGAGCCCATGTGGCCCCCCGAGGCAGGTGGCCCCACCCGGTGGACCCCCCGGGACCCTCCGGTGGTCCCGGTACAATACCGATAACCCCGGAACTTGTCCCGATGGCCAAAACAGCACTTCCTATATATAATTCTTTACCTCCGGACCATTCCGAAACTACTCGTGACGTCCGGGATCTCATCCGGGACTCCGAACAACATTCGGGTTACTGCATATACATATCTTCACAACCCTAGCGTCACCGAACCTTAAGTGTGTAGACCCTACGGGTTCGGGAGACATGTAAACATGACCGAGACGGCTCTCGGGCAATAACCAACAGCAGGATCTGGATACCCATGTCGGCTCCCACATGCTCCACGATGATCTCATCGGATGAACCACGATGTCGAGGATTCAATTAATCCCGTATACGATTCCCTTTGTCAATCGGTATTTTACATGCCCGAGATTCGATTGTCGGTATCCCAATACCTCGTTCAATCTCGTTACCGGCAAGTCACTTTTCTCGTACCGTAATGCATGATCCCATGATCAAACACTTTGATCACATTGAGCTCATTATGATGATGCATTACCGAGAGGGCCCGGTGATACCTCTCCGTCAAGCGGAGTGACAAATCCCAGTCTCGATCCATGTCAACCCAACAGACACTTTCAGAGATACCCGTAGTATACCTTTATAGTCACCCAGTTACGTTGTGACGTTTGGCACACCCAAAGCACTCCTACGGTATCCGGGAGTTACACGATCTCATGGTCTAAGGAAAGGATACTTGACATTAGAAAACTCTAGCAAACGAACTATGCGATCTTATGCTATGTTTAGGATTGGGTCTCGTCCATCACATCATTCTCCTAATGATGTGATCTCGTTATCAATGACATCCAATGTCCATAGTCAGGAAACCATGACTATCTATCGATCAACGAGCTAGTCAACTAGAGGCTTACTAGGGACATGTTGTTGTCTGTTATTCACACATGTATTACGATTTCCGGATAACACAATTATAGCACGAATAAAGACAATTATCATGAATAAGGAAATATAATAATAATGCTTTTATTATTGCCTCTAGGGCATATTTCCAACAGTCTCCCACTTGCACTAGAGTCAATAATCTAGTTACATTGTGATGAATCGAACACCCATAGAGTTCTAGTGCTGATCATGTTTTGCCTTAGGGAGAGGTTTAGTCAACGGATCTGCGACATTCAGATCCGTGTGCACTTTACAAATTTCTATGTCTCCATCTTGAACATTTTCACGAATGGAGTTGAAGCGACGCTTGATGTGCCTGGTCTTCTTGTGAAACCTGGGCTCCTTTGCAAGTGCAATAGCTCCAGTGTTGTCACAGAAGAGTTTGATTGGCCCCGACGCATTAGGTATGACTCTGAGGTCGATGATGAACTCCTTCACCCAAATTGCTTCATGTGCTGCCTCCGAGGCTGCCCTGTACTCCGCTTCACATGTAGATCCCGCCACGACGCTTTGCTTACAACTGCACCAGCTTACTGCCCCACCATTCAAAATATACACGTATCCGGTTTGTGACTTAGAGTCATCCAGATCTGTGTCGAAGCTAGCGTCGACGTAACCCTTTACGATGAGCTCTTCGTCACCTCCATAAACGAGAAACATTTCCTTACTCCTTTTTAGGTACTTCAGGATATTCTTGACCGCTGTCCAGTGTTCCTTGCCGGGATTACTTTGGTACCTTCCTACCAAACTTACGGCAAGGTTTACACCAGGCCTGGTACACAGCATGGCATACATAATAGAACCTATGGCTGAGGCATAGGGGATGACGCTCATCTCTTCTATATCTTCTGCCGTGGTCGGACAGTGAGCTGAGCTCAATTTCACACCTTGTAACACAGGTAAGAACCCTTTCTTAGATTGATCCATATTGAACTTCTTCAATATTTTATCAGGGTATGTGCTTTGTGAAAGACCTATGAGGAGTCTCGATCTATCTCTATAGATCTTGATGCCTAATATATAAGCAGCTTCTCCAAGGTCCTTCATTGAAAAACTCTTATTCAAGTAGGCCTTAATGCTGTCCAAGAGTTCTATATCATTTCCCATCAAAAGTATGTCGTCTACATATAATATGAGAAATGCTACAGCGCTCCCACTCACTTTCTTGTAAACGCAGGCTTCTCCATAAGTCTGCGTAAACCCAAACGCTTTGATCATCTCATCAAAGCGAATGTTCCAACTCCGAGATGCTTGCACCAACCCATAAATCGAGCGTTGGAGCTTGCACAGCTTGTCAGCATTCTTAGGATCGACAAAACCTTCCGGCTGCATCATATACAATTCTTCATTAAGGAAACCATTAAGGAATGCCGTTTTGACGTCCATTTGCCATATTTCATAATCGTAGAATGCAGCAATTGCTAACATGATTCGGACGGACTTCAGCTTCGCTACCGGTGAGAAAGTCTCATCGTAGTCAATTCCTTGAACATGTCGATAACCCTTAGCGACAAGCCGAGCTTTATAGATGGTCACATTACCATCCGCGTCTGTCTTCTTCTTAAAGATCCATTTATTTTCTATGGCTCGCCGTTCAACGGGCAAGTCAGTCAAAGTCCATACTTCGTTTTCATACATGGATCTTATCTCGGATTTCTTGGCTTCTAGCCATTTGTAGGAATCCGGGCCCGCCATTGCTTCCTCATAGTTCGAAGGTTCACCGTTGTTTAACAACATGATTTCCAAGACAGGGTTGCCGTACCACTCTGGTGCGGTACGTGTCCTTGTGGACCTTCGAATTTCAGTAGGAGCTTGATTAGAAGTATCTTGATCATCATCATTAATTTCCTCTCTAGTCGGTGCAGGCACCTCAGGAACGTTTTCTTGAGTTTCGCCATTTTCCGGTTCAAGAGGTAACACTTCATCAAGTTCTACTTTCCTCCCACTTACTTCTTTCGAGAGAAACTCTTTCTCTAGAAAGGATCCATTCTTGGCAACAAAGATCTTGCCTTCGGATCTGAGGTAGAAGGTATACCCAACAGTTTCTTTAGGGCATCCTATGAAGACGCATTTTTCCGACTTGGGTTCGAGCTTTTCAGGTTGAAGTTTCTTGACATAAGCATCGCATCCCCAAACTTTCAGAAACGACAGCTTAGGTTTCTTCCCAAACCATAATTCATACGGTGTCGTCTCAACGGATTTAGACGGAGCCCTATTTAAAGTGAATGCGGCAGTCTCTAAAGCATAGCCCCAAAAAGATAGCGGTAAGTCGGTAAGAGACATCATAGATCGCACCATATCTAATAGAGTGCGATTACGACGTTCGGACACACCATTACGCTGAGGTGTTCCAGGCGGCGTGAGTTGTGAAACTATTCCACATTTTTCTTAAGTGCGTGCCAAATTCGTGACTCAAGTATTCTCCTCCACGATTTGATCGTAGAAACTTGATCTTTCTATCACGTTGATTTTCAACCTCACTCTAAAATTCCTTGAACTTTTCAAAGGTTTCAGACTTGTGTTTCATTAAGTAGATATACCCATATCTACTCAAGTCATCAGTGAGGGTGAGAACATAACGATAGCCACCGCGAGCCTCAACACTCATTGGACCGCACACATCGGTATGTATGATTTCCAATAAGTTGGTTGCTCGCTCCATTGTTCCTGAGAACGGAGTCTTGGTCATTTTACCCATGAGGCATGGTTCGCACGTGTCAAATGATTCATAATCAAGAGACTCTAAAAGTCCATCTGCATGGAGCTTCTTCATGCGTTTGACACCTATGTGACCAAGGCGGCAGTGCCACAAATATGTGGGACTATTGTTATCAACTTTAACTCTTTTGGTATTCATACTATGAATATGTGTATCATCACGTACGAGATTCATTAAGAATAAACCATTAACCATCGGAGCATGACCATAAAACATATCTCTCATATAAATAGAACAACCATTATTCTCGGATTTAAATGAGTAGCCATCTCGAATTAAACGAGATCCAGATACATTGTTCATGCTCAAACTTGGCACTAAATAACAATTATTGAGGTTTAAAACTAATCCCGTAGGTAAATGTAGAGGTAGCGTGCCGACGGCGATCACATCGACCTTGGAAACATTCCCGACGCGCATCGTCACCTCGTCCTTCGCCAGTCTCCGTTTATTCCGCAGCTCCTGTTTTGAGTTACAAATGTGAGCAACTGCACCGGTATCAAATACCCAAGAGCTACTACGAGTACTGGTAAGGTACACATCAATTACATGTATATCACATATACCTTTTGTTTTGCCGGCCTTCTTGTCCGCTAAGTATTTGGGGCAGTTCCGCTTCCAGTGACCACTTCCCTTGCAATAAAAACACTCAGTCTCGGGCTTGGGTCCATTCTTTGGCTTCTTCCCGGCAACTTGCTTACCGGGCGCGGCAACTTCCTTGCTGTCCTTCTTGAAGTTCTTTTTACCCTTGCCCTTCTTGAACTTAGTGGTTTTATTCACCATCAACACTTGATGCTCCTTCTTGATTTCTACCTCTGCTGATTTCAGCATAGCAAATACCTCAGGAATGGTCTTTACCATCCCCTGCATATTGTAGTTCATCACAAAGCTCTTGTAGCTAGGTGGAAGCGACTGGAGGATTCTGTCAATGACCGCTTCATCCGGGAGATTAACTTCCAGTTGAGTCAAGCGGTTGTGCAACCCAGACATTTTGAGTATGTGTTCACTGACAGAGCTATTTTCCTCCATCTTGCAGCTAAAGAATTTGTCGGAGACTTCATATCTCTCGACCCGGGCATGAGCTTGGAAAACCATATTCAGCTCTTCGAACATCTCATATGCTCCATGTCTCTCAAAACGCTTTTGGAGCCCCGGCTCTAAGCTGTAAAGCATGCCGCACTGAACGAGGGAGTAATCATCGTAGCGTGACTGCCAAGCGTTCATAACGTCTTGTTCTGCAGGGAGAATAGGTGCGTCACCCAGCGGTGCTCGTAGGACATAATCTTTCTTGGCAGCTATGAGGATGATCCTCAGGTTTCGGACCCAGTCCGTATAGTTGCTGCCATCGTCTTTCAGCTTGGTTTTCTCTAGGAACGCGTTGAAGTTGAGGACTACGTTGGCCATTTGATCTACAAGACATATTGTAAATATTTAAACTAAGTTCATGATAATAAAGTTCATTTAATCAAATTATTTAATGAACTCCCACTTAGATAGACATCCCTCTTCTAGTCATCTAAGTATTACATGATCCGAGTCAACTAGGCCGTGTCCGATCATCATGTGAGACGGACTAGTCAACATCGGTGAACATCTTCATGTTGATCGTATCTTCTATACGACTCATGCTCGACCTTTCGGTCTTCTGTGTTCCGAGGCCATGTCTGTACATGCTAGGCTCGTCAAGTCAACCTAAGTGTTTTGCGTGTGTAAATCTATCTTACACCCGTTGTATGTGAACGTTAGAATCTATCACACCCGATCATCACGTGGTGCTTCGAAACAACAAACTGTCGCAACGGTGCACAGTTAGGGGGAACACTTTCTTGAAATTATTATGAGGGATCATCTTATTTACTACCGTCGTTCTAAGTAAACAAGATGCAAAACATGATAAACATCACATGCAATCAAATAATAAACGTGACATGATATGGCCAATATCACATAGCTCCTTTGATCTCCATCTTGGGGATCCATGATCATCTTGTCACCGGCTTGACACCATGATCTCCATCATCATGATCTCCATCATCGTGTCTCCATGAAGTTGCTAGCCAACTTACTTCTACTACTATGGCTAACGCGTTTAGCAATAAAGTAAAGTAATTTACATGGCGTTTCTCAATGACACGCAGGTCATACAAAAAATAAAGACAACTCCTATGGCTCCTGCCGGTTGTCATACTCATCGACATGCAAGTCGTGATTCCTATTACAATAGCATGAACATCTCATACATCACATATAGATCATTCATCATTCATCACAACTTTGGCCATATCATATCACAAAGCACTTGCTGCAAAAACAAGTTAGACGTCCTCTAATTGTTGTTGCAAGTTTTACGTGGCTGAATTAGGGTTCTAGCAAGAACGTTTTCTTACCTACGTGAAAGCCACAACGTGATTTGTCAACTTCTATTTACCCTTCATAAGGACCCTTTTCATCGAATCCGCTCCAACTAAAGTGGGAGAGACAGACACCCGCCAGCCACCTTATGCAACTAGTGCATGTTAGTCGGTGGAACCGGTCTCACGTAAGCGTACGTGTAAGGTTGGTCCGGGCCGCTTCATCCCACAATACCGCTGAAGCAAGATAAGACTAGTAGCGGCAAGAAAAGTTAACAAATCTACACCCACAACAAATTCTGTTCTACTCGCGCAAGAAGAACTACGCATAGACCTAGCGCATGATGCCACTGTTGGGGAACGTTGCAGAAAATTAAATTTTTGCCTACGGTTTCACCAAGATCCATCTATGAGTTCATCTAGCAACGAGTCATGGGAGAGAGAGATTGCATCTACATACCACTTTGTAGATCGCGAGCGGAAGCGTTCAACGAACGGGGATGAAGTAGTCGTACACACCGTGATCCAAATCACCGGAGATCCTAGCACCGAAAGCACGGCACCTACGCGTTCAACACACGTACGGTCAGCGTAACGTCTCCTTCTTCTTAATCCAGCAAGGCAAAGGAGAGGTTGGGGAAGAAGGCTCCAGCAGCAGCACGACGGCGTGGTGATGGTGGAACTACAGTACTCCGGCAGGGCTTCGCCGTGCTCAACGGAGGAGGAGGAGGAGGTGTTGGGGAGGGAGAGGGAGGCGCCAATGACCAGGGGTGCGGCTGCCCCCTCCCCTCCCCCTTTTATATAGGAGTGCCAAGGGGGGACGCCGGCCCTAGGAGATCCAATCTCCTTGGGGCGGCGGCCAAGGGGAGGTTTCCCTCCCCCCAAGGCACCTAGGAGGTGCCTTCCCCTTGTGGGACTCCTTCCCTTTGTAACCCTAGGCGCATGGGCCTCTTGGGGCTGGTTCCCCTTGGCCCATGTAGTCCAAGGCACACCCCCTAGAGCCCATGTGCCCCCCCGAGGCAGGTGGCCCCACCCGGTGGACCCCCCGGGACCCTCCGGTGGTCCCGGTACAATACCGATAACCCCGAAACTTGTCCCGATGGCCAAAACAGCACTTCCTATATATAATTCTTTACCTCCGGACCATTCCGAAACTCCTCGTGACGTCCGGGATCTCATCCGGGACTCTGAACAACATTCGGGTTACTGCATATACATATCTTCACAACCCTAGCGTCACCGAACCTTAAGTGTGTAGACCCTACGGGTTCGGGAGACATGCAGACATGACCGAGACGGCTCTCAGGCAATAACCAACAGCGGGATCTGGATACCCATGTCGGCTCCCACATGCTCCACGATGATCTCATCGGATGAACCACGATGTCGAGGATTCAATTAATCCCGTATACGATTCCCTTTGTCAATCGGTATTTTACATGCTCGAGATTCGATCGTCGGTATCCCAATACCTCATTCAATCTCGTTACCGGCAAGTCACTTTTCTCGTACCGTGATGCATGATCCCGTGATCAAACACTTTGATCACATTGAGCTCATTATGATGATGCATTACCGAGAGGGCCCGGTGATACCTCTCCGTCAAGCAGAGTGACAAATCCCAGTCTCGATCCATGTCAACCCAACAGACACTTTCAGAGATACCCGTAGTATACCTTTATAGTCACCCAGTTACGTTGTGACGACGTTTGGCACACCCAAAGCACTCCTACGGTATCCGGGAGTTACACGATCTCATGGTCTAAGGAAAGGATACTTGACATTGGAAAACTCTATCAAACGAACTATGCGATCTTATGCTATGTTTAGGATTGGGTCTCGTCCATCACATCATTCTCCTAATGATGTGATCTCGTTATCAATGACATCCAATGTCCATAGTCAGGAAACCATGACTATCTATCGATCACCGAGCTAGTCAACTAGAGGCTTACTAGGGACATGTTGTTGTCTGTTATTCACACATGTATTACGATTTCCGGATAACACAATTATAGCACGAATAAAGACAATTATCATGAATAAGGAAATATAATAATAATTCTTTTATTATTGCCTCTAGGGCATATTTCCAACAGGCCCAACATGGGATCCCAGGGCCCAACCCCTAGTGAACTCGTAAGTATATAAAATCCGAGAACGTTTTTAGGCACCCGGACTCATCGTGGCTTAACATTTTAGCCTAAGCCATTTTTTTGTATAGTCCGGCGAGGCCCCGTACCAAACAGTGAGGCTTCGTCCCATAAGGACTCTGGCCAAGGAGGGAAGGGAAAAACCGTGAAGGCGGCGCCTGGAGATCGAACCTCAGGGGCCGAACACATGGGGGAAAAGATTCCCAAGGGGGCCGATGGCGGGGGCGATCCTAAGTCCTGCTCCCAGACGGATGCGATTCTAGAGGCCTATATGGCTCCAGAAGCAAGCAGGCAGCCCCCTTCGACTGGGGGGGGCGTGCCTGTTCCATCGGCGACCTCTGTCTATCCAGAAGTGTCGGATGCTTTGATGGTAGCGTTGAAAGACGCCTCCATCGTTGAAGAACACCATGCCCTTATGGGTGCGGTGATTGAGAAGATTTAGTCGACTGAGAGTGGACTGAACGAAGCCTGTATCAGTCTTATAGGAGGCTTTGAGGTATGTTTTGTGAGTTGTCGAAGGGTGTCGTAATATAAATAGTAGCCCCTGATACACTGTTCGGTGAGGGAAAGAACCGGACAGGGGATTGAATTAATGATCACAGTAAGGCTCATTGAATGACTTCTCTTCTGTTTACAAGCAAGCGTCTGTAGCGGCTGCTGCCTCTCGTACTGCGGAGATCTCCGAACTGAAGCAAAGTCTGGAGCGGGCCATGGAAGAGCTTGGCGAGCTGAGAATGCAGTTGAGAGACAAACAAGGTATGCACAAGCGTTGCTCGGATTTATTACGGAATATATATTCAGTATGAAACAAACTGCATAATTTGTGCTAGGGGTTATGACCGAAGTCGAGGCCCTCAAAAGGGCCGTTGCCGAGGCCGAGAAAAAGACGGCCGCAGAGCGGACTCTTCGTGAGAAACACGAGGCCAGAGTTTTTAAAGCTGAGCGGGAGCTGCAAGAGGCCGTAAGGAAATGCGAGACCTTGGAGCACAGTTTAACGGAGAAGGAATCCGAACTCACCAAGGTGCCTCAGGCCACAAGCGACGCTCGGGGGGAAACCCAAAGCGCCCTGCAGAGGATCCAGGAGGCGAGAAAGATCGTAGCGGGTAAGGCTTTTTCCATGTAAAGCAAGTATTTGAAGGGAAAAACTCTGTTTTTGATTTTCAATCCGGATGTCTCAGGGGTATTTGCCGAGCTACCTCGCAGTATGTCAGATGCCGCCCAATTCTACCGAGCCGAAGGAAGGAACACCATGGATAAACTCTTCTGGGCGCAGTATTTGGCGCTGCAGTATCCGGTGCCTTTTGCCGAACAACTAAAACAACTGATCAAACTGCATAAGGCGGCAGAACTAGCCATGAAAGATCTGGTTATCCGACTATGGCCTGCCGAGCCGATTGTAGGCAGCTACTTCGGACTCGTGAAGCGGCCTGTAGATGCTTGCCCTAGACTTGATGTCATCAAGCGGTCGGTATGTATAGAAGGTGTGCGAATGGCCTTCGCCCGCGCAAAGGTGCACTGGGGGAAGATGGATGCCGAGAAGCTGGTGACTGAAGGACCTCTCGAGGGGAAGGAGCACCGCAAGCCCGAATTATATTATCTGAATGTCCTGAAGGGATCCTACCTTGAGCTGAACTATGCACGAAGGACATTATATTTCCATGAATGCCGATCATATTGCCCTTTGTAATTTTTGAACAAGGTCCTTTATTTGTCGCCTGTTATATAAAAGTTTACCCTCCTATGCGGCCGTTTTATATGTTTATACCTGAGAGTTGATCAGTCGTTGGCTTCTGCCCCCATGTCAGAAGTATGGGGGTGTTCGGGATAAACTTGAGCACTCTTTATCCTAGTTTTGGGTCCTTCAAAGGAGGTGTTCAGCACAACGAACCAGGCAATCAGACTATAGGGCTTTATCACTCTCACTTAGCCATAGGAGCTTTAGTATGGTAGGCGCAACCCCTTGTGTTCGGAAGACCGTACTAGGGGCTCTATAAGCACCTGATCGGAGAAAAACCGACCCATTGCATGCTGCATTGGTTATGGCATTATGCGGGAGAAATCCTTAAAGATTTTGTGACCTCTCGAACAACTGACCAGCTCTCGCCGTATCATGACAGTCGGTTTTTGGCTTTCTCTACTGAGGTGCTCGTCCGGAAGAACCGGGACACAATCGGAGTAGTTCTCCCAGTGCTACCTTAGCCAATATGGCGGAACAGGTACCAAAACATGGGAGCCGGGCAAACCCAACTATTGACCCAAGACATGATTCGGAGCTGGTGCATATAATGCTATAGGTTCGGGGTGCCGAACTTCCATGAAGGTGTTCGGACTTTTATTGGCATGTTGTGGGTAAAACGAAGCCCTTGGCGTGTTTAAGGCATATCGCTGTGTACGGATGCCACTTGACAAAATGATTTCGATAAGAAGTAATCAGCAGGTAAACGTCATATAAATCCACATGTTGTATTTGAATAATACGTCTATGCGTACGGGTACAAGTAATGTGATAAAAGAGGTTTGTGATAGCAGAACCTGTTGTGACTAGGGGGAAGAGGTTGAGTGCAGATCCGTAATATAGCCGGATGGTCACTGCGTGGAATGTTTAGGGATTCCCTAACACGTTCAAGTTGCCTCCGTGTAGCCCGTCCTGGTCGGTGAACCTGCGAAGGAAATGTAAGAAATGTTCACGTGCCGGAGGGGCGGTTGAACCGCTGAGTTCGGCCTGTCCTGGCCTTCGCCGGAGTGTTTAATTGAGCTCTGGACGAGCCGGGGTATCCTTCCACGGGGTATTTCGGAGCCCCTTGACGGTGTCCGGGAGCCTGGACGGTGACTCGAGGTTCGGCTGCAAGATGCTGCTTGTTGTTTCTGCCGCTAAGGCAGTGGTGTATTTGTTGGTGACGAGGGAAGGTTCGGCCTTGCCATGAACTGTAATGACGCCGCGTGGACCGGCATCTTGAGCTTACGCTAGGCATAATGTGGCACCGCATGGAATCGAGCGAACGTGGTTCGTCCGAGCAGTGCTTGGTAATTACTGCGAAAAGGGACGATTTCGAAGATTAACTCTTCAGTGCGGTAATTTTCTGGTGATTCGAAGACTACCTCAAGGGCGATGGAGCCTGTACAGCTAACCTCCGCACCTGGTATAATGCCTCTGAAAGTGGCTTTGGTGGGTTTGCTCGCCCATCTTGCGCACTGTGTACTGGTAAAGCAGATTTAGACTGCTGCCTCTGTCCATAAGGACTCGAGTGAGGTGGAACCCGTCTATTATTGGGTCGAGGACTAGTGCAGCTGGCTGCCCTGACTAGTGTTGACCGGACGATCCGTGTGGTTGAAGGTGATCGGCCCTAGTTTATATTGTGGGATGACTAGTTCTGTGGAGTTGCCATCCCTAGGGATGCATATCTAGTCCGCGTTGGTGATTTGGGTGGTATTTACCACATTCACCGAATGGATATGCGGGGGAAATTTCTTTTGCTCTCCTATGTTCGGTGATCTGGGCTCTTCGTTGCTATCGTCGCTTCGAAACCCCCCTTCGTCCTTGTCGCCTGTCTTGCCGGCTTGTTTGAAAACCCAAGATTCTCTATAGGTATGGGTGGCTGGCATTTCTGGGGTGCCATGGATTTTGCATTGGCGGTCGAGTATGCGGTCCAGACTGGATGGACCCGAATTTTTATTTTCTTCTGGCCCCTACCGCTGACCGGACTTTGAGCCCTTGAACTCGGCATTAACTGCCGTATTTTCGGCGTTTGCACCATATTTGCGGCGCTTATGTTTGTTGCATCGTGGTTTGCCGCCGCTATCCCTGGCTTCTAATATGCCAGGTTTTCTTGCTGTATTGGTATTACAAGCCAACCAGCAATCTTCGCCCGCACAAAAGAGGGTCATGAGTGTTGTGAGGGCTGCCATGGATTTTGGCTTCTCTTGGCCGAGGTGCCGGGCGAGCCATTTGTCACGGATGTTATGCTTAAATGCCGCTAGGGACTCTGCATCTGGACAATCGACTATTTGGTTCTTCTTAGTTAGGAACCGTGTCCAGAATTGCCTGGACGATTCCCCTGGATGCTGAGTTATGTGGCTCAAGTCATCGGTGTCCGGTGGTCGCACATAAGTGCCCTGGAAGTTGTCGACAAATGCACCTTCCAAATCCTCCCAACTGCCAACGGAGTCTGCTGGCAAGCTATTCAGTCAATGCCAAGCTTGTCCTTTGAGTTTTAGTGGGAGGTACTTGATGGCATGTAGATCATCACCGTGAGCCATGTGGATGTGGAGGAGGAAATCCTCGATCCATACCGCGGGATCTGTTGTACCATCATATGATTCAATATTTACGGGTTAAAAACCCTCTGGGAATTCATGATCCATTACTTCATCAGTGAAGCATAGGGGGTGTGCGGCGCCTCTGTGCCGGGCTATATCACGACGCAGTTCATATGAATCTTGTCCGCTATATTCGGCCCGGCCGGATTTATTTTTAGTGTATCCGACGTTACGGTCATCGTCCCGCGTTGGTGCGCGCCCCCGTGATCCGTATATCGATCTTGCATGCTTTGGCTTGCTTTCCAGTACATCTCGCAGGTCCCGCGTGTTGCCCTGGGCCTCGGTACTTTTGTTTGAGCGGCGTCGGGGTGCGGGTTGTGCTTCAGGCTGGAATGCCTCTCTGTCTCGGCCATGTGGTGGCCGATCAGCCGCATCGTACGCTGGTGATATAGGTTTCAATGCTTCCTCCTCGAGTTGTGGTAGCAACCTGTGCTTCGGGTAACTCTTGGATGGGTGTTCGAGTTCATATTACTCGTCTACAAGGACTTCAGTCCATCTATCTGCTAGCAAATCTTGATCAGCTCGAAGCTGTTGTTGCTTTTTCTTCAGGCTATTTGCTATCGCTATAAGCCGGCGTTTGAAGCGCTCCTGCCCAATGGGATTCGCAGGCACGATAAATTCTTCGTCGCCGAGGCTCACTTCGTCTTCGGATAGCGGCATGTAATTGTCATCCTCCGCTTCTCCATCTGCTGCCCCTCAAGAGGGCTAGCTTGTTCATCCTATCGCTCTAACTCTTGCTGGAGGGGATTGTTGTCTTCGACACTATCCGGAGTGTTATTGTTTCCTATGCCGGTATCACAACTTTTGCTATGGCGAGACTTAGAGCGGCGCCGCTAACGTCGGCGCTTGGGTTGCTTCTTGAAGGGGTCATCCTCCGCTGTCTTATCGCCATTGCCTTCTTTGGGAGTATCCATTGTATATATATATATATATATCATATGATGAGGTGGCAGTCCAGCGCCCTGTGGGCGGTGGTTCCTGTTCGTCTCCTGCATCGTCGTCCATGCCGTCGATATCTTCAGAGTCGAAGTCGAGCATGTCAGTTAAGTCATCGACAGTGGCTACTAAGTGGGTGGTGGGTGGGGAGCGAATTTCTTCGTCGTCCGCATCCCATTATAGCCGGACATAGTTCGGCCAAGGTTCTCCTGACAAGGAGAGAGACTTTAATGAATTTAGCACGTCGCCGAAAGGCGAGTGCTGAAAGATATCTGCGGAGGTAAACTCCATGATTGGCACCCAATCGGATTCGATAGGCACGGACGCAGGCGGTTCGGAGTCCGTGGCCGGAGATGAATCCAGTGGTTCGGCAACACGGCTCTCGTAAGGGGTGAAGTCAGTATCCGGCTCTATCGCCACTGAGAGTGCGGCCTCCATAGCAGGGTCTACCCCCTCATCCTCGGATGGTGCAATTTGCTCCATATTAAGGGCCGGAGCGGTTGCCGGTGTGATCTCTCGAACACGGTCCGACGGCAGAGCCAAATCATGCTCGTCGTGATTGTGCGGCGCACCTGACATGGGCTCGAACCCGTCGAAGATCAAGTCTCCGCGGATGTCGGCGGTGTAGTTAAAGTTTGCAAACTTGACCTGATGGCCAGGGGCGTAGCTCTCGATCTGTTCTAGATGGCCAAGCGAGTTGGCCCACAGTGCGAAGCCGCCGAATACGAAGATCTGTCCGGGGAGGAAGACCTCTCCCTGGACCGCATCGTTACAAATGACCGAAGGAGCCATCAAGACTTACTGTGACGGCATAGTGGAACTCTCAATGAAAGCACCAATGTCGGTGTCAAAACCGGCGGATCTCGGGTAGGGGGTCCCGAACTATGCGTCTAAGGCGGATGGTAACATGAGGCGGGGGACATGATGTTTACCCAGGTTCGGGCCCTCTCGATGGAGGTAATACCCTACTTCCTGCTTGATTGATATTGATGATATGAGTATTACAAGAGTTGATCTACCACGAGTTCGTAGAGGCTAAACCCTAGAAGCTAGCCTATGGTATCATTGTTGTTGTCCTATGGACTAAACCCTCCGGTTTATATAGACACCGGACGGGGCCAGGGTTACACAAAGTCGGTTACAAGGAAGGAGATCTGCATATCCGTATCGCCAACCTTGCCTTCCATGCCAAGGAGAGTCCCATCCGGACACGGGACGAAGTCTTCAATCTTGTATCTTCAAAGTCCAACAGTCCAGCCAAAGGATATAGTCCGGCTGTCCGGATACCCCCTAACCCAGGACTCCCTCAGTGACGCCATCATGGGCTCCGCGGTGACGTCCGTCCTGCCATCCTGCTAGTCTTGGTATTGTTGCACCAATATGGAAACCTTTGCCTGACGCCTCGGGACTCCTTGCCTGTGCTTTCCCCTTTAGCACCAAACAGGCAACGGGTACTCTGCGACCGCTGGTGCCCGCCTGGCCTTGGTCGTCATGGCTCATGTCACGTGCGCCTCGCGAGGTGCCCCTTGCATAGATATCTCTGCTACTCGGGAGCCAGCCTAGCGAGGCTGCCCTTGAGGAGGTCTTGTGTCGTCCGCCTCGCGAGGCTTGGCCCCTCATGAGGGTCTTGAGTGGTCGCTGATGAAGATGGGCCGTACCAAGCCGTTGGTGGAGCCACGCCCTGGGCCACAGGTAGGCAAGTCTGGGTACCCCCGTTCCCAGGACGCCGATAGTAGCCCCCAAGCCCAAGGCGCGCTCGGACTTGGCGTCGAGGCGAAGCCAAGGGCCAAGTGCGGAGCCCCACGGGCCCCAACAGCCTGCAGCCTTGATTGACGTGTGGCGGTTGATGGGACATGGGAACCTCCACTTCCCCATGCAACCTCGATTTCCGCCTTGCTAAGCAGCCAGCGTCGCCTACACAGCACCGCCCCCATTATAGGCAAGTGCTCCGCAGCTCCCTCGTCTTCCGGCAAACAGCGGATCCTTTCCCTCGGTCCGATCTGATACAAACTCTCTCCGCCGCTATGGCACCAAGCCGGAAGAAGAAGGGGAAGAAGGAATCCCGTACCTCGGCCCCACCCCACCGGTCTTCGAGCCCGCTATCGAGCGGTCGTGGTTCTCAACCATGAAGCGATGGACAAGGTGCGCCCAGCGCTCGCTGCCGATTTCAATGAGTGGGGGCGACGGTGGCCTGGCCTGCTTCCCACGCTGAAATTGACATGACGGCCATCGAGGTCCCCCTCCGTCTTCATGCCTCTGGGCTAGTCTGATCCCTCGCTTCTCTGACTTCTTCAATGCGGTGCTTTCGCATTATCAGATCAACACACTGCACCTTGATCCCCAATCCATCATCCTCCTTGCTATATTCGCCTTCGTCTGCGAAGCCATGGTGGGCATTGCCCCTTCCATGGCCTTGCTCTGCCACTTCTTCTCTCTGCATCTGATAGATGCTCTCCAGCGCTCGGGATGTGTATCTCTCCAGACTATGGCGGTGACGGCCGGCTCGGGGATCGATTTCGAGCTCCCGCAGGTCATCAGAGGTTTTCGGAAGCAATGGGTGTTTGTGGATGTTGGTGTGCACAATCCCTTGCTGCTGCTCCCGAGGATTCCGGCCGCCCCAAGCTCCGGCCTGGGGCATGCAAGGCTCACCAACCGGTGGCTCGCCCATGTCTGGCACCGGCTGGCCAGGCTGAAGGGCCACGGGGTGACGACGCCTATGGTGGTGAAGGAGTTCATCCGGTGCCGCATTGCTCCAGTTCAGCGTCACTCCCAGCCGATGTGGACCTTCTCTGGCTATGGGGACCGCATGAGGCTTCAGGTGCCGGCTCTTGCCCCTAAGGCGTGGCGCATGATGCTCGAGCTCCTAACGGGCGAACCAACACCAGCCAGCCTGCCGGAATAAGGTTGTCTTCTATATTGCTGCTCCAACAAGGTGGAGTTCGTGAAGTAGATGCCCCCTTTCGATGAATGGGGACTACGCTTGGTTGGCCTTGAAGGGCCTCGCGAGAGCCATGTCTTCGTGGCTCCCTTTCCTGCTGCCGGCGCGGTGATCTCCCCGGAAGTGGGCGCAGGGGGGTGACCACCGTCGGCTACTGACGACTCGGCTGTCGAGGAACCGGCGCCGCTCGGGGCTCTTGAAGGGTCGTTCCCCGGGCCCCGAGAGAGTCGTCCCGAGGAAGCGGCCAGAGGGACGACGCAATCCGATACTCCTGAGGCTGGAGCCCCTGAGGCCCCGACGAGTCACCACGAGGCGGGGACCGAGGTGTCCACGCAGTCCAGCACCCCTGAGGTCACCTCCTCAGGAGCCACACTAGTCGCGCCCGTCATTGGTGACCGCATCCAGGGCTTCGGACAGCTCCGACCGAACTTCGAAGCGCTCCACAAGAGAAAGGGGTCTCCAAGCTACAGCGGTGATGCCTTCCGGCCATTGAAGGAGAGGAAGTACATCGCTATTGACGAGTGAGTACCTTATCTTTGTAATTTCTTGAGCGCCGCTACTCCTCCTGACCGTAGTTCCTTAGGGTCCCTCCTGCCAGGGCGATGAAGTCTCCCGAGAAGCAGCCTCCGCCTACCTCGGGCTCCCTGCTGACCCAGGGCACCTCATGTCGACCTGCCGCGCGTGGCGCGAAGCCTGCCGGGGAGGCGGACGCGCCAGCCTGGCATCTTGACCCTGCGCTCTTGTCGTCCTACCTCCGTGGTCCTTCCTGGGGTGCAGAGAGTGTGCCGAGGGCCCCACCGCTGGTCCTTGCCCATGGCTGGGTGACACCGGCTCTGGCCTCACCTTCAAGCAACAAGGCTCTGCCCCACCGGGCCTCCGCCGAGGCCCGAGGGGCTGACGGAAAAGCACCGGCCCCCAGCCCCCTACCGGGAGCAGGCAAGCCACTTCGAACTTCTCCAACAACCCTTGGCGCGGAGGACGGACCTGGCCGCGTGTTCAAACTTGCACGCGGGCGCAGTGCCGTCCGTCATGAGCTCCTCAGGAAAGCAATGGGCGCGCTGAGCCGGCTTGGGGAATAGCTCATGGATGTTGATGCCCGCCTTGAAACAGAAGGCCTTCGGCTGGCGGACGAATGGCATCAGCTGAAGGTAGCCATCGACCTTGGGTGTCTCCAGCACGAACGCGCCAACGCAAAGGCTGAGGCGTCCCTTGCTACCTCACGCGAGGCCAGTGCCCGAGCCTTAGAGGAGGCCAGGGAACCTAACCACCGCCATGAGGCTGCAGAGAAGCGCGAAGGGAAGCTCCGGGCTCTGAACGCCTCCCTGGAGCGGCAGGTCGAGGCGCGCAGAGCTTCCTTGGTGTTGATGAAGGGGGCACCCTCCGAAGAGGGGGAGCTCTTGAAACGCAAGGAGGCGCTGATGCTGGAGGCTATGGAGCATAGCCTCGAGCTTGAATGATTGGAGACGAGGGAGCGTCAGGTCGCCCAGGCGGAGGACGCCGCCAGCGCGCGTAAAGCCAGGATCTAGGAGGAATTCGACCGCAGGGTGGCGGAGGCTCGTGCAGATCTCGCCAATAGGCATGACCTGAAGCTAAAGCTCATGGAAGCCGAAGCTGAGGGCAGAACCACTGCCCTCAGGTCGAGGCTAGACGAGGCGGAGCAGCGCGACAAGGCCGCCGCAGCGGCCCTGATGTCCATCCATGCCGAGCTGGCCTCCGTCCGCCCCGAATTGCTCCCGCTCCAGCGGCTAGTTGCTAATGTTGAGTCCCTCGCGCAGCAAAGCAGGGAGGAAGCGCTCCGCCGACACACGTTACCGCCGACACACCCCCATGCTCCAGGCCCTCATAGTGGGGGCCAACCAGGCGTTGGGTGCCATCTGCAACGAACACGCCCCTCACCCCCACGCAGAGGACTATGCCAGCCATATTCGCTTCTTCACCAACGTCGTGACACGCCTGGAGGACCGGGCCGAGAGGGCTCGCGAGTTTGTCGGGGAAAAGAGCCGGGGCCTCCTTGGACGCGCGTTCTCCTGCGTCTTCAGCCATCTTCAGAATGCCGACCCCAACTTTGATTTCGACGCCGCCATCGCCCCAGTGCCCGGAGCTATCCGGGACAACCTGGCGCGCTGGGTGGACGATAACGTGGACGATAACGCGGCGTGGTTGATGATGGTGAAGACGACGCTAGCGATGACGCCAGCAGCATGTCCGGGAGCGATTCAGAAGATGTTGTGAGCGACATGTCTGATTGAGCCCGCTCTCCTTTGTTTTGAACCTGCGCGCAAAAGCTTGGGCATGACCCTTCAAGATGTAAGAGCATTTTGGGGAGGGGGAGCCCCTCATGTAATCAGACTATTGTTTTATTCCTTGAGCTAGACTTAATATGTGCTTTTGCAAGTCCTCAAGTTCTTCCGCGAGCTTGCTGCAGTAACTTACCTCAGTCCAGACAGACCTCAGACTGGTCTTGTGGTGGCCAGAGTGTATTTCTCCCGAGGGGTGTCCTTCGCGGGCCCGCGAGGTGTTGGGCTCCTGAGGAGCCTGCTAGTCCGCCCAAGAGGGCCTCACGAGAAGCGAGCGCTTGAGCGCGGCAGGATGCGCGCGCATGCCACACCCAGCCCCCGCTCACGAGGTGCTCGTGAGGGAGGGGTAGATGGCGCGGGCCTCAAAACAAGGCAGAGGACCAGAAAACTCGAGAAACCAATACGAACGATAAAAAGACGCCCCCCGCACTTGTCAACGAAAATACAATTTCAAGTTCAAATCCAAAAAGGCGGCAAACCGAGCTACAGAAAAAGGGGTTGAAAGCAAATGGCCGCGTCCGGCACCGAGCTAGTCTTCTAGTCTTCCCACCAGCATGGAGCTAAGTGCTTTCACAGGCCGTGAGCATAGTCATTGGGGAACAGTGTCGACGGCCAGCGCGGAGCATGGTGCTTCCACTCGGACGTGGGCGGGAGCCCTTGAGGCCCGAAGGCGGCTCTCCGGAGGCTCCTGGGTGTCTGTGTACAAAACTAGGGGCACATTTTTGCACCCCTTTACCTGTGCACGGGCAGTCAGAGCCGCGCCCACGACCACACCAAGCAGAGCGAGGGAGGTGAGCCAAGGTAAGACCGAAGCCCTAGATGGCCAGAGCAACGCCAAGGCCAAGACCACAAAGAGCAGAGGGACGAAGCAGGTTCCCCTGGCCCTCAGCGGCCCCGGCAAGACCATTTCCGGGACAGCTCGCCCCACACCAGCAGAGCGAGCCACTCTTGAGCCCACGGACCCCAGCGCCATCATTGGCGTGGAGCCAGGGCTCGGAAAGACACCTCTATGGTGGCATGCAGATCTTTGTGAAGACATATTCAAGATCAGACGAGGATTAGAAGACGACGACTCTCGACAAGATCCTTGCCGAGGAAGGCCACCAGACCCCCGGCAAGATCCTTGCCGGGGACGACAGTGCGCCACAGCAAGACCCTTGCCGGGCCACACGGCAAGACCCTTGCCGGGCCACCCAGCAAGGCCCTCACCAAGGACGCTAGCGGGACCACCGCCAGGCCCACGCCAACATGGCTTGCACCGCCGTTCCCATGCAGCTGCCAGCCCAACCAGATGGGCGGGCACGTACGTGGCAAGATGCAGCTCCCAGGCTAACTCATTACGCGCCTGCGTGGCGGCATGCAAATCTTCGTGAAGGCCCTACCACCACGCCACCTCAGCTGCCTGCTTGCCTAAATGGTGCCACCCGCATCATGGCCAGGGCGCGTGTCGAAGCCAGGCGAGGCGGCAACGGACGGGCGGGCTCCGTTCCCACCCCCAATAAAGGAAGAGGACACCTAAGCGATGCATTAAGTGCACCTTGTCCTATAATACGAGCGATAACCTCGTGCCACTATAGACCTTTCCACCTCCTGTGTGCCATTGTGGTAGCCCCTTTGTCCTATAAAAGGAGGCCCGAGGCGACCAGGAGAAGGATTCGGCTTTTTGGAGCTCGTTACACTCCGTAGCTAGATCAAGAACTCAAAATGCATCCACCAAAGCAGGACTAGGGTTTTACGCATTCTCGCGGCCCGAACCTGGATAAACGAACCGCGTGCTCTCTGTTAGACCTGCTCTTCTCTCAACCCCGCGCCCCGCGACCGCAATAGGGATTCTTGTGATCCCATAGGTGTCGTTTTCCACCGACATCTTTGGCGCGCCAGGTAGGGGGCGCGCAATTGTGAGAATCGGTTTTAGCAGTTAATTGAGCGTTTCTTCATTGCGATGGCTCTAAGAGAAGCATGAGAGGGGGCCGAAATATCGACGCCGGTGCGACTACAAGCAGAAGCTAAGTCACACCAAACCCTGACTACTTTCTTTCCTTTCCATATGAGGTTATTTCCCTCGGAGATGTCGTGCCTTTGTATGGAAAACCTGCACGTCAGGGGGCTCTCCCGCTGTCGGCAACGCCCTTGCCCTGTTTCGAGTCCGCTCAACAGCTCAAGTGGCTGCGTCGAGAACGGCATGGTAGCCTTCCGCGATTGACAACACTCTCGATTCTGACTCGAGTCAAGCTCGGCAGTTCGAGCGGCCGTGTTAAGAACAGTAAGGTGGCTCGCCCGACAGCACGCATACCCGGCAGGCAATGGGGATCCGTCCCCAAGACGCCGCCTTGGGCTTCCGCGCCGGCGAGCCTGCCCAGTTGGCATAGGGTGCGTATACAAAGGGAAATTGTACAGGGAAATAACATGCATAGTACTAAAACTGCTGCAGAGTTATGTTACATCAAATTGTTGCCGCGGTTCTAACTAGAGGTAGCAATTGTCTTGGTTGCGAACCCGCAGCGGCAATAAGGAACGAGATGCCTAATCCCAGCGCTGGCCCTCCACCCTCAAAATTCCGCTGTCACGGCTGATGATGGGCTTGATGCGCTCCCTGAGCGGCGCGAGGTCGACACCCTCCGACAAGCTCTCCAGCGCGGCGTCGAAGTCAAGGTCGGGGTACCAGTGCGCCACCTTGCTGAGAACCTTGGTCATGGCGCCCTGACAAAGCATCTAGGACTCCTTGGCCAGTGAGGCCGCCCGGTTGGCATGGAGCCGCTCCAGAGCACGGACGACCTTCTCAAAGAACAAGGTCAGGGTGCAATTGGCGCTCACGCTCCGCTCCGGGACATACCTCACGTCCGGCATCCCCATGTTGGCAAGCTGTGCGGCGGCCTGGTTGGCGACGGCGGCAAGGCGTTCGAGCCAACGGTTCTCGCCCGCCACATGATTGGCGAAGTTGAGGCCTTCATTCTCCCGCAACTGCTTCTCGCCCTCCAGCGCCTTGGCCAGGGTTTCCTCTCGAGTCTTGGCCTCCTCCAGAGCCTCCTCGAGACCCTTCAGCTTCAGCTTGAGATCCCTGATGGAGTTGTTGGCCTCGGCAAGCTCCCCAGCCTTGCTGATGACCGCGCCCTGTGCCTTCGTCAGAGCACCGTTAAGCGTGTCCTTCTCCTGGCACAGCTTTAACGCCTGCTCCTTTAGCCCGTCGCGCTCCTCCTCCAGCTCCTTCACCTTGCAGGTGTGAACCTGGGCCTGGGCATTGAGTGCCTGCTTGTGCCTCTACTCCAGCTCACTGGTCCGCTGCGGGACAAGCTTCTCCACCTCGGCATCTTTGCCATGAAGTGTGGCGGCAAGCTTCTCGCGTGCGGCAAGGTCCTCCTCCTGGGACTTCAGCGCGGCCTCGCGCTGGGTATCGGCGGCCTCGGCCGAGTTCTTCGCCGCCTCCAGAGCTTTCTCGACATCGGCAAGCTTCATGGTAAGCTCCACGTCGCACTTGGCCTGCTCATCTTGGGCCGCCTTGAGCTCCTTGTGGGCCTCACGGAACCAATCCCGCGCTTCGGCGACACGCTCCTGGAGGTCCGCCTCCGCCTTCTCCATCACCAACGTCCTAGACTTAACCTTGTCCAGGCGCGCGCGGTGGAGCGCCTGAGCTTCCGGAAGCTGGCACCCATGGCGTGGAGGAGCCGCTCTTCTTGCGAGCCGTCGCCGCCAACGATTGGCTCGTCAACGACTTAGAGCCCGACGGGGGCAAGCACCTCGTCGTCGAACACCTCTCCTTCAACAGGCGTCCTGGTGCTCGACGCGCCTGGAAGGTGGATGGACAGGTCGTCGCCCACCCTCAGGTACTTGCCAGAGCCGGAAGCAGCAGAGGAGGAAGGCCGGTCACCAGCCTCCTCCTCCGTCTCCCCAGCAAGCCCCTTGTCGGCCTCCTCAGCGGCAGCCTTGTCGGCCTCCCCGGTACGCCCCTCGGCGGCCTCCTTGGCAGCATCCTTGGCAGCCTCCTCGGCGGCGACCTTCTCGGTGTCCACCTCGGCGGCCTTGGCAACGCCCTCGATGACGGCGTCCACGTCCTCTAGGTCTATCAAGGAGGAATCTGGGCGCCGAAGATAGGGGTGAGGCAAAGCCAAGACCAAGAACCGGGAAGAAGAAGAAGCAGGGACGAACGGCGAATGACTTACCGGTGCCAGCACCCGGCTGGGAAATAGAAGTCCCCTCCCCACCAACATTTTTCGTCGAGGCAAAGCCACCGGCGCCCAAGTTCTCTTCCTCCTCCTCCATGTGTGTGGGCTCGGTGCTTGGCGCCCTTGCCGGGGACGTCCCTCGGGGCGGCGTGGTCGATGGGGGCGGCGTGTTGGGAGTAGCCCCCTGTGGCTCCTCCTGCTGCCGCTCCCCTCCTGCACACCTGGCAAGGTCAGCACCAAAGTGTCGCGGCCCTGGTACATGTCAAAGAGAGAATAATGATGAACTTACGCTGGGGACTTTGCCGGGGGCTGCTGTCCGGGCTGCTCAATACCACCAAGGGCGCCCTCGAAGTACCAGCCGGGGGCTGGCCACGCGCTGAGACCTTGGCCCTTTTTGCTCTCTTGGCCAGCGTCTCTGCGTCCCTGCAAAGACGAAAACAAGTCAAGATCAGTAACACGGGTTGGGGAGGCAGAGATAACATAGAGGAACCGGATGCTTACATATCGTCCTCCTCCTCCTCTTCGGTCTTCCTCTTCTTCCTCGGACTGAGGGATCCATAATCAAAGGTGATCCCCGCGCTGAAGTTCGCCGGAGGAGGGGAGGGAGGCGGCGTCTGGGCACGCTTGGATGAAGAAGGAGCGCCCGTCTTCTTCTTCACCGCGACCTTCGCCGGCTTTCGTCGCCGCGACCCTCGTGTGGGGCCGGGACCCCTCCAAGGTCAGTTGCGGCTGCGCAGCCCTGCAGGGCCAAACCGGCTCACCAGAACTGGCCCGCCGCAGGACTCGCCCCCTCCCCACATGTGGCGTCGGGTCTGCGGTCTCGTCCCCCTCCTCCGACGACTCGTCGGTCACATCCTCAACCAGTGGAGCCTCGGTGCCGGCACTGCTGGCTCCCCAGGCAGCCGCCGCCCATCGGGCAAGCTCCTCCTCCTCCGCGGCCGTCGCGGCCTTGTCCTCCATGCTGCCATCTTTGCCAGCTTCCCTGGCGAGTTGTGCCTCCCTCGCTCTGGTGGCGATGTAGTTCAACTCCGCCTGGGTGGTGTCCATGACAAGCAGTCGCTCGGCGGCAGCATTGACATACCCCTCGTGCAGAGTGTCAAAGAACTGCTGCACCTCAGCGTCCTCCGGCTCCTTCCAGCTCGGGTCGGGGCCATGCGCGTTGCAGTCCAGCATCATAGCAATGATATCGGACCGACGTGAGTTATTACACAATGGGACCACCCCCGTTGGCAGCTTGAACAACGGCCCCTTGAGGACCTTGCAGGCCTTCGCGGCGGCCCTCGCAACCTTGCCGGTCCGCTCGACCTCGCCGTCACGGCCCACGTCAAGCTGGAAGAGCAGCTGGCAGAAATGGGCGTGCGCCATCACCGTAAAGTTGTGGTCAAAAGGCCTGGGCGGAGTCGCATGATGTCAGCGGGGTTTGTGAAGAGCCAGGCTGGCCTCCCCTTGTTATGCAGCGGAGCAATCCAGCGGACTGTCCGTCCCGATCATTTCGAGGGTGAGCCCGGCCTTGGTAAGTCGGAGAATCCTGGTGGTGGCAACCGTGAGCTTCCCGTCGGCGGCATCAACATCGCTCCAATCGCTGCCGCGAAACGGCGGCGCCCAGCGAACTTTGCAGATTGCCGGCGGGTCCTTCTCTTCAATCCAGCACCACCGGCCGCGCCACTGCTCCCACCTCTCCTTCATGGCGCCTTCCGGGTACACCTCCTTGGATCTTGGGATCCAGGTGATGCAACCAGAGATGGTGCCCCCCGGCTGGATCCGAGGGGAGAAGTAATGGCGGAAGAGCGCCGTGTTGGGGTGCACCCCAGCGAAGCCCTCGCAGAGATGCGCGAAAGGTCCATGCATGCCACCGCATTCAGAGTAAAATCCAAGAGGCGGAAGCCAAAGGTGTGCATGACGTCGCTGAAGAAATCGGAGAAGGGAGGGCAGAGCCCGCAAGAAAAGTAATCCACGAAAAAGGGGTACCGATTTGGGGCAGGCTCGGCGCAGACGGCGGGGATGACGCGCGTGGCCGGGTGCCCTGAATCCTCCCCCCGTCTTCACTCCCCACAGGGGCTTGAAGGAGTCCCGAAGCTCGTGCACGTCGACCGTCGAGGGTAAGAAGAAGGCGGACTACGTCCGTTGCCCCGGCAGCGCGCTCTCCGGCGGCTCCATAGCCCCGACATCCTTGGCCACCCCCTTGCCCTTGGTGGATTTTGGCGCCATGGTGGGTGAAGGAGGAGGGAGGAGCAGAGGGCGACAGAAGCACAACGGCGGCGAGCGGAGACGAAACTGGGAGAAGAGGAGGGAGACAGGCGGAGGTCTCCGAGATTGGGGTTGCACGAAGGGTAAAAGGAACAGTGCGCCTGCGGTTATCCCTTTTTATGGGGAAGCCGCTGGTCGCGCCGCCCATTTACTATGATGTGACGCATGCGTGTGAAAACCGGCCCATGCATGCCGCCCACGTCACGCACGCCCCTCCCAGCCGCGCAGCGCGCGCGGGTCGTGGGAAGCACATCGCTCGAAAAATCTTACCACGGTAAAAACCGCCCCGCCTGCCCGCGCACCATTTTGGGCCTGACCCAACAACGTGTCGCGCTTATGTGTGGCCCAGGCCTGGGGGCTCCTGTCGGTGTACAAAACTAGGGGCACATTTTTGCACCCCTTTACCTATGCATGGGCAGTCAGATCAGCGCCCATGACCACACCAAGCAGAGCGAGGGAGGTGAGCCAAGGTAAGACCGAATCCCAAGATGGCCAGAGCAAGGCCAAGGCCAAGACCACAAAGAGCAGAGGGATGAAGCAGGTTCCCCCCGGTAAGACCCTTGCCGGGCGGCCTCAGCGGCCCCGGCAAGACAATTGCCGGGACAGCTAGCCCCACACCAGCAGAGCGAGCCACCCTTGAGAACACGGCCCCCAGCGCCATCATTAGCATGGGGCCAGGGCTCGGAAAGGCACCTTTGTGGTGGCATGCAGATCTTTGTGAAGACATATTCAAGATCAGACGAGGCTTAGAAGACGACGACTCTCGACAAGATCCTTGCCGAGGAAGGCCGCCACACCCCCGGCAAGATCCTTGCCGGGGACGACAGCGCGCCACGGCAAGACCCTTGTCGGGCCACACGGCAAGACCCTTGCCGGGTGTCACACCCTGATTTTCATGCCACAACAATTAAGCTAGTAAATCATGATAAAATGTGGTTTGACAAAAACTTTTGAGTGTTTTGTCTTTGCTTTGATTGAATGTTTCACTGATGTTTGCAAGTGCTCTAAAAATCAAATAAATCCTCCAACTCTTATACTCCTTCTCCTTGATCCAAAATCTTTTCCCAATGATCATTCCATGTGTATAGAGCAGTATAGTATTTTCTTACAAAAATAATTTGGCCAAAAAGTATTTTAAAAAATTAGTTTTCCAAAAACCCCTGAATTGAGGTTTGCACTTCTAGTACTTAATTAAGGGCAGTAAAAATCTTTCCAAAAATATATTTGACTCCTATTAGATATAGGACACCCAAAAACCACAAAAATATAATTTTAACAGTTATTTTCCTATTTTATTTAAAGGCTTATTCTTAAGGCCAGAAATGGTCTTTAATAGGTTAAAATTACTTTAAAGATTAAAAAATATTTGAGAAAAATTAGGGAGACTCAATGGACATATATTTTCCATATATATGAGTTTCAACACATGGTCAAGATCAAAATATTGGGCAAAACCTCCCAAAACCATTTCTACTCATTTCAAGGATTTGAAATACTTCTACAAGAAATCTTTCCAATAAATCCAGGAAAATTCTAGCAAGTCACATATGCATAATATGATGATATTGCAAAGTTTCAGCTCAATCCGAACTGTTTTGGTTCACAAAAGTTCCCCAAAACCTCACATCTCCATTATTGGGGGGGGGGGGGGTAAAAACCTCTCTCTCCCTCTCTGGACAACCATTTTATCTCTCCCTCAACCTCCCTCCTCTCCAACTGGCTCTCCAGGGCATCCAATGCCACTCCTACATTTTTTACTCACCCCCAAAACCCCCAGACACAAAAGGACATGCTCATGGCACATAAACAATGCCATGGCGTGTAGAGCTTGCGCTCTGGAGCACGCTACAGTGCTCTCCTGCACTGTAGCACGCCCATTCCAAGGCCTCCCGTCGACCTCGGGCGCTGGAATCATGTCCCCCCAGGCCGCCTCGGCGTCCACAACACGCAACACTGTCGGGCCCTTCCTCCCTTGCCCTCCTTCTCCCTCCACGAGCTCACCCGAGCACATCCATGGGCGCTGCCCACGTTGCACCGTGGCCTCGTCCACATAAAGCTACCCCGAGCTCTCTCTCGCCTTGGTTGGGTCCCCCTCTCTCCCGTGCACCTCCCAGACATCCTCCTTCTCCCCCCTCATGCCCTCCAGCACCTTCCATGGCCGAAGTGCCGCCGCCGGCCTCCACTTCGATTCGAGCAAGGGCGGGCTTCTCCCCTCCTCCTCTCCTCACCAGGAAAGCATCCAGGGCCCAGCGACCCTTTCCCCCCATATCCCTGACCACCGGGGCACTGTGCCCCTGCCCATCATCACCTGGGTGTCCACCCGCCTTGGCCAGTGCCCGCCACGCCTCGGCCACCCTCCCTACCATCCCCGAGGAGCCCCTGATGCGCCGCTCCCTGGCGACCCCTCCGGTGGCCGTGGCTTGGCCAGAGGTGGCCTGTGTCGCCGGGGGAAGGCACCGGCCGGCGCGCAGACGGGGCTCGATCCCCTCCCGTCGAGAGCGCGGGACAAGGAAGAAGACCCTGCGGGTGGGCCCCGCAGGTCGGCGACCCGCCGGCCGGCCACATCATTTAAGTGGAGACGGGCCAGCCGTTCTATGCTTCCCTTCGGCGAAAGCGGCACCCGGGAATACGCCTTCGGCGTGGCCTCCCATCGGGTGTCCGCGAGGAGCTGGGCCAGGCCCATCGCTGCCCGGCTAAATTACGCTCAGCGCGTGAGATTAGGTATAAAACCCTTTTTCTCATTTTCTTTATCCAGTGAACTTCAAAAATCTCTAAACAACTCAAATAGTGTCCAAATTTGATGATTCAAAACCCTAGTGTCTTATAAATTTCTGATCTATCACATGGTGCTGTTTGCACATTTTTCTAGGAAACTTTTATTCACACATATTTCGTAAAACCCTATTTTCCCATTTCTGTGATCAACTTTAGAAAATCACAGAGAGCTCACAATTGATCCAAATGCCATGATTCAAATTCCTAGATGCTTCTATGTTCATAACTTAGTTTATGAACATTTTTCTTAATACTTTTTGTACTCCACAAACTAATGAGCCATTTCTTCATATTGGTCAACTTTGCAAATTCATAGGTAATTCATTTGAACTCCAAATCCAGTGAAACTAACTCCTAGATGCTTCTAAAATCATTCTTTGTTAAATGGGTGCCTTTGCTCATTTTTCAAAAAAAAACTTCTGTACACTTCTTGCAAATCCCTAAACCCCTTGATTCCATCATACCAAAATGTTTAGAAATATCCACTGACCCAATTCCAATGAAACCACTCTGGTTATTTTTCATATAACCAGAGATGTCCTAAGAAAGTCAAATTAATATTTTTAGAGCACTTTTATTTCCTGCCTTGTTGTGTTGCTTATTATGGTTGCTTTCAACGATAGTTGACGAAGTAGACGAAATGCTTGGAGTTGGACCAGAGATATTTGAAGACCTCGAAGACTTTGTTAAAACAGGCAAGCAACCTTTTGACCATGATGAACCATTTTACATCGTGACGGCATTTTCCTTGCTTCACTGAGTGCATGATATACCTTGAATGGCAACCTTGTTAGGCTTGCCTCCGTTGCATACTCCATTGATACTTGCATTGTTCATGACTCTACCCTTGCTTAGAGTTGTGTTGGTGGGTTGTAGAAATATGCTATAGTAAATGGTTATGCAAAGTGGGTCAGGGTTATGCATGGAGAGAAACAAGTGTGGTTTGACATACTTGCAAACAGCCCAGTGGGTGCCACTAATGCCCCTGGGAGATGATGATGAACTAGGTCACTACTTGGTGGAGAGGTAGTGTACCGAGGATCAATAAAAGTGTTGTTTACAAAGACGGATTAGATTTAAGATTTGTCGACTGTCCCAACCTTATATGCGCAACCACTCTACCCTTGTATGGGAAAGGGCATTATTGATTACCTAGGCCGATACTAGCTTGGAGCCCGCATTACTAGTGACGGGGGAGAGTTGGTGCTCTCTCTCGGGACAGGGTCATGCCAGGTAGGGCGGCCATGACTGTTTTCATAGGGCACCGGATACACCGTTGTGTCCACTCTCGGATGTTACGATCTCGGGTGAGTCTCTATGATGTACATCGTGAGGATATGGAACAACCAGTGGACTCCTTGTTAGTGTCGTCTAGGAAAAGATAGTGATCGGGTGCTTATCCCGGGTACTTGAGGTACCGCGGGTCGTGGATGAGACGGAAGTTCCCCGGATCTTGTGGGTAAAGTGTGCAACCTCTGCAGAGTGTAAAACTATTCGAATAGCCGTGTCCACGGTCAAGGACAGTTGGGTGGTGCTTCTTAGACTACGTCCATATGTTTCTGACAAACAACACGGTTTGGTAAATCTATTCACGTGATTCATGAGGAAGTCACGATGAGCTCGAGCATGAGGTGTTCATAACTCTCTCTCGATGTTGATGTCTGTAACCTCCTGATACTTGTTGCAGACGCATTCATATCCTTGATAAATGTTGATCGTACTTGCATGAGAAAAACTAGCTTTCCGCAAAAATGCCAAATTAGCAGTAGTGCCTTGCATAATTATTCTGTTATCACCCTTGGGTTGCTTGCGAGTACATTCAAAGTAGTCATTGGCTTGCCACTGGTTATTTTATTGGCCAGGCATGAAAGAACAGGATATAATGAAGAATACTTCGGCGACAAACATGTGAGCTAGGACGCTTCCCAGTCCGAATGCCTATAGGGTTAAGGCAGATGGCATGGGTCCAAGTTGTTACTGAAGATTTCCGCTACGATGATACACTCAAGACTTGACCATAATGGTCCTAATTGTGTAAAATGGTATGTATGGACGTAAGACTCTTGTTATTCAACTTCTGTGTGTTCAATGAGCATTCATCTCTGGGATCACTGTACACGTGCATTCGGTGATCTCGACTTATGAGTCAGGGTCCCCACAGAGCTGGTATCAGAGCCATCCTGACTGTAGGAAGCCTTAGTTAGCATGGTCGTTAGTTAGGGCAAAACTATTTCCAAAACTATTACTAGTTTTCAAAGCCACCTATACTTCTCTTCCCTTCTCAGTTTTTCAAAAAAACTAAGGTATACTATCCTTACTGATCTCTTCCCCTTCAAAACTATTGCAATGGTCGCTAGCACCCTCAAGCCCCTGACCACGGGATTCCTTGTAATCCTCGAAGGAGTACACCTTGCCAAACACTCACCCACCTCTTCTGAACACAAGATTGGCGACACCACCACAAGATGATACCAACAGAAGATACATCCTCGAGGAATGCGGG
This sequence comes from Aegilops umbellulata, assembly GCA_032464435.1. Taxonomy (NCBI): domain Eukaryota; kingdom Viridiplantae; phylum Streptophyta; class Magnoliopsida; order Poales; family Poaceae; genus Aegilops; species Aegilops umbellulata. The sequence continues at coordinate 187,639,001 of CP136055.1, forward strand.
CATGAAGGCACAGAAGATGGTGACACCCTTGACATTGCTCCAAGATGATGCGACCTTAGCCTATGATGATCAGGGCATAGGAAATGCAAGATCATGATGTACATCGCTAATAGAGCAACCATGTCCTTACCGTTGTTGTATCGACAACCACCGGTGGATGAGAACCTCGCCATTTGGTCCGCGTCACTATAGTGAGCAGGAAAACGATTCTCTTCATCCCCCGCTCTTGGTGTCGATGTTGTCATCAACATAATCAATAGGTTGGACCTCTACTATGCCTTGTTAATGTCATTGCATAAATGATTGCTTACACGAAACCCTTGACGCCTTAAAAGGCAAGAGGGATCGTCATGATTAAGAAGACAATAGAAGACCGAGTCAATGCCAGCTACGAGGAGCCACCTTCACCCCATCACTTCAACAGGCGAGAAGTTGTTGAAGACTCTTCAGGCTCAACCCGGATTGTTTCATCGAACAACTACAAGAGACGTAGCAACACCTGAGGAAAACCCAAAAGACTGCATGAGGCACGAAGTAAAGCGCGACTACTTAGTCTGAGAACCCCTAGGGTAGGATGAGTCGTGTACCCCCTATGCGCAGTTGAGTCTGCATGATGGTTCGAATAAAAGCATGATTATGTGTTGCTTGTTTTTATTTGTTTGTGTTTTGATATAAGTCGCACTTTTTCCTTAGGCAACAAGTACGAGACTATATCACCTTCCTTGTTTTCCTTTGTTTGGCCCTTTTTGGCGCCCATTTGTTTGCACCTGCACTATAGAACCCCCTTTAGGCATTCCCCTCCTCTATGCTACTCTTCCCTCTCATCACTCTCTCCTTAACTGAAGATCGGCAAGACAAGGTACACCAAGGATTCGACCTCGACAACCAACTAGCACTGAAGAACTTTTCGACAGCCTCCTCGACCAAGTAAAACCCCGTAGAGTTATGTTTAACCCCCAGACTAGAAACCCATTCCTAGAACCTTCGAGACTTCACGAGATACCCCAGCTCGAGTCCTTAACCATGTGCTTAAACCATAAAATTGCAAGAGAACCAGTTAAGCCTCTGTAAACCTTGCACAACACTGGGTTCATTGTGGAACTAGTGGACATAGTGAACGAGCACATTATCATCCTAATATAGCACCAGAACTGACGATGCCATACGGAAGACCGGTTTGAGGATATAGGAATAGAGTACAAATGACTTGATGAGTTTATATCAATGACTTGAGGAATTATATGAGACTATTTGGTGGATTATGAGGCTTTGATATTGGTAGATGAACTTGGTGGGATCATGATTATAGAGTAGCATAGCTTTCATTACCCCTGAGTAAATTGGATTTATAGGACAATTATGATCGCAAGCTGAAACTCCTGGAAGTACAAGGATTTGACTTGATCAGAAGATATTGATAGGAGACAGTTGATATTACGTAAATAACTTGAGGGAAACATGTAGGAATTCTCGTTGGACAAGAGATTTGGATTTAAGTAGGTGATTCTAGTTGAATATAGATGCTGAGTATGTCTACATGGTTCGGAGTAAATTGAATTTAGACTGATGATCTCGATCATGATACCATGTTTCTCGGTGGACGATAAACTAGGAGATTGGACTAATTGTCGGAGTTTATTTAGGGATCTTTATAAGCTTGACCTTGGAGTTTACTTGACCATAATAAGGGGAATCGGTGGACTGACTATAGCAAAGATAGCCCTTTCAAGTATCTGGGGATTATAGGGACTTTATGAGATCATATGGAACAACATAGACATTGGATTTGTAGAATTAAAGGATTAGGTAGTGATTAATGGAAGTTAACGGGTTATTGGAGTTGATTCATAGGAAGGAAACAAGATCTTGGAGTGGATTACGACGTGTTTCCTTAGGATAGAGATGCTTTATCATGGACCTTGGATCAATAGACTGAGCACTTGGATTGTGGTGATTAAATTCAAGCTTAGCAGCTTATATGCTCTACCCATGGATTTTTAGGGGTAGACACACATATGAGTTTGGGGATCATAGACATATATGATTTTGTTATACCTCCTCTTGGGAGTCATGAGGATATGAATAGCATGAGTGATGATTGGAGTTGACCTATACGAAATGATGCTTTCAGCGGTATGAGTTGATCTGTTTGGAGGACTAGATAGAACAATTGGCATCACATGAATTGTGCTCAAGGATAAACGCTCACTCGCACCCTAGAATCCTTGAAACCCTTAAGCCCTACCAAGCTACAACATGGTCGGACCATGACCGTGGGTCTTGACTCTAGATCAAGAACACCTTGGACCATACTCAACCGTGACCACCACCAATACCCCCATCCTACTTTATGTACCTCATGAACAAAGTCTTCATGGAGTTCTTAGACAAGTTGGTTGTCATCTTTATTTTGTGAACAATCTTGTCTACCCGAAGAAGGAACAAGAATCGTCGAGCTGGTCAAGGAACATCTGAAGATTGTCATGTCTAGGAGGAAGAACTATACCAACCACCGTCGTCCAGAAGTAAACCTCTGTGTCGAAGACTAGGGGTATCTGCAAGCCACTTCTCCCAAAGGAACCAAGCATTTCCATGACAAGGAAACCCACACCAAGATTCATCGGCCCTCTTCGAGAACACTCCAAGATTTAACAACCCCCTCCGAGATCGCCACAAGACGAAGAGAAGACAGTTACCAGATGGAGTTACCACCTGAGTTACCCACTGTGCATAATGTTTCCACATGACACAACTCCGGAAGTGTTTTTGACTTCCTAGCTAGACCGATCACTAAGAAGGACATCGATCACCGAGCCATTGATCACTAGCCCAACCTGACCTACATGAGAAACCCCTTAGCAACCTGGATCAAGCAGAACATTATACACGAAGCCACATCATCAAATACTTAAAGGTTCAATGGAGCACCATTCGGAAGCAGAAGCAGTATGGGGACGTGAAGACTACCCCATATCCAAGTTTCCATATTCCTTTCCACACCTAGTTGGGAATCTCGGGGACGAGATTCTTGTAAGGGGGTAGGTCTGTCACACCCTGATTTTCATGCCACAACAATTAAGCTAATAAATCATGATAAAATGTGGTTTGACAAAAACTTTTGAGTGTTTTGTCTTTGCTTTGATTGAATGTTTGACTGATGTTTGCAAGTGCTCTAAAAATCAAATAAATCCTCCAAATCTTATACTCCTTCTCCTTGATCCAAAAACTTTTGCCAATGATCATTCGATGTGTATAGAGCAATATAGTATTTTCTTACACAAACAATTCGGCCAAACAGTATTTTCAAAAATTAGTTTTCCAAAAACCCCTGAATTGAGGTTTGCACTTCAAGTACTTAATTAAGGGCAGTAAAAATCTTTCCAAAAATATATTTGACTCCTATTAGATATAGGACACCCAGAAACCACAAAAATATAATTTTAAAAGTTATTTTCCTATTTTATTTAAAGGGTTTTTCCTAAGGCCAGAAATGGTCTTTAATAGGTTAAAATTATTTTAAAGCTTTAAAAATATTTGAGAAAAATTAGGGAGACTCAATGGACATATATTTTCCATATATATGAGTTTCAACACATGGTCATGATCAAAATATTGGGCAAAACCTCCCAAAACCATTTCTGCTCATTTCAAGGATTTAAAATACTTCTGCAAGAAATATTTTCCAATAAATCCAGGAAAATTCTAGCAAGTCACATATGCATAATATGATGATATTGCAAAGTTTCATCTCAATCCGAACTGTTTTGGTTCACAAAAGTTCCCCAAAACCTCACATCTCCATTATTGGGGGGGGGGGGGTAAAAACCTCTCTCTCCCTCTCTGGACAACCATTTTCCCTCTCCCTCAACCTCCCTCCTCTCCTACTGGCTCTCTAGGGCATCCAATGCCACTCCTACATTTTTTACTCACCCCCAAAACCACCAGACACAAAAGGACATGCTCATGGCACATAAACAATGCCATGGCGTGCAGAGCTCGCGCTCTGGAGCATGCTACAGTGCTCCCCCGCACTGTAGCACGCCCATTCCAAGGCCTCCCGTCGACCTCGGGCGCTGGAATCATGTCCCCCCAGGCCGCCTCGGCGTCCACAACACGCAACACTGTCGGGCCCGTCCTCCCTTGCCCTCCTTCTCCCTCCACGAGCTCACCCGAGCACATCCATGGGCGCTGCCCATCTTGCACCGCGGCCTCATCCACATAAAGCTACCCCGAGCTCTCTCTCGCCTCGGTTGGGTCCCCCTCTCTCCCGTGCACCTCCTAGACATCCTCCTTCTCCCCCTCGTGCCCTCCAGCACCTTCCATGGACGGAGTGCTGCCGCCGGCCTCCACTCCGATTCGAGCAAGGGCGGGCTTCTCCCCTCCTCCTCTCCTCACCAGGAAAGCATCCAGGGTCCGGCGACCCTTTCCCCCCTATATCCCTGACCGCCGGGGCACTGTGCCCCTGCCCATCATCGCCTGGGTATCCGCCCGCCTTGGCCAGTGCCCGCCGCACCTCGACCACCCTCCCTGCCATCCCCGTGGAGCCCCTGATGCGCCGCTCCCTGGCGACCCCTCCGGTTGTCGTGGCTTGGCCAGAGGTGGCCTGTGTCACCGGGGGAAGGCGCCGGCCGGCGCGCAGACAGGGCTCGATCCCCTCCTGTCACGAGCACGGGAGGAGGAAGAAGACCATGCGGGTGGGCCCAGCAGGTCAGTGACCCCACCGGCCGGCCACGTCATTTAAGTGGAGACGGGCCAGCCGTTCTACGCTTCCCTTCGACGAAAGCGGCACCCGGGAATACGCCTTCGGCGTGGCCTCCCATCGGGTGTCCGCGAGGAACTGGGCCAGGCCCAGTGCGCTGCCCGGCTAAATTACGCTCAACGCGTGAGATTAGGTATAAAACCCTTTTTCTCATTTGCTTTATCGAGTGAACTTCAAAAATATCTAAACAACTCAAATAGTGTCGAAATTTGATGATTCAAAATCCTAGGGTCTTATAAATTTCGGATCTATCACATGGTGCTGTTTGCACATTTTTCCAGGAAACTTTTATACACACATATTTCGTAAAACCCTATTTTCCTATTTCTGTGATGAACTTTAGAAAATCACAGAGAGCTCAAAATTGATCCAAATTCCATGATTCAAATTCCTAGATGCTTCTAAGTTCATAACTTAGTTTATGAACATTTTTCTTAATACTTTCTGTACTCCACAAAATAATGAGCCATTTCTTCATATTTGTCAACTTTGCAAATTCATAGGTAATTCATTTGAACTCCAAATCCAGTGAAACCAACTCCTAGATGCTTCTAAAATCATTCTTTGTTAAATGGGTGCCTTTGCTCATTTTTCAAAAAAAATACTTCTCTACACTTCTTGCAAATCCATAAACCCCTTGATTCCATCGGACCAAAATGTTTAGAAATATCCACTGACCCAATTCCAATGAAACCACTCTGGTTATTTTTCATATAACCAGAGATGTCCTAGGAAAGTCAAATTAATATTTTTAGAGCACTTTTATTTCCTGCCTTGTTGTGTTGCTTATTATGGTTGCTTTCAACGATAGTTGACGAAGTAGACGAAATGCTTGGAGTTGGACCAGAGATATTTGAAGACCTCGAAGACTTTGTTAAAACAGGCAAGCAACCTCTCGATGAGGAAGTCACGATGAGCTCGAGCATGAGGTGTTCATAACTCTCTCTCGATGTTGATGTCTGTAACCTCCTGATACTTGTTGCAGACGCATTCATATCCTTGATAAATGTTGATCGTACTTGCATGAGAAAAACTAGCTTTCCGCAAAAATGCCAAATTAGCAGTAGTGCCTTGCATAATTATTCTGTTATCACCCTTGGGTTGCTTGCGAGTACATTCAAAGTACTCATTGGCTTGCCACTGGTTATTTTATTGGCCAGGCATGAAAGAACAGGATATAATGAAGAATACTTCAGCGACGAACATATGAGCTCGGATGCTTCCCAGTCAGAATGCCTATAGGTTTAAGGCAGATGGCATGGGTCCAAGTTGTTATTGAAGATTTCCGCTGCGATGATACACTCAAGACTTGACCATAATGGTCCTACTTGTGTAAAATCGTATGTATGGATGTAAGACTCTTGTTATTCAGCTTCTGTGTGTTCAGTGAGCATTGATCTCTGGGATCACTGTACACGTGCATTCGGTGATCTTGACTTATGAGTCGGGGTCCCCACACCGGGCCACCCGGCAAGGCCCTCGCCAAGGACGCCAGCGGGACCACCGCCAGGCCCACGCCAACCAAGCTTCCACTAACGTTCCGATGCAGCTGCCAGCCCAACCAGATTGGTGGGCACTGATGTCTACTACACAACCTTCTTCTTGTAGACGTTGTTGGGCCTCCAAGTGCAGAGGTTTGTAGGACAGTAGCAAATTTCCCTCAAGTGGATGACCTAAGGTTTATCAATCCATGGGAGGCGTAGGATGAAGATGGTCTCTCTCAAGCAACCCTGCAACCAAATAACAAAGAGTCTCTTGTGTCCCCAACACACCCAATACAATGGTAAATTGTATAGGTGCACTAGTTCGGCGAAGAGATGGTGATACAAGTGCAATATGGATGGTAGATATAGGTTTTTGTAAACTGAAAATATAAAAACAGCAAGGTAACAAGTGGTAGAAGTGAGCGTAAACGGTATTGCAATGATAGGAAACAAGGCCTAGGGTTCATACTTTCACTAGTGCAAGTTCTCTCAACAATAATAACATAATTGGATCATATAACTATCCCTCAACATGCAACAAAAAGTCACTCCAAAGTCTCTAATAGCGGAGAACAAACGAAGAGATTATGGTAGGGTACGAAACCACCTCAAAGTTATTCTTTCCAATCAATCCGTTGGGCTATTCCTATAAGTGTCACAAACAGCCCTAGAGTACCCGTGGGCATGATTATATCCTAATGTCACCTAGATATGCCAATGTCACCTCAAGTATCTGTGGGCATGATTATACGATATGCATCACACAATATCAATTCATCTATCCAAACCAACACAAAGTACTTCAAAGAGTCCCCAAAGTTTCTACCAGAGAATCACGACAAAAACGTGTGCCAACCCCTATGCATAGGTTCATGGGCGGAACCCGCAAGTTGATCACCAAAACATATATCAAGTGGCACGTGATATCCCATTGTCACCACAGATAAGCACGACAAGACATACATCAAGTGTTCTCAAATCCTTAAAGACTCAATCCGATAGGATTACTTCAAAAGGAAAACTCAATCCATTACCAGAGAGAAGAGGGGGATTAGAAACATAAGATCCAACTATAATAGCAAAGCTCGCGATACATCAAGATCGTGCCAAATCAAGAACACGAGAGAGAGAGAGACCAAATCAAGAACACATAGCTACTGGTACATACCCTTAGCCCCGAGGGTGAACTACTCCTTCCTCATCATGGAGAGCGTCGGGATGATGAAGATGGCCACCGGCGAGGGTTCCCCCCTTCGGCAGGGTGCCGGAACAGGGTCCCGGGAGGTTTTTTTGTGGCTACAGAGGATTGCGACGGCGGAACTCCCGATCTAAACTCCGTTCTGGAAGGTATATATGGTTGCAGGAGGTACATTGGTGGAGCTGCGGGGGCCCCACGAGGCAGGGGGGCGCGCCGCACCCCACACCCTCGTGGCCAGCTCCCTTAGCTCCTGACGTGGGGTCCAAGTCTATCATGTAGCTTTCCTTCCAAAAATAACTTCTCCAGTTGATTTCGTTCTGTTTCGACTCCGTCTCATATTCCTCTTTTTCGAAACACTAAAATAGGCATAAAACAACAAATCTGGGCTGGGCCTCCGGTTAATAGGTTAGTCCCAAAAATAATATAAAAGTGGATAATAAAGCCCAATATTGCCCAAAACATTAGATACTATAGCATGGAGCAATCAAAAATTATAGATACATTGGAGACGTATCAAGCATCCCCAAGCTTAATTCCTCCTCGTCCTCGAGTAGGTAAATGATAAAAAAGATAATTTTTGATGTGGAATGCTAGTTGGCATAATTTCATTGTAATTCTTCTCAATTGTGATATGAATATTCAGATCCGAAAGATTCAAAACAAAAGTTCATATTGACATAAAAATAATAATACTTCAAGCATACTAATAAAGCAATTATGTCTTCTCAAAATAACATGGCCAAAGAAAGTTATCCCTACAAAATCATATAGTCTGGCTATGCTCCATCCTCACCACACAAAGTATTTAAATCATGCTCAACCCCGATGACAAGCCAAGCAATTGTTTCATACTTTAACATTTTCAAAACTTTTTCAATCTTCACGCAATACATGGGCGTGAGCCATGGATATAGCATTATATGTGGAATAGAATGGTGGTTGTGGAGAAGACAAAAAGGAAAAGATAGTCTCACATCAACTAGGCGTATCAACGGGCTATGGAGATGCCCATTAATAGATATCAATGTGAGTGAGTAGGGATTTCCATGCAACGGATGCACTAGAGCTATAAGTATATGAAAGCTCAACAAAAGAAACTAAGTGGGTGTGCATCCAACTCGCTTGCTCACGAAGACATAGGGAAATTTGTGGAAGCCCATCATTGGAATATACAAGCCAAGTTCTACAATGAAAAATTCCCACTAGTATATGAAAGTGACAACATAGGAGACTCTCTATCATTAAGATCACGGTGCTACTTTGAAGCACAAGTGTGGTAAAAGGATAGTAGCATTGCCCCTTCTCTCTTTTTCTCTCATTTTTTGTTTTTTTTTGTTTTTTTTAATTCGTCCGGAGTCTCATCCCGACTTGTGGGAGAATCATAGTCTCCATCATTCTTTCCTCACCTGGGACAATGCTCTAAAAATGATGATCATCACACTTTTATTTTTCTTACAACTCAACAATTACAACTCGATACTTAGAACAAGATATGACTCTATATGAATGCCTCCGGCAGTGTACCGGGATATGCAATGAATCAAGAGTGACATGTATGAAAGAATTATGAATGGTGGCTTTGCCACAAATACGATGTCAACTACATGATCATGCTAGCAATATTGCAATGATGGAGCGTGTCATAATAAACGGGACGGTGGTAAGTTGCATGGCAATATATCTCGGAATGGCTATGGAAATGCCATGATAGGTAGGTATGGTGGCTGTTTTGAGTAAGGTTTATGGTGGGTGTATGATACCGGCGAAAGGTGCGCGATATTAGAGAGGCTAGCAATGGTGGAAGGAAGAAAAGTGCGTATAATCCATGGACTCAACATTAGTCATAAAGAACTCATATACTTATTGCAAAAATCTAGAAGTTATCAAAGCAAAGTATTACGCGCATACTCCTAGGGGATAGATTGGTAGGAAAATACCATCGCTCGTCCCCGACCGCCACTCATAAGGAATACAATCAATAAATACCTCATGCTCCGACTTCGTTACATAACGGTTCACCATATGTGCGTGCTACGGGAATCACAAACTTCAACGCAAGTATTCTTTAAATTCACAACTACTCAACTAGCATGACTCTAATATTATCATCTCCATATCTCAAAACAATTATCATGCTTCAATCTTTTCTTAGTATTCAACACACTCATAAGAATTTTTACAAATCTTTTATGCTTAGCATATTAGGATTTTAAGAAAATTACCATGCTATTTAAGACTCCCAAAATAATATAGGTGAAGCATGAGAGTTCATTTATTTCTTCAAAATACAACTACCACCATGCTCTAAAAGATATAAGTGAAGCACTAGAGCAACAACAAACTACTCCAAAAGATATGAGTGAAGATCAATGAGTAGTCAAAAAATTATGCAACTATGTGAAGACTCTCTAACATTTAAGAATTAATCTTGGTACTTTATTCAAACAGCAAGCAAAGCTAAAAAAATGACATGACGCTCCAAGAAAAACATATATCATGCGGTGAATAAAAATATAGCTCCAAGTAAAGTTACCGTTGAACAAAGACGAAAGAGGGGATGCCTTCCGGGGCATCCCCAAGCTTAGACGCTTGGTTATCCTTGAATATTACCTTGGGGTGCCTTGGTCATCCCGAAGCTTAGGCTCTTTCCACTCCTTATTCCATAGTCCATCGAATCTTTACCCAAAACTTGAAAACTTCACAACACAAAACTTAACAGAAAACTCGTAAGATCCGTTAGCGAAAGAAAATAAAACAACACTTCAAGGTACTGTAATGAACTCATTCTTTATTTATATTGGTGTTAAAACTACTGTATTCCAACTTCTCTATGGTTTATAAATTATTTTACTAGCCATAGATTCATCAAAATAAGCAAACAACACAATGAAAACAGAATCTGTCAAAAACAGAACAGTCTGTAGTAATCTGTAACTAACGAAAACTTCTGGAACTACAAAAATTCTAAAATAAAGTGGTGGACCTGAGGAATTTGTCTAGTAATCATCTGCAAAAATAATCAACTAAATAACACTCTCCAGTAAAAAGTTCTAGCTAATCTCGTGAGCGCTAAACTTTGTGTTTTTTACAGCATGATCATAAAGACTTCACCCAAGTCTTCCCAAAGGTTCTACTTGGCACAAACACTAATTAAAACATAAAACCACATCTAAACATAAGCTAGATGTATTATTTATTCCTGAACATAACCAAAGGCAAGAAACTAAAATAAAATTGGGCTGCCTCCCAACAAGCGCTATCGTTTAACGCCCCTAGCTAGGCATGATGATTTCAATGATGCTCGCATAAAAGATATGAATTGAAACATAAAGAGAGCATCATGAAGAATATGACTAGCATATTTAAGTCTCACCCGCTTCCTATGCTTAGGGATTTTGTGAGCAAACAACTTATGGGAACAATAATCAACTTGCATAGGAAGGTCAAACAAGCATAACTTCACAACTTTAAGCACATAGAGAGGAAACTTGATATTATTGCAATTCCTACAAGAATATGTTCCTCCCTCATAATAATTTTCAGTAGTATCATGAATGAATTCAACAATATAACCAGCACCTAAAGCATTCTTTTCATGATCTACAAGCATTGAAATTTTAGTACTCTCCACATAAGCAAATTTCTTCTCATTCGGAATAGTGGGAGTATCATAAGAGACTTGAATACAATAAATTGTTTCCACATTAAAAGAGTAATGTTCAGAGAAAGGGTACTCATAATCATGACAAGTTTTATAAATATAACCATCACTACTTTTTATAGCATAAGTTTTATCACAATAATCATCATAAGTAGCAACTTTGTTCTCATCATAATCGATTGAAACCTCTTCCGAAATAGTGGATACATCACTAAATAAAGTCATGACCTCTCCAAATCCACTTTCATAGACATTATAAGATTCAACATCCTCCAATATTGTGGGATCACTACTTCCTAAAGTTGACACTCTTCCAAACCCACTTTCATCAATATAATCATCATAGGTAGAACTCATGCTATCATCATAACAACTTTGCATATGAAAACTCGAGAGGCAAAAAATATCATCATTATTAAACATAGCATCCCCAAGCTTGGGACAAACATTAATTTCAGCAAATATATTCTCACATATGTCATCCTAATCAAACATAGCTTCCCTAAGCTTGGGCCTTTTCATATCATAAGCATAATCACTCTCATCATTTATAGCATGGATAACACCAATAGTATATCAATTATTATATTCTTCCAAGCAAGTGCCAAAAAGATTTTCAAGATCATAATAAGTATCATTATCTTCCCAATCATAATCATCACAACAAGCAATAGGCATAACGAGTCATCATCAAGTGTATCATCTTCACTTTCATGAGGCACAACAATAATAGGAGCAACTTTATTTGGGAGAGATACCTTTTTACCTCTCTTCCTTTTTCTTTTCTTCTTATTCACCACATCATGTGTGGGTTCAATCCTCCTTTTGGAGCTCCTTATTAATGAGATTGGTTGAATAGAAGTATCCTCCTCGTTACCTGATTCATCATAAGAAATAATAGGAGGATATTGGGAAGTCTCTTCCCTTTCGTTAGTATTCTCTTCATCTTATATTTCTTTTCTTTTCTTTATGTAATTGGCAATATAAGGATTTTCAATGCAATTCACCGCACAATACATATAAATCTTCTCTAGATCAAAATCAACAACTCTATCAAGATTAAATTTTGGGATACCCTCAGTTATACGTTTCATTTCTTCATACCCCAAAAGAAGGCTAAGCTCTTTATGATGCTCAAGGGTAATACAATTATCACAATATTTGGACACAACTTGATCATGAAACAAATAGCATTGGAGCTTTAAATGACTGTTTTCATTACAAAGTTCACAAGGGGTACTATAAATATTGAATCTTTCAGCACATTCATCTAGCTCTTCTTGCAACAATTTGGTTTCTAAGTACTTATGCCTCTTGCAATATCTATCTTCCCTATTTGGTGCGTACTTACAAACCCAATGCACTCCGCAAAAATTGACATGTTTATAGGAGGCATCTTAATCATAACTAGTGAAATCATCATTAGCATCATGGATATTCAAAGAATTGGTACTAACAACATTGCAATCATGCTCATCATTCAAATATTTAGTGCCAAACATTTTAGAGATTTCTTCTTCTAGCACTTGAGCACAATTATCCTTTCCATCATACTCACGAAAGATATTAAAAAGGTGAAGCGTATGAGGTAGACTCAATTCCATTTTTTGTAGTTTTCTTTTATAGACTAACTAGTGCTAAAACAAGAAACAAAAAGATTCGATTGCAAGATCTAAAGATATACCTTCGCTTACCTAGCCTCCCCGGCAACGGCGCCAAAAAAGAGCTTGATGTCTACTACACAACCTTCTTCTTGTAGACGTTGTTGGGCCTCCAAGTGCAGAGGTTTGTAGGACAGTAGAAAATTTCCCTCAAGCGGATGACCTAAGGTTTATCAATCCGTGGGAGGCGTAGGATGAAGATGGTCTCTCTCAAGCAACCCTGCAACCAAATAACAAAGAGTCTCTTATGTCCCCAACACACCCAATACAACGGTAAATTGTATAGGTGCACTAGTTCGGCGACGAGATGGTGATACAAGTGCAATATGGATGGTAGATATAGGTTTTTGTAAACTGAAAAAAAACAGCAAGGTAACAAGTGGTAAAAGTGAGCGTAAACGGTATTGCAATGATAGGAAACAAGGCCTAGGGTTCATACTTTCACTAGTGCAAGTTCTCTCAACAATAATAACATAATTGGATCATATAACTATCCCTCAACATGCAACAAAGAGTCACTCCAAAGTCACTAATAGCGGAGAGGAAACGAAGAGATTATGGTAGGGTACGAAACCACCTCAAAGTTATTCTTTCCAATCAATCCGTTGGGCTATTCCTATAAGTGTCACAAACAGCCCTAGAGTATCCGTGGGCATGATTATATCCTAATGTCACCTAGATACTCCAATGTCACCTCAAGTATCTGTGGGCATGATTATACGATATGCATCACACAATCTCAATTCATCTATCCAAACCAACACAAAGTACTTCAAAGAGTGCCCAAAGTTTCTACCGAAGAATCACGACGAAAACGTGTGCCAACCCCTATGCCTAGGTTCATGGGCGGAACCCACAAGTTGATCACCAAACCATACATCAAGTGGCACGTGATATCCCATTGTCACCATAGATAAGCACGACAAGACATACATCAAGTGTTCCCAAATCTTTAAAGACTCAATCCGATAAGATTACTTCAAAGGGAAAACTCAATCCATTACAAGAGAGAAGAGGGGGAGAAGAAACATAAGATCCAACTATAATAGCAAAGCTCGCGATACATCAAGATCGTGCCAAATCAAGAACATGAGAGAGAGATCAAACACATAGCTACTGGTACATACCCTCAGCCCCGAGGGTGAACTACTCCCTCCTCGTCATGGAGAGCGCCGGGATGATGAAGATGGCCACCGGTGAGGGTTCCCCCCTTCGGCAGGGTGTCGGAACAAGGTCTCGAGAGGTTTTTGGTGGCTATAGAGGCTTGCGGCGGTGGAACTCCCGATCTAATCTCCGTTCTGGAAGCTTTACGATACGTAGGTATATATGGGTGCAGGAGGTACGTCGGTGGAGCTGCGGGGGCCCGACGAGGCAGGGGGGCGCGCCCTAGGGGGTGGGCGCGCCCCCCACCCTAGTGGCCAGCTCCCTTAGCTCCTGACGTGGGGTCCAAGTCTATCATGTAGCTTTCCTTCCAAATATAACTTCTCCAGTTGATTCGTTCCGTTTCGAATCCGTGTGATATTCCTTTTCTTCGAAACACTGAAATAGGCATAAAACAACAAATCTGGGCTGGGCCTCCGGTTAATAGGTTAGTCCCAAAAGTAATATAAAAGTGAATAATAAATCCCAATATTGCCCAAAACAGTAGATAATATAGCATGGAGCAATCAAAAATTATAGGTACGTTGGAGACGTATGAGGAACCTATGTGGCAACATGCAGCTCCCAGGCCAACTCATTAAGCGCCTGCATGGCGGCATGCAAATCTTCGTGAAGGCCCTATGTAATGCCCTCGATGCGGCTATATCTCCCACGTGTCGAAGCACGACTTAGAGGCATAACTGCATGGAAAGCAATGTCGCAAGTGAGGTAATGTTCACACAACCCATGTAATACATAAGGGAAAGAGATACATAGTTGGCTTACAGTCGCCACTTCACACAATACATAAATAAACATTCATCATCCAGATTACACTCAAGGTCCGACTACGGAACCAAAATGAAAGAAGACTACCCCAAATGCTACACAGATCCCCGATCGTCCCAACTGGGCTCCACTACTGATCAACTGAAATGAAACAACACAATGAACAAGATCTTCATGGAGCTCCTCCTTGAGCTCGGGCGCGTCACCTGCACGGTTTCATCGGCACCTGCAAACTGGTTTTGGAAGTATCTGTGAGTCACGGGGACTCAGCAATCTCACAGCCGCGAGATCAAGACTATTTAAGCTTAAAGGTAGGACATGGTAGTGAGGTGGAGCTGCAACAAGTGACTAGCATATCTGGTGTCTAACATATGCAAATGAGAGCGAGAAGAGAAGGAAAAAGCACGGTCGAACAACTATGATCAAGAAGTGATCCTGAAACTAATTACGTCAAGCATAACTCCAAAACCGTGTTCACTTCCCGGACTCCACCGAGAAGAGACCATCACGGTTACACACGCGGTTGATGTATTTTAATTAAGATCAACTTCGGGTTTTCTACAACCGGACATTAACAAATTCCCATCTGCCACATAACCGCGGGCACGGCTTTCGAAAGTTCAAACCCTGCAGGGGTGTCCCAACTTAGCCCATGATAAACTCTCGCGATCAACGAAGGATATTCCTTCTCCCCGGGAAGACCCGATCAGTCTTGGAATCCCGGCTACAAGACATTTCGACAATAATAAAACAAGACCAGCAAAGCCGCCCGATGCGCCGACATCCTGATAGGAGCTGCACATATCTCGTTCTCAGGGCAACACCGGATGGGCATACCGTACAACTAAAACCAGACCTCAAGTTTCCCCGAGGTGGCGCTGCAAAGGACTCTAGTTCGGGCCAACACTTAGACAAGCATTGGCCCGGGGGGGCTAGAATAAAGATGACCATCGAGAGAGCGACTCCCACGGGAAAAATAGGTGATGATGAGGCAAATGGTAAAACCAAGGTTGGGCCTTGCTGGAAAAGCTTTATTCAAAGCGAACTATCAAGGGGGTCCCATAAATCACCCAACCGCGTTAGGGACGCAAAATCCGGGAACATAATACCGATATGACGGAAACTAGGGCGGCAAGAGTGGAACAAAACACCAGGCATAAGGCCGAGTCTTCCACCCTTTACCAAGTATATAGATGCATTAATAATATAAAAGGTATTGTGATATCCCAACAAGTAAACATGTTCCAATCAAGGAACAACATCTCCATGTTCCAAAAAGGAACAAACTTCATCTTCACCTGCAACTAACAACGCTATAAGAGGGGCTGAGCAAAGCGGTAACATAGCCAAACAACGGTTTGCTAGGACAAGGTGGGTTAGAGGCTTGGTTTAACAATATGGGAGGCATGATAAGCAAGTGGTAGGTATCGCAACATAGGCATAGCAAAAGAGCGAGCAACTAGCAAGCAAAGATAGAAGTGATTTCGAGGGTATGGTCATCTTGCCTGAAATCCCGCAAGGAAGAAGAACAAGTCCATGAAGGAGACAAACGGACGTAGTCGAACGAATCCTCACAATCGCAACGTTACTGGAACTATCAAGAAGAAGCAACACCGGAAAGAAGCAAACAACATGGTAAACAACCATCACACGAACATGGCATGATGCACAATCAAGTATGATGCATGTCCGGTTTAATGATGCATGGCATGGCAAATGCAACAAACAAAACTACAAGTTAAGTGGAGCTCAATATGCAACGAGTTGCATATTGACAAAACACCACATTCGATTATTTGGTTCTCTCTTGTTTATGTACCCAACAATGTTAAATGTTGTTAAACATGGCAACGGGTGAAGCATATGAAAAACTACCTATCTAGGCAAATTTAAATGAGGCCGGAACAACAAACAATTCCGGAACATCCTCATGTGCATATTTTAGATTTAGTACTGTTCTGCCCTAAACACAATTTTAATGTTGTTAAATAGCAAAATAAAGTGCACCGTGTTAAACTAGGCATTTTCTACCCCATTTACATATCTAATTTATTAAATTCCGAGCTACGGTTAATTTGTTATGAAATAAATCATTTTAGCATGGCATATGAGTAAATTTAATCAAACAACATTTTAAACATTTTAAACATGGATGAGAGTTGCATATGAGTAAATTTAATCAAACGGCGACGCGGCTGGGACAGCACGAGGATGACGCCGACGAGCTCCACGGCCATGGTGAACGGCGGAACTTGGCGGATCTGGATGGACTCAGGGAAGGGGCGGCTTGGCGTTGTAGGAAGCAGCAGAAGCAGCGGGCAAGGCGGGGTGGGTGTGGAGGCGGTCCTCGCCGGAGAAGGAACGACGATGTCTTGGCGGGATCGAAGGATCCGGGCGGAGGCGGTACTTGACGGCAGAGGCGACGCGAGGGGTCGAGGCACCCTGGTACAGAGAGAGAGAAGGTTCAGGGAGGAAGAGATGGGGAGAAGAAAAAGAGGCGGCGCGACTCGCCTGGTTGCCAGGTCCGGCCAGCGGGGCGACGGGGATGGACCGGGAACGGCGGGATCCAGCCGGGTCCTGGGCGAGGACGGCGGCTGCTGCATCAGGGACCGAGCCGGAGCTCGGGACGGGGCGTCCCTTGGGCGCACGACGAGAAGGGAGCACAAGGAGGCGAGGCAGTGCGGCGAACTGCGGAGGCGACGGCCTTGGCTCCAGCGGGTGGCTCCGGCGGGCTGGTGACGAGGAGGTCGGGGCGCTCGAACGAGGGGCTCCTGGCTCTGGGACGACGAGCCCATGGTTGACGACGGGAGCGAGGAGGCGCGAGGTGGCTCTGGTGCTGCTGCTGGTGGCCGGCGTGAGGGAGACGAGGTGAGGAGGAGGCGCTCAGCTGGAGGGTTCCAGCGATGGGAGGAGCGGGCGGTGGATCGATGGAGGCAGAGGCCGGTGGATTGGGTCGGGGGGAATGAGGAGATCCCGAGGAAGAAAGGTAGGTGGGTGGCGGCGGCTCGGGAATGGGTGGATGGGACGGCTAGGGTTGGACTGACATTTATATCAGATGAATTTAGGTTAGGGGATATCACGACACTACGATCGGAATCGGACGGCTGAGAAAAAAATAGGTTAGGAAGTCCAATCAAGAAAACGGAGATGTTTTATAGATTTTAGGAGATGATCTAGATGCAACGGTGACGACTGAGCGAATCGGGTTCGGGACACTTTCGGACGCGCGCGACGGGTCTGACTAAAGTGTAGAGAGGGTCAAACGGTCAGACAAGAGGGAATCGAAAACCCTGTTGGACTCGGATCGGTCAAGAATGCAAGGGGGGAACGTGGCAACTAAGAATGGACCACGAGTTTAAGAAAAACATGCGGATGCAATGCGTATGATGCAATGATGCATGCAACAAACAAAATAAACACACGGCAACAATTAAAATAAATAGAAGGCATCTGGAGCATCGTTCTCGGGGCGTTACAACACTCCACCACTACAAGAGGATCTCGTCCCAAGATCTAGGATGGTACCGGAGAAAAGCGGAAGAGGAAGAGGTAAAACAGAGTTGCTTCTTTGACAAACGAGTGACACCATGAACCTTGAGAGGTTGAAAAGTTGAAAGAAAGAACACAACGGAGTTGAACGGACTTGAAAACACTCCGTTAGAGAAGAGGAACATGGGATAGGACGAGAACCAAGAGATTTAGTGATAAGATAGATATTGAAACCACTACGGTTAAAACTAGATAGAGAAGAAATAAGAATGACATAATTTGGACAGCACTCCGATAGAAAAGAGAAGAAAAACTTGATAAGATGAGACGATATTGAAGAGATGATACAACACTCTGGTTGGAAATGGAGTAATAGAATATGAACTTGGCAAAATGAAAGCACTTGGATGAGACTCCGGTTAAAAGAGGAATGATAGACACAACGCTCCGGTTAAATGGATAAGTAAGAAAAGAACACGATCCTCACAATTCGAGATGATGGGTCGAAGAGAGCAACATCACAATGCCTCCGGAAGAAAAATAGAAGATAGATCGTCGGAATAAGAGAACAGAGAAGGAAATGATAAGTTCTACCACAATTGAATTTGGGAAGCATCCTTGCAAGAATGTTAGAACGGAGTTGTTGGAAAAACCAACAGCAAAAAGAATAAGCTTGTAGTGGGCTTATGGAGACATCTCAAAATTATGAGGTGAGCTTCTGCCACCGATGGAAAACAATGATTGGATTGATATGAACAAGGAGACTAGAAACTTATTTCACCGGGAGGACAAACGAAGAACTTGGGTCATATATAAGCACCGTAAATAGCAACAATCCGCAGGGAAAGCTTTAGGTGAAATATAGCCCAAGATAACTCCAATGAAGAAACGATGGGTTTAATTATCTCATTCTTGACAACATGTGATTCATGAAACATGAATGAAACTGTCAAAATGACATAACACCACCTCAAAAGATAAGGTCGGAAGAATTGCACTTCGGAATGCAAGATGAAGAATGCTTGAACTCCTCAAAACAAAACATGTGTTGAGCACCATGTTTATTTTGAAGTATGGCTTGACGGATCTTAACTCCGAGAGAAATCTTGATGAACAATTGAAGAATGAAAAGAATCCTTGACGAAGCACCATGTAGAGCCTCCATGAAGAACTCCGGTAAACAAAAGGATGATAGAAAGAAAGAGAAGTTGAGAAAACAAGGTGAAACCTTGCGATGATTTGGATGGAGCTCCGCGATGAGATAATGCGGAAAACTTGGAACTCTGGAAGAAAGATGAACAAATGAAATCAAGAATTTTGATGAACCTATGGAATAAGGAATTGAATTTACTCGATGAAACAAGAATAAGAATTACACTATGCTCATCCTTCACCAATTAAATTAATGACAAGCAATGGATTTGGCAAACTACTTATTCTCGTAGAAAGGATTAAGAGATATAGCGTAAACTTGAGAAGGTATTGATGGAACCACCGGTGGGATTTGGAATACAAAGAATGAATCTATATGATAACGAAGGAAGAGAACTCTTGAACGAACCACCGTAAGAATTGAAAATGAACGAAGAAAAGGATAAATAATCACCGGGAAGAATTAGAAAACGAATAAAGATACTTGACAAAATTTAGATACGTGAGAACAAGAGCTCATGAATCTATTAGAGGATATTTGAATGATCCACCGGTAAGATTTGAAGAACGAGAGCTGAATGTTGAGAACGAATAAATCTTTTGAAATGATGGCCTTCAGAGAATCAAACTGAAAAGACTCATGAATTGCTCCGGATGGGTGAAAAGAATTCTCGCAATCGAAAACAATTATGAGAGGATGGCAACAAGCTTGAATTACACATCTTTGCAAGAACGGGTAAGGATTTAAGAGGAACTCCTCTTCGGTCTTCAAATGTTGAGAATGACGATGAGAAACACCACCATGAATTGTTGAGGCACTCCGGAATGACAATTAGAAAGGTTGAACCAACGATGAAAATAATTTGAAAGCGATCTTGGAGAAGGAATATGACTGATGATGCCTCATTCTTACTTCAAACTTCGAAGAGAATTTGGGAATAACTTCGGGATAATTAGAAGAGTCAGGTAAGATCCTGGGAAAAGACCTGTGGGTTAGGGCCCACTCAAAAGAAAACACCGTTGAACGATTACTTGAAAGGGAGAACACACCGGTTGAATAAAATGGCTTGAATGAGATAACATCCTCAAAAGAACTTGAGTGAATTGAGAATGGAAAGTTGAATCTTCTGAGATATCTTCATCACTCCGGAACAAATGAATAGCGAGAGGTGAATGATTAAGAGATACACCGACATAAGAAAGCACTTCAAATGAGAAAAGGAATATGATCAACACCGAAAGCTTGAATTAAATCCACCGGAGAAGAAAATTAGAATGGAACAATGATAAAGTTAAGGCTCCGTTAGTATCTTCCTGAGAATCACTGGATAAGAACATTGACGGAAAAGAATGGAGAGACTTCCCATCTATAAGATGGACACTTGGTTAAAAAATCTGAGTCCTTGAATAAAAAGGGTGGGAGGGCTGGAAAATAAAGGCAACTTGGGTCGGATGAAACGAACCCCGTTGAGAAAAAGCTTAGAATTGATCTTGCGAATGTTGAAAATGATCGGATCCACTTGAAGAGCAACACGCCGGTTGAAAAGGATTGAAAAGACAACCTTGATGAACAAGAAGGATTAGCATCCACATAGAAATATGAGAACACTGTTTAGGAAAGGTATGGATTCAACACTTGACATCGAAGCAACTCGAATACCACAAATAAAACAAAACAAAGGATTTGGCTTGCAGAATAAGCCGGAACAAACATATGATAGATCCCATATCGTATCATGTGTCTGTTGGAAAGATATCCTACGAGATACTTGAATTCCCACTTATAAACTCCCGAAACTTTCTGGTTATGCAATCAGGTGTTGGGGATACAGGGGACACAAAATATATCACCCAAACTAACAATACCTAGATCCATCTGTATCCATCCTTCAACACATAACGAAGAAACCTTCGGAAATCGTCTACCTCAACCTTCGAAAAGCATCCGTTATACAAGTTTTGGCAATACTCCCGCACTCGCCTCAGTACTGGGCTATCAGGGTTATCTCACCAACAACTGTACAAAAGAGATTTTCGATGTCGGCGTACTAAACTCAGGTATTCCAGAACTACAACGATAAAATTATGACGACAACACCTCAGAGCTCAACTCCCCGGGACACTTCCACTAAACCCCTGCTGACAGGAGGTACCAAGACAATGTTGTCATCACAAAACCATCGGAACGATTCTAAGATACCCGCGTGATCCTAAATTTTTTTTAGTGAAATTTGAGAAGAGAAAAGTCAAAACTCTACGTCAGGATGCCTTCCCAGAGCGATGAGGAGACTGGGAAGTAAAAAGAATTCATAAACTCTCCGATATATAATTCCTAAATGACTCAAAACATTTTTCTAGACACAACTCGGCCGCTAAAAACGATCAATCAGTGGGGGCTCCTAAGGTCGGGGAAGGCTCTGATTACCAACTTGTAACGCCCTCGATGCGGCTATATCTCCCACGTGTCGAAGCACGACTTAGAGGCATAACCGCATGGAAAGCAATGTCGCAAGTGAGGTAATCTTCACACAACCCATGTAATACATAAGGGAAAGAGATACATAGTTGGCTTACAGTCGCCACTTCACACAATACATAAATAAACATTCATCATCCAGATTACACTCAAGGTTCGACTACGGAACCAAAATGAAAGAAGACTACCCCAAATGCTACACAGATCCCCGATCGTCCCAACTGGGCTCCACTACTGATCAACTGAAATGAAACAACACAATGAACAAGATCTTCATCGAGCTCCTCCATGAGCTCGAGTGCGTCACCTGCACGGTTTCATCGGCACCTGCAAACTGGTTTTGGAAGTATCTGTGAGTCACGGGGACTCAGCAATCTCACACCCGCGAGATCAAGACTATTTAAGCTTAAAGGTAGGACAGGGTAGTGAGGTGGAGCTGCAGCAAGCGACTAGCATATCTGGTGTCTAACATACGCAAATGAGAGCGAGAAGAGAAGGCAAAAGCACGGTCGAACAACTATGATCAAGAAGTGATCCTGAAACTACTTACGTCAAGCATAACTCCAACACCGTGTTCACTTCCCGGACTCCACCGAGAAGAGACCATCACGGTTACACACGAGGTTGATGTATTTTAATTAACATCAACTTCGGGTTTTCTACAACCGGACATTAACAAATTCCCATCTGCCACATAACCGCGGGCACGGCTTTCGAAAGTTCAAACCCTGCAGGGGTGTCCCAACTTAGCCCATGATAAGCTCTCGCGATCAACGAAGGATATTCCTTCTCCCCGGGAAGACCCGATCAGTCTCGGAATACCGGCTACAAGACATTTCGACAATAATAAAACAAGACCAGCAAAGCCGCCCGATGCGCTGACATCCTGATAGGAGCTGCACATATCTCGTTCTCAGGGCAACACAGGATGAGCACACCGTACAACTAAAACCAGACCTCAAGTTTCCCCGAGGTGGCTCTGCAAAGGACTCTAGTTCGGGCCAACACTTAGACAAGCATTGGCCCGGGGGGGGCTAGAATAAAGATGACCCTCGAGAGAGCGACTCCCAAGGGAAAAATAGGTGATGATGAGGCAAATGGTAAAACCAAGGTTGGGCCTTGCTGGAAAAGCTTTATTCAAAGCGAACTATCAAGGGGGTCCCATAAATCACCCAACCGCGTTAGGGACGCAAAATCCGGGAACATAATACTGATATGACGGAAACTAGGGCGGCAAGAGTGGAACAAAACACCAGGCATAAGGCCGAGTCTTCCACCCTTTACCAAGTATATAGATGCATTAATAATATAAAAGGTATTGTGATATCCCAACAAGTAAACATGTTCCAATCAAGGAACAACATCTCCATGTTCCAACAAGGAACAAACTTCATCTTCACCTGCAACTAACAACGCTATAAGAGGGGCTGAGCAAAGCGGTAACATAGCCAAACAACGGTTTGCTAGGACAAGGTGGGTTAGAGGCTTGGTTTAACAATATGGGAGGCATGATAAGCAAGTGGTAGGTATCGCAGCATAGGCATAGCAAAAGAGCGAGCAACTAGCAAGCAAAGATAGAAGTGATTTCGAGGGTATGGTCATCTTGCCTGAAATCCCGCAAGGAAGAAGAATGAGTCCATGAAGGAGACAAACGGACGTAGTCGAACGAATCCTCACAATCGCAACGTTACTGGAACTATCAAGAAGAAGCAACACCGGAAAGAAGCAAACAACATGGTAAACAACCATCACATGAACATGGCATGATGCACAATCAAGTATGATGCATGTCCGGTTTAATGATGCATGGCATGGCAAATGCAACAAACAAAACTACAAGTTAAGTGGAGCTCAATATGCAACGAGTTGCATATTGACAAAACACCACATTCGATTATTTGGTTCTCTCTTGTTTATGTACCCAACAATGTTAAATGTTGTTAAACATGGCAACGGGTGAAGCATATGAAAAACTACCTATCTAGGAAAATTTAAATGAGGCCGGAACAACAAACAACAATTCCGGAACATCCTCATGTGCATATTTTAGATTTAGTACTGTTCTGCCCTAAACACAATTTTAATGTTGTTAAACCGCAAAATAAAGTGCACCGTGTTAAACTAGGCATTTTTCTACCCCATTTACGTATGTAATTTATTAAATTCCGAGCTACGATTAATTAGTTATGAAATAAATCATTTTAGCATGGCATATGAGTAAATTTAATCAAACAACATTTTAATCATTTTAAACATGGATGAGAGTTGCATATTATGAAACTACACAAAATTCTAAGCAACCTTCACATATTAAGTTCTTACATGTGATGCACCGTTTATGAGATATTATATGCATGTTGCTTGGGGGTTTTCTGGAATTCTATAATACACTGGATAATAGCTAAAATCACAGATCTGTAAAAAAAATAGATCGGGCCGAAATCTGCTGAACTGGGCTAACAGAGAAGAGGGGCTGTGGGGAGCTCTCCCATGGGCCTTGGCCCGGGCGGTGGAGATGCGGGCAGGGAAGCGGCTTGGGCCGGCCTTGCTGGCATGCCTGGCGCGGCCCACACGAGCGCTGGGTCAAAGCGAGTGACTGGGCGCGGTCGAGACGAAGCAGAGACTGGGCGCTGGCCTTGTGTGTGCGAACAGAGGAGGCCACGACGAGGAGGCAAACGGCGACGAGGCTGGGACGGCACGAGGACGACGCCGACGAGCTCCACGGCCATGGCGAACGGCGGAACTTGGCGGATCTGGATGGACTCAGGGAAGGGGCGGCTTGGCGTTGTAGGAAGCAGCAGAAGCAGCGGGCAAGGCGGGGTGGGTGTGGAGGCGGTCCTCGCCGGAGAAGGAACGACGACGGCTTGGCGGGATCGAAGGATCCGGGCGGAGGCGGTAC
Source organism: Aegilops umbellulata (assembly GCA_032464435.1). Lineage (NCBI taxonomy): Eukaryota > Viridiplantae > Streptophyta > Magnoliopsida > Poales > Poaceae > Aegilops > Aegilops umbellulata. The sequence continues at coordinate 187,663,709 of CP136055.1, forward strand.
TTGAGGGCAGAGGCGACGCGAGGGGTCGAGGCACCCTGGTACAGAGAGAGAGAAGGTTCAGCGAGGGAGAGATGGGGAGAAGAAAAAGAGGGGCGGCGCGACTCGCCTGGTTGCCAGGTCCGGCCAGCGGGGCGACGGGGATGGACCGGGAACGGCGGGATCCGACCGGGTCCTGGGTGAGGACGGCGGTTGCTGCATCAGGGACCGAGCGGGAGCTCGGGACGGGGCGTCCCTTGGCGCACGACGAGAAGGGAGCACGGGGAGGCGAGGCGGCGCGGCGAACTGCGGAGGCGACGGCCATGGCTCTAGCGGGTGGCTCCGGCGAGCTGGTGACGAGGAGGTCGGGGCGCTCGAACGAGGGGCTCCTGGCTCGGGGACGACGGGCCCATGGTTGACGACGGGAGCGAGGAGGCGCGAGGTGGCTCTAGTGCTGCTGCTGGTGGCCGGTGTGAGGGAGACGAGGTGAGGAGGAGGCGCTCAGCTGGAGGGTTCCAGCGACGGGAGGAGCGGGCGGTGGATCGATGGAGGCAGAGGCCGGTGGATTGGATCGGGGTGAATGAGGAGATCCCGAGGAAGAAAGGTAGGTGGGTGGCGGCGGCTCGGGAATGGGTGGATGGGACGGCTAGGGTTGGACTGACATTTATATCAGATGAATTTAGGTTAGGGGATATCAAGACACTACGATCGGAATCAGACGGCTGAGAAAAAAATAGGTTAGGAAGTCCAATCAAGAAAACGGAGATGTTTTATAGATGTTAGGAGATGATCTGAATGCAACGGTGACGACTGAGCGAATCGGGTTCGGGACACTTTCGGACCCGCGCGACGGGTCTGAGTAAAGTGTAGAGAGGGTCAAACGGTCAGACAAGAGGGAATCGAAAACCCGGTTGGACTCGGATCGGTCAAGAATGCAAGGGGGGAATGTGGCAACTAAGAACGGACCACGAGTTTAAGAAAAACATGCGGATGCAATGCGTATGATGCGATGATGCATGCAACAAACAAAATAAACACATGGCAACAATTAAAATAAATAGAAGGCATCTGGAGCATCGTTCTCGGGGCGTTACACCCTACCACCGTGCCACCTCAGCTGCCTGCCTGCCTAAATGGCGCCACCCGCATCGTGGCCAGGGCGCGTGTTGAAGCCAGGCGAGGCGGCAATGGACGGGACAGGCTCCGTTCCCACCCGAATAAAGCAAGAGGACACCTAAGCGATGCATTAAATGCACCTTGTCCTATAATACGAGGGATAACCTCGTGCCACTACAGACCTTTCCACCTCCTGTGTGCCATTGTGGCAGCCCCTTTTTCCTATAAAAGGAGGCCCGAGGCAACCAGGAGAAGGATTCGGCTTTTTGGAGCTCGTTACACTCCGTAGCTAGCTCAAGAACTCAGAATACATCCACCAAAGAAGGACTAGGGTTTACGCATCCTCGCGGCCCGAACCTGGATAAACGAACCGCGTGCTCTCTGTTAGACCTGCTCTTCTCTCAACCCCGCGCCCCGCAACCGCAGTAGGGATTCTTGTGATCCCATAGGTGTCGTTTTCCACCGACACAGGGCGTGTACAACCCCACTCATTATTACGTGAGAGTGGCACGGGCGGAGACCTTCACAGGCGTGAGCCTTGCTTCATATCGCCAGACGAGGGCCCCGCCTTGCACCACCCTCGACCACAGTTGGGGCGTCCCGAAACCAGGATGGTGCCAAGGGGTAAAGGGGACACTAGCGGCGCCCTCGACGACCACGGGCCCTCTACCGGGGGGAGGGCTCGCCAGCGCCTCCCCAGCCAAGGACCTACCTCTGCGCTACGCCTTGCTCCATGTCGCACGGGGGAGGGCCTGGCTCCAGACCCCTGCCGGGCAGCCCCTAGTGTGCTACCCTCGGTTGGAGCAAGGCTGCCGCGCTGGGGTCGCCGTCTACCGCTGTGGCCTGGTTCACCTGCGACCCATGGTTAGCATAAACTTGCTCCTGAGATATCAGTGGTACCCTGCAGTTGTTCTTGTTGGTGGGGTTGGCGAGGCTCCTGGGTGGCCCGTGGAAGGCCTCGACTTCCAGTATCTCTTCCTCCCAGCCCTGCTCAAGAAACGAGCAGGGGCCATCCTCTGGTGTGTACTCCAGATCCACCATGCATGGCAGATAGGCTTCCGGAATCGCCGCTCTGGAACCCCCGCTAAGGCGGCCTATGCCCCGCGCTGCCGGGCCCAGGGCGTCCCCCTGGTGGCTGTATGGTGGTGCCCCATTATGGCCACCCGGGGCAACTCCCGTACCTGTGCCACCCGCGAGAAGCGCAGGCGCGACCGGATGTTCGCCATCGTCGGCCGTGCTGCTGGCGGTGAACCCTCTTGGTGCGCCTGGGAGCACGTGGGTGCGACGAGGCCCGCCGTGCGATCTGGCCACAACTTGAGACATAGGTAAGGAGTAGAAAGGCAGCGTACCCCTGGATGCAGTGTCCAACAGCTCAGCAATGCTCTCCAGCAATGCATGGCGGCCGCTCTCCGCCAGCCGGCACCACAACAGCTCCCGTGCTACTATGAGCGCGGCTTGCATGTTCACTTGTTCTCGTCGGGTGTGTGGCACAGTCACTGCTGCATAGCTTGAGGACCTTGCGGTGGCCTGCGCACACCGCAGTGTAAGCATGGAAGGCGTCGGTCCGCGCCGCCCACGTCCCGCGGCGTTCGGCGGTGTGCGGGCCGCCTGCAGTGCGGAGTTGAGGTCTCTTTGGGCGGATGGTGCCACCCTGACGGGCCAAGCTGCCCAATGGTCGGCATTGGTCCTCGGGTCGCCGGACATCGGAACCACGGGGTGTTGGCGGATCAGCTGACGGAAGAGAGGCTTCAGCGCACCCCTACCTGGCGCGCAAAATGTCGGATTATGGGTTCTGGCAAACCCTTGAGGTTCGAACACTGGGGTGCACACGAAGATCTCTCTCTTCCTAGCTCGCTCTCGCGAGGATCTCAAGGCCTAGCTCGCCGAACCCAAGGAACATCGGGCCACCGTTGTGGTGTAATACCCTACTCCAGTGTGGTGTGGTGGATTGCCTTGTAGGCTGAGGATGAACAGTACAAGGGATGAACATCCTCCTGAGGAGAGGTGTTCTTGAGCTCGGTGAGCTTGTCTGTGCGAGGATGGTCTGAATTATTCGTACCCCACTAGGGTGGTGGCTAATCCTATTTATAGAGGCCCTGGGCCTCTTCCCAAATATTAGGCGGGAAGGGCTCCCACAAAAGCCAATTTTGAAGGGAGACAACTAGTACAAGCTATCCCGACAAAAGGTGGTCTTCGCCTGCCAAAGGCTCTGGTGGTGACGCCGTCGTGGCCTCTGCGGTGACCTCCGTCCTGCTGGTCTTCGTCTTGTTGCACCGATATAGAAACCTTTACCTAACGCCTCGGGACTCCTCGCCTGCGCTTGCCCCTTTAGGACCCAAGAGGCAATGGGTACTCTACGCCCGTTGGCGCCCGCCTGGCCTTAGTCATCATGGCTCACGTCACATGCACCTCGCGAGGTACCCCTTGCATAGATATCTCCGCTCCTCTTGAGTGGTCGTTGATGAAGATGGGCCGTACCAGGCCGTTGGTGGAGCCACGCCGTGGGCCACAGGCAGGCAAGTCTGGGTACCCCCGTTCCCAGGACGCCGACACATTCAATGGGATTTGTATATACCCCAATATTTCTACTTTTGGGCCTGTTAGTATCTGCAAACGAACACAACATATTAGTGCATAGCTGCAGATTTGAACACTCCGGCCTCTTTGATTTGCAGGATTTCTAAAATACACGAAAAGAGTGAAATGCCACCTTCAATCTTTCATGATAAACTTTTACCACGAAAGCACGTCGGGCGAAGGAATAAAACGCATACAACACAAGCTCTCAAAAAAATATGTATTGAAATCCTCCAAATTTCCTTTAGAAATCGTTCTACATTTGTCATTGTAATCATGGGTAATAGTAACAAAAAATGGAGCTCCGTTGTGGTTAACAATTAATAGGAAAGGACCATCACCTTGATGTATAGCTTCTCCGTGCAAGAAAAGCATCTAAGGAATCTAACAACTTCATCCAGACCGGGTCCACCAGATTGTAGTACCAAGATCTTCACTCTGCGCAGAGGCCGGGTCAAGCTTGTGGGAATCATTTTCTGGATGAAAGGCGAACATATAGATCAATAACAATTAGATAAAATGTGATGTCCGATAATATATAAGAAGGAGGAGAAGAAGAAGACTGTTGTACCTGAACGGATAATGATCCTGTGACAAGTTCATTGAATTCAGCACATGAATAGCCCATCACTATCAAGTTTGGTGTGTGAATGACCCTGATTCTTGCTGGACCTAATTTATCATGTACATACAATGTCTCGAGGAAAGGCGCATTCTCAATGACAATATCGTGAAACACAAAAACTGACAGCCTTGGGCGGCGCCAACAATGCACATAAATCGCACGGACATTCGTCAAGGTGATGTGGGGGCTACTAAACCCATCCATCACATGAAGACGAAGGTACTCGAGTGTTGTATAGCCGATGAGCAGGCGCTCCAAGTCCTCCTTCAAGATGCAGACGGCAATGAGCTCGAGGTGCTTGAGTTTAGGGAGATGAAGAGCGCGCGCGGCATCGATCCAAGGGAAAATGCACCGCCTGAATGTAGCGTGGCGCAGCATGAGTGAGAGGCGGAACATGGACAGTGGCAGCAAGCAAGGACGTCCAGCATGAAGGCTGAGCTCCTCGATCCTATCCATGGCTGGGGATAGGAACCAGTAGTGTAGCCTGGGTTTGGTCTTTGTCGGGGGGAATCGGCTTCCTCGAACACCTATGGGGACCGAGCCCCTTACTGGTTCGGCGGGGGGCGGAGCTTGCACAAAGAGCAGATCGAGGCGCTGCACATGAGGGATTTTACCCAGCTTCGGGCCGCAAGGATGCGTAAAACCCTACTGCTGCTTGGTGGATTGTATTGTGTTCTTGCTCGGGAGCGCGCGGTGCTACAGTACACACGAGCTGTTGGCGAGGTCGAGCGTGACGATCCTCCCTTTTTCCCCTACGTGCGCATGGGGCCTCCTTTTATAGGCTCAAGGGGTTACCCACAGGTGGCAGCGTAGGTGGGGGGCAAAAATGGTAGAATGCTGTAGTGGGTACAGCTGCCTGCACAGTGGCTGTACAGTGTTATCATACCTAACTCTGACGGCGGGGGACAAGGGCATTAAATGCCCGTCCGCGTCGCCCAGACGGTGCAGGGAAGTGGACCGTCAGGAGTGCCACCGTTTGCCACGATGGCTACTCTGTCAGCTTCGCTTCGCCACCGCATGCCCCTGGCTGCACAGCCTCCCGCCACGTGCGCCTGGGATGCCCCCAGAGCGACACGTTGGTGGGTGAGCTGGAGCGCAGGCACGAGGTGGTAACTTGCCACGGCAAGCGCCTTGCCGCGGTGGATGTCTCGTCGCGTCCGGGAGCTTGTTGCTCATCGGGTGTTGCCGGGGCGCGGGGCGCGCCGTGGCAGGGTCCTTGTCGTGCCGTGGATGGCCTTTCCCGGCAAGCTCCTCTTGTCGGGGCCTTGTGCTTCGAGCGGCAGTCCCGGCAAGCTCCTCTTGCCAGGGGCTCGCTCTCTTCGGGTGGCCTTCCCGGCAAGCTCCTCTTGCCGGGGCCTTGGCTCAAATACTTTGTTCTTGAATGGCCCAAGAGGGGACCATGCAGGGTCTTGGCGATCGCCTGGTAAGCCTTGCCGCGGGGTGCTACGACCGCCCGTGCACAAGTTCGGGGTACTAAGGTACCCCTATTTTAGTACACCGACAGGAGCCCCCGGGCCTGGGCCATACACGGTGCCGAGCGCTGTTGGGCAGGCCCAAAACAGTGCACGGGCACGCACGGCCTGGGTCACGCTGCATCTTTTTCTGCGTATGCCACACCCTCTCCGAACGGTACGCGACAAACGCGGCATCGTGGGGAGAGGCGTGCGTGACGTGGGTGGCGTGCGCGGGGCCGAGCCCTGCAGCCATGCGTCACGTCGCAATAAATGGGGACGGTTCGTGCCATCTTCATAAGTGGAGGGAGGCGTGGAGGCGTGGCTCCTTCGCTGGACGGGGCCGAGGCACGGTTTCCGAGGCGCCCGTTCCTCACGATCACGGGGTGGGGGAGAGGTCGCCTCATCCGTCGCCTCGGTCCTGCGCGTCAGCCACGCGGCTTCCATGCACCTGGAGTTGCGGGCGGTGGAGGCAGGAAACCGGGCCGTCGCGGGTCGAGGCAGCAGGCCGGCCCCGGTCGCCTGGCCTCCCTGCGCCCTGATTGGTTGAGCGGGGCGGTCGAGTCCCCACCCTGCTCCTTCATAAGGAGCAAGAGGGGGGGGCGACGGGAACCCACACTCCTCCATCTCTTCCTCCTCTTCATCCTCTGACCCCCTCTCTCCATTAGCCATGGAGAAAGGGAATCCGGGTCCTTCATCGGTGGCGGCGAGGGTTGCCGCCAGGCAGGGCGCCCCTCCTCCCCTTGCACCCGCGGTGGCGGAGCCAGCCGCAAGGGGAAGGGGGAGGGGGCGAGGTCGTGGACGAGGGCGTGGACGAGGCCGCGGCGCTCAGGGAAGAGGCGGGCGGGGCGACGCGCCGGCCTCGCCTCCGCCAGCGGCCCCTCTTCCCATGGCAGTCCATCTCGGGGACGATCCTTGCGAGTTCTTCGTCAGGCTGCGCCGGGCGCCTCGCCGCCGCCTCCGCCTCCCGGCTCCCTTCGCGAGCGTGATGGAGATGGAGCAACCCGAGACGCTAAGGCTGCGCATGAAGGGCTGCGGGATCAGCGGCACGCGGGTCCATGTCGAGTTCCCAGCCCCCGGCGTAGTGTATCTTGGCCGAGGGTGGAAGACATTCACCCGTATCCACACCTTGACGGAGGGGTTCACCCTCCATTTCAAGTTGATGGAGGGCGATCTCCTCTCCGTCAAGGCCTTCGGGGACTTCGGGACCCGGGCCCTGTGCTGCGTGGATAGCTCCTCCGACAACAAAAGCTCCTCCTCCAGCGAGAGTGACGAGGAGGGGAGCGACAGCGACGATGAGGGCAGCGGTCGTCGGGATGACGGGTCCGACTAGGCGCCGGTCGCAGCTCCGTGTGGCACCGGGGACCGCATCATCCGGGTCGCCAGCCCCTTGAGCTTCTCGGGGTCGTCTTCCGGGGTGGCCGGAGTGGCGAGGCTGCGGAAGAGGAGGAGGACTGGCGGCAAGGCCGTTAACTCGGAGTACGAGGGCTAGGTGCCCCCGACAGCGTGTTGACGTCCCGCTGCCTCATCTTCGAGCTCCATCTCCGGCGCCACCGCCACCATCCAGCCTCCGGAGCCCTCGGGGCGTTCTGTTGGTGTCTTCTGCCACCCGTAGCTCGCCTAGGCGCTCCTTTTGCCCTTTTTGCCTCCTTGTCCTACCTCCTGAGGAGAGAGACAAGAAAGGGATTACGGGCATCTTATCTTTTTTCAATCTATAAGCCCTCGGGCCTTAGCTGTATTTAAAACTTGTAATCCCATCTTTCATGTTTTTCATTCTCTCTGAACTGTACCTGAGCGGAATGTTTTTAATGAAAAGGGGATGCTTGCCGGGCCATTTGTCCCGTGGGTAGAACCCACGCCAAGGAGCGAACCCTTTGTATCGTTAGGATAGACATTTCTTCACCCGGCAACAGGCCCTGCCGTCTTCCCGCGCCGCTCGACCCTCCTCACGCCCTTGGCGGAGTCGGGGAGAAGGCGGGTTCCGGCCCCTTGCTTTGCCCCTTTGCTGCCGCGACTACTACCAAGACGGGCCCCAGGAACGCGCTCTGGGGCCTGTCATCGAGGGAGCACGGCAGCTTTTAGGAGGAAAAAGGGTTTTCGTATTCCACAGTTCATGAGAAAATGCATGACAAGGGATGCGAAAACTTATCTGGGATTGCAGCCCCCGGCAACTTTGGCTTGCCGCGGACGAATCTTCGTACTTGCAGCCCCCGGCAATACTGGCTTGCCGGGGACCAGATGCTGGCCCGCCCTTCTTCTCTTCTTCGCCCTTAAGTGGTCTGGCCAGGATGTACAAACCCCTGCGAACCAAAGGAAACGAAGGAACAGGAAAAAGGACGCAGACTCGACCTCTAAGCTAGGGGTTAGCAGCTGTTAGGCACTATCAACCCTAACCAAGGACGAGACTCGACTTAGCATGCATGCTAAAACTTAGGGCGCCAGCGCTTCATTTCTGCTGCTCAGGGTCTGCGCCTGGCTTTGTACAAAGGATTACATGCAACTGCGGCAAGACTTGTACAAAAGGTTGGTTGCCCGGCGGGCCCCGACAACCGCGCCTTACGGGTAAAACTTACGAAGATGCTCAATATTCCAGGAGTTGCTCACCGGAGTGCCATCTTCGGTCTCGAGGCGGACAGCACCGGGCCTCATGACTCGTCTCACCCGGTAAGGGCCTTCCCACTTCGGCATCAACTTGTTATGATTCTTGGCGGACGGGGCGCGCCGAAGAACAAGGTCGCCTTCCTCGAAGCTTCTGGCTTTAACTTTGCGGGTATGGTAGCGGCGCAAAGCTTGATGGTAGTGAGAGGCTCGCACAACAGCCTGAAGACGATCCTCCTCAAGGAGCAGCGGGTCATCTTCACGCAGCCGCTCTTGCTCAAGCTCATCATAAGCGAGCACTCGAGGTGACCCGTATACGAGTTCCGTGGGGGTAACTGCTTCTGCTCCATAGACTAGAGCAAATGGTGTCTGGCCAGTGGCTCGATTTGGCGTCGTTCTGATCGACAAAAGAGCCACCGGCAGCTCCTCGATCCAGTTTCTTCCGTACTTGTGCAGCCTGTCGAAAGTTCTGGTCTTGAGCCCGCGCATTACTTCGGCGTTGGCCCTTTCAGCTTGACCGTTGCTCCTGGGATGAGCAACAGAAGCGAAGCAGACCTTGGCGCCGAGATCTTGGACGTATTGCATGAAGGCGCGGCTCGTGAATTGTGTACCGTTGTCGGTGATGATCCTGTTGGGGATCCCGAAGCGGCAAACAATTGACCTGAAGAACTTGATGGCTGACTGCGCTGTCACCTTCCTCACTGGTTCCACTTCCGGCCACTTTGTGAACTTGTCGATTGCGACGTACAAGTACTCAAAGCCCCCGACAGCTCGGGGGAAGGGGCCGAGGATGTCGAGCCCCCAGACCGAAAATGGCCAGGATAAAGGGATCGTCTGGAGAGCTTGAGCTGGCTGGTGTATCTGCTTGGCATGGAACTGGCACGCTTCACACTTGGTTACTTGTGCAGTTGCATCCTGGAGGGCTGTCGGCCAGAAGAAACCTTGCCGGAACGCTTTGCCGGCAACTGCTCTTGCGCCAATGTGGTGACCACATATGCCTCCATGTATCTCCGCCAACAACTGCTGTCCGTCTTCCCGGGAAATACACTTCAATTTCACACCATTGCGCCCTCTTCTGTACAGCGCGTTGTCGACGAACTGGTACATACTCGAGCGCCGGGCTACTCTTTCTGCTTCTTCTTGCTCTTCGGGAAGTCCTCCGTGCTGGAGGAAATGGACAGTTTGCTGCGCCCATGCTGGAGCCTGCGGCTCGACAACAAGGACTGAAGGCATTTCTGGTGCTGCGGGAACGTCCGCTTCCATGGCGAGGATCTGGGGCTCGGCCGGAGCTTGACGTTCCCCGGCAAGTTTGCCGGAGCAAAACTTGTCGGGAGCGCCTGCTTCTACGGAATAAACCCTGGGGCTCTCCAGAGCAGACGGCTCCTCAGCGCTCTTGGTGTCGATCTTGGGGACCTTCTTGGCGGCGGCTCCGGGGAGCTCTGCCGAAAGATAGTCGCCGAAGACCGACCTCCTCTTCTTGCTCTGTCTGGTTGATGGCGTTACGGATGGTTGAGTCAGCTTGAGCACAAAGGTTCCTGGTTCCACAGGTAACTTAAATGTCGCGCACTTTGACAGGCCGTCAGCGATGTCATTCTCAGCTCTTGGAATGTGTTCCATTTGCAGGCCGTCAAAGTGCTCTTCCAGCTTCCTCACTTCATCAACGTACGCTTCCATCAACGGACTCTGGTAATCCTTGTTCACTTGGCGGACGACAAGCTGCGAGTCACCCCTGACAATGAGCTTCTTGATCCCAAGTTCTGCTGCGATCCTGAGACCGGCAAGCAAACCTTCATACTCTGCAGTATTGTTGGTTGCTTGTTCCTTGGGGAAGTGCATCTGGACTACGTACTTGAGGTGCTCTCCGGTGGGCGCGACAAGAAACGCGCCGGCACCGGCGCCTTGCAGCGAGAAGGCAACATCAAAGTACATCAGCCACTCTTTGCTTGCTTCTTTGGCGGGGATGCTCGTCTCTGGGATATCTTCGTTTGGTGTCGGTGTCCACTCCTCTATGAACTCCGCCAATGCTCTGCTTTAGATAGTCGAGGTGCTCTCGAACTGGAGACCGAAGCTCGACAGTTCTAGTGCCCACTCGACAATCCTGCCTGTTGTTTCTGGATTCTGCAGTATCCTCTTCAGCGGAAAGCGGGTGACAACTGTAATCTCGTGTTCTTGGAAGTAATGGCGCAGCTTTCTCGAGGCCATGAGGAGGCCGAAAAGCAATTTCTACACACCAGAGTACCTTGACCTAGCCCCCTACAAAAGGGAGCTGACAAAGTAAACTAGGCGCTGCACCATTTCTTCTTCCGCACCTCCACTTGCTCCTGCGCAGATTCATCCTTGTCGGGGCCAGAGCTTGTCGGGGAAGCCCCCTGCTTGTCGCTGGACGTGCTTGCCGCGGTCGCTGGATCATCATCTGCCTCCCTCTCTGCTACTAATGCAGCACTAACCACTTGATTAGTTGCCGCCAGGTATAGCAGCAACTTCTCTTGTGGTTTAGGCGCGACAGGTATTGGAGCGGAGGACAGGTACTTCTTCAGGTCCTGCAGCGCAGCCTCCGCTTCCGGAGTCCATTTTACTGGACCCGCCTTTTTCAAAATTTTGAAAAATGGCAGGGCGCGTTCTGCAGACTTAGAGATAAACCTGCTAAGAGCCGCGACACAGCCGGCAAGCCTTCGTACGTCCTTGACACGGGTTGGTGCTTCAATCTGCTCGATGGCCTTGATCTTGTCTGGGTTGGCTTCTATTCCTCGCTGAGACACGAAGAACCCGAGAAGCTTGCCGGAAGGGACTCCGAACACGCACTTCTCGGGGTTGAGCTTGAGGCTGATCCTGCGCAGATTCGCAAAGGTCTCTTTTAAGTCTTGAATCAGGGTTGCCCTGTCTCTGCTCTTGACCACTATATCATCCATGTAGGCCTCCACATTCCTGTGGATTTGTGGCTCAAAAGCAGTGTGGACAACCCTCGCAAATGTCGAACCGACGTTCTTCAGTCCGAAAGGCATCCGTACGAAACAGTACGTGCCACATGGAGTGATGAACGCGGTCTTCTCTTCATCTTCTTCAGCCATGAAGATCTGATGATATCCAGAGTAGGCGTCAAGAAATGAAAGCAGGTCACATCCGGCCGTGGAGTCAACAATCTGGTCAATGCGCGGCAAGGGAAAAGGATCTTTGGGACAAGCTTTGTTAACATCAGTGAAGTCGATGCAAAGCCTCCATTTCCCATTTGCTTTGCGCACGACAACAGGATTGGCCAACCACGTCGAATGGAGCACACCTCTGACGAGGCCTGCCACTTCCAACTTCTTGATCTCCTCTACGATGAACTCTTGGCGCTCCACTGCTTGCTTCCTGACCCTCTGCTTGACGGGCCGCGCGTGAGGACAAACAGCGAGGTGGTGCTCAATCACTTTCCTGGGAACGCCGGGGATGTCAGATGGTTGCCAGGCAAACACATCGACATTCGCCCGCAGGAAAGTAACGAGCGCGCTTTCCTATTTGGGGTCGAGCGTGGCACTGATGGTGAAGGTACCACCAGTGCCGTCCTCCTTGGCGGGCACCTTCTTGGTCGTTGGCGGAGCTGCCATTGTCTTCTTACTCTTGCCGGTGGAGCTCGATGGCGCGTCCTCGACGGTAGCGCAACACTCCGAAGAGGTGCGCATGCCGGAGTGGGCGCCAGAGCAATTGCCAGGCTTGGTCCTCTTCTTTCCTCCGGGAGCTTCGGCGGCAAGTGGCTTGTGATCCGCTGCGGCTTCTGCTTCCCGGTAGATCTTGTCGGCACAGATAAGGGCATCCTTCTTGTCGCCGGGGACAGAGATGATGCTTATCGGGCCTGGCATCTTGAGCATGTTGTAGGCGTAGTGAGAGGCCGCCATGAACTTGGCGAGCGCTGGACGGCCGAGAATTCCATTGTAGGGCAATGGAAGATCGGCAACGTCAAAAGTGACCCTCTCTGTCCTGAAGTTCAGCTTGCTGCCAAATGTTACTGGCAACGTTATCTTCCCCTTTGGCTTGCTCCTTCCCAGGTTGATTCCTTGGAACGTGCCGGTCTCTTCGAGCTCGCTATCGGGGACCTGGAGTTTCCGGAGCACAGCGGAGGAGATCAGGTTCAAGCCGGCCCCGCCGTCAACTAGCATCTTAGTGACCTTGAGGTTGCGGACTGTTGGTGAGACCAACATCGGCAAGCACCCGATCGCAGTTGTGCGATCAGGGTGGTCCTCAATATCAAAGATGATGGGCGTGCTGGACCATTTCAGAGGCTTGCGCGACTCGACGGGTGGCTCCGCTGCATTGACTTCCCGTGCCCACTGCTTGAGCTGGCGGTGAGAAGTATGCAGGGAGGCGCCGCCGTCTACGCACAAAACCTCTGTGGCTTTCTGAAACTCCTGCTCACTGGTCTCGATGTCATCCATGTCTTCGTCTTCGTCGTCGTCTTCATTCTTGTCGCGGCCGCGGGGAGGTCGCTCCGCTTGCCGCTGCTTGTCCTTGTCGCGGCGTCCTCCCTGGCCGGGGCCCTTCGTGCCTGATCCTCCGCCACCTCCCCGGGTCTCTCCTTGTCGCGCCGCTCGTACTCGGCCTTTTGCAGCTCGACGAGCCGCTCGACCTGCTTGCAGCTCTAGAGGTCATGGCCCTTGGTGCGGTGGATCTTGCAGTACTGTTTGCTGGTGCCGTCCCACTTGTCGGCGGCCGCCACGGCCTGGTAGTGGACGCATCCGGCAATCTCCTTGCCGGAGCTACCAGCCTGGGATTTCTTGGCGGCGCCTTCATCACCGGACTGCTCAACAACCAGTACTTCTTGGCTCTTCTTCTTCCTGTTGCTCCGCCGCCGGCCTTTCCTTGCCGGGGCGGTATCCTCATTGTCAGATTCTGCTTCTCCAACGTTCTCTCCAGGGAGTTTCCTCCCTTCCTCAGCACGTGCACACTTGTCGGCCAGGGCATATAGCTCACTGACGTCTTTGATCTTGCACATTGCCATCTCCTCGCTCATCCTGCGGTTACGCACGTTCTGATGGAACGCGCTGATGACCGCGGCGGGGTGGACGTCGGGGATGTTGTAGTGCACACGGATGAATCTCTGAATGAACTTGCGCAGGGGTTCTCCCTCCTTCTGGATGAGCAGATGGAGGTCGCTCGCTTGGCCATGGGGTTTGTGGCCGCCCATGAAGGCGCCAACAAACTGATGCATAAGTCTGTCCAGGAGGTTATGGAGTTGTTCGGCATGTGCATGAGCCAGGATCTGACGTTGGACTTGAGCACCAGCGGGAAGTAGTTGGCAAGGATCTTGTCGTCTCACCCCCGGCAGCCTGCACCGCAATGGTGTAGATGCTGAGGAACTCCGACGGATGCGACTTGCCGTCGTACTTCTCTGGCACGTGTGGCTTGAAATTCTTTGTGCTGGGCCACTGGCCGAAGCTCACGGGTGAACGTAGGGCAGCCCACCCCGTACGGCAGGTCGCCTGGTTCCCCTGGTGCATGCATGTCGACAGAGGGCCCAGCGTGGTGGTCTGATTGACGACGCGCTTCTCTCCGACGCTCGATGCGAGTACGAGCGTCCTCTTGCTCTCGCTCGTGAAGAACTTGGTGTTGATCGCGACGAGTTCGCAGATTCGACGACGCGGTGGAGTCGTTGTCGTGGTGATTCCGGCGAGTCGGCGATCTTGGCCTCCGGGGCAGGGAGTGCACGGTGGTCGCACCCCCGCCAGTCCTGGCGCCATCGGTCCTCGCCTGGCCGACCCGCTGCGGCTGCGACGAGCTGTGCTGCCACGGGGTGTCGCCGTTAGCGAAACTGATGAGGCTCTGTATCGTGGCCCTCCAGTCATCAAGCTTGTCCGCTGTTGGAGGGTAGTCTAGGAGCAGTTGAGCTCGCGCCAGAGCTTCTGCCGGAGTGGCGGGCAGCGGTGGCGAACGGCGCGTGGAACGGGATGTGCTCGAACTCCTAACCACGTTAGAAGGAGCAACATCCGGACCAGGCAGCCGCGCCACGCTCGCACCAGCACGTTGGTGTGAGTGCTGGCCTTGAGCACCCTGGGATCCGCCGGCTCGATTTGGGTCCAACGAGCGTATGGTACCGTGGGCGCCAAGACGCTGCTAGTCCCATGCCTCCTGAGAGGGGCGCGGTGCATGTTCGGACGCCGTGGCGCCATGAGCTGGCTCGACGACGCCCGTCCCGCCGCCGGTGCCGTCCCCGCCACCCGTTTGCTCCAAGGGCGGCGGGTTCGCCGCAGACGGACCGGCCACCTCCGGAGCCTTCTTCTTCGGCGGCATGTCGACGAGGATGAAGGAGATCTAGCTGGTGCAGATGCCGGATCAGGTTCGCACAACTTCGACGCCCCCTACCTGGCGCGCCAAAGATGTCGGGGGGAATCGGCTTCCTCGAACACCTATCGGGACCGAGCCCCTTACTGGTTCGGCAGGGGGCGGAGGTTGCACAAAGAGCAGATCGAGGCGCTGCACACGAGGGATTTTACCCAGCTTCGGGCCGCAAGGATGCGTAAAACCCTACTGCTGCTTGGTGGGTTGTATTGTGTTCTTGCTCGGGAGCGCGCGGTGCTACAGTACACACGAGCTGCTGGCGAGGTCGAGCGTGGAGATCCTCCCTTTTTCCCCTACGTGCGCATGGGGCCTCCTTTTATAGGCTCAAGGGGTTACCCATAGGTGGTAGCGTAGGTGGGGGGCAAAAATGGTAGAATGCTGTAGTGGGTACAGCTGCCTGCACAGTGGCTGTACAGTGCTATCATACCTAACTCTGACGACGGGGGACAAGGGCATTAAATGCCCGTCCGCGTCGCTCAGACGGTGCAGGGAAGTGGACCGTCAGGAGCGCCACCGTTTGCCACGATGGCTACTCTGTCAGCTTCGCTTCGCCACCGCATGCCCCTGGCTGCACAGCCTCCCGCCACGTGCGCCTGGGATGCCCCCAGAGCGACACGTTGGTGGGTGAGCTGGAGCGCAGGCACGAGGTGGTAACTTGCCGCGGCAAGCGCCTTGCCGCGGTGGATGTCTCGTCGCGTCCGGGAGCTTGTTGCTCACCGGGTCTTGCCGGGGCGCGGGGCGCGCCGTGGCAGGGTCCTTGTCGTGCCGTGGATGGCCTTCCCGGCAAGCTCCTCTTGCCGGGGCCTTGTGCTTCGAGCGGCAGTCCCGGCAAGCTCCTCTTGCCAGGGGCTCGCTCTCTTCGGGTGGCCTTCCCGGCAAGCTCCTCTTGCCGGGGCCTTGGCTCAAATACCTTGTTCTTGAATGGCCCAAGAGGGGACCATGGAGGGTCTTGGCGATCGCCTGGCAGGCCTTGCCGCGGGGTGCTACGACCGCCCGTGCACAAGTTCGGGGTACTAAGGTACCCCTATTTTAGTACACCGACAGTCTTGTTATGGGGATTGAGCCTGCCGATAGCAAGGTGTCTGACCGGCTCAGGGTGCGTGTCGAGGACATGGGACCATGCGTCCAGGCGTTGCTGCTCCCTACTGCAGAACTCGTGGTCGACGATGAGGTCCAGGGGCTGCAGCGCCAGAGAGGGCGCCACCGCCATGAGAGGACAATGGTCCACATGCCATATTTGATGGGTAGGTGTGATATGATGGTTACAAACATCTTGTCAGGGAAGTTGCTGATAAAGTCCATGTTTGCCGGAGGCTCTTGCGTTTCTAGCTCGACCAGCCCCCGCTTGTTGGCCGGCTTGTCCTTCATCTCGCAGCAGGCGGCGATCCTCGGCGGCGGTGCTTGTAGATGAGAATGGAGGACTGTTCTATGTACCTTCCCGAGGTGGCTGAAACAAAAGTCCAAAACTAGTAATAAATTGCAGCTCTCGCGGCGTGCGCAGCGGACTGCTCACAGTCGCCCCGTCTAATCAAATAGCTGCCCACGGTAGTAAATGGTTAGTTGAACACCCACGATTTGACTAATAGGACCATTTGCGATAATAATGTGGTGGCTATTTGTTAAAAATGACTAGGAAAATCAATGTATAAAAAGGCAAAACGAAGCCTGAATAATTTCATATGTTTAGCATAGTTGCATGTTGCCTTTGTAAAATAAATCAAGGCAGGAAGATACAACGTATGCCGTTTCGCGAGCAGATCATGTGACCAAGTTTGCTCTCGGAACCATGAGGCTTCTTCAAAGAAGCTCCGATTTGTATGAAAGAAAATATGGGTCAAAGCCGAGTTGAAAATGGCAGCAATATCTAAGCCCAGCTTACAGAAGGTACAAAAGCACAATGATTAATTGTTCATCAGGTTTACACAAAATCCAGATTGAACAGGACAATAACAACTAACTCAACCAAAGTTTTGAGCAGTCACAGTGAAATGGATCGTTCTGATCCATAAAATCAAGCTCCTGGACCAGAAAATCTACTAGTACAAGATAACAAGTAGTTGTAAATAGAAGCTGAGCATGTTTAGAAGCCCTTTTTTCCACCTGAAACTTCTTTTTATGCTCTTCAATGTGTCCATCCGTGAGAACGTGTCTGTCGAAAAATTTAATCCACATGGACAATAGTACTCTCGCCTTCAATAGGAAGAGTGTGACGAAGCTAGTGTTTGCATGGTTGGATGCATATCCTTGCATCGTTATTGTCCTCACACGAATATGATGAGAACTGAGAAAATCCCGGTGCTTCTTATGCCACCGATTGGTTATACCTTTTTGTCCGTGTCCTTTAGCCTAAATAGACATGAAGACTAAAAACAGTTAATGTCTAAAAAAATAGTACAGTTGAGCGGTTAGCTCTAGTAAAGTATATCAATGTGCCTGATATCATCACTTGTATATACAAATTCTCCAGACATGGAAAGCATCATAGCAAGCCGATAACCATGTTCAAATCAAAACACCACGTACTGTTATGTTCCAACACCATTGATAGGGTACCCATGGACAAACTGTTCATTGAGCATAGAGCATAATAATAGTACCAAAAGTGTACTGCAAGATTATATAAAGATTATGCGCACAAATGAACAATGCAGCTCATGATTACAAAAGTGTTGATGATATAAAACATACACACACAAATGAAAAATGCAACTTATGATTAAAAAGTGTTGATGGTAATATATAGTACCTGAATAAGTGTGGATCCAACCACCATCTTGTAACCTTCAAACGGGCCAGGAATTACACCCAAGGTCTCTAGTTTAGGCGTAGAGACCACAATTATTTGCGAAGGTGCATAACGATAATCAAGGAGCAGCCTTTGGAGTGAAGGAGCATCTTTGATGATGAGCTCCTCTCCTTTAAAGAAAAGTCCAATGCTTACAAGGTGAGGCGACTTTATTTCGAGACAACGGATACAAATTTCTTTTCTGAAAACAAGCAGCAAACGCTCCAGAGCAGGGCAGCTGGAGTGGATGATGCTGTGCAGTGAGGCCTCCGACAGATCGACCACCACAAGCACGAGTTTTTTTAGCAGTGGGGTCGAAGCATTTGTACCATATTGTCTGGTAGATGACACCGGGCCAGGGTGGTCGTGTGGAGAGAGGAGGAAAACCATGAGATGGACACTGGTGGCGAGGGCACAACTACAATGCTTGGTGGACAACTATTTGCATAGTAATGGTAGAACTCAAGATGTTGGAGTTTTTTGAATTGAAGGAATGTCAGCCAGACGCTCATCGTGAAGGGTATGTGCAGCAGGCAGCATGCCGGGATGTACATGCATTGAATGGAGCCCTGGTGGGAGCAGAGATGCTCCGTGGAGTTCAAAATCATGAACGACAGATAGCTGGCGACAGTCAAGATTAAGAGGTGCGATGCGCCGCAGAGTGCGCCACTAGGATGTGAGGACCTGTGTGCGGCAACCATCGTTGGTGGGGAGAAGGAAGATGATCTCCCCAAGGATGGCATCCGGGAGATCGCTGAGGCGGTCCACCCGATATCTACGGGTTCCTCAGATCCAGGGGTGAGGCCGCTTCTGCCCGCGCTGCCGGGTTAAGGATCTACAGCCGGCACCGCCGCTGGCCGGAGTCTCATCTGTGTACATAGCAATTTGGAAGGAAAAATAGCAAAACATACATGTAGGAGATTCAAAATCAATTCTCAAGATTTGGAAGAAAAAAGGGCACAAACATATATGTAGGACATTCAAAATCAATTCTCAAGATCTGGCTACGAATTATTAGCACACACGCTAACCCTTATTAGATTATTAGCAAAAAGTCATTTCTACAGAACAAACAATTAATCACTAACCATAGATACCATTCAAACAATCAATACACTACACGGATCTAACAAATCTTACTCTGATTTCATGGACTGGGTCAACATAAGCAAGGATTACTATTCCCAACAAGGGGGGGGACTAACCAGTTTTCCGTCGTAGTTGGAGTCGTTGCCGGAGTAGTTGTGGACCTCCAGCTCTGGCTGGGGAGGCACGACGACGGCGACAAAGTCAAGGTCATGCTGCTGCCTGCACGAGACCTCGTCGGCGGCGACAACAACCTCTGCGCCCAGCTTCATGCGTTGCGCGGGTGCTTCACCAGCCCCGACATTGCCACTCCCACCGATGGTGTGCTTCGGCAAAATCTTAATACACTTCATGCGGCGGTGACAACTATGCACGGGGTGTGCGGCCGTGGATCAGGCGCTCCATTAATATGGAGTAGTAGCAGCGAGGTGGGCGGCGGTCATAGGGCGGGCTCGCCTCCCGGTGAGCCTGCGCAGCAGACTGTTGGCATGCCTACCGTCATTTCACACAGCTACTAGCCGCCCCATAGTGAGTGTGTAGCGAACACACGCATGCCTTGGCCTCCCGGCCTGCCTTGCCCGCTAGCATGTGTCTCGTCAACTCACGCATGCTCGTACGGCACACGGGACGCGTGTGCAACACGTATTATATTGATTTTTCCTTTTTGATGATTAATTCTGCCGCTTCATTGCTTAACCGAAGCACTGCACTTACATTTTTTGGGTCTAAAACATATGGTTCGTATAAAGAGTTTGTTTCGATTTTGTTTGATAATTATTTATATTTTCCTAGATGTAAGAAGA
Organism: Aegilops umbellulata; assembly: GCA_032464435.1. Classification (NCBI taxonomy): domain Eukaryota; kingdom Viridiplantae; phylum Streptophyta; class Magnoliopsida; order Poales; family Poaceae; genus Aegilops; species Aegilops umbellulata. Next base: position 187,683,038 of record CP136055.1, read on the forward strand.
TTATATCAAAACTTGTCTCAAATTTTAAAAAAATAATCGTATCACAGTCTATTGGTGTCCATATGAAACCACGATAAGTTCATGAATTTCAACTTAGTTTTGGATTTATTGGACTTTAAAATCAAGATTCAAGATGTTAGAAATTTCTTGCATGTCGACTAAACATGCACCCAAGGACACATACACATATGATTTTGCAATCCATTTTCCTGCACTATCACGGGTCTCATGTAGATCGAATTTGATTTTTGCACATTTAAATACCTGGGATATCAATCAATGTATAAAAAAAATAGATGTTATCTTTTTTTTTCATTTTTCAACAATAAACTCCTTTGGTCGCATGTTCGCTGCAGAAAAAGCTTGACATGCATCCTTGGGCCACATGCACGCGGTGGTCCTAGGACACTCACTCGCGTGGGCCCGCGAGGTCGCCGTCTAGCACTATGACATGCGATGAGAGAGGTTAATTTGACCAACATGCATGGTCATTTTTTGATTTTTGTTATATGTACGGTAGGAGCATATATATTGTACATGTTGAAGAGGGTGGTCGGGAGCAATACTATGTGTCATATAGGACACTCACTCGCGCGTGCTTCCATCCATGGGCCCGCGAGGTTGTCGTCCATCACTATGACCCAGCAAGGAATTTTCTTTTTGGGTTGTGTTACGGTAGGACTATATAGTACGCGTCGAAGAGGGGAGGAGGGTGTCGGGGCAGCACATTTATACTACACACACATCATGAATCGATCTCGTTCCGTGTGGGGACTTTTCGGTTTCCGAGGCAGGTGCCGCAAAGAAGTTGTGCATATTGGGTATTAAAAACATCACTAACACATTAGTCCACGTGCGAACGATGGTTGTCAATCATTTGCCTGCGACTCTTCCCTCCATGGGCCCGTGAGGTCGTCGTCCATGTAATATATGACACAACGAGAAAGGTAATTTGATGAACACAGAGGATTATTTTAGGGTTGTGTTACGGTACGTAGGAGTATATATTACGCGTCGAAGAGGGGAGGGGGCAAGTTTGGTACGTAGGAGTATACATTACGTGCGAACTGATTTCTTGTGTCATGAACCTTGGTTCGTGTGTGTCGGGGTAAATTAACAGGGGTATGTGTTTCCCCCTGACTCGTGCACGGACAGTCGATCACCGGGCCAGCAAAGACCCAAGATCGGATCAAGGCACAAGAAATTAGTTCTTTTAAGGATCAAAGTGCAGATCGAGAAGACCAAATCAAGCCAAAGAGACAAGATGTCACCAAGGGAAAAACCTCCCTTGCGGGTAGGCGAGCCTGGCAGGGTTGGGGTTACTCCGAAAGCAAACCTCCAGATCGTCCCGGCAGGACTGCCAGGGCTTGCGGAGGCAAACCACTCCACCGCACCACCTCACAGCGACACACGTCGTCAATCAGTGCGGTGGCAAGATCCTATGTGACTAAGTAGCCGCTTCCTACCACATGGCGCCACTTCCTATAGAAAACACCTCCAAATGACACCCGTCCTGAGACGTGTCAAGCAAGCAGGCGCGAAGCTGGCAAAACAGCCCAACAAGGCGTGCCTGGCATGCTGTGATGTGATACTGAGTGGCACATTTAATGCGCTCTGTCTACCTATAGAGTTAGGTATGATAGCACTATTTGCTATCTAATCAGTACATATAGACTGATTTTCCACTGTGGTGACACCTTCATCTATAAAAAGAGGCCCATGGCAGTCGTATAAAGCATTCGTACCCACGCACATTCATACGCGCGTAGCCACTCTTGCCCCGAGGCAACCCTACTAGGCGAGAGGGTCGCGTTCTCCACTATTTTCCACCATCAATCCACCCAAACAGGAGTAGGGTTTTACGACTCGCGCCCCCCTGAACCTGGGTAAAATTGTCCGTGTGATCTGTGCCGTGCTGTGTGACGCTTCTCCGCTCTTTGTGCAACGTGCATCCCCCCACCGAACCAGAAGAGGCTCATGGCCCCATAGGTGCACTACAAAAAAAGACACTTTCGTGATGATACGTGTTTGTCACAATAGGTCACGTTTTCTGTCATGCATGTACATCCATGACAAGTTTATGACAAAATCAAGATAGTCATACATGTGCTGTCGTAGAAGTGTTCCATGACATTACCAAAATTATCATCACGGAAGTGTCCACTTCCATGATGATAAATCGCATGTCAGAGAAGTGCTTTCGTCAAGGGTGACCGACACGTGGCATCCACCATAACGGGACGCCGTTAAGCTATCGGGTCAGGTTTTGGATCCGATAACCCGTTAACAGCCCGGACCAATGGGAATTTTCCACGTGTAAAATTCTCATTGGCCAGAGGAAACACGTGTCGGCTCAACGTTCGGACAGATTTCATCCACTCATTGGACAGGAGGAGCCTATGATACTTCGACATGTGGCACATCCCAACAGAGGCCCATTTAGGTGAAAAGGCCGGCCCTTTTGACTTGGTCAAAAGGTAATGGGACGACCCACGAAAAGCCTGTTAACGGCCTGTTCGTATATAGCCCATTTACGACCCGCTTACTATCGGCCCGTTACGGCCCATCGGAATTAGGCCCAGTAGCTTCATCTGGGCCTTCAAATATGATTCCAGCCCGTTGCAACTTCCGGCCCATGTATGGCCCATGATGTATTTCGGCCCATATGAGGCCCTTTGTAACTCTCGGCCCATTAAAGGCCTGAGATGAAACTGGCCCATAATGAATAGTGTATCACTTTATACCCATTAACGGCCCATTATTCCATCGACCGTTTCCAGCCCGTCTTAACTTTCGACCTTCTAAGGGCCCATTTATTCTTGGGCTCATTTCTAGAATTCGGTTAGATACGGTCTGTTATTGGCCTGTTCCGTTTGTGGGTCAAATAGAGCCCGTGGTTACATTCGGCCTGTGTTTTCATAGCGTTATCAAATACGACCTATTAATGGCCCGTTATGGTCCACGAATAGTACGGCCCATGTCTGGCGAAATGATTATACGCCCTCTAGAAGGCCCATGGATCTTATGGCCCGTAAAAGGCCCATGGATCATACAGCCCGTAGAAAGTCCATGGATCCTACGGCCCGTTGAAAGTCCATGGATCCTATTGCCTGTAGAAGTCCAATGGAGCCTACGGCCAGTAGAAGGCCCATGGATAATACGGCCCTTAGAAAGTCCATCGGTCCTACGGCTTGTAGAAGGCCCACGGATCCTATGGCCCGCAGGAGGCCCATGGTTACAACAGTTCGCGTGTTGCTATGATTATTGTGGCCTAGTTACCAAAACTAGGTTACTGTGGCCACTAAAAAACGCGAAAAAAGATTTGTAGTCACTACAAGCAAACAACTAAACAAGACAATAAGGAAATAAATAAGCAAGCAACTAACGCTAGCCTATTACAGCTATTACACATATTACATCCACTGGGCATCAAAGTTCGCCACCAGTGCAAATATAGGGAACAAAGCAGCATATTACATACACTGCCTGTCAAAATTGGCCACCAGTGCAAATAAACGCAGCAGAAAAACAAGTCCATAACTGAAACAGCTTCAGAAGAGCTCAAGAAACGTTATCCTGGGTATCCACCATGCTGGCAATAAGCTTAGCAAGCTTATTAGCTTTGTCCTGTTTGGCGCTAAAATCCTCCAACACTTGCTGTTGCACCAGAAAGTATGCATCTGAATGCTCCAGGGACTTCCGCGGTCCTTCTGCTTCTTGTCGCAGCATAGTTGGTCGATATCTTTCAGCTTGTAGTTGAAACTCAAGAAACCGAACTGATTTAGACAGTGGGTTTGAATAGCTTGTGCAAGCGGTAGTGGCCAGTAACTCGAACAGTAAACCAAGATAGGACTTTGGGGTTGCCTCACTGCCTTCAAGATAGTTTTCCTTAGCTGTTTTATCAGCTTTGTTGGAGACCAACAAGGATGTCTCACGATCCTGAACCTTATCTACATTACTTCCTTTATCGTTTCTTAATAAGGCACTCTTCCCCAATATTCTGTCAGCATTCTAAAAGAAGAAACAAGCAGACGCATAACAGGTTTAGCATGTACTAGTATATGAAACTCATTTCGGTGAACCAGTTCATTAGTAAGATGGACAAGATTAAACTACCAAGTCTTCTATTGCCAAGTAGTACATTATAAAAGCATCAAACAAACATATATCTATGCCCTATGGTCACTGCATTGTCTTGCCAAATCAAAATAGAGACACGATTCAAATCATATCAGTTCAAGAGAAAGCAGCACTGAAAGAATGCAAAGCGTGGGAAACTAAATGGCACAACAAGGTTTCAGATGGGTAGCATGGGTCTACATGTACAACAACACTATTGGCCCTGTTATGATGCTAGTAATGTGCATGATATGAGTAGTCAATTGTATACACAATTGAAATTGAAATCAACAGAGCTATTTATAAGACCAAACCTGTTAAAGAAACATGTGTAAACATACCTGTTGTGCCATTGGAGTTTCCATTGGATAGTTCAATTTAAAAATAAGTTTGTATGAGTAAATATAGTGATACAAGAGCAAAGCAGTATGCACGATAGCAATGGAATCTTAAATGAGAACAATTGTTCTTCAGGTTTAAGCACTAACAGAGTATAGTAAGACGCAAGCATATAGTACTTAAAATAAAATGAGCTCATAGACCTTACCACATTCTTGGTTCGGGACCAGTAAAGAACAAGGCGTTCCCAGTCGTCGTCCAGTAAATGTGTCTTAGGAGAACGTAAGGGAATTTGATGAGTTTCTTTGCCAGTGAAGTACGTTTTCTTCAGGTAATTCCGATACTGCCACCAAGCATTCTTGAAGACAGCGGAGGAATTAGCACAGGTTACCTCATCCTGAGTTTCCAAATCGGTCCTTCTCTATAGAGAAAAATGGGAAAATTTGCTGTATTATAACCAGCTTGGAGGTAGAATGTATGGGACAAAGCAAAGTAATTGCCATGAATAACATTACTTACACATAACTCCTGGACAAACACCTGCAACTGACATTTTCCTTCATCTTCAGTATAATATTTCCATGATGGGAAGATACGCACATAGGATTTAACAACATCAAATGCGATAGATGCTAAACTATGAATGGCTGGTTGTGCTTCCTCCACAGGAATAGGTGTAATAACTGGTGGAGTTGGGGTTCGCCGTGGTAGTACTGGCGCTTTGGGCTATGGAGCTTCCTTACTAACTGCTCTTGTTTAGGAGCTCTGTGGTGGAGATGGTGCTGTGTCAACAGGAACTAGGTTACTATCTGCTGGGGTTGGGGTTAGATTGGGTGAAGCTGGTTCTCTGTCCATTGCAGTAGGGGTAAAATCTGCGAGAGTCTGGGTTATGTGTGGCAGGGCTGGTTCTCGTGCATGTACAACCAGGTTGCTATATCCACAAAGAGGTAGCACTGTTTTATTTGAAGACCATGTTTTTACTCCGCTAGATACTGCCATCACCCGCTCCAATTCAAATGACTGATAAAAAGGAAACATAATTGAATGTACATACATTGTATGAGAGACAGATGCAATAGATACTGTGGAAAAAAGAGGGCATTAAATAATTGACATGTATATTGTTTAACTAAAATGGATCGTATGACATAATTTCGCATATATGATGTCTATCTAAACTGGATAGCATAGCATAAAATAATTCAAAGATACGATCACTAACTAAACATGAACACATGACATAATTCACATACATGTTACCTAAGTAACCAGGATCGCATGATTTAATTCACATATGTGATTTATATGCTAAGTGGAGGGCATTCGCATATATGATGTCTGAACTAAGAACATGGTGTTGAATATTGTGTAGATGATGTCTAAACTATGCAATGCAAGACACCATATGCATGATATGAGCAGTAGAACCGTGCCAAGTTAGAGCATACACCTCGGTGGGGGAGTAGGACTGGTCATCTGTCTCTGAATCCATCTCTGCGGAGCTATCGGGACCCAGCAAGAGATCTGCTTTGACAGGTAGCACTGTCTCCTCTAAAGGCCTTGTTTTCACTCCAGATTTTTCCATCACCCACTCAAATGGCCGATTCACAGGAACAGTAGTTTAATGTACAAACATTGTCGACAAATGGAAATTTAATGAAGAAAAGGATGGGCTAGATATCATTCAAATATATGATGCCTAGTTAAACAAGATGTTGTTGCACATTTCACATATATTATGGCTGGCTAAAAGACATGAGACTGCATAATTCCCATATATTATATTGAAACTAAACAGGTGGCATTACAGAACATGTCTAAACTAAGCAAATGACATATATGATGTCGAAAGTAGGAATTGCAAGGCAACATATGTATGGTATGACTAACATCATCATGCTAAGTTAGAGAAAACACCTTGGGGGGGTAAATAGGAGTGGTCAACTGCGTCTGAATCCGCCTGAGAACATATATCTTCCTCTGGACTACAATCTGGAGAGGGGGGGGGAGGGTTTGCCATTGAACCCACCATGGAGTGATGTCTGCATGACATTGTATTTCCGCGCAAAACTCTTCTCTTTTTCTCCACAATTCAGCATGACTGTGTACAATATCTGACATGCATACAAAAAAATATAGTGAGATTATGTAAGGAGAGCATGCAGAAATTTAGAGTAATGGTAACAATTAGTGGATGGATCAAAAAATAATGATAGCAGGCTGATGATTGCTTTGATTAAAAAAAAGCAGATGATGATTGCTTTACTATTTGTGTCCCACCCAAGATGAACAACATAGGTATACCCTAGGTGAACCAGATATTAGACGGAGATACTATTCATTGCTGCCTCAATATGTTCCCCACAACTAATTTAGAACTCAATTTTGAACATCAATTTGGACCTGACTTGGAGTCTAAGAGGTGAACAGGTCAATAAAGTAGCAGGTAATATTAAGCAATGCATAACATAACAGAAACAAAAGAGTGCGACCTCTCTTGTGGACCCGTGTACACCTCAGGTTCATCTGCTAAGTCGATGATGGTGATGCCATTGCGGTGGGTGCCGGCGGCAGGGAAGGAGATCTGAGGCGGCGAAAGATAGTCAGGAGTCATGATGTCTAGTTTGGTGGATGCTTCTGTCAATGGAGCAGCTCAGGTGAGGATGACGACGTTGCGGCAGGAGCAGGACAAACCACACAAAGTTTTCTTCGACACCGACCTGTAACTCAAGTAATTATGTAAGGGCTCATTTGGCTTGCATGATTCTAAAAATGCATGGATAGGAGGAAAAACACCGGAATAGGATAGGAATGCACATGGGAAACAGAGCATTTGTGAACACAGGATTTCTGTCAACTAGGGTGTTTGGTTCACAGGAAAAGGAGGAGCATAGGAATGCAAAGAAACATGGCCAAAATAAAGTGAAACCATATGAAAGCGTGTACAATTAGAATGTTATTTTGAAAAGTAGGTCCAGGTGGATGGTTTTCTCCATTCCTTTCAACAAAATGCATGAATAATTGAATAGTAGAGTGCCATAGGAAAATTTCTTATTGCTATGTTTTTTCGTTGAACCACAACAACCTTAATGGATCGACATGAATGTAGAGTAATAAGTGATGCGACAAGTGTACAACCTATTTGCCGTAGCCATGTCGACCTCAACATCATTGGGTTGGTCGTTGAAGAAGTTGAGGCAGAGGTGGGGAGGTGTGGAGGAAGATCTGAGGAATCTGTAGACGGCGTCCAGGGCACTGCTCTGTTGTGATGGATCGTTCCGTCCTTGGAGTAGCTCCGGTGAGCCGTAAGACGTCAAGGCTGAAGCAGCATAAGACAGACAGTGTTAATCTCAAGTGGGATTTTAATAGCATCTCCAATATATGATGTAAAATGCATTACCGAAAAGTGATAGATGTAAAATTTACATCACCAAAAACCACCTAACTACAACAGATGAGGTAAAAACTATTGACTCTGAACTTAACTATCGAAACTGAAATTTACTGTGGAATCTAAATGTTACTGTCGAAACTGGACGCAATGGTAGCAGAGAGGCACTTCACATGGCATAGTTTAGGGAGGGCCTGCAGTTCATCTTCAACCTGCACCCCCCTGAGCCGCCAGCCACCACCGGCCAAACCCCGCGCCGCCTCGCCGCCTCAAAACAACTACCCACCACCGGTCCGCCGCCACCTCACCGCCCTGAAACAACTCCCCACCGCCCGTTTGCCGCCGCCTCGCCGCCCCGACACAACTCCCCACCATCGGTCCGCCGCTACCCCGGCCAGCCCTCTAGCCCTCCCCCCGCGCCAAGCTTTTCCTCTGGCGATCCCCACGCCACCGTCCCACCATCGCGCCCCCACCGCTGGCGAGCAGCAACCCACCCAGAACCGTAAGATAGATAGTGGGGTACCTCTCCGGCGAGCCCCCCTCCCTGCTGTGGGTGGTTCTTCCTTAACTCTGGCGAGACCCACAACCCCCTAAAAATTGAGTGACCCAAAAGTCGATTCAGTCGACTGAAGTGTAGCTAAATCGGAGCAGAGCAGCAGCATGAGCGAGGGGGAGAGCAACAGCGCGAGCGAGCGAGAACCCAGGCAGCAGCAGCAGCAGCAGCGCGAGCGACCGAGCGACAGTCGGAGCAGCAGCAGAAGATCCGGCTGGTATGGCCGCGGCCGCCGAAGGGGCCTCACACTAGGAGAGCCGCCGTGGAGATGTCGCCCACGGCGCCGTCTTCGAGGTAGCCGCTCCATGGGGGTGCGGGATGGAGCACCGTCGGCGCCGGGAGATCAAGTTAAGGAGAAGGTGTGATGCGATGAGTGTACAACCTCTTTGGTGGCGCCAAGTAGGCCTCGGCTTTGTCCGAGGAATCGGTGAGGATGATGTGGTTCCGGTGGAGCAGGTTAAAGCGGCGCTTTGGGGATGGAGCAGCCGAGAGAGACGAGGCGATCGTCGGAGCAACTCCTTGGAGGTGGACGACGGGGCGGCTGACCCGGCGGGACGACGGGATGGACAACGGATCCTCATCCGAGGAGGCGGATGAGGGACGTCGAGCTGTTGTGGTGGACGACGTCGTCGGGGAAGAGGCTCCGGCTGGGCAGCGATGAGGTGGCAGACGGAGGAGGGTGGGGTTTCGCGGCTGGAGCGGAGAGGTTGTGGCGGCCAGATTTCGAATGGCGAAAAGGAGGCGATGGGAGGGGGGAACCATGACTTAGGCACGCGCTTGTCCAAAATGTAGGGTTTGTTACAGAAGTACCCCCACCGATTTGAACTAGCGGCCCTTTTGGCTCAGGGTTAGAAGGGGGATTTCGCGTGTCAGGATTTGGCAGCTGGAGAAAGTTTTCGCGCGCGTTGTAATTTTGGGATAGCAAGGCGCGGGTTGTGAAGGCGCGAGTTTTGGGAGCATGATATCAGAATTTTCGGGATATAACAAGGCACAGGTTGAATTTTAGGGACAAGCCTAACGTGTAATATTGTACTTGTACGTACCAAATCAATTCGCACTTCCCTCAATGAAAGAAACGAAAAAATAAAAACTATTCACACCACACAAAGAGAGAGTCTTGTCCCGTTTTACTATACAAATGCTATTCAAAGCTACTCCCTCCTTCCATCTATATAGGGCCTAATGCGTTTTTCGAGGCTAAATTTGACCAACCAAATATTAGAGCAATAATATATGACATGCAACTTACACAAAGCACACAGTTAAATTCGTGTGTGAAAGGAGCTTTCAATGATATAATTTTCACATTGTGCATGTCATCTACTATTAATCTTGTCAATAGTCAAAGGCGGTCTTAAAAAACGCATTAGGCCCTCTATAGATGGAAGGATGGGAGTATGGATCCATGTTATATCCAATTAAATTTTTTCGTTGGCTGTATAATGCATGTAACCTACTCATGCCAACATTTTAGTGCATTCCAAATGTCTATACTACTGCTGCAATTCGAACTGAATTTGAATTCGTTTCTCTATTTCAATAAGAATCTACAATCATGATTGTTGCCAACTTTAACCATCATTCGTGTATTACCTTAACAACACACTACATGATTACTATAGAGATAGATATGAACTATGTGTACTATATGAACTCGAATTCAATCTTTTGAATACACTTTATGTTGATTCCAAATAATAGTACATTTGATGTACTAACTATATATTCATAATCTAAACCATGTTCCATACGTACACCGTGTTTATCACACAAAGTATAGTGCCCCGCCCGCTAAATTATGACAAGTATTTAGCCCTGAGCTGCAAAAGCCACACATTAGCCCAAATTATAATCAGTGTTCCACATTATGATGTCTTCTTCAAGTATCCGTATCCAATTTTTTATAATGAATTATGATCTATGTTCGTCTTTAACACCTTCGCGATCCTCTTCTCTTTGTCGCTAGCTAGCGCTAATTTTCTATCGTGCATTGATACGTCTCCAACGTATCTATAATTTATGAAGTATTCATGCTATTATATTATCCATAGATGTTTTATATGCATTTATATGCTATTTTATATGATTTTTGGGACTAACCTATTAACCTAGAGCCCAGTGCCAGTTTCTGTTTTCTCCTTGTTTCTTAGTTTTGCAGAAAAGGAATACCAAACGGATTCCAATTGACGAGCCAATTTTTGATTATTTTTTATGGACCAAAAGAAGACCTCGGAGTAAAAGAGTTGGGCCAGGAGAGTCCCAGGGTGCCCACGAGGGTGGGGGGCGCGCCCATCCCCCCCTAGGCGTTACAGAAGTTTGCTAAACTTCCAGATTACTACAGACTGTCCTGTTTAAGACAGATTCTGTTTTTGATGCATTGATTGCTTGTTTTTATGAAACTATTGATTCCTATCAGTGGATTAAGCCATGGAAAAGTTATATTATAGTAGCTATAATGCAAAAACAAAATATGAATTGGTTTTCAACAGTACTTATAGTAGTGATTTGCTTTGTTATACTAACGGATCTCACAAAGTTTTTGATAAGTTTTTGTGGATTAAGTGTTCGAAGAACGAGGAGTTACCGATGGGATAAGAATAAAGAGAGGCAAGGGCTCAAGCTTGGGGATGCCCAAGGCACCCCAAGTAAATATTTCAAAGGATACCCAAGCATCTAATCTTGGGGATGCCCCGGTTGGCATCCCATCTTTCTTCTTCAACAAATATCGGTATACCTCGGTTTTTTTTGTTAAACATGATTTGTGTCCTTTGTGTTTTTGTTTTTCCATTAAGAACCGTGCTAGCATGAGATAGCCCTTCATTTATTTATAGAATACTTCATGTGCTTCACTTAAATCTTTTAAGTATGATCTTATAGAGTTGCTTTTGTGCTTCACTTAAATCTTTTGAGTATGGTTTTATAGAATGCTTCATGTGCTTCACTTATACATTTTAAGCTTGGATATTGGTTAGTCTATATTAATTGTAGAATGACCCATGAACTTCACTTATATCTTTTGGAGTATGAATAATACTATCATTTAAAGTGGGTTTGGAAGAGTGTCAACTTTAGGAATTAGTGATCCCACTATTTTGGAGGATGTTGACTTTAGTGTGATATTTATGAAAGTGGATTTGGAAGAGTGTCAACTTTAGCTAGTAATGACTCCACTATTTCGGAAGAGGTTCCAATTGAGTATGAGAACAAAGTTGCTATCCCTGATGCTACTGAAAATTATTACGAGGGAGAAATACATGCTTGTAGGAGTTGCAATATTATCAAGTTTCCTCTCTATGTGCTCATAGTTTTGAAGTTATACTTGTTTTGCCTTCCTATGCTAGTTGATTCTTGTTCCCATAAGTTGTGTGCTCACAAAATCCCTAGGCATAGCAAGTGGGTTAGATTTAAATGTGCTAGTCATATTCTTCAAGATGCTCTCTTTATGCTTCAATTCCTATCTTTTATGCGAGCATCATTGAAATCATCATGCCTAGCTAAAAGGCATTAAAGAAAAGCGCCTGTTGGGAGACAACCCAATATTTACCCTTACTGTTTTTGTGTGTTTACATGATTAAGCTACTTTAGTAATCATGTTTTATAGCTTTTGTTTCAATAAAGTGCCAAGTAAGACCTTTGGGAAGACTTGGGTGAAAGTTCATGTGATCTTGCTGTAAAAAACAGAAACTTTGCGCTCACGAGAATAGATGTCATTTTTTACAGAAGAGAGATTTTTAGTTGTTTATTTTTGCAGAAGATTAATAGACAAATTACTCACTTCCACCAATTTATTTCATAATTTTTGGAGTAGCAGAAGTATTGTTTATGTTCAGATCATTATAGACTGTTCTGTTTCTGACGGATTCTGTTTTCATTGCATAGTTTGCTTGTTTTCTACTCCCTCCGTCCCAAAATGTAAGACGTTTTTTAGACTTAGTGTAAATCTCAAAAAACGTCTTAAATTTTGGGACAGAGGGAGTAGTTTCTATGACTTATATTTCTAAATATAAATTGTAGAAATGATATGGTATAGTAGGAATTGCATAAGAACAATTGTGAAACTTGTCCTTAACAATACCAAAGTGAATGGTTTACTCTTTATCATACTAACCTATCTCACGAAGTTTGGTTAAGTTTTGTTTGATTGAAGTTTTCAAGTTTTCGGTGAGATATTGATATGAGGAGAATAGGGAGTGGAAAGACCCTAAGCTTGGGGATGCCCAAGGCACCCTAAGGAAATATCCAAGGAAGACTCAAGTACCTATGCCCCAGAAGGCATCCCCTATTTCGTCTTCAAAACTATCGGTATACCTTACTCGGAGCTATATTTTAATCGTCACATGATATGTGTTTTGCTTGGAGCGTATTTTTAATTTTACTTGCTGTTTGAATAAAATCATTGGATCTGAAATATTGAATGAAAAAGAATATCCCATGGCTAGTTAATTATTTGACTACTGAGTGTTCTTCACTCATATCTTTTGGAGTCGTTTGTCATTTGCTCATGTGCTTCATGTATATCCTATGAGTAAATGGTTGAATAAATTGAATGTCATAAATCTGAATTTATATATGTTTCTTATGCTTATAACCTAGGGAGTAATGACTTCACACATAATAAGTATAGGTATTAAACTTATTGGAAGTTAGCAAACGTAGAATTGGTCACTTGAACAATTCATGACAGAATATTGAAGGAAGAGAGGTTTCACATATAAATACACTACCTTGGACATCTTTTATGATTGGGAGCACTCAATTAAATATGACATGCTAAAGAGTTGATGTTGGACAAGGAAGACAACGTAATGGGTTATGTTTTCTTATATTTGAAATAAAGTATATTGTCATGGATCATCCAACATGTTGACCTTGCCTTTCCCCCTCATGCTAGCCAAATTCTTTGCACCAAGTAGAGATACTACATGTGCTTCCAAATACCCTTAAAACCAGTTATGCCATGAGAGTCCACCATATCTACCTATGGATTGAGTGAGATCCTTCAAGTCAGTTGTCATCGGTGCAAGCAATAAAAATTGCTCTCTAAATATGTATGATTGATTGGTGTGGAGGAAATAAGCTTTATACGATCTTGTGATGTGGAAGAAATAAAAGCGATGGACTGCATAATAAAGGTTCACATCACAAGGGGCAATATAAAGTGACGTTCTCTCGCATTAGGATTTTGTGCATCCAACCCTAAAAGCGCATGGCAACCTCTGCTTCCCTCTGTGAAGGGCCAATCTTTTATTATTATCTCCTACCTTATGAAAGAGTCATGGTGATCTTTACCTTTCCTTTTTACATTTTATCCTTTGGCAAGCACAGGGTGTTGGAAAGATCTTGATATATATATATATATATATCTAATTGGATGTAAGTTAGCATGAGCTATTATTGTTGACATTACCCTTGAGGTAAAAGGTTGGGAGGCGAAACTATAAGCCCCTATCTTTCTCTGTGTACGATTAAAACTCCATAACCACAAGTATTGCGTGAGTGTTAGCAATTGTGAAAGATTAAATGATAGTTGAGTATGTGGAGTTTGCTAAATCAAAGCTCTGACATAGACTCTTCCTGAAAATAAGATGAATTGCAATTGTTTGATGACTGAGAATATTGTTTGTTAGTTTTCAAGAAAGTTTATGATCTATACTTTAAACATGTGACTTGCTTGTTAATTGTTCATGAAAATTTTATGAGATGAGCTATTGTTATGACATATAATGATGCTAGAAAAAGTGATTGGAATTATCATTGATCAAACTTATGCACTTGCTAGCATTCACACTTCATAAATTATTTCTTTTATCATTTACCTACTCGAGGAAGAGCAGGAATTAAGCTTGGGGCTGCTGATACGTCTCCAACGTATCTATAATTTATGAAGTATTCATGCTATTATATTATCCATCTTAGATGTTTTATATGCATTTATATGCTATTTTATATGATTTTTGGGACTAATCTATTAACCTAGAGCCCAGTGCCAGTCTCTGTTTTCTCCTTGTTTTTGAGTTTTGCAGAAAAGGAATACCAAACGGAGTCCAATTGACGAGCCAATTTTTGATGTTTTTTTATGGACCAAAAGAAGACCTCGGAGTAAAAGAGTTGGCCAGGAGAGTCCGGGGGTGCCCACGAGGGTGGGGGGCGCGCCCACCCCCCCAGGTGCGTGGGCCTGCCTCGTGGACACCTCGGGCACCTCCTTGACGTGGGACCGACGCCAAATATTCCTATAAATGCAGAAACCTCGGAAAATTAACCTAGATCAGAAGTTCCGCCGCCGAAAGCCTCTGTAGCCACGAAAAGTCAGTCTAGGCCTCTCTGGCACCCTGCCGGAGGGGACCATCATCATCGGTAGCCATGGAGGAGTATCCCGGAGGGGCCATCATCACCATGAAGGCCAAGGACCAGAGGGTGGAGGCCATGGAGGAGGAAGCACAAGGGGGAGAACCTCTCCTCCTCTCTTCCGGAGGCGCCGGAGTGCCATCAGGAGGGGAATCATCGCCACGGTGATCGTCTTCATCAACATCACCATCATCATCACCATCCTCATCTCTATTACGCGGTCCACTTTCCCGCACCCTGCTGTAATCCTTACTTGAACATGGTGCTTTATGCCATATATTATGATCCAATGATGTGTTGCCATCCTATGATGTTTTGAGTAGATATCTTTTGTCTTTGTGTTGATTGATGAGCTAGATTGGTATGAGTTGTATGTTTTACTTTGGTGCTGTCCTATGGTGCCCTCCGTGTCACGCAAGCGTGAGGGATTCCCGCTGTGGGGTGTTGTAATACGTTCATGATTCGCTTATAGTGGGTTGGTGAGTGACTGAAACACAAACCCGAGTAAGAGGGATTGTAGCGTATGGGAATAAAGAGGACTTGATGCTTTAATGCTATGGTTGGGTTTTACCTTAATGATCTTTAGTAGTTGCGGATGCTTGCTAGAGTTCCAATCATAAGTGCATATGATCCAAGTAGAGAAAGTATGTTAGCTTATGCCTCTCCCTCATATGAACCTGCAATAGTGATTACCAATCTTGTTAACAATTGCCTAGGACAATTCCACACACCGATCCACCATTATTCCACGCTCGCTATTTATAATATTTAGTAATATATTCTAACTTTATGATAACAGCTCTCCGATATCATACAAATTTATCCTCTTCATACCCACAATATAGTTTTATTTCTCGTTTCTAGTTGGAAGTAAACATTTGGTGTACGTAGAGTTATATCAGTGGCAGATAGGGCTTGAGAGAATATTGATCTTACCTTTAGCTCCTTGTGGGTTCGACACTCCATACTTATCACTTCCACCTTTGGAAATTGCTACGATGATTCCCTACACTTGGGGATTATCATGCATGCACACGCCCACACGCCCCCTCTCACCCTCCCTAAGTGTCCCCTCCATCACGCACGTTCGTTATTTCTCTTTAGGTCGTTCACCCGTGGTGTGTGTAGGCCCTCGACTCCTTTCCGGCACACACTGGTCGATATACCTCTCTAGCCAAGTGTGCCTACCACAAACACATACTTCCCCTCTTCTCTTCTCATCGTCCATGCCCCTATGTCCAATGCGGTTCCACAGAGGTGCACCCTCCTTCCCGTCTTTTCATCGATCTCATAGTCGCACACTCCTCCCCCCTCGACATAGTAGGCCTCTCGCACCACCTCCTAGCCGCACCCCTTTTCCCTTGTCTATCTATCCAGACCTTATTTGCTTCTAACACATGCATGCATATATACATACTGATCTCCCTACATATAGCTAGGTCGACTATAATTCTTTTCCCCACACACCGATAGACTTACCTCACTAGTTATGTCTCTCCCTTTCTCGGACACACGGCAGTTGGTCTTCCTATGTAGTTACATATGCTTACCACAACCATATCATCTCCCCTAATAATCCTTGCATACCTCCCGACCCGTCTCTCACACACATGTGCATAGACAGACAGACATCCCGCCCTCTCTTATTGATATTGCACTCGTACCCTCCGTTTGTCTAGCAGGCCTCTCCCGCCATCTGTGAGATGCCACTCAACCACCAAACCTCCAACACTCTACCTTTGTATTTCTCCCAACCTTATTCCTCTGCTACACATATCCATGGATGCCGATCGATCTCCCTCTATACATAGCTAGGTCTCTCTCCTTCTCCACACATACACTAGTCGATCTATCTTTCTATAGTTAGGTCTCTTCCCCCTCCCCCCCACCTATAGTCGAACGTTGTAGGTAGGTACCCATGCCACAGAGAAAAACTGCACCTCTGCCCTCTCAAATTCCAATAGGCCAGCCGCCCTGTATCTTTGACGTGGGCAAACAAAAATTCAATGGCACTCTTTATCGATCGCGCAGCCACACACTTCATCCCTGTTTTTGATTCTACCGATATCTCACACAGATGATCCCTCCACTCTCTTATCGTGGATTGCTCCCTCTATATATGATATAGACATGACTCTGTTTCACACAAATTCCATATGTTACGTTTTTTTGTTTGAGATATCATCGACACATTGCCTCGGTTTCGCACAAACCATCTCTCTCACACCCACCCACGTACGTACCTGCACCTAAAGAAGAGGTGCACGCAAGCCGCACGTACTCACGTCTCATTGCCGGCAACACCCGGGCGGGTACACGGTGGAGTTCGTTTCTGTATGAAAAGGCAGCCCACGTGATAATTTGACGCGTGTAGCAGTTGTTTACTCGAAGGAGGGTCGGGTACCATGCCCAGACGGAACAAAGTTCAACTTGACATGTTTGTATTAAATAAAGTTATATATTCCTCCTCAATGGCGCGTAGTACAGAATATAGAACGATTGCCGTGGGGAAAATGGAAATATCCGCTCCACTATATACAACAGAGCCTGCCTGCCGGGGTTTGTCTCTCATCACACCATCTCACACAAAGCGACGGTGGCCTGTGTCTCTCTCACCGTTGATCCGACCGCATCCCGTCCGTCGGCAAAAAGGGAAGATGTGCATCGTTTCTCTGTTCGACAGCGTTGAGGCAACACGTCCTGATCTGCGGTACCCGCCATTCTCTTTGACCAAGCTCTGGCGCGATAGGGCCTTCACCACTTGCTCGCTGCCGCAGTATGGGCAGATCTCGACAGCTGGCGCTCTCCTAGTAACATCCCGACAACCCTCAGGTATAGCTTCCTCCGGCCTTGCTCCACTGCCCATCTTCCCACGTTGCTGCACGTGGATCTTCTTTAGTTGTTTTCTTAAAACGTATCTCGGCCAGCGTACTATCCATCTTGCAATCTCGTTCTCAAACCATTTTTCATAAACCACCATACTGCTATCTTTCCCTTATTACATGGAATATGCTTCTTTTTTGTCGGTGTATGTCCGAGTACAAAAGTAGGGGCTCTCCTTTTGACCACTTTACTTGTGCACGGGCAGTCAGAGCCTCCCGCCACGACCGCGCATAACAGGGCAGGGAAAGGGGATCTGGAGAGAAGCCGAAGCTCAAGACGGAGCGAAGCAACGCCAAGGCCAAGGCCACCAAGAGCAGAGGGACGAACCAGGTTCCCCCGGCAAGACCTTTGCCGGGCAGCCTCGACAAGACCCTTGCTGGGGCCGCTCGCCGCACACCAACGGAGTGAGCCACCCTTGAGCCCACGGCCCCCAGCGCCATCATTAGCGTGGGGCCAGGGCTCGGGAAGGCACCTCTATGGTGGCATGCAGATCTTTGTGAAGACAAAGGACAATCAAGATCAAGTGAGGATGGGAAGGCAGCCATCCTCACCGAAGAAACCCACAAGACCCCCGGCAAGATCCTTGCTGGGGACGCCTGCGCGCCATGGCAAGACCCTTGCCGGGCCACCCGGCAAGGCCCTCGCCAAGCACGCCAGCAGGGCCACCATCAGGCCCGCACTAGCCAAGTCTCCACCGCCGTTCGCAAGCAGCTACCGACCCAACCAACTGGGCAGGCACCTGCGTGGCTACATGCAGCCCTTCGTGGAGGCTCCACCACCGCGCCACCTCAGATGCCTGCCTGCCTACATGGGACCGCATGCACCGCTGGCCAGGGCGCGTGTCTAAGCCTGGAGGAGCGGCGACGGACGGGACGGGTGAAAGCACAAGTGCTCTCCAGGTGGTTTTGGTAATTAATGTCAACGTATCTCTTGTTGGACTAATACTTTTATCTAGTATATTTCAGATAAGTTCAACAATGGAGTGGCATGGACTAAAGGTTGTGGGAACTCCTTCAAGATGCTAAGGATAAAGGATTGGCTAAAGCTTCAAGCTCAAGGCTCTTCATTTTACACTTTTAGTGATCGAAGATCACATTGAGTCCATAGGAAAAGCCAATTCTATTAAGAAGGGATGAGGTGTTGCTTAATGAGCCTTTTGCTCCATGTGCTTAATGATATGCTCCAAAATCCTCAGCTACTTTCCCACATCCAATATGACCTAAACTCCAAGCTAAACTCGGTCCTACCGATTCTTTCTATCCGGCGCCACCGATTTTCACATGTCATAAGCCACTGCCAAACCCTAGCAAATCGGCTCTACCGATACGGATCTCGGTCTCACCAAGATGGGATTGCGATCTCACTGTGTATGTCCATTGTCAAAATCGGTCTCACCGAGTTTAGGCAATCGGTACTACCGAGATTACAATGCAAACTCTCTGGTTAACTTATTACCAAAATCGGTCCAACCAAGTTTAGTAATCGGTCCCACCGAGTTTGCCTGACGAACTCTCTGGTTAGCTAATTACCAAAATCGGTCTCACCGAGTTTGTGTAATCGGTCTCACCGAGATTACGTTATGCCCTAACCCTAACCGTATCGGTCCTACCGAGTTGCATGTCAATCCCACCGAAAATCTCTAACGGTCACTAGGTTTACTATTTCGGTCCGACCGAGTTTGTTGATTCGGTCCCACCAAGATTGGTAAATTGTGTGTAACGGTTGGATTTTGTGTGGAGGCTATATATACCCCTCCACCTCCTCTTCATTCGTGAAGAGAGCCATCAGAACACATCTACATTTCCAACTCATATGTTCTTAGAGAGAACCACCTACCCTTGTGTTGAGGTCAAGATATTCCGTTCCTACCATATGAATCTTGATCTCTAGCCTTCCCCATGTTGCTTTCCACTCAAATCTTCTTTCCACCAAATCCAAATCCTATGAGAGAGAGTTGAGTGTTGGGGAGACTATCATTTGAAGCACAAGAGCAAGGAGTTCATTCAACACACCATTGTTACTTCTTGGAGAGTGGTGTCTCCTAGATTTGCTAGGTGTCACTTGGGAGCCTCCGACAAGATTGTGGAGTTGAACCAAGGAGTTTGTAAGGGCAAGGAGATCGCCTACTTCATGAAGATCTACCGCTAGTGAGGAAAGTCCATCGTGGGCGATGGCCAGGGTGGGATAGACAAGGTTGCTTCTTCGTGAACCCTTCGTCGGTGGAGCCCTCCGTGGACTCGCGCAACCATTACCCTTCGTGGGTTGAAGTCTCCATCAACGTGGATGTAGGATAGCACCACCTATCCGAACCACGGGAAAAACATCCGTGTCTCC
The DNA here is from genome assembly GCA_032464435.1 of Aegilops umbellulata. NCBI lineage: Eukaryota > Viridiplantae > Streptophyta > Magnoliopsida > Poales > Poaceae > Aegilops > Aegilops umbellulata. The sequence goes on from CP136055.1 coordinate 187,703,002, forward strand.
AATTGCGTTTGAATTCTCCAAACCCTTCCCTTTACATTCTTGCAAGTTGCATGCTTTACTTTCTGCTGCTCATTTACTCTTTGCATGCTTGCTTGATATGTATTGTGTATGTTGAAATTGTGCCTAAAACTCCACTTAAACTGAAAAATCTTAAAAACTGTAACTTTAGCACTAAGTGTCTAATCACCCCCCCTCTAGACACACTTACTTCTAGATCCTACAAGTGGTATCAGAGCTTTGGTCTCCATTGCCTTGGTTTAATCACCATTCGATGAAGATGGATGTGTCTACTTTAGGGAGTATTTGACATAGAGTGCCTATTCTTGATGGAGAGTATTTTCATGAGTGGAAAAATGAGATGCTTGTGATTTTCAATCAATATCATTTGAACAAGTATATTGCTAGTCCTTGTGCACCTCATGTTGATCCTATGCATCCCACTCTAGATGAAGATATTGACATGATTCGCAATCTTAGAACCGCTGAGCTCATCATTAGAGGATTGCCCAACAACTTGATTGCTAGTTTACCTACTCTTAATTGTGCCTATACTATATGGAAGTTTCTTGAGGAACGATTCCCCAATTATTTCTTGAAAAATTTGGATGAAATTCTCCATAAATCTATTGCCTTGAGTAAAATGAACTCTAGTGATCCTAGTTTTGGTAATTGTCTATTTGAGCTTACCAATCTCATGCGTGCTAAAGGAAATGTTGGAATCATTGGTGATATCATATCCGAATCTATAAGAATTCATAAAAGTGACCACTTTGATGATCATTTATCTAACGAATTACTCTCTCTAGGAAATGATGAATCACAAGATGATGTTAAACATGGATACTATGATGAAGATGATGATAGTGACTTCGATCTTGATGACGCAATGAGACACTTTGGTCTTATGGCTAATCTTCGAGGATATGTGTCAGGAGGAAAGGAATGGTTCTCGACAGTGGATGTACTGATCATATGACCGGAGATGAAGAGATGTTCTGTGAGCTTGCTGAAAATGACGGCCCTCAAAAATATGTCACCTTTGGTGATAATTCAAAGGGTAAGGTGCTTGGCCTTGGTAAGGTGGCCATCTCACACGATAGCTCCATTCAAAATGTCATGCTCGTTGAATCTCTTGGCTACAACTTACTTTCAGTATCTAGACTTGCTGATTTCGGTTTGAATGTCCTATTTACTGAGGTAGATTGCCAAGTGTTCCGTCGAGACAATCATAAAATGGTTTTTACCGGTATACATAGAGGTGACCTTTACATTGTCGATTTCTCTAAAAAGGCACAACCTAAAACTTGCTTTATTGCTACATCCTCAAAAGGTTGGTTGTGGCATAGACGACTAGGTCACGTTGGCATGAGAAACCTTGACAAGCTTATTAAAGGAAATCATATACTTGGAGTTAACGATGTCATATTTGATAAGGATAGACTTTGTAGTGCTTGTCAAGCAGGTAAACAGGTTGGAGGAAGGCATCCCGTGAAGAACATCATGACCACAAGGAGGCCACACGAGCTACTTCATATGGATCTTTTTGGTCCCAATGCCTACAAGAGTCTCGGTAGAAATTCTTTTGGTCTAGTTATAGTTGATGATTTTTCAAGATTTACGTGTGTGTTCTTTCTTGATGACAAATCGCAGGTCCAAAAGATCTTCAAAAACTTTGCTAGGAAGGCCCAAAATCAGTTTGACGTGAAGATCAAGAAGGTTTGGAGTGACAACGGAACGGAGTTCAAGAACGCAAATGTTGACACCTTTCTTGATGAAGAAAGGATTTCACACGAGTTCTCGGCTACGTACACAGCTCAACAAAATGGAGTTGTTGAGAGGAAGAACTAGACGCTCATCGAAATGGCGAGAACGATGCTTGATGAGTACAAGACGCCAAAGCACTTTTGGGCAGAAGCGGTTGAGACGGCTTGTCATGCAACAAATCGCTTGTATCTTCACAAGCTACTCGGCAAGACGGCATACGAGCTCCTCACCGGTAACAAACCCCATGTTGGATACTTTCGAGTATTCGGCTCAAAGTGCTACATTCTTGATAAGCATCGCCATTCAAAGTTTGCTCCTAAATCTCATGAAGGTTTCCTACTTGGTTATGGTTCAAACTCTCACACTTACCGTGTCTACAACAATTTCACCCGAAAGGTTGAAGAAACGGTAGATGTGAAGTTTGACGAATCTAATGGCTCGCAAGTAGAGCAATTGCCAATTGATGTAGGAGACAAAGACACTTCAGAAGCAATCCAAGACTTGTCTATTGGCAAAATTCGTCCAACGGAGGTGAAGGAGAATACCTCGTCCGTCCAAGTGGAAGCTTCTACTTCACGACAAGGCGAACCAAAAATTGACACGGAAGCATCCACAAGTGGGACACACCAAGATGCAGAAAATGAGGAAACGCATCAAGACGAACATCAACAACCTCCTTCTCCACCACGACAAGAGAACAACAACGTCAACAATGAAGAAGACCAAGAAGATGAACAAGATGAAGAAGATGTTCAACGAAGACCCAAGCAAAAGCTTTCACGAGTTCGAGCAATAATTGCCAAAGATCATCCCGTCGAGCAAATCTACAATGATATCCAAACCGGGAGAATTACTCGCTCAAAAACTTGTTTAGCTAACTTTTATGAAAACTATTCATTCATCTCTAGCATTGAACCTATGAAGGTTGAAGAAGCATTGGAAGATCCGGATTGGATAAACGCAATGCATGAAGAGCTACACAACTTTGAGAGAAACCAAGTTTGGACATTGGTTGAGAAGCCCGACAACAACCACAAGATCATTGGTACCAAATGGGTGTTTCGCAACAAGCAAGATGAAGATGGACAAGTGGTTCGCAACAAAGCACGTCTCGTCGCCCAAGGGTACACACAAGTCGAAGGTATGGACTATGGTGAGACATATGCTCCCGTTGCTAGACTCGAGTCCATTCGCATCTTACTTGCCTATGCTAATCACCATAATATCACCTTGTACCAAATAGAGGAGGAAGTTTATGTCAAACAACCTCCCAGCTTTGTCAATCCTAAGAAAACTAATCATGTTTACAAACTTCACAAAGCTCTTTATGGTCTTAAACAAGCTCCTAGAGCATGGTATAAATGCTTGACCAAGTTCCTTATTGCAAGTGGTTTTGAAATTGGAAAAATTGATTCCACACTCTTTACTAAAAGGGTTAATGGAGAACTATTTGTATGCCAAATTTATGTTGATGATATTATATTTGGTTCAACTAACCCTCTTTTTAGTGAAAAGTTTGGAAAGCTAATGTCAAAGAAGTTTGAGATGTCTATGATGAGTGAACTCAAATTCTTTATCGGTTTGCAAATCAAGCAAACTAAGGAAGGTACATTTATCTCTCAAACGAAGTACACCAAAGACTTATTCAAGAAGTTCAATATGCAAGAATGCAAAGGTATGCCTACACCCATGCCTACTAGTGGACATAATGATTTGACCAAAGATGGTGAACCGGTTGATCAAAAGGTTTATCGCTCTATGATTGGTTCATTCTTATACCTATGTGCCTCACATCCCGATATTATGCTAAGTGTGTGCATGTGTGCACGATATCAAGCTGCTCCTAAAGAATGTCATCTTAAGGCCGTGAAAAGGATAGTGAGATACTTAATCCATACACCAAATTTTGGAATTTGGTATCCTAAGAGGTCCTCTTTTGATCTTGTTGGCTATTCCGACTCGGATTATGCCGGAGACAAGGTTGATAGAAAGTCCACTTCGGGTACTTGTCAATTTCTTGGTGGATCTCTTGTGTCTTGGTCCTCCAAGAAACAAAATTCGGTATCCTTATCTACCGCTGAAGCGGAATACATTGTCGCAGGTTCATGTTGTGCTCAATTACTTTGGATGACCCAAACTCTTAAAGATTATGGGGTCTATGTGAAACATGTTCCATTGCTTTGTGACAATGAAAGTGCTATCAAAATTGGTCATAATCCTGTGCAACATTCTCGAACTAAGCATATTGAAGTTCGTCATCATTTCATTCGAGATCATGTTGCTAAGGGTGACATTGATCTTAAGCATGTTCGCACCGATAAGCAATTAGCAGATATATTCACTAAACCACTTGATGAGAAAGTGTTTTGCAGGTTGAGAGGAGAATTGAACATCATTGATGCCTCTAACTTGGAGTAGAAACTCCATTGGAGACATGCAAGACATGAGCTTATGACTAATCCTTGATATATCTCTTATGATGACTATCTTATGTCTTGGATATATTTGTACCTTGCATGTTATCCAACCCATGTAGGTACTTGGTTGAATCTAATTCTATGAGATTGCAACTCACTCACATCTTGAGCAATCTCTACATCACCAAGTCTCTACACAACGGTGGTTGACGACAAGGAAGCACGAAACCATTCGAACATATCCTTTGACAAATTCTATGTTGAGCTTCATGATTGTCATTTTTGGATATACAAGTGCTTTTCCTTGCAAGAACTAACCCATGTAGGTAGATGAACTCAAACTCCAAGTGGTGGTCCCAACACTTGATGATCTACATCACCCTTGAGCACCCACACAAGTTCAACTACATGAGCAAGATCCACACAACCACCCAAGGTATGTTGTTCCATTTTAGAGAAGCTTTACTCCAAGTCATGAGTTAAAGCAACTCCACAAGATGTGAATACATCAAGATGCTTAAACGAAAAGTGGTAACCCCACTTGAGCTTAAACGATGAGTATGACCTATGATCAAGTGTTCTCACTTGACTCCTAAGTCAATATACTCTAACATAGGTGACTATGTCACCGCCCAATTCTAGATGAAGTTCTCTTATGCTCTTTTCTATGTTATTGCATTTGTCCCTTGCATACTTGTTTCCCTATTTTTCAAACAAACAAAAACTTCATCTAGAAAGTTTCATTCTTTTCTTTTTTATTTTTGTTCTGCATATTTCTGCATCAAATTCCTTGCAAATCTTTCAGCTAATTCATTGCAAATCTTTGTGAGATCTTACTTGACTAGTGAGATGAGGTGACAAGTGTTTTCTGTGTGATGAACTCGGTTTCACCGAATTGTAATTTTTGGTCCAACTGAATCCCTTCGGTACCACCTAAACATGCCACTCGGTGCCACCGATTTCGCAACAGGAAAAACAGTTTGCCACATATTCTATATTTTTTCTGATCCAGCTCCACTCAATGAATCTTGTCCTCTACAAGCATCACAGTTTTATTCATTGCTTTGTGCTGAGTCTCAAGGACCAAACCTATTCGACGGATTCTAGAAAAACCTTCTTGGAAATTGATGTCAAAGGGGGAGAGAGAGATCACATCAAAGCTTATCATCGGGGAGAGAGAGATCACATCAAAGCTTATCACCTACAAAGGAGAAAGTACTAAGGGGGAGAGAATAGTCAAGGATCCCAAATATTAAGGGGGAGAAAGAAATCTCCAGTGGGAGAGAATACTCAAGGATCCCAATTATTAAGGGGGAGAAAGAAATCTCCAGGGGGAGAGAATACTCAAGGATCCCAGATGCTTGATGTTCAAGAGGAGAGATGCCATATGTCTTTTTGCGGAAAGACATGTTCATATGTGCTCATTTTCATTAAAATCTATTCATTCATATCTTTCAGCTCTGACTTTCTGTTCCCTATCTTCTCCCAATATCCCATGCCAGATTCAGGGGGAGCAAGACATCTAAGGGAAAGAAATCATTCAAATTCATTGCATATATTTACTCTTGGGGACATGTCTAATCCAAGTGGTACTTGTACTCACTATACACATGTCATCCCAGTCTTGGTATTCTTGTGGTTTCTTTTGGTTTGCTCTGGCTACTGGATGTACCTGTGTTATCTAACCTTGTTTGTGCAGGTTCATTCCATCCTAAGCCAACTTAAGACTACAAGGTAAGTATATGCATCAGAATCATGAGTATGAGGAATTCTTGCTTTTGTACATACTGTTTGCAAGAAGGACTCATAAGCATGAAGGTGTTTCTCTTAATAATCTTTTGCTCTGATGCATATGCCCAAGATACATGTAACACATTGCCTACTCTGTCATGATTATGCTCTCACATGCTTCTATATTCTGTATTCACATGATTGCATACATGTAGGGGGAGCCTATGTTTGTTACATGTTCTTCCAAAGCTTTACTTGCTATCCTTTGTATCTTTATCTAAAGCTTTGATGTATGTTGCCATCAATTACCAAAAAGGGGGAGATTGAAAGCACAAGTGCTCTCCAGGTGGTTTTGGTAATTAATGTCAATGTATCTCTTGTTGGACTAATACTTTTATCTAGTATATTTCAGATAAGTTTAACAATGGAGTGGCATGGACTAAAGGTTGTGGGAACTCCTTCAAGATGCTAAGGACAAAGGATTGGCTAAAGCTTCAAGCTGAAGACTCTTCATTTTACACTTTTAGTGATCCAAGATCACATTGAGTCCATAGGAAAAGCCAATACTATTAAGAAGGGATGAGGTGTTGCTTAATGAGCCTTTTGCTCCATGTGCTTAATGATATGCTCCAAAATCCTCAGCTACTTCCCCACATCCACATATGACCTAAACTCCAAGCCAAACTCGGTCCTACCGATTCTTTCTATCCGGCGCCACCGAGTTTCACATGTCATAAGCCACTGCCAAACCCTAGCAAATCGGCTCTACCTATAGGGATCTCGGTCTCACCGAGATGGGATTGCAATCTCACTGTGTATGTCCATTGTCAAAATCGGTCTCACCGAGTTTAGGCAATCGGTACTACCGAGATTACAATGCAAACTCTCTGGTTAACTTATTACCAAAATCGGTCCAACCGAGTTTAGTAATCGGTCCCACCAAGTTTGCCTGACCAACTCTCTGGTTAGCTAATTACCAAAATCGGTCTCACCGAGTTTGTGTAATCGGTCTCACCGAGATTACGTTATGCCCTAACCCTAACCGTATCAGTCCTATCGAGTTGCATGTCAGTCCCACCGAAAATCTCTAACGGTCACTAGGTTTACTATTTCGGTCCGACCGAGTTTGTTGATTCGGTCCCACCGAGATTGGTAAATTTTGTGTAACGGTTGGATTCTGTGTGGAGGCTATATATCCCCCTCCACCTCCTCTTCATTCGTGAAGAGAGCCATCAGAACACATCTACACTTCCAACTCATATGTTCTGAGAGAGAACCACCTACCCTTGTGTTGAGGTCAAGACATTCCATTCCTACCATATGAATCTTGATCTATAGCCTTCCCCAAGTTGCTTTCCACTCAAATCTTCTTTCCACCAAATCCAAATCCTTTGAGAGAGAGTTGAGTGTTGGGGAGACTATCATTTGAAGCACAAGAGCAAGGAGTTCATCATCAACACACCATTTTGTTACTTCTTGGAGAGTGGTGTCTCCTAGATTGGCTAGGTGTCACTTGGGAGCCTCCGACAAGATTGTGGAGGTGAACCAAGGAGTTTGTAAGGGCAAGGAGATCGCCTACTTCGTGAAGATCTACCGCTAGTGAGCCAAGTCCTTCGTGGGCGATGGCCATGGTGCGATAGACAAGCTTGCTTCTTCGTGGACCCTTCGTAGGTGGAACCCTCTGTGGACTCGCGAAACCATTACCCTTCGTGGGTTGAAGTCTCCATCAACGTGGATGTAGGATAGCACCACCTATCCGAACCACGGGAAAAACATCTGTGTCTCCAATTGCGTTTGAATTCTCCAAACCCTTCCCTTTACATTCTTGCAAGTTGCATGCTTTACTTTCCGCTGCTCATTTACTCTTTGCATGCTTGCTTGATATGTATTGTGTATGTTGAAATTGTGCCTAAAACTCCACTTAAACTGAAAAAGCTTAAAAACTGCAACTTTAGCACTAAGTGTCTAATCACCCCCCCCCCTCTAGACACACTTACTTCTAGATCCTACAATGGGCCTCGCCACCGTCCCAGATAAAGTAAGAGGACACCTAAGCGATGCATTAAATGCACCTTCTCCTGTAATACGAGGGATAACCTCGTGCCACTGTAGACCTTTCCACCTCCTGTGTGCCACTGTGGCAACCCCTTTTTCCTATAAAAGAGGCCCGAGGCGACCAGGAGAAGGATTCGGCTTTTTGTAGCTCGTTACACCCCGTAGCTAGCTCAATAACACAGAATATAGCCACCAAAGCAGGAGTAGGGTTTTACGCATCCTCGCGGACCGAACCTGGATAAACGAACCGCGTGCTTCTCTGTTAGACTCGCTCTTCTCTCAACCCCGCGCCCTGCAACCGCAGTAGGGATTCTTGTGATCCCATAGGTGTCGTTTCGCACCGACATCTTTGGCGCGCCAGGTAAGGGGCGTGTTTGTGAGAATCTGGTCTGGTAGTTAGCCTAGCGATGCTTCGTCGCCATGGCCCCTAAGAAGAAGACGGCCACGACGATCGGCTCGTTGGGGGCCGAACATCCCGTGCCAGTGCCGACGAGCAGCGGACCGGTCGCGGATAGGACTCGGGCCGCAGCCCGCGAGCACCAGCACCACCCAACCAGTCGGAGCGTGGTGAGTGGCGTCGTTCATGCAACAGACAACCGGCTGCACGCCGCTGGGCCCAAGGACGGAGCTGCCCCCCCAGGAGGCGCGGGGCCCTCCCGGGGCGTCGTTGCGCCGACTACGGGCGGCGCGGTGACCTCCCGGACGCATACACCGGCGACCACCGCGCGTTCTTCCCATGGTGTGCGCGCCGAGCAGAGTCACCACGTTGGTGACCCTGGGCACCGCCGTGGGAAGAGCACTTTGTGTCATCGGCAAGACGAAGGAGTTCGACACGCTCGCCGAAGCGCTGTTGAAAATGGCACGCAGCCGCTGGGTCGTGACGGAGCTCCTTCTAACATGGTTAGAAGTCAAAGCGCGCCGCGATCCACTTAGCTTTCACCGCCACCCATGCCAGCGGAAGCCTTGGCACGCGCGGAACTGCTCCTCGACTTCCCTCCTGCTGCGGAGAAGCTTGATGAGCGGAGGGCCACTATCCAGAGCCTCGTCGCCGTCGCGAACAAAGACGATTCGTAGCCGGCGAGGCCCTCGGCTAGGTGCTCCACCGAACCACTACACGCTGGCGCTGGGAGGACTAGGGAGGCTGCAGCCACGGTGCACTCTCCTCCTCCTTACCAGCTGCCGCGGGCGTCGGCCCGTCGCGACGACGCTGGTGATAAAATCTCCATAGCATCGTCTGATCCATGGACCCTCCGCGACCAGTGCCAGGTCCTTCGGGAGCGAGCTCACAAAGACGCTCGAACCACCGTCGAGCGGCGACGTGAAACGCGCCGCCAGTCGGACAAGCGGGCGGGACCCGCTGCGGACCACCCGGCATCGGGGGGCCCCGGCGGCCTACCTTACGAGGTGGGCTGCCCAGCTTTTACCCGTGAGCTGAGGCAGTTCCAGTAGCCGTCCCACCGCACGTTCAAGACCGACGTCGGCGAGAAGTACACCGGCAAGACCCATCCGTCCGAGTTCCTCAGCATCTACCCCATCGCGATGCAGGCCGCTGGGGCTCGCGACGATAAGGTGCTCGCCAACTACTTCCCGCTGGCACTCAAGACCAATGTAATGTCTTGGTTGATGCACTTGCCTGCGGACTCCATCTCCTCCTGGTCAGATCTGTGCCATGAGTTCATTGGCGCCTTCACAGGAGGCCACCAAGATCATGGCCAGGCCAGTGATCTGCATATCATTCCCTAGAAGGAAGGAGAGACCCTACGCAGGTACATCCAGAGATTCAGCCGGGTGTAGTACAACATCCCCGACGTTCATCCCGCCACTGTGATTATCGCGTTCCATCAGAACGTGAGCAATCGCAAGATGCGCGAGGAGCTGGCGAGGATCAAGTTTAAGAACGTGGCCGAGCTCTATGTTCTGGCTGACAGGTGCGCCCGTGCTGAAGAGGGAAGGAATTACCCCGGCGAAGACGCCAGCACGGAAACCGACTCTACTGATGAGGATGCCGCCACCCCGACGAAGAAGGGCCGGCGTCGCAACAAGAAGCGCGAAGGCAAGGCCGTGCTTGCCGTTGAGGGATCTGACGATACCGGTGCCGGCAAGAAGGTCAAGGCAGACACCCCCGGCAAGGAGGTTGCCGGGTGCGCTGCCTACTGTGCCTTGGCAGCTGCCGACAAGCCAGGAAGCTCCGGCAAGCAATACTGCAAGATCCACCGCACCAAGGGCCACACTCTCCAGAACTGACGACAAGTCGAGCTGCTTGCTGAGAAGCAAAAGGCTGAGTATGAGAGGCGGGACAAGGAGAAGTACCAGGATGGTGCTGAGGGATCCGACAAGAAGCGTAGCGGCCAAGGAGGCCGCCCTGGCAAGGACAATCAGCAGGACAGGCCCGCACGGGACCACGACAAGAAACAAGAAGACGACGATCACGACGAGGACGACGAGTCCGATGAGCAAGGGTTCCAAAAGGCTATGGAGGCCATGTGCGTCGATGGCGGCGCCTCGCTGCATGCCTCTCACCACCAGCTCAAGCAGTGCGCACGAGAGGTTACGGCGACGGAGCCGTCGTTCGGCGCTCAGAAACCTCTAAAATTGTCCAGCACACCCCTCACCTTTGACGCCGAGGACCACCCTGATCGCACTACCGCGGTCGGGTGCTTGCCGTTGTTGGTTTCGCCAACAATACACAACCTCAGGGTGAACAAGATGTTGGTGGACGGTGGGGCCGGCCTGAACCTGATCTCGCCTGTCGTGATCAAAAGGTTGCAAATCCCTGAAGGAGACCTCAAGGAAACGTGCACGTTCCAAGGGGTCAATCCGGGGAGGAGCCAGACGAAGGGAAAGGCCATGCTGCCTGTGACTTTTGGAGGAGAATCGAACTACAGAATGGATAAGATCGTCTTCGACGTAGCCGAGATCCCCTTGGCCTACAACGGGATCCTCGGCCGCCCGACACTGGCCAAGTTCATGGCGGTGTCACACTACACCTACAACATGCCGAAGATGCCCGAGCCATTGACCATCATCTCCGTCCCCTCCGACAAGAAGGACACGCTGATCTGCGCCGACCAACTCTACCAGGAAGCAGTTGCAGCAGCTGCCGTCAAGGCACCTGCTCCTTCCGCCGAAGGGCCGGGAGGAAAGAAGGATCCCGACAAGGCCACTTGCACCCACTCCGGCAAGCGCACCTCCTCGGAGTGTTGTGCTACCATTGAGGACGTGCCAGAGAGCTCTGCCGACAAGAGCAAGAGATCCAGAGCTGAGCCACCCAAAACCAAGAAGGTGCCCGTCGCGGAGGACGGCAAGGGAGGGGCCTTCACTATAGGCTCCACCCTCGACATCAAATAGGAAGGCGAGCTCGTCACCTTCCTGCGAGCAAATGTCGACGTGTTTGCATGGCAAGCATCCGACATTCCCGGTGTTCCCAGGGAGGTGACTGAGCACCACCTAGCTGTCTTCCCCCACGCTCGGCCCGTCAAGCAGAAGGTCAGAAAGCAGGCTCTGGAGAGGCAGGAGTTCATCACAGAGGAGATCAGGAAGCTAGAAGCAACAGGTTTGGTGAGAGGGGTGCTCCATCCGACATGGTTGGCCAATCCGGTAGTGGTGTGCAAGGCGAATGGGAAGTGGAGGTTGTGTATTGATTACACAGATATCAATAACGCTTGTCCTAAGGACCCCTTCCCGTTGCCGCGCGTCGACAAGATTGTTGACTCCACGGCTGGGTGTGATCTGCTATCATTCCTCGATGCCTACTCGGGTTACCATTAAATCTTCATGACAAGAGAAGATGAAGAGAAGACAACATTCATCACCCCATGTGGTACGTATTGCTTTTTACGGATGCCTTTCGGGTTGAAGAGTGCCGGCTCAGCGTTTGCAAGAGCGGTCCAAATTGGTTTTGAGCCTCAGCTCCATAGAAATATGGAAACCTACATGGATGACATAGTGGTCAAAACCAAGGACAGGCCGACTCTTGTGCAAGATCTAGAAGAGACATTTGCCAACATGTGCAAGATCAACCTCAAGTTGAACCCTAAGAAGTGCGTCTTCGGCGTCCCGTCCGGCAAGCTTCTCGGGTTGTTCGTGTCGCAGCGCAGGATCGAGGCAAACCCAGACAAGATCAAGGCTATTGAGTAGATCGAGGCACCCAAGCTGATCAAGGATGTGCGTCGGCTCGCCGGCTGCGTTGCCGCCATGAGCCGGTTCATCTCCAAGTCCGCCGAGTGCGCCCTTCCCTTTTTCAAGATCTTGAAAGAGGCAGGCCCAATGGAGTGGACCCCAGAAGCCGAGGCCGCACTGCAGGACCTGAAGAAATACCTTTCCTCCATGCCAACACTAGTTGTGCCTAAACCACAAGAGCCATTGCTGCTGTATCTAGCGGCGACGAATCAAGTGGTCAGCACTGCACTAGTGGCGCAGAGGGAGGTCGATGAGGCGGCAGCATGGCGGCAAGGTCAGTGGAGGGCGAGCCGAAGATTCCCTCGGCTGGGCCCGGTGCCGACGAGGCACGGCCCTCGGTGGAGTCTGGCGCCACCAAGGCGATGCCTGGGCGTTCGAGTGAAGTGGTGCCCAAGAAGAAGATGATGCAGCACCCGGTCTACTTTGTCAGCTACCTCTTGCAGGGGGCTAGGTCAAGGTATTCCGGTGTGCACAAATTGCTCTTCGGCCTCCTTATGGCCTCAAGGAAGCTGCGTCACTACTTCCAGGCCCACGAGATCACTGTCATCACCCGCCTCCCATTGCAACGGATAATGCACAACCCAGACGCAACCGGAAGGATTGTGGAATGGGCCTTGGAGCTGTCAAGCTTCGGCTTAAAGTTTGGGAGTACCTCTACAATTTAGAGCAGAGTCTTGGCGGAGTTCATCGCGGAATGGACCTCGACACCTGATGAAGAGATCCAAGAGACTACTCTCCCCGGCAAGGAAGCAGACCGCAACTGGATCATGTACTTTGATGGAGCCTTCTCGCTGCAAGGCGCCAGTGCTGGTGTGCTGCTCGTCGCACCCACCGGAGAGCACCTCAAGTACGTGATCTAGATGCACTTCCCCAGGGAGATGTCCACCAATAACACCACCGAGTACGAGGGTTTGCTTGCCAGTCTCAGGATCGCGGCAGACCTCGGGGTTAAGAAGCTCATCGTCAGGGGTGACTCACAGCTCGTTGTCAGGCAAGTCAACAAGGATTATTAGAGCCCACTGATGGAAGCATACATAGATGAGGTGAGGAAACTGGAGGAACGCTTTGACGGTATCCAAGCGGAACATGTCCCCCGAGCGGAGAACAACGTCGCCGATTACCTGTCAAAGCGTGCCACATTCAAGCTACCTGTGGAACCAGGTACCTTTTTGCTCCGGTTAACTCAACCATCCGTCGATCCATCAACGGGGCAGAACAAGCGAAGAAAATCAGGTCCCGGCAAGTACTTTCCTACCGAGCCCCCCGGGGCCACCGACAAGGGTACTGTCGCAGACGCTGAGCCTGCCCAAGAGCAATTGACTCCAGCAAGGCATCAGGCCCTGGCTATAGAGACAGTCGCTCCCATGGCGGAAGAGACGCCTTTAGTCCTTGTCGTCGAGCCTCAGGCTCCAGCATGGGCGCAGCATACCTTCCAACTCCTCGAGACAGGGGAGCTTCCTGAGGAGCAGGAAGAAGCGGAGAAAGTAGCCCGTCGGTCCGCCTTGTACCAGTTCGTCGATGGCGTCCTATATCGGAGAAGGCCGAACGGTGTGAAACTCAAGTGCATCCCCCCGGGAGGAAGGACTGGAGCTGTTGGAAGAGATACATGGAGGCATATGTGGCTCCCACATAGGGTCAAGGGCCCTTGTCGGGAAGGCGTTCCGACAAGGTTTCTTCTGGCCCACCGCCCTCCAGGATGCGACGGCGCTAGTCAACAATTGTGAAGCGTGACAGTTCCATTCAAAGAAGCTTCATGAACCAGCTCAAGCCCTTCAAACAATCCCTCTCTCCTAGCCATTCTCGGTCTGGGGGCTCGACATACTGGGCCCCTTCCCCCCGCGTTGTCGGGGGCTTTGAGTACTTGTACGTTGCAATCGACAAGTTCACAAAGTGGCCAGAGGTGGAAGCAGTGAGAAAGGTGACTGCTCTGTCAGCTGTCAAGTTTTTCAAGGGACTGGTCTGCCGTTTTGGTGTGCCAAACAGAGTCATCACCGACAACGGCATGCAGTTCACAAGCCACACCTTCATGCAATACATTCAAGACCTCGGCTGCAAGGTCTATTTTGCTTCCGTGGCACACCCACGGAGCAACGGCCAAGAGGAGAGGGCGAATGCTGAAGTGTTGCGAGCCCTGAGTATGAAGACTTTCGACAAGATGCACAAGAGCGGAAGGCGCTAGAAAGTTGAATTGCCGACGGTTCTTTGGTCGATCAGGACGACGCCAGACACCTTTTGCCCTGGTATACGGGGCAGAAGCAGTTCTCCCCACGGAACTCATATACGGGTCACCTCGAGTGCTCGCTTATGATGAGCTTGAGTAAGAGCCGTTTCGCCAAGATGACGCAACGCTCCTTGAGGAAGATCGTCTTTGGGTGGCTGTGAGAGCGGCACGCTACCAGCAAGCCTTGCGCCGCTACCATAGCCGCAAGGTTCATGCCCAAAGCTTTGAGGAAGGCGACCTTGTTCTTCGGCGCGTTCAGTCGGCCAAGAATTCCAACAAGTTGACGCCAAAGTGGGAAGGCCCTTATCGGGTAATACCAGTCACCATGACCGGCGCAGTCCGCTTGGAGACCGAGGATTCCGTACCAGTGAGCAACTCCTGGAACATCGAGCATCTTCGCAAGTTTTACCCATAAGGCGCGTCTTGCTGGGCCTCCCGGCAAGCCATCTTTTGTACGAGCTTTGCCGCAAGGCATGTGACCCTTTGTACAAAGCCAGACGAAGACCCTGAGCGAGAATAAATGAAGCACTAGCACCCTAAGTTATAGCATACATGCTAGGTCGAGTCTCGTCCTTGGTTAGGGTTGATAGTGCTTAGCGGCGGCTAACCCCTAGCTTAGAGGTCGAGTCCACGTCTGTTCGTTCTTCTATATCTTCTTTGGTTCGCAGGATACATGAATATCCTTGCCGAGCTGCTTTGGAAGAAACAGGACGGACCGGCGCCCGGGCCCTTGCGAGCCAGTATTGCCGGGGGCTACAAGAGCAAAGATCCACCCGCGGCAAGACAAGGTTGCCGGGGGTTGCTAATTCAGATAAGTTCTTTATCCCTTATCATGCGTTTCGTTATGGACTGAGGTATGTGAAACCTCATTTTATCCTTAGGCTACCGTGCTCCCCTCACTCCGGAGCCCAGGACTCGTTTCCTGGGACCGAGTTTGGTCGTAGTCGCGGCAGCAAGGAAATAAAATGAGGAGCCTAAGCCCACCTCATCCCAGCCTCCGCCAAGCGCGTGAGGTAGGTCGAGCGAAGTGGGGGGACGGCAAGTCCTGTTGCCGGGCAAGAAGACGTTTATCTTAAAGGTAACAAGGATTTACTCCTTGTCGTGGGTTTTACCTATGAACAAAAAGCCGAGCAAACATCCCTTTTTCATTAGGAAAACATCCCGTACAGGTACAGTTCATAAGAAATGACAAACATGAACAAAGGGATTACAAGTTCTAAAGTTAACAAAGGCCCGAAGGCTTACAAGACTAAAAAGAGATAAGATGCCCGTAATCCCTTTCTTGTCCCTCTCCTCAGAAGGCAGGTCAAGGAGGCGAAAAGGGCAAAAGGGGCGCCTAGGCGAGCTACAAGCAGCAGAAGACACCGAGAAGACATCTCGATGGCTGCCCATAGGCAGGGCGGTGATGACGGTGCTGGGAAAAGAGCTGGAGGACGAGGCGGCAGGACCGGCAGTACGCAATGAAGGCGTCGGTGCCCGCGTACTCCGAGTTGACGGCCTTGCCGCCCGCCCTCTTCCTCTTCCGCAGCCTCCTGACGCCAGCCGCCCAAGGAGACGGCCCCGAGGAGTTCAAGGAGCTAGCCCCGGCCCCGGCAAACCCCTGCCGGAGGAGAGGCCAGGTGCAGATGTTGCTGCTGCCGCACCCGCCCAGGCACGGGGCGTCTGACGCCTAGTCGTACTCGTCCCCGCTATCCGCCCTGATGTCCTCCTCGCCACTTTCGCTCGAGGAGGGATCTTCGTCGTCAGAAGAGCTCTCCACGCAGCACCTTACGCGAGTCCCGAAGTGCCCGAAGATCTTGATGGATAAGAGGCCACCCTCCATTAGTTTGAAATGGAGAGTGAGCCCTTCCGTCAAGATGTGGAGGTGAGCGAAGGTTTTCCACCCTCGGTGGAGATACATGACGTGATGGGCGAGGAACTCGACGTTGGCCCATGTGCCGCTGATCCCGCGGCCCCTCATATGCAGCCGCAACGATTGCGGCGGATCCAGCTCCATCTCCTGCGCAAATGGAGTCAGGAGGCGAAGGCGACGGCGCGGCGGCCGGCGCAGCCTGACGAAGAATTCGCAGGGGTTATCCCCAGCGTGGCCCTCCATCGGAGGAGGAGCTGCTGGCGTGGGCGAGGCCGGCGCGCCACCCCGTCCTCCACTTCCCCGAACACTGCAGCCTCTGCCCCGACTTCACCCACAGCCTCGCCCCCTCCCCCTTCCCCTCGCAGTCGGCTCTGCCGCCGCGGGCGCAAAAGGAGGAGGGACGCGTTGTCAAGCGGTGACACTCGCTGCCACCGTCGAAGGACCGGGATTCCCCTTCTCCATGACGAATGGAAGGAAGGAGCAGAAGTAGAGAAAGGAGGCAAGAATGGGGAGAGGCAGATGATGAAAGGTTGAGAGGCACCGTTCCTCCCGCTCCCCTCTTTATAAAGGGGCGGAGGCGGGGCTAGACTGCCCCCTCTCGGCCAATCTGGCTTGTTGAAGTGACCACAAGCGGGGCCGTCGACCGCCCTCCCCGCTCCATTAAAAACGCGTGGGAATCGACCCACACACGCGCACTACTTTCCACGCCCCACGCGCCTGTCATTCACTCTGCATTATGCATGCAGCGAACGTGGCACAGAAGGCGGGCGCAGTGGGACGCGTGGAGCGACGGTTCCCAAGCAAGGACAGTAAATGGGAGGTGGCCCTGCAGTCCCAAAGAGACACGCAAGCCACCTCTTTACTGTCCACCACGGGATGACACCAGCGTGCTTCCGTCACACGCGCGCGCAACTCCCACGTCGCGCGTTCAACGCGGGTCATGGAGAAGCACAGCGGACGGAGCAGTTACCATGGTAAGATCCGCCCCAACTGCCCATGCTCCATTCTGGGCCAGGCCCAACAACATGCTGCGCTTATGTGTGGCCCAAGCCCGGGGGCCCCTGTCGGTGTACAAAAGTAGGGGCTCTCCTTTTGACCCCTTTACTTATGCACGGGCAGTCAGAGCCTCCCGCCACGGCCGCGCATAACATGGCAGGGAAAGGGGAGCCGGAGAGAAGCCGACGCTCAAGACTGAGCGAAGCAACGCCAAGGCCAAGGCCACAAAGTGCAGAGGGACGAAGCAGGTTCCCCCCGGCAAGACCCTTGTCGGGGCCGCTTGCCCCTCACCAACGGAGTGAGCCACCCTTGAGCCCACGGCCCCCAGCGCCATCATTAGCGTGGGGCCAGGGCTCGGGAAGGCACCTCTGTGGTGTCATGCAGATCTTTGTGAAGACAAAGGACAGTCAAGATCAAGTGAGGATGGGAAGGCAGCCATCCTCACCGAAGAAACCCACGAGACCCCCGACAAGATCCTTGCTGGGGACGCCTGCGCGCCATGGCAAGACCCTTGATGGGCCACCTGGCAAGGACCTCGCCAACCGCACCAGCAGGGCCACCATCAGGCCCGCACCAGCCAAGTCCCCACCGCCGTTCGCATGTAGCTGCCGACCCAACCAGCTGGGCAGGCACTTGCGTGGCTATATGCAGCCCTTCGTGGAGGCTCCACCACCGCGCCACCTCGGCTGCCTGCCTGCCTACATGGAACCGCATGCACCGCTAGCCAAGGCACGTGTCGAAGCCTGGAGGAGCCGTGACGGACGGGACGGGCCTCGCCCCCGTCCCAGATAAAGTAAGAGGACACCTAAGCGATGCATTAAATGCACCTTGTCCTGTAATACGAGGGATAACCTCATGCCACAGTAGACCTTTCCACCTCCTGTGTGCCACTATGGCAACCCCTTTTTCCTATAAAAGGAGGCCCGAGGCGACTAGGAGAAGGATTCGGCTTTTTGGAGCTCGTTACACCCCGTAGCTAGCTCAAGAACACAGAATACAACCACTAAAGCAGGAGTAGGGTTTTACGCATCCTCGCTGCCCGAACCTGGATAAACGAACCGCGTGCTTCTCTGTCAGACCCGCTCTTCTCTCAACCCCACACCCCGCAACCGCAGTAGGGATTCTTGTGATCCCATAGGTGTCGTTTACCACCAACAGCGTATGTGTCTTCAACTCGTGTTATTCGCCAGTACTTGTTTCCTTTCTACCTCTTTTTTGCAAACTGGGCTAGCCATTTCCCCTCGTTGCTATTGTGACCTTTTCGTGAACTGAACAAATCACTTTTCTTTTCCTAAGAGTGTTTTGTGCAGTTCTTCCAAAAATGTCACACGGGCAACGCTTGTACATTTCTGTGGGTCTGCCGAAAGGGAGATTGGTTTTGCTAACCTCCTCATCCAACGCCTGCCTAATCTTGCCCAACAGATCGCAGAGGTGATCGGCTTCTATTTGTGTGTGTTATGTTTCATCATCTAGTTCCACAATCATTGTAATCACACTGACTGGATATCTTTGGAAACAGGGATGGTCCGCTAGATTTTAGTGGATCTGCACAAAGTGATCAAATTGTGGTGTCCTCCTTACACCCCCTTTTTGGCTACAACGCTGGGTGAAACTAGCTGCCAAGCAATGAACAATGTGCCCAGGAAATGGACCCATGCCTACGAACAACATTGATCAATTATATATTTTTCTTTATTTGTACACCTTCTCACAACTTTGTCTTCAGTTGTGATGTGAATATTGGCGCTGATCTGCGAACCATTGAGATGCATTAGCATCCATGGTAGTAGTTTCATTTGTATTTGATGGAATGTTGGAACGAGATAATCTTGAGGCAAGAGGACACATGAATCCTAAGTTGAAACCTTTTTTTCTGCGGGAACCAAAGTTGAAACCTTCATATCATCATAGTACAATTTCATTAAAATTATGTGTACATATAAACAAATCCTGAAGGATTGATAGCAATGCCAGAAACAATTCAACTTCGTTTCACCGACATGTGGGGCATCCTTCTTCCGGCTCCACCTGCCGTGTAGCAATATTGAGTGCACAACTGCAGGGAAAGATTTACCCTGGTCGTTGCGCCGCATTAGTAATGACTAGTGAGCAGTCAAATCATAGAGCCCCACCTTCGCCATAGTAAGTTACTCGGACGAAGCAACCATTGTCGGTGTTCTGGGAACGGGGGTCCCCAGACTAGCCTGCCTGCGGCCTACGACGTGGCTCAAGTGGGGGCCCAGCGAGGCCCATCTCCATCAACACAAGCTCAAGACCCTCGCGAGGGGCCAAGCCTCGTGGGCGGACGACAGAGAGCTTCCTCAAGTACGTCCTCATCAGGCAGGGCTCATGAGGAGGCAGAGAGATCAATGCAAGGGTACCTTGCGAGGATCCAGTGACGCAAGCCATGACGATCAAGGCCAGGCGGGCGCCAGGCGGGCGCTGGCCTGTCCAGAGTCCTTGTTTCCCCTTTGGTGCAAATGGGGCAAGCGCAGGCCAAGGTATCAGGCAAAGGTTACCATTCCAGTGCAACGAGACCAAGACCAGCCGGACGGCCGGACGGAGGTCACCGTGGAGCCCAAGACGGCGTCACCACTGGAGCTTTTGGCAGCCGAAGACCACCTTTGGTCAGGATAACTTGTACTAGATGTTCCCCTTCAGAGTGGCCAATTGTTGGCGCCCTTCCCGCTAAATTATTTCGGGGAGAGGCCCAGGGCCTCTATAAATAGAGCTAGCCACCGTAGAGTAGCGGGGGGATCGATCCCTCCAGCCATCCGGCCATAGGCATAGAGAAATCTGATAGAGCCTAAGCAGAGAGATAGAGAGAGGCGACTGAACTGACCCAAGCAGTTCATCGCACCAGCCCAAGAACACCTCTCACGATGCTGTTCTTCCTTTGTACTGTCCATCATCAGTCCCAGAGGCAATCCACCACACCACACATTGGAGTAGGGTATTACACCACAACGGTGGCCCGAACCAGTATAAATCTCGTGTCCCTTGTGTTGTTCATCGTTTTCATCTCAGTTCGCACGAGAAGATCTGACGTAGATCGGTAGGGGAGAGATCTCCGCGCGCACCCTAGTGTTCGAACCTCCAGGGTCTGCCGGAACCCGAAATCCGACATTTGGTGCGCCAGGTAGGGGTGCGCCGGAATCCTTTTTTCCGCCGTTTGCGTGAGGTCTTCCGTCGTGTCCATGGCTGATGCTCCTCGGGCTCGCGCTGAGCGCCGAGTTGCTCTCGCCACCCGCGTCGCCCAGACGGCGCCCGTCGGCGGTCCCCCTCGTCGTTCCCCGTCGCCCGCCGCTAACACCGCCACCGGTCCGGTGGGGAACGAGCAGCAGGCTTCGTCCCAACATCCTTCGGTGCGGCGGGATGGACGCACTGCCACGCCGTCGCTGACCCCGACTGGCTCGTCGTCCCATGCCCGGCGCGCCCCCATGGACGCGCGCGCCTCGCTGCTCTTGGCGAAAGAGCTTCTCCGTTACCGCCCCATCGACGACCTCTACGAGGACTGGCTTGCCCGCATCACCGAGCTTGTCAGCGCCGCAGGGGGCTCCACCTTGCGGTCCCCCTCACTACCACGCCCTTTGTTCCGCGCAGGAGGCGATGATCAGGAGGTGCCTCCACCACCTCCTCCCCAAGAAGGCGCCTTGGCTGCAAGGCGTGCAGACCCAGGGCGGGACCCGCTACGTCCAGCACCTGTGCAGCAAGAAAGGAGCTGCCAAGAGATACCACATCCCCGAGATGGTGCTCGCGCGTTCCCGGCGCCGGTGCGCCAAGATCGCGTCCCAGTGCTTCCACAACAAGACCCCGGGCTGCTCCCAGCGGCGGCGCGTGGTGACATGCAACAGAAAGATCGGCACCAGCCAAGGGCGCTGGTGGCCACAGCGGGCTGCCTCGCCTTCACCCCAGAGCTGCGCGGCGTCACGTGGCCAGGCAAGTTCAAGCCTGACCTCCCTCCTCGCTATGATGGCACAGCGGACCCCGCAGAGTTCCTGCAGCTCTACGAGTTGGGCATCATGGCCGCCAGCGGGGACGAAAAGGTCATGGCGAATTGGTTCCCCATGGCGCTCAAGGACGGAGCCCGCACCTGGCTCCTGAACCTGGCCCCCGGCACCATCTCCTCCTGGAGCGAGATGCGCACCCGCTTCATCGCCAACTTCCAGGGCACTCGCGACCGGCCCCCGGCCGTGAGCGACCTGTGCCGCATCAAGCAACAGCCAGGGGAAACCCTGCATAAGTACATCCAACGCTTCAACTATGCTCGCCTCAAGATCCCCAAGGTGACTGAGGAGGCCATCATCTGAGCTTTCTCCGATGGCGTGCGCGACATCAAGCTGAAGGAGGAGCTAGCCATCCATGAAGACCTATGCACATCCCTGGAGCTGTTCAACTTGGCGACCAAGTGCGGCAGGGCTGAGGAAGGGCGCATTTCCCTTCTCGAGCTCCCGGCAGCTGACCCAGAATAAAAGAAGCTCAAGGCCAAAGACATGAAGTGCAAGAGGGCTGCCATGCTAGCAGCAGAGCCAGACACCAAGCGAGGCAGGGATCAGCCTGATTCATCCAAGGGCGGACGCTACTGCGTGTACCACGACCTCCACACCCACAACACCAACGAATGTCAGGAGCTCGGAGCCGTGAGAGACGGGCGAATCGGCCGACGCCCCGAGCGCAACGACAGGGGCTATGGCCGAGGAGGATGAGGAAGAGGTGGAGGACGATGGGAAGACCATGGCGCGCGCCAGGGATGGCTGACCGCCCTCGCAAGGACCGTTGGCAGGACCAGCCTTGCGAGGGGGGCTGGAGGGACCAGCCTCGCAATATCGCCTGCACGACAACGCAGGCCTCCCGCCTCTGCCGCCACCACCAAGAAGGAATGAAGACCAGCATCAGGACAATGGAATTGGGGGCTTCCAGGAGCCGTGCGCAATTGCCTGCATCTTGGGTGGCGCTCAGGCTCCAGCCTCACAGCGCATCTTCAAGCAGTTTGCTCGCGAGGTGAACGCAGTTCTTCCCAAGCTTGAGGCCACGCGCCCTCTCAGGTGGTCTACGTGCACTATCACGTTCAGCTCAGCGGATCAGCTCAAGTGCGCGGCAATGGCTGGAGCCCTCCCAATGCTTTGCTCCCCAGTCATCAGCAATGTGCAGGTCACGAGGACCCTCATCGATGGCGGTGCTGGACTCAACTTCCTGTCCGTCGAGATGTTAGACAATATCCAAGTGCCATACGATCAGCTTCAGCCAACCAAGGCTTTCTCAGGAGTCACCGATGGTTCTACTGTTCCGATTGGGCAGGTGCGCCTTCCAGTCACCTTCAGGCAGCGCAACAACTACCACACCGAGCTCATCGACTTTGACGTCGCGCACATCCGCCTACCTTACAACGCCATCCTCAGGTACCCCGACCTAGCCAAGTTCATGGCAGTGACTCACCATGGTTACAATGTCCTCAAGATGCCTGGAAGTGGTGGACTCATCACCGTGCCCTGTGAAGAAAGAGATGAAGTGTGTTCACTAGAGCGTGCGTACCAAGCCGCGACAATCGAAGACCCAGACCACAGAGGCGGGAGACCTCTCGACGCGACCGTCAAGAAGAAGAAGACCTCGCCAGGCTCAAGCCACAAGGGGGCTGGCGCCTCGGAGGTGTTGCGTCAAGCTCCAACGCTCGATCAAGGAGCGCCACCCTCTCACGCATAGGAAAGCGCGCCCAGCGCCCTCCTCAGGCGAGACTCGGGGGCTCCTCCTTGGAGAGCCACCGACCTTGCCAGGGTCACGAGGGAGGCGCTGGGGTATCACTTGGAGGGGCGCTTTCAAGCGTTTTTCCTTTAGGAAGGTACAAGGCAAGGGAGACCAGACCCTCAGGAGTTCGTCGAAAGAAACACTCAAGAGCTGCAAGAGTCAAGAGTCATGCGCGACAGCCCCCGCCTACCTGCCGTAGCCCCACATCCAGGCGAGGATGGTGGGCTGCGCGTCTGCATCGACGTCCCAGGGCTCAACCGAGCCGCATCTCAGGAGCGCCTCTGGCCTTCGCGCGTGGGGCGTTGTGAGGGGCCACCTCACAGCTACGCTCGCATGCCCTTCGGCCTGCCAAATGCGGTCGTCGCTCACCAGGGCCTGCTGAGGAGCATTATGGAGACTCAGGAGGCCAGGCACCACACGGTCCTGACAAAGATGGAGATGGCTCTCGAAGACCCGCTTGGGCCCGCGGAGCCTCCCGAGGCCCCAGGGCCTGGGGGCTCGTGAGGTCCGACGTCTCCACCACACATCGCTCGCTTCCTCAGCATCACTTCATCTTCAACGGCTGTCGGATCACGGGTTCCGGCAGACCCTTAAGGTTCTAACTCTGGGGTGCGCGCGGAGATCGTGCCCTCTACCTCTCCGTCTCGCTGGGATCTAAACTACTCCAAGAACAACACAAGAGACACGGGGTTTATACTAGTTCGGGCCACCGTTGTGGTGTAATACCCTACTCTAGTTTGTGGTGGGTGGATTGCCTCTTGGGCTGATGAGGAGGAAGAACGACCTCGCGAGGGTCTGTTCTCAGCTCGGGAATGAACTGCTAGGTGGAGTTCGATTGCCCCTCTCTCTCTCCGTGTGTGCGTGACTGCCCGTCTGTACTCTGGGGGTGGCTAGTCCTATTTATAGGCAAAGGCCCTGGGCCTCTTCCCAAATATTTGAGCGGGAAGGGCGCCAACAATTGGCCGATTTAAAGGGGAACATCGGGTACACTTATCCTGACTAAAGTCGGTCTTCCCCTGCCAAAGGTTCCGGTGGTCACGCCGGCTTGGGCTCCATAGTGACCTCCTCCTTGTCGTGGAGTTTGTCTTGGTCTCGTTGCACCGAAATGGGTGCCTTTGCTTGATATTCTCGCCTGCGCTTGCCCCCTTTGAACCAAAGAGGAAAGGGAGGACACTGCGCGGGCTGGTGCCCACCTGGCACCTCTGGTCGTCATGGCTTGCGTCATGGGCACCTCGTGAGGTACCCCACCTTGATCTCTCCGCCTCCTCGCGAGCCAGCCTAAGGAGGCCGTGCTGGAGGAAGCTCCATGTCATCCGCCTCGCGAGGCTTGGGTCCTCGCGAGGGTCTTGAGCCTTGTGTTGATGAAGATGGGCCGCGTTGGGCCCCCACTCGAGCCACGCCGCAGGCCGCAAGCAGGCAAGTCTGGGGACTCCCGTTCCCAGAACGCCGACAGTAGCCCCCGGGCCCAAGGCGCGCATGGACTTGGCCGTGCCGAGAGGCGAAAGGGCAAGGGCGAAGCACCGCGGGCCCTAACAGCCGGCGGCCTCGGGCGCCGCGTGGCGGTTGATTGGACGTGGATGGCACAGTTTACCCATGCTCCCTTATTCCGTGCCATGCTAGGTTGCCCTGCCGTTGTACACAGCCGCCCCTCTCCCTGTTGCCTGACCGTCTCCAGCTCTTCCTCCCTTGGAACTCGGACCCTTGCTTCCGATCCCATCTCACATCCTCTCTCTTCCGCCCGCCGCCATGGCTCCGAAGAAAGGGAAGGGGAAGAAGCCCGTGGCTCCATCTCGCCCGTTGCCGCTGGTGGCGCCTGCCATCGGCCGCTCGATCATACTCAACCTGGAGTGCCTCGACAAGCTCAATCCAGCCCTGGCCACCGCCTTCAACAAGTGCGGGAGGACGACGGCGTGGCCTACGTGTCACCTCCCCACTGATAGGGTAATCACCGAGGTCCCTTACTTTGCCGACGCCTTGTGGGCGGGCTTGGTGCCTCCCTTCTCCGATTTCTTCAACTCTATCCTTCATCATTATCAGATCCACATGATGCATATGGGTCCTGAGTCCATAGCTCTTCTCTCTGTCTTCGCTTTTGTTTGTGAGGCGATGGTGGGCATCCCTCCTTCTGTTGCCCTGCTGCGCCACTTCTTCTCCTTGCATCTTGTCGACCCCACGCAATGCTCGGCATGCGTGAGCTTCGTAGCTTCGTCCCAGACTGCTGCCTCTGGTATCGATTTCAACCTTCCTCCGCCTTCAGCCGAGTTCCACGAGCGGTGGTTGTATATTGATGTCAGGGTGCCCAGCGGCCGGGTCGCGAAGCCGACATCGCCTGCTGTGCCTAACTCGGGCTGGGGCCAAGAGATGCTCGCGAGTCCCCGGCTCGCCTTCGTCTGGCATCGCTTCATGTCCTTGAAGAAGCTTGGTGTAACGGCGCCCAAAGTGGTGAAGGAGTTTCTATCGCGCTGCATTGCCCCTCTCCAACGTCATTCTCGTAGGATGTGGGCCTTCAGCGGGCATGGTGACCGCATGAGGCTTCAGGGAGAAGACCTGACGCCCAAGGTGCTGAGGAGGGTGCTCTTAGTCCTGACAGGCGATCCCAACCACGGGGATGTCCGGCAGGGGGGAGCCTTGCTGTCCCTCTGCCACAATAGGGATGACTTCGTGAGGCAGATGCCCTCTTTCGACGAGTGGGGGCTACGCCCTGTTGGCCTCCAGGGGCCTCGCGAGAATCCTGTGGTGGTGATTTCCCTTCCGGTCGGCCTGGGTGAATCCTCCTCGAGTGGTGGCGCAGGGAGGCAGGAGACAGCGGAGGTCGAGGGAGCCGCGGACGATGTGGCCGCACCTGGCGATGCTCTTGGCGGGGCAGCTCATGAGGTCCACGCTCACGAGGCCACAGGCGAGGCACTGCCGCCTCCGGTGTTTGAGGCCGAGGCTCCTAAGCCCCCGGCCAGGATCTCTGACGAGGCAACTGCCCGTGCGTTCCAGGCATGTGCCCTCGACACGAGTGGGCTTGGCGCTCCGTCCTCTTCGCAGGCTGGTTCCTGCGCATCTCTCCTGGGCCGTTTCCATGTGGACTTTGAGGCCCTCCGGAGAAAAAGGGAGGCCTCAGGTGACGACCTCCCCTGCCACTTGCTGAAGCGCCGGAAGTACTTCGCTGTCGATGAGTAAGTCTTCTCCTTTTCTGTTCCTTATCCTGCTTGCCGCATCCACTGATCCTTGCCCAGCAGGCCTCTGCCTGCTGAGCTTCATGAAGTCGTCGGGCTGGCGCCCTCCTTGACTCCGTCTCCTCCGCCGCCCTGGGTGTCTCTAGCAGCACTGCCCTGGTGGTTTGGGCAGGTGACGGCGCGGAGCGCCGCGCAGCGCGCGGCGACGCTCCCGCCCATGCGATCTCCTTCCGCGGGCCCTCCCTCGACATAGGCAGCCTGCCGTGGGCTCCTCGTTTGGCCGCGGGCTGCGACCGGCTGAGGCACCTCCGTGGCCCTTCTATTGAGGCCAGGTTGGACTCGAGTTGGGCTTCTGATGCGGCGCGGCCATCCGTCGAGAGGGCACCAACCCCCAGCCCCCTGCCCGGGGCCGGAGCAATGATCCGAGGTCCTCGACGCCTGCCTGGGGCGGATGGTGGCGCGGCAGACGTGCTTGAGCGCGCTCGAGAGCGTCGCGCCCGTCGCCACGAATTCCTCCGGAGGGCGAGTGGTGCCGTAGACTTGCTTGGGCAGGAGCTTGCTGAGGAAGATGCGCGCCTGGAAGCTGAGGGCCTGCGCCTGGCTGTCAAGCGGCGCGAGCTGGAGGCAGCCGCTGCCCTTGCGCGTCGTCAGCGCGTCCTTGACGACGAAGTGGCGAAGGCGTCACTGGAGGCTTCTTGGGCGGCTCAGTCTCAGGCCGTGGAGGAGGCCCGAGGAGCCGACCGTCGGCGAGGAGCAGCAGAAGAACAGGCTCGGGAGCTCTTGGCTTGGTGCCGCTCGCTGGAGGAGCAAGCTGAGCTGCGCGAGGCAGCCCTTGCATCGATGGAGGTGGCTTCCGGAGACCTGGCCGAGCTTCGGAAGCGCGAGGAAGCATTGTTGCTGGAGGCCGCCGAACGCGCTCATGAGCTTGAGCAGCTGGAGACGAGGGAACGCCTGGTGACGCAGGCGGAAAACGATGTCGCCGCGCGGGAAACGCGTGTCCTGGAGGAGGTTTGCCGTCGGGTGGCGACAGCACGCCAAGGCGTCGAGCGCGAGCTCTAGGAGAAGCTAGGGATGATCCGAGTCGAAGCCGAGGGCAGAACCGCCGCCTTGAGGGCCCAGCGGGATGAGGCGACGCGACGAGCGGATGCCTCCCGGGTCGCCCTTGAGGCATCGCAGAAAGAGCTGGCCTCCTCCCAGGCCGAGGTGCTCCGCCTACGCCAGCATGTGGAAGAGGCCGTGGCCATCGAGCGCTAGAATGCCGACGAGATACGCCAGTGGCAAGTCCTGGAGCACCAGCACGGCCCCATGCTCACCAAGCTCCGTGACAGGGCCAACATTGCCCTGGGCAACATCTGCGAGGCTACCGTGGGCGAGCCGCACACGATTAACTATGGCGGCAACCTGCAGTTCTTCACCACCGTGGTGACACAGCTGGACGCACGGTCGGCCAGAGCCGATAGGTTGGTGGAGGAGAGGAGCCGCGCCCTGCTCGGGCGCGCCTTCTCCCGCGTCTTCAGCCATCTTCGAAACATGGATCCCCACTTCGACTTCGACGCCGCCATCGCCCCAGTTCCCCAAGCTGTTCGAGGAGACCTGGCTGAATGGGTGGAGAGCAACATAGATGCGCTCGTCCGGGCCTTCACTTCGGACGATGACGGCGTGATCGTGGGCGCTGACGAAGGTGGCGTGGTGGAAGACTCCAATGCCGCTGGTGGGGGCACGGGCAACGAAGGTGAGTTCAGCGACGCCAGCGACAGCTCGGGAGGTGCCTCCGAGTATGCATTGGGGGATTTATCAGATTGACCATGCGTTATCCTCGCCTTTTTACCCTGCATAGATAGAACTCAGGCTTTTGGCCCGACGGTTGTGAGAGCATTTTGGGAGGGGGAGCCCCTCATGTATGAACTTGTATGTAATGTATCTACAGTGGTTAAATCGTATGCGTGTCCAATGGTGAGCTGGTTCGCCCTTGTTCCTTGCTGACTCCGGAGCTGCCTTCTGGAGGGCGTCACGTCCCGGGCGCCGGGTAGTTGAAACCTCGGGAGGCAGGGTCGTTGCCGGCAGGAAACCCCGTAGGCTTGGGCCGTCTTCGCAGGCTCCGTGCCCTTTATCGAGTGGGACGTCTTCACAGGCGCTCGCCTTCTTCACAGGCTCTGGGCCTTCTCTCGAGAGGGATGTCTTCACAGGCGTTCGCCTTCTTCACAGGCTCCGGGCCTTCTCCCGAGGGGGATGTCTTCACAGGCATTCGCCTTCTTCACAGGCTCCGGGCCTTCTCCCGAGGGGGTTGGCTTCACAGGCATTCGCCTTCTTCACAGGCTCTGGGCCTTCTCCCGAGGGGGTTGGCTTCACAGGCGTTCGCCTTCTTCACAGGCTCCGGGCCTTCTCCCGAGGGTGTTGGCTTCACAGGCGTTCGCCTTCTTCACAGGCTCCGGGCCTTCTCCCGGCGGGGTTGGCTTCACAGGCATTTGCCTTCTTCACAGGCTCCGGGCCTTCTCCCGAGGGGCATTGCTTCACAGGCATTAGCCTTCTTCACAGGCTCCGGGCCCTCTCTCGAGAAAAACGATCTCCACAGGCACCAAAGGTCACCTCGCGAGGGGGCGGCAGCGGCAATCTGTGCCGTGCTTAAGCTAGGCCTGGCCCGGCTCGCGAGGGGCTCGCGAGGGGAGGCAGCTAGGATGAGAAGGTGACCAGAACGCGAGAAACGAATCAAACAAGACCAAGCTCCCCTTCCCCGAACGCACGCAAAGCTCACATTCGAATTCAATTTAAATCCAGCGGGAGAAAACGGGTTACAACCAAAGGAAGATGGCAATGAAAGCAAACAAAAAGGCCGCGTCCGGCACCTAATCTAGTCTTCGACGTCTTCTCACCAGCGCGGAGCTATGTGCTGTCCACTAGGTGTGGGAGGGAGCCCCAGGGCCTGAGGCCGGCACCCCTGAGACTCCGGGGCGTGTACAGCCCCACTCATTATTACGTGAGAGTGTCACGGGGCGGCGAGCTTCATAGGCACTGGGCCTTCTTCACAGGAACCGGCCTTGCTTCATATCGCCAGACGAGGGCACCGCCTTGCGCCACACTCTAGTGCCACCAACGACGACCGGAAACCAGGACGCCGCCGGTGGGGTAGAGCGGTCGCCGGCGGTTCCCCCGACGACCACGGGTCCTCCGCCAGGGGCAGGCCCTCGGGCGCCTCCCCAGCGGAGGGCCTATCTTCTAAGAACGCCTTGCTCCGAACGCCGCGGTGGTGAGGTAGGATCTCTGCCCCTTTCCTGCAGCCCCCTGCGTCCTCCTCCTGAGGGGTAGGAGACCGCAGGGGCGGGGCAGCTGCTTGTCGCGGCGACCTGCACCTCCTGTGACCCATGATTAGCGTATGCCTGCTCTTGAGGAATTAATGGTACCCGATAGTTGTTGCCTCTAGTGTGACCGACGGAGCCGTCCCGGGGTTCCTGGAGGGGTTCGGCCTTCGGCGTCTCATCCTCCCAGCTGGGGCTGAAGAGCGAGCCCTGCTCGCCCTCGTGAGCGTGTCCTTGGTCCATCATGTGGGGCACGTACTCCTCTAGCATCGCCACCCCGAATGTTGTGCTGTAGTGCTCCATGCACCACGCAGCGTTGCTTCTCATGCCCACCGCGGGGTGGTGGCGCGGTTGGCCGTTGGCGCCGTGGGCCGCACCGAGCCCCTCTCCTTCACGTGCCGGGGGAGGGGGTAGCGCCCCCGCCAATCTGGTGCCAGCGGATTCGCCGGTGTTGGGGTAGTCTTGAGGTCCGCGCGGGTGCGCGGGGCTCCCTCGTGCGCCGCCCTTAACTTGGGGTGGAAGTTGGACGCAGAAGGGGTGAGCCCCCGAAGCGGCGAAGCTCAGGAGCTCGGCGACGCGCTCCAGCAGCACGTCGCGGCCACCTTCCAGTAGCCTACACTGTAATAGCTCCCGCGCTACCGTGAGCGCGACCCTTGAGTTTGCCTGTTCTCGGCGGGTGTACGGTGTCGTAGCCGCGGCGTGGTTGGAGGCCCTCGCCGCCGACCGCGCCTGTCGCGGTGTGAGGGTCGCAGAAGTTTGCCCGCGTCGCCCGCGGCCCACAACGCCCTTCGGACCGCGAGCTGCCTGTAGCGCGGGGCTGTCCTGAGCGGGAGGCTCCGCACAGGTGGGCCACGCCGCCCATGGGCCTTGGTTGCCCGCCTGGTCGCCGGATGTAACACCCCGGATGTAACTTGCCATATTTGTAACTCCAACTCTTGCCATTTTCGGCAATGTGATATGATATTCCCTCCGTGGTTGGGTTTTCCTTCTTTTGCACTTTGCCCTTGTCATGCATTTCATATCATGTCATCATGTGCATCGCATTTGCATACGTGTTCGTCTCTTGCATCCGAGCATTTTCCCCGTTGTCCGTTTTGCAATCCGGCGCTCCTATGTTCACCGGCGCCCCCTTTTACCTCTTTTCATGTGCGGGTGTTAAACTTTCTCGGAATGGCCCGAGGTTTGCCAAGCGGCCTTGGTATAGCACTGGTAGACCGCCTGTCAAGTTTCGGGTCATTCGGAGATCGTTTGATACTCCAACCGTTAACCGGGTAACCGTAAAGGCCTCTTTTGGTGTGCAGCCCAACACCCCTCCAAAGTGGCCCAAAACCCATCCTAACCCCATCCATCTTCTTGGTCGTTCGATCACGATCGCGTGGCCGAAAACCGCACTCCATTTGGAGCTTCCTAGCTCCATCTGCCTATAAATATGTCCACCCCTCCGAATTTTTCGGGTGCAAACCCTACCCTAACCTCCCTCTGCGCCACCGGACATGTCCGCCGCCTGCCGGACGTCTTCGCGCCGCTGCCCATGCCCAACCGCGCCTCGCCACCTGTACCGCCGCCGTCCCAGCGCCGCCGCGGCCCGCGGAGCCCATCCGGGGCCCGCGCGAGCCCGTCCGCGCCGCCGCCCGTCCCGCGCGCGCCCGCTCCCCGCGCCGCCCGACCCAGCTGCGCCGCCCGGCTCGCATCGCCGTCGCGCCACCAAGCTCCGCCGCCGCGTGGTGCCCCGCCCCGCGCCGCCTCCGGCCAGATCCGAGCCGGCGCCGCCCGGATCCGGCGCCCCCGACCTCTCCGGCGACCCCTCCCCCACCCCCGCGCTCCAGCGACCCCCCTTATCCCACTCCGGCCGCCGTCTCCATAGAGTTCTCCGGCGGACCTCGACTCCCGTGCGAAGTCAACCCTAGATCCGGAGTGGTAATTTCTGCCAAGTCCTCAGTTTCTTGTATTT
This sequence comes from Aegilops umbellulata, assembly GCA_032464435.1. NCBI lineage: Eukaryota > Viridiplantae > Streptophyta > Magnoliopsida > Poales > Poaceae > Aegilops > Aegilops umbellulata. The sequence continues at coordinate 187,734,367 of CP136055.1, forward strand.
TATTACCATGTTCATCGGGCCATAACGCCCTGCATACTGCTCCGTTTCATGCGTGTAATATGTCAAATTGTTCGCCTCGACGAGTACATCATTCCGTCTTACTGCATTGATGCCCGAAATGCTGTTATAAGAGGGCTATGTGATGTTAGTTTCAGACCTGTTTCAGTAGATGCACTTTTGTCATTTTTGCCATGATTGATGTGTGCATCCTATGAACTGGAGTCCTACATGTGATTTGTAATATGCCATGCCATCTTTACAGGGGTGTATGCCATGTATTTTTGTGATCGTTGTGGTGACTAGCACAAGCATGCAAACTAGGGATCATATTGTTCCTGATTTCAGGGAGTTAGTAATTTCACCAAGTCATGTCCTGCTGTTATTTTTATACTATGTGTTCATGTTGTTATAGAGAGATATATTCACATTTTGAGCATGATCAGTAAGTGTGTTTTGAACATATGGATTTTCTCTATCCATCCATGCCTTTTTTTGTAATTATGGAGTGCTATAGCTTGAGTCAATCGAGCTCTACTTTTGCTATAAAATGTTACTGGCAGATTGTTTACATGTTACTCGATTTTGCCAAGCTTGTTGTAGTTGATCGTTGCATGCTATGATGTTGTTCTTGCCATGATTAGGTTTTATAACATGTGTTCTTGCTGGGTGTATGATTAGTTTATCATGAAATGCTCTGTAGTGAGTGCATTGAGCTCGTAAACATGCCTACTTGTTATCTGTTTTTGACATGTCCAGTTTTCTGAAGTCTGAAAACTGTAACGTAACTTGCCTATTTGACATGGGTGTTATTATATTTTATGGTCCTTTTTGGCTCATGGTCAGTAAGGGCCTTTTGTTCAATGCTTTGAGTAGATCCATGCCATCCCATATTTTGCTATGTCCTGTTCCTGTCGCAGGTTGTTTCCTTGCTCTAAACATGTCATCCTGACGTTACTTTCTGGCATGATAGTATTTTCACAGTGTCTGTGAACCTGTTATCTTTTGCACTTTTGCCGTGCTTGTTTGAACCTGTTATGTTGTGATTTAGCCGTGGCTCAGTGTTCATCTTTTGTCTAGCATCTTGATTATATCACTGCCATATGCTTTTCTGATATGTTTGGGGGCAGTAGCTTAATTTCTTGTTGCATGCTAAGTAGCATCATGCTGTTAAACGCAGAAATATGTCATTCTTGTTTTGCTTGTCATTTGCAAATCGTGCATCTGATTCCGGTGATCTTTATATCGATTTCAACCGAAATCACCTCACCTTTCCAGTGGCACACTTGGTTTGCCAAGATTATTCCTTGTTCATCTTTTTCCTTCCGCAGCACGCATATGCATTGCATCCCACATCTCGCATATCATGCCATGTTTTGCATCATGTTGCTTGCGCATTGCATAGTGGTTGATGTTTGTCCCATTTGCTTGTGTTCTTGCCTTGGGTAGAGCCGGGAGACGAGTACGTGAACGAGGAACCTGTTGAGAACACTTACGAGGATCAAGCCTTCGATAACCCTGAGAACCTTGCAGGCAAGATGACCATACCCTCAAAATCACTTCTATCTTTGCTTGCTAGTTGCTCGCTCTTTTGCTATGCCTATGCTGCGATACCTACCACTTGCTTATCATGCCTCCCATATTGTTAAACCAAGCCTCTAACCCACCTTGTCCTAGCAAACCGTTGTTTGGCTATGTTACCGCTTTGCTCAGCCCCTCTTATAGCGTTGTTAGTTGCAGGTGAAGATGAAGTTTGTTCCTTGTTGGAACATGGAGATGTTGTTCCTTGATTGGAACATGTTTACTTGTTGGTATATCATAATACCTTATATATTATTAGTGCGTCTATATACTTGGCAAAGGGTGGAAGGCTCGGCCTTATGCCTGGTGTTTTGTTCCACTCTTGCCGCCCTAGTTTCCGTCATACCGTTGTTATGTTCCCGGATTTTGAGTCCCTAACGCGGTCGGGTGATTTATGGGACCCCCTTGACAGTTCGCTTTGAATAAGACTCCTCCAGCAAGGCCCAACCTTGGTTTTACCATTTGCCTCACCACCACCTATTTTCCCTTGGGAGTAATTAACCCAAGGGTCATCTTTATTTTAGCCCCCCCGGGCCAATGCTTGTCTAAGTGTTGGTCCAAACCAGAGCCACTTGCGGTGCCGCCCCTAGGCAACTTGGGGTATCGTCGGTTGCCGTACGTACTGCTCATCCGGTGTTGCCCTGAGAACTAGATATGTGCAGCTCCTATCGGGATGTCGGCGCATCGGGCGGCTTTGCTGGTCTTGTTTTATTACTGTCGAAATTTCTTGTAGCCGGGATTCCGAGACTGATCGGGTCTTCCCGGGGAGAAGGAATATCCTTCGTTGATCGCGAGAGCTTATCATGGGCTAAGTTGGGACACCCCTGCAGGGTTCGAACTTTCGAAAGCCGTGCCCGCGGTTATGTGGCAGATGGGAATTTGTTAATGTCCGGTTGTAGATAACCTGAAGTTGATCTTAATTAAAATACATCAACCGCGTGTGTAACCGTGATGGTCTCTTCTCGGCGGAGTCCGGGAAGTGAACACGGTGTTGGAGTTATGCTTGACGTAAGTAGTTTCAGGATCACTTCTTGATCATAGTTGTTCGAGCGTGCTTTCGCCTTCTCTTCTCGCTCTCATTTGCGTATGTTAGACACCAGTTATGCTAGTCGCTTGCTGCAGCTCCACCTCACTATACCCTGTCCTACCTTTAAGCTTAAATAGTTTTGATCTCGCGGGTGTGAGATTGCTGAGTCCCCGTGACACACAGATACTTCCAAAACCAGTTTGCACGTGCCGATGAAACCGTGCAGGTGATGTACCCGGGCTCAAGGAGGAGCTCGATGAAGATCTTGTTCATTGTGTTGTTTCGTTTCAGTTGATCAGTAGTGGAACCCAGTTGGGGTCGATCAGGAACAGGTGTAGCATTTGGGGTAGTCTTCCTTTATTGTGTGAAGTGAAGATTACCTCACTTGCGACATTGCTTTAAATGCGGTTATGCCTCTAAGTCGTGCTTCGACACGTGGGAGATATAGCCGCATCGAGGGCGTTACAAGTTGGTAATCAGAGCCTTCCCCGACCTTAGGAGCCCCCACTGATTGATCGTTTTTAGTGGCCGAGTTGTGTCTATAAAAATGTTTTGAGTCATTTAGGAATTATGTATCGGAGAGTTTAGGAATTCTTTTTACTTCCCAGTCTCCTTATCACTCTGGTATGGCATCCTGACGTAGAGTTTTGACTCTTCTCTTCTCAAATTTCACTAAAAAAAATTTTAGGATCACGCGGGTATCTTAGAATCGTTCCGATGGTTTTGTGATGACAACATTGTCTTGGTGCCTCCTGTCAGCAGGGGTTTAGTGGAAGTGTCCCGGGGAGTTGAGCTCTGAGGTGTTGTCGTTATAATTTTCTCGTTGCAGTTCTGGAATACCCGAGTTTAGTACGCCGACATCGAAAATCTCTTTTGTACAGTTGTTGGTGAGATAACCCTGATAGCCCAGTACTGAGGCGAGTGCGGGAGTATTGCCATAACTCGTATAACGGATGCTTTTTGAAGGTTGAGGTAAAAGATTTCCGGAGTTTTCTTGGTTATGTGTTGAAGGATGGATACAGCTGGATCTAGGTATTGTTAGTTTGGGTGATATATTTTGTGTCCCCTGTATCCCCAACACCTGATTGCATAACCAGAAAGTTTCGGGAGTTTATAAGTGGGAATTCAAGTATCTCGTAGGATATCTTTCCAACAGACACATGATACGATATGGGATCTACCATATGTTTGTTTCTGGCTTATTCTGCAAGCCAAATCTTTTGTTTTTGTTTTGGTTTGTGGTATTCGAGTAGCTTCAATGCCAAGTGTTGATTCCATACCTTTCTCCAAGTGGTGTTCTCATGTTTCTATGTGGATGGTAATCCTTCTTGTTCATCAAGGTTGTCTTTTCAATCCTTTCCAACCGGTGTGCTTCTCTCCAAGTAAATCCGATCATTCCAACATTCGCAAGGTCAATTCTAATCTTTTTTCTCAACGGTGGTCGTTTCATCCGACCCAAGTTGCCTTTGTTTTCCCACCCTCCCACCCTTCTTCTTCAAGGACTCAGATTTCTTAATCAAGTATCCATCTTATAGATGGGAAGTCTCTTCATTCTTTTCCGTCAATGTTCTTATCCGGTGATTCACTGGAAGATACTAACGGAGCCTTAACTTCATCATTATTCGTTCTCTTTCTTCTCCGGTGGATTCAATTCAAGCTTTGTCGATCATATCTTTTCCTCGTTTCAAATGCTTTCTCGTACTGGTGCACCTCTTAATCATCCACTTCTCGCTATTCATTTGTTCCGAAGTGCTGAAGATATCTCTGAAGATTCGTGTTTTTCACTCCACATCAATTCTTACTATTTCGAGATTGTTATCTTATTCAAGCCATTTAAATCAACCGGTGCAACCTCCCTGTCAAGTAATCTTTTCCAACGTTATTTTCTTTTCAGTGGGCCCTAACCCACAGGTCTTTTCCTAGGATCTTACCTGACTCTTCTAATTTTCCCGGAGTTATTCTCAAATTCTTTTCCAATTTTTACATAAGAATGAATTATCATCAGTCATATTTATTTCTCCAAGATCTTTCAAATTCTTTCATCGTTAATTCAACCTTTCTATTCTTCATTGTTCCGGAGTGCCTCAATAATTCATGGTGGTGGTTCTCATCATCATTTTCAACATGTGAAGACCGTAGAAGATTTTTCTCTCAATCTTGCTCAATTCTCTTCAAGATTCATGGTTCTAGCTTGATGCCATCCTCTCATAATTATTTTCAATTGTGAGAATTATTTTCACCCATCCGGAGCATTTCAGAAGTCTTTTCAGTTTGATTCTCCGGAGCCCATCATCTCAGATTTATTCGTTCTAAGTTTTCATCTTCGTTCTCCAATTATTCTAAATTGATGTCTCTTCGTTCATTCTCCAAATCTTACCGGTGCATCATTCAAGTATCCTCTAATCAGCTCGTGATCTATTTGTTCACTTGTTTCCAAAATCTCTCTAGTATCTTCATTCGTTTTATAATTCTTCCCGATGAATTGTGCCTTTGCTACTTTCATTTCCAATTCTTATGGTGGTTCGTTCAAGAGTTCTCTTCATTCATTATCATATAGATTCATTCGTTCTTTCCAATCCTACCGGTGGTTCGTTGAAGACCTTCCCAAGTTGAGCAATATCTCTCTTCAATCCTTTTTCAACGAGAATAAGTAGTATGCCTAATCCGTTGCTTGTCATCAATCTAAATTGGTGAAGGATACGCATAACATAATTCTTGCTCTTGTTTCTTCCAAGTGATTAATTCCTTCTTCCGGAGTTCGTAATGGTATCAATTTCTCAGTTCTAAGTTGTTCATCTCTTCTTTCCGGAGTTTGTTCATCATATCACATTCTCGGTTCGAGATGCTTCATCTTTTCTTTCCGGAGTTCAAAGTTTTCTCGGTTACATCATCCTGAAGCTCCATCTAAATCATTGCAAGGCTTCACCTTGTGTTTTCAACTTCTCTTTCTTTCTATCATCCTTTTATTACCGGAGTTCTTCATGGAGGCTCTACATGGTGGTTCGTCAAGGATTCTTTTCATTCTTCAATTGTTCTTCAAGTTTTCTCTCGAAGTTATGATCCGTCAAGCCATACTTCAAAATAAACATGGTGCTCAACACATGTTTTGTCTTGAGGAGTTCAAGCATTCTTCATCTTGCATTCCGAAGTGCAATTCTTTATACCTTATCTTTTGAGGTGGTGTTATGTCATTGTTGATAATTTCCCTTCATGTTTTATGATTCACAAGTTTTCAAGAGTGACATATCTAAATCCATCATTTTCTCTTCGATCAAGACATCTTTGCAACCTATCAATCCCTCCATTGGGATTATCTTGGTAAAGATTTCACCTAAAGCCTTCCCTAAGGAATGTTGCTAATTATGGTGCTTATTAATGATCCAAGTTTCTCCTTCTCCTCTTGTCGAAAGAAGTTTTTCATCGCCTTGGTGCTCTTACTCAAACCAATGGCTTCCTTTAGTGGCATGTATTCACCTCTATGTTTTGGGTTGTTTCCATAAGCCCACAACAAGCTTATTTTTACCATTGTTGTTTTTTGAACAACTCCGTTCAATCCTACTTTGTAAGTATGCTCTTTCAAATTCATTTATGGTAGGAGATGTTGGTTTCATTCTTCGTTCTATTCTTTCCAATTATCTTCTATTATTTCTTCCGGAGGTATTGTGATGTTGCTCTCTTCGACCCATCATCTCATTTTGTAAATATCATGTCCTTTTCCTTGCTTATCCGTTTAACCGGAGTGGTTTCATTATCTACCTTGTCACTTAACCTCTTGGTTCTCGTCGTATCCCATGTTCCTCTTATCTAACGGAGTGTTTTCAAGTTCGTTCAACTTTGTTGTGTTCTTTCTTTCAACTTTTCAACCTCTCAAGGTTCATCGGTTTCACTCGTTGGTCAAAGAAGCAACTTAGTTTTACCTTTCTCTTCCTCTTCCGTTTCTCTCCGGTGCCATCCTAGATCTCGGGACGAGATCCTCTCGTAGTGGTGGAGTGTTGTAACACCCCGGATGTAACTTGCCATATTTGTAACTCCAACTCTTGCCATTTTTGGCAATGTGATATGATATTCCCTCCATGGTTGGGTTTTCGTTCTTTTGCATTTTGCCCTTGTCATGCATTTCATATCATGTCATCATGTGCATCGCATTTGCATACGTGTTCGTCTCTTGCATCCGAGCATTTTCCCCGTTGTCCGTTTTGCAATCCGGCGCTCCTATGTTCCCCGGCGCCCCCTTTTACCTCTTTTCATGTGCGGGTGTTAAACTTTCTCGGAATGGCCCGAGGTTTGCCAAGCGGCCTTGGTATAGCACCGGTAGACCGCCTGTCAAGTTTCGGGTCATTCGGAGGTCGTTTGATACTCCAACGGTTAACCGAGTAACCGTAAAGGCCTCTTTTGGTGTGCAGCCCAACACCCCTCCAAAGTGGCCCAAAACCCATCATAACCCCCTCCATCTTCTCGTTCGTTCGATCACGATCGCGTGGTCGAAAACCGCACTCCATTTGGAGCTTCCTAGCTCCCTCTGCCTATAAATATGTGCACCCCTCCGAATTTTCGGATCCAAACCCTACCCTAACCTCCCTCTGCGCCACCAGACATGTCCGCCGCCTGCCAAACGTATTCGCCCCGCCGCCCACGCCCAACCGCGCCTCGCCACCTATCCCGCCGCCGTCCCAGCGTCGCCGCGGCCTGCGGAGCCCATCCGGGGCCCGCGCGAGCCCGTCCGCGCCGCCGCCCGGCCCGTGCGCGCCCGCTCCCCGCGCCGCCCGACCCAGCCGCGCCGCCCGGCTCGCATCCCCGCCGTCGACCGCCGCTGGCGCCGACCCTCGCCGTCACGCCACCAAGCTCCGCCGCCGCGTGGTGCCGCGGCCCGCGCCGCGTCCGGCCAGATCCGAGCCGGCGCCGCCCAGATCCGGCGCCCCCGACCTCTCCGGCGACCCCCCCCCCCCCCGCTCTCTGGCGACCCCCCTTCTCCCACTCCGGCCACCGTCTCCGTAGAGTTCTCCGGCGGACCTCGACTCCCATGCGAAGTCAACCCTAGATCCGGAGTGGTAATTTCTACCAAGTCCTCAGTTTCTTGTATTTTATTGCCATGTTCATCGGGTCATAACTCCCTGCATACTGCCCCGTTCCGTGCGTGCGATATGTCCAATTGTTCGCCTCGACGAGTAAATCATTTCATCTCATTGAACCATTTCCATTTGAGCTCATCTTGATGCCCGAAATGCTGTTAGAAGAGGGTTATGTGATGTTAGTTTCAGATCTGTTTCAGTAGATGCACTTTTGTCATTTTTGCCATGATTGATGTGTGCATCCTATGAACTGGAGTCCTACATGTGTTTTGTAATATGCCATGCCATATTTACAGGTCTGTATGCCATGTATTTTATTGATCTTTGTGGTGACTAGCACAAGCATGCAAACTAGGGATCATATTGTTGCTGATTTCAGGGACTTAGTAATTTCACGAAGTCATGTCCTACTGTTATTTTTATGCTATGTGTTCATGTTGTTATAGAGAGATATATTCACATTTTGAGCATGATCAGTAAGTGTGTTTTGAACATATGGATTTTCTCTATCCATCCATGCCTTTTTTTGTAATTATGGAGTGCTATAGCTTGAGTCAATCGAGCTCTACTTTTGCTATAAAATGTTACTGGCAGATTGTTTACATGTTACTCGATTTTGCCAAGCTTGTTGTAGTTGATCGTTGCATGCTATGATGTTGTTCTTGCCATGATTAGGTTTTATAACATGTGTTCTTGCTGGGTGTATGATTAGTTTATCATGAAATGCTCTGTAGTGAGTGCATTGAGCTCGTAAACATGCCTACTTGTTATCTGTTTTTGACATGTCCAGTTTTCTGAAGTCTGAAAACTGTAACGTAACTTGCCTATTTGACATGGGTGTTATTATATTTTATGGTCCTTTTTGGCTCATGGTCAGTAAGGGCCTTTTGTTCAATGCTTTGAGTAGATCCATGCCATCCCATATTTTGCTATGTCCTGTTCCTGTCGCAGGTTGTTTCCTTGCTCTAAACATGTCATCCTGACGTTACTTTCTGGCATGATAGTATTTTCACAGTGTCTGTGAACCTGTTATCTTTTGCACTTTTGCCGTGCTTGTTTGAACCTGTTATGTTGTGATTTAGCCGTGGCTCAGTGTTCATCTTTTGTCTAGCATCTTGATTATATCACTGCCATATGCTTTTCTGATATGTTTGGGGGCAGTAGCTTAATTTCTTGTTGCATGCTAAGTAGCATCATGCTGTTAAACGCAGAAATATGTCATTCTTGTTTTGCTTGTCATTTGCAAATCGTGCATCTGATTCCGGTGATCTTTATATCGATTTCAACCGAAATCACCTCACCTTTCCAGTGGCACACTTGGTTTGCCAAGATTATTCCTTGTTCATCTTTTTCCTTCCGCAGCACGCATATGCATTGCATCCCACATCTCGCATATCATGCCATGTTTTGCATCATGTTGCTTGCGCATTGCATAGTGGTTGATGTTTGTCCCATTTGCTTGTGTTCTTGCCTTGGGTAGAGCCGGGAGACGAGTACGTGAACGAGGAACCTGTTGAGAACACTTACGAGGATCAAGCCTTCGATAACCCTAAGAACCTTGCAGGCAAGATGACCATACCCTCGAAATCACTTCTATCTTTGCTTGCTAGTTGCTCGCTCTTTTGCTATGCCTATGCTGCGATACCTACCACTTGCTTATCATGCCTCCCATATTGTTAAACCAAGCCTCTAACCCACCTTGTCCTAGCAAACCGTTGTTTGGCTATGTTACCGCTTTGCTCAGCCCCTCTTATAGCGTTGTTAGTTGCAGGTGAAGATGAAGTTTGTTCCTTGTTGGAACATGGAGAAGATGTTCCTTGATTGGAACATGTTTACTTGTTGGGATATCACAATACCTTATATATTATTAATGCATCTATATACTTGGTAAAGGGTGGAAGGCTCGGCCTTGTGCCTGGTGTTCTGTTCCACTCTTGCCGCCCTAGTTTCCTTCATACCGGTGTTATGTTCCCGGATTATGCATCCCTAACGCGGTCGGGTGATTTATGGGACCCCCTGGACAGTTCGCTTTGAATAAGACTCCTCCAGCAAGGCCCAACCTTGGTTTTACCATTTGCCTCACCACCACCTAGTTTCCCTTGGGAGTAATTAACCCAAGGGTCATCTTTATTTTAGCCCCCCCCCCCCGGGCCAATGCTTGTGTAAGTGTTGGTCCAAACCAGAGCCACTTGTGGTGCCGCCCCTAGGCAACTTGGGGTATCGTCGGTTGCCGTACGTACTGCTCATTCGGTGTTGCCCTGAGAACAAGATATGTGCAGCTCCTATCGGGATGTCGGCGCATCGGGCGGCTTTGCTGGTCTTGTTTTATTACTGTCGAAATGTCTTGTAGCCGGGATTCCGAGACTGATTGGGTCTTCCCGGGGAGAAGGAATATCCTTCGTTGATCGCGAGAGCTTATCATGGGCTAAGTTGGGACACCCCTGCAGGGTTTGAACTTTCGAAAGCCGTGCCCGCGGTTATGTGGTAGATGGGAATTTGTTAATGTCCGGTTGTAGAAAACCTGAAGTTCATCTTAATTAAAATACAGCAACCGCGTGTGTAACCGTGATGGTCTCTTCTCGGCGGAGTCCGAGAAGTGAACACGGTGTTGGAGTTATGCTTGACGTAAGTAGTTTCAGGATCACTTCTTGATCATAGTTGTTCGAGCGTGCTTTCGCCTTCTCTTCTCGCTCTCATTTGCGTATGTTAGACACCAGTTATGCTAGTCGCTTGCTGCAGCTCCACCTCACTATACCCTGTCCTACCTTTAAGCTTAAATAGTTCTGATCTCGCGGGTGTGAGATTGCTGAGTCCCCGTGACTCACATATACTTCCAAAACCAGTTTGCAGGTGCCGATGAAACCGTGCAGGTGATGTACCCGGGATCAAGGAGGAGCTCGATGAAGATCTTGTTCATTGTCTTGTTTCGTTTAAGTTGATCAGTAGTGGAGCCCAGTTGGGGTCGATCAGGAACCGGTGTAGCATTTGGGTAGTCTTCTTTTATTTTGGTTCCGTAGTCGGACCTTGATTGTATCTATTTGATGTAATGCTTTACTCATGTATTGTGTGAAGTGGCGATTGTAACGCGACTATGTATCTCTTTCCCTTATGTATTACATGGGTTGTGTGAAGATTACCTCACTTGCGACATTGCTTTCAATGCGGTTATGCCTCTAAGTCATGCTTCGACACGTGGGAGATATAGCCGCATCGAGGGCGTTACACCGGACATGGTGACGACGACGTAACGGGAGACGGAGTGATGGGAAGGCGGATTCCGGCGCACCCCTACCTGGCGCGCCAAATGTCGGATCACGGGTTCCGGTAGACCCTTAAGGTTCGAACTCTGGGGTGCGCGCAGAGATCGTGCCCTCTACCTCTCTGTCTCGCTGGGATCTAAACTACTGCAAGAACAACATAAGAGACACGGGGTTTATACTAGTTCGGGCCACCATTGTGGTGTAATACCCTACTCTAGTTTGTGGTGGGTGGATTTCCTCTTGGGGCTATGAGGAAGAACAATACAAGGAAGAACGACCTCGCGAGGGTCTGTTCTCAGCTCGGGGATGAACTGCTAGGTGGAGTTCGATCGCCCCTCTCTCTCTCCGTGTGTGTGTGACTGCCCGTCTGTACTCTAGGGGTGGCTAGTCCTATTTATAGGCAATGGCCCTGGGCCTCTTCCCAAATATTTGAGCGGGAAGGGCACCAAGAATTGGCCGATTTAAAGGGGAACATTGGGTACACTTATCCTGACTAAAGTCGGTCTTCCCCTGCCAAAGGTTCCGGTGATGACGCCGGCTTGGGCTCCATAGTGACCTCCTCCTTATCGTGGAGTTGGTCTTGGTCTCGTTGCACCGAAATGGGTGCCTTTGCTTGATCCTCTCGCCTGCGCTTGCCCCCTTTGCACCAAAGAGGAAAGGGAGGACACTGCGCGGGCTGGCGCCCGACTGGCACCTCTGGTCGTCATGGCTTGCACCATGGGCACCTCGTGAGGTACCCCACCTTGATCTCTCCGCCTCCTCGCGAGCCAGCCTAGGGAGGCCGCGCTGGAGGAAGCTCCATGTCGTCCGCCCCGCGAGGCTTGGTCCCTCGCGAGGGTCTTGAGCCTTGTGTTGATGAAGATGGGTCGCGTTGGGCCCCCACTCGAGCCACGCCGCAGGCCGCGGGCAGGCAAGTCTGGGGACCCCCGTTCCGAGAACGCCGACAACGGCGTTAGGTGACTTTTTTGAGAGTTTTACTTTCAGCTGGGAGCGCCCGCAGGGCCGCACCATTCCCAGGCCGCGTGGGTCCGTCCCCGCGGCATGTATCCATTTTGCTTATGTTTTTTACTTACCTTGTTGGGGGAGCCCCTCGGGCTGCATCACCCCCATGCCACTCGGGCCCGACCCGGCGGCAGCTGCATCTTTAATATTTGCCTTAGGATGAAGTGTTCTCTCGCGTTAATTTCGGTTCTCGTAAGTTATCGCCTACTGCTTATTGTCATGCAAAGCGCTTTCACGTTAAAAGGGAGCACCTGGGCATCGCGACCCATGGGCTCCTACTGGCTCTCCAGCCCTCACCCCCTGGCCTTGACCCACGGCATCGCGACCTGTCATACCAGCGGCGGCTGAGCTCGCTCGAGGGCCGAGACCTGAGGACGTAGAGCATTTGCATTCTAACAACCCTGCAGGAACACACTAGTTGATAAAGGCCCAGAGCCAGGCGCAACCCGCCTCGAGGTAGGGCCTCGTGAGTCCCGCGCTGGCTCACGGGTGCCCAGATACACCTCTCCTAGCCCTACCGTGCCGGCCACGTGTCAGGGCGGGGCTCCTCCCGGAGGGGAGCCCCCTCCCACACACCAGTGGAAGCACCATGCTCCGCGCTGGCTAACGACACTGCCGAGGAGCGGCTATGCCCATACACATATGGAATCGCTATGCTCCGCGCTGGTGATAAACAACTGAGGGCAGCCCATGTCCGTACCAACCTCAGGGAGCCCAGAGCTTAGTGTCCGGCACCATCGCAACGCCTCCCCTCGGGAGTGCCGTGCGAGGGGGCTGGACACGGGGGCTGCGCCCGGGCCTCGCCCGAGCACGCCACCCAGCCGGGTCCCTGGGACCTGGTCGTCGCACGCCACTCCCCGAGCGGAGCCAAGGTACGAAACCCGTTTGAGCGTCAAGGAGGACTCCTGAGCATCGCGACTCAGGAGCCTAACTGGTCACGTGGCCCCTCACTCCTTAGTCTCGTCCTGGTTTCCGGTCGGGGCTAATGTTGTGTGAGGTACGCACAGGGCCGGGCCCTGCCGATGTAGAACGGCCAATCCACGCTCCCCCTTCCCTACTTGTTGCTCGCGCGTCAAGGGGGACTCCTGAGCATCGCGACTCAGGAGCCTAACTTGTCACGTCACCCCTCACTCCTTAGTCCCGTCCTGGTTTCTGGTCGGGGCTAACGCTGGGTGAGGTACGCGCGGGGCTGGGCCCTACCGACGTAGAGCGCAAGCAAGTAGGAGAGGAAAATGCAAATTTCAGGAAATTCAAAGCAAATATTACAAGCCTTAGTTCCATAACACCAAACACAAGTTTAAACGACTCCGCGAAGCATGGTGCATGTTGCAGGAATAATAAATAGGACAGAAGCTGTGAGGGGATCACTCTCAAGTGGCGCCGCCGCCTATGGGGGAGTCATGCTGGATGGCTTCACCTCTCGAGGTCGTAAGGCCGGTGGCGCCGCGTCCGGGCAGGACGCTGCGGGAGCGGAACTTCCCCAGCAAAATCTCGGCTCGGGCTTTCACGGCCTCAGCGGCAGCAGCGGCACGGTCACCGCTCATGGGCTCCAGCAGGCTGTTGAAGTCAACGTCGGGGTCACGCAGATAGACTTGGCTGAGAACATGCGTCAGCGCCGTGGAAGACAGGCGCGCGCCTCGTCCTCGGCCGTGGGGCCAAGGCCGTCTGCGACGTCCTTGAGCGCGTCAACCAGGAAGGGGAGCAACTTGGCAGGGCCATCCTCCGCCCCAGCTAATGGCTCCTCCAGGCCGCTCTCATACAGCGTCTTTAGTATGCCGCGGGCCTTCTTCTCATCCTTCACAAAGGCCACCAGGTCCTCTGCCAGGACCTTCGCCTTGGCGTCCAGCTCGACCCTCTCCACCTTTAGCGACTGCTCCAGCATCTCCAATTGGCGATGGCGGTCGTCGAGCTTGGCATCCCGGTCCTTAGCGGCGGCCTCCTTGGCCTTCATCTCATTCTCCTTCTCCTCCTGGCTGTGCACCTCCTTGGCGAGCTCGTCGCGCAGGCCCTGTAGCTCGGTCTCGAGCGCCTTGGAGCCGCTCTGGGCGGCTGCAGCGTCGCCCAGGGCAGCGTCGCGAGCGGCCTTGGCTTGGTTGGCGGCCCGCTTCTCCTCATTGGAGGACGACACAGCCTAGCTCAGCGCCGCTCGGATGGAGGCAGCAGAACGAGCCCAGCGAGAAGCCAACTCTAGGCGCCCGCCCACAAGACGAAGGTCCGCGCTCAGGAGATCCTCCCGCAGCTGGCTTAGCTCATTGGCAACCTGATCCAAGACAACAGTAGAGGGTGCAGAAGAGACGAGGACCTGTGGAGCAGGCGGAGAGGACGGCAGCCTGACCATGGCTTGGCAGGAAGGGAACTCCTGAGCCTTGGTTGCATCGGCCGCAGCGTCAGGCATAGTCGACTCCAGGCCCTGCGGGGCCATGGGGGCTGACTCCTCGCCAAGGTGCCCCGGTTGGCCTCGCGAGGGCGGCGCGATCAGGGAGGTGCGAGCTTCGCCATCCCCTCCCTCAGCAGCCAAAGGCGTCACCCCGGCGGACGGGTTCGCCCCAAGCGGGGCCGCAGAGGCCTCTTTCAACCTCTTGGCCATGGGTGCCGACCTGGCAAGGAGCGCAAACGTCAAGTTTCAGCAGCAGAGACCAAGAAGAGCATAAATCGAGCACTTACTGGGCATCGTCCGTGGGCTCAAGCAACCTCCGACCGTACTTGAAGCCCGAGAGCCTGCTGCGGGGATCAGTCCTTGGTGGCCCGGAAGCAGAAGGTGCCTCAGGAGGGATGGCGTCGACCTTGGACCCTCTGGGACCAGGGCAGACCCTGGGGGAACCAGGCTCGACCTGCCCTTCCTCGTGACCGAGGAGGAACACTTCCCTCCTCGCCTGGCGTCGGCCTCGTCATCGCCCGACATGGAGCGGAGGGCCCGGGACCTGCGCTGAAGGAGGGACTCCCCCCAGTCCTCGCCAGTCTCCTCCGAGTCAGGCGCTTCCTCCTCCACCTCTTCTTCCCCCTCTCCCCAGCTGGAGCTGCCGGAGGACAAGTTCACCATTGCCAGAATCGTCAGGTCATCAGGGGCTGCCACGGGCACCAGCCCGTCGCCATTGAAGGTGGGCATGGCGTTTACCACCTGCTCCCAGTCGTCATGAAGGAACAGGGGGACGGGCGCGCCCTCAGGGCTCGCTACGTCTCCCCCAACCAAGCAATGAAGGGCCGCAGCCAGATCTTCATCGGTCAGCGCCTCAGAGCTCAGGCGCATGACGGCGTCCGCCCTTCCAAGCTTCCACAGTGGGGGCGGGTGCTCCTGGAGCGGAGCCAGCCGATGCTCTAGGAACTCCCTCAGGAGCGAGGCCCCGGTCAGCTTCGCCGCCCCCAAGTTGCTTGGCTTCAGGTCCGCTTTCATCCTCCTCAGCACCGCCTTCGCGCGAGCGTCGACGAGCTCTGCGCGGGACCATGCGTTGGTGGACTTAGGCTGCCCCATGGGCAATACCAGACGAGGGTGGAGGCGCATGACGTCCATCATGACCCACTTGCTCCGGTAGCCCTTGATCCTCTTCCCGGGCTTCGAGATGGCATTGGAACTGGAGTATGCAATGAAGCTCGCGCATGCAGAGACCTGTGCGCCAGAGACCCGGAGGGAGAAAAAGTGGCGCAGCAAGGCCACCGAGGGCTTGACACCAATATGAGCCTCACAGTAATAGGCGAAAATCGCCAGGAGAAGGACGGAGTTGGGGTGGAGATGCAGAGCCTGCAAGTTGTACTGGCGGAGAACGACATGGAAGAACTCAGAGATAGGAGGCACCACACCAGCGACAATGGCGCTCACGAAGAACGGATAGAAGGTGCTCCCCTTGCCCTTAGGCTGGACGGAGCCGACCTTGAGCGCAGTCGCCCCCTCGCTGCCCTGCGCCACTCTGACAAATTCAGGGAATCCATGGCCGACGAGTACCAGGCATCAGCCGAGGACTTGCGAGGCGCCATGGCGTGCTAGATGTGAAGGATTGAGACGGATCTGGAGGATTTCGGGAGCAAGAGGAAGGAGAGCGAGAAAGGGGATCTAGGGCAAGACAGACGAGAGCAGTGTAAGCAAGCCTGGCCCGGGCATGCCCTTTTGTCAGTCGCGCAGTTGCCAAGGCGTCATGGGGAAGCGCAGACGCCCACGCCCAATCAACCGGCACGTGGCGCCCAAGGCCGCAGGCTGTTAGGGCCCGCGGCGCTTCGCGCTTGCCCTTGCCCCTTCGCTTCTTTTCTAAGCCAAGCCCGCGCGCGCCTTGGGCCCGGTGGCTACTGTCGGCGTTCTGGGAATGGGGGTCCCCAGACTTGCGTGCCTGCGGCCTGCGGCGTGGGTCAAGTGGGGGCCCAGCGAGGCCCATCTCCATCAACACAAGCTCAAGACCCTCGCGAGGGGCCAAGCCTCACGGTGCGGACGACAGAGAGCTTCCTCAAGTATGTCCTCATCAGGCAGGGCTCCCGAGGAGGCGGAGAGATCAATGCAAGGGTACCTCGCGAGGATCCAGTGATGCAAGCCATGACGATCAAGGCCAGGCGGGCGCCGGCCTGGGCAGAGTCCTTGTTTCCCCTTTGGTGCAAAGGGGGCAAGCGCAGGCCAAGGTATCAGGCAAAGGTTACCATTCCAGTGCAACGAGACCAAGACCAGCCGGACGGAGGTCACCGTGGAGCCCAAGACGACGTCACCACCGGAGCTTTTGGCAGCTGAAGGTCACCTTTGGTCAGGATAACTTGTACTAGATGTTCCCCTTCAAAATGGCCAATTGTTGGCACCCTTCCCGCTCAATTATTTCGGGGAGAGGCCCAGGGCCTCTATAAATAGAGCTAGCCACCGCAGAGTAGCGGGGGGATCGATCCCTCCAGCCATCCGGCCATAGGCATAGAGAAATCTGATAGAGCCTAAGCAGAGAGATAGAGAGAGAGGCGACTAAACTGACCCAAGCAGTTCATCGCACCAGCCCAAGAACACCTCCCGCGAGGCTGTTCTTCCTTTGTACTGTTCATCATCAGCCCAGAGGCAATCCACCACACCACACACTGGAGTAGGGTATTACACCACAACGGTGGCCCGAACCAGTATAAATCTCGTGTCCCTTGTGTTGTTCATCGTTTTCATCTCAGTTCGCACGAGAAGATCTGACGTAGATCGGTAGGGGAGAGATCTCCGCGCGCACCCCAGTGTTCGAACCTCAAGGGTCAGCCGGAACCCGAAATCTGACAACCATCATTTCTCTGTTCCTTGAATCCGCTGGTACTCCCATATTCCCAGAGTAATAAGTTGCTCGGGCAAAGCAACCATCACTTCACCTTTGCCACAGTAAGTACCTCCTTGGGCCCAATGAAAAATAACTTTTCTCGCTCCATCAAGTGCACTTATTGTCAATCTAACCCTGTCACTAGAACACCTCTTTGGTTATAGTTAGTTCAGGGTTAGTCATGAGTTAGTCTAACCTCTAGCTAAGTTAGAGTATCCAAACAAGAGCAATATAGGACATGCAAGTTGCTCAAAGCATACAGTCAAATTCGTACGTGAAAGCATCTTTTTTCTTTTTGAAAACGGAACATGCAAGGATCTTCGAATGATATAATTTTCAAATTATATAAAATCTTATCAATAGTCAAAGGCATCCTTGAAGAATACATTAGGACCTACTCCCTCTGTCTAGGTTTATAAGTCACCTTACGAAAACCAAATAATCCGAAAATACTTAGGCGCGGTGCATTAACTCCCGCCACGTTTCTTATTTCTTGACATATCCACCAATAAGAGATGTGGGGCATGCATGTTTTCAATGACTTAGACTACCAAACATGACATGCAATGGTTAGATCATTGCATGCAATGCTATTAATTAGCAAATAAATATTAATTTTTCTAGTTTTCCCATCTTCCTTGGTCATGGTGCACAATCTAAGATAACTTATTCACTAGACGGAGGGAGTATATAAAATATGACCAATAGTCAAAACCAAGTGTTACTACTACACCAAACAAGTTCAAAACGAGAAACTGGACCCACTCACGACACGGCATGCCTCTCTCGTTTGGTTCGTCGGTCACAGAGCTTCCTCTTCTTGGCATAACAATAGAGTACAGTAAATTTTTTTAGAATGCTCTTGGCATGTCGCTAACATGTGATGAGTTAACCGACCTCAATAGACGACAAAAATGCCAGCCCGCCGCACTTCGAGAGAGACGAGGAGCGAGAAGCGATACGGTCTGGTGGATTACTAGAGATAGGTGTCGCATGGAGGCCAAGAAATATGGTGATAGCGTGGGTTGGCCACGTACAGTATGATGTAACTACATTTGGCTGTCGTGTTTCGTACTATTCCGGTCTTCTGTGGACATAATTGGTTGATTTTACTATGAGTGCAGACGCTCCACCACGAGGTTCCTTGCTCCTTCTCGGTCGTCGGGAATCTATGTTCTTCCAATCTTTTTTTACATGAGCTTTCTTCATCCTTTTGCCAACACGCGGGACATCTAGCATCAAGGTGCACGTGTCATGCAAGAAAATGGAGATAAGCAGTGCGTAAGTGAGTCGTGCACTACGATGGCACCTAGTACTACGTAGTAATATTTTTCCTCCTCGATGGCACGTGAATACTTCACGTACTCAATGACGGAGCACGGGATGGTAGCCATGGACTGATGGACATGGTCGGCCCTTTTTGGAGAGATACTGATTATGTATTAAATTTGATGTGTCCCGTCAACTCCTAGAACGACGAGAAGCACACACTGAATGACGGAGCACGGGATGGTAGCCATGGACATGGTCAACCCTTTTTGGAGACAATGCACTACTTTTGATGTGTTCGATCTACTCGCGAACGAGGAGAAGCTTTGCTTACTAGTAGTACACTATCAACTGTAGTACCATCATCATTGTTCGACTTTCGGAAGAGACGAGAGAACTTAACGTTTATTTGCTAATTAATAGCATTGCATGCAATGAACTAACCACTACATGTCGTGTTTGCTAGTCTCAAGTCATTAAAAGCATGCACACCCACATCTCTTTGGTTGATATGTCAAGAAACAAGAAACGAGGTAGAAGTTAATGCACCGCGCCTAAGTATTTTTGGATTATTTGGCTTTCGTAACATGACACCTAGACGGAGGGAGTATTATACTTGAAGGCTACAAGGTTGGCTATAGATGACGTGGCAGTGTCATGTAGCCATCAGCTGGTTATACTATTAACCATGCTCTTATAATACTCCTATATTAAGGAACGGAGGGAGTAGTTGGCATGCATGATACTACCTATAATACTCCGATTACAACCAGCCTGGTAGAATTAAAATACCTAATCTAAATGGTCACCGCCCGATCTCTTTGTCCTCCTCCAGCATCCGACATAAGAAGAATCGAGCAAGACACCGGTTGTATTTGCCGACGTCGCCTCGGCGGTGGCCTTCATGGGATACAATCAGCGGTGGCCTCCTGTGTTCTACTTTTCCTTGATGATGGCGGCGAGCGGGGACGTGTTGCCCGTCAGCTCATCCACATCTGCGTAGTCGCACCACCTCGTCGACATCGGCGGCGGCTTCTTTCTCTGTGTGCATGTCGCGGCTACACGTGCGTCGATGGCTGATGGCGCAGTCGCAGACACTGGAGTCGTTGTACGATGCAGCGACGTCGAGGGCATTGACGATGCCTGTGCCGCCGTGCTCCCCGACAAGCCGGCATGGATCAAGTCGGCACTCTTCCTCGAGCTGTATTGGAGAGGCCAGTTGCAGAACCACGCGCTGGCTTAGTGCGGCAACTACCTCCGACGGGCTAGGCTAGGTAGGTGCAGAAGCGAGCTGCCGGGCTCGGCGGGCCACCCAGACGACTTTTATGCCAGAGAACTGCTTTTCCGGCTCGTCGGATGCCGCCAAAAGAGTGGACAAAATGGTGGAAGGAGGAGCTTGGCCCGCGTCCTGCTCCTGAATGGACGTGTGTGGCCAGAGTTGGTTTCTCGCATTCCACGCGGGTTTCTATATCTATATCTATACTACTATATATATTACTATACAGTGTACCAGTTTTAAGTAGGACTAAGAACATCAATCATAACCATTGATCTTCTGAATCCAACGGCCAATATCAGTAGGATTCGCATGAACAATACACTGTTGCTACCTCACCTGTGTTCTAGAACAATCAAGACAGAGGGATATGATGGTTGCTTGTCCGTTTATTTTACCAGGCCACTTATTAGTGCTTGGGTTTTGTGATATGACGGCTTTACTACCGTGAGACTCGCATGCAGCTGTCGGCGTTCTGGGAACGGGGGTCCCCAGACTTGCCTGCCTGCGGCCTACGGCGTGGCTCAAATGGGGGCCCAGTGTGGCCCATCTTCATCAGCACAAGGCTCAAGACCCTCGCGAGGGGCCAAGCCTCGTGAGGCGGACGACACGGCGCTTCCTCAAGCACGGCCTCCTTAGGCTGGCTCGCGAGGGGGCGGAGAGATCAAGGTGGGTACCTCACGAGGTGCCCATGACGTAAGCCATGACGACCAAGGGTGTCAGGCGGGCGCCAGCCCGCGCAGCGTCTCCCTTTCCTCTTCGGTGCAAAGGGGGCAAGCGCAGGCGAGAGGATCAAGCAAAGGCACCCATTTTGGTGCAACGAGACCAAGACCAGTCCAACGGCGGGAAGGAGGTCACCATGGAGCCCAGGACGGCGTCACCACAGGGCCTTTGGCAGGCGAAGACCAACTTTAGTCAGGATAAGTGTACCAGATGTTCCCCTTCAAATTAGCCAATTGTTGGCGCCCTTCCCGCTCAATATTTGGGAAGAGGCCCAGGGCCGTTGCCTATAAATAGGACTAGCCACCCCCAGAGTAGAGGCAGATTGGAATGAGCTAGGATCGAATCCAGCATCGAGAGAGAGAGAGAGAGAGAGAGAGAGAGAGAAGGGCGATCGAACTCCCCCTAGCAGTTCATTCCCTAGCCATGAACAGACCCTCGCGAGGCTGTTCTTCCTTGTATTGTTCTTCCTCATCAGCCCAAGAAGCAATACACCCACCACACTGGAGTAGGGTATTACACCACAATGGTGGCCCGGACCAGTATAAACCTTGTGTCCCTTGAGTTGTTCTTGCAGTAGTTTAGATCCTTGCGAGACGGAGAGGTAGAGGGCACGATCTCCGCGCGCACCCCAGAGTTCGAACCTTAAGGGTCTGCCGGAACCCCAGAATGCGACATTTGGTGCCCCAGGTAGGGGTGCGCCGGAATCTGTCTGCCACCGCTCCGCTCTCCTCCGATCGCCGCATCCATGTCTGATGCTCGTCGGGCCCGTGCCGAGCGCCGGGCCGCCATCGCTTCCCGCGCCGCCCAGACGGCCCCCGTTGGTGGGCGTCCTCGTCGTTCCCCGTCGCCCGCCGTCAACCCCGCCACCGGCCCGGCGGGGAACGAGCAGCAAGCATCCTCTCAGCACCCATCCGTATGGCGGGATGGCCGCACCGCCACTCCGTCGCTCACCCCGGCAGGTTCTTCGTCGCACGTGCTTCGCGCGCCGTTGGAGGCTCGGGCTGCGCTCATCGCGGCGAACGAGCTCCTGCGCTACCGCCCCGTCGACGACGTCTACAAGGAGTGGCTCGACCGCGTCGCCGAGCTCATCCGCGCCACCGGGGGCTCTCCCGCGCCTTCCGCACCGCTGCGCCGCACTCCGCCCCGCATGGGCAATGAAGCCCCGGGAGCATTCCAGCCGCCTCCTTTCCAAGAAGATGCCATGGCCCCAAGGCGCGCAGCTCCTGGGCGGAACCCGCTCCGTCATGCGCCGGCCCAGCAGGAACGGAGCTGCCAAGAAGTCCCGCGACCGCAAGAGGCCGCCCGGGCGCTCCCAGCCCCGGCTCGCCGAGACCCCGCTCCAGCTCCGGCACGTCAAGACCCCGCGCTGCTCCTAGCTGCGGCGCAAGGGGACCCACAAGGCCAAGCACTCCCCCAACCAAAACCTCCCGCGGCCACCGCTGGCTGCCGCGCCTACACCCCCGAGCTGCGTAGCGTCGCATGGCCCGGCAAGTTCAAGCCGGACCTTCCTCCTCGCTACGACGACACAACTGATCCCACAGAGTTCCTCCAGCTCTACGAGCTGGGAATCGAAGCTGCCAGCGGGGACGAAAAGGTCATGGCGAACTGGTTCCCCATGGCGCTGAAGGAAGGTGCTCGCACTTGGCTCCTGAACCTGGCCCCAGGCACGATCTCCTCTTGGGACCAGATGCGTACTCGCTTCATCGCCAACTTCCAAGGTACCCGCGACCGGCCTCCCGCCGTGAGTGGCATGCGCCGCATCAAGCAGCAACCTGGGGAGACCCTGCAAAAGTACATCCAGCGCTTCAACAGTGCGCGCCTCAAGATCCCCCGGGTGTCCGAAGAAGCCATCATTTCGGCCTTCTCCGACGGCGTGCGCGACGTCAAGATGAAGGAGGAGTTGGCGATGCATGAAGACCTCTGCACCTCCCTGGAACTGTTCAACCTGGCGACCAAGTGCGCCAGAGCTGAGGAGGGACGCCTCTCCCTCCTCGAGCTGCCTGCCACAGACCCAGAAGAGAAGAAGCCCAAGGCTAAGGACATGAAGCGCAAGGGGGCCGCCGTGCTCGCGGCAGAGCCGGACACCAAGCGGGGCAAAGATCTGCCCGAATCCTCCAGGGGAAGCCGGTACTGTGTGTACCACGACCTCCACACCCACAACACCAATGAATGCCAAGAACTCCGCGCCGTGCGAGAAGGAAGAGTCGGCCGACGCCCTAACCGTGCTGACCGGGGCTACGGCCGAGGAGGAGGAAGGAACCCGGGATGCTGGGAAGATCGTGGCCCACGTGTGGCTGGCATGACCAACCTCGCGAGGACCGCTGGTGAGACCCGCCTCTCGAGGGGGACTGGAGGGACCAGCCTCGTGAGGATCGCTCTCATGGCAACCCAGTCCTGCCGCCGTTGCCGCTTCAGCCAAGAAGGAATGAAGACCGCCACCAAGACGAGGGGGCTGGCGGCTTCCAGGAGCCTCGCGCCATCACCTACATCCTGGGCGGAGCTCAAGCCCCAGCCTCTCAACGTATCTTCAAGCAGTTTGCTCGCGAAGTGAATGCAGTTCTCCCCAAGCTTGAAGCAACGCGTCCCCTCAGGTGGTCGGCCTGCACCATCATGTTCAGCCCAGCAGACCAGCTCAAGTGCGCGGCCACAGCCGGAGTCCTCCCAATGCTTTGTTCCCCAGTCATCAGGAACGTTCTGGTCACCAGGACCCTCATCGACGGAGGGGCAAGGCGCAATGTCTTGTCCGTGGAAACATTCAACAGCCTCCAAGTGCCCTATGACCAGCTTCAGCCAATCAAGCCCTTCTCCGGAGTCACCGACGGTTCCACGGTCCCGATCGGGCAGGTCCGCCTCCTGGTCACCTTCGGCACCTACGACAACTACCACACCGAGCTCATCGACTTTGACGTCGCCCACATCCGCCTGCCGTACAACGCCTTCCTCGGGTACCCGGTGCTGGCTAAGTTCATGGCCGTGACTCACCACGGCTACAACGTCCTCAAGATGCCAGGAAGCGGCGGCGTCATCACGGTGCCATGCCAAGAGAAGGACGCAGTGTGTGCCCTGGAGCGAGCCTTTCAGGCCGCGTCACTAGAAGACCCAGACCGCGGAAGCAGGAGGCTTCCTGAGACCACCCCCAAGAAGAAGAAGATGACGTCAGGCTTAGCCCCTCAAGAGGCAGGCCCGTCAAGGCCCGCGCCTGCCCAGGGGTATCCTCCTTCAATCGCATAGGATAGCGCGCCCGACGCCCTCCTCAGGCAGGGCTCGGGGGCTCTCACCTCGAGGGCCACCGACCTCGCCAAGGTCACGAGGGAGGCGCTGGGGCACCTAGTGGAGGCGTGCTTCGAGGCATGTTTCCCTCGAAAGGAAGCCATGGAAGGAAGGTCAGACCAGCAGGAGTTTCTTAGCAACGCCATTCAGGAACTACAGGAGTCAAGGATCATGAGAGGTTGCCGTCGCCCACTAGCTATGGCTCCCCATCCAGGCGAGGATGGTGGGCTGCGCGTCTGCGTCGACGTACCAGGGCTCAATCAGATCGCCACGGCGGAGCGCCTCTGGCCCTCACAAGTGGGGCGCTGCGGAGGACCACCCCACAGCTATGTTCGCATGCCTTATGGCCTTCCGAGCGTGGCTGCGGCGTACCAGCGCATCATGAGGAGCATCTTGGAGGCGCAAGAAGGCAGGCGTTCCACAGCCCTGGCGGAGATGGAGGCTGCTCACGAGGAGCCACCAGTGCCCCCGGAGCCTCCCGAGGCCCCTGGGCGTGGGGGCTCGTGAGGATCGGCTTCCGCAGCCCACCGAGTCTGCTGCACCGACGCCACTGCACCGACGACATCTTCAGGTGACATCTTTCAAGTTTCATTCCCAGCTGGGAGCGCCCTCCCAGGGTTGCGTCATTCCCAGGCCGCGTGGGTCCGTCCCTGTGGCATGTATCCCTTTTTATCTTTTCAGTTGCTAGCTTGCTTTGCTGGGGGTGCCCCTCGGGCTGCATCATCCCCAGGCCACTCGGGCTAGGCCCAGCGGCATGTATCCCTTCCGCGTTTATTTCCAATTATGCATCATGCTTGATTACTCGATGCCGTCCGCGGCACCTCTTCTTCTTCATGTCGACCACTTGCATGTTAAAGGGGGGTGCCTGAGCATCACGACTCAGGGCTCTTACTGGCTCTCCAGCCCTCACCCTCTGGCCTTGTCCACGGCATCGCGACCTGGCGTACCAGTGACGGCTGAGACAAGCTCGAGGGCTAGGACCCGAGGAGGTAGAGTGTCGGCATCTAACCAGATTTTGCAGGAACACATCTCAAGATACGGCCCAGCGCCAGGCGCAACCCGCCTAGAGGTAAGGCCTCGTGAGTCCCGCGCTGGCTCACGGGTGCCCAGATACTCAGGGGCTCTTACCGGACCCCGGGTCGCTCACCTCCTGGCCTTGACCACGGCATCGTGACCTGGCATACCAGCGACGGCTGACGCCGCCTTGGGACTGGGACCTGTCGACGCAGAGCACCAAGCCCTCGCGAGGTGCGAAAGGGAGGACCGAACTATGACGGAATTTGTGATTCGCACAAATCCATAGCAAGGGTTACATATTAACAACAAGGATAACGGCCGCCTTACAAGCCCCTATGGGGCACCATGTGATTCCTCGCAGGGAACGGATCCTAAAAGGTTCTAACTACGCGCGCCCCTGCAAAAAATGCCATCATCAACAGTGGGCCGTCGGGCACCGGCGCCAACCCCATCTAGATCAGGATCGGCGTCGACCAAGCGAGCCTGCCCTGCTCCGGGAGTGGCGTCGGCTCACGGGCTCGTAGCTGTCGTCGCTCGTCTCCGGCGTCGCGAAGACCTCACTGGGATCGCTGGACCCTCCGGCGCTCCCGTCGCTTGTGGAGCTGTCCAGGGGGCGATTGGCGGGCCCAGCCGTCACCATGGCGAGGTCCTGGCCGCCTCCCCCGGGGCAGCACTCCAGCCGGCGACCGTTCGCATCGAAGACCTTGAAGAACATCACCGAAGCGCCGTCGTACTCCAGGTGGATCGTGAGGGCGCCCTTCGTTCTGCAGCACCGAGCGGTTTCGCCCCAGCCGCGAGTCATGAAGACCTCGCTCGGGGCAGTGATCGCAACATCTGCCCCGGTCGTAGGAATGCTGCAGTCGGCGTGCTGCAGCCACAGCTCCAGGAGTCTCCCCTGCTGGAAGATGGAGGCGAAGAAGGGAGGAAAGCGAATCCAAGTCCGCGGAGGCATGGCAGCGTGGAGCACGAGCTCGCGGGAAGAGCCCTCGGCGTGGACTCCAGGAGGAACGACCAACACCTTCGTGACCCTCCGGCGCCGGTGACGGCGCTGGCCGAGGGAATCGGCATCTCCTCTTCCAGGGCCCTCGGCGTGGGCATACATGGGAAGCGGGAATCCCGGCGGAGGCCGCTCGTACCAAGGCCTCAGCACCACCAGAAGATTCTCCTCATCTCGGCCACGCAGGGCAGGCCGTTTCTTCGGCGGGAGCGGGTCAGGTACCTCTTGAGGAGCATTTCCCTTCTCAACTGCTGAGAACTGGCGAATCGGAGCCATCACACCAAGACGGAGCAAGAACTGAGGCGGAGGAGGAAGCAAGGAGAGATGGACTGGAAGGGCACGCGCGGTGCCGTACTTATAGCCGGTGGAGGCCAACCGTCGGCCTCCACGATCACAGGTAATCATGACACGATTTGCATGCAGGGACTTGTCC
Source organism: Aegilops umbellulata (assembly GCA_032464435.1). Classification (NCBI taxonomy): domain Eukaryota; kingdom Viridiplantae; phylum Streptophyta; class Magnoliopsida; order Poales; family Poaceae; genus Aegilops; species Aegilops umbellulata. Next base: position 187,760,540 of record CP136055.1, read on the forward strand.
AATCCGCGCGATCGTCGAGGCGTCGTGGGGAAGTGGAGACGCCCACGTCCAATCAACCGCCACATGGCGCCCGAGGCCGCAGGCTGTTAGGGCCCGCGGCGCTTAGCCCTTGCCCTTTCGCCTCTCGGCAAGGCCATGTCCATGCGCACCTTGGGCCCGGGGGCTACTGTCGGCGTTCTGGGAACGGGGGTCCCCAGACTTGCCTGCCTGCGGCCTGCGGCGTGGCTGAAATGGGGGCCCAGCGTGGCTCATCTTCATCAGCACAAGGCTCAAGACCCTCGCGAGGGGCCAAGCCTTGCGAGGCGGACGACACGGCGCTTCCTCAAGCACGACCTCCTTAGGCTGGCTCGCGAGGAGGCGGAGAGATCAAGGCGGGTACCTCACGAGGTGCCCATGATGCAAGCCATGATGACCAAGGGTGCCAGGCGGGCGCCAGCCCGCGCAGCGTCTCCCTTTCCTCTTCGGTGCAAAGGGGGCAAGCGCAGGCGAGAGGATCAAGCAAAGGCACCCATTTCGGTGCAACGAGACCAAGACCAGTCCAACGGCGGGAAGGAGGTCACCATGGAGACCAGGACGGCGGCACCACAGGGCCTTTGGCAGGCGAAGACCAACTTTAGTCAGGATAAGTGTACCAGATATTCCCCTTCAAATTGGCCAATTGTTGGCGCCCTTCTCGCTCAATATTTGGGAAGAGGACCATGGCCTTTGCTTATAAATAGGACTAGCCACCCCCAGAGTAGAGGCAGATTGGAATGAGCTAGGATCAAATCCAACATCTGGAGAGAGAGAGAGAAGGGCGGTCGAACTCCCCCTAGCAGTTCATCCCCTAGCCAAGAACAGACCCTCGCGAGGCTTTTCTTCCTTGTATTGTTCTTCCTCATCAGCCCAAGAGGCAATCCACCCACCACACTGGAGTAGGGTATTACACCACAATGGTGGCCCGAACCAGTATAAACCTTGTGTCCCTTGAGTTGTTCTTGCAGTAGTTTAGATCCTTGCGAGACGGAGAGGTAGAGGGCACGATCTCCTCGCGCACCCCAGAGTTCGAACCTTAAGGGTCTGCCGGAACCCCAGAATCCGACAGCAGCACCGTCCTCTACCCTAGTACTACATCGGTCATGGTTTATTAGTCCCCCATTGAATTTGACTGAAGATTTATCTGACAAAATGTTAGAGCGTGTCAACAAAAACTATATCGTTGGATTAGTATTTGAACATAGTTTTCAATGATATATTTTTAGGTGACATGCGTCAGCATTTATCGTACTATATATAATGTTAGTTCAATTTTTGGCCGTACTAATCTATAGTAAGGTGCACGTGCGTTGCACGGAACGGTGAAATGCATTGATCGGGGAGTTGTTTATTTTGACAAAGGATGTGGGGGTCATCTCATGTGTAACGGGTATCGATAGGTTTCTTCAAAGGGTGTGGCTAGGTCTCAGTCCAAGTCTCAGTCAAATGATATAGTATAAGAAGAAGAAAAAACTGAAAATAATTTTTTGTACTAATCTCCATGCAAAATCAAAGGACTATATCATCGACTGAGACATAACAAAGTCTCAGTCGACTAAGACATAGCAAAGCTGTTCTTCGAATATTATTTCATCTCTAGAGCTCACAAACATCCGGGTGTATCTTTTGCAAACAAAAGCGTTCAACTGTTAAACCTACATCCAAAACTTGTGAAGAAATAACACTTATTGTGCATTGCAAGAAATGATCTTTAAGAATTAGTTTTTGAGTATCGATTGTTATACATGTTGGCTACAGATGACATGGCACTTTCTTATAGTCAACAGTTGGCTATACTATTAAGTATTAACCATGCCCTTATACACCTAGTGTCGGTGGAAACGACACCTATGTGGTCACTAGGATCCCTTCTACGGTTGGCGGGCCCGAGGTTGTGCAAAGAGCGGCTCTGACAGGAAGCACACGGATCATTTACCCAGGTTCGTGCCGCGAAGATGCGTAATACCCTAGTCCTGCTTTGGTGGATATATTAGAGTGTTCTTGTGTTCTTGAGCTAGCTACAGGGTGTAACTTGCCCAAAAGGTTTGAATCCTCCTCCTGGACGCCTTGGCCTCCTTTTATAGGCAAAAGGGGTTGCCACAGTGGCACACAGGAGGTGGAAAGGTGTACACTGGATGAGTCTATCCTATGGCACCATCGGACAAACGCATTTAATGCGCTGCCGACATGCCCCTGGCTTTATCGGGGACGACAAGGAAGCACGTCCCAGCTGTCGCTGCCTCGCCTGGCTTCGACACATGTCTGAGCTGATGAGGCGTCGCGGCGCCACGTTAGCTGGCTGCTGGGATAGCGCGGTGGTGGGGCCTTCACGAAGGGTCGCATGCCACCACGCAGGTACTTGCCGATTCGGTGTAGAGGCCGCTCGTCGCCACGCAGGTGCCTACCTAGCTGGTTGAGCTAGCAGCTACTTAGGGATGACGGTGGAGTCTTGGTAGGCGCGGGTCTGGCTGTGACCCCGCTAATGCCCATGGCAAGGGTCTTGCTGGGGGCCCGGCAAGGGTCTTGCCGTGGCATTGCAGTCGTCCCCGGCAAGGCGCTTGCCTGGGGTCTTGTGGATTTCCTCGGCTAGGATCCCATCGAAGGTCGCCATCTTCTGGTCCTCATCTGATCTCACATGTTTATGATCTTGACAAAGATTTGCATGCCACCACAAAGGTGCCTCCCGAGCCTTGGTCCCAAGTTAGTTGTTGGTGGTGGAACCCTTGGGCTCAAGGAAAGCGTGCTCCACTGGCGTTAGGCATGTTGCCCCAGCAAGACTCTTGCCGGGGTTGCGGAGGCCGCCCTGGCAAGGGTCTTGCCGGGGGGAGTCCACTTTGCCTTCTTCCACTTTGTGTTTCTAGTCTTCGCGTCGCCTTGGTTGTCTTATGCTTCGGCTTCACTCCGGCTTCCCTCTTCTGCCCTACTAAGTGTGGCCACGGTGCGCGGCTCTGACTGCCCGTGCACAAGTAAAGGGGTCAAAAGGAGAGCCCCTACTTTTGTACACCAACAGGATCCCCCGGGTTTGGGCCATACATAAGCGCGACACGTTGTTGGGCCAGGCCCAGAACGGGTAGGTGCGGCGGATTTTTGCCGTAGTAACTGTTTCGTCCGCTGCGCTTCCCCACGACACGCGTTGAACGCGCGACGTGGAGGTTCGTGTGTGACGTCGGGGTCATGCGTGGGGCGGTTCCCGCACGCATGCGTCACATCGTGATAAAGAGGCGGCTCGCGCCTTCCCCATAAAAAAGAGGGAGGTGCAGACGCGCGGCTTATTTACTCAGTGGACTCGGGTCGCGGTCTTCAAGGTGCCCACGCTCCACGATCACGGGTTGGGGAATGGTCGCCTCACCCGTCCCTTCGATCCTGCTCGCTCGCCACGCGTCCCCCATGCAGGTGGCAAGCGGTGGAGGTGGGAAACCAGGGCGTCGCTAACTGCAGCAGCGGGTCGGTCCTGATTCCCTGCGCCTCCGATGGCTGGATTGGTTGAGTGGGGCGGCCGAGCCTCGACCCCGCCCCTTTATAAGGAGGGGGAGGGGGATTTCATCCAACATTCTATTGGCATCCATCCTCTTCCACCTCCGCTCCTTTCTTCCACCCGCCATGGCGAGAGGGGGTGCAGGCCCTTCAATGGTGGCGGCGAGGGTCGCCGCTCTACAGCGTGTTCCTCCTTCCCAAGAACCCGCGGCAGCGGACCCGACTATGAGAGGAAGGGGGAGGGGGCGAGGCCGAGGTTGCCGCGGCGCTCGGGGAAGAGGGGGACGAGGTGGCGCAATGGTCGTGCCTCCGCCAGCGATGCCTCCCGCGATGGAGGGCCACGTTGGGAACCAGCCCCTCGAGTTCTTCATCATGCTGCGCCGGCCACCGCGTCGTCGTCTTCGCCTCCCTACCACATTTGCTCGGGAGATGGAGCTCGATCCGCCCTAGACTTAGATTGCACATGAGGGGCTGCGGGAACGGCGGCACGCGGGTCGATGTCGACTTCCCCGCTCCTTAGGTCATGTACCTCCGTCGCGGATTGAAGACGTTCGCTCGCATCCACAGCTTGATGACGGGGCTTGTCCTCTACTTCAAGTTAATGGAGGACGGCTTGCTCTCCGTCAAGGTCTTCGGAGATCTTGGAACTCACTTGAAGTGCTACGTGGAGAGCTCCTCCGACGATGAAGATTCCTCCTCAAGCGGGAGTGACGAGGAGGACAGCGACAGCGATGACGAGGGCATCAAACGGCGGGACACCGACTCAGGGAGTCCTGGATTAGGGGGTATCCGAACAGCCGGACTATATCCTTTGGCTGGACTGTTGGACTATGAAGATACAAGATTGAAGACTTCGTCTCGTATCTGGATGGGACTCTCTTGGTGTGGAAGGCAAGCTTTGCGATACGGATATGTATATATCTTCCCATTGTAACTGACTCTGTGTAACCCTAGCCCCCTCCAGTGTCTATATAAACCAGAGGGTTTAGTCCGTAGGACAACAACAATCATACCATAGGCTAGCTTCTAGGGTTTAGCCTCTATGATCTCGTGGTAGATCAACCCTTGTACTACTCATATCATCAAGATCAATCAAGCAAGAAGTAGGGTTTTACCTCCGTCGTGATGGCCCGAACCTGGGTAAACATTCTGTCCCTTGCCTCCTATTACCATCCGCCTTAGACGCACAGTTCGGGACCCCCTACCCGAGATCCGCCGGTTTTGACACCGACATTGGTGCTTTCATTGAGAGTTCCACTGTGCCATCACCGTAAGGAAGGATGTCTCGTCTCGTTGTCAAGGACAGCGTCACCTCTAGGGGAGCCCTGGCTGTCGGCCAGACTCTCTTGCTAGGCGGTTTCGTCATGACCGTCCGTTTGGCTGTGGCGCCGACGATGACTTCTCGGCTCATCGAAAACAGCCTCCACGTCAGCTCAGAACTGGCCGAGCAGATAGATCCAATTGAGCTCTCCTCCCTAAACGAGCTCTTGGATCGCATCGCCGCTTTGGGAGTCGCCACCGACTACGATCGGATTGGGCTTAAACCCGACCAAAGGGAGATTAACTCTCCGCCAGTCACCCATCAGGTAGTAGTGGTGGAGGAACAATGCGGCAATTTTTCCTCTATCTTGAGGACAAACTATGTCCGGATTCCAGAGCTCTCCGAGCCAGATACCCGTCTACGGAAGGACATCGCCCAAGCTTCGAGCCTCGAATCAGGTAGTGGGCCAGACCTATCGGGCGACATCTGGAGCCCAAACTTCCAAGATTAGAAACTCCCATGCCCCTAGGTCTCAGATCGGGTCAGGGTCCGGACTCAAATCTGCCCACCCACCCAGATACAAGCAATCTCTCCCACATTATACAAGAGCCCCAGGAAACAGTACATCACTACTGGGCCAGATTCCTCCTTGTAATGAACAAGGTCAAGGACTGTCATGAGGAAGACGCAATTTCATTCTTCTGCAATAATTGCATGGACAAGGGAATCCTTAACACCATAAGCCGCTGCAACATAGCACACTTCGCTGACTTGGCGGCCATAGTACGGAAGTACTGTGCGATGGAAAGTGCCTGGAAAACCGAAACAAAACTTTGGGATAACCCGACCTTGGCTAAACACCCAGTCCGAATTAAAAGGGTGCACCCTCGTAAGTCACCCGATTCAATCGCAAAAAAGCAAAAGCCCACTACAGGGCATGGAACCGTATTGGAGGGATGGCTTAATGGACCCTGCAAAATTCACAGTACGGTGGATACCACACCAACACACAGCCTTAGACCATGTTGGGTACTCCGGCAGGTTGTTAAGAGCGGCGAGGATCTCCTCATTCAAAACACCGCAGAGCAACATCCCCTGGATTACAATACGGTTTTAACAATCTTCGAGACATTCGCCTCAAATAATAGTCGCAAGCGAGCACTCCGCAGCCTTGCCGAGATCTGCCAGGTGGCAGCAATAAATCCATCGAGCAACGCGACTATCACCTTCAATGCCAGTGACGAACCTAAATTCCGAACAGCCCGAGTACTAGCTGCATTAGTTCTTAGTTCAATTGTGGACGGCTTTTGGCTTACTAAAGTGCTCATGGACGGCGGCATCGGATTAAACCTCATTTACGAGGAAACTCTTCAAAATATGGAAATAGACTGGAACTGCATTGAGCAAAGCAGCACAACCTTTAGAGGAATCATCCCCAGTCGGGAGGCACATTGCGCTGGGAAAATCACACTAGATGTGGTACTCGGCACACCAGAAAATTACAGGTCCGAAGAAATCACATTCCAAGTGGCCACGTTCAGTAGCGGATACCACGCCCTTCTAGGGTGGAAGGCATTCACGATCTTCCAAGCTATACCCCATTATGGGTACATGAAGCTCAAAATGCCTGGGCCCAATGGAATTATCACTCTAGCTAGTGATCCGGACATAGCGCTCCATGCTGGAAAAAAAAACAGCCGCACTAGCCCTCAAGGCACTATCCGAAACCCTAGCGGCAGAGGAGTTAACTACGCTACGCTCGACTGTGGGCAGGGATGACGTGATACTCGACAAGAGATCCAAGTCCACCTCTAGCGGTTATGTTATCTTTCAAACCAGCGGACGAAATAGTCAAATTCCAAGTCCACCTAACGGACCCTACCAAAATAGCCTCAATTGGGGCACAGTTAAGCCCCGCTGAGGGAGTCCTGGATTAGGGGGTGTTCGGATAGCCGGACTATACCTTCAGCCGGACTCCAGGACTATGAAGATACAAGACTGAAGACTTCGTCCCGTGTCCGGAAGGATCTTTTCTTGGCGTGGAAGGCAAGCTAGGCGTGCGGATATTCAAGATCTCCTACCATTGTAACCGACTCTGTGTAACCCTAACCCTATCCGGTGTCTATATAAACCGGAGGTTTGTAGTCCGTAGGACAACCATCATCATACACAATCATACCGTAGGCTAGCTTCTAGGGTTTAGCCTCCTTGATCTCGTGGTAGATCTACTCTTGTACTACCCATATCATCAATATTAATCTAGCAGGAGTAGGGTTTTACCTCCATCGAGAGGGCCCAAACCTGGGTAAAATAAAGTGTCCCTTGTCTCCTGTTACCATCTGACCTTGACGCACAGTTCAGGATCCCCTACCCGAGATCCGCTGGTTTTGACACCGACATTGGTGCTTTCATTGAGAGTTCCTTTGTGCTATCGCGATCAGGAAGGATGCCTCTTCCCGTCTTTAAAGACGGCGCCATTACAAAAGGAGCCTTGGTTGTCGGCCAAACTCTCCGGCTAGGTGGTTTTCTCGCAACCACCTGTTCGGCTGTTGCGCCAACGGTGACCTCCCGGGTCATCGAAAGCAACCTCCACGTCGGCTCAGAACTCGCTGAGCAATTGGATCCGATGGAGCTCTCATCTGTAAACGAGCTCCTGGATCGCATCGCCGCACTGGGTGTCACTACAAATTACGACCAGGTTGGGCTTAAACCCGATATAAGAGAAATTAACTCTCCCCAAGTCAGCCACCACGTTGCTGTGGTGGAGACACAATGCGGCGACCCTTCATCTATCTTAAGGACTAGCTACGTCCGAATTCCTGAACCCTCCATGCCGGATATCCGCGGAGGGAAGGATACAATCCAAGACCTGAGCTTAAAATTAGGCAAATCGGATAACATCCAAGACTCCGGATCTCAGAATCCGGAAGTTCTTCGGCCTCCGAACAGCAAACTGGGCGAAGTCTCAGATTCAACGACACCCGCCCGCCCGATCTTAAGCGATCTTTCCCAAATCAGGCAAATGCCTGAAGAAACAGTACGTCATTACTGGGCCAGATTCCTCCTGGTTATGAACAGGATAAAGGACTACCGCGAGGGAGACGCAATTTCAATCTTTTGCAGTAACTGCACGGACAATGGAATACTCAACGACGTAAGTCGTCGTAATATTACACGCTTTGCTGACTTGGCGTCCATAGTACAAAAATACTATGCGATGGAAAGTGCTTGGAAAACCGAAATAAAATTTTGGGATAATCCGGCCTTGAATAACAATCCCGTCCGAATTAAGAGGGCGTACCACAGTAAGGTGCCCGGACTAAATACCAAAAAATCAAAACCCTTTAGAGGGCATGGAACCGTACTGGAAAAGTGGCTAGATGGACCCTGCAAGATTCATAGTGCAGAGGACGCCACCCCAACTCACAGCCTCAGGGCATGTTGGATACTCCGGCAGGTGGCCAAAATTGGCGAGGACCTCCTGATTCCAGTGGTCGAAGAAAACCAGCCCGAGAATTTCAGTTCCGTTCTCACAGTCTTTGATACTTTCGCATCAAATAACATGCGAAAAAGAACACTCCACAGCCTCACTGAAGTCTATCAAGTAGCGACAATAAACCCATGGAGTAATACTGCTATCACCTTCAACGCGAGTGACGAACCTAAATTTCGAACAACCAGTGCACCAGCCACATTGGTCCTCAGTCCCATAGTGGACGGTTGTCACCTCGCAAAGGTACTCATGGACGGAGGCAGCGGATTGAACCTCATTTATGAGGAAACCCTCCAAAAGATGGAGATGGACTGGAACCACATTGAGCGAAGCAGCACAACCTTTAGAGGAATAATCCCCAGTCAGGAAGCGCGCTGCACCGTAAATATCACACTAGATGTGGTATTCGGCACGCCGGATAATTACAGGTCCGAACAGATCACGTTCCAGGTGGCCCTGTTCAAAAGCGGATATCACGCTATACTAGGATGATAGGCATTCACAGTTTTCCAAGCTATACCCCATTACGGGTACATGAAGCTTAAGATACCTGGGCCAAACGGAATTATCACTCTCGCTAGTGATCCGTACATAGCACTCCACACCGAGAACAATACAGCCACATTAGCCCTCGAGGCACTATCCGAAACCTTAGCGGCCGAAGAACTGACTGCTCTATGATCCACGGTCAATAGGGATGATGTGATACTCGATAAGAGATCCAAATCCACATCCTTCAAATCAGCGGACGAAATAGTCAAATTCCAGGTCCACCCAACGGACCCCAATAAAACAGCCTCCATCGGGGCAAGACTGAACCCTGACGTAGGCGCCGCACTGCAAGAGTTCCTACGAGAAAACTAGAACATTTTCTCTTGGCACCCTTTAGACATGCCAGGAATCCCACGCAGGTTGGCCGAACACAGCCTGAATATCCAGAAAGGATTCAAACCTGTCAAACAAGCCCTTTGGCGTTTCTCCGAACCAAAGAGACAGGCTATGGGAGAGGAGCTAACCAAGTTATTGGAGGCCGGATTCATTAGAGACATCAAACACCCGGACTGGCTAGCAAACATGGTGATGGTACCAAAGAAGGACAAATCCTAGCGCCTGTGTGTCGATTTCAAAGACCTTAATAAGGCTTGCCCAAAGGATCCTTTCCCCCTCCCTCGAATAGATCAAATCATCGATGCCACTGCAGGACACGATTCGCTGTGCTTCCTCGATGCATACTCCGGTTACCATCAAATCAAGATGGCAGAATCAGACCAAGCCGCAACAGCATTCATCACACCATACGACCCATTCTGCTTCAACACAATGCCCTTCGGGCTAAAAAACGCCGGCGCAACATATCAGCGCATGATTCAAACATGCCTGGCAAACCAGATCGGCAAAACAGTGGAGGCCTATGTAGATGATGTGGTCGTTAAAACAAGACATGTCGAATCTCTAGTAGACGACTTAAGGCTTACATTCGACAACCTCCGAAAATACGACATTAAGCTCAATCCGGAAAAATGCGTTTTCGGCGTTCCAGCCGGAAAGCTCCTGGGCTTCATTGTATCCGGTAGAGGAATTGAGGCAAATCCAGCTAAAATCCGAGTTTGTCACAATTGGATGTCCCAAAAGACCTCAAACAAATACAGAAACTCACCGGATGCGTGGCGGCTTTAAGCCGCTTTATCTCCCGCCTGGGAGAAAAGGCATTGCCCCTTTACCGCCTCCTCAGGCGCACTGAACACTTCGAGTGGACAGACGCTGCCACGGCCGGACTCGAGGAAATAAAGGCCATCTTGGCAACAAACCCAGTCCTGGCCGCGCCGAACACTGGCGAACCCATGCTATTGTACATTGCCGCAACTCATCAAGTTGTTAGCGCAGTACTCGTCGCCGAGCCGGCAACGGATGGACACAAACTCCCCCTTCAAAGGCCAGTCTACTACGTGTCCACTGTCCTTACACCATGCAAATCACGGTACCCGCATTACCAAAAGATTGCATACGCGGTGTTTATGGCATCCCGGAAGCTACGACACTACTTCCAAGAGTGTTCTATAACAGTGGCCTCGGAAGTATCACTCAACGATATTATCAACAACCGCGATGCAACGGGCCGGATATCAAAATGGGCCATAGAGCTCCTCCCGTTCGACATAACGTACAAACCACGGCGAGCCATTAAATCCCAAGTCCTAGCCGACTTCGTCGCCGAATGGACTGAGGCCGAACTCCCTAAAGAGTACGGCACATATTCAAACTGGATCATGCATTTCGACGGCTCCAAAATGTTGGCCGGACTGGGGGCTGGCGTTGTTTTGACGTCCCCTACAGTTGACGCAGTCCAATATGTACTCCAAATTATGTAGACGGACTCCAACAATGCAGCCGAATACGAGGCCCTTCTACATGGTCTCCGGATGGCAGTATCCATGGGCATTCAACGCCTGGAAGTACGCGGGGACTCAAACCTCGCGATATCCCAAATAAATGGCGACTTCGACGCCAAAGACCCAAAAATGGCAGCTTATCGCAATGCCGTCCTAAAAATGTCAGTTCGGTTGGATGGACTGGAGTTTCACCATATAGCCCGAGAAAATAATCAGGCAGCGGACGTCCTGGCACGCATCGGAGCAAAACGAGATGCAGTCCCCCCCAACATCTTCTTAGAAGGATTATTCAAGCCATCTGTAGCATGGGAGGGGGAACCCTCTGATAACAGTCCGGACACAACCGCACAACCCGACACCGAACAATCCGACATAATCGGAGGCCCTGTCACCAAAATCACACCTTCAGCCCACGTAATAATGGCGGTTATCGCCCCGTGGATAGAACCATTCCTAGCCGACCTTACTAGGCAGGAACTCCCAGAGGACCAAAACAAGGCACGCTGCATAGTGTGGCGATCTAAATCCTATAAAGTCCACGAGGGAGAGCTATATAAGAAAAGCACTACAGGAGTCCTTCAAAGATGTATCTCCGAAGAGGAAGGGCGGAGTCTGTTGGCTGAAATTCATGCCAGACTCGGTGGCCACCACGCCGCAGCTCGGTCCCTTGTAAGCAAGGCTTTCCGTACGGGATTTTATTGGCCGACGGCCCGAGCAGACGCTCATGACTTAGTCAAACGATGCGTCGGTTGCCAGCTCTTTGCAAACCAAAGTCATATGCCACCCCAACGCCCTCCGAACTATCCCCATCACTTGGCCTTTTGCGGTCTGGGGGCTTGATATGGTGGGACCCCTTAAAGGTGGAACCCACAAGAAAAAATACTTATTGGTCATGGTGGATAAATTCACCAAATGGATAGAAGCCAAGCCCATTAAGACGGCCGAATCCGGACCTGTGACAGACTTAATATCCGGGGTCGTACACCATTACGATGTCCCTCACAGCATCATCACCGATAACGGCACAAACTTCACCTCCGACGAAGTAAAGCTGTGGTGCAAAAACATGGGCATTAAGCTCGACTATGCTTCTGTCTATCACCCACAAACTAACGGTCAGGTCGAACGTGCAAATGGTCTCATCATGAGCGGTATTAAACCCAGACTAGTGCGGTCCCTCAAGGAATCTAATACGCACTGGGTGGAGGATCTCGACTCCGTACTCTAGGGGCTGCGAACCACGTCGAATCGTACCACCGGATTCACACCATTCTTTATGGTGTACGGCGCAAAGGCAGTCCTGCCCTGCGACATAATTCATGACTCACCTAGAGTGCGCATGTACGAAGAAAGAGAAGCCGAGCTTGATCGGCAGGACAACCTGGACGCCTTAGAGGAGGAGCGCGACGTGGCTAAAGCCCGTTCCGCATTTTATCAACAGCAGGCTCAAAGATATCAAAGCAGAGAAGTACGGGCCAAAAATTATAACATTGGCGAACTAGTTCTACGCCTGCCGGATAAGAAAACGGACAAACTTAAGCCCAAATGGGAAGGTCCCTTCATAATTGACCAAGTCCTGACTGGTGGAGCGTACCGCCTGCGAGATGCGTCGGATAACCGACTCGAGCCGAACCCATGGAATGCCGCCCTTCTCCGAAGATTCTATGCCTAGCGCTGAACTCTGGGTTTGTCTCCTTCCTCTGTCCATTCTCATATATATTTTTCTGTTTTTATTGTCTCCACCCACTCATTCCTTTTATAGCCCTTAAAGGCTCATCATGTGACGCGCTACCCGCGCTCCTTAAACCTGGGGGCTTCTTTAACAGAAGCTTGTTTATATGGGTTTCACGCCCAACGCATGCGTCAGACTTCTGCATGCACCTTTTCTTCACCATTATATGCATCGATATGACTTAAGTTTTGGCCAAGCTGGGTTGCCTGGCTCCTGTGCTTACCCCTGCGTTCCCGATTGCTCGGCTAGGCGGTAAAGGGAGCACCTCTGCGATTTCTACTGCCGGATAAGCCGGATGTGTACCTCAGACTGGGTGAAGCCGAAAGCTAGCGTTCTTAAGGGAATATTCGGTCGGTGAACTAAAGATGAACCTTTTTTACTTATACATGCCCCCAGATGTTTTCCTGCATTTGCAGTCCAGACGTGCACTTTAGGGCACGCCACCCCAGCGAAAGGAACCCTTAACGGAACTATTCTCTCTGGAAGATGTTTCTTACTAACCATGTAATATAACATAACTAGTTGGGCACTTGTCTGATAAAGCACTAATGACCCCTACGCCTGGTCTCCATGCATACCTCGGTTCTTATATAACCGTTATGGCATTCGGACACACTCCAGACCATCAGGTCCCGAGGTCGAAGCGAAAAGGTCGGCAATGACAAACGATCTACAATCCGGCTAGAAGGCATTACACATGTCAATTATAAAATACATAATCATCCTGACTGATTGTATTCCTCCTCTATACCATCTAACAGGCTGTCGAATTTACAGTCCTGCTGGGAATACTTTCCGGCCAATTCTACCTGGCCATACACTAAGCTCACAGGGATCTCCTTCCCGTCAGGCCCCACCGGTCCGACCTCGGCCATATGATTGGGGTCAGACTTCGTAAAGCGGGTCTTCACCATGGCCCAGGCCTCCCTAGCGCCCTGCCGGTAGGCCAATATCTTCCACAACCAGAAGCGCCGCCGAGCTCCCTTCAACTTCTCTGCAAGTTCTCCAAGGCCCTCAGGTATGGAGTGGGTAGGCCACAAGGCTTGGGCAATACCTCGCATCGCCTGCCGAACTCGTTCATGCAGTTGCGAGAGTTCGGGAAGAAGATCGCCCGTTGAACCGGGCATCTCCTCTGCAGGACGACCTGTCAGCATACCTACAGACATAACTCTGTTAGTCGTCTTCCTCGCCGAACTCCTTTTTCAAGAGTTCGCTTAAGCACTTACTAAAAATGCCGCATCGAAGTCGCTGATTCTCCTTATTGGAGTCCAACAGCTGGCCACGAACATCTTTTAGTTCAACATCCAGCCTGGTGTTGGCATCCTGGAGATCATTCTTCTCCCGCCTCACCTTTGTTAGCACGCTTTCACCAGCCTTTAACCGGCGTAGAAGCTGTTGCCTGTCCGGATTGAGTCTGGCGCCGTCTGCAATGCCATTTGTCAGATTGGCACTTAAATCCGCACAATACTAAATATTCTAGTGTATTGTTTACCTGCAGTGGTCTCTTTAGACCCCCCTGCTGCCGTTAGTGCGGCTCTAGTTGGGCCCAGCACCTTTCTAGCTCCTGGGACAGCGCGGTGTTCTTCTCGATAAGAAACTGCATGTTATATGATTCTCGAATCAGTTATTTCCACTGCTTCAAGTCTCGGGGGCTACTGGCATATCTATATTTACCAAAATTTTCATACCCGTATGTCTTTTACATACTGCTCCTTGGCTCTGGCTAAACCATTTTGAGCGGCACGGAGGTACGCGTCTCCTGAATTGAAGGCATTTAAAGCCTCCTGGGAGAAACAAGCGTCGCGAAGAACTATCCGGCGAAGCCTGTGGTTCATGGCACTCTCCACCTCGGAATGGGTGGCAGACAGCCTGTCCGCATCCTCTGATGGAGGAGCGTCCGGTGCGTGCCTTGCGCGGGCCTCCGCTTCCGGGCCGGGCGTTGGAGCCTGGCTGGTGGAGGCGCGATTGGCAACCTCTTCGGATAGTCTGGCGAGGTCTCTTCGTCCTGAAGATAGCCTGAATGTTAATATACCCTGAAGGAGTAAAACACCAGGGAAAAAGAGAGGGTACGCCATACCTTTGCTCTGCCACCTCAGTCCGGACTACGTTCCTTTTTGCCCCACGGGGCCCTGCGGCCCCCCGCCGGCTAGCTGCAGCGGGGTCGGCTTCCCGCCTCGGGAATCTCCCCTACAAAGCACGGTTGCTGTCAGAACAACCAAACCCGTGAAAACGGAACCCCTCTTCAGGGGGTAAAGCTCCGGTATTTGTCACCTGGGAGGCCAGGATTAACCCTGGGTAATCAGCTATAATAGCTACCAAGGTATCGTCCTTGCTTAGCTGATAAAACACTCCGTCGATAAGCTCCACCGCTAAGTCCGGATCCTCTTCGGAGTCCGGATCGAGGGACCGTTCTGGGTCCTCTGGCTGTGGAGGACGGTTGTTTATGTTTTTTACCTCCTGACGCAGGTCCTGCGTTGAAGTCGTTAGACTGCCTATTTAATCATGAGAATGTAAAATGAACAGGGAAGCACGATTGCTCGCTTACCCAATTCGGAGGATTATACATGGAAAATACGCCCTGCGGGTCGACGCGGAGGAATTCCTCTTCTTCTCCCTTGTACAAAGAGGATAAGATCTTCATTAGAGCGACAGGCGAGTCCGGCCCTTTACGGCCGTAACGGGTGGCGTCATCTTCCCTGTTGAAATCCCACATGGGGTGGCTTCTGTATTGGAGCGGCTGCACCCCCCGTATAATGCATATGGCCATGACTTTAATCATGGTTAGTCTGGAATGAGCCAGTAGCTTAATCCGGCCCATTAAGTAAAGGACGTCTCTGTCATTCTCTCTCTGAGAGCTCCGAGTTCGCCAGCTCAGGCGTTTCTTCAGGGGGGCATTGTTGAACTCAGGGAGACCGGCCCGGATAGGGTCCGGCAGGGGGACGTCGTCTATGTAAAACCATTCTGAAGGACAGTCCTCGGACGCCTTCTTCGGGGTTCCGGACGGGTATTCGGTCCCGGCGATGCGCCATACTTCGGCTCCGCCCACTTGATATATGGACCCCTCTTGGGAACGGGGCACCAGGCAGAATATCTTCTTCCACAGCGCGAAATGAGCCTCGACGCCTAAAAATAGCTCGCAAAGAGCAACAAAGCACGCGATGTGTAACACGGAGCCGGGCGTAAGGTGGTGCAACTGGAGGCCATAGAACTCCAGAAGCCCGCGGAGAAAGGGATGAATTGGAAATCCCAGTCCCCTTATTAGATGAGGGACCAGGCACACCCGCTCCCCTTTAGAGGGACTAGGTGAGTTCTCCGCTTGTTTTCCACCTTGATAAGTGGTGAGTCCGGCTCGGACTGAGACCATATAGGATTGAGGGAGAAATCCCTTGGCTTGGAGCGACACTAATTCGCTATGCGGGATGGAACAACTCTCCCAGTCTCCAGGGATAGGACTGGAAGGGCGAGAGGAGGAGCTACGACGGCTGGCCATGTTGGAATGGATCTTTGCTGGAGACGCTCTGATGATTTCTCGCGGAAGGGGAAGGTGTGGTTTGGATCTGAATCCCCATCCTATTAGATGGGCGGCTCGTTTATACGTCTAGGGGCTTGGGTGTAAAACCGCCCTAGCTTTTCGCATTCCTTTGACACGTGGAAGGCGGCCATTATTGGGCGTGAAAGCCAACGAGCGCTGCATTATAAAAATCGGACGTTATACCCGCAGGTACACAAAGTTTGAAGGAGAACCCGCCTTGCAATGTCGAAGACAATCTGCGCGCCGGACTCATCGTCATTGAAGCCTGGTTCGGGGGCTACTGAGGGAGTCCTGGATTAGGGGGTGTTTGGATAGCCGGACTATACCTTCAGCCGGACTCCAGGACTATGAAGATACAAGATTGAAGACATCGTCCCGTGTCCGGAAGGATCTTTTCTTGCCGTGGAAGGCAAGATAGGCGTGCGGATATTCAAGATCTCCTACCATTGTAACCGACTCTGTGTAACCCTAACCCTATCCGGTGTCTATATAAACCGGAGGGCTGTAGTCCGTAGGACAACCATCATCATACACAATCATACCGTAGGCTAGCTTCTAGGGTTTAGCCTCCTTGATCTCGTGGTAGATCTACTCTTGTACTACCCATATCATCAATATTAATCTAGCAGGAGTAGGGTTTTACCTCCATCGAGAGGGCCCGAACCTGGGTAAAATAAAGTGTCCCTTGTCTCCTGTTACCATCCGACCTTGACGCACAGTTCGGGACCCCCTACCCGAGATCCGCCGGTTTTGACACCGACACCCGCTGTGGACACCGCATTACGAGAGTTCCTGCGCGAGAACTGGGATATATTTGCCTGGCACCCATCAGATATGCCAGGAATCCCACGCAGGTTGGCCGAGCATAGCCTTAAAATTCAAAAAGGATTCAGGCCGGTCAAGCAGACTCTTCGACGTTTTTATGAACATAAGCGACAAGCTATGGGTGAGGAGCTAGCCAAGTTATTGGAGGCCGGGTTCATAAGAGAAATAAAACACCCGGACTGGCTAGCAAACCTACTGATGGTACCAAAGAAGGAAAAATCCTGGCGCCTATGTGTCGATTTCAAATACCTCAATAAAGCTTGCCCAAAGGATCCCTTCACCCTCCTCCGCATTGATCAAATTATCGACGCCACCGCGGGACACGACTCATTGTGCTTCCTCGACGCGTCCTCCGGCTACCACCAAATCAAGATGGCGGAGTCCGACCAAGCCGCAGCGGCATTTATCACGCCATACGGCCCCTTCTGTTTCAACACAATGCCTTTCGGGCTTAAGAACTGTCGGATTTCGGGTTTCGGCAGACCCTTACGGTTCGAACTGTGGGGTGCGCGCGGAGATTATGCCCTCTACCTCTCTGTCTCGCAAAGATCTAACTACTGAAAGAACAACACAAAAGACACAGGGTTTATACTGGTTCGGGCCATCGATGTGGTGTAATACCCTACTCAAGTGTGGTGGGTGGATTGCCTCTTGGGCTGATGATGATGAACAATACAAGGAAGAACAGCCTCGCGAGGGACTGTTCTAGCTGGGACGATGAACTGCTAGGGGAGTTCAGCCGCCCTTCTCTCTCTCTCTCTCTCTGTGTGTGTGTCTGTGCCTGTTCCGTCCAATTCTAATTTCCTCTCATTGCCTCTACCCTGGGGGTGGCTTGTCCTATTTATAAGCAAAGGCCCTGGGCCTCTTCCCAAATATTGAGCGGGAAGGGCACCAACAATTTGGCCAATTTGAAGGGGAACATCTGGTACACTTATCCTGACTAAAGTTGGTCCTCGCCTGCCAAAGGCCCTGTGGTGACGCCGTTCTGGGCTCCACAATGACCTCCTTCCCACCATTGGACTGGTCTTGGTCTCGTTGCACCGAAATGGGTGCCTTTGCTTGATCCTCTCGCCTGCGCTTGCCACTTTGCACCAAAGAGGAAAGGGAGGACACTGCGCAGGCAGGCCCCCGCCTGGCGCCCTTGGTCGTCATGGCTTGCGTCATGGGCACCTCGCGAGGTACCCCACCTTGATCTCTCCGCCACCTCATGAGCCAGCCTGATGAGGCCGTGCCTGAGGAAGCGTCGTGTCGTCCGCCCCGCGAGGCTTGGCCCCTCGTGAGGGTCATGGGTCTTGTGTTAATGAAGATGGGCCGTGCTGGGCCGCCTTTTAGCCACGTCGCAGGCCGCAGGCAGGCAAGTCTGGGGACCCCCGTTCCCAGAACGCCGACAGTAGCCCCCAGGCCCAAGGTGCGCCCGGACTTGGCCGTGCTGAGAGGCGAAAGGGCAAGGGCGAAGCGCCGCGGGCCCTAACAGCCTGCGGCCTTGGGCGCCGCGTGGCGGTTGATTGGACGCGAGCGCCTCCGCAACCGCGCGGGATATTAAAGGCGGGGCGCCTGGCCAGGCTTTGCTCTTCTCTTTCTCCGGTCGCTGCTCAGATTCCCTTTCTTGCGCCTTTCCTCCCTTCCTCCAAATTCCTAGAACTGCTCCTCCCGTGTGACCTAGGAAGACATGGCGCCGCGTCAGCCTCCGGCCGAAGCTTGGTTCTCGCCTGCTCTGGACTTGCCGAATGTGTCGGAGGCGAGTCTTGCCCGGCTGCGCCGAATGGCGGCGGCGCAGGGCATCGACGGGGCGCAGGTGTTCAAGGTCGGCTCCGCCACCCCCGAGGGCCGAGGGAGCATCTTCTACCCTCTCTTAGTAAGCTCCATTACTGCGGGCCTGGTGCCTCCTTTCTCCAAGTTCTTCCTCTCTGTCCTCCGCCATTATAACTTACAAGCTCTGCATCTCCACCCCAACTCCATCCTTCTTCTGGCGATCTTCGCCTACTACTTCGAGGCTCATGTGGGGGTGCAGCCCTCAGTGGCCTTGCTGCGCCAATACTTCTCCCTCCGGGTCACCCGTGGTTCTCCTTCCGCATATGCGAGCTTCGTTGCGTACGGCGGCGCCATTGCCATTTCGAATCCCAAGAAGAGGATTGAGGGCTTCAGGAGCAAGTGGGTCTTGGTTGACGCCGGGCGCATCCACCCTCGGCTGATCCTGCCCATAGAGCAGCCCGCGAGTTCCAGCGACTGGTGCCGAGGGGAGCTCACGGACCCTCGCACGAAGTCGGTACTGGAGAAGATGGATGCGGACCTGAGGCCGGCCAGCTTGGCGGCGACGAAGCTGACCAGCGCGTCGTTGCTGAGGGAGTTCCTGGAGCACCAATTGGCTCCGCTTTGGCAGTACTCACCTCCGATGTGGAGGCCTCATCCGAGCTCCGCGGCCTTGGGCGACAAGGATTTGACCGCGGTTCTCCAATCTCTGGTCGGGGGCGAGGTGGCAAGGTTGGAGGGCGCGCCTGCGCCCTTGTTCCTTCGCGACGACTGGGAGCAGGTGGTGGAGTCCATGCCCGTCTTTAACGGGGACGGGCCGGTGCCCGTGGTGGCTCCCGAGGGACTGGTGGACGTGTCCTCCGGCGAGTCCAGTGAAGAGGAGGGCGAAGAGGAGTGGGAGAAGGGCCCTGACTCCGAGGCAACTGACGGAGAGTCGAAGGCTCCCCTTCCCCGGCGCAGACCCCGTTCTCTCCGCCTCTCTTCGAGTGACGATGACGAGGACGATGAGCAGGTCGGCAGGAGCTTGCCCCTGATCTCGAAGAAGGACAGGACCGGGCTGCTCTCCCGCGGGTCTACCCCTGCCCAAGGCGTACCGCAGCCACGCCTCCTGCTTCTGGGCTTCCTGAGGGCGATCCTTCTAGCCGGCTTTCTGGCTTCAAGTATGGCTGGAGGCTGCTTGAGCTCTCCAGCGACGACCCGTAAGTGCTCGATCCTTCGTCTTTATTTCTTGTTCCTCTGCTGAGGCTTGACATCCGCCCTTTTTGAACAGGCTGGCGCCTGCGGCGAAGAAGCCGAAGGGGGCTCCCGAGGGCCCATCCGCGGCAACGCCTCCGCCTGCAGGGGAAAGCGACCGTGATGCACGGGCTTCTCCTGCCCGGTCGTCCTTGCGAGGCCTGGCTGAGCTGGCTGGGGCGAGCCCAGCCCCCATGGCCCAAGTGACTGCCGAGGTGCCCTTGTTTGTCGCCACCACCACGACCGTCGGGGAGCAGCAGACTCCGCCTAGGGACGCTGTGGTTGTGCCGCCGCTGCTTTCTCCTTCTGCTCCTCCGGCTGCTGTTTCTCCGTCCCCTTCTGCCGTTCTGGAGCGTGCTGTTGCTGAACTGGATCGGCTGCGGCAGGATCTTCTTGGCGCCGACCCTCGCCTGGTGGCTGGGTGCCTGGAGCTGGCTTCGGGGTGGATTCGCTCCGATGCCTCGATTCGGGCGGCGCTGGTTCAGGCCTCGACGGCCTGTGACGGAGACAAGGAGGCCACCCTTGAGGCAAAGGCTGCCCGAGACACGGCCCTGGGGGAGGTGGTTGAAGTCCGTGGTCGCTGCAAGGAGCTAGAGGACGAGCTGCAAGGCCTGCGACACCAACACGCGAAGGAGGTCCGCCTTCGCCAAGAGCAGGAAGAAGGCACGAAGGCTCGCGAGGCGGCCATCGAGGACCGGGAGGCCAAGCTCAAGAAGCGCCGCGACCGCCTAGGCGCGCTGAAGAAGGAGCTGGAGGTGACGAAAGCCGAGCTGGACGGCAAGGCCCGGGTCCTTGCCGAGGATCGCGCGGCCTTCGCGGACATGGAGAAGGAGGCCCATGCTTCGCTGAAGACGCTTTACGAAAGCGGCCTGGAGAGCCCGCTGGCCGGTGCCGAGGACGGCCCCGCCAAGCTGCTTCCCTTCCTGGTTCGTGCCCTAGAAGCTGCGGGGAGCTGGATACTTGGCCGCGGATATCGCGCACCGGCTGCCCGACGCGGGGAAGATCGTCCCTACCCCGGAACCTCACGAGAGTGTAGTTTTCCATACCCACTTTGTCCGTGGACTGGGATTTCCTCTCCACCATTTGTCCGCGGCCTCATGTTCTACTACGGGCTGGACTTCCCTGATCTGGCCGTGAACTTTATCCTCAACATATTTGTGTTTATCGTCGTGTGCGAGGCCTTCCTCCCCATCCGGCCCCACTTTGGCCTGTGGCTGAAGACCTTCAATCTCAAGCCGAAGGTTGTAGGCGGCCAGCAAGCGGAATGCGGAGGCGCCATGGTGGGCAAAATGCCCAATGTTACATGGCTCGAGGGCTCCTATGTGGAAACCATAAAGGGGTGGCAATCAGGGTGGTTCTACATCACCGAGCCACGCGACCCCAAATGGGTGGCGGCTCCCGAGTTCCGATCCGGAATCCCTATGCGGCTCACCTCCTGGAAAGAGAAGGGCCTGCCCTGGGGCAACCCGGTAGAGCTGACCGGACTCCAGACCTGCATCAAGAACATGATGAACAGGAAAATCAATCTTGTCAACGTGGTCCAGGTCATGCTCTTCCGCCGGATCCTCCCGTGTCAACAACGGGCGTTCAATCTATGGGAGTTCGACCCGGCCCGGCACCAGACTCTGCGCGAGCTTTTCAACACGACGCACAAGGATGTCTGGAAGGTGCTGTTCAAGGGCGCCGAGGTTCCCCCTTCCCTAACCGAGGACCGTGGACTTAGCACGAAGTGCCTCGCGAAACCGGTAAGTTCTTTACAGGGTATTCATTCTTCCCAGTTTGATCATGTGCGGGATCTAAGCTCCCATGCCTTTAACAGGACTGGGTGGAGACAGCCGAGCAGATTGACTGCCCAACCCTCCTGCCCAAAGATCCAGCAGACGCTCTCCTGACGGAGATGCTGACTCCGGCACCTTACGAGGTGCCGGAGAAGAAGACCAAGAAGAAGGCCACGGGGACCCGAAAGGATCTCCAGCATCAGGTGATATCGGACTCATTGTCCGATAACTCCAAGACTCGCTCCTCCCATGAAGACGAGGAGGAGGAGGAAAGTTCTCCCCCCAACCGGGGGCAATAAGAAAAGGAAGGCCGACCCAACTGGGGAGGCCAAAGGGTCCAAGAAGAAGAGGACCCTCCTTCTGGACTGCTCCACGACCGCCGCCTACAGCGGCGACGAGTGGTTGCCCAGGGACAAGCCCCTGGCAAAGTCGTAAGTATCCGGATACCATAGTAATTCATGATATGTTTCTATTGCACTGCTTCACCTTACGCCGAACATGATTATGCAGTCTATCCCGAGCCCGTATCGATGTATCTTCGTCGGACGGTTCTTTGGACCCGTCGGATATGAGTAGCGGTTCTCTTCCGACCGCCTCCACCCCTCGCCCTACAGACAACACTGAGGTGTTGTCTAAAAAGGCACCGGGCCAAGGGGAGGTAGTCCAGGAGACGCCTCAGGTCGACCCTCCGGAACCTGGGCGCAAAGGGAGCCAGACTCCCACGGGCTCTAGGTTCGGACCCCAGCCGAACACCGCGCCGGAACCTCCGATGGTTCCGGACTCCGGAAGGCGACCCCCTATTAAGAGGGGCAAGCCGCCCGTTCCGGTGACCTCTGTCCATCCAGAGGCACCAAACAACTTGTTGGAAGCGCTTCAAGGCGCTTCCATCACCGAAGAGCACCGTACTATCATGAGTGCGGTGATCGAGAAGGTTCAGTCCGCCAAAAGCGGACTGACTGAAGCATGCACAAGCCTCCTAACAGGCTTTCAGGTAAGTAATTATACGAAAATGTTGCCACATAGACAGTAGCCCCTGATGCTCTGTTTGCCGTTCATGAAGAAAGGCCAAATAGAGGATCAAATCATGACTCAGGAGTCTAATTAGAATATGTCTATTTGTATATGCAGGCTTCACCGCTGGCCGCTGCCGCCCATACTGCGGAGATCGCCGCACTAAAGCGGAACCTCGAGCGGTCCGAGGAAGAACTCGGCCTTGCCAGAAAGTAGCTCGAGGAGAACAAAGGTAAGAAAGACCTTGTCTATATGAAAAAAGAATTGGTTGCAGAATAATTGGATCATCATGAATGTACCAGGTGTCGGATCCAGGGTTCCGGCAGACCCTTAAGGTTCGAACTCTGGGGTGCGCGCGTAGATCGAGCCCTCTACCTCTCCGTCTCGCAAGGATCTAAACTACTGCAAGAACAACACAAGAGACGCAGGGTTTATACGGGTTCGGGCCACCATTGTGGTGTAATACCCTACTCCAGTGTGGTGGGTGGATTGCCTCTTGGGCTGATAAGGAAGAACAATACAAGGAAGAACGACCTCGCAAGGATCTGTTCTTGGCTAGGGGATGAACTGCTTGGGGGAGTTCGATCTCCCTTCTCTTTCTTTCTCTCTCTAGATGCTGGATTCCGTCTCTTCTGGTTTCTTGGTACTCTATCCGATAGGATTCTAGATGCCTCTTCCCTGGGGTGGCTAGCCCTATTTATAGGCAAAGGCCCTGGGCCTCTTCCCAAATATTGAGCGGGAAGGGCGCCAACAATTGGCCAATTTGAAGGGGAACATCTCGTACACTTATCCTGACTAAAGTTGGTCTTCGCCTGACAAAGGCCCTGTGGTAACGCCGTCCTGGGCTCCATGGTGACCTCCTTCCCACCGTTGGACTGGTCTTGGTCTCGTTGCACCGAAGTTGGTGCCTTTGCTTGATCCTCTCGCCTGCGCTTGCCCCTTTGCACCAAAGAGGAAAGGGAGACGCTGCGCGGGCTGGCGCCCGCCTGGCACCCTCGATCGTCATGGCTTGCGTCATGGGCACCTCGCGAGGTACCCCGCCTTGATCTCTCCGCCTCCTCGCGAGCCAGCCTAAGGAGGCCGTGGTTAAGAAAGCGCCATGTCGTCCGCCTCGCGAGGCTTGGCCCCTCGCGAGGGTCTTGAACCTTGTGTTGATGAAGATGGGCCACGCCGGGCCCCCATTTGAGCCACGCCGCGGGCCGCAGGCAGGCAAGTCTAGGGACCCCCATTCCCAGAACGCGGACAGTAGCCCCCGGGCCCAAGGTGCGCACGGACTTGGCCGTGCCAAGAGGCGAAAGGGCAAGGGCGAAGCGCCGCGGGCCCTAACAGCCTGCGGCCTCGGGCGCCGCGTGGCGGTTGATTGGACGTGGGTGCTTTTGCAACTGCGCAGGATACTAAAGGCGTGGCATCTGCTCGGGCTTTGTTCTTCTCCTTCTTCATCCGCTGCTCAGATCCCCTTTCTTGCGCTTCTCCTCCCTTCCACCAAGCTTCCAGATCTGCTCCACCCGCTCGACCCAGGTAGCCACGGCGCCTCGCCGGGCCCCGGCCGAAGCTTGGTTCTCCCCTGCTTTGGATTCGCCCAATGTGTCGAAGGCGAGCCTCGCCCTACTGCACCGAATGGCTGCGGCGCAGGGCATTGACGGGGCGCAGATGTTCAAGGTAGGCTCTGATGCCCCTGAAGGTCAAGGGAGCACCTTCTACCCTTTCTTCATGAGCTCCATTACAATGGGCCTGGTGCCTCCTTTTTCTGAGTTCTTCCTCGCCGTCCTCCGCCATTACAACTTGCAAGCTTTGCATCTCCACCCCAACTCCGTGCTTCTCCTGGCGATCTTCGCCTACTACTGCGAGGCGCATGTGGGGGTGCAGCCTTCAGTGGCCTTGCTGCGCCACTACTTCTACCTCCGGACCCCCAAAGGTTCTCCTTCTGCGTGCGCAGGCTTCGTCGCGTGCGGCAGCTCCATGGCCATCTCGAATCCAGGGAAGAGGATCGAGGGCTTCCGGAGCAAGTGGGTATTGGTTGACGCCGGGTGCGTCGACCCTCGGTTGGCCCTTCCCACGGAGCCGGCCGTGAGCTCAGAAGACTGGTGCCGGGCGGAGCTCACGGATCCCCGCGTGAAGTCGATGCTGGCGAAGATGGACGCCGATCTGAAGCCAGCCAACATGGCGACGGCGAAGCTGACCGGGGCGTCGTTGCTGAGGGAGTTCCTGGAGCACCAGCTGGCTCCGCTTTGGCAGTACTCTCCTCCGATGTGGAGGCCTCACCCGAGCCCCGCAGCCGTGGGTGAAGAGGACGTGACCGCGGTTCTCCAGTCCCTGGTCGGGGTCGAGGCAGCAAGGCCGGAGGGCGCGCCTTTGCCCCTGTTCCTCCGCGACGATTGGGAGCAAGCGGTGGAGTCCATGCCCGTCTTCAACGGGGACGGGCTCGTGCCCGTGGTGGCCCCCGAGGATCTGGTGAATGTGTCTTCTGACGACTCCAGCGGAGATGGGGGCGAGGAGGAGCAGGAGGCAGGTCCTGACTCTGAGGCGACTGATGGAGAGTCTAGGGCCCCCCCGCTCCAGCGCAAGTCCCGCGCTCTTCGCCTTTCGCTGAGCGATGATGATGATGACGACGTGCTGGGCAGCGGGAGCTCGCCCTCGGTCCCGAAGAAGGGCAGGACTGGGTTGATTCCCCGCGGGTCCGCCCTGACTCCGGGGCAAACCGCTGACGCGCCTTCTGCTTCCAAGGTCGACCACTCCAGCCGGCTCTCCGGCTTCAAGTTTGGCAGGAGACCGCTGGAGCTTTCTGGCGACGACCTGTAAGTGCTTGATCCTTGGTCCCTGGTTTCTTGTTCCGCTGACGAGGCTTGACGATTACTTCTCCTGAGCAGGCTGGCGCCCGCGGCGAAGAAGCTGAAGGGAGCTCCTGAGGCCCCAGCTGCGACGACACCTCCACCTGCAGGGGAGGGCGACCGCGACGCGCGGGCTTCTCCTGCCCACTCGCCCTTGCGGGGCTTGGCTGATCTGGCTGGGGCCGCAGCTCCCATGGCTCGGTCGACCCCAGAGGTGCCCTTGCCTGGTGCTGCTGCTACGGCTGGGGAGGCGCGGCAGACTCCGTCTCGGGATACTGCAGCCTCGCCGCCGCTACCTTCCCCTCCGGTTCCGCCGCTGCTGGTTCCGCGACTCCTCCTGCTGCCTTGAAGCGCACTGATGCTTCTCCGCCTTCTTCTTCCATCCTGGAGCGAGCTGTTGCTAGACTGGACCGGCTGCGGCAGGATCTTCTTGGCGCCGACCCTCGCCTGGTGGTCGGGCGCCTGGAGCTGGCCTCGGGGTGGATTCGCTCTAACGCCTCGATTCGGGCAGCGCTGGTTCAGGCCTTGATGGCCTGTGACGAGGAGAGGGAGGCTACCATCAAGGCAAAGGCTGCCCGTGACGCGGCCCTGGAAGAGGCGGTTGGCATCCGCGGCCGCTGCAAGGAGCTGGAGGACGAGTTGCAAGGCCTTCGTGATCAGCTTGTAGAGGAGACCCGCCTTCGCCAAGAGCAGGCGAAGGGGGTGAAGGCTCGCGAGGCGGCGCTCGAGGACCAGGAGGCGAAGCACAAGAAGCGCCACAGCCACCTAGGTGCGCTGAATAAGGAGCTGGAGACGACGAAGGCCAAGCTGGACGCCAAGGCCCAGGTCCTTGCCGAGGATCGTGTGGCCTTCGCGGACATGGAGAAGGATGCCCGCGCTTCACTGAAGACGCTTTACGAGAGTGGCCTGGATTGCCCGCTGGCTGACGACGGGGACGGCCCCGCCAAACTGCTTCCCTTCTTGGTGAAGGCTCTTGGAGATGTCGCCCTCGGACTCGTCCCCATGGTCTAAGCCGAGGCGCGTGTCCTGTCTTCCGCCGCGCTGACGCGGGTCTTCGCCCATGTCTACATCCGCGACCCCAGCGCCGACCTTGACAGCCTGCTGGAGCCGGTGAGCAGCGAGGGCGCCGCTGCTGCTGTCGAGGCCGTGAAGGGGCGCGCAGAGGCGCTGCTAGGGAAGTTCCGGGCCTTCAGCACCAAGCCGAAGCGAGGCGCTGCCGGCTCTACTACCCCACAAGGTGAAGCCACTCCACGCGACTCCGCTGCCGACAAGTGACTCCGCTATCGTTCCTGTCCTTCTTTCGATTCCTGCACATGTGCGACGCCTCGAGGAGGCATTTAAATTTGCGTTTGGTACCGAGGCGACAGTATGGGTTGTAATATTCACTTTTAAGTTCCTTGAATTTTATGTTCCTCTTCCCTACTTGCTTATGCTCTACGCCGGCAGAGCCCGGCCACGCGCATGCCTCACCCAGCATCAGCCCCGACCGGAAACCAGGACGGGACCAAAGGAATGAGGGGCCACGTGGCAAGTTAGGCTCCTGAGTCGCGATGCTCAGGATTCCCCCTTAGCGCATGAACAACAAGTAGGGAAGCGCGATGTAGGTGCGTTTCCGTTCTACGTCTGCACAGCCCGACCCCGCGCGTACCTCACCCAACATAGCCTTTTGGAACTAAGGAGTGAGGGGCTACGGAGCCAGTTAGGCTCCTGAGTCGCGATGCTCAGGAGTCCCCCTTGACGCGCGAACAGCAGGTGATGAGATGAAATGCAGGCGGGGCTACCGTTCTACGTCTGCAGAGCCCGACCCCGCGCGTACCTCACCCAGCATAGCCTTTTGGAACTAAGGAGTGAGGGGCTACGGAGCTAGTTAGGCTCCTGAGTCGCGATGCTCAGGAGTCCCCCTTGACGCGCAAATGGCCTTCGTACCTTGGCTCCGCTCGGGGAGAGACGCACGACGAACCAGGCCCGAGGGGCCTGGCTGGGGCGTACGGCTGGGCGTGACCCAGTCATAGCCCCCGTGCCCAGCCCCCTCGCGCGGCACTCCCGGGGGGAGGCGTTGCGATGAAGCCGGTCACTGAGCTCGGTGCTCCCTGAGGTTAACGCGGCCCGGAGGCCACCCTCAGTTGTTTATCACCAGCGCGGAGCATAGCGCTTCTGTATGTGTACGGGCATAGCCGCTCCTCGGCAGTGTCGTCAGCCAGCGCGGAGCATGGTGCTTCCACTGGTACGTGGGAGGGGGCTCCCCTCAGAGAGGAGACCCCGGGGCGTGTACAGCCCCACCCTGACACGTGGCTGGCACGGTAGAGCTAGGTGAGGTGTATCTGGGCACCCGTGAGCTAGCGCGGGACTCACGAGGCCCTACCTCTAGGCGGGTTGTGCCTGGCACTGGGTCGTATCTTGAGATGTGTTCCTGCAAAATCTAGTTAGATGTCGGCACTCTACGTCCTCGGGTCCCGGCCCTCGAGCTTGTCTCAGCCGTCGCTGGTATGCCAGGTCGCGATGGACAAGGCCAGAGGGTGAGGGCTGGAGAGCCAGTAAGAGCCCTGAGTCACGATGCTCAGGCGCCCCCCCCCCTTTAACGTGCAAGTGGTCGACATGAAGAAGAAAAGGCGCCGCGGACGGCATCGAGTAATGATGCATAGTTGGAAATAAACGCAGAAGGGATACATGCCGCTGGGCCTAGCCCGAGTGGCCTGGGGATGATGCAGCCCGAGGGGCGCCCCCAGCAAACCAAGCTAGCGACTGAAAAGATAAAAGGGATACATGCCACAGGGACGGACCCACGCGGCCTGGGAATGACACAACCCTGGGAGGGCGCTCCCAGCTGGGAATGAAACTTGAAAGATGTCACCTGAAGATGTCGTCGGGGCAGTGGCTTTGGTGCAGCAGACTCGGTGGGCTGCGAAAGCCGATCCTCATGAGCCCCCAGGCCCAGGGGCCTCGGGAGGCTCCGGGGGCACTGGTGGCTCCTCGTGAGCAGCCTCCATCTCCGCCAGGGATGTGGAATGCCTACCTTCTTGCGCCTCCAAGATGCTCCTCATGATACGCTGGTACGCCGCAGCCACGCTTGGCAGGCCATAAGGCATGTGAACATAGCTGTGGGGTGGTCCTCCGCAGCGCCCCACTTGTGAGGGCCAGAGGCGCTCCGCCGTGGCGATCTGATTGATCCCTGGTACGTCGACGCAGACGAGCAGCCCACCATCCTCGCCTGGATGGGGAGCCATAGCTGGTGGGCGACGGCAACCTCTCATGTTCCTTGACTCCTGTAGTTCTTGAATGGCGTTGCTAACAAACTCCTGCTGGTCTGACCTTCTTTCCCTGGCTTCCCTTCGAGGGAAACGTGCCTCGAAGCACGCCTCCACATGGTGCCCCAGCGCCTCCCTCGTGACCTTGGCGAGGTCGGTGGCCCTCCAGGTGAGAGCCCCCGAGCCCTGCCTGAGGAGGGCGTCGGGCGCGCTTTCCTATGCGATTGAAGGAGGGTCCCCCTGGGCAGACGCGGGCCTTGAAGGGCCTGCCTCCTGAGGGGCTGAGCCTGACGTCTTCTTCTTCTTCTTGGGGGTGGTCTCAGGAAGCCTCCTGCTTCCGCGATCTGGGTCTTCTAGTGACGCGGCCTGAAAGGCTCGCTCCAGGTCACACACTGCATCTTTCTCTTGACACGGCACCGTGATGACGCCGCCGCTTCCTGGCATCTTCAGGACATTGTAGCCATGGTGAGTCACGGCCATGAACTTAGCCAGCGCCGGGTACCCGAGGATGGCGTTGTATGGCAGGTGGATGTGCGCGACGTCAAAGTCGATGAGCTTGGTGCGGTAGTTGTCGTATGTGCCGAAGGTGACTGGGAGGCGGACCTGCCCGATCGGGACTGTGGAACTGTCGGTGACTCTGGAGAAGGGCTTGGTTGGCTGAAGCTGGTCATAGGGCACTTCGAGGCTGTTGAATGTTTCCACGGACAAGACATTGAGCCCTGCCCCTTCGTCGATGAGTGTCCTGGTGACCAGAACGTTGCTGATGACTGGGGAACAAAGCATTGGGAGGACTCCGGCTGTGGCCGCGCACTTGAGCTGGTCTGCTGAGCTGAACGTGATGGTGCAGGCCGACCACCTGAGGGGACGCGTTACTTCGAGCTTGGGGAGGACTCCATTCACTTCGCGAGCAAACTGTTTGAAGATACGTTGAGAGGCTGGGGCTTGAGCTCCGCCCAGGATGCAGGCGATGGCGCGAGACTCCTGGAAGCCCTCAGCCCCCTTGTCTTGGTGGCGGTCTTCATTCCTTCTTGGCTGAGGCGGCAACGGCGGCAGGCCTGGGTTGCCATGAGGGTGATCCTCACGAGGCTGGTCCCTCCAGTCCCCCTCGCGAGGCGGGTCACGCCAGCGGTCCTCGCGAGGTTGGTCACGCCAGCGGTCCTCGCAAGGTTGGTCACGCCAGCCTTGACGTGGGCCACGATCTTCCCAGCGTCCCGGGTTCCTTCCTCCTCCTCGGCCGTAGCCCCGGTCAGCACGGTCAGGGCGTCGTCCGACTCTTCCTTCTCGCACGGCGCAGAGTTCTTGGCATTCATTGGTGTTTTGGGTGTGGAGGTCGTGGTACACACAGTACCGGCTGCCCCTGGAGGATTCAGGCAGATCCTTGCCCCGCTTGGTGTCCGGTTCTGCCGCGAGCACGGCAGCCCCCTTACGCTTCACATCCTTGGCCTTGGGCTTCTTCTCTTCTGGGTATGCGGCAGGCAACTCGAGGAGGGAGAGGCGTCCCTCCTCAGCTCTGGCACACTTGGTCACCAGGTTGAACAGCTCCAGGGAGGTGCAGAGGTCTTCATGCATCACCAACTCCTCCTTCATCTTGACGTCGCGCACGCCATCGGAGAAGGCCGAAATGATGGCTTCTTCGGACACCCTGGGGATCCTGAGGCGCGCACTGTTGAAGCGCTGGATGTACTTTTGCAGGGTCTCCCCAGGTTGCTGCTTGATGCGGTGCATGTAGCTCACGGCGGGAGGCCGGTCGCGGGTACCTTGGAAGTTGGCGATGAAGCGAGTACGCATCTGGTCCCAGGAGGAGATCGTGCCTGGGGCCAGGTTCAGGAGCCAAGTGCGAGCACCTTCCTTCAGCGCCATGGGGAACCAGTTCGCCATGACCTTCTCGTCTCCGCTGGCAGCCTCGATTCCCAGCTCGTAGAGCTGGAGGAACTCCGTGGGATCAGTTGTGCCGTCGTAGCGAGGAGGCAGGTCCGGCTTGAACTTGCCGGGCCACGCGACGCTACGCAGCTCGGGGGTGTAGGCGCGGCAGCCAGCGGTGGCCGCGGGAGGTTTTGGTTGAGGGAGAACTTGGCCTTGTGGGTCCCCTTGCGCCGCAGCTGGGAGCAGCGCGAGGGCTTGACGTGCCGGAGCTGGAGCGGGGTCTCGGCGAACCGGGGCCGGGAGCGCCCGGGCGGCCTCTTGCGGTCGCGGGACTTCTTGGCAGCTCCGTTCCTGCTGGGCCGGCGCATGACGGAGCGGGTTCCGCCTAGGAGCTGCGCGCCTTGGGGCCATGGCATCTTCTTGGAAAGGAGGCGGATGGAATGCTCCCTAGGCTTCATTGCCCATGCGGGGCGGAGTGCGGCGCAGCGGTGCGGAAGGCGCGGGAGAGCCCCCTGCGGCGCGGACGAGCTCGGCGACGCGGTCGAGCCACTCCTCATAGACGTCGTCGACGGGGCGGTAGCGCAGGAGCCCGTTCGCCACGAGGAGCGCAGCTCGAGCCTCCAAAGGCGCGCGAAGCACGTGCGACGAAGAACCGGCCGGGGTGAGCAACGGAGTGGCGGTGCGGCCATCCCACTATACGGACGGGTGCTGCGAGGATGCTTGCTGCTCGTTCCCCGCCGGGCCGGTGGCGGCCTTGACGGCGGGCGACGGGGAACGACGAGGACGCCCACCGACGGGGGCCGTCTGGACGGCGCGGGAAGCGATGGCGGCCCGGCGCTCGGCGCGGGCCCGACGAGCGTCAGACATGGACGCGACGGTTGGAGTAGAGCGGAGCGGTGGAAGACGGACTCCGACGCACCCCTACCTGGCGCGCCAAATGTCGGATCCAGGGTTCCGGGAGACCCTTAAGGTTTGAACTCTGGGGTGCGCGCGGAGATCGAGCCCTCTACCTCTCCGTCTCGCAAGGATCTAAACTACTGCAAGAACAACACAAGAGACACAGGGTTTATACGGGTTCGGGCCACCATTATGGTGTAATACCCTACTCCAGTGTGGTGGGTGGATTGCCTCTTGGGCTGATGAGGAAGAACAATACAAGGAAGAACGACCTCGCGAGGGTCTGTTCTTGGCTAGGGGATTAACTGCTAGGGGGAGTTCGATCGCCCTTCTCTTTCTCTCTCTCTCTAGACGCTGGATTCCGTCTCTTCTGGTTTCTTGGTACTCTATCCGATCGGATTCTAGATGCCTCTACCCTGGGGGTGGCTAGCCCTATTTATAGGCAAAGGCCCTGGGCCTCTTCCCAAATATTGAGCGGGAAGGGCGCCAACAATTGGCCAATTTGAAGCGGAACATCTGGTACACTTATCCTGACTAAAGTTGGTCTTCGCCTGACAAAGGCCCTGTGGTGACGCCGTCCTGGGCTCCATGGTGACCTCCTTCCCACCGTTGGACTAGTCTTGGTCTCGTTGCACCGAAATGGGTGCCTTTGCTTGATCCTCTCGCCTGCGCTTGCCCCCTTTGCACCAAAGAGGAAAGGGAGACGTTGCGCGGGCTGGCGCCCGCCTGCCACCCTCGATCGTCATGGCTTGCGTCATGGGCACCTCGCGAGGTACCCCGCCTTGATCTCTCCGCCTCCTCGCGAGCCAGCCTAAGGAGGCCGTGCTTGAGAAAGCGCCATGTCGTCCGCCTCGCGAGGCTTGGCCCCTCGCGAGGGTCTTGAACCTTGTGTTGATAAAGATGGGCCACGCCAGGCCCCCATTTGAGCCATGCCGCGGGCCGCAGGCAAGCAAGTATGGGGACCCCCGTTCCCAGAACGCCGACACCAGGGGCCACAACCAAAGTGGCGACCCTGGAGAAGGCGTTGTCCGAGGCTGAAAACAAAACGTCCAAGGAGCACACCGAGCGAGAAAGACACGAAGCCCGGGTAGGCGAGGTGCACCAAGAGCTCCAGGCCCTAGTCAAGAAGCATAAGTCCCTAGAGCTTGACTCGAGGACGCGAGAGTCCGAGCTTGCTAAGGCCCTCGAAAGCGCAAAAAATGCCAAGGCCGAAGCCCAAAAGGCCCTCCAGGAAATTGAGGCGATGAAAAAGATAGCGACGGGTAAGGCATTCATTATGCAAAGTAGGCATGCGAAAGAAAATTTCCTTTTACTTACCCGAGTTCGGAGCTCTCCAGGAGCGTTCGCAGATCTGCCCCGTAGTTTGTCTAACGCCGCGGAGTTCTACCGGGCCGAGGAGGGAAGCTCGACGGAGAAGTTGTTCTGGTCTCAGTATACTGGGACCGAACACCCGATGCCCGTGAGCAACCAGCTGAAGCAACTCGTTGAGCTCCACAAGGCGGCCGAATAGGCCATGAGGGGCCTTATAGTCTGGCCTGGCGATTCCCTTCCCAACAGCTACTTTGGCCTAGTGAGGCGGCTTGTAGATGCGTGCCCACGGCTGGAAGTCATCAAGCGGTCCGTCTGCATCGAAGGTGCACGCAGAGCTTTTGCCCGTGCGACGGTGCACTGGGCGAAGATGGACGCCGAGAAGCTGGTGAAGGAGGGGTTGCCGCCGGGCAAGGAGCATCGCCACCCCGAAATGTATTATGAAGGTGTCCTGAAGGGTGCCCGTCTCGTGGTGGATAAGTGTACCAAACATGTAATCTTTGAATGAACTCGCTCATGTGATCCTTGTATTTATGAAAACTAGTTCATGTTCGTTATGCAACGCTTTTGTATTTAAAATATTACCTTCTGTGCGGCCGTTTATAAATTCTGAGAGTTGCTAGTCGTCGGCTTCTGCCCCCATGCAACTAGTGCTGGGGTGTTCGGGATAAATCTGAGCACTCTTTATCCCATTCTTGGGTCCCTTGAGGGAGGTGTTCAGCGCAATGAACCAGGAAAACGGACTATAATGCTTTATCGCTCTCACTTTGCCATAGAAGTCTACAATTTTAAATTTTGGCGAAGCCCCTAGTCTTCGGAAGGCCAAATTTGGGGCTATACATGCCTAAGCCGGACAAGGCCGGATCCTCGCCCGAAGCGGAAAAAGTCTTTAGGGACATGAGACCTCTCGAACAGCGACCAGCTCTCGCCTCATCATGACAGTCAGTTTTAGCTTTCTCTACTTAGGTGCTCCGCCGGAAGAACAGGGGCACAATCGCAGTAGTTCTCCCAGTGCTACCTTAGCCGATATAGCGGAACGTAAGGTACCAAAACATGGGAGTCTGGCAAACCCAACTATTGACCTAAGACATAATTCGGAGCTGATGCATATAATGCTATAAGTTCGGGGTGCCGCACTGTCGAAAGTGTTCAGACTTCTCACGCCGAATTATGGGGTCTACGGAAGCCCCTGGCGTATTGGCCGTACCAGATTGTACGGGTGCTGATTGTCATAGATGAACATATATATAAAAGAATATAGGATGCAATAACAGACTAGTACTATGCATTGTATATTTAAGAAATGCGTTAAAGCATACTGATACAAGTAGTGCGGTAAGCAACAAATAGGACTATTTGACATGTCCCATCCAAGGGCAAGCTGCGGACTGTTATCTTAAAACAGGAATTTAACTCGTTATCAGAGACCACCTTGGGATTCAGTTGTACGACGTAGCTTCCTGCCCCCTGGGGTGTTGTATCATGTGTTCGGCTACCATACTGCCGGATAGGGCTTCCAGAGAGTAGAGTCCTGAAAGAGAGAGAGTGATAAAGGTAGTAAACCCCTAGTGCGATTGAGCCGCATTGTGCGACGCGCCGTGATCGTGCCCCCGCCTATACCCATGGTATTTTCAATGCGTCATTATGCACGCGCGGGACGGACTTTGCCGTTGTACTGAGACTAGGGTGGGGGACAAATTGCTAGGCAAGCTCTAAGTGTGCCAGGTGATCCAGTTGCAGGTTACTCCAGACGCGCTTGACGGTGTCCGGGGGCTTGATCGCCGAACTGGTGGATTGCCTCAAAAGGCTGCTATGTGCTTCTGCTGCGAGGGTCGCAGTGTGCTCCTCCGTACGGAGCGAGTGTTCTATGTTTCCATTGACTGTGATGACCCCCCTAGGTTCTGGCATCTTGAGCTTGAGGTATGCGGAATGTGGTACCGCATTGAATCTTGCAAATGCGGTGCGCCCGAGCAGTGCGTGATAGCCGCTGCGGAACGGGACGATATCAAAGATTAGCTCCTCGCTTCGGAAGTCGTCCGGAGATCCGAAGACCACTTCCAGTGTGATTGAGCCCGTACAATGCGCCTCTACACCTGGGATGACGCCTTTAAAGGTCGTTTTGGTGGGTTTGATCCTCGAGGGGTCTATACCCATTTTGCGCATTGTATCCTGGTAAAGCAGGTTCAGGCTGCTGCCGCCGTCCATAAGGACTCGAGTGAGGTGATATCCATCGATGATTGGGTCTAAGACCAATGCGGCAGATCCGCCATGATGGGTACTCGTGGGGTGGTCCCTGCGATCAAAGGTGATCGGACAAGAGGACCATGGGTTTAACTTTGGGGTGACGGGCTCCATCGCGTATACGTTCCTTAGTGCATGCTTCCGTTCCCTTTTGGGGATGTGGGTTGCGTATATCATGTTCACTGTCCTCACTTGTGGGGGGAATCTCTTCTGTCCTCCCGTGTTCGGTGGCCGTGGCTCCTCCTCGTCATCGCTGTGCAGCCCCTTGTCCTTGTTTTTGGTGTTTAACTTGCGAGCCTGCTTGAACACCCAGCATTATCTGTTGGTGTGATTGGCTAGCTTATCGGGGGTGTCGTGTATTTGACACGAGCGATCGAGTATGCGGCCCAAACTGGACGGGCCCGGAGTGCTTCTTTTGAATGGATTTTTCCGTTGACCAGATTAAAAGCCTCTAAATCCGGCATTGATTGCCGTATCCTCAGCGTTATCGCCGTTGCTGCGGCGCTTGTGTTTGCTGCGACGTGACCTCCATTGTTGTCCTTGGTATCCGAAGTGCCATGGTTCCTTGATATGTTATTGCTACGAGCAAGCTAGCTATCCTCTCCCGCGCAGAAGCGGGTCATGAGTGTCGTGAGGGCTGCCATTGATTTAGGCTTTTCTTGGCCGAGGTGCCGGGCGAGCCACTCGTCACGGATGTTGTGCTTGAATACCGCTAAGGCTTCTGCATCCGGACAGTCGACAATTTGATTTTTCTTTGTTAGGAACCGTGTCTAGAATTGGCTGGCCGATTCCCCTGGCTGCTGAATTATGTGGCTCAAGTCATCGGCATCTGGTGGTCACACATAAGTTCCCTAGAAATTGTCAAGGAATGCGTTTTCCAGATCCTCCCAATAGCCAACGGAGTCTGCTAGCAAGCTATTCAGCCAATGCCGAGTTGGTCCTTTGAGTTTTAACGGGAGGCACTTGATGGCATGTAGATCATCACCGCGGGCCATGTGGATGTGGAGGAGGAAATCCTCGATCTATACCGCGGGATCTGTTGTACCATCATATGATTCGATATTTACAGGTTAATAACCTTCTAGGAATTCATGCCCCATTACTTCGTCGGTGAAGCATAGGGGGTGTGCCGCGCCTCTATGCTGGGCTATGTCGCGACGTAGCTCGTATGAGTCCTGCCTGCTATATTCGGCCCGTCTGGACTTGCTTTTACTGTATCCGGCTAGGCGGTCACTGTCCCTTGTAGGGGCACGGCCCCGTGATCCGTAGATCGATCTTGCGTGTTTTGCCCTGTCTTCCAATACGTCTCGTAGGTCTCGCGTGTTTCCCTTTGCCTTGGTATGTTTGTTTGAATGGCGGTTGGGTGCAGGCTGATTTTCAAGCCGTACTGCCTCTCTATCTTGGCCACGGGGTGGCCGATCAGCCGCATCATAAGCTGTTGATGTAGGTTTCCATGCTTCCTCCTCAAGTCGGGGTAGCAGCCTGCGCTTTGGGTGACCCTTGGAAGGGCGATTGAGTTCATACTCCTCGGCCGCAAGAACTTCAGTCCATCTATCTGCTAGCAGACCCTGATCAGCTCGAAGTTGTGGCTGCTTTTTCTTCACGCTATTTGCTATGGCAATAAGCCGGCGCTTAAAGCGCTCCTACTCGACGGGATCCTCAAGAACGACAAATTCTGCGTCGTCGAGGCTCGCTTCGTCTTCGGAGAGAGGCATATAGTTGTCGTCCTTCATTTCTCCATCTGCCGCTCTCTTAGGAGGGCTGGCTTGTTCATCCTCCGTCTCTTGATCGTGCTCGAGGGGATTGTCATCATCTTCGGCACTGTCCGGAGTACTTTATCTCGTGTGTCGGTATCACCGCTTTTGCTGTGGCGAGACTTAGAGCGGCGCCGCTGACGTCGGCGCTGGGGTTGCTTCTTGGAGGGGTCGTCCTCCGTTGTCTTGTCGCCATTGCTTTCTTTGGGTGTGTCCACCATATATATATCATAAGATGAGCTGGCAGTCCAATGCCCCATGGGTAGTGGTTCTTGTTCGTCTCCTTCATCGTTGTCCATGCCATCGATGTCTTCGGAGTCGAAGTCGAGCATGTTGGTTAAGTCGTCGATAGTGGCTACTAAGTGGGTGGTGGGTAGGGATTGAATTTCTTCGCCGTCCGCATCCCACTCTATCCGGACATAGTTCGGCCAAGGTTCTCCAGACAGGGAGAGAGATTTTAATGAGTTCAGTATGTCGCCGAAGGGCGAGTGCTGAAAGATATCTGCGGAGGTGAACTCCATGATCGGCGCCCAATCGTATTCGATAGGTATGGGCGCGGGTGGTATGGAGTCCGTGGCCGAGGACGAGTCCAGCAGTTCGGCAACACGGCTCTCGTGAAGGGTGAGGTCAGTATTCGGCTCTATCGCCACTGAGGGTGCCGCCTCCATGGCGGAGTGTATCCTCTCGTCCTTGGATGGCGTGATCTGCTCCAAACTGAAGGCCGGAGTAGTTGTTGGCGTGATCTCCCGAACACCGTTCGACGGCAGAGCTATATCATGATCGTCGCAATCGTGCGGCACACCTGGCATGGGCCCGAATCCGTCGAAGATCAGGTCTCCGCGGATATCGGCAGTGTAACTCAAATTTCCAAATCTGACCTGATGGCCAGGGGCGTCGCTCTCGATCTGCTCCAGATGGCCAAGCGAGTTGGCAGGCAGTGCAA
The DNA here is from genome assembly GCA_032464435.1 of Aegilops umbellulata. NCBI lineage: Eukaryota > Viridiplantae > Streptophyta > Magnoliopsida > Poales > Poaceae > Aegilops > Aegilops umbellulata. The sequence continues at coordinate 187,798,112 of CP136055.1, forward strand.
AGCCGCCGAATACAAAGATCTGTCTGGGGAGGAAGACCTTGCCCTGGACCGCATCGTTATCGATGATCGAAGGGGCCATCGAACCTTACAGCGACGACACAGTGGAACTCTTAATGAAAGCACCAATGTCGGTGTCAAAACCGGCAGATCTCGGGTACGGGGTCCCAAACTGTGCGTCTAAAGCAGATGGTAACAGGAGGCAAGGGACACAATGTTTACCCAGGTTTGGGCCCTCACAATGGAGGTAAAACCCTACTTCCTGCTTGATTGATCTTGATGATAGGAGTAGTACAAGAGTTGATCTACCACGAGATCATAGAGGCTAAACCCTAGAAGCTAGCCTATGGTATGATTGTTGTTGTCCTACGGACTAAACCCTCCGGTTTATATAGATACCGGAGGGGGCTAGGGTTACCCAGAGTCGGTTACAATGGGAGGAGATCTACATATCCGTATCGCCAAGCTTGCCTTCCATGCCAAGAGAGTCCCATCCCGACACGAGACGAAGTCTTAAATCTTGTATCTACATAGTCCAACAGTCCAGCCAAAGGATATAGTCCGACTGTCCGGATACCCCCTAATCCAGGACTCCCTCAGGGACGACACGGAGCCGGGGAAGATGCGGCAGTGGAAGCCCGCACGGAGAGGAGTACGAGGGTTCACTGGTTCGGCTGCGGTGTGAGGCCGCCGTCACCGCAGAGTAACATGGGGTGTGGGTGAGTGGAGGGATGGCCTGGCCAGCGGTGGGAGTAGTAGTGGGCGGTGAGGCCTCTGCGACAGCACAACCGACCATGGGAGGCAGGAGCACGAGGCACGACCGGCGCTGGTTTGGGCGGCTAGAGCAAGAAGACCAGAGGTTGAAGAAGTACTACAGCCGTTGGATGGACATCGTACGTTCACTAGAGCTAGAATCAGGGCGGTGGACGACGGCGAGGCCTAGGAAGGGAATGACACGGAGCCAGGGAAGACATGGCAGTTGTTTCCCACGCGGAGGGGAGTACGACTATACGAGGGTTTACTGGTTCGTCTGACGTCGCCGGAGAATAACAGCAGGTGTGGGTGAGTAGAGGGATGGCTAGGCCAGCGATGGGAGTACGGTGGGGCGGTGAGGCCTGCGCGGCAGCACAGCCAGCCATGGGGAGGAGAGAGTAGCCAGTCCCGTTGGCGCTTGTTTGTGCGGTTGGAGCCGAAGGAGCAGAGATTGAAGAAGCACGACGGCCGTTGGATGGACATCCAACAATCACTGCTTGTGCGTCAATCTCTTTTTTAGGAAAGCTTCAAATCTGTGGAAAACATCATACAACCCATCTGCCATTATTTCTAATAATTTACAGCCCATTTGCTAATTCTTAAGGTTTTTTGGAGCCCATATTCTTTTTGTTAGCATTACAGCCCATATTGTGGCCACGGTTAAAAAATTATACGAAATTTTGCATATTTTGGTGCGGTTCGAACTGTTTTTAATCCCGAAATTTCGATTCACATTCAAACTGATTTTAAAAATAAATGTATATCAATATAAAATCCAACAAATTGTCCACGCATAAAAATCAATGCAATTTAAAATCTCGAATTGAAAAAAAGAAATTTGAAACTAATTGCCGGTTTGATGTGTTTTAAAAATGTACAGCCCATTTCTCATTACTGATAGGCCATTTTCTCGGCCACCCAAATGAAGCTCTCCTTGTCTTGAAAGATTGGCAGCCCAACAGGCCTGACAAAGCGACTTACTTGGCAAATCACAAAAAAACTGGGCTATGGCCGTGGACCCAGCTGTCAGTCTTTCCACGTACAGTACTCTTCCGATGGAATTCGGTCGTTGACCAGATTGACCACGCCGCGCCGAGAGCACCAAGGCGGTGGACGACGGCGAGGCCTAGGAAGGGGACAACACGGAGCCAGGGAAGACGCGACAGTGGATGCCCACGCAGAGAGGAGTACGAGGGTTCACTGGTTCGGCTGCGGTGTGGGGCTGTCGTCGCCGCAGAATAACAGGGGGTGTGGGTGAGTGGAGAGATGGCCTGGCCAGCGGTGGGAGTAGTATGGGGCCGGTGAGGCCTCCGCGGCAACACAACTGGTCGCTTGAGGCAGGAGCAGACGACACGACCGACGCTTCTTTGGGCGGCTGGAGCAAGAAGACCAGAGGTTGAAGAAGCACTATGGCCGTTGGATGGACATCGTACGGTCACTGGAGCTAGAATAGTTCATATTGACTAAGTTGACAAAGCCCTCTGTTCCCGTCAACTTAGTAGGCCCACAAGTCAGCCACCCACTATGGTGGGTCCCAGCTAGCAGGGGGTATTCATTTTTTTGTGCGTCATAAGGAGGCACTTCCTTGCGTGCGAAGATATAGCTGGTGGGTCCGACCTGTCAGTGGGGGGAACGTTTTTTTCATGAAATACAGAAGCCCTTCCCATGGGTCCTAGCTGTCAGGTGGAGGAATCATTATTTTGCGCATAATAAGGAGGCATTTCCTTGCGTGCGGCCGTGGACCCAGCTGTCGGCCTCTCCACGTGCAGTCCACTTTCGATGGATGTCGTTCATTGACCACGTTGACTAGGCTGCGCCGAGAGCACCAGAGCAGTGGACGAAACAGATGCCTAGGAATTGAACGACACGAAGCCAGGGAAGACTCGACAGTTGTTTCCCACACGGAGGAGTACGGGGGTTTACTGGTTCGTCTGCCGTCCCCGGAGAATAACAACAGGTGTGGGTGAGTAGAGGGATGGCTAGGCCAGCGATGGGAGTACGGTGGGGCGGTGAGGCCTGCGCGACAGCATAGTCGGCCGCGGGAGGAGGGAGATGGAAGTCCCGCCGATGCTTGTTTGAGCGGCTGGAGCAAGAAAAGCAGAGATTGAAGAAGCACGACAGCCGTTGGATGGACATCCAATAGTCACTGCTCTCGTGTGCATTATTTTTAATAATGTACAACCCATTTGCTAATTCTTAAGAATTTTTTTGGAGGCCATCTTATTTTTGTTAGCATTACACCGTATATTGTGGCCACGGTTAAAAGGTATACGATTTTTTTGCATATTTCGGTGCGGTCAACTATTTTTAATCCCGAAATAACGATTCACATTCAAACTATTTTGAAAAATAATTTATATAAATATAAAATCCAAATAATTGTCCACGCATAAAAATGAATGGAATTTAAAATCTTGTAATGAAAAAAAATTGAAACTAATTCCCAGTTTCATGTGTTTTAAAAATGTACAGCCCATTTCTGGGCAAAGCGAATGAAACTCTCCTCGTCTTGAAAGATTTGCAGCCTAGCAGGGTTGATAAAGCAAGTAGGCCTCGTTTGGGTATTTCTTTAAAAAAAATAGAACTAGGCTAGCCATTTACAGCAAGAAAAAACACAACTAGGATCATGATGTGGTAAACATAAATAAAACCCTGGCTAGACGGGCCACAGCCCCCGCACAGCCCCGTTGTTACCCTGATCCATCGCTAAAACTAGTATAAATAACAACTGCTTGTTCCTAAAAAAACTGTGTGACCTGCTGGGTCCCTGGTGTCAGCCGCTCGTAGTGTAATTCTCGTTTATTGACTACGTTGACAATGGCGTGAGCCTCAGATGTCCAACCATTAGGAGGAACCATATTTTTGGGCTTGTAATATAGAGGCACTTGCTTGCGTACTGCCATGATTCTTGGGGGTCCGTACTATCATCCTCTCCATGTACTGTCATCTCCTTGTTCCTCTCGGTCGTTGACGACGTTGACAACGCAAGAGGGCGGCGCACCGCACACGGCGAGCGAACCAAGGCCGCAAGGCGGAGGACGATGAGCGAGGCCTTGGACAAAACGAACAGGAACCGTGGAAGATGCACCGGTCCAGTCGCAGGCGGAGGGGAGTACGAGGGTTGACTGGTTCGGGTGCGGGTGCATGTTGGGGCCGACAACGCCTGAGAGTAACAGGACGTGTGGGGGAATAGAGGGAGGGACAGGCCAATTTTGGAGGGTACGTATGGTAGGGCGGCGAAGGCGCAGCCAGCCATGGGAGGTGGGAGCAGGCGGAGCCGACGGGGTGGTTTGGTTTGAGTGGCTGGAGGAAGAAGAAGACAAGAGATAAAAGATACACGACAGATGTTGGATGTCAATCCAACGGCTGGTAGGCAGAATCGTTTGTTGACTGGATAGTAAGTCGACACCACCTTGGATAGGCTATTTCCTCGCGGCTCCCAAATGTCAGAATCCAAATCTATCATGGTAATGCAGCCCTTCCTATGAAAATTTACAGCCCATTTGATATGCTAGTTGGAAATAAGTTTGTGGGTGCTGGTGTGGGCTAATCACTTGGCTTCTGTAATGCACAATGAGCTCAAGTAGCCGGAGAGAGTGATGTTATTTCCCTTGGTTGGGATTTGTTAGTTGTTACAATATTTCACTGTAAATTGAATGACTGGCAAGCCATTTGCCTTGCTTCAAAGAAAATATGACAGTCACAGCCGAGTTGAAAAGGGCAAGAACATCTAAGTCCAGCTTACAAACTATACAAAAGCATGAGGGTTAATTGTTCATCAGGTTTACAAAAAAAACCAGGTTGAAAAGGGCAACAACATCTAACTCCAGCACTGTTATGGGCAGTCACAGTCAAATGGATCAGTCAGGTCCATAGAATGAACATCCCGGGTCGTAAAATTTACTGGATTATGACCACAATATGTTGTAAACAGAAGCCCAGCATGTTCAGAAGGTCTTTTGCCCACCTGAAACTCCTTTTTTTGCTCTTCCACATACCCATCCGTCAAAACCATGCTCCTGATAAACTTAAGCCTGATGGACAATAGTAACCTCGCATTCAGCAGGAAGAATGTGACAAATCTAGTGTTTGCACGGTTGGCTACGTATCATTCTAGCATTATTGTCTTCAATCCAATCTCATGAGAAGTGAGAAAATCCCGATGCTTACGAATCCACTGTTTGGTTATAACTTTCTTACCCCGTCCTGTTGCCTAAATAGACATGAAGATTGAAAATAGTTAAGGTCTAAAAAAAGAGTGTCGAAAGAGCAACAACTGAACGGTTAATTCTAGTACACTATATGCGGGGTTCCAATGTGCGTGAAATTATCACCTTTATGTACAACTTCTCCAGACATGGAAAGCATTGCAGCAAGCCAATGATCTTGTTCAGATCAAAACTATTCATTTGGATATATAAGATCTTGACAGAATCCAGCACCATTGATAGGCCATCCATGGAGAAACTCTTCATTGAGCATAGAACATAATACTAGTACAAAATATGTACTCCAAGATGACATATAACTTATGTGCAGAAATTTAAAATGCAGCTTATGGTTACAAGTGTAGATGATAATGTAAAGTACCTGAAGAACTGTGGAGCCAAACACCATATTCAAATGAGCACAGAGATCATGTATTACACCCAAGGTCTCCAGTTTAGGCGCAGAGAGGACGGTTATTTGCAACGGTGATTAACTAGAATCAAGGATCAACCTTTGAAGTGAAGGGGCATCTTGGATGATGAGCCGCCTTTCGTCAAAACAAATTCCAGTTCTTACAAGGTTAGGCGACTTTATTTGGAGAAAACCGATTCTAGCTGTGAAAACAAGCACCAAGCACTCTAGGGCAGGGCAACTGGAGTGGATGATGCTATGCAATTAGGCCTCCGATATATGAACCCGCACAAGTGAAAGTTTCTTGAGAAATGGGAGACGAAGGTTTAGTACCAGATTGTCTGGTAGGTCGCACAACGCAAAGGTGGCAGTGTGGAGAGAGGAGGAAAACCGCGAGATGGACATCGGTGCTGAGGGCACAAGTAGATGGTGTTGGGTATCTGGTAGGTGATTTCTGGGGGAATAGTAGAACTCAAGAAACTGTAGTTCTATGAATTCAGGGGATTTCAGCCAGGCATCCACGATGGAGGGCATGGTATGCTTGCTCAGGTAGCATGACGGGATGCAGAGGCTTTGAACGGAGCCCTGGTGGGAGGAGATGATGGCTCTGGGATTTGAAAATCATTGAAGAGAGATAGCTGACGACAGTCAAGATTAAGGGGCACGGCGCGCCATAGAGGGCGCCACCGAATTGAGAGGACTTGGGTGTGGCAGCAATCCTTGGTGGGGAGAAGCGAGATGATCTCCCCAAGGACGGCGTCTAGGAGATCGCTGATGCGGTCCACCCGAGATTCTACGGGTTCCTGGGATCCGGTGGGGGCAGGGTCGCCGCTTCTCCCCGCGCTGCCGGTGCAGGATCTACAACAAGCGTCGCCGCTGGCGGGAGCCTCATCTTCTTTGCGCTGGGGTCAGCCGACTCCATTTTCCTCGAGGGCGTCGCGTCGCGCTCACAGATTGGAGCAGTGTAATGAATGACGAGCCTAGTTGTAGTGCGAGTGAGGAATAAGGGGAGCTGGGGTTTTCTGTAGTAGTGAGGAAGAAGGGGAGCTGGGGTTTTCTATAGGAGTGAGGTGAGGAATTTGGGGGTACGAGTGGAGCGAGCTGACGTGAGGTGGGTGGGAGTGAGGAGGAAGAAGAACACCCAGGTTTTTTTGGGGGGTGGTGTGCTGGGTGTGGGTAGCGCCTCTCATTCAGTAAATATACAGACTTTTGAATTGATTTTACTATTTACTAGGGTGGATGGGCTGTTTTGTCTTGGGCCCGGAGAAATAATTACTACTAGTACAATGGAGACACTCTACAGCTACCCAGAAAAACAATTACTACTAGTACAGTGGATACAATACCGCTTATGGCTCCTCCTAGGTCATCGAAACGTTTCCCTCTACTGAATGCCATTATACTTTTGTTCACCGACATGCGGACCATGCAACGCGCAGGCCTAAATGCCATTCACCAAATTAGAAGGCAGTATGTAGGCGGAGAGTCACCCCGGTCGTAGCGCGGCAATAACGAGCCGTCGTATCACAAAACCCCACCTCACCATAGTCTAAGTTTGACGGATGAAGCAACCATCATTTCACTCTTCGCTGAATCCCCTTCTCCCTCACCGTCTTCAAGAAAGGCAACACTCACATCTGCCACTGTTCTTCTCTCCCAACGAAGGGAAGGTAGCGGATCCATGATGTTGGTATATTTTCGTTCAAAAAAAAAGAACTTATGCAAAGCAGTAACTGATCCTCACTCTCTTTTTTTCATTGTCATTGCGATTGTGTTTTCCTTTCAGTGGTCTCCTAGTATTCGTCAGTTTCATGATGGACCAAGGAGAACCAGGCAAAGATCTGTCGATATTGGAGCATACGTGGGAGGCTGATCCCCACGAGACAGAGAGCTCCAAGAAGATGGAGGCATCCACCGAGCCAACCCCAGATACGCTCACGGCCACTACTGAGATGGTCAATGCCCCGTTTGAGGTTACAACCCCCATGGCACTGCAGGAGCAGTTTTCCCCCTTCGAGGATGTGTCCCCCCCCCCACTGAGCAGTTTTCCCCCTTCTTTGCCGATCTTGATTGTGGTTTTTCATCTAAGTATGTGGTGATGAATAATGCAAAATTTTATTAGCTTCGATGCCATGCTATATATAGTGGTTTAAATAACTTGTGTTTCTTATACTCGAAAGTAATTCAGAATTTTTTTCTGTTTCAATTAGATCCCTGATGCAGACAAGGATTGTGTGGTTGTACATGTCATTCTCTATGAGGCGTATGACCTGAATATACGCACTAGGAAAACTGAATTTTTAGGCTGTTGGATCCTGGAAGCCATTTGCGCTTATACCAATGAAGAGTTGTATTCCAGCCTCACTGTTGTCAGGCGTGTTGTCCAGGGCGTACTGAAGCACAAGAAGTTAAAAGCTACTCATTCGTTTGTGAGGCATACTATTCTTGTCAAGCTTACGCAGGAAGATGACGTGGCATGCGTCCACAAACAAGTTTATGAGTGGCAAGGCCACAAGGTTGTCTTCATGAAGGTTCACAGGATTGAGCTGCTGCCGGACGTCATCGATGATGTTCATGGCATGGTCCGTCTTGTGTCTAGCCCAAATTAGACCAAGGCATGAAATACTTGCCCCAGCTAGTGTTTAATAGTAGTTTGGATTCCATCTAATTATCCGAACCTTGCCTGTTATCGAGCCCTCTTGGGCTAGTAGTCTGTTTGAATCCGTCTATGGGAACTGCTGCTACTTTTGTGTGCCCATGAATCATCGTAATTGTTGCTGAAACAGATGTATCCTCACTAGTTATATCATACCAGCAGTGTGTGTTTTGATGAAATAGAGTACTCGTTCGAGAACTGTGCGCCGACGTATACATAAGTACTTGTAAACATTGTTGGTGCTACCCCACTTGTAAGCAGTTGTCCAAAACACGGCACATTGGCTCAGCTCGCTTCAACACTAGGCTATCGACCAGCTAACAATCAACAATCTGTTGTCTGACATATAAGCAACTATGTATCTTGTTAAAGTGGTTCATGCAGTTAACTGAGGACACAATGTAAATTCCAAACATTCACACGCTAGTCCAGCGTTCATGTGGAACACTCACATTAAACTCGGCTTCATAAAAAACTTGAAAAGCATAAGTTAAGCAATTTTATACATCTCAATGATTCATAGAATATAACAAACATATACTAGTTAATAGCAAAAGACAAAGTTGTGAGAAGGTTTACAAATCAGGAAAAAACAAGAAAGGCTTCTTTGAGCAAAGGGCCTCCCAGCAGGCTTAAATTTCCTGGAGTTCACTCTGGTTTTTTCTTGTTGCCACCATCCAGGGTTAGGTTCTCTCATTCCAGAATAACCAATTATAATTGTGTTCTCAGCTGGAATGCTGAACTGAACCATGCAATGTAATGACCAGCTGAAAGTCTTGTGCATTCCACTAAATTTAAGCGCCGCTATTTGCAGAAATAAGCAGACCACAATGCCTCTTGTCCGCGTACCTGTCCCAAAAACCTCCGTGCAGCCGTGCCAGCTTCTCCTCGGTCCATGGATGAACTAGAAGAAAGTGAATTCCGGACTAGGATGCAGATGTTTTCGCTCGTCCCTGCACTGCAATCAGGAAGTAAAACGTATGAATCAACTTCTTTTAGATTGTGTTGGTCATTCTACGTAGTAAATACCAATGTAGGAATACCTGGAAGACGGGTGGTTAGACGATGGCAACGAGGGATAGCCATCTCATTTTGCGCAGTTCTACTAAAACTGAGGTGTGTGCTTTTGATTGCACGGATAGAAACGATACGGAGACAGACATCCCGAAACGATATGGAGACAGACACCCCTGTTTGCGCAAATACGAAATACAGTTATTTAAACAGTGACAGATATTTGTAGTGGCATATGATTAACAACAACATCTATTGTGTTATCATTGGCACTAGATTGACAGTATGAAAGTGTCATTAAGTAAGTAGCATCACATCACATCAACACTGCCACTAGATTAACATGCCGAACAATAGCGTTAGTATTACTGTCATGAGAGTAGCACAATGTCAGTAAATGTGCAATCAAATTTTTGTTCCACTGGGATGAAGCAATGTTAGCGGTGTGAGATTTAAGTGTAACTGCAAAAACAAAATTCATGGGAAATAAAGCAAGACGGAAGCACTTCATAAAATGGTGGTGGCATTGCTTCAATTTATCGATGGCACTAGACCATTACTTATAGTGACATTAGGTGGCATTGCTTAATGCTTCATGTGATTTTACATTAACGGTAGCGATATGGGCGTAGGGACAGCAGAGGCATAAAGTGGTGAGGCAGATGTGGTTGCCGAGAGCGGCAAACACTCAGGCAGCATGTCTGCATTTGTCCCATTTTTTATCTCCTCGGCGACATTTTCCTATGTGAGCACAGGAAATCTAAACCTGCTCATTCTCATTTGCATTGTCCCCCAACACCTGTCATTTTCTTTCCTTTTTCAACCAAGAGATAGGTCCACTTCCCCGCACCCTTCGCCATCCACCATGCTTTCTTCGTCTTTTCAACCAAGAGACCGGTTGGGTAGCCAGTATCTACTACTTTCCCCCGTTTCCTCTTAGAACCAAGTCCTAGATTCATGCTACAACTTTCCCACTTTCTTCCCTGTTTGAACCAACTCTTAGAGTCGACTATATGAACTAGCTTTACCTCTAATAATAGTAAAAGTCTAGGTGGCTTTGGAACAACGGACAGAAGTAGAAAAAGATCCACACGAAGCCAAGTGGGGAGCTGGGGCAGTAGAGCAAGGCAGGTTTCGAAGGAATATATACCTGAGGGTCGTCGGCATGTGGCAAAGACGGCGTCGGGAGGCCGCATCTTGGACACAATACCGCAGGGAGGAAGAAGGGGTCGAGGGCCCTCCTGAGCCAGCGCTCTCTCGGAGAGAATGGCACGTCCACCGATCGGGACGCGCGGGCAGCCGTTGGTCTCCTCCCTCGTCGCCGACGACAGCGTGAACGATGCACCTACACCCCTGCCCCGTTTGAGGTTGTCCGGACGGATTTTTGACCAGCCGTGAGCTGAGAGAGAGTGTGGCCACCTATGTCCTGCTTAGATCTGGAGAGCATGAGAGAGTGAACGAGAGGAACCCTAGTAAAGCAAGCGCTAAGGCTCCTGCTTATGTATATAGTGGAGTGATTTTGTTGTACCACTTCAAAAAATGCGCTCCTACGTGTACCCGCGAGTGGGTCTGAGAGAACTAGTGTGTGCGTGCATCGCTTCTCTTTGTGAGAGTACAATATAATATGCCCAAAGAACGTTCGCCACAAGAGTAATAGTATAAGTGTGTGACATGTGAGCTAAAATAAAATGTGTGCGACGTCTTTTGTTTTTTAGAAGTTCTGAGGGTAGGGTGTGAAGAGAACATATGTGTGTGACGTCTACCTGCAGATAGATGGTGGGTGCGAGAGGACTTGGGAGGGTGCGTGTGCGTGAGAGAGAGGGGGGCACGTATCAATGCAATGCATGTGTCCGTAAATCATTATCCAACAAACGTTCGCCACAAGCTTTTTCTTGATGAACGCCGTAAGAACCGTTAGATCGGCATCCGACAATGTCAGTTTTTCCATCTCATTTAACAGAACAACCACTCCTCCTACACACAAATCTTCCACATGAGTGTTAGCAATTGTTGTATGCTCCCTCCGTTCCAAAATGCAGTGCATATAGCTTTATTGAAAATTCGAACCTCACAAACTTTTACCAAGTTTTCGTGTACCAAATTGCACATGTAGAATACTCTGTATATATCATTTCATTCATCTTCGAGAGGTAACTATAAAGATGTTGGGGGAGTCTACAAAGAAAGACCATCATATCACCTGCAGCAATTTCAACCATCCTTTGGGGTGGAGGAATATCATAGGAACTCTATATGATATGATTTTTATAGGATTTTTTTCCTTTAGAGCCAACTGGTTCATAGGAATAGATTCATATACTACACATTTCAAAGGAAATAAACATGATATCATTTCTATAGCTTTAGAGCCACTTGGTTCATATGAACGGATTCCTATACTCCCATAATTTCAAAGGAAAATAAACATTAGCGTATATTCAATAGAAAAGTTCCTATGATATGAAACAAATTACATCTCTTTTCTAATCCCTCCTCACAGGAATTGAGATACATGTCATCTCTAGATTCAATAGAAAAGTTCCTATGATGTCAACCAAATGACATCTCTTTTCCTACAACTTCCACGTATACATCTTCTATTCCTAAATAGCTAGTACAACCCACTAGTAGCTTTTTTGCAAGACATGCAACTATGGCACAAGAACTATATAGTGTGCGAATAACTGGAGAGATGGTCGCTGGATGAAGCTAATCCGATAGTGCAGAGATGGCAAATCCGAGCACTACTGGCCATTGCATATCATCAATATTCCACCAGATCTGCCACATGTACAATTTAGAGGACTCCATGGTTGAACTTAAGCATAATGCGCAAACCTCAAAACACAAGCACTTCTCCTTTGTTCTAGAATCTTCCATATCATAATTGATTTTTTTCTAAATGAATTGCCATTTTTTTACTTTATGCTTTACAATGCACAACCCCATGAATCTTAACATTTTTATAAAACTAATTGATTTTGAATGAGATGAACTATAAGAACTAAACGAACATCTACATCATGCATATATGACTCAAAGCTTTACATGCTATAGTGTGTATCTATTCATAATTTGGTTTCGAAATCTCATGCGTTCAATGCATGTGTACCTTACTAGTTTTGAGTAGAGTAGCAAATTTCACGCGGCCCCGAATATATCAAAATGTAGGGCCCATGCATCATTGCCTTTCGGTCAAACCTACGTCCACAATTTTTTGTACGTACTATATCTCCATTGGTCCCCAAACCCAAAATGCTGCCTCGTTCCCCTAAAACCAAGCGGCCCACACATATTTAAGGCGTCGACTCGAACTCAATCCCTCTCCCATTTACTATGACGTGGCTCTGCACGCCCTAGTAGTACTCGTACAAACCCTACCGCTGCATGCATCATCGGTTTTCTTCAAGAGGACGAGGGAGAAGCCGATTTGTAGTGGAGGCGCTTTAAAAAAATGATCTGTAGTGGAGACCCCTACCCTAGGGTGCCCTAGGTAGTTGTCGCACGCATACTTGGTTTTCTATTTTCTTTATGCTCTTGCGCCCTAGAGTGAAATGATGGTTGCTTCGGCCGTCCAACTTAATGCAAGAAAGGTGGGGCTTTGTGATTTGACCCCTCATCGCTCATTTTCTACTACTGCGGTGCTACGACCGGGGTGCCTCCAATTCCAGCCGCTGCTCTGAACTGTAATTTGGTGCATCGCACGTGGAACAAGACGGTGGATGAGCCACATGTCGGCCAAAGGGGTCCTGTTAAGTGTGTTGCCATTTCATGTGCGGACTGACCCTGCTTGAGTCGCTACTCCAACGTGACAGGTGTTGCCTACTACTTGGTTTTGCTCCTTGGTGAATCCCGACTATATTGATCTAATAAGATACGTACTGAACTACCCTCTCCGTCTTGTTTTTTTAGACGTCTCGGTTTGTAGGGCATGCACGTAGTTGTAGGTCATCCATTTGACTAACTAAATCTGAGTTACTATGTCACAAAAAGTATATCATTGGATTATTAAGCGGACGTAGTTTCTAAACATATACTGTTCATCACATATATAGCCAGTTAAATTCTCAACCTAGAACGACGTGCATGCCATGTAAACCGATACGGAGGAAGTATAGTAGTAAAAATGAGGTGATTTTACCGAGCGATCGGCGGGGGAGCATGGCCTGTCATGCTGTCCCACATGTCATGATGTACCAAGGCGATGCGCATGTCCCTCTTGAGGCAGAAGCAATACTACGTGGTTTGAGATGATGGCGAACCGAAGTGTGAAATAATGGTTGCTTCGTTCGTCTAGGAAGGTGCGGCATTGTGATTTGACATCTCATTGCTCATTACTACTACTACTGGGGCGGTACGACTGGGGTGCGTCCCCCCTGCTGTTCTGCACTGTTATTTGGTGCTTGACACGTCGACCCGGTTGCTATATGTCCCACATGTCGGCGACAGGAAGTATAGAACTCATGAAAGCGAGCGTCGATGGAGGAGTACAAGACACGGCTTGGGTTTTTTCTGCTTCACGCAATCCATCGATACAAACCTGGACTAGAAAAGGCGAGGGCGGGTCTTTTCCCGCGCGGCAGGCAGGGGAGTTTGGCATAGTCTGTTCGAGGCAAGAAGGCAGGAAGGTAAACAAGCAAATAAAGGTTGAGCGACTTAGTTTTTCGAAAAATCTGATTTTACGGAGTACGTACCACTAGGGTTTATAGGGCTCATCTAAAAAACATTCGTTTTTTCGTTTTATAAGTCCCAATTCTACTACTAGTAGTAGTACCATCACATGTTGGATTTCGAGGTGCGTTAGATCACCCGATGCAAGCAGTGTCAAGAGAAAACCACCTATGCATGTAGAAGTTCATGGAAATTTAGTGGTCATTCATGCATTCATTCTAATTAATACCTTGGCAAACATAAATTCTTGAGAAAAACGAGCTTACTGATTACTTGTGCAAACTAGGAGTACGAATTTAATTCGACCACTCACCGTCTACTGTGGTTGGAGAGATCTTGAAATTGAGACATGAACTGGAAAGGAGGGAGTAGTAACTTTTGTCTCGATTACTATTTGTGGCCTTGTATAGATGCAAAATGTATTTTTTATAGTGGCCTTGTATAAGTAAATGGTGGGAGTACTAAAGGACATATATATTCCAAACAATATGATAATCTCTCTAACCAAGGTAGTAGGGACGAGGAGTAAACGGAGGGAGTACTAGTAAATATTTCTCCCCGTCCTGCGAGCCACCGCGCACGTGGGCGAGGGAGCGGGCGTAAGGCGTAGTAAGCAAGCTTCACCTCATCCTGCGAGCCATCGCACCCGTGGGTGGGGGAGACGGCGTACTAGGAAAGCTTCTCCTCGTTCTGCGAGTTGACGGGACACATCAAAAGTACTCTAGTGTATAGAGCCTTGCCTCTAAGGTAGGCCCCAAATGGTTTGCCTCTTTTTTAACATAACGGGTCAAGTCGCAATTTGTTTGTTCTCCCGTGGTAGATGATCCTCCCTCCATCTAGTGAACAAGCATTACACGTGTCAAGTTACCACGTGGGCTACCTTTTCATACAGAAATGAGCTCCACCGTGTACCCGCGTGGGTGTGGTTGGGAAAGAGACGGGAGTACGTGTAACGTGCGTGCACCTCTTCTCTTCGTGCGCTTCCCCCACCTACGTGGGTGTGTGTGAGAGGGACTATAGATATACAACCCTAGACATAATGCGCCGTCCATCCCCATGCCTCCGCCCAGTCCGACCACCAGTCACCACCACGCCCCACTCCTCCTCACCTTATCTCTCATCTTTCTCCCTCCATTTTTATATACAAGGCCACTATCAAAATTACAATTTGCAGATATACAAGGCCACTAACACTAATAGATGCAATATTAATGGTGTTTGCCTCATAGTACTACTAGGAAAGGAGGACATTAATTATCCCTTGCATGCATGCGGGAGTGTGAGCACTGGCTTGATGTGCATGAAAGAGAAGAATACACATTAATTTACACGACAAACAAGGAAACAAGGTGGGTTGCAACATTGAGTTAGAAGACATTAATTTTTGCCTTGGTACCTGTAATATGGGTTTGTGGCCTTGTATACAAAAATGGAGTCCGATAAAATTCTCGAGATACCATTTATCCGATAAATTCTCAAGCAATCATTAGTTTTTACAAAATGGGATTACTCCTGCATGGGTCAATCACAACAGGTCTTTTGTAAAAAAATGCATCTTGATGTTCCGTGCAATGGACGGGCATCTTGCTAATCCATGAAAACAACACATGGCAAAATTCCACGGCGAATGAAGGATTTGAATCTGTTGGGAGGGGCTGTTTGGATCTTGCCCGGGGTAGCCAAAATATTGGCGACCCTTTTGTCCACCGGTGCCTTTGCCACCGATGAACGAGGAATGGCTCGGGTTCTCATGCATCCTCCAGTGCGCACAAGATGTGTTCTTTTTGTCCCACCACGCCGCCCGAGCCGCCCGCAGATTGACCGACGACCCGCAAATTACGCCATCCAACTGTAGCCGCACACATTATGACAGCAAGTCAACCAACCGGACGAAATTCACGCAAACATGGCGATATTTCATATAAAAAAACGACAGAAATCATATAACATACCGGATTTTCATACAAACATGAAGGATTTCATTACATTCAAATGAACTACGTGGTGCTAGTTCTAGACAGCACATGTATATAATACCTGGCATAAATGGTCGCCTGCCGATCGATTTGTGTTCCTCATGTCCGGCAACACGATCACCGGACTGCCGAGAGCCCCGGCGGTATATGCGGGGTCGATGAAGGTCCTCGCAACAAAATGATCCGGCAAGACACCTGCTGTGTACGCCGGCGTCGCCTCCGTGGTGGCCTTCATGGGACCCAAGCGGCGGCGGCCTCCCGTGTTGTACTTCTCCTCGATGATGGCGGTGGACGTGGAGGCGCTAGCCACCGACTTGTCGCTCTTCACCCGGCTTTTGTCGCTGCTTGCATGGCGCGGGCGCCGACATGGGAGTCTCAGCCATAGAAATGGGAGACGCGGTACGAGGCGGCATCATGGACGGCAGCAACGACACCCGTGCGTCGCTCCTCGTTGAGCTGGCCTGGAGAGGCGAGTTGCTAAACCGCGCGCCAGCTTGGGGCGGCAACTGGCTCCATCGGGCGAGGGGAGGGAGGTGGATCAGCGATCTGCATAGCTCGTATCCAGCAGGCTCGGCGGGCCACCCAGCCATCCCTCTAGGCCCCCCTGCACCGTGCTTTTTCTCCGATGGGAATAACTAGGCCATCCAGCAGGATGCGGAATAACTACTCTTCGTAAGCCATTCTAAGAGTGGACAAAATGGTGAAGGAGGAGATAGGGGAGCGGCGGAGGTGTGCGATTCTTGGCCGGCGTTTGGCCTCGTTTAAATATGAGATTAAATAGATGGAGGACGGGAGTAGCTCGGTTGGTGTTGCGTTTAATGTCGGCCCGGTCATGAACGGACGTGTGTCCAGAGTGGGTTTCTCGGCTTCCACACGGGCGGGTTTCATGGAGGCGTTTGAATGCGGCAAGGAGGCTTGTTCAGTCGGGCGTGCAGCGAGTGGCGCCCTTGACTCTGACGTAGGACAGCGTGCCATACTTCCACTAACGTGTGGGCTCTTTGGGTACATGGCCTGCATGTCAGTGACCCAACGCAGGCAGTGCACAGCAGAGGAACCTTTGGTGGGCCAGGGCGGTCGGAAGCGGGCATTTCATAAACCGATGATTGTTCATTGAGTGTGACGTCATCCTTTTCATGTAGATAAGCCTACTATGTTGATAGCCAATTTGATACGTTGTGATTCATAAAGACCGCTACAAACATCAATGTTCTTCTTATCACAGATAAGATTGATTAATACCCGTAACAATCCATGTCCTTAACAAAGGGTGCATGCATGTATAGGTTGAGCGTGTGTCTTGCATCGTGTGCTATGTGCATGCAGGCGTGCGAGTGCTGCTTGCGTGCAAGGGTATGTTTCAATGTTGCATGCATGTGTGCGTACGTGCATGTGTTCATGAGTGCATGTGTACGCTTCAGTGTTGCACGCCTGCATGCATGCCTGTCTTGCGTGCGTGCATGTGTACGTGCGGGGTGAGGCTACACGTCAGTCGACTGACCTTTTCATCTCTGGTCATTAGATTTTCCAGCCGTTGGATACGGAATCAAGGGCCTGCAGTTTATCATCAAACTCCACCCCCCTGAGCCGCCAGCCACCGCCGGCCGAACCGCCGGCCCCCGCCATCCGCGGCCGGCCCGCATCGCCCTGCCCGCCCCCAAAACCAATCCTCACCGCCGGTCTGCCGCCGCACCGGCCATCCCTCTAGGCCCCCCTGCACCGCGCTTTTTCTCCGATGATCGCCACCCCACCGCCCAATCAACGCCCCCCACCGCCGGCGACTGCCAACCAGAGGTCTCACGACTTTGAGTACCCACCGACCACTAATTTATTACCATTTTTGTCCTTCATATACGCGCTGACGGGTGGGCCCTATGGTAATGTGCGCTGCTGAATGTGGACCGTTTGACTGGTCAACTGATCGTGTCATCAACAAATTACGGAGTTGTATGGTGAGCTAGTGACCGTATGATCACCCTAAAATGTATTTTATTAACACAGTAAAGACTCAAACTACCATTTCTTTCTTTCATATACAGGCTGACAGGTGGGCCCCACGGTTACGCGCCCCGATGGTGCAACACTAGTTGCGCCACGTGGAACGTTTGACTAGTCAATTGATTGTGTCATCAACAAAATACGGAGTTGTACGGGTGAGCCAGTGACCGTGTAATCATGACTTGTATTTTTTTAACATGGTACAGACGCAAGGGCTGATATATACGCGCAAGCACTCACCGCTATAAGAGCACACACGCGGACCCTACCCCTATGAGCACCTTCGAGAGAATGGGCCAGCATATAATCTTGAGATTTTAGGAAGTCACCATAGGTGCCTCGTAGTCGAGTGGAACGTCTCCTCTCACTGAACGCACATCGCCGAAAAATACTGAAATTAACCCAGGACAAATGCAAGCACCGGGACTTTAACCCTGGTGGGCTCGAGAAACCACTGTCCTCCTAACCATCCAACCACATCTTGGTTAGCACGACAAAATGTATGTGGTGACCGTGATGAGCTTTGTCTGAAGTCCAGTGACCATATCGTGCTTTCGCTTCAAATGCAATGACCGTAAGTGTCATCAACAAAATACGGAGCCCGCATCAAATGCACAGTCCGTCAGTGTCATCAAGAAAATACGGAGACGTATCGTGAGCTAGATACCGTATGATCACCATGAGAATGTATACGGTGACCGTAATGAGCATATTCTGAACTCCAGTGACCGTATAGTGCTTTAGCTTGAAATACAGTGACCGTCATGTGTGAATGTGTCGTGGGCATGCATACTTTTAGAGGGCCGAGAGATAGTTTGTGTGCGTACATAAAAGTGGTGTAGAAAGAGGGGATATCCGATGGAGACAAGTTGAGATATGCCCTTCGTTTCTCTTTCCTGTGACTAATATTTTAGGAGAATATATAATCATTCACAATGCAGAACAAATATTTTTGGATGCACCATGCAATTAACTTTCATGTATAACATTGTACTATTGTATATGCATATTTTCTTAGTGCCCGATTGCGTGTGTGGTGTGGTGGGCACATCATTTCTAGTTGTGGTGGGTCAACATAAGGACTCATGGGTCGGTTCCATCCTACGCCACATAGGTTGGATTGAGACGCATTATATGAAGACCCATGTGGAGGACTCGGCGCACAACACGAAGCTAGCTACCAGAGTCGCAGAGGACTCTATCCCCACTGGTGATAAGCTGACTATATATGATTTGTAACCCTAGACCCCCAGTATGTTATAGAAGCTTGGGGGCTAGTTCGTCGATGGTATACACACACGCACAATGTCTGGTATTCACGTGTACTTTGTACACCCCTATTACTAATATACAGTACCAGGAGTAGGCTTTTTCCTCAACTGCAAGGGTCTGAACTAGGTTAAAACTTGGCCTCGTATTGACATCCAGCCTAACAGTCAGGGATATCCTACTGAATGAAATGATGGAATCATATCTGCCAACTACTAAGAGAGAGGTGTGTCTAGGGGGGCAATGTGTGCGAGAGAGGCCTAAAGATAATGTGCGTGCGAGAGACACGTAGGCACATATATGTGCATATAGAGGGCTAGTAGAGACCGCGCGTGTGTATATATGCATGTGAGAGAAATAGTGTTTCCCAATTGAGATTAGTGAAAAGAGTGCTACATAGTAGTCAGAAAGAGAGAGAGATACAGAGAGAGCATGTGCGTGAGACTCCCCGACACCCCGAGAGAGATGGTGAGCATGTGTGAAAGAGAAATGTCGATGCATATAAAGTGTGTGCACTTATGCGGTAGATAGAGAGATATATAACGCGTTTGTGAGAACGAGCCAAGGCATAGTGCATCTACGTGTAAAAGGCAGTTCTACGCATTAAATTAAAATATAAATGGCATTATTATTTTTGGATGAGATCATGAATTTTGCAAATTGCGTATGGACAAAAATCAGTCTATCAGACACCCATACTCTATTGAATTCTATCATGTGCATGTGTTTATTTCATATTATCGATCCATAGAGTGAGAGCGGTTTGAAATACAGGCAATGGATGCTTTTGCAATTCATATATAAACATTAATTAGTGCACTCCATGTTGTTAGTGTGAAGCACTTTATACATTTGTCACTTGCATGGATACATTCCAAATTGCTAGCTACGAAATAGAATACATGTCAAATTCAACATAAAGGGGGTTTCGAAGATTCGAATTCATAGGAAGTGCATTCATCTATTTGAACCTGAGATAATGGCGTTTGTAAATCAGATGTAAAAGGGGGCATCAATCTTTGTTGTGCGTTTGAACATGATATATAAATTCATACGCATGTCTAGCTTTTTTTTTTTGCAACCAAGGAGATTATATTTGGAACCATGCATGAACTGAGGTAAGTTGCATATTTTTTTAATATATACTCGTGTACAATGTATATTCAAATGTACCACCTCCATTCCAAAATAATCGTAGCTTTAGGATTTTCAAGAGTAAAGATTTGTGAAGTCTGACAAATCCTGAATGTTCAATTCAAGAGAACCGAAAACGTTAATGCTTCTACTCCCAAATATTGAACGAAGCGCCAAATAGGCCTCTGGTCAACGGAAATCGTGCAAGACTAATGTTTGGTGGTAGGAAATTACTGTCCTGACTCTGGCCCGTGTAGCCTATCGGCCCGATATCCAAAGGTCTAAACCGGGGTAGGTTTGTAACTTCACCAAGACGCCAGTCTCAACCGCCTCCGAGAAGCATTCATACGCCATGGGCGCCTAAACACCCATGCGCTCGGCCGAAATCTATCCCGCCCACATTTGGGACACCGGAGCTTACTATCCTACCCCCAACCCGCAATATGTCCGGAATTTTAGATGGGGGCAAAGTTTGTAACTTTCCCCAAATTTCAAACAAGCGCGTCCCAAACCGAAACATTGTTCCCCCTTAGTTCCCCACCTCCCTCCGTTTCCCCATTCATACTCCGTGGGCGCCAAAATGCCCTCTCCACCAGCCGCGTAACCCCAGACTCCTCCACCCTCCACCCCATAGCGCCCAATCCACCGCCGCCCAACTCCATCACACCAGAGCCGGTACCTTGACATCGTCGTCGAACGCAACCGCAACCGCAATGTCCTCAGGGACTTAGCAGCTGAAGCCGAGGTAGAACTGCCTCCACGACGCCGACGCCGACGTGCGCCGTACCAGAACCACTTCGACCATGCCGTCCTTCGCCTCACTACGGTCGCTCCACTGTTGCAACCATCCACCGCACTGGAGCTGTTCCCGCTACGCCGTCGTTCGCCACCTTGGATCTGCTTCCCCGCTGCCGACAGACGGCCACCGCACCATACTCAACAACTTGGCCATAGGTTCGTCCAAGGCTGCACCATCCTCCATAACTTCTCGTTTCCAGCGAACCACAAGAAGATCGTTGGAAAAACAGAAGGAGGACATAGCACTGCCAGCAGAAAGAGGTACTCCTCTTCCCTTATTCGTGCAAACCTTACGTCTCCGCTCACACCGTATTCATCCCACGAAAGAAACTAGTTGAGCGCTTCTTACTGCATCTTCTTCGTGATACTAAATGCATAAGGTTTCCTCCCTTTACTATTTCACCTTTGCTAGAGGTCAGTAGCCCGCCTGGATTTCAATTCAGGGTCAGTCGAACTGCAATTAAAAGAAGCAGCACCTGCTTAGGCGCGCGGAGCACCTAGTCCGCATGTTCGCCGGGGAAGCGGCGCATCGGTGTCTATCATAGGGGTGTGGGGCGCAGGAGCTGCTTGCGCCCGATCTAGAGGTCGACGGGGCTTGAATGGATTGCCGGGGGCGGTGCCAAGCACGGCGGTGCGGTGAGGTCGTGTGGAGGGCGTATGCAGGGGACTGGGCCGGTGGTCGCTGCCGTTTCAAGGAAGATCGTCAACACTGACTGGTTGGAGGTAGATGAAGGCGATCTGCCCGTTCTTTGTACATCGGACGGTGCATAAAAAATGGACTGACCTATTTGTTTTTAGTCTAATGTTATTTTCATAGAATCCAGTAGTAATTTAGTGTGCCATGCATGTTGTAGAGCTATCATATGTCTCCCGTCATTTATTTCTCACTGACCTGTTATTTGCTACCTTTACACTGTACTAATTGTGCACACACTTCACCCATACTCACACTATTGTTTTTTTATGCATGGGTATTTCAGACTCTGACGCAGTGTTGATGAATGCTGGAAAGAAAAGACAGAAGTCACTCCAGTGTAATTCAAAGATACGCACTAAGCATTTCAGCGCTCTAAAGGATGCAGTGTCAGTAGTCGGAGACAGTAAACGTAGCTTTGCAGTTGATGATCTCAATTGCCACACACAACCATCCCAGGTGCTTGCTTTAACTTCGCTCTGTCAAATGTGGTTGCATGTTGCATATGGTGTCTAGCTTGTATTGCTTCCAATTTGGTTAAATTGCATCTACGTACTTTACACATTATAGCTTTGATAATGACATGCCTTCCTGTTTTTGATACATACTACATATGTCTATTAATCCCGTTCATACATCAAACTAATGCTCTTTTGTATCCCTCGTCAATCACTTATGATGAGACAGTCACCCGGGTGGGTTAATGTGAGACGCCATACTCGTTTAAAGAGTACAGTGTCATCCTCCCCACATGATTCTCAAGAAACAACAAGGTTAAATGAAGATAGTCAACATAGCTCTCTAGTTGATGACCGCAATTACCCCACACCACCATCACAGGTGCTTGCTCTAACTTCGCAGTGTGATATGTGGTTGCATGTTGCATACAGTGTCTAGCTTGTAATGCTTATAATTAGGGTAAATTGCATCTGCTTAGTTTACACATTATACCTGTGAATATGACATGCCTTCCTATTTTTGCTACACACTACATCTATGTGTTAACCTTGTTCTTACATGAAACTACCTCTCTTATGTATCCTGCATCAATCACTTACGATGAGTCACCTTTATTCATTGCATATTGCATATTATTTCTAGCCTGTTGCCATGTATTGCTTCTAATTTGGTCAAATACATTTGTTAGGGCGCCCTTTTAATTTGGCAGAGTGATATTGGTTTCATCTTTCATATGGTTTGTAGCTTGCATTGATTCTAACAAGTTCAAGCACCTTGTGCTTAGTTTACACTTAATACATCATACATGTCAATATGTCACGCCGTCCTATTTTTCAAACATATTCCATCCTCCTATCATGCGACTGCCTTACATGAAAGTAGTGTTCGTCAGTATCATGCATCAATGAGTTCTAAAGAGCAAATTTTATTCCTTTTTCTTGTGGGTTTGACTTGACAAGGCAAAATCAAGAAAGAGAAAGGAAAAGAGTAAGGAAGGCGATGATGGTGGTCCTCTGCAGCAACGTAAATGGAGCATCTGTACGGATTCTCCTTCTACTGATAGTGCATTACAAGGTCCAAGTCTACGCTCCCCTACTCCACCATCCAAGGTGCTTGCTCTAACTTGGCAGTGTGATATCTGGTTGCATGTTGCATATGGTGTCTAGCTTGTATTGCTCCTAATTAGTGTAAACTGCATCTGCTTAGCTTACTCATGATACATGTGAATATGACACGCTTTCCTGTTTTTGGTACATACTATATCTGTATATCACACCATGTTCTTACATGAAACTACTCTTCTTATGTATCCTGCATCAGTCACTTATGATGGAACACCTTTAAGTTGGCAGTGTGATATTGCTTTGCGTCTTGAATATGATTTCTAGCATGTATTGCTTCTAGTTTGATGAACGCCACCTATGACGAGACAATTTTAACTTGGCAGAGTGATATTGATTGCACCTTTCATATGGTGTCTAGTTTGTAGTGCTTCTAATTTGTTGAAGTGCCTTCTGCTTAGTTACCACATCATAGGTGTGAATATGTCAATCCATGCATTTTTTCGTACATATTCCATCCTCGTATCATGACTTTGCCTTTGATCAGAGTAGTGTTCGTCAGTATCATGCATCAATGAGCTCTGAAGAGCAAATTTTATTCCTTTTTCTTGTGGGTTTGACTTGACAAGGCAAAATCAAGAAAGAGGAAGGAAAAGAGTAAGGAAGGTGATGATGGTGGTCCACTGCAGCAACATAAACGGAGCATCTGTACTGATTCTCCTTGTAATGATAATGCATTACAAGGTCCAAGTCTCTGCTCCCCTACTCCACCATCCAAGGTGCTTGCTCTAACTTGGCAGTGTGATATCTGGTTGCATGTTGCATATGGTGTCTAGCTTGTATTGCTCCTAATTAGTGTAAACTGCATGTTCTTAGCTTACATATGATATGTGTGAATATGACACGCTTTCCTGTTTTTGGTACATACTATATCTGTCTATCACACCATGTTCTTACATGAAACTAATCTTCCTGTGTATCGTGCATCAGTCACTTATGATGGAACACATTTAAGTTGGCAGTGTGATATTGGTTTGCGTCTTGAATATGATTTCTAGCATGTATTGCTTCTGGTTTGATGAACGCCACCTATGACGAGACAGTTTTAACTTGGCAGAGTGATATTGATTGCACCTTTCATATGGTGTCTAGTTTGCAGTGCTTCTAATTTGTTGAACTGCCTTCTGCTTAGTTACCAGATCATAGGTGTGAATATGTCAATCTGTCCATTTTTTCGTACATATTCCATCCTCGTATCATGACTTTGCCTTTCACCAGAGTAGTGTTCGAAAGTATGATGCATGAATGAGTTCTGAAGAGCGAATTATATTCCTTTTTCTTGTCGGTTTGACCTCACAATGCAAAATCAATAAAGTTGAAAGAAATTGGCAAGGCATTGGATGATGGTGGTCCTTCCGAGCAACTAAAACAGAGGTTCTCTACAGATTCTACTCTGCCATCCTCCCAACAAGATTCGCAAGACAACGCAAGGCTAGACAGTCAATGTAGCTGTGTAGATGATGAGCACATCTCCCCTACTCCACCATCACAGGTGCTTGCTCTAACTTGGCACTATTATATGTGGTACATGTTGCGTATGATGTCTAGCTTGTATTGCTTCTAACTTTGTTGAATTGCATCTCCTTACTTTACACATAATGCCTGTGAATATGACACGTGTTCCTGTTTCTAGAACATACGTGTACATGATGAGAACATCTTCCCTACTCCACCATCACAGGTGCTTGCTCTAACTTGGCACTATTATATGTGGTTGCATGTTGCGTATGATGTCTAGCTTGTATTGCTTCTAACTTTGTTGAATTGCATCTGCTTACTTTACACATAATGCCTGTGAATATGACATGTGTTCCTGTTTCTAGAACATACGTGTACATGATGAGCACATCTCCCCTACTCCACCATCACAGGTGCTTGCTCTAACTTGGAACTGTTATATGTGGTTGCGTTTTCCGTATGATATCTAGTTTGTATTGCTTCTGATTATGTGGAATTGCATATGCGTAGCTTACAACTTATACCTGCAACGATCACTTACCCATAAGACACATTTAACTTGGGACTATGATGTAGGTTGCATCTTGCATTGTCTTCTAGCTTGTACTGCTTCTAATTTCTTGAAATGGCACTTACGACGAGACACTTTTTACCTGATAGAGTGATATTGGTTGCATGTTCATATGGTGCCTAGCTTTAATTTCTTCTAGTTTTGTTGAAATGCCTTCCGCTTGCTGTTTTTTCATACATATTCCATCCTCCTATCGTACGTGTGAATATGAAACACTGTCTTTTTTTGTATATATTCCATCCTCCTATCCTGCGCTTGCCTTACATCAAAGTAGTGTTCGTCTGTATCATGCATCAACCAGTTATGCAGAGCTAATTTTATTCATCTTCTTGTGGTTTTGACTTCATAAGGCAATATCAGAAAATAGGAAGGAAAAGAGTAAGTTAGGGGATGTTGGTGGTCCTCCACACCGATGCAAACAGAGACTCTCTAGATTTGCCACTTCTACTGCTAATGAAGTTGAAGTCCCAAGTCTACATGATGAGTTCATCACCCGTACTCCACCATCGTAGGTGCTTTCTCTAAGTTGACAGTGTGATAATTGGTTTCATGTTGCATATGTTGTCTAGCCTGTATTTCTTCTATTTTGATTAAACTGCACCTGCTGAGTTCATACGTTATACATGTGCATATGGCATGGCGTTCTGTGTCTAAAATACACTACATCTATCTATCATACCATGTTCTTACATCAAAGTACTGCTGTTGTGTATCCCGCATCAGTCACTCATGATTGGACACTTGTAACATGGCAGTTTCATAGTGGTTGCATCTTGCATTGATTTCTACGTTGTACTGCTTCTAATTTTTCGAATTTCCACTTATGACAACACACTTTCAACTTGGCAGAGTAATATTGGTTGCATCTTTCATATGGTGTCTAGCTTGCATTACTTCTATTTTCTTGAAAACCCTTTTGCTTAGTTTACACATCATAGCTGTGAATATGTCATGCCGTCCTATTTTTCTTACATATTCCATCCTCATACGGTTGTCTTACATCAAAGTATTGCTTGTCTGTATCATGCATTAATGAGTTCTGAAGATCGATTTTATTCTTTTGTGTTGTGGGTACGGCTTGACATGGCAAATTCAAAAAGGAGCAAGGAAAATAATATAGTAGGGAGTGGTGTTACTTGTTGGGTGAAACGAAAAAGGATCTACCGTCCAGATTCTACTAGTACTTATAGTGCAGTAGAAGGTCCAAGTCCACCGGCTAAATCTACAAACACAGTATCACCTGCTCCACCAGCTGCAGCATCCGCTTCAACTGTACCAGCATCTCAATGAGTTACTCATTCGTTTGCTCCGAAACTGGCCAGTTCCCAAGCTGCCTTCACACCTAACACTACTTCCGAAGCACTACTGACACAACAGGACTTGGCAAGATCAGATGAACCTCATCAGCATCAACACCAAGACGGTACTTGACCGAGTCAAGTTGCAGCTGCATGCTCCTTTATATGTACTCTCACAGTTTGATGTACACTAACACTTTCCATATTCGTTGTTGAACTAGCACAACGACGCAAGCGGAAACAGACATCAGGGATAATGCTTGACAGATTAACAAAATCTAAAGGAGGAAGAATGGAGATCCATTTTGAGGCAAGTTTAAAAAGGCCACGTGATGCTACAGAGTCAGCCAAGTTAGTATCAGAGTTAGTCGTTGCTGTTAGGTGTCATGCACGTATCCTCCCAACGTGGATCCAGTACTGGAATGCGAAAGACAATACCCAGTTTAACACCTTCCTTGACCATTTATCCGTAAGTAATGTTATTCATCGCAATTAGTAATATTGTCTTGCTCTGTCCCATCCTTTCTAGCTTCCTCCTAATAAGACTCACATTCTGTTTTCAACAGATGAGGTTCAAGTTGGATCGGAAAGATGATGCAACTAAACAAGCATGCACTCATGTTTTTCAGTCTGCTCTGTGACAGTATCGGTACCACCTTAGAAAATCTCACTTTGAAGGCAATGCTAACAATGAAATCGCCCAAACATCTCTAGTGGAATATATTACAGATGAAGACTGGACAACCCTCATTAAACACTGGTATGATCCAAAGTATCAGGTAGGCTATATGTATTTGATCAGACCACATATTGAACTTGTATTTATGTATGTGCCTTACAAGTGTATCTTCTACTAGGATAACTGTTTGAAGAACAAGACCAACATTTCTAAAGTGAAATTCCAACAGACAAGAGGATCTCGTAGCTATATTGCACACTGCGAGGCTCTTGTAAATAGCTGCTACTTCCTTCTTTTTTCTGTGCCATATTATCGTATCTATATTGACTTGTTCAGAATACAGAGGAAAGCCTGTGCGGACCAAAAAGAACCTGAACCGAATGAAGTGCAAATCTTCAAGGATTGCCACACCAGCAAGATGAAGGGCATGAGCACACCAGTTCAAGCCGCTGTTGTAAGTCCTTACTCCTCCTGCCTTTGAACTGATTGGTATTGTGATGTGTTCATTTAACTACTTGGTTTGCAGCCAATGTCAGTTACTCTGTTCACTTTTATACACAGTTCTCTTAACGTATCATTTCACCTTGCATGGTTTAAAAGAGATGAAGGATATTCTTTTGGTCTTGATGTGTATTCTAGTTGTCATGTTCACGTGCGCACACAATGATAAAGTAGCCTGTTTGTTTTTATCTGTTTGCCCATGATATGAATGATGTCATACTATGTTCATCCTACTTTAAACCATGTCTCTTTGTGCTTAGATGTCAACGAATGTGAGGAAATAGACAATACAGTAGGCATGCTACATGGACATATGTTCCGAAAGTGATTTTATTATGTAGTTGGCACTACAATACATGCTAATGTATTACAGTAGTTCACCAAAATAAGTTATGTATAAACATGTAATCTACTTTGTTTGTTTTTGTCTCATTAGTAACTTATCTGGTACACTAATCTACAAGTTCAAACTTTCAGGAAGCTATGGAAAAAACGATTGAACAACCACAACCACCTGAAGGTGACGAGGCTACCACAGGCACAATGTCACCTCTTGCTGCAGTGCGTCAATATCTCTCCACTAACAGTGCAAAAAGCACCTTCCTGTGTAATTCTGGGTTGGTTGTCAAGGTAACCTCGTCCAAATCGCCTACTGAACAAAATCTTCCTGCTATACAGAGTGATACATCTGTGCTCCAGACACAAGTCCAATCCCTAATAGACGTTATTTTGGAAACAAGAATAGTGGTTGACAAATGTCGTCAAGATATGAATGGTTTTGAAACCAGACTATCAGACATTCGCTTTGTTGTTCAAGAGCAATGGCGGAAAAAATGTGAAGATCGTGCTGCTCCATTAGATTCTATAGCCTGAAACATTAGCACTCAGTTCAAATGATCTGTGCTTCTATACATCTGATGGTGCTTTTATCTGCAAGGACAGTAAACATTATGCCAACATGCCTTTTGTTGTGATACAACATTTATGATTCTGCCAAAGGCTGCAATAATTACGATGTTATTTTTGTATAGTGTAGGTTTATCTTAGTAATGTATTCGGCCGAAAGCTTCGTAGGAGCCCAACATGCCAGCATTCATCAGGCCCATTCCAATTGGGCTAAAAACGATTATGGGCCGAAATTTGCATGTAGCCCACTAAAAATATCTGGGCCTAAATCAGCATAAGATTTCATATTTTTCTGGTAGGCTTGTGCCCATAGTGGGCCTTTAACATGCCTAAACCTAATTTGGGCCCACAGTAACAATAGGCCGTTTACAGGTGTAAATATCTCGAGTCCATAAAAAACATGGGACTTTAAAAGACCGAAAGTGAGATTGGGCCCATTTACGATGCGGATCTTTCACAGGCCGAAATTCGGACGGGCCGTAAATGCGCCGACCTAATACACGGGCCTTTAACAGGCCGAAAGTTTGGTTGGGCTAGATTATCGTCATTTTATATGGGCCGTTAATGGGCCTGATGTCACGTTGGGCCATATATGGCCCATGGATTTTGTCCGACGTTAACAGGCCAAAAAGAATAGGCCGAAAGGGGCCCAAATCTATAATGGGCCTCTAACAGGCCGAATATCAGACATGGCCGAATATGACCCAAATCCTTCACTGTCCTTTATGGGACGAAAGTTTCAATGGCCTGTAAATGGGCCCAAATGAAGCAGGACCTTTAATAGGGCGGAAATACACCGGGCCCTAATTCGGCCCATATACTTAGCGGACTATTAACGGGCCAGAAGTGACCATGGGCCGCGATGATGACAAGTTTAGGACAGGCCGTTGATGGGCCGATTTGACACTAGCCGTACAGGCCTTAACTGAGAATGTTGGGCCTTTAGCTGGGCCGACCCATTATGGTCAGCAAAATCTCGCAGGCCTTTAGCTGGGCCGGCCCATTATGGCCCGCAAAATCTCGCGGGCCATTAGTTGGGCCGGCCCATTATGGCCCGCAAAATCTCGTGGGCCTTTAGCTGGGTCGGCCCATTATGATACTCAAAATCTCGTGGGCCTTTTGTTGGGCTGGCTCATTACGGACCGCAAAATCTTGTTGGCCTTTCGTTGGGATGGCCCATTTAAACTTTATGGGCCACTTTTGGGCCGGTCCACATGTCAGCATATCATAGGCGCATCTTGCCCATTAGATGAGTGACACCTATGCCAACGCGGAGCTAACACTTGTTTCCGTCAGCCAATCAGAATTTTACACGTGGAAAATCCCCATTGGTCAGGGCTGTTAACGGGTTATCGGATCCAAAACCGGACCCGATAGCTTATCGGCGTTCCATTACGGTGGATGCCACGTGTCGGTCACCCTTGATGAAAGCACTTCTGTGACGCGCGATTTATCGTCATGGAAGTGGGCACTTCCGTGATGATAATTTTGGTAATGTCATGGAACACATCTACGACAGCACAGGTATGACTATCTTCATTCTGTCATAAATTTGTCATGGATGTACATGCATGACAGAAAACGTGACCTACTGTGACAAACATGTATCATCAAGGAAGTGTATTTTTTTGTAGTGCTTCCCCATATCCCCTAAGGTATGGTGAGGGAGCGAGAAGGAAATCTCAAGGGGATCGGCGGTGAATGTGGGCGAAGGGAGAGGGCAGTTGCTTGGCTTGCGGGGGAAGATGATGGGGAGGCGAGGCAGACGATGAAGGAGCAACACCCTTCCGTGTTTTCCCCTCTTAAGGCAAAACGACGTGGGGGAAGGAGCGACTCTTTAGAAAAGTTACAGTTACACATTAACTGCTAAAGTCCCACTACCCCATGTTCCGCGGTAATTACGCGAAGTGGATGTTGGATTGACTGGTTATATGACAAACTGTTGCACGCGCAGCCTTTTCTCACCCCGTGCCCGCTCACTGTTTGGGGCCTAACCCAACATGCCCGGCAACATGTATGGTTTAGGCCCGAGGGCTATTGTCAGGGTAAACGAACAGGGCTATGTGTTTCCCCCTGACTCATGCACGAATAGTCAATCACTGGGCCAACAAAGATCCAAGATCGGATCAAGGCACAAGAAATCAGTTCTTTGAAGGATCAAAGTGCAGATTGAGAAGACTGAATCGAGCCAAAGAGACAAGATGTTACTAAGGGAAAATCTCCCTTGCCGGGCAGGCGAGCCTGGCAGGTGATACATCTCCAACGTATCTATAATTTATGAAGTATTCATGCTATTATATTATCACTCTTAGATGTTTTATATGCATTTATATGCTATTTTATATGATTTTTGGGACTAACCTATTAACCTAGAGCCGAGTGCCAATTTCTGTTTTTTCCTTGTTTTTGAGTTTTACAGAAAAGGAATACCAAACGGAGTCCAATTGACGTGCCAATTGTTGTTGATTTTTTATGGACCAAAAGAAGCCCCTGCAGCAAAAGAGTTGGGCCAGAAGAGTCCTGGGCTGTCCACGAGGGTGGGGGCCGCGCCAACCCCCCTGGGCGTGGGCCCCTGCCTCGTGGACTACTCGGAGACCCCCCTCACGTGAAACCAATGCCAAAAATTCCTATAAATACATAAACCCCCAGAAAATAACCTAGATCGGAAGTTCCGCCGCCGCAAGCCTCTATAGCCATGAGAAATCAATCTAGGCCCTCTTCGGCATCCTGCCGGAGGGGGTCATCATCACCAAAGGCCATGGAGGAGGATCCCGGAGGGGCCATCATCGCCATGAAGGCCAAGGACCAGAGGGAGAACCTCTCCCCATCTAGGAGGGAGGCCATGGAGGAGGAAGCACAAGGGGGAGAACCTCTCCTCCTCTCTCTCGGTGGCGCCGGAGTGCCATCGTGAGGGGAATCATCGCCGCGGTGATCGTCTTCATCAAAATCACCATCATCATCACCATCCTCATCTCTTTTACGTGGTCCACTCTCCCGCACCCCACTGTAATCCCTACTTGAACACGGTGCTTTATGCCACATATTATGATCCAATGATGTGTTGCCATCTTATGATGTTTTGAGTAGATATCCTTTGTCTTTGGGTTGACTGATGATCTAGATTGGTACGAGTTGTATGTTTTATTTGGTGCTGTCCTATGGTGTCCTCCGTGTCGCTCAAGCGTGAGGGATTCCCGCTGTAGGGTGTTGCAATACGTTCATGATTCGCTTATAGTGGGTTGGTGAGTGACTGCAACATAAACCCGAGTAAGGGGGTTGTTGCGTATGGGAATAAGAGGACTTGATGCTTTAATACTATGGTTGGGTTTACCTTAATGATCTTTAGTAGTTGCGGATGCTTGCTAGAGTTCCAATCATAAGTGCATATGATCCAAGTAGAGAAAGTATGTTAGCTTATGCCTCTCCCTCATATGAAATTGCAATGACGACTATCGGTCTTGTTAACAATTGCCTAGGACAATTCCGCACACGGATCCATCATTACTCCACACTCGCTATTTATATTATTTAGTAATATATTCTAACTTTATGATAACAGAACCTACTTTTATATTTTAGCTCTCTGATACCATGCAAAGTTATCCTCTTCATACCCACAACGTAGTTTTATTTCTCGTTTCTAGTTGGAAGCAAACGTTCGGTGTACATAGAGTCGTATCAGTGGCAGATAAGACTTGAGAGAATATTGATCTTACCTTTAGCTCCTTGTGGGTTCGACACTCCATACTTATCACTTCCACCTTTGGAAATTGCTACGATGGTTCCCTGCACTTGGGGGTTATCAAGCTCTTTTCTGGCGCCGTTGCTGGGGAGCAATAGCGTGGGGTTGATATTCTCGTGTGTGCTTGTTTGCTTTCTTCAGTAAGTAGATTTTGTTTTACCTTTCTGTTTCTGTTTAGTTGTGTGTGAAACATACAAAAAAATTACAGGAATGAAAAGACAAAAAAATTTACTTGCCTCTCATGCCTAAAAAGTTTTTCAAAAAGAGAAGTGATTGGAAAGTTATCCATTGAAGAAGTGAGGGTCGACCTTGAGCACTTGTGTTCATGATCACAGAAGCAATGTAGAATTTTTCATGGAAGTTTCTCTGTAAATAATTATCCCCTTGTATATATCCATTGTATTATCAAAATAATGTGCCAATCTTTGGTTTTAGGATGATTAGATTGCTTGTTTACTATGTGCAGTACAAAAAACAGAAACTTTGGATGTAGTGCATGAATTTACATTTTTTACTGGAAATTCAAATGGGTCGGAAACCTTTTGAACATTACTTCTGTACAAAGTTTTCAAATTGTAAAATTTATTTCATAATTTTTGAAGTTACATAAATATACTAAACTTCCAGATTACTACAGACTGTCCTGTTTTTGACAGATTCTGTTTTGCGTGTGTTGTTTGCTTATTTTGATGAATCTATGGCTAGTATCGGGGGGTATGAACCATAGAGAAGTTGGAATACAGTAGGTTTAACACCAATTTAAATAAAGATTGATTTCATTACTGTACCTAAAGGTAGTGATTTGCTTTATTACACTAGCGGATCTCACAAGTTTTTGTTAAAGTTTTGTGTGGATGAAGTGTTCGAAGATCGAGGAGCTATCAATATGATAACAATAAAGAGAGGCAAGAGTTCAAGCTTGGGGATGACCAAGGCACCCCAAGTAAATATTTCAAAGGATACTCAAGCATCTAAGCTTGGGGATGTCCCGGTTGGCATCCCATCTTTCTTCTTCAACAAATATCGGTATACCTCGGTTTTTGTTTTGTTCACATGATTTGTGTCCTTCTTGTTTTTTTCTTCAATAACCATGCTAGTATGATATAGACCTTCATTGATTTATATAATGATTCATGTGCTTCACTTATATCTTTTGAGTATGACCTTATAGAATGCTCTTTGTGCTTCACTTAAATCTTTTGAGTATGGTTTTTATATATTTTGAGCTTGGATATTGGTTAGTCTATATTAATTGTAGAATTCTCCATGAATTTCACTTATATATTTTGGAGTATGAATAATACTATCATCTAAAGCGGGTTTGGAAGAGTGTCAACTTTAGGAATTAGTGATCCCACTATTCCGAATGAGAAGAATTCTGCTTATGTGAAGAGTAGAAAAAATTCTATGCTTATAGATCATGAAAAGAATGCTTTATGTGATGGTTATAGTGTTGAATTCATTCATGATGCTACTAAAAGTTATTATGAGGGAGGAATATATGCTTGTAGGAGTTGCAATAATATCAAGTTTCCTCTCTATGTGCTTAAAGTTTTAAAGTTATATTTGTTTTGCCTTCCTATGCTAGTTGATTCTTGTTCCTATAAATTATGTGCTCACAAAATCCCTACACATAGGAAGTGGGCTAGATTCAAATGTGCTAGTAATATTCTTCGTGATGCTCTCTTTATGTTTCAATTCTTTTCTTTTATGTGAGCATCATTGAAATCATCATGCCTAGCTAAAAGGCATTAAAGAAAAGCGCTTGTTGGGAGACAACCCAATGTTTACCCTTACTGTTTTTGTGTGTTTACATGATTAAGCTACTGTGGTAATCATGTCTTATAGCTTTTTGTTTCAATAAAGTGCCAAGTAAGACCTTTGGGAAGACTTGGGTGAGTGTTAATGTGATCTTTCTGTAAAAAAACAGAAACTTTGCGCTCACGGGATTAGCTACCATTTTTTAGAGAAGAGTGATTTTGAGTTGATTCTTTTTTGCAGAAGATTAATAGACAAATTCCTCACGTCCACCAATTTATCTCATAATGTTTGGAGTAGAAGAAGTATGGTTGCTGTTCAGATCATTACAGAATGTTCTGTCTCTGACAGATTCTGTTTTCATTGCATAGTTTGCTTGTTTTCTTGTTTCTATGGCTTATATTTCTCAATATAAATTGTAGAAATGGTATGTTACAGTAAGAATTGTGTGATAACAATTATGAACCTTGTCTTTGACAGTACCAAAGTGAATGGTTTACTCTTTATCATACTAACCTATCTCACGAAGTTCCGTTAAGTTTTGTGTGATTGAAGTTTTCAAGCTTTGAGTGAGATATCGATATGAGGAGAATAAGGAGTGGAAATACCCTAAGATTGGGGACTCACAAGGCACCCAAAGGTAATATTCAAGGAAGACTCAAGCGCCTAAGCTTGGGGATGCCCGGAAGGCATCCCCTCTTTTGTCTTCAGAACTATCGGTATACCTAACTCGGAGCTATATTTTTATTCGTCACATGATATGTGTTTTGCTTGGAGCGTATTTTCAATTTTACTTGCTGTTTGAATAAAATCATTGGATCTTAAATCTTGAATGAAAAAGAATCCTCCCATGGCTAGTTAATTATTTGACTACTCAGTGTTCTTCAGTTATATCTTTCGGAGTAGTTTGTCATTTACTCACGTGCTTCACGTATATCCTGGGAGTAAATGGTTGAATGAATTGAATATCATAAGTCTGCATTTATATATGTTTCATATGCTTATAACATGGGGATTAATGACTTCACACATAATAAGTATAGGTATTAAACTTATTGAATGTTAGCAAACTCAGAATTTGGTCACTTGAACAATTCATGAAAGAATATTGAAGGAAGAGAGATTTCATATATAAATATACTATCCTGGACATCTTTTGCAATTGTGAGCACTCACTAAAATATGACATGCTAAAAGGTTGATGTTGGACAAGGAAGACAACGTAATGGGTTATGTTTTCTTATATCTAAAATAAAATATATTGTCATTAATTATCCAACATGCTGAGCTTGCCTTTCCCCCTCATGCTAGCCAAATTCTTTGCCCCAAGTAGACATACTACTTGTGCTTACGAATATCCCTTAAAACGATTTTTTCCATGAGAGTCCATCATACCTAGCTATGGATTGAGTAAGATCCTTCAAGTAAGTTGTCATCCGTACTTGCAATAAAAATTGTTCTCTAAATATGTATGATCTATTAGTGTGGAGAAAATAAGCTTTATACGATCTTGTGATATGGAAGAAATAAAAGCAATGGACTGCATAATAAAGGTCCCTATCACAAGTGGCAATATAAAGTGACGTTCTTTTGTATTAATATTTTGTGCATCCAATCTTAAAAGCACATGGCAACCTCTGCTTCCCTCTGCGAAGGGCCTATCTTTTACTTCTATCTTCTAGCTTATGCAAGAGTCTTGGTGATCTTCACATTTTCTTTTTACACTTTATCCTTTGGAAGCACATTGTGTTGGAAAGATCCTGATACATATAACCAATTGGATATAAGTTATCATGAACTATTATTGTTGACATTACCCTTGAGGTAATAGGTTGGGAGGCGAATCTATAAGCCCCTATCTTTCTTTGTGTCTGATTAAAACTTTGAACCCATAAATATCACGTGAGTGTTAGCAATTCCGAAAGATTAAATGATAGTTGAGTATGTGTAGTTTGCTAAACCAAAGCTCTTACATAGACCCTTCTTGAAAATAAGATGAATTGCAATTGTTTGATGACTAAGAACAATGTTTGCTAGTTTTCAAGAAAGTTTATGATCTATACTTTAACATGTGAATAGCTTGTTACATGGCCATGAAAAGTTTTATGAGATGAGCTACTGTTATGACATGTATTGATGCTAGAAAAAGTGATTGAAATTATCATTGATCAAACTTAAGCACTTGCTAGCATTAACACTTCATAAATTATTTCTTTTATCATTTACCTACTCAAGGACGCACAGGAATTAAGCTTGGGGATGGTGATACATCCCCAACGTATCTATAATTTATGAAGTATTCATTCTACTATATTATCCATCTTAGATGGTTTATATGCATTTATATGCTATTTTATATAATTTTTGGAACTAACCAATTAACCTAGAGCCCAGTGCCAGTTTCTATTTTTTCCTTGTTTTTGAGTTTTACAGAAAAGGAATACCAAACGGAGTCCAATTGACGTGCCAATTTTTGTTGATTTTTTATGGACCAAAAGAAGCCCCTGGAGCAAAAGAGTTGGGACACAAGACTCTTGGGCTGTCCACGAGGGTGGGTGGCGCGCCCACCCCCTCGGTGTGGGCCCCTGCCTCGTGTACTACTCGGAGACCCCCTGACATGAAACCAACGCCAAAAATTCATATAAATACAGAAACCCCTAGAAAATAACCTAGATCGGAAGTTCTGCTGCCGCAAGCCTTTGTAGCCACGAGAAATCAATCTAGGCCCTCTCTGGCATCCTGCCGGAGGGGGTCATCATCATCGGAGGCCATGGAGGAGGAAGAACAAGGGGGAGAACCTCTCCTCCTCTCTCTCGGTGGCGCCGGAGTGCCATCGGGAGGGGAATCATCGCCACGGTGATCGTCTTCATCAACATCACCATGATCATCACCATCCTTATCTCTTTTACGTGGTCCCCTCTCCCGCACCCCACTGTAATCCCTACTTGAACACGGTGCTTTATGCCACATATTATGATCCAATAATGTATTGCCATCTTATGATGTTTTGAGTAGATATCGTTTGTCTTTGGGTTGATTGATGATCTAGATTGGTACGAGTTGTATGTTTTATTTGGTGCTGTCCTATGGTGCCCTCCGTATCGCCCAAGCATGAGGGATTCCCACTGTAGGGTGTTGTAATACGTTCATGATTCTCTTATAGTGGGTTGGTGAGTGACTGAAACACAAACCCGAGTAAGGGGGTTTTTGCGTATGGGAATAAGAGGACTTGATGCTTTAATGCTATGGTTGGGTTTTACCTTAATGATCTTTAGTAGTTGCGGATGCTTGCTAGAGTTCCAATCATAAGTGCATATGATCCAAGTAGAGAAAGTATGTTAGCTTATGCCTCTCCCTCATATGAAATTGCAATGATGACTATCGGTCTTGTTAACAATTGCCTAGGACAATTCCGCACACTGATCCATCAGTACTCCACACTCGCTATTGATATTATTTAGTAATATATTCTAACTTTATGATAACAGCACCTACTTTTATATTTTGGCTCTCCGATACCATGCAAAGTTATCCTCTTCATACCCACAACGTAGTTTTATTTCTCGTTTCTAGTTGGAAGCAAACGTTCGGTGTACGTAGAGTCGTATCAGTGGCAGATAGGACTTGAGAGAATATTGATCTTACCTTCATCTCCTTGTGGGTTCGACACTCCATACTTATCACTTCCACCATTCTAAATTGCTAGGATGATTCCCTGCACTTGGGGATTATCAGCAAGGTTGGGGTTACTACGGAAGCAAACCTCCGGATCATCCCAGCAGGCATGCTGGGGCTTGCGGAGGCAAACCACTCCACCACACCACCACATAGCGACACACATCGTCAATCAATGCAGTGTCAAGCTCCTAAGTGACTAAAAGTGGCTGCTTCCTACCACATGGCATCCACTTCCTACAAAAATCACCTCCAAATGACACCAGTCCTGAGACGTGTCAACAAGCAGGCGCGAAGCTGGCAAAACAACCAGGCAAGGCCTGCCGGGCACACTATGATGTGACACTGAGCGGCTCATTTAATGCTTTCTGTCAGCCTGCAGAGTTAGGTATGATAGCACTACTTGCTATCTAATCAGTACATAAAGACTGATTTGCCACTGTGGTGACCCCTACGTCTATAAAAGGAGGCCCATGGCAACCGTAGAAAGCATTCGGACCCTCGCACATTCATTCGCGCGTAGCTATTCTTTCCCCGAGGGAACCCTGCCAGGCGAGAGCGTCGCGTTCTCCACCATCAATCCACCAAAGCAAGAGTAGGGTTTTACGCCTCGTGGCAGCCCGAAACTGGGTAAAATTGCCTATGTGATCTTTGCGTGCTGTGTGACGCTTCTCCGCTCCTTGTGCAATGTGCCACCCCCCCCCCCCCGCCAAACCGGGAGGGGCTCATGGCTCCATAGGTGGTCGTGGTTTCCCACGACAGTGTGTTGGAATTAAAGGTTTCAGAGGAAGGTGCCACATCAAAGTTTTGCATATATATTAGGTATTCAAACTTCACAACCACACATCTCCATACATGTGTTTGGCCCATAAGCAAGCGATGGCGGTTGTCCTATAGGACTCACTCATGGGGTTATCAGCGAGATGCTTCGTCCATCTCTGTGTGCCTGCTTGGTCGATCACTTCAACCGACAGCGATAGAGGTTAATTTGAATTATAATTAGGAGGGGATTAAATTTTTGGTTTGTCTTATACGGTTTGGTACATGGAACTATATACTTCATGCGCATGTCTACGCATGAATTCTCCCCACCTGGTCGAAGTAGGGGGGGGGGGGGCGAGCACGCGACGCATCATGAACCAGATCTGTGATGGGACTGTGCGTTAGACGCATGCATGCGCCACATCAAAATGTTGTGCTTTTGGTATTCAAACATGTATGCATGCATCATGCATGTCCATACATATGTTTGGGGCACATATATACATGTAGTAGTTGTCTTTGGACACTCCCTCACTTGGTTATCATCGACGGCCTACACACTCGTGGGCCCTGATACGTCTCCAATGTATCTATAATTTTTTATTGTTCCATGCTATTATATTATCTATTTTGGATGTTTTATATGCATTAATATGCTATTTTATAATATTTTTGGGACTAACCTATTA
Source organism: Aegilops umbellulata (assembly GCA_032464435.1). NCBI lineage: Eukaryota > Viridiplantae > Streptophyta > Magnoliopsida > Poales > Poaceae > Aegilops > Aegilops umbellulata. Next base: position 187,837,308 of record CP136055.1, read on the forward strand.
ACCTAGAGCCCAGTGCCAGTTCCTGTTTTTTCCTTGTTTTAGAGTTTCACAGAAAAAGAATACCAAAAGGAGTCAAACGGAATAAAAGTTTTGCAATGATTTTTCTTGGACAAGAAGACATCCAGAGGACTTGGAGTGCAAGTCAGAGAAGCCACGAGGCAGACACAAGGACGGAGGGCGCGCTCCCACCCATGTGGGCCCCTCGTGACTCCATCAACCTTGTTTCTTCGCTTATATATTCTCATATATATCCCAAAACCAACAGAGAGAGCCACAGAAACACTTTTTCCACCGCTGCATCCTTATGTACCTGTGAGATCCCCTAGGGGCCTTTTCCGGCATGCTACCGGAGGGGGATTCGATCATGGAGGGCTTCTACATCAGCACCATTGCCCTTCCGATGAAGCGTGAGTAGTTTACCACAAACCTACGGGTCCATAGCTAGTAGCTAGATGGTTTCTTCTCCCTCTTTGATTCTCAATACCATGTTCTCCTTGATGTTCTTGGAGATCTATTGGATGTCATACTTTTTTTGTGGTGTGTTTGCCGAGATCTGATGAATTCTGGATTTATGATAAGCTTATCCATGAATATTATTTGGATCTCCTCTGAATTCTTATGTGCATGATTTGATATCTTTGCAAGTCTCTTCGAATTATCGATTTGGTTTGGCCAACTAGATTGGTTTTTCTTGCAATGGGAGAAGTGCTTAGATTTGGGTTCAATCTTCCAGTGTCCTTTCCTAGTGACAGTAGGGGCAGCAAGGCACGTATTGTATTGTTACCATTGAGGATAAAAAGAAGGGGGTTTCATCATATTGCTTGAGTTAATTCCTCTACATCATGTCATCTTGCTTATTGCGTTACTCCGTTCTTTATGAACTTAATACTCTAGATGCATGTTGGATAGTGGTTGATGTGTGGAATAATAGTAGTAGATGCAGAATTGTTTCGGTCTACTTGACACGGACGTGATTCCTATATTCATGATCATTGCCTTAGATATCATCATATCTCTCGGCAGTAATTTGTTCACCCACCGTAATATTTTCTATCTTGAGAGGAGCCTCTAGTGAAACATATGGCCCCCGGGTCTATTTTCCATCATATAAGTTTCCGATCTACAATTTTAGTTTTCGATTTACTTCCTTTGCAATATTTTACTTTCTGATCGATAAACCAAAAATACCAAAAATAATTACTTTATCGTTTATCTATCTCTATTAGATCTCACTTTTGCGAGGAACCGTGAAGGGATTGACAACCCCTTTATCGCATTGGGTGCAAGTTGTTTGATTGTTTGTGCAGGTATTCAGTGACTTGTGCATTGTCTCCTACTGGATTTAAACCTTGGTTCTCAAACTGAGGGAAATACTTACTCTACTTTGCTGGATCACCCTTTCCTCTTCAAGGGAAAAACCAATGCAAGCTCAAGAAGTAGCAGGAAGAATTTCTGGCGCCGTTGCCTGGGAGATCTACGACAAGTCAAGACATACCAAGTAACCATCATAAACTCTCATCTCTTGCATTACATTATTCGCCATTCGCCTCTCATTTTCCTATCCCCCACTTCTAAAACAATTTTTGAAAAGAATTGCCTTTTTTCGCCCCTCTTCCGTTCGTCTTCTTCGCTTGCTTTTTTGTGTGCTCGTGTGTTTGATTGCTTGCTTTGTCACGAAGGCTCAAGAGAATACCAAATTTTGTGAGTTTTCCAACACCAGTAACAATGATTTTATTAGTACTCCGATTGCTCCCGCTACTAATGCGAAATCTTGTGAAATTTATACCGCTTTGCTGAATCTTGTCATGAAAGATCAATTTTCCGGCCTTCGTAGTGAAGATGTCGCATCCCATCTAAACAATTTTGTTGATTTGTGTGATATGAAAAAGAAAAAAGATGTGGATAACAATATTGTTAAATTGAAGGTATTTCCGTTCTCGCTTCGATATCGTGCTAAAACTTGGTTTTCATCTTTGCCTAAAAATAGTAATGATTCATGGAATAAGTGTAAAGATGCTTTTATTTCCAAGTATTTTCCTCCCGCTAAGATCATCTTCCTTAGGAACGATATTGTGAATTTTAATCAACTTGATCATGAACATGTTGCACAATCTTGGGAGAGGATGAAATTGATGATACAAAATTACCCTACTCATGGTTTGAATTTGTGGATGATTATACAAAAAAATTGTGCTAGTTGAATTTTTCTTCTAGAAATCTTTTTATATTCGGCCGCGGGAGGTACTTTTATGTAAATTAATTTAGGAGAAGCTACTAAACTCATAGATATTATTATGGTTAATTATTCTCAATGGCATACCGAAAGATCTTCAACTAGTAAAAAAGTGCATGCGATTGAAGAGATTAATGTTTTGAGTGGAAAGATGGATGAGCTTATGAAATTATTTGTTAATAAGAGTGCTTCTGTTGATCCTAATGATATGCCTTTGTCTACTTTGATTAAGAATAATAATGAATTTATGGATGTGAATTTTGTTGGTAGGAACAATTTTGGTAATAACGCGTATAGAGGTAATTTTAAGCCTAGACCGTTTCCTAGTAATTCCTCTAATAATAATGGCAATTACTACAAAATTTCTTTTGGAAATTATAATAAGACGCCGTATGATTTTGAGAATAGTTTTAAAGAATTTATAAGTTCGCAAAAGAACTTCAATGCTTTGATTGAAGAAAATTTGCTCAAGATTGATGATTTGGCTAGTAATGTGGATAGAATTTCTCTTGATGTTGATTCTTTGAAACTTGGATATATTCCACCCAAGCATGATATCAGTGAGTCTCTCAAAGCTATGAGAATTTCCATTGATGAGTGCAAAGAAAGAACTAGTAAGATGCGAGCTAAAAAGGATTGGTTTGTAAGAACGTGTTCTTCTAGTTTCCGTGAAAATAATGATGAAGATCTTATAGTGATTGATGTGACTCCTATTGAATCTTTTTTTCCAATATAAATCTTGATAAATATGGGACTAGAGATGAGTCAACTTTAGTTAAAAGACGTCCCAATGATTCAGAGTTTTTAGATCTTGATGCAAAAATTGATAAAAGTGGGATTGGAGAGGTCAAGTAGCAATGAACCCACTCTTTTGGATTTCAAGGAATTTAATTATGATAATTGTTCTTTAATATATTGTATTTCCTTGTTGCAATCCATGTTGAATTCTCCTCATTCTTATAATCAAAACAAAGCTTTTACTAAACATATCGTTGATGCTATGATGCAATCTTTTGAAGAAAAGCTTGAATTGGAAGTTCTATCCCTAGAAAACTTTATGATTGGTGGGAACCTACTATTAAGATTAATATTAACGATTACGAGATCCATGCTTTGTGTGATTTGGGTGCTAATGTTTCCATGATTCCAAAAACTTTATGTGATGTGTTAGGTTTTCATGAATTTAATGTTTGTTCTTTAAATTTGCATCTTGCAGATTCCACTATTAAGAAACCAATGGGAAGGATTAATGATGTTCTTATTATTGCAACTAGGAATTATGTGCCCTTATATTTCATTGTTCTTGATATAGATTGCAATCCTACATTTCCTATTATTCTTGGTAGACCTTTCCTTAGAACGATTGGTGCAATTATTGATATGAAAGAAGGAAATATTAGATTTCAATTTCTGTTACGGAAAGGCATGGAACACTTTCCAAGAAAGAAAAGTAAATTGCCTTACGAATCTATTATGAGCGCCACTTATGGATTGCATTCCAAAGATGGTAATACTTAGATCTATTCGTGTTTTATGCCTAGCTAAGGGTGTTAAACAATAGCGCTTGTTGGGAGGCAACCCAATTTTATTTTTGTTTTTACTTTTGGGGTTCTTTTTTGCATTAAATAATTCATCTAGACTCTGGTTAGATGTGTTTTTGTTCTTTAGTTAGTGTTTGTGCCAAGCAAGACCTTTGGGATAGCTTAGACTGATAATTGATTTAATCTTGCTGAAAAACAGAAACTTTTGCGCTCAGTCCCAGAATTGTTAAAAATCACAGTATTTTTAAAATGCTGATTCTTCTTGAAGAAGATTAATCAAAAAATTCTTAGATTTTCCTATTTTTCAGAATTTTTGGAGTTACAGAAGTATTCAAAATATCCAGATTGCTACAGACTGTTCTATTTTTGACAGATTATGTTTTTTGTGTGATATTTGCTTATTTTGATGAATCTATGGCTAGTATCGGTGGGTATGAACCATGGAAAAGTTGGAATATAGTAGATATTACACCAATATAAGTAAAGAAATAGTTCACGAAAGTATCGAAAGTGGTGATTTATTTTCTTATACTAACGGGGCTTATGAGATTTTCTGTTGAGTTTTGTGTTGTGAAGTTTTCAAGTTTTGGGTAAGGATTTGATGGACTATGGAATAAGGACGGGCAAGAGCCTAAGCTTGGGGATGCCGAAGGCACACGAAGGTGGTGGGTGTTTGTTTCTCCAACTTTATTTGAATCGAATTTGACTGTGGCCGGTCCTTGTTGAAGGTTAAAACAACAAACTTGATAAATCACCGTTGTTGTTTGATGCGTAGGTAAGAACGGTTCTTACTAGAAGCCCGTAGTAGCCACGTAAAACTTGCAACAACAAAGTTGAGGACGTCAAACTTGTTTTTGCAGGGAATGTTGTGATGTGATATGGTCAAGACATGATGTGATATACGTTATTGTATCAGATAATCATGTTTTGTAAAAGTTATCGACAACTGGCAGGAGCCTTATGGTTGTCGCTTTATTGTATGAAATGCAAATGCCATGTAATTGCCTTACTTTATCACTATGCGTTAGCGATAGTTGTAGAAGCAATAGTTGGCGAGACGAGCACAACACTACGATGGAGATCAAGGTGTCGAGCCGGTGACGATGGAGATGGAGATCAAAGGCACAAGATGATGATGGCCATATCATGTCACATATTTTGATTGCATGTCCTTTTTATCTTTTATGCATCTTATTTTGCTTAGTACAGCGGTAGCATTATAAGATGATCCCTTACTAAAATTTCAAGGTATAAGTGTCCTCCCTAAACATGCACCATTGCGACAGTTTGTCATGCTGAGACACCATGTGATGATCGCCTGTGATAGGCTCTACGTTCACATACAACAGATGCACGACTGTTTTGCACGTGCAGAATACTCGGGTTAAACTTGACGAGCCTAGCATGTACGGACATGGCCTCGGAACACTAGAGACCGAAAGGTCGAACGTGAATCATATAGTAGATATTATCAACATAGAGATGTTCACCATTGAAGACTACTCCATCTCACGTGATGATCGGACATGGTTTAGTTGATTTGGATCACGTGATCATTTAGATGACTCGAGGGATTTCTATCTAAGTGGGAGTTCTTAAGTAATATGATTAATTGAACTTAATTTATCATGAACTTAGTCCTGATAGTTTTTTCATATCTATGTTGTAGATCAATGGCCCGTGCTACCGTTCCCTTGAATTTTAATGTGTTCCTAGAGAAAGCTAAGTTGAAAGAGGATGGTAGCAACTACACAAACTGGGTCCGTAACTTGAGGATTATCCTCATTGCTGCATAGAAGAATTATGTCCTTGATGCATCGCTAGGTGAAAGGCCTGCTGCAAGAGCAGATGCTGATGTTATGAACGTCTGGCAAGCTCGATCTGATGACTACTCAATAGTTCAGTGTGCCATGCTTTATGGCTTAGAATCGGGACTTCAAGACGTTTTGAACGTCATGGACCATATGAGATGTTCCAGGAATTGAAGTTAATATTTCAAGAAAATGCCCGAGTTGAGAGATATGAAGTCTCCAACAAGTTCTATAGCTGCAAGATGGAGGAGAACAGTTCTGTCAGTGAACACATACTCAAAATGTCTGGATATCATAACCACTTGACTAAGCTGGGAGTTAATCTTCTAGATTGTCGTGGACTTAACATGGCAGATGCCCTAGCAAAAAAACTTTGGTGTGGAGCCATCACAAATAGGTTAGCTTGAAGGGGTTAAACGGGACAAAGGACACAGAGAGTTTACCCAGGTACGGCCCCTCTCAATGATGTAAAAGCCTACTCCTGCTTTAGGTTGTATTGATTGGGTTTCGATTACCAGGGAGCGAATACGCTTGACCTAGTTCTCGATGAATTGTTTCTTGAGTTAACCCACCACCGGGTCACCCCTTTATATACAGGTTGATGCCCGGTGGCTTACAGAGTCCGGCCGGCTCACACAAATGTGTCCTGCTCGGTTTCTACTAAGCTTGCTGTGATGCCCCCGATTCAATCGTACACTAATCATACACGCAAACATGTATGATCAAGATTTGGGACTCACGGGAAGATATCACAACACAACTCTAAACATAAAATTAGTCATAGAAGCATCATAATACAAGCCAGGGGCCTCGAGGGCTCGAATACAAGTGCTCGATCATAGACGAGTCAGCGGAAGCAACAATAACAGAGTACAGACATAAGTTAAACAAGTTTTCCTTGAGAAGGCTAGCACAAACTGGGGTACAGATTGAAAGAGGCGCAGGCCTCCTGCCTAGGATCCTCCTAAACTACTCCTGGTCGTCGTCAGCGGCCTACACGTAGTAGTAGGCACCTCCCGTGTAGTAGGAGTCATCGTCAATGGTGGCGTCTGGCTCCTGGGCTCTAGCATCTGGTTGCTACAACCAGGAAGAAAGGAAAAGGGGGAAAAGAGGGAGAAAAGAAACCGTGAGTACTCATCCAAAGTACTCGCAAGCAAGGATCTACAATACTTATGCAGGGTATCTGTGTAAAGGGGCAATATCGGTGGACTGAACTGCAGAATGCCAGAATAAGAGGGCGATAGCTAATCATGTCGAAGACTACGCTTCTAGCAGCCTCCATCTTGCAGCATGTAGAAGAGAGTAGAAGGTAAGTTCACAAAGTATCATCGCATAGCATAATCCTACCCGGCGATCCTCTCCTCGTCGCCCTGTTAGAGAGCGATCACCGGGTTGTATCTAGCAATTGGAAGGGTGTGTTTTATTAAGTATCCGGTTCTTGTTGTCATAAGGTCAAGGTACAACTCCAAGTCGTCCTATTACCAAAGATCACTGCCATTCAAATAGATAAACTTCCATGCAGGGGTGCACCACATTACCCGACACGCTCGATCCCTCTGGCAGGGCACACTTTCCTGGGTCATGTCTTGCCTCGGGAGATCAACACGTCGCAGCCCTACCTAGGCTCAATAGAGAGGTCAGCACACCGGTCTATATCCTATGCGCGCAGGGGTCTGGGCCCATCGCCCATTGCACACCTGCATGTCGCGAACACGGCCGGAAGCAGACCTAGCCCCCTTAATACAAGCGCGGGCTTACGGTCCAACGCGGCGTGCGCCGCTTTGTCGCTGACGTCAAAAAGAGCTTCGGCTGATACCACGACGTCAGTTGCCCATATCTTGTCCCACGTGGCGGTTAGTGCGTATAAGATCAACAATCCAACTCAGATCAAATACCAAGACCTCGTTAAGCGTGTTATTATGAAGTAACCGCGAACGGCAAGCAGGGCCAGGCCCACCTCTCACCTAGGTGGTCTCAACCTACCATGTCGCTCCGCCACAAAGTAACAGTCGGGGGCCGTCAGGAACCCAGGCCCACCACTACCGGGATGGAGCCACCTGTCCTTTCAGCCCCCACATCAGAATCACTTGTGGGTACTCTACGAGCCGACCCGACTTTAGTCACCACATGTAGGGCCATCGATGGAATACTAGCATCCTATACTACGCATGTAGGATTGCAGGTAAAGGTAACAACAATAGTAGCAAGGACAGGCTATGCATTTGGATAGGATTAACGGAAAGCAGTAACATGCTACACTACTCTAATGCAAGCAATAGAGAGAAGGATAGGCGATATCTGGTGATCAAAGAGGGGGGCTTGTCTGGTTGCTCTGGCAAGGAGGGGTCATCAACACCGTAGTCGATCTGGGTAGCAACGGCGTCGGTCTCGGAGTCTAGCGAGAGAAGAGGGGGAAGAAACAATAAATATAAAAGCAAACATATGCATGACAACGCATCACATGACAATGAACAGAGCTAGGTGTTCCCTAACGCGGTAGTAGGTGATACCGGTGAAGGGGGAAACATTCGGGAAAGTATTCCCGGTGTTTCGCGTTTTCGGACAGATGAACCGGAGGGGAAAGTTGCGCGTTTGCTATGCTAGGGATGTGTGGCGGACAAACGGGCTGCGCATCCGGATCCGTCTCGTTGTTCTGAGCAACTTTCGTGTACAAAGTTTTTCCATCCAAGGTACGGCTTATTTTCTATTAATTTTTAAAGTTCTAAATCATTTACTAATTTATTATTATTAAATAAATTCGAAATTAGTATTATTGCATCAGCATGACATCAGCATGACGTCAGCAGTCAACAGAGGTGTTGAATGGGTTAAACTGACGTGTGGGTCCACATGTCATTGACTAAGATTATTTAAACATGTTAATTAGTTTAATTCGGGATTAGGTTAATCTAATCAAGATTAATTAAGTTAATTAATTCTTTAATTAGTACTTTTATTTGTATTATTAATTTTTTATCTCTTTCCTTTTTTTTAAACGTTTCAGGGGCGTGGGCTTCGAATGGCAGTGTCCTATCAGGCCTAACGGGGGCTATTGCTTGCGGTTACGGGCTGCGGGCGCTGAGCGCTAGCGACGCCCGACCAGGCGAGGATCGAGCGGAGCAGATGGGCACCGGCGTCGGGCGATGGCCGGGGCCGCAGCGAGGCCGGCCGGGAACGGCACCGATGAGGCTGGCCAAGTGGGCCTTGGAGGACGGCGGGGCGGGGGGGGGGGGTCGCGCGAGGGGGCCTTGGAGGCGGCGGCGGCCGGAGACGAGACCATAGCAGGGCAGGGAGCCAAGGCGAGCGCGGCAGAGGGGGTGAACCGCGGCGGCGGGAGGAGGCGGCGCTAGAGTGGGGCCGCGCGGACGGGCGCAGGAGGGGAGAGGCGACGGCGCGGCGCACGGAGAAAGAGCACATGGGGAGGGGAGCGCCACGGGGCGACACGCAGCGGCGATGGCAGGCAGCAGCGCAAAGATGAGGTGAGGGTGCATGTCGGCGAGCCGTGGCGCGGCCAAGCACGGACGCGCACGCGGGGGCACGCTCATTAGATTTGACTGGCCAGGGGGCGGACGTCGTTGCTGGTGTGGGCACTTACAGTGCGCCGGCGAAAATAGGGTGCGGCTTGGTCGGGAGCAGGGCAGTGCGAGCGTGCAGGGGAAGCAGAGAGCAGCGGCTGGCCGAGGCCTCGCGCGGGAGCACGCGAGCACGCCAAAGGCAGGAGGCCCGGGCGCGCGCGAGGCAAAGCGAGCGGGCACGGGGTGGGGCCGGCTGTGCGCGACGAGGACAGTGGAAAGGAGGAGACAGGGGGTTCTCACAGAGGCGCGTAGGGGAGTGGTAGTGGGGCGCAGGGAGGAAGACGGGGATGGCCTGCGACGGGGAGGCAGTCCGGCTGGGAGGTCTGTTCCGACGAGATGGCTCCAACGTGGTTCGGGCGGCGGCGTGGTGGTTCGTTCCCCGATCAAGATCTGGATCGGGGAGGGAGAGAGAGCGACGTGAGGGGATGAGTGGGAGGAGAAAGTTGCGCGGTGTGTCGGTTAGGGTTTGCACCGACAGGGGGTTATGGGGAGTGTGGGATGGCCGGTTGGGCCAGTGGGTTTGCCTGGCTGCCAACCGGGCCGGATGGCCCAGCACGAGGGGCTATCTTTTCTTTTATTTTTCTATTTAGTTCTTTTCTTTTTATTTATTTTCTTTCTTTACCGTTTTATCTAATTTTCAATATAATTTAGTTTTAGTAAAATACCAAGATGGTCACCTAATTTAGTATATGTAATTATGCCACATACCGAATATTTTAGTTTTGATGTTTGTTAATAATCCAAATTTGAATTCGAACAGTTTTGATCCAACGCGAGATTACCAACAGTAACGGAGGTGGCGTGGCATCATTAGCAGAGGTTACTGTAGCTTGATTATCCGGGCATCACAATTCTCCTCCACTACAAGAAATCTCGTCCCAAGATTTAAGAGGTAGAGAAGGGGGGAAGGTCTAGTTATGAAATTCTAACGGATCTTCTCATCCTGGCTTGCTCTTCTCGAAGAGGCCGGTCCAATACATTGATGTCTTCGTTTCTCTGCTTTACGTCATCATGATGAAGTCGGCGTCCTTTCTTCAGGAACTCCATCGTACTTACGAAAGAATAAAGGGTGAGCATTCTGAGAGAACAGACCTCTGCAAGGTCGACTATTTGGTCGATAACATCAAGGAAGGTGGCGGAAGTAACTTTCAAATTGAAACTTACGAAAATATCGAGAGCAAAGTAAGGAGGTATCATGGGAAGTTTCGAGCGGGCAGGCAATCGTTCGATGCCTGAAACAGGACGTGAAAAGGGGTTCAAAGCAATGGGAATAAGTATTGTGTCTAATACCAGAATTGATGATCTCTCGGAAGGTGGCTCGTGAATCACATACGAGGCCAAGTGCGAGGAATTAACTTTGGAGGTGTATAGGAGAGTCAGGTTTTGATCATGTGGAACTGTGGGTTATGGGCCCACCATGTGGGTTATAAATAGGGATGGTGATGTCATCTTGAATGGTCATGATAGCAAGGCATGTCAGAAAATAGTTTGTCAGTTATGTCACCAACAACATCGGTACCAAGGGCGAGGGACGAAGAAAACCATATTCCTACTTGTTGAATGAGGCAGACCAATAGGCAAAGTTCTCATCCATCGGTGGCTACCGGAATGTTATACACATAGTAACAGGGTCTTACTGACCGCGTGGTACAACAATGTGCTTACCTAAGCAGGGAATTATCACTTCTTGGTTAAATCGGATTACAGGAAAGGTTAAACGAAACAATGGAAGGAAATATGATTATCAGATTAAACAGAACAATGGAAAGGGAAAATGTATTTAAACACATATTTCAGGGGTATATCCTTCCCAAGGACAAGCAAAGCATCATAATACAAGCCAGGGGCCTCGAGGGAGATGCGACGCCCCCGATTCTATCATACACTAATCATGCACGCAAATGTGTACGATCAAGATCAGGGACTCACGGGAAGATATCACAACACAACTCTACAAATAAAATAAGTCATACAAGCATCATAATACAAGCCAGGGGCCTCGAAGGCTCGAATACAAGTGCCCGATCATAGACGAGTCAGCGGAAGCAACAATATCTGAGTACAGACATAAGTTAAATAAGTTGCCCTAAGATGGCTAGCACAAATGGGGATACAGATCGAACGAGGCGCAGGCCTCCTGCCTGGGATCCCCCTAACTACTCCTGGTCGTCGTCAGCGGGCTGCACGTAGTAGTAGGCACCTCCGGTGTAGTAGGAGTCGTCGTCGATAGTGGCGTCTGGATCCTGGGCTCCATCGTCTGGTCGCAGCAATCGGGTAGAGAAAAGGGAAAAGGGGGAACAAGGCAACCGTGGGTACTCATCCAAAGTACTCGAAAGCAAGGAGCTACACTACATATGCATGGATATATGTGTAAAGGGGCCATATCAGTGGACTGAACTGAAGAATGCCAGAATAAGAGGGGGATAACTAATCATGTCGAAGACTACGCTTCTGGCAGCCTCCGTCTTGCAGCATGTAGAAGAGAGTAGACTGAAGTCCTCCAAGTAGCATCGCATAGCATAATCCTACCCGACGATCCCCTCCTCGATGCCCTGTTAGAGAGCGATCACCGGGTTGTATCTGGCACTTGGAAGGGTGTGTTTTATTAAGTATCCAGTTCTAGTTGTCATAAGGTCAAGGTACAACTCCAAGTCGTCCTATTACCGAAGATCACGGCTATTCGAATAGATTAACTTCCCTGCAAGGGTGCACCACATAACCCAACACGCTTGATCCCATTTGGCCGGACACACTTTCCTGGGTCATGCCCGGCCTCGGAAGATCAACACGTCGCAGCCCCACCTAGGCACAACAGAGAGGTCGGCACGCCGGTCTAAACCTAGGCGCACAGGGGTCTGGGCCCATCGCCCTTAGCACACCTGCACGTTGCGAACGCGGCTGGAAGCAGACCTAGCAACCTTTAGTACAACGGAAGTGACGTTACGCAGTCCAATGTGGTGCGCACCGCTTAGTCGCTAACGTCACGAAGTGCTTCGGCTGATACCACGACGCCGAGTGCCCATAACTGTTCCCGCGTAGTTGGTTAGTGCGTATAGGCCAGTAGCCAGACTCAGATCAAATACCAAGATCTCGTTAAGCGTGTGAAGTATCCATGAACGCCGAACAAGGCCAGGCCCACCTCTCTCCTAGGTGGTCTCAACCTGCCCTGTCGCTCCGCCTCAAAGATCCACTCGCGGCTACTCCTACGAGCCGACCCGTCTTTGGTCACCACATGTATCCTGTATAAAGTATACTATATACCCGTGATCACCTCCCGAGTGATCACGGCCCGATAGTATAGCACAGCAGACGGACAAGAATGTAGGGCCACTGATGGAAAACTAGCATCCTATACTAAGCATGTAGGATTGCAGGTAAAGGTAACAACAGTAGTAACAAGGACAGGCTATGCATCAGGATAGGAATAACGAAAAGCAGTAACATGCTACCCTACTCTAATGCAAGCAGTATAGAGCAGGGTAGGCGATATCTGGTGATCAAGGGGGGGCTTGCCTGGTTGCTCTGGCAAGAGAGAGGGGTCGTCAACACCGTAGTCGAACGGGGCAGCAGCAGGGTCGGTCTCGGTGTCTAGCGAGAGAAGAGGAGGAAGAAACAATAAATATTTAAGCAATCAGATGCATAGCGATGCATGACATGACAAGTATCGGTGCTAGGGGTGCCCTAACGCGGTAGTAGGTGATACCGGTGAAGGAGGGAAACATCCGGGAAAGTATCCCCGGTGTTTCGCGTTTTTAGACAGATGGACCGGAGGGGGAAAGATGCGTGTTTGATAGGTTAGGAATGTGTGGCAGACGAACGGGCTGCCTATCCGGATTCGTCTCGTCGTTCTGAGCCACTTTCAAGTACAAAGTTTTTTCATCCGAGCTACGGTTTATTTTATATTAATTTTAAAAGAGTTAAATCATTTTTAGGATTAACAGAATTAAATAAATCAAAAGGCATTCATGACGTCATCATGACATCAGCGTGATGCAAGCTGTCAAAGTTGACCGTTGACCAGTCAACTAATGGGTGGGTCCCGCATGACATAGGTTGTTATCTAATTAACAGTACTTAAATTTATCAGCAGGTTAATTAGGTTTAATTTAAACATGATTAAATAAGTTAATTAATTAATTAATTATTTTATTTTTCTAATTATATTTTTTTATTCTTCTTCTTTATGCTAAAACGTTCAGGGCGGGGCCCCGCTTGTCATTGGCCCCAGGGGCCTAAGCGGGTTTCGTCCAGCAGGTGCGGGCGCACCCGAGCGAGCGCTCGCCCGCAGGGCGGTACGATGACGCCAAGGCACCGACGGCGGGGCTCGTCGGCGCGACCAGCCGGGGCCACAGTGGGCGGAGGCGAGGGGTAGCGCTGGTGCGGCCATTGGCGCGCGGGCGGGCGCGGTGGTGCGGCCACGTGAGGAGGAGATGGCGGGGACGAGGCGCGCCGAGACACGGGGCCATGGGGCGCCGGCCGGAGCAGGACGCGGGTGGGAGGCCGGAGTGGCCAGAGTGGCGCGGTGGGGCGGCCCAGCGAAGGGGATGCGGGCGCAACGGCGGCCAGTGACCGGAGTGGCCACAGGCGGCAGCGGCAGCCGCAGTAGTGGACGGTTGCGGGCATGTGCAGAGGAGGCGGAGGCCGAGAAGGACGGACCCGAGTGACGACCAGCGAGGGGGGCCGCGGCGAGGCTGGCTACGAGGTGCGGTGACCAGGGGGCCGCGGGGGTTGGGTGTGGAGGATACGGGAAAGAGGGAGAGATGGGGGAGGGCGAGGCCATGGCCGAGGTGGCCAGAGCAGGGGAGACGTCAGGAGCCGGAGGGTGGGGCGGTGGTCGCGGGGCGCGGTCCGGACGCGTCGTAGGAGGGAGAGGAGGTCGGGGCGCAGCGAGCGCGATCACGGCCGAGACCAGGGGCGAGCCTGGGCGCGGCCAACGGCGTAGCCAGCGGGCGCGAGGGCCACGGTGAGCGCGGGGGGCGAGGGAGAGGGTAGGAGAGGGAAGGCCCGGGGCCTCACCGGGGTTCGCAGGGTCAAGGCAGCAGTGCTCGAGGTAGGGGGATGGGGACGACGTGCGTAGGGGGACGCAGGCCGGCGGGGTGGAGGAAGCAGTCCGGCGGGGGGATCGGGAATCCTCCCGATCCAGATCCAAATCGAAGGGTGGGAGTGGGGGAGCGAGTGGGCGACGGGGGTTACGACTAGGGTTTCGAGGGGGGGGGGGTTATGGAGAGGGTGTGGGCCTTGGCCCAGTTGGGCAGGCCAGCTGGGCCGGAGCCCAGTGAGGTGGTGCTTTTCCTTTTGTTTTAATTTTAATTTTATCTTTTTATTTATTTGCTTTTCCTATTTATTTCTTGTTAAAATATTTTAGTTTTGTAAAACATATTGTTAGTACCTAAATTAGTAATAGTGATTATACCACTGCCACAATTAACTTGGCACCTAGAATATAATAGTTGTAATCGTTTATCATTTTAAAAGCATTTAATTAATTGTTCTGTTTTGCTACTGTTTAAATCCATAGAGTCCATTTAAGCATTTTATAAAAGGTTGATTTCTCCACCATATGTACTTATGGTTTATTTGACACAACCCGAACATTTTAGTTTTAATTTTTGAAAACTTTTGTTGTTTGACTGATTTTTAAATTGAATTCGAATCGGTTACGAACGAATGTGAGATTAGCCACAGTAATCGAGGTGACGTGGCATCATTAGCGGAGGGTTACTGTAGCCTAATTATCCGGGCGTCACAGGGGAGAAATTTCATGACATTACCCATACAACGGTGTTTGGATAATTGAGCAAGAAACATTTAGCATTGGGCTTTAAATGCTCTTATTGAAAATTGTAGTACCATAGCCATGCTTCGAGATAGCATTGGCATGGTCATTGGGTAAAGATCGGACTTTGGAAACACAAAGGATCCATCAGGAACAACTTATAGAATAAGTCTTACAATTTCCTCATGGAAGAATGTATAACCTTGCTGAAAAGGAATCTATAACAATAGGGCCTCCGAGCAGTTGTGCTAGGCATGACATCACCTTACCGGGTCACATAAAGACCAATGTTACGACTTTTGGAAAATGTCCCAACCATCATATCTGACCGAGATTCAGTTCAGATTGATGTCAGGATATCTCATATGTAGGATACCTGAGAAGAAAAGGTGCGACATAGATTGACGAGACGACATTGTAACATTCTTAGTAAATGAACTATGGAAGCAAGTTCCGAATCATGAGTTCATTATTAACTCAAGGAGAGAATGAGGAGGTGACTGATGAACTCAGGGACAATTCATCGAGATTTCCAAAAGATGGATTTCCACAATTATGTGAACCAGCAGGTATGCTCGAGGAGACATACACGATTAAACATTGGTTGACGGTGCACCCGAAATACGGACTTAGGTAGCACAAACAATGTTAGAATGGCAATTCGATAACCAATGGTCTAAGAATGAAATGTTGACCATTAACTTCAAAGTAATAAGGTTGCTAGAAGTTTTAAAATTACTAGTCCATCTGTTGGTATTCCTGTTAGGATCAACTCGGGGACCAAGAAAAGAATGGTGATGGCGAAGTATCACTTATATCAAGAATTCTCAAGATGTGGTGAAACTCTCACAACATCCTTGACAAAGAGGCAGTAATACTTCAAGGTAGATCATAATACAAGCTGGATAGCAAGTTGCATCCATAACATGAACAAGTTTGTGATGAAAGGAAGGTAAGGATGTTGTTGATGGTAACTCAAATTAACAAGGAACGAGGATGGAACTTATCATCAAGAATTCCATTGATATCCTGGAAGGACTCAAAATGTTGATGATGATCATGACAATTTGTTGTCGAGAGGATCCACGAAGAAGCAATTGAACAGTGACTGTGTCAAGAAAAAGGACTGATGCAACAAAAGATTATTGGAGCCACAAATACGACACAAACTCGAAATCAAGCTTGCTGTTTTTAAGGCGAAATTATATGAGGAGGAAGATCGACGTAAGGTTAGCTCATCGTCAAAAATTGTGCTCTGGAAAGAAGGACCAGGTAGCACATTTAAAATTTAGCACAATAATGATATAGCCGATCAAGCTAGGAATGACTTGAAGGATTATTAAACTCATAAGCAACAAAGATTACTGAGAGTTATCAATCCAGAGTGCGGAATCGGTTCACTTACCGGTGTTCTTGAGCGACTAAAAACTCAAAACCCATGAAAAATTGGAATCAGTGATAAATAATAGCTGATGAAGACTCATAAGATGCAAAAGAGTTCTTAGATATTCTCGAGATACCAGAGGGTAATACTCGACGGTAGATCAAGGCAGAGGTTGGACTGGTGTATTGACTTGCAAAAGACAAGTGCTTTAACTTGTCCGAGAAATGGGATCAAAGAGAAAATATGGTCGGAACCATGATTGCATAGGATCAATTCACATATACCAGATAATATTATATCAAAGAAATAGTTATTATTACAAGAAGCTTCTATGATAGGATCTACATCGTGTCCATGGGCATGAACACAAAGTTCAAGGTCGACTCCCGCTTCTTCAATGTACAACCTTCCATTCACCTCTCACTTTCGAAGAAGTTGTAGTGTTGAAATTTTATCTCGCAAAATACAAGTAGAGTATGACTCGTGAAAACTTTCGAGTTCACACATATTAAGGAAGGCATAGGTTCAACCCGTCAGGGTATCGTTGAAACATATACCACAAGCTTCAATAGTAAATACCACCAGCTCGAAAACAGAGCATGGTTGAGAAAACAGAGGATACAGTTTACCAAAGGCTTTATATATCTGTGGAAAGGCTCACAAGGATATTTGAATATGAAGGACACTGTCGGATAATAATCCAACAGGAGGTCTGGTGGTCTACAACGGAGCTATTGTGAGTATCGGTACTCTATCAAAGGAAGAAGGAATGCAAGTGCATCGGATTATAGAAACAACTGACTATGTCGGCTCACGGGTTCCGGCAAAACCCTCAAGGTTCGAACACTGGGGTGTGCGCGAAGGTTTCCTACATACCGATCCACGCCCTAGCTCTCTAAGATCTCGCGGATGAACTCGACGAACTCGCAACACAGAAAGACACAAGATTTATACTGGTTCGGGCCACCGTTGTGGTGTAATACTCTACTCCAGTGTGGTGGTGGTGGATTGCCTCTTTGGATGATGATGAACAGTACAAGGGGAAGAACAGCCTCCTGAGGTTGAGGTGTTCTTGTGCTCGGAGTGTGGCTAAGGTTTGGCTCTAGATCTGATTCGCCTCGCTCCTACTGTGGTGGCTAGTTCTACTTATATAGGCCCTGGTCCTCTCCCCAAATATTGAGTGGGGAGGGAGCCAACAACAGCCATGTAACGCCCCGGATCTAATGCGCCAGGTGTCTTCCAGTTATTCTTCGTCGTTGCCATGTCATTTGGTTGCGTGTTGCATTTTGCCATGTCATCATGTGCATCTCATTTTGCATACGTGTTCGTTTCATGCATCCGAGCTTTTTCCCCGTTATCCGTTTTGCAATCCGACACTCCTATGCCCTCTGGCGTTCCCCTTTTGTCTCCTATTGTGAGCGGGTGTTAAACATTCTCGGAATGGACCGTGATTTGCCAAGCGGCCTTGGTACACCACCAGTAGGCCGCCTGTCAAGTTTCGTGCCATTTGGAGTCCGTTTGATACTCCAACGGTTAACCGGGTAATGACGTCTACTACGCAACCTTCTCCTTGTAGACGTTGTTGGGCCTCCAAGTGCAGAGGTTTGTAGGACAGTAGCAAATTTCCCTCAAGTGGATGACCTAAGGTTTATCAATCTATGGTAGGCGTAGGATGAAGATGGTCTCTCTCAAGCAACCCTGCAATCAAATAAAAAAGAGTCTCTTGTGTCCGCAACACACCCAATACAATGATAAATTGTATAGGTGCACTAGTTCGGCGAAGAGATGGTGATACAAGTGCAATATGGATGGTAGATATAGGTTTTTGTAAACTAAAAATATAAAAACAGCAAGGTAACAAGCGATAAAAGTGAGCGTAAACGGTATTGCAATGATAGGAAACAAGGCCTAGGGTTCATACTTTCACTAGTGCAAGTTCACTCAGCAATAATAACATAATTGGATCATATAACTATCCCTCAACATGCAACAAAGAATCACTCCAAAGACACTAATAGCGGAGAACAAATGAAGAGATTATGGTAGGGTACGAAACCACCTCAAAGTTATTATTTCCAATCAATCCGTTGGGCTATTCCTATAAGTGTCACAAACAGCCCTAGAGTTCGTACTAGAATAACACCATAAGATACAAATCAACCAAAAATCTAAAGTCACCTAGATACTCCAATGTCACCTCAAGTATCCATGTGTATGATATACGATATGCATCACACAATCTCAGATTCATCTATTCAATCCAACACAAAGTACTTCAAAGAGTGCACAAAAGTTTCTACCGGAGAATCACGACGAAAACGTGTGCCAACCCCTATGCATAGGTTCATGGGCGGAACCCGCAAGTTGATCACCAAACACATACATCAAGTGGCACGTGATATCCCATTGTCACCACAGATAAGCACGGCAAGACATACATCAAGTGTTCTCAAATCTTTAAAGACTCAATCCGATAAGACTACTTCAAAGGGAAAACTCAATCCATTACAAGAGAGAAGAGAGGGAGAAGCAACATAAGATCCAACTATAATAGCAAAGCTCGCGATACATCAAGATCTTGCCAAATCAAGAACACGAGAGAGAGAGAGATATCAAACACATAGCTACTGGTACATACCCTTAGCCCCGAGGGTGAACTACTCCCCTTCCTCGTCATGGAGAGCGCCGGGATGATGAAGATGGCCACCAGCGAGGGATCCCCCTCCGGCAGGGTGCCGGAACACGGCCCCCATTGGTTTTTGGTGGCTACAGAGGCTTGCGGCGGCGGAACTCCCGATCTATTCTATGTTTTGGAAGTTTTAGGATACGTAGGTATATATGGGTGCAGGAAGTATGTCGATGGAGCTTCGGGGGGCCCACGAGGCAGGGGGCGCGCCCTGCGGGGGCGCCCCCCACCCTCATGAGCACCTCCCTTGGCTCCTGACGTGGGGTCCAAGTCCATCCGGTAGCTTTCCTTCCAAAAATAACTTCTCTAGTTGATTTCATTCCGTTTCGACTCCGTTTGATATTCCTTTTCTTCAAAACACTGAAATAGGCAAACAACAGTAAATCTGGGCTGGGCCTCCGGTTAATAGGTTAGTCCCAAAAATAATATAAAAGTGGATAATAAAGCCCAATATTGCCCAAAACAGTAGATAATATAGCATGGAGCAATAAAAAACTATAGATACGTTGGAGACGTATCAAGCATCCCCAAGCTTAATTCCTGCTCGTCCTCGAGTAGGTAAATGATAAAAAAAGAATTTTTGATGCGGAGTGCTACTTGGCATAATTTCAATGTAATTCTTCTTAATTGTGGTATGAATATTCAGATCCGAATTATTCAAGACGAAAGTTCATATTGACATAAAAATAATAATACTTCAAGCATACTAACAAAGCAATTATGTCTTCTCAAAATAACATGGCCAAAGAAAGTTATCCCTACAAAATCATATAGTCTAGCTATGCTCTATCTTCACCACACAAAGTATTTAAATCATGCACAACCCAGATGACAAGCCAAGCAATTGTTTCATACTTTTGACATTCTCAAAACTTTTTGAATCTTCACGCAATACATGAGCGTGAGCCATGGATACATCACTATATGTGGAATAGAATGGTGGTTGTGGAGAACACAAAAAGAGGGGAAGATAGTCTCACATCAACTAGGCGTATCAACGAGCTATGGAGATGCCCATCAATAGATATCAATGTCAGTGAGTAGGGATTGCCATGCAACGGATGCACTAGAGCTATAAGTATATGAAAGCTCAACAAAAGAAACTAAGTGGGTGTGCATCCAACTCGCTTGCTCACAAAGACCTAGGGCATTTTGAGGAATCCCATCATTGGAATACACAAGCCAAGTTCTATAATGAAAAATTCCCACTACTATATGAAAGTGACAAAATGAGAGACTCTCTATCATGAAGATCATGGAGCTACTTTGAAGCACAAGTGTGGTAAAAGGATAGTAACATTGTCCCTTCTCTCTTTTTCTCTCATTTTTTTATTTTTTTATTTTTTTATTTGGGCCTTTTCTCTTTTTTTTATGGCCTCTTTTTTTCTTTTATTTATTTATTTTTCGTCTGGAGTCTCATCCCGACTTGTGGGGGAATCATAGTCTCCATCATCCTTTCCTCACTGGGACAATGCTCTAATAATGATGATCATCACACTTTTATTTCTCTTACAACTCAACATTTACAACTCAATACTTAGAACAAAATATGACTCTATATGAATGCCTCCGGCGGTGTACCGGGATATGCAATGACTCATGAGTGACATGTATGAAAGAATTATGAATGGTTGATTTGCCACAAATACGATGTCAACTACATGATCATGCAAAGCAATATGACAATGATGGAGCGTGTCATAATAAACAGAACGGTGGAAAGTTGCATGGCAGTATATCTCGGAATGGCTATGGAAATGCCATGATAGGTAGGTATGGTGGCTGTTTTGAGGAAGGTATATGGTGGGTGTATGATACCGGTGAAAGGTGCGCGGTATTACAGAGGCTAGCAATGGTGGAAGGATGGGAAAAGTGCGTATAATCCATGGACTCAACATTAGTCATAAAGAACTCATATACTTATTGCAAAAATCTAGAAGTTATCAAAGCAAAGTATTACGCACATGCTCCTAGGGGGATAGATTGGTAGGAAAAGACCATCGCTCATCCCCGACTGCCACTCATAAGTAAGACAATCAATAAATAAATCATGCTCCGACTTCATCACATAACGGTTCACCATACGTGCATGCTACGGGAATCACAAACTTTAACACAAGTATTTCTCAAATTCACAACTACTCAACTAGCATGACTCTAATATCACCATCTTCATATCTCAAAGCAATTATCAAGCATCAAACTTTTCTTAGTATTCAACGCACTCATAAGAATTTTTACAAATCATTTATGCTTAGCATATTATGATTAGGCACATTACCAAGCTATTTAGGACTCTCAAAATAATATAAGTGAAGCATGAGAGTTCATCTATTTCTTCAAAATAAAACTACCACCATGCTCTAAAAGATATAAGTGAAGCACTAGTGCAAACAACAAACTACTCCGAAAGATATAAGTGAAGATGAATGAGTAGTCGGATAATTATGTAACTATGTGAAGACTCTCTAACAATTAAGAATTTCAGATCTTGGTACTTTATTCAAACAGCAAGCAAAGCTAAAGAAAATAAAATGACGCTCCAAGCAAAACACATATCATGTGGTGAATAAAAATATAGCTCCAAGTAAAGATACCGATGAACGAAGATGAAAGAGGGGATGTGTAACGCCCTCGATGCGGCTATATCTCCCACGTGTCGAAGCACGACTTAGAGGCATAACCGCATTGAAAGCAATGTCGCAAGTGAGGTAATCTTCACACAGCCCACGTAATACATCAGGGAAAGAGATACATAGTTGGCTTACAGTCGCCACTTCACACAATACATAAATAAACATTCATCATCCAGATTACACTCAAGGTCCGACTACGGAACCAAAATGAAAGAAGACTACCCCAAATGCTACATAGATCCGCGATCGTCCCAACTGGGCTCCACTACTGATCATCAGGAAAAGACACATAGTAACGACCACGTTCCTTGTCGAACTCCCACTTGAGCTCGGTTGCGTCATCTGCACTGGCATCGTCGGCACCTGCAACTGTTTTGGTAGAATCTGTGAGTCACGGGGACTCAACAATCTCACACCCGCGAGATCAAGACTATTTAAGCTTAAAGGTAGGATAGGGTTGTGAGGTGAAGCTGCAGCAAGCGACTAGTGTATATGGTGGCTAACAACGCAAAAGAGAGCAAGAAGAGAAGCAAAGCACGGTCATGAAGCTAGAAGTGATCAATAAGTGATCCTAGAACAACCTACCTCAGGCATAACTCCAACACCGTGTTCACTTCCCGGACTCCGCCGAGAAGAGACCATCAGGGTTACACACGCGGTTGATGTGTTTTAATTAAGGTCAACTTCGGGTTTTCTACAACCAGACACTAACAAATTCCCATCTGCCTCATAACTGCGGGCACGGCTTTCGAAAGATAATAACCTGCAGGGGTGTCCCAACTTAGCCCATTATAAGCTCTCACGGTCAACGAAGGATATTCCTTCTACCGGGAAGACCCGATCAGTCTCGGAATCCCGGACTACAAGACATTTCGACAGTAATAAAACAAGACCAGCAAAGCCGCCCTAATGTGCCGACAAATCCCGATAGGAGCTGCACATATCTCGTTCTCAGGGCACACCGGATAAGCGAAGCGTACAGGTACCAACGTGACCCAAGTTGCCTAGGGACGGTCCCGCACGGTGCTCTAGTTTGGACCAGCACTCAGAGGAGCACTGGCCCGGGGGTTAAAATAAAGGTGACCCTCGGGCTCGCGAAAACCCGGGGGAAAAAGGCTTAGGTGGCAAATGGTAATACCAAAGTTGGGCCTTGCTGGAGGAGTCTTATTCAAAGCGAACTGTCAAGGGGGTCCCATAAATCACCCAACCGTGTAAGGAATGCAAAATCAAGGAACATAACACCGGTATGACGGAAACTAGGGTGGCAAGAGTGGAACAAAACACCAGGCATAAGGCCGAGCCTTCCAACCTTTACCAAGTATATAGATGCATTAATTAAAATAAGAGATATTGTGATAACCCAAAGTAATCATGTTCCAACATGGAACAAACTTCATCTTCACCTGCAACTAGCAACGCTATAAGAGGGGCTGAGCAAAGCGGTAACATAGCCAATCAACGGTTTGCTAGGAAAGGATGGTTAGAGGTTTGACATGGCAATTTGGGTGGCATGATATAGCAAGTGGTAGGTATCACAGCATAGGCATAGCAAAAGTTCGAGCATCTAGCAAGCAAAGATAGAAGTGATTTCGAGGGTATGGTCATCTTGCCTGCAAGGTTCTCAGAGTTGTCGAAAGCTTGATCCTCCTAAGAGTTCTCAACAGGTTCCTCGTTCACGTACTCGTCTCCCGGCTCTACCCAAGGCAAGAACACAGTCAAAGGAACAACTATCAACCACGATGCAATGCGCAATCAACATGATGCAAAACATGGCATGATATGCTAGATGTGATATGCAATGCATATTCGTGCCCCGGAAGGACAAGGATAAACAAGGCATAATCTTGGCAAACCAAGTATGCCACTGGATAGGTGAGGTGATTTTGGTTGAAATCGATATAAAGATCACCGGAATCGGATGCACGGTTTGCAAATGACAAGCAAAACAAGAATGACAAGATTCTGCCATTAACAGCATGATGGTACTTAGCAAGCAACAAGAAATTAAGCTACTGCACCCAAACATATCAGCAAAGCATATGGCAGTGAACTACTCAAGATGCTTGACAAAAGATGAACACTGAGCTAAGGCTAAATCACACCACAACAGGTTCAAACAAGCATGGCAAAAGTGCAAAACATATCAGCTTCACAGACTTGGTGAAAATACTATCATGCCAGAAATTAACATCAGGATGACATGTTTAGAGTAAGGAAACAACATGCTACAGGAACAGGACATAGCAAAATATGGCATGGCATGAATCTACTCAAAGCAATGAACAAAAGTCCCTTACTGACCATGAGCCAAAAAGGACCAGAGAATATAATAACACCCATCTCAATTAAGCAAGTTTCGTTACAGGTATAGAAGCTAGATATGGCAAGAATAACATCATATCATGCAAGGATCAACTACAACAAGCTTGGCAAAATCGAATAACATGTAAACAATCTGCCAGCAACATTTTATAGCAAAAGTAGAGCTCGATTGACTCAAGCTATGGCACTCCATAGTTACAAACAAAGGCACAGATGGATAGAGAAAATCCATATGTTCAACACATCCTTACTGATCATGCTCAAAAGAGGCATAGATCTCTCTGAAACAACATGAATACATGGCATAAAAATAACAGCAGAAATAACTTAGTGAAATTACTAAGTCTCTGAAATCAGTAACATTATGTACCCTAGTTTGCATGCTTCTGCTAGTCACCACAAAGATCACAAAATACATGGAATACACCCCTGGAAAGATAGCATGGCATATTTCAAAACACATGTAGAGATCAAGTTCATAGGATGCACACATCAATCATGGCAAAAATGACAAAACTGCATGTTCTGAAACAGATCTGAAACTAACATCACATAGCCCTCTTCTAACAGCATTTCGGGCTTCAAGATGAGCTCAAATGAAAATGATGCAATGCGATGGAATGATGTACTCATCGGGAAGAACAATTTGACATATTACACGCACGAAACGGAGCAGTATGCAGCAAGTTATGGCATGAACAAAAATGCACCAGAAGGTAAGTATCCAGGGACTTAGAAGAAAATTCGACCTCGAGGGGGGCAAAAGTCAACGCGGTGCACGGACGCCGAGGCGGTGGCGGATCTCACCGGAGTTGTGGGCCGCGGTGGCCGGAGCAAGGAGGAGGAGGCGGAGACGGCGAGGGGGCCGCGGGAGGCGCGAACTTCGGGGCGGCGGCGACCGCGGGAGACGCGGGCCGCGGGGCGCACGGGACCTTGGGCGCCGGGGTTCCGCCGGAGTGCGGTGCCGGCGACGGAGGGCGGCGGCGCGGGAGGAGGACGGAGGCGGCCGGCGCGGGGACGGGCGGTGGAGGAGCTTCGGCGCGCGGGCGCCTCGGGCTAGTGGGCGGCGGCGGCGGTCGGGCGGACCGCGCGGGCCCGACTCGGGCCCCGCGGGCCGCCGGCGGCGGCAGGCGGCGAGGGCCACGTGGCGCGTCCGGATTGGCGCGGGAGGCGGCAGCAACTGCGTCCGGTCCGGGACGGACGTTGTCCGGCGGCGGAGAGGGATTTTTGCTAGGGTTCGGGTGGATTGGACCCGGGATTTCGGAGGGAAGGTATATTTATAGGTAGGAGGAGCTAGGAGGCTCCAAATTGATCACGGTTTTCGGTCACGCGATCGTGATCGAACGGCGATGGACATGGGAGTGTCTTAGATGGGTTATGGGGCTGTTTTGAAGGGGTTTTGGGCTGCAACCCAAAAAAGGCTTTCACGGTTACCCGGTTAACCGTTGGAGTATCAAACGACCTCCGAATGACCCGAAACTTGACAGGCGGTCTACTGGTGCTATACCAAGGCCGTTTGACAAACCTCGGTCCATTCCGAGAAAGTTTAATACCCGCTCACGGAAAAAGGTAAAAGGGGACGCCGGGGAACATAGGAGCGCCGGATTGCAAAACGGACAACGGGGAAAATGCTCGGATTCATGAAACGAACACGTATGCGAATACGATGCAAATGATGACATGATATGAAATGCATGACAGGGACAAAATGCAAAAGAAGGAAAACCCAACCACGAGGGAATATCATATCACATTGCCGAAAATGGCAAGAGTTGGAGTTACAAATATGGCAAGTTACATCCGGGGTGTTACAACACTCCACCACTACGAGAGGATCTCGTCCCGAGATCTAGGACTGAAAGAACTCTGGATATTCGGAACGGAGGTGGTCCTCGCGCTCCCAGGTGGCTTCTCGGTCTGAATGGTGTGACCACTTCACTTTCAGGAATTTGATGGACTTCTTGCGAGTCTTGCGCTCAATTTCTTTAAGAATAGCAACGGGATGCTCATGATAAGACAAATCTTCTTGAAGATCAATCTCTTCGAAGTTGATGGTGCGCTCAGGCGTCTTGAAGCACTTGCGAAGCTGTGACACGTGGAAGACATCGTGCACATTTGCAAAGTTGGGGGGAGCTCAAGTTGATCGGCGAGATCGCCTCTTTTGCTGATGATCTTGAAAGGACCGACATATCTAGGGGCAAGTTTCCCTTTGATGCCGAAGCGACGAGTGCCTTTCGTCGGAGAGACGCGGAGGTAGACATGGTCTCCGATCTCGAAAGCCAAATCACGGTGTTTGCTATTGTAATAGCTCTTCTGGCGTGATTAAGCGGCTTTGAGATTCTCACGAATGACTTTACACATATCTTCAGCCTCTGCGATCAAGTCGTTGCCAAGAAGTTGGCGTTCGCCCGTCTCAGACCAATTGAGAGGAGTACGACACTTTCTGCCATAGAGAATCTCGAATGGGGCTTTGCCCGAGCTCGCTTGAAAGCTGTTGTTGTAAGAGAACTCAGCATATGGAAGACAATCCTCCCACTTCATGCCGAAAGAGATAACACAAGCCCTGAGCATATCTTCAAGAATTTGGTTAACACGCTCGACTTGTCCACTAGTTTGAGGATGGAAAGCTGTGCTGAAGCGAATGTTTGTGCCCATGGCCTTTTGAAAAGAATCCCAAAACTTGGAGGTAAAGATGCTTCCACGATCTGAAGAAATCAATTGTGGAATGCCATGCAAGGAGACAATTCTGGTGGTGTAGAGCTCTGCCAGCTGCGCTGCTGTGATAGACTCTTTGATAGGAAGAAAATGAGCCACTTTTGTGAGCTTGTCGATGACGACGAAGATGGCATCATTTCCACGCTTGGACTTTGGAAAACCAGTCACGAAGTCCATTTCAATATGATCGAACTTCCATTCTGGAATAGCAAGAGGTTGGAGTAGACCAGCTGGTCGTTGGTGTTGTGCTTTCACCCTTGGACAGACATCACATTCATTCACGAATTGAGCAATTTCTCGCTTCATTCGAGTCCACCAATACGACTGCTTGAGGTCATGGTACATCTTCGTACTTCCAGGATGAATGGACAGAAGAGAATTGTGCGCCTCGTTCATAATGACTTTCCGTAGATCACCCTTTGGAACCACAATCCGGTCCTCGAAGAAAAGAGTATCTCTGTCATCAACGCGATAGCACTTGTATTTGGAAATGCCCTTGTCAATACCACGTTTCACCTTCTTCACCATGGTAACCAGCAGTTGTGCCTCACGAATCTGATCTTCCAAAGTAGGAGAGACTAAGAGGTTGGCAAGAAAACCTTGAGGAACAACTTGGAGATTCAACTTGCGGAAAGCTTCACAGAGATCCGGTTGAAAGGGCTTGAGGATTAAGCTGTTACAATAAGCCTTCCTGCTCAACGCGTCTGCAATCACATTAGCCTTGCCTGGAGTATATTCAATACTCGGATTATACTCTTGAATCATTTCGACCCATCGAGTTTGCCTGAGGTTGAGGTTGGGCTGAGTGAAGATGTACTTGAGACTCTTGTGATCGGTGAAAATGTCCACTTTCCTTCCCAACAAGAGATGTCTCCATGTTATCAATGCATGGACAACTGCCGCCAACTCAAGATCGTGAGTGGGGTAGTTCTTTTCGTTGGGCTTCAACTGACGAGAGGTATAGGCCACAACCTTCTTCTCTTGCATTAAAACAGCACCGAGACCTTGAAGAGAAGCATCACAGAAAACTTCATAAGGCTTCGATTCGTCAGGAGGAGTCAAAACTGGAGCAGTGACGAGTTTCTCTTTGATAGTGTTGAAAGCAACGTCACACTCAGGAGACCAGACATACTTCACATGCTTCTAGAGGAGGTTGGAAAGAGGCTTTGCAATCTTTGAGAAATTCTCAACAAATCTTCGGCAATAGCTTGCAAGTCCAAGAAAACTGCGAAGCTGCTTGACATTCTGAGGAGGTTCCCAATTCAAAACTGCACACACTCTCTCAGGATTAATAGCAATGCCCTTGGCAGAGATGATATGCCCAAGGTAAAGAACTTCATCAAGCCAGAATTCACATTTGGAGAACTTCGCATAGAATTTATACCCTCTGAGCTTGTCGAGCACCAATCGCAAATGCTTGGCATGATCCTTCTTATTCTTGGAGAAGACCAATATATCATCGAGATAGACCAAGACGAATTCATTGGTGTAGGGGTTGAAGATGAAGTTCATCATTCGAGAGAAGGTTGGAGGAGCATTGACAAGGCCGAAAGACATGACAGTATATTCATAAGAACCAAAGCTTGTTCTGAATGCTGTCTTGGGAATATCTTCTTCACGAATGCGAATCTGATGATAACCCATACGAAGGTCAAGCTTGGAGAACACTTTAGCACCTTTAAGTTTCTCGAATAGCTCATTGATTTTGGGAAGTGGGTACTTGTTCTTGATTGTCTTCTTGTTCAATGGGCGGTAATCGACGCAAAGTCGGTCCGTTCCATCCTTCTTCTGGACAAAAAGAACACCACAACCCCAAGGAGATGAACTCGGTCTGATCAGACCCAGACGCTCTTGTTCATCGAGTTGTTTCTTCAATTCCTTCAACTCTTTTGGCCCAAGCTTGTATGGACGCTTGCAAACGGGTTCCGTGCCAGGCTCAAGATCAATAACGAATTCAACTGGCCGGTGAGGAGGCATACCCGGAAGCTCTTCTGGAAAGACATCTTGGTACTCACAAACGACTGGAATCTGAGAGATAGCATCCAATTCGCCATTCTCATTGAGAGAAAACAACCGAATGGTATCATCACGAGCGGCATAAATGATCATATCGTCAGAAGTGTGAGTCAATTGAATTTCCCTGGCAGCACAATCGAGCTGAGCCTTGTGCTTAGAAAGCCAGTCCATCCCGAGAATAAGATCAATATCAGAGTCACCAAGAACCATTGGAGAAGATAGAAATCTATAGTCGCCCATCTTGATAGAGACATTAGGAACTATCGAGTTTGCTCTCATTGACTTCCCCGGATAAATAACACCCAAAGGTTTATCCAGGTAAGACCAAGAAAAATCATTCTTTGCAAAGAACAATCTTGACATGAAACAATGCGATGCACCAGTGTCAAATAAGACTTTAGCAGGAATATCATTAACCGAGAGATTACCCATGATTACTTCTAAAGAATCCTCTGCCTGAACCGCGTTCATCATGTTCACCTTGGCATGCTTAGGATTATGCTTGACCACTGCTTTGCTGGAAGATCTCACAGGAGGAGGAGGCGGAAGGCGCCTTTGGTTCAAGCACTTGTTCGCATAGTGACCCTTTTGCTGACATTTGTTGCAAGTCACTTCTGAGAGCGGACGATGATAAGGAGTATTTGGCCTTGGAGCTTGGTTATGAGACTTGTTCTGATAGCCAGGGCTGGGTGGGTGGGAAGATCCATGACCACCTGAGTTCTTCTGCTGATAAGGCTGACGGAATGGAGGAGGAGGAGGCAACCAGAACTTCTGTTGCTTGGCTGCCACTAGTGAGGAAGAAGAGGACTGAACTGCGTCCCTGACTCTCTTCTTAGATGCCTCACACTTGAGCTGAGCAGCTTCCTGTTTCAGTGCCATGTTGTAGAATTCATCATACTTTAACGGCTCAAAAAGCACGAGAGCTAGTTGCAGATCTTCTCTGAGGCCACGCCTGAACTGGTAAATCATGCTCTTCTCATCAGGGATGTCTTGCTTCGCAAAACGAGAGAGCTTCTAGAACTGAGTGTTGTATTGATACACAGACATGTTGCCTTGCTTGATATTGCGGAACTCCTCACGCTTACTCTCAACGACACTTTCTGGAATGTGATGAGCTTTGAAGTCACGGCGGAAATCATCCCAGGTAATCACACGACCTCCTCTGGAATCTTTGTATTGTTGGAACCACTCAGCAGCTTGATCCTTGAGTTGAAAAGTGGCAAACTTGAGAAAATCCTCAGGTCTGACATTGCTACATTCGAAGTGCTTGTTGATGTCCACAAGCCAATCATCGGCGTCTGTGGCCTCGACACAGTAGCTGAAAGTCTTCGGCTGATTTGCAACGAACTGATTGAGGGTAGCAAAATGCGGCTGATTGTTGCCTTGGCCTTGATTTCCCTGATTACCTTGCCCTTGGTTGCGATCTTGCAAGAGCTGAATCAGAATCTGAGCGTTGGCATTGGTGGCTGTCATCAAGGCTTGCCATGCCTCCAGAGGCGGAGGTGGTGGCGGAGGGTTAGCCTGACTTCCTTCATTGCGTTCCGGATTCTGACGCGTTGGTGGAGCCATGCTGAAGAGGGTGACATCCATTAGCATCTTGAAAGACATATATTCAAGCTGAATCAAAAGGATCGAAATTGCAACATATAGTCTTCACAATAAACCTTCAAACAAGAATGAACGAATGAATTCCAAAGTAAAGCATCACACTTCCATAAGCTGAGAAGCCACTTAGATAAAGGTATGGAATCACCATCTGCCTCGAAACAACTCGAATGTCACAACTGAAAACAAAACAAAGGATTGGCTTGCAGAATAAGCCGGAACAAACATATGATAGATCCCATATCGTATCATGTGTCTGTTGGAAAGATATCCTACGAGATACTTGAATTCCCACTTATAAACTCCCGAAACTTTCTGGTTATGCAATCAGGTGTTGGGGATACAGGGGACACAAAATATATCACCCAAACTAACAATACCTAGATCCAGCTGTATCCATCCTTCAACACATAACCAAGAAACCTTCGGAAATCATCTACCTCAACCTTCGAAAAGCATCTGTTATACGAGTTATGGCAATACTCCCGCACTCGCCTCAGTACTGGGCTATCAGGGTTATCTCACCAACAACTGTACAAAAGAGATTTTCGATGTCGGCGTACTAAACTTAGGTATTCTAGAACTGCAACGATAAAATTATGATGACAACACCTCAGAGCTCAACTCCCCGGGACACCTCCACTAAACCCCTGCTGACAGGAGGCACCAAGACAATGTTGTCATCATAAAACCGTCGGAACGATTCTAAGATACCCGCGTGATCCTAAATTTTTTTTAGTGAAATTTGAGAAGAGAAGAGTCAAAACTCTACGTCAGGATGCCTTACCAGAGCGATGAGGAGACTGGGAAGTAAAAAGAATTCCTAAACTCTCCGATATATAATTCCTAAATGACTCAGAACATTTTTCTAGACACAACTCGGCCGCTAAAAACGATCAATCAGTGGGGGATCCTAAGGTCGGGGAAGGCTCTGATTACCAACTTGTAACGCCCTCGACGCGGCTATATCTCCCATGTATCGAAGCACGACTTAGAGGCATAACCGCATTGAAAGCAATGTCGCAAGTGAGGTAATCTTCACACAACCCATGTAATACATCAGGGAAAGAGATACATAGTTGGCTTACAGTCGCCACTTCACACAATACATAAATAAACATTCATCATCCAGATTACACTCAAGGTCCGACTACGGAACCAAAATGAAAGAAGACTACCCCAAATGCTACACAGATCCCCAATCGCCCCAACTGGGCTCCACTACTAATCATCAGGAAAAGACACATAGTAACGACCACGTTCCTCGTCGAACTCCCACTTGAGCTCGGTTGCGTCATCTGCACTGGCATCGTCAGCACCTGCAACTGTTTTGGTAGAATCTGTGAGTCACGGGGACTCAGCAATCTCACACCCGCGAGATCAAGACTATTTAAGCTTAAAGGTAGGATAGGGTTGTGAGGTGGAGCTACAGCAAGCGACTAGCATATATCGTGGCTAACAACGCAAAAGAGAGCGAGAAGAGAAGCAAAGCACGGTCGTGAAGCTAGAAGTGATCAATAAGTGATCCTAGAACAACCTACGTCAGGCATAACTCAAACACCGTGTTCACCAAGAAGAGACCATCACGGTTGCACACGCGGTTGATGTGTTTTAATTAAGGTGAACTTTGGGTTTTCTACAACCGGACATTAACAAATTCCCATCTGCCTCATAACCGCGGGCACGGCTTTCGAAAGATAACACCCTGCAGGGGTGTCCCAACTTAGCCCATTATAAGCTCTCACGATCAACGAAGGATATTCCTTCTACCTGGAAGACCTGATTAGTCTCGGAATCCCGGACTACAAGACATTTCGACAGTAATAAAACAAGACCAGCAAAGCCGCCCGAATGTGCCGACAAATCCCGATAGGAGCTGCACATATCTCGTTCTCAGGGCACACCGGATAAGCGAAGCGTACAGGTACCAACGTGACCCAAGTTGCCTAGGGACGGTCCTGCACGGTGCTCTAGTTTGGACCAGCACTCAAAGGAGCACTGCCCCGGGGGTTAAAATAAAGATGACCCTCGGGCTCGCGAAAACCTGGGGAAAAAGGCTTAGGTGGCAAATGGTAAAACCAAAGTTGGGCCTTGCTGGAGGAGTCTTATTCAAAGTGAACTGTCAAGGGGGTCCCATAAATCACCCAACCGTGCAAGGAACGCAAAATCAAGGAACATAACACCGGTATGACGGAAACTAGGGTGGCAAGAGTGGAACAAAACACCAGGCATAAGGCCGAGCCTTCCACCCTTTACCAAGTATATAGATGCATTAATTAAAATAAGAGATATTGTGATATCCCAACAAGTAAACGTGTTCCAACAAGGAACAACATCTCCATGTTCGAACAAGGAACAAACTTCATCTTCACCTGCAACTAACAACGCTATAAGAGGGGCTGAGCAAAGCGGTAACATAGACAAACAACGGTTTGCTAGGAAAGGATGGTTAGAGGTTGACATGGCAATATGAGTGGCATGATATAGCAAGTGGTAGGTATCGCAGCATAGGCGTAGCAAAAGAGCGAGCATCTAGCAAGCAAAGATAGAAGTGATTTCGAGGGTATGGTCATCTTGCCTGCAAAGTTCTTAGGGTTGTCGAAAGCTTGATCCTCGTAAACGTTCTCAATAGGTTCCTCGTTCACGTACTCGTCTCCCGGCTCTACCCAAAACAAGAACAAAATCAAAGGAACAACTATCAACCACGATGCAATGCGCAATCAACATGATGCAAAACATGGCATGATATGCTAGATGTGATATGCAATGCATATGCGTGCTCCGGAAGGAAAAGATGAACAAGGCATAATCTTGGCAAACCAAGTATGCCACTGGATAGGTGAGGTGATTTTGGTTGAAATCGATATAAAGATCACCGGAATCGGATGCACGGTTTGCAAATGACAAGCAAAACAAGAACGACAAGATTCTGCCATTAATAGCATGATGCCACTTAGCATGCAACAAGAAATTAAGCTACTGCACCCAAACATATCAGCAAAGCATATGGCAGTGATCTACTCAAGATGCTCGACAAAATATGAACAATGAGCTATGGCTAAATCGTACCACAACATGTTCAAACAAGCATGGCAAAAGTGCAAAAGATAACAGGTTCACAGACTTTGTGAAAATACTATCATGCCAGAAATTAACATCAGGATGACATGTTTAGAGTAAGGAAACAACATGCTACATGAACAGGACATAGCAAAGTATGGCATGGCGTGAATCTACTCAAAGCAGTGAACAAAAGTCCCTTACTGAACATGAGCCAAAAAGAACCAGAGAATATAATAACACACATGTCAATTAAGCAAGTTTCGTTACAGGTTTCAGACTTAGCAGAAAACTGGACATGTCAAAAACAGATAACAAGTAGGCATGTTTACGAGCTGGATGCACTCACTACAGAGCTTTGCATGATAAAATAAGCATACATTCACCAAGAAGACATGGCATAGAAGCTAGATATGGCAAGAATAACATCATATCATGCAAGGATAAACTACAACAAGCTTGGCAAAATCGAATAACATGTAAACAATCTGCCAGCAACATTTTATAGCAAAAGTAGAGCTCGATTGAGTCAAGCTATGTCACTCCATAGTTACAAACAAAGGCACAGATGGATAGAGAAAATCCATATGTTCAAAACATCCTTACTGATCATGCTCAAAAGAGGCATAGATCTCTCATGAACAACATGAATACATGGCATAAAAATAACAGCAGAAATAACTTATTGAAATTACTAAGTCTCTGAAATCAGTAACATTATGTACCCTAGTTTGCATGCTTGTGCTAGTCACCACAAAGATCACAAAATACATGGCATACACCCCTGGAAAGATAGCATGGCATATTTCAAAACACATGTAGAGCTCAAGTTCATAGGATGCACATATCAATCATGGCAAAAATGACAAAACTGCATGTTCTGAAACAGATCTGAAACTAACATCACATAGCCCTCTTCTAACAGCATTTCGGGCATCAAGATGAGCTCAAATGAAAATGATGCAATGAGGTGAAATGATGTACTCATCGTGACGAACAATTTGACATATCACACGCATGAAACGGAGCAGTGTGCAGCAAGTTATAGCATGAACGAAAATGCACCAGAAGGTAAGTATCCAGGGACTTGGAAGAAAATTCGACCGCGAGGGGGGCAAAAGTCAACGCGGTGCATGGACGCCGAGGCGGTGGCGGATCTCGCCGGAGCTGTGGGCCGTGGTGGCCGGAGCAAGGAGGAGGAGGCAGAGACGGCGAGGGGGCCGCGGGAGGCGCGGACTCCGGGGCGGCGACAACCGCGGGAGACGCGGGCCGCGGGGCGCACGGGACCTCGGGCGCCGGGGTTCCGCCGGAGTGCGGTGCCGGCGACGGAGGGCGGCGGCGCGGGAGGAGGACGGAGGCGGCCGGCGCGGGGATGGGCGGTGGAGCAGCTT
This sequence comes from Aegilops umbellulata, assembly GCA_032464435.1. Classification (NCBI taxonomy): domain Eukaryota; kingdom Viridiplantae; phylum Streptophyta; class Magnoliopsida; order Poales; family Poaceae; genus Aegilops; species Aegilops umbellulata. The sequence goes on from CP136055.1 coordinate 187,872,059, forward strand.
CAGCGCGCGGGCTCCTCGGGCCAGCGGGCGGCGGCGGTCGGGCGGGCCGCGCGGGCCCGACTCGGGCCCCGCGGGCCGGCGGTGGCGGGGGGCGGCAAGGGCCACGTGGCGCGTCTGGATTGGCGCGGGCGGCGGCGGCGACTGTGTCCGGTCCGGGAAGGACGTTGTCCGGCGGCCGAGAGCATTTTGCTAGGGTTAGGGTGGATTGGACCCGGGATTTCGGAGGGGAAGGTATATTTATAGGTAGGAGGAGCTAGGAGGCTCCAAATTGAGCACGGTTTTAGGCCACGCTATCGTGATCGAACGGCGATGGACATGGGAGTGTCTTAGATTGGTTATTCGGCTGTTTTGAAGGGGTTTTGGGCTGCAACCCAAAAGAGGCTTTCACGGTTACCCGGTTAACCGTTGGAGTATCAAACGACCTCCGAATGACCCGAAACTTGACAGGCGGTCTACCGGTGCTATACCAAGGCCGCTTGACAAACCTCGGTCCATTCCGAGAAAGTTCAATACCCTCTCATGGAAAAAGGTAAAAGGGGACGCCGGGGAACATAGGAGCGCCGGATTGCAAAACGGACAACGGGGAAAATGCTCGGATTCATGAAACGAACACGTATGCGAATGCGATGCACATGATGACATGATATGAAATGCATGACAAGGACAAAATGCAAAAGAAGGAAAACCCAACCACGAGGGAATATCATATCACATTGCCGAAAATGGCAAGAGTTGGAGTTACAAATACGACAAGTTACATCCGGGGTGTTACAGGATGCCATCTGGGGCATCCCCAAGCTTAGGCTCTTGCCACTCCTTATTCCATAGTCCATCGAATCTTTACCCAAAATTAGAAAACTTCACAACACAAAACTCAACAGAAAACTCGTAAGCTCCGTTAGCGAAAGAAAACAAAAACTGCCTCAAGGTACTATAATGAACTCATTCTTTATTTATATTGGTGCTAAACCTACTGTATTCCAACTTCTCTATGGTTTATAAACTATTAACTAGCCATAGAATCATCAAAATAAGCAAACAACACATGAAAAACAGAATCTATCAAAAACAAAACAGTCTGTAGTAATCTGTAACTAACGCAAACTTCTGGAACTCCTAAAATTCTAAAATAAATTGGTGGACCTGAGGAATTTGTCTAGTAATCATCTTAAAAAAGAATCAACTAAATAGCACTCTTCAGTAAAAAGTTTTAGCTAATCTCGTGAGCGCTAAAGTTTCTGTTTTTTTACAGCATGATCATAAAGACTTCACCCAAGTCTTCCCAAAGGTTCTACTTGGCACAGACACTAATTAAAACACAAAACCACATCTAAAAAGAACCTAGATGGATTATTCATTCCTAAACAGAACCAAAAAGCAAAGAACTGAAATAAAATTGGGTTGCCTCCCAACAAGCGCTATCGTTTAACACCCCTAGCTAGGCATGATGATTTAAATGATGCTCACATAAAAGATAGGAATTGAAAGATAAAGAGAGCATCTTGAAGAATATGACTAGAACATTTAAGTCTAAACCTCTTCCTATGCATAGGGATTTTGTGAGCAAACAACTTATGGGAACAATAATCAACTAGCATAGGAAGGCAAAACAAGCATAACTTTAAAACTTTAAGCACATAGAGAGGAAACTTGATATTATTGCAGTTCCTACAAGCATATATTCCTCCCTCATAATAATTTTCAGTACCATCATGAATGAATTCAACAATATAACCAGAACCTAAAGCATTCTTTTCATGATCTACAAGTATAGAATTTTTACTACTCTCCACATAAGCAAAACTCTTCTCATGAATAGTAGTCGGAGCAAACTCAACAAAATAACTATCATAAGATTGAAAATTAAGATCAAGATGACAATTTTCATGGTTATCATTATTCTTTATAGCATAGGTTTCATCAAAATAATCATCATAGATAGGAGGCATGCTTTCATCATAGTAAATTTGCTCATCAAAGTTTGGGGGACAAAATATATCATCTTCATCAAACATAGCTTCCCCAAGCTTGTGGCTTTGCATATCATTAGCATCATGGATATTCAAGGAATTCATACTAACAACATTGCAATCATGCTCATCATATAAAGATTTAGTGCCAAACATTTTAATGCATTCTTCTTCTAACACTTTGGCACAATTTTGCTTTCCATCATACTCACGAAAGATATTAAAAAGATGAAGCGTATGTGGTAAACTCAATTCCATTTTTTTGTAATTTTCTTTTATAGACTAACTAGTGCTAAAACAAGAAAAAAGGATTTGATTGCAAGATCTAAAGATATACCTTCAAGCACTCACCTCCCTGGCAATGGCGCCAGAAAAGAGCTTAGTTGGCGGGGTGTGTGTGCCGCTTACCTAGCCTCCCCACCACCGCAGGCCCGCGGAGCCCATCCAGGGCCCGCTAGGCCCGTCCGCCGCCGCCGCTGGCCCGCCCGCTCTGGCTCCCGCGCCGGCGCCCGCTCACCGCCGTCCGCCGCCACGTCTCTGCCTCGCCAGACCACCGCACGCCGCCCGCGCCTCCCCGCCCGGCGCCACCGCCGCGGATCCAGCGCCGCCACCCGTCCGCAACCGCGACCCTGCGCCACGCCGCCCTGCGCCCCGCCTCCCGCCGGTGAGCTCCCCGTCGGAGCCTCCCGTGGCTCGCCGCCGCGCTCCGTCCGCGTCCCCGCGCCGCCCCTTGCCTGGATCCGGCCGGATCCGGCGAGATCCTGTCCGGATCCGACGAGATCCGGTCCGGATCCGCCCTCCGCGGCCTCCTCCGGCGTCTTCCCCGAGCTTTGGCCTCCTCCCCGTCAACTCCGGCGAGCTCTCCGATGAACCTCGGGATCCGTGGCTGTATTTCGGTTTTGTGCGTGTAATATGTCTAACATGTTCAACATTTCCCGAAGTTTTCAACATTTGCTTGCCATGTTCATTGCATCATACCTCCATGTCTGTATTTTGGTTTTGTGCGTGTCATGTTCAACATGTTCATAGTGAGATGCTCTTCATTTGTTTCCATTGGGTCATGTTCATTTGAGACCATCTTGAGGCCCTAATCATCTTTGCAAGAGTGCTATGTGATGTTGTCTGCTGTAGTTTAACAGAACTTGCTCATTTGTCATTTTTACATCTTTTTGTGTGATTTCCTTTTGAGCATGAAGTCTACATGTGTTATGAGCTAAAACATGCCATATTTAGGGGGGTGCTTTCCATGTATTTTTGTGATCTATGTGGTGACTAGCACAAGCATGCAAACTAGGCTTCGTTATGTTGCTGATTTCCATGACTTAGTCATTTCTGCTGTCTGAAACTGATATATTGTGATGCTATGTAAACATGTTGATACCATGAGTTCTGTGCCTAATCTGGAGATGTTCACTAAGGATGTTTTGTTACACATGTTATGTTCTATCCATCCAAGCCACTGTTTGCATTTATGGAGTGTTCTATCATGTCTTAATCTTGCTCTGCTTTTGCTATAAAATGTTCCTGGCAGATTGTCTACATGTTAGTCAATTTTGCCACGGTTGTTGTAGTTGATCCATGCATGCTATGAGTTTTTTCTTGCCATGGTTAGCTTCATGAATATGTCTTCTTGCTGATGCTATGCTTATCTTGTCACGCAATGGCTTGTGATGAGTGAATCGAGCTCGCAAAGATGCCTTCATAATTCTGTTAATGCCATGCTCTGTTTTCTACTAACTCTGAATCTGGTAACAAAACTTTCTATATTTACATGGGTGCCACCATATCGTCTGTGACTTTTTGGCTCATGATCTGTAAGGTACTTTTGTTCTACGCAATTATTAGATTCATTCCGTGGATTTTTTTGCTATGATCTTGTCGGTGTACTAAAGTAGGGGTACCCTAGTATCCCGGACTTGTGCACGGGCAGTCGCAGCACCCCACGGCACGGCCCGCCGGGTGATCGCCAAGGCTCTCTATGGTTCCTTTGGAGCCATTCGAGAACAAAGTATTTAAGCCAAGGAGTCAAGTCCCCGGCAAGAGGAGCTTGCCGGGAAGGCCGCTCGAGGCACAAGACCCCGACAAGAGGAGCTTGCCGGGAAGGCCAACCAGAGCATCTCAAAGAACCTGTCGCGACGCGCCACGCGTCCCGGCAGGACTCGATGAGCGACAAGTTCCCGGACGCGGCAAGACAACGGCCGCGGCAAGGCACTTGCCGGGGCGGGCAACCACGCTGTACCTACGCTCCATCTCACCCACCTACGTGTCGCTCCGGGACCCTTCCTGGCGTACGTGGCGGGAGGCTGTGTAGCCAGGGATACACTGTGGCATGCGGCGCTGTCAAGATCGCCATCGTGGCGAGCGGTGGCGCCCCTGACGGTCCCTTTTCTGCACCGTCAGGGCGACGTAGATAGGCATTTAATGCCTTTGTCCCCTGCCGTCAGGGTTAGGTATGATACACTGTGTAGGTAGCTGTACCTACCACAGCATATTTCCATTTTTGCACTTACATACTAAGAAGGCCCATGCACAACGTAGAGGAGGGATCGTCCCCCGGAGAGCGATCTCTGAGAGGAAAACAGAAGAACGCTCGGTCTCGTTAGCTGCTTGAGTGTACTGTAGCACTCAGCGCTCCCGAGCAAGAACTCAATACAATCCACAAAGCAGCAGTAGGAGTATTATCTCTCCGGAGAGCTCCGAAGCTGGGTAAAAAAACCCCGTGTGCTTCGCCTCGATCCGCTCTTCGCGCGACCTACGCCCCCCGCCGAACCGAGAAGGGGCTCCGTCCCCATAGGTGCTCGAGGAGCCAGAAAACCCCGGCATCTTTGGCGCGCCAGGTAGGGGGCGTCGAGGTTGTGTGAACCTGATCCGGCGTTCACGCAAGCTAAATTTTCATCGACTTTATCGACATGCCGCCGAAGAAGAAGGCTTCGGAGGCGGCTGCGCCGTCCGTGTCGAATCCACCGACGCCGCAGCAAACGGCCGGTGGGGAGGACGCCGGCGGAAGAACGGGCGTCGACGAGGGAGCCCATGGTGCCACCAAGTCCAAGGACAAGACCTCGCTGCCCGTCGGCGGCGTAGTCGGCTCCCACGACGACCGGGCGTCCGTAGACGCACCGCGCCCATCTCAAGAGGCACATGACCAGCAGTGTCGTGGTACTCACGGTACCATACGCTCGCTGGACCCAAATCGAGCTGGCGTATCCCGGGATGCTCAAGGCCAACCTGCACGCCAACGTGCTGGCGCGAGCGAGGCATAGTCGCCTGGATGGAATACTGCTCCTTCGCACCGTTCGCCACCGCTACCCGCCACTCCAGCAGAAGCTTTGGCACGAGCTCAACTACTCCTAGACTTCCCTCCAACGCCAGACAAGATCGACGACTGGAGGGCCACCATTCAGAGTCTCATCGGCTTCGCCAACGACGACACACCACGGCCGGCGACCACATCGCAGCCGCGGCAGGCCAGCCAAGTGCGAGCCGATGGCGACAAAACCGGTGGGGGTGCAACCACCATGCACTCTCTGCCCCAAAGGTCGAGATCGCCAACTCGCCGGGTCCGCCACGACAGCGACTCCACTACTTCACCAGATCCGCGAACTCGTCGCGATCAGCGCCACGTTCTTCACGAACGGCAGCAAGAAGACGCTCGTACCCGCATCGAGCGCCGAAGAGAAACGCGGCGTTAATCAGACCGACGCGCTGGCCCTGCTATCGACATGCAAGCGCTAGGGGAACCAGGCGACCTGCCGTACGCGGTAGGTTGCCCTGCATTTACTCGTGAGCTGCGGCAAGTCCAGCGGCCCAGCACGAAGAATTTCAAGCCAGACGTACCAGAGAAGTACGACGGCAGGCAGCATCCGTCGGAGTTCCTCAGCATCTACACCATCGCGGTGCAGGCTGCCGGGGGGCGAGACGACAAGATCCTCGCCAATTACTTCCCTCTGGTGCTCAAGCCCAACGTCAGGTCCTCGCTCATGCACTTGCCGGAAAACTCCATATCTTCCTGGGCAGACCTATGCCATCAGTTTGTCGGTGCCTTTATAGGCGGCCACAAACCTCATGGCCAGTAGAGTGATCTTCACCTGCTTGCCCAGAAGGAAGGGGAGCCTCTACGCAAGTACATCCAGAGATTCAGCCAAGTGCAACGCAACATCCCAGATGTCCACCCTGCCGCGGTCATTAGTGTGTTCCACCAGAACGTGCGTAACCGCAGGATGCGGGAGGAGATGGCGATGTGCAAGATCAGAGACGTCAGTGAGCTGTATGCCCTGGCCGGCAGATGTGCACGTGCTGAGGAAGGGAGGAAACTCCCCGGAGAGAACGTAGGAACAGGAGGATCTGACAGCGATCATGCCGCCCCGACAAGCAAAAACCGGCGGCGGAACAACAGGAAGAGGAAAGGCAAAGATGTGCTAGTTGTTGAGCAGTCCGGCAACGAAGGTGGCGCCAAGACAGCAAAGACTGGTAGCTCCGGCAAGGAGGTTGCCGCATGCGCCAACTGCCAGGCTGTGGCGGCCGCCGACAAGCAGGACGGCACCAACAAGCAGTACTGCAAGATTCACCGCACCAAAGGCCATGACCTCCAGAGCTGCAAGAAGGTCGAGCAGCTCGTTGAGCTGCAAAAGGTCGAATACGAGCGACGCAACAAGGAGAAGGCCCAAGGAGGTGCTGGAGGATCCGGTACGAAGCGCACCGGCCGGGGGGACGCCGCGGCAACGCCAAGCAGCGGCAAGGCGATAGACCTCCCCGCGGCCGCGACAAGGATGAAGATGACGACGATGACGAAGACATGGATGACGCCGAGACCAGCGAGCAGGAGTTCCAGAAAGCCACAGAAGTTTTGTGCGTTGACGGCGGTGCTTCTCTGCATACCTCACACCACCGACTCAAGCAGTGGGTGCGGGAAGTCAATGCAGCAGAACCACCCGTTGAGTCACGCAAGCTTCTGAAATGGTCCAGCATGCCTATCCTCTTTGATATTGAGGACCACCCCGATCGCACAACTGCTGTCGGGTGTTTGCCGATGTTGGTCTCACCAACTATCCGCAACCTCAAGGTCACTAAGATGCTAGTTGACGGTGGGGCCGGCATGAACCTGATCTCCTCCGCTGTGCTCCGGAGACTCCAAGTCCCTGACAGCAAGCTCGAAGAGACCAGCACATTCCAAGGAATCAACCCGGGAAGGAGCAAGCCGAAGGGGAAGATCATGCTGCCGGTGACACTTGGCAGCGAGCTGAACTTCAGGACTGGGAGGATCACTTTCGACGTTGCCGATTTTCCATTGCCTTACAATGGAATTCTCGGCCGTCCAGCGCTCGCCAAGTTCATGGCGGCCTCTCACTACGCGTACAACATGCTGAAGATGCCAGGCCTGATAAGTGTCATCTATGTACATGGCGACAAGAAAGACGCTCTTATCTGTGCCGACAAGATCTACCGAGAAGCAGCAGCCGCCGCAGATCACGAGACACTTGCCGTTGAAGCTCCCGGGGGGAAGAAGAAGACCAAGTCCGGCAAGAGCTCTGATGCCCACTCCGGCAAGCGCACCTCTTCGGAGTGCTGGGCTACCGTCGAGGACGCATCATCAAGCTCCACCGGCAAGTGTAAGAAGACGATGGCAGATCCGCCAGCGACCAAGAAGGTGTCCGCCAAGGAGGACGGCACTGGTGGTACCTTCACCATCAGTGCCACTCTTGCCCCTAAATAGGAAAGCGTGCTCGTTGCTTTCCTGCGGGCGAATGTCGATGTGTTTGCGTGGCAACCGTCTGACATCCCCGGCGTTCCCAGGAAAGTAATCGAGCACCACCTTGCCGTCTGTCCGCATGCGCGGCCCGTCAAGCAGAGAGTCAGGAAACAAGCAGTGGAGCGCCAAGAGTTCATCGCCGAAGAGATCAAGAAGTTGGAAGCAGCAGGCCTCGTCAGAGGAGTGCTCCATCCTACGTGGTTGGCCAATCCTGTTGTCGTGTGCAAGGCAAACGGGAAATGGAGACTTTGCATCGACTTCACCGATGTCAACAAAGCTTGTCCCAAAGACCCATTTCCCTCGCCGTGCATTGACGAGATTGTCGACTCCATAGCCGGATGCGACTTGCTTTCATTTCTTGACGCATACTCAGGATACCATCAGATCTTCATGCCAGAAGAGGATGAGGAGAAAACCGCGTTCATCACTCCATGTGGCACGTACTGTTTCGTACGAATGCCTTTCGGTTTGAAGAATGCTGGCTCAACATTCGCAAGGGTAGTCCATACTGCTTTTGAGCCGCAAATACACAGAAATGTGGAAGCCTACATGGATGACATAGTGGTCAAGAGCAGGGACAAAGCAACTCTGATTCAAGATCTAGAAGAGACTTTTGCAAATCTGCGCAAGATCAGCCTCAAGCTCAACCCCGAGAAGAGCGTGTTTGGAGTCCCGTCCGGCAAGCTTCTCGGATTCTTCGTGTCTCAGAGGGGAATTGAAGCAAATCCCGACAAGATCAAGGCCATTGAGCAGATTGAAGCACCGAAGCGCGTCAAGGATGTACGAAAACTTGCCGGTTGCGTGGCGGCTCTCAGCAGGTTTATCTCTAAGTCTGCTGAGCGCGCCCTGCCGTTTTTCAAGATCTTGAAAAAGGCAGGTCCAGTGAAATGGACTCCGGAAGTGGAGGCTGCGCTGCAAGACTTGAAGAGATACCTGTCCTCCACTCCAATACTTGTCGCACCTAAACCACAAGAGAAGCTGCTGCTATATCTGGCGGCAACCAATCAAGTGGTTAGTGCTGCGTTAGTAGTGGAGAGAGAGGCAGATGATGAGCCAGCGACCGCGGCAAGCACATCCAGAGACAAGCAGGGGGCTTCCCCGACAAGCTCTGGTCCCGACGAAGAGGGATCTGCGTAGATGTGCGAAGGAATACAGAAGAAGAAAATGGTGCAGCGCCCTGTCTACTTTGTCAGTTCCCTTCTGCAGGGGGCTAGGTCAAGGTACTCTGGTGTCCAGAAGTTGCTTTTCGGCCTTCTTATGGCCTCGAGAAAGCTGCGCCATTACTTCCAAGCACATGAGATCACAGTTGTCACTCGCTTTCCGCTGAACAGGATACTGCAGAATCGAGAAGCAACAGGCAGGATTGTTGAGTGGGCACTGGAACTGTCAAGCTTTGGCCTCAAGTTTGAGAGCACTTCAACTATTCAAAGCAGAGCATTGGCAGAATTCATAGCAGAGTGGACGCCAACACCAGACGAAGAAATTCCAGAGACGAGCATCCCCGTCAAGGAAGCAAATAAAGAGTGGCTGATGTACTTTGATGGTGCGTTCTCGCTGCAAGGTGCCGGTGCTGGCGTGCTGCTTGTCGCACCCACCGGAGAGCACCTCAAGTACGTGGTCCAGATGCACTTTCCCAAGGAGCAAGCAACAAACAATACTGCAGAGTATGAAGGATTGCTCGCCGCTCTCAGGATCGCGGCAGACCTTGGGATCAAGCAACTCACTGTCAGGGGTGACTCACAGCATGTCGTCCGCCAAGTGAACAAGGATTATCAGAGTCCGTTGATGGAAGCTTACGTCGATGAAGTGAGGAAGCTGGAAGAGCGCTTTGTCGGCCTACAGATGGAACATGTTCCAAGAGCTCAGAACGACATCGCTGACGGCCTATCAAAGTGCGTGGCACTTAAGTTACCTATGGAACCAGGGATCTTTGTGCTCAAGCTGACTCAACCATCCGTGACGCCATCAACTGGACAGAGCAAGAAGAGGAAGTTGATTTCTGGTGACTATCTTCCGGCAGAGCTTCCCGAAGCCGCCGCCAAGAAGGTCCCCAAGATCAACGCCAAGAGTACTGAGGAGCAGTCTGCTCCGACAGGCCCCAGGGTTTGTTTCGTTGAAGCAGATGCTCCCGACAAGTTTCGCTCCGGCAAGCTTGCTGGGGACCATCAAGCTCCGGCTGAACCGCAGGTTCTCGCCGTAGAAGCAGATGTTCCCGCAACAGCAGATATGCCTTTAGTCCTTGTTGTTGAGCCACATGCTCCAGCATGGGCACAGCAGACCGTCCATTTCCTCCAGTCAGGAGAACTTCTCGAAGAGCCAGAAGAAGCGGAAAGAGTAGCCCGGCAGTCTAGTATGTACTAGTTCGTTGACAACGCACTGTACAGAAGAAGACTCAACGGAGTGAAATTGAAGTGTATCCCCCGGGAAGATGGACATAAGCTGTTGGCAGAGATACATGGAGGCATTTGTGGTCACCACATTGGCGCAAGAGCGCTTGCCAGCAAAGCATTCCGGCAGGGCTTCTTTTGGCCGATAGCCCTCCAGGATGTAGCTGCACAAGTAACCAAGTGTGAAGCGTGCCAGTTCCATTCCAAGCAGATACACCAGCCAGCTCAAGCTCTCCAGACGATCCCTTTATCCTGGCCATTTTCGGTCTGGGGGCTCGACATCCTCGGCCCCTTCCCCCGAGCAGTCGGGGGCTTTGAGCACTTGTACGTCGCAATCGACAAGTTCACAAAGTGGCCGGATGTGGAACCAGTAAGGAAGGTGACAGCACAGTCAGCAGTCAAGTTCTTCAGGTCGATTGTTTGCCGCTTCGGAATCCCTAACAGGATCATCACCGACAACGGTACACAATTCACGAGTCGCACCTTCATGCAGTACGTCCAAGACCTTGGCGCCAGGGTCTGCTTCGCTTCTGTTGCTCACCCCAGGAGCAACGGTCAAGCAGAGAGGGCAAATGCTAAAGTGCTGCGTGGACTCAAGACCCGGACTTTCGACAGGCTGCGCAAGTGCGGAAGAAACTGGATCGAGGAGCTGCCGGTGGTTCTTTGGTCGATCAGGACGACGCCAAATCGAGCCACTGGCCAGACACCTTTCGCTCTAGTCTATGGAGCAGAGGCAGTTATCCCCACGGAACTCGTATACGGGTCACCTCGAGTGCTCGCTTATGATGAGCTTGAGCAAGAGCAGCTGCGACAAGATGACGAGCTGCTCCTTGGGGAAGACCGTCTTCAGGTTGCTGTATGAGCTGCTCGATACCAGCAAGCTTGGCGCCGCTACCGTAGCCGCAAAGTTAAAGCCAGAAGTCTCGAGGAAGGCGACCTTGTTCTTCGGCGCATTCATTCCGCCAAGAATTCCAACAAGTTGACGCCAAAGTGGGAAGGCCCTTACCGGGTGAAACGAGTCACTAGGCCTGGCACTGTCCGCCTTGAGACCGAGGATGGCTTTCCGGTGAGCAACTCCTGGAACATCGAGCATCTTCGTAAGTTTTACCCGTAAGGCGCGGTTGCCGGACCCTGTCCGGCAACCACCATTTTGTACAAATCTTGCCGCTGTTGCATGTAATCCTTTGTACAAAGCCAGGCGCAGACCCTGTGCATAAATAAAACTCACGTGCTCCGCACACCCTGTCAATTTCATGCCTTTCTGCATGAATTATCTGACACTTTGTGCAGCGAGCCCCCTCGGTAAGCAATAACGAGCCATAAGGCTCCATACTATTGTTTTCTCTTTTCTCTTTTTCTCAAGGAAAGGAAGGATCCTTCGCCCACAAGTTGGCCGGGGGGAGGGGAAGATAATGGTATGGACCCGGCGTTGTTCAGGAAAAATTTTGCCTTGCCGGGGAGCAAACGACAGAAAAGCTAAGTGCCAAAGTTTGAGCAATCAGATTTTTTTAACTTTAAGTTACTTTCCTTGAACGACCATGCTTTGTATGGAAAACCTGTGCGCTGAGGAACCAGCTCGTGGCTAGTTGCGCCCTTACTTTGTTTCAAGTTCGCTCAACAGTTTAAGTGTGCTGCGACTAGAGTCGCGCCCTTACTTTGTTTCGAGTTCACTCAGCAACTTAAGAGAGCTGCGACTAGTCGCGACAAGGTTTCTTGTCGGTAACGGCACCGCCAGCGGGCTGCTGACTTCCCGCACTGAGCGCTCGCGGCAAAGGTGCCTACGCCGGCAGGTTCCCTAAAAGCATAGGGCAAAAACATACAAAGGAAGGAATCGAGTAAAGGAAGTAGCATTGCAATCATGACCTGAAACAGAGTTATATTACAAGATAGTTTGTCACGGCTCTAATAGACTGTTTTCATAACATGACCAGCGACGACAAGAAAAGAAGAAAATAGGCGGCCTAGTCCGCGCGGTCGCCCTGAACCCTCTTGATCCCGCTCACCTTGTCCACAATGGGTGCGACGAGGGTCTCGAGCTCCTCCAGATCAGCTTCCGGCGGCAGGGACCTGAGGATGTTAGTGAGGCGGAGGCCCGGTTGCGGAAGGCCACCTTCATCAGCACCTTTTTGAGAGCTCCCGCGTAGATCTCGCGCGACTCATCGGCCAGCTGCTTTGGGATCCTCTCCCGGAGTTGCTGGAGGGCCGTCGCCACGCCTTTGAAGAACAAGGTGAGCTTGGCGCTGGATGGGAGGCTCCCATCGAAGGAATACCCGAGATCCTCCACCCCCAGCAGCGCCAACTCCTTGTCGATGTCTGCGGCAGCATTCACAAGGCCCTCCGTCCACCGCTCCACAGTTCCCCTGAAATCGTTCTGGGTGGCGGCGATGCTCTCCAGCAGCGCCTTGTCGGCCTTGATCTCCTTCTTCAAGGCCGCCTCCTGCTCCCTAGCGTCGTCCAGCGTCTTGGTCAAAGCAGCTAGCTTCAGCTCAAGATCAACCTTGGAATCCTTGGCGGCGTCAAGCTCCTTGACCTTCTCGGCGAGACGACCCTGCAGTTCGCTAAAGGTGTAGGCGTCCTTCTCGCGCTCATGCTTGAGCGTGGCAAGCGCTTCACCGCTCGCCTTGAGATCAGTCTCCAGCTGCGCCACTTTCGCCTCCAGCTCCTTCTTGGCGGCCTCGGCAGCTGCTGCAGCGTCCTTTGCTTCCTTGAGGGCTCCGCTGAGTGCTTGCTCGCGCACAGCTAGCTCCTCTTCGTGGCTGTCTAGGCTGGCCTTCAGCTGCACCAACTCACCGTCCCGCGCAGATAACTCCTCGGCGGCAAGCCGCTGTTGCTGTGCAATCTCTGCCTTCTCAAGGATGAAAGCCTTTTGCGCCTCATCGAGCTGCACCCGCTCCGCCGCCAGCGACTGGAGAGCTGCCTGGTTGAGGCCTCGGAGCTCCTCCACGCGCTTCTCCACGTCCACCCCCGCCTTCGCGACAAGTGCTTCGCGGGACTCCAGTTTGGCCTGGCGGGCGCGGTAGAGCGACACCAGCTTCCGCAGCAGTCGCTCCTCCTCGGGCTCGTCGCTGCTGCTGCTTGGTGCGTCGACCAACGTCAGCCCAGCGGAGGCAAGCACCTCCACGTCAAAGCTTTCTCCTTCGACCGGCGCCCTGGACATTGTCGCCCAGGGGAGGTTGATGAAGATGCCAGCGCCAGCCTTCAAGTAGACGCCTGGCTGGGGTTCTTCGGAGCCTGACACTGCGGCAGCTGTGGGAGGATCGGCGGTCGGTGTAGCGCCTGTCGCTCCTGCGGCCCCAGGGTCGTCAGTACGATCGCCGGACCCCTCGTCAGCACCGGCAGGATCCTCTTCACCGGCAGGATCCTCAGCGCCGGCCGTTTCTTCGGTGGCAGCGGCATCATCAATAACAACCTCGGTCTGCATCGGCTCCACAGTGGATGGATCTGACGACCGGAAAAGGAAGAAAAGTCAAGCAAATATCCCAAAAAGAAGAACCCAAGGGAAGTTTAGAAGCAAGGAGTACCTGTACCAGGCTCGGTAGTTGGGATCTCCGCTGCCAGGGGGTCGCCGGTATTGTCCCTTGCCAGAGACTTCTCCCTTGCCGGGGAGCTCTCCCTCGTCGGAGACTTCTCCCTTGCCGGGGAGCTCTCCCTTGTCGGGGGATTCCCCCTTGCCGGAGAACTCTCCCTCGGCGACCTAGTCGAAGCAGGTGGCACGTCAGGGGTGGCCTCCGGGCGCTCCTGGTGGACCTGCTCTGCTCCTACACAAGCCAACGGTCAGATATCAGCAAGCAAATTGTATCCATGCGCGCCTAACAGCTGGAAGTAAACCATATACTTACGCTGGGGGCTGCGCTGGGGGCTGCTTTGAGGAACAGCTGTCGGGTCCGACAAGTTTGTCTCAGGCGCACCCCCTGCTGCCACGGTGGGATCATCCTCGATGACAATCACCGGGACCTTGGCTCTCTTTGCCATTCTCTGGACCAGCGTCCTAAAAATGAATAAGTTCAGAGTAAAGCAAATGAGATACAAGACAAGACGGCAAGTATTGAAGACATGCAAGTACAACAAGAATCTTACTCATCTTCCTCCTCGTCGGAGCTGAGCGCGGAGAAGTCAAAGCCTGGCCCACCTCCGGCGCGAGGAGGCGGAGGAGTAGGATCCCTTGGCCCCTTGGCGGGAGCTAGAGTGGCAGGCCGAGAGGACCCCGCCCCAGTTGCCGCTACAACGTGAGGTGTTTCCGCGGCAACAGAACTTGCCGCGGTGGAGTGTGTCATGTGGCGCGGCGGGGGTTGACTCGCCCGCCGCTCCGCTACGTCCCCGGCCTTGCGAAGACGCCTTCTTGATGGAGCCGGGGGCTCTGCTTGTGGAGCCGGGGGCTCTGCTTGTGGCGCCGGGGGCTCTGCTCGTGGAGTCAGGGGCTCTGCTTGCGGCAAGCTATCCGAAGACGAAGAGGAAGAGGAGCCGATCTCGCACCTCCCCATCCCGGTCATCCCCGCGAGGCCAAGAGGAGCATCGGCAGGAGGAGTCAGCCCCCGTGGCCCCGCTGGCTCCGGAAGTGCCGGCACCCGGCTCAGCTGATGAGGTCCCAAGGGCTTCGGAGCCCTCGATCTTCCAGGCTCTGGTAACGACGTCTCCTCCTCCTCCTGCTGCACCTCTGGCCCCAAATTCTTTTGCTTCCTCCACAGTCTTGGAGCATGTCTTCTCGGGAATGGCCAAGTTGCGGGAAGACCTCCTAGGCGCAGACCCGCACCTAGTGGCCAAGAGGAGCATCGGCAGGAGGAGTCAGCCCCCGTGGCCCCGCTGGCTCCGGAAGTGCCGGCACCCGGCTCAGCTGATGAGGTCCCAAGGGCTTCGGAGCCCTCGATCTTCCAGGCTCTGGTAACGACGTCGCCTCCTCCTCCTGCTGCGCCTCTGGCCCCAAATTCTTTTGCTTCCCCCACAGTCTTGGAGCATGTCTTCTCGGGAATGGCCAAGTTGCGGGAAGACCTCCTAGGCGCAGACCCGCACCTAGTGGCCGGGCGCGTGGAGCTTGCCTCAGGCTGGCTTCACTCCGACTCCACAGTTTGAGCGATGCTGAGCTAGGCCACGGCAGCCTCCTAGAAGGAGAAGCAGGCCGCCGCCAGAGCTGCGGACGATCACGAGGCGGCGCTGAAGGACGCCGAGGACGCCCGTGACCGCTGCCGAGAGCTAGAGGGTGAGTGGAAGAGTCGGTGCGAAGAGCGCCCAAAAGAAGCACATGACCGCAAAGGGAAGGAGGAGTAGATGAAGGCTCGGGAGGACGCCATCAAGGGCCGCAATGCCGAGCTGGGGGAGCTGATGAAGGCGCAGGCCGCGGAGCGCAGCCGACTAGAGGAGCTGGAGCAGAAGGCGAAGGCGAGGGAGTCCGAGCTCGATGCCAAGGTGAAGGTCCTGGCCGAAGACCACGTGGCCTTCTTTCTTCTTGAGAAGAGGTCCAGCGTGGCGCTGAAGTCACTGTACGAGAAGGGCCTGGAGAAGCCGCTGACCACCGACGTGGATGACCCTGCTCAGCTGATTCCCCACTTGGTGAAGGCGCTTGAGGAAGTCGTGGAGGGCATCGGTCCCATGGCTGAGGCTGAGGCTCATGTCCTTTCTTTAGCTGCGCTGACGCCTGTCTTCAGCCATCTGTACCTTCGCGACTCCAATGCTCGTCTCGACGAGCTGCTGGAGCCTGTAGCTGATGAACATTTTGCGGCCGCGGCCGCGGCCGTGAAAGGTCAGGTGGAGGCCCTGCTGAAGAAGTTCCGCGGCTTCGTCCTCGCGCCCTCGACCGGCGATGCCACCGATCCTGCGGCTGGCGGTTGCAGGTGAAGGCGATGCTACCAAGGGAGGAGCACCTTCCGCAGGCGATGGCGGTGTCCAGGAGTGACCTGCGGCTGCTTTGTTGTTTCATTCCTGCAGTATGCATCAGGCCTCATGGAGGCATTAAAATTCCGTTTGATATTGTGAAAACAATATGTCTTGTAATATTTGCTTCGAGATTTTGCGATTTTCTTCCTATTTGCTTTGTGTTCTGCATCGGCGGAGCCCGGTCCCGTGCATACCTCAACCGCCATTGGGCTGACCGGAGACCAGGACGGACCAAGGAGTGAGGGGCTACGTGACCAGTTAGGCTCCTGAGTCGCAATTCTTAGGAGTCCCCCTTGACGCGCAAACAACATATAGGGAGGATACGCGAGGATAGGTTGATGTTCTACGTCGGCAGAGCCCGGCCCCGCGCATATCTCAACCACCATTGGGCCGATCGGAGACCAGGACGGACCAAGGAGTGAGGGGCTATGTGACCAGTTAGGCTCCCGAGTCGCGATGCTCAGGAGTCCCCCTTGACGTGCAAACAATCTATATACCTTTGCCCTCGCCGAGGCTCGGCTCGGGAGGGGCGTGCGACGACCAGGTCCAGGAGACCTGGTTGGGTGGCGTATGCTTGGGCGTGACCCGAGCACAGCCCCCATGCCCAGCCCCCTCGTGCAGCTCTCCTGAGGGGAGGCGTTGCAGTGAGGCCGGACGCTGAGCTCTGGGGCTCCCTAAGGTTGGTACGACCGTGAAGCCGCCCTCAGTTGTTTATCACCAGTGCGGAGCATAGCGCTTCCGCTTGTGCACGGGCATAGTTGCTCCTCAGCAGTGTCGACGACCAGCGTGGAGCATGGTGCTTCCACTTGTGCGTGGGAGGGGGGCTCTCTCTGCGGAGAGCCCCCGGGGCATGTACAGGACCACCCTGACACGTGGCTTGCACGACAGGGCTAGACGTGGTGTATCTGGGCACTCGTGAGCCAGCGCGGGACTCACGAGGCCCTACCTCAAGGAGGGTTGCACTTGGTCTTGGTTCTTGTTCACTGTGCTGGTCCTGCGAGGTGGTCAGACAACCTGCGCCGAACGAATCTCCTGAGGTTATCGCGTGAGAAAGCCAAGCACCAACGGCCCCAGGAGGTGACTTAAACGGGGCCAGCCCACCAGACAGAGCTCACCGGTTGGTTTTATCAACGCTGCAGGAACGAGCCCGGGCACAGACGTCGTGCTCAACTTACTCACACGAAGGGTCCTAAAGAAAGATGACAGATGTGCGGTCCCCATGATGGGTGGCGATCGAGCATGTAATAATCATAGGTAGATTAAACATGAAAGCAGCAGGCTTAAGTAAATGCAAGAGAGATACATGCCACTGGGTCAGGCCCGGGCTGCTTGGGGATGATGCTGCCCGAGGGGCGCTCACAACAAGGTAAGCTAAATACATAAAATTGGATACATGCCACAGGGACGGAACCACGCGGCCTGGGAATGATGCGGCCTGAGGGGCGCTCCCAGCTAAATGAACTTGGAAAATGTCACCTCGTTCTGTTGACGAAGGAGAGTTGGGGCAGCTGAAGGTGCGCGGCGAAAGGATTGCTCCTCACGAGCCACCGGGGCCCTGTGCCTCAGGAGGCCCTGGGGGCTCAGGTGGTTCCTTGAGGACCGTCTCCATCTCCGCCAGGACGGCGTGGTGCCTGGCCTCCTGGGCTGATAGGATGCACCCTAAGTTGCGCTGGTAGGCGGACGATACGCTCGGCAGGCCAAAGGGCATGCGAACATAGCTGTGCAGTGGGCCCTCGCAGCGTCCCATGCGCGAAGGCCAGAAAAGCTCCTGAGAAGCGGCCCTGTTGAGCCCTGGGACGTCAATGCAAATGCGCAGCCCGGCATGCTCGCCTGGATGGGAAGCTGTGCCTCGTGAGCGTCGGTTGCCGCGCATGGCCCTTGTGTCTTGCAATTCCTGGGTCCTCTTGGTGATTAACTCCTGAACGGTGGGCGATCCTTGCCCTGTGCCCTCCTGAGGGAAACGTTCCGCGAAGCACGCCTCCAAGTGGTGCCCAAGCGCCTCCCTCGTGATGTGAGCGAGGTCTGAGGCCTTCCAGAAGAAAGCCCCCGAGCCCTGCCCAAGAAGGGCATCGGGCGCGCCTTCCTATGCTATGGAGGGAGGCGCCCCTGGAGCGGGCACTGATCCTGACGAGGCTCCAGCTCCGACGCCACCCTCCTGAGGTCCTGCACGGCGCAACTGCTTCTTCTTCTTCTTGGGGATGACCTCAGGAGGGCCCTCACCCTTGCTGTCGGGGTTGTCGATTGATGCAGCTTGGAAGGCACGCTTGAGGGAGCAGACCGCATCTCTTTCTTCACATGGGAACGTGATGATCCTGCCGCTCCCCGGCATCTTGAGGACATTGTAGCCATGATGGGTCACGGCCATGAACTTGGCCAGGGCTGGATACCCGAGGATGGCATTGTATGGCAGACGGATCTGCGCGATGTTGAAGTCGATGAGCTCGGTGCGGTAGTTCTTCCGTTCTCCGAAGGTGACAGGGAGGCGGACCTGCCCTATCGGTGTGGTGGAACCGTCGGTCACTCCTCAGAAAGGCTTGGTAGGCTGAAACTGGTCATATGGCACTTGGAGCTTGTCGAACGTGTCGACGAACAGGACGTTGAGCCCTGCGCCGCCATCGATGAGGGTCTTGGTAACTTGCACGTTGCTGATGACTGAGGAGCAAAGCATCGGGAGGGCGCCTGCGGTAGCTGCGCACTTGAGCTGATCTGCCGAGTTGAACGTGATGGGGCACTCGGACCATTTGAGCGGGTGTGTGGCCAAGAGCTTGGGGAGGACTGCATTCACTTCACAAGCAAACTGCTTGAAGATACGCTGCGAGGCTGGGGCCTGGGCCCCACCCAAGATGCAAGCGATAGCACGCGGCTCCTAGAAGCCCCCAGTGACCTCGTCCTGATGGTGTTCGTCATTCCTCCTTGGCGGTGGAGTCAGCGGAGGGAGTCCAACATTGCCTTGAGGACAATCCTCACGAGACTGATCCCTCCAGGCACCCTCGCGAGGCTGATCCTGCCAGCGGTCCTCATGAGGCCGGTCGCGCTACTCCCGGCATCCACCACCACGTCCTCCTCCTCGGCCGTAGCCCCAGTCGCCACTCTCGGGGCGTCGACCGAAGCGTCCTTCGCGAATGGCTCTGAGCTCTTGACAGTCACTGGTGTTGTAGGTATTCAGGTTGTCGAAGGCGCAGAACGGACGGCTGCTCTTGGATGACTCTGGTTGGTCTCTGCCAGGCTTGGTGTCTGGTTCTTCTGTGAGCACGACTGCTCCCTTGCGCTTCACGTCTTTGGCCTTGGCTTTCTTCTCCTCCAGGTCTGCAGCTGGGAGCTCGAGGAGGGAGAGGCGCCCCTCCTCACCTCTTGCGCACTTGGTCGCCAGGTTGAACAACTCCAGGGACGTGCACAACTCCTCGTGGATAGCGAGCTCTTCCTTCCTCTTGACATCACGGACGCCATGAGAGAAGGCAGAGATGATGGCCTCGTCCGTCACCTTTGGGATCTTGAGGCAGACATTGTTGAAGCGCTGGATGTACTTCTGGAGGGTCTCTCCCGGCTGTTGCTTGACGTGGCGCAGGTCACCTGTAGCCGGCGGGCGGTCGCGAGTGCCCTGGAAGTTGGCAACGAAATGGTTGCGCATCTTGTCCCAGGAGGAGATCGGGCCTGGGGGCAGGTTCAGGAGCCAGGAGCGGGCGTCATCCTTGAGATCCATGGGAAACCAGTTCGCCATGACTTTCTCGTCGCCGTTGGCCGCCTCGATGCTCAGCTCGTAGAGATGCAAGAACTCTGCGGGGTCGGGGGTGCCGTCGTAGCGAGGAGGCAGATCTCGCTTGAACTTGCCTAGCCAGGCGACGCTACGCAGCTCGAGGGTGAAAGCGTGGAAGCCGGCCATGGTCACCGGGGCCTGCCTTGGAGGTGGAGCTTGTTCTTGGTGGGGTCCGTGCACTGCCGCTACAGGTGGCGCGCGGTCTTGCCGCAGCAGACGGTCCTGGCGCGGCGGTGCGAGGAGCGGCGGAGCGTCTTCGTGCAGCGGAGGGACTTCTTGGCAACTTCTCTCTTCACATGCAGGCGTTGTGTCGCGTCGTGGAGCCGCGCGTCTTGGCGCCAGGGCGCCGTCTGGATGCAGAGGTGGTGGAGGCGCTCCATGAGCTACGTCGCCCATGGCTGGCGGAGGGCGAGGCAAAGAGAGGGACGGCGCCGAGGAGCCCCCTGCGGCGCGGATGAGCTCGGCGATACGGTTGAGCCAGTCCTCGTAGAGGTCGTCGACCGGGCGATAGCGCTGGAGCTCGTGCGCCATGAGGAGAGCAGCCCGCGCGTCCATTGGAGCACGACGTGCATGGGACGAGGAACCGGCCGGGGTCAGTGATGGAGTGGCGGTGCAGCCGTCCCGATGCACCGAGGGCTGCGGCGAGGATGCTTGCTGCTCGTTCCCCGCCGGGCCGGTGGCGGCGTTGGCGGCAGGTAACGGGGAACGGCGAGGTGGCCCGCCGACGGGAGCCGTCTGAGCGACGCGGGCGGCGAGGGATGCCTGACGCTCAGCACGAGCGCGGCAAGCGTCCGCCATGGAGACGACGGAGCAACGGGGCATGGAGCGACGAAAGGAAGTTTAGGCGCACCCCTACCAGGCGCGCCAAATTTCGGATCACATGTTCCGGCAAAACCCTCAAGGTTCGAACACTGGGGTGCGCGCGAAGGTTTCCTCCCTACCGACCCACGCCCTAGCTCCCGAAGATCTCGCGGATGAACTCGACGAACTCCCAACACAGAAAGACACAAGATTTATACTGGTTCGGGCCACCATTGTGGTGTAATACCCTACTCTAGTGTGGTGGTGGTGGATTGCCTCTTGGGTTGATGATGAACAGTACAAGGGGAAGAACAGCCTCCTGAGGTTGAGGTGTTCCTGTGCTCGGTGTGTGGCTAAGGGTTGGCTCTAGATCTGATTCGCCTCCCTCCTACTGTGGTGGCTAGTTCTACTTATATAGGCCCTGGTCCTCTCCCCAAATATTGAGCGGGAAGGGAGCCAACAACGGCCAATTCGAAAGGGGACAGCTAGTATAGCTTATCCTGACAAAAGCGGTCTTTGCTTGCAAAAGGCTCTGGAGGTGACGCTGTCTTGGGCTCCATGGTGACCTCCGTCTTGTCGTCCTGCTGGTCTTGCTCTTGTTGCACCGATATGGAAACCTTTGCTTGATGACTCAGTACTCCGCGCTTGCGCTTTCCCCCTTGGCACCAAAGAGGAAACAAGGATGCTGCGTGCGCTGGTGCCCGCCTGGTGCCCGCATGGTCTCGATCGTCATGGCTCACGTCACGAGGACCTCGCGAGGTTTGCCTTGCTTTGATCTCTCCGCCCCTCGTGAGCCTGCCTGGCGAGGCCGCTCCAGAGGAGGTCTTCGGTCCTCCGCCTCGCGAGGCTTGGCCCCTCGCGAGGGTCTTGAATGCCTTGTTGATGAAGATGGGCCGTACAGGCCTGCTAGCTCAGCCACGCCATGGGCCTCAGGTAGGAAAGTCTGGGGACCCCCGTTCCCAGAACGCCATAGACTAACTCAAAGCTTAAATGCGAAGGAATTATGAATTCCAAGACAAGGGATCAGAAGCAATGCTGTGATTAGGGATGGATAAGTTGAATAGCCTTAGGGGTACAATCGATGGCAATTTGATGGTCGAGATCCAGCTCATGTCTGGAATGACGTCTGAATTGGAAGGATAAATTCCAGGGAACAACTGATGATTGTGTGCATTCACACACAAATTGAATCAAAAGGATCAGAATGACAATCACAATGGTTTTTAAAGTAAATTGCTAGACCAAAGGAATTAACCGGAATGCAAGTATGCAAGAATTCCCAGAACAACAGGCTATTGAGGATTTTCGAAAGATCAAATAGTATTTCGAAGTCTTTTGCGGAACACAAGAACAACTGGTAATGAGTGGATACTCGATAAGTACGAGGAATTATCCGTATGGGTATTTCTGCGGCACGGAACTACAAGGCAGTGGTACAAGGGATTCTTAAGAGTTGGAGAGCAATCCGATGCATCTTGTAATAACAAGAGAAACTCAGAGTAATTGTATGAATAACAAGTGTATGTCGTTATCCATATGGATACATTGGTAATAGGGAATTGAAAAGGCAGAGGGCACAAGGGTCTCGGGAATGATCGAAGAGTATCTTCAAAATCTTTTGGTGTAGTAGGCAATCATTTGTGATAAGGGGCTCTCCAGGAGAAGTAGTTACGAGAGCCTAGAATCAGATTTAGTAAAATCATTTAACCTGAATAGAAGAGAGATTAGAGTCCCAGAGTAAGGATCGAGGAGTAAAAGATCCTAATACCACCCAATGGCGATGAGGGCCCATGGGCCGCACAGCCATGTTAGTAAAACAGTTTCATCGACTAGACTCAACTTCGGCCAAGGAGTGTGGAAGGGGGATTCCTACAGGCAGTCGGCTCTGACACCAACTTGTGATGCCCTTGATTCAATCGTACACTAATCATACACGCAAACGTGTATGATCAAGATCAGGGACTCACGCACAACACAACTCTAAAAATAAAATAAGTCATACAAGCATCATAATACAAGCCAGGGGACTCGAGGGATCGAATACAAGTGCTCGATCATAGACGAGTCAGCAGAAGCAACAATATCTGAGTACAAACATAAGTTAAACAAGTTTGCCTTAAGAAGGCTAGCACAAACTGGTGTACAGATCGAAAGAGGCGCAGGCCTCCTGCCTGGGATCCTCCTAAACTACTCCTCGTCGTCGTCAGTGGCCTGCACGTAGTAGTAGGCACCTCTGGTGTAGTAGGAGTCGTCGTCAATGGTGGCGCCTGGCTCCTGGGCTCCATCATCTTGGTTGCGACAACCAGGAAGAAAGGAAAAGGGGGAAAAGGGGGGGAAAGCAACCGTGAGTACTCATCCAAAGTACTCGCAAGCAAGGATCTACACTACTTATGCATGGTTATCTGTGTAAAGGGGCAATATCGATGGGCTGAACTGCAGAATGCCAGAATAAGAGGGGGATAGCTAATACTGTGGAAGACTATGCTTCTGGCAACCTCCATCTTGCAGCATGTAGAAGAGAGTAGAAGGTAAGTTCACCGAGTATCATCGCATAACATAATCCTACCCGGTGATCCTCTCCTCGTCGCCCTGTTAGAGAGCGATCATCGGGTTGTATCTGGCACTTGGAAGGTTGTGTTTTATTAAGTATCAAGTTCTAGTTGTCAAAAGGTCAAGGTACAACTCCAAGTCGTCCTGTTACCAAGATCACGTCTATTTGAATAGATAAACTTCCCTGCAGGGGTGCACCACATTACCCGACACGCTCGATCCCTCTGGACGGGCATACTTTCCTGGGTCACGTCCGGCCTCTGGAGATCAACATGTCGCTTCCCTACCTAGGCTCAACAGAGACGTCAACACGCCGGTCTATATCCTATGCGTGCAGGGGTCTGGGCCCATCACCCATTGCACACCTGCATGTTGCGAACATGGCCGGAAGCAGACCTAGCTCCCTTAATACAAGCGCGGGCTTACGGTCCAATGCGTCATGCGGCGCTCAGTCGCTGACATCAAAAAGAGCTTCGGCTGATACCACGACGCTGGTTGCCCATATCTTGTCCCACGTGGCGGTTAGTGCGTATAAGGTCAACGACCCAACTCAGATCAAATACCAAGATCTCGTTAAGCATGTTATTATGAAGTAACCGCGGACGCTGACCGGGGCCAGGCCCACCTCTCACCTAGGTGGTCTCAACCTGCCCTATCTCTCCGCCACAAAGTAACAATCGGGGGCCGTCAGGAACCCAGGCCCACCACTATCAGGATGGAGCCACCTGTCCTTTCAATCCCCACATCAGAATCACTTGCAGGTACTATACGAGCCGACCCGACTTTAGTCACCACATGTATCATATAATATGTATATAAGTATATACCCATGATCACCTCCCGAGTGATCACATCCCGGTAGTATAGCATGGCAGACGGACAAGAATGTAGGGGCATCGATGGAATACTAGCATCCTATACTAAGCATGTAGGATTGCAGGTAAATGTAACAACAGTAGTAGCAAGGACAGGCTATGCATCAAGATAGGATTAACGGAAAGCATTATCATGCTACACTACTCTAATGCAAGCAGTAGAGAGAAGAATAGGCGATATCTGGTGATCAGGGGGGTTTGCCTGGTTGCTCTGGCAAGGAGGGGTCGTCAACACCGTAATCGATCTGGGTAGCAGTGGCGTCGGTCTCGGAGTCTAGCGAGAGAAGAGGGGAAGAAACAATAAATATAAAATCAAACATATGCATGACGACGCATGACATGACAATGAACCGAGCTAGGTGTGCCCTAACGCGGTAGTAGGTGATACCGGCGAAGGGGGAAACATCCGGGAAAGTATTCCCGATGTTTGTCGTTTTCGGACAGGTGAACCGGAGGGGCAAAGTTCCGGACGAATGGGCTGCGTATCCGGATTCGTCTCGTTGTTCTGAGCAACTTTCATGTACAAAGTTTTTCCATCCAAGCTACGCTTTATTTTCTATTAATTTTTAAAGTTTTCAATCATTTACTAATTTATTATTACGAAATTAATTCGAAATTAGTATTATTGCATCAGCATGACATCAGCAATCAACAGAGGTGTTGACTGGGTCAAACTAACGTGTGGGTCCGCATATCATTGACTAAGATTAATTAAATAGGTTAATTAGTTTAATTAATGATTAGGTTAATCAAATCAAGATTAATTCAGTTAATTAATTCTTTAATTAATTAATTAATACTTTTCTTTTTATTATTAATTTTTTATCTCTTTTTTAAACGTTTCAGGGGCGTGGGCCCCGAATGGCAGTGGCCTATCTGGACTAATGGGCGCTAGTGCTTGCGGTTACGGGCTGCGGGCGCTGAGCGCTAGCAGCGCCCAACCAGGCGAGGACCGAGCGGAGCATATGGGCACAGGCATCGGGCGACGACCGGGCCACGGCGATTCCAGCCGGGAACGGCACCGGCGAGGTCGGCCGAGTGGCGGCCTGCAGCTGAGAACGGCGAGGCGGGGTGGGGGTCGCGCGAGAAGCCGGTGGAGATGGTGGCAGCCGGAGACGAGACCACGACAGGGCAGGGAGCCGAGGCGGGCACGACAGAGGGGGCGTGATACGTCACCAACGTATCTACAATTTTTTATTGTTCCATGCTATATTATATTCTTTTTTGGACATTAATGGGCTTTATTATACACTTTTATATTATTTTTGGGACTAACCTATTAACGGGAGGCCCAGCCCAGAATTGCTGTTTTTTTGCCTATTTCAGAGTTTCGCTGAAAAAGTATATCAAACGGAGTCCAAACGGAAGGAAACCTTCGGGAACGTGATTTTTGGAATGAACGTCATCCAGAGGACTTGGACCCTATGTCAAGACATCAACCAGGAGGGCACGTGGTAGGGGGCGCGCCTACCCCCCCCCCCCCCCCCAGGCGCGCCCTCCACCCTCGTGGGCCCCACTTGCTCCACCTACGTACTTCTTCCTCCTATATATACCTACGTACCCCCAAACTACCAGATAGAGAGCAAAAAACCTAATTCCACAGTCGCAACCTTCTGTACCCGTGAGATCCCATCTTGGGGCCTTTTCCGGAGCTCCGCCGGAGGGGGCATCGATCACGGAGGGCTTCTACATCAACATTATAGCCTCTCCGATGATGTGTGAGTAGTTTACCTCAGACCTTCGGGTCCATAGTTATTAGCTAGATGGCTTCTTCTCTTTTTTTGGATCTCAATATAATGTTCTCCCCCTCTTTCGTGGAGATCTATTCGATGTAATCTTCTTTTGCGGTGTGTTGGTTGAGACCGATGAATTGTGGGTTTATGATCAAGTTTATCTATGAACAATATTTGAATCTTCTATGAATTCTTTTATGTATGATTGGTTATCTTTGCAAGTCTCTTCGAATTATCAGTTTGGTTTGGCCTGCTAGATTGATCTTTCTTGCAATGGGAGAAGTGCTTAGCTTTGGGTTCAATCTTGCGGTGTCCTTTACCAGTGACAGTAGGGGCAGCAAGGCACGTATTGTATTGTTGCCATCAAGGATAACAAGATGGGGTTTATATCATATTTCATGAGTTTATCCCTATACATCATGTTATCTTACTTAAAGCGTTACTCTGTTCTTATGAACTTAATACTCTAGATGCATGCTGGATAGCGGTCGATGTGTGGAGTAATAGTAGTAGATGCAGGCAGGAGTCGGTCTACTTGTCTCGGACGTGATGCCTATATACATGATCATACCTAGATATTATCATAACTATGCTCAATTCTATCAATTGCTCAACAGTAATTTGTTCACCCACCGTAATACTTATGCTCTCGAGAGAAGCCACTAGTGAAACCTATGGACCCCGGGTCTATTTTCCATCATATTAATCTTCCAACACTTAGTTATTTTTATTTCCTATTATTTTACTTTGCATCTTTATCATAAAAAATACAAAAAATATTATCTTATCATATCTATCAGATCTCACTTTCGTAAGTGACCGTGAAGGGATTGACAACCCCTTTATCGCGTTAGTTGCGAGGATTTAATTTGAAACTTGTAGATTTTTGCAATAAGTATGTGAGTTCTTTATGACTAATGTTGAGTCCATGGATTATACGCACTCTTACCCTTCCATCATTGCTAGCCTCTTCGGTACCATGCATTGCCCTTTCTCACATTGAGAGTTGGTGCAAACTTAGCCGGTGCATCCAAACCCTGTGATATGATACGCTCTTTCACACATGAACCTCCTTATATCTTCCTCAAAACAACCACAATACCTACCTATTATGGCATTTCCATAGCCATTCCGAGATATATTGCCATGCAACTTTCCACCGTTCCGGTTATCATGACACATTCATCATTGTCATATTGCTTCGCATGATCATGTAGTTGACATTGTATTTGTGGCAAAGCCACTGTTCATAATTTTTCATACATGTCACTCTTGAGTCGTTGCTATCCCGGTATACCGCTAGAGGCATTCATATAGAGTCATACTTTGTTCTAGTATCGAGTTGTAATCATCGAGTTGTAAATAAATAGAAGTGTGATGATGATCATTCATAGAGCATTGTCCCAACAAAAAAAGAGAGAAAGGACAAATAAAAAAAGAATGCCTAAAAAAAAGGGGGGACAATGCTACTATCCTTTTTTTCCACACTTGTGCTTTAAAGTAGCACCATGATCTTCATGATAGAGAGTCTCTTGTTTTGTCACTTTCATATACTAGTGGGAATTTTTCATTATAGAACTTAGCTTGTATATTCCAACAATGGGCTTCCTCAAATGCCCTAGGTCTTCGTGAGCAAGCAAGTTGGATGCACACCCACTTAGTTTCTTTTGTTGAGCTTTCATGCATTTATAGCTCTAGTGCATCCGTTGCATGGCAATCCCTACTCCTTGCATTAACATCAATCGATGGGCATTTCCATAGCTCATTGATTAGCCGCGTTGATGTGAGACTTTCTCCTTTTTGTCTTCTCCACGTAACCCCCATCATTATATTCCATTCCACCCATAGTTCTATATCCATGGATCACGCTCATGTATTGCGTGAAGGTTGAAAAAGTTTGATATTACTAAAGTATGAAACAATTGCTTGGCTTGTCATCGGGGTTGTGCATGATGAGAGCATTCTTGTGTGACGAAAATGGAGCATGACTAAACTATATGATTTTGTAGGGATGAACTTTCTTTGGCCATGTTATTTTGAGAAGACATAATTGCTTAGTTAGTATGCTTGAAGTATTATTACTTTTATGTCAATATTAAACTTTTATCTTGAATCTTTCGGATCTGAACATTCATACCACAATTAAGAGAATTACATTGAAATTATGCCAAGTAGCATTCCACATGAAAAATTCTGTTTTTATCATTTACCTACTCGAGGACGAGCGGGAATTAAGCTTGGGGATGCTTGATACGTCTCCAACATATCAATAATTTCTTATTGTTCCATGCTATATTATATTCTGTTTTGGACATTAATGGGCTTTATTATACATTTTTATATTATTTTTGGGACTAACCTATTAACCGGAGGCCCAGCCCAGAATTGTTGTTTTTTTTGCCTATTTCAGAGTTTCGCAGAAAAAGAATATCAAACGGGGTCCAAACGGAAGGAAACCTTCGGGAACGTGATTTTTGGAACGAACGTGATCCACAGGACTTGGACCCTACGTCAAGACATCAACCAGGAGGGCACGAGGTAGGGGGCGCGCCTACCCCCCCCCCCAGGCGCGCCCTCCACCCTCATGGGCCCCATGTTGCTCCACCGATGTACTTCTTCCTCCTATATATACCTACGTACCCCCAAACTACCAGATACGGAGCCAAAAACCTAATTCCACTGCCGCAACCTTCTGTACCCGTGAGATCCCATCTTGGGGCCTTTTCCGGAGCTCCGCCGGAGGGGGCATCGATCATGGAGGGCTTCTACATCAACACCATAGCCTCTCCGATGATGTGTGAGTAGTTTACCTCAGACCTACGGGTCCATAGTTATTAGCTAGATGGCTTCTTCTCTTTTTTTGGATCTCAATACAATGTTCTCCCCCTCTCTCGTGGAGATCTATTCGATGTAATCGTTTTTTGTGGTGTGTTTGTTGAGACCGATGAATTGTTGGTTTATGATCAAGTTTATCTGTGAACAATATTTGAATCTTCTTTGAATTATTTTATGTGTGATTTGTTATCTTTGCAAGTCTCTTCGAATTATCAGTTTGGTTCGGCCTACTAGATTGATCTTTCTTGCAATGGGAGAAGTGCTTATCTTTGGGCTCAATCTTGCGGTGTCCTTTCCTAGTGATAGTAGGGGCAGCAAGGCATGTATTGTATTGTTGCCATCAAGGATAACAAGATGGGGTTTTTATCATATTGCATGAGTTTATCCCTCTACATCATGTCATCTTACTTAAAGTGTTACTATGTTCTTATGAACTTAATACTCTAGATGCATGCTGGATAGCGGTCGATGTGTGGAGTAATAGTAGTAGATGCAGGCAGGAGTCGGTCTACCTGTCTCGGACGTGATGCCTATATACATGATCATACCTAGATATTCGCATAACTATGCTCAATTCTATCAATTGATCAACAATAATTTGTTCAACTACCATAATACTTATGCTCTCGAGAGAAGCCACTAGTGAAACCTATGGCCCCCGGGTCTATTTTCCACCATATTAATCTTCCAACACTTAGTTATTTTTATTGCCTTTTATTTTACTTTGCATCTTTATCATAAAAAATACCAAAAATATTATCTTATCATATCTATCAGATCTCACTTTCATAAGTGACTGTGAAGGGATTGACAACCCCTTTATCGCGTTGGTTGCGAGGATTTAATTTGTTTGTGTAGGTGCGAAGGACTCATGCGTGGCCTCCTACTGGATTGATACCTTGGTTCTCAAAAACTGAGGGAAATACTTGCGCTGCTTTACTGCATCACCCTTTCCTCTTCAAGGGAAAACCAACGCGGTGCTCAAGAGGTAGTAGGGCGAACCGCGGCGGCAGCAGGAGGCGGCGCCAGAGTGGGGCCGCGCAGACGGGTGCAGGAGGGGGAGAGGCCACGGTGCGGTGCATAGAGAAAGTGCAGCAGGGGAGGGCAGCGTCGCGGGGCGATGCGCATCGGCAATGGAAGCGCAGCGGGGAGGTGAGGGCGCGCGTCGGCGAGCTGTGGCGCGGCCAAGCACGGACACGCACGCGGGGCACGCTTAGCAGCTTCGAGCGGCCAGGGGGCGGACGCGGTTGCTGGTGCGGGCACTTACACTTGATACGTCTCCGTCATATCTATAATGTTTTATTGTTCCATGCCAATATTATACAACTTTCATATACTTTTTGGCAACTTTTTACACTATTTTTGGGACTAACATATTGATCCAGTGCCCAGTGCCAGTTCCTGTTTGTTGCTTGTTTTATGTTTCGCAGAAACCCCATATCAAACGGAATCCAAACGGGATAAAAACGGACGAAGATTTTTTTTGGAATATTTGGAGAATATGAGAAGAAGAATCAACGCGAGACGGTGCCCGAGGGGGGCACGAGGCAGGGGCCACGCCTGCCCCCCTCGTGGGCCCCCGTAAGGTGGTTGCTGCTCTTCTTTAGCCGCAAGAAAGCTAATTTTCGGAAAAAAAACTCGGCGAAGGTTTCAGTCCAATCGGAGTTACGGATCTCCCTATATATACAAAATGGTGAAATGGCAGAATACCAGAACGCAGAAACTGAGAGAGACAGAGAGACAGATCCAATCTCGGAGGGGCCCTTGCCCCTCCCACACCATTGAGACCATGGACCAGAGGGGAAACCCTTCTCCCATCTAGGTAGAAGGTCAAGGAAGAAGAAGAAGAAGAATAAGAAGAAGGGGGCCTCTCTCCCCCTCGCTTCCCGTGGCGCCAGAACGCCGTCGGGGCCATCATCATCACTGCGACCTTCACCAACACCTCCGCCATCTTCACCAACATCTCCATCACCCCTCTATCTACAGCGGTCCACTCTCCTGCAACCTGTTGTACCCTCTACTTGAACATGGTGCTTTATGCTTCATATTATTATCCAATGATGTGTTGCCATCCTATGATGTCTGATTAGATTTTTGTTGTCCTATCGGTGCTTGATGAATTGCTATGATTGATTTAATTTGCTTGTGGTCATGTTGCTATCCTTTGGTGCCCATCATATGAGCGCGCGTGTGGATCACACCATAGGGTTAGTTGTATGTTGATAGGACTATGTATTGGAGGGCAAGAGTGACAGAAGCTTCAACCTAGCATAGAAATTGATGCATAGAGGATTGAAGGGGGACCAATATATCTTAATGCTATGGTTGGGTTTTACCTTAATGAACGTTAGTAGTTGCGGATGCTTGCTAATAGTTCCAATCATAAGTGCATAGAATTCCAAATCAGGGATGACATGGTATTAGTGGCCTCTCCCACATAATACTTGCTATCGGTCTAGTAAAGTAGTCAATTGCTTAGGGACAATTTCGCAACTCCTACCACCACTTTTCCACACTCGCTATATTTACTTTATTGCTTCTTTACATAAAACAGCCCCTACTTTTTATTTACGTGCTCTTTATAATCTTGCAAACCTATCCAACACTACCTACAAAGTACTTCTAGTTTTATACTTGTTCTAGGTAAAGCAAATGTCAAACGCGTATAGAGTTGTATCGGTGATCGATAGAACTTGAGGGAATATTTGTTCTACCTTTAGCTCCTCGTTGGGTTCGACACTCTTACTTATCGAAAGAAGCTACAATTGATCCCCTATACTTGTGGGTTATCAACAGTGCGTCGGGGAAAACAGGGCGCGACTTGGTCGGGAGCAGGGCAGCGCGGGCGTGTAGGGGAACCAGAGAGCAGCGGCTGGCCGAGTCCTCGCTCGGGAGCACGCGAGCGCGACCAAAGGAGGGAGGCCCGGGCGCGCGCGAGGCAATGCGAGCAGGCACGGGTCGGGGCCGGCTATGCGCGATGAGGACAGGGGAAAGGAGGAGATGGGGGGTTCTCATGGAGGTGCATAGGGGAGTGGCAGTGGGGCGCGGGGAGGAAGACGGGGACAGCCTGCGACGGGGAGGAAGTCTGGTGGGGAGGTCCGTTCCGATGAGGCGGCTCCATCGTGGTCCGGGTGGCGGCATGGTGGTTCTTTCCCCGATCGAGATCTGTATAGGGGAGGGAGAGAGAGCGATGTGAGGGGATGAGTGGGAGGAGAAAGTGGCGTGGGGTGTCGGTTAGGGTTTCCACCGACAGGGGGTTATGGGGAGTGTGGGATGGCCGGTTGGGCCAGCGGGCTGGCCTGGCTGCCAACTGGGCCGGATGGCCCAGCAGGGGGGATTCTATCTTTTCTTTTGTTTTTCTGTTTAGTTCTTTTCTTTTTATTTATTTTCTTTTCTTACCGTTTTCTCTAATTTTCAATATAATTTAGTTTTAGTAAAATACCAAGATGGTC
The DNA here is from genome assembly GCA_032464435.1 of Aegilops umbellulata. Taxonomy (NCBI): domain Eukaryota; kingdom Viridiplantae; phylum Streptophyta; class Magnoliopsida; order Poales; family Poaceae; genus Aegilops; species Aegilops umbellulata. Next base: position 187,904,030 of record CP136055.1, read on the forward strand.
ACCTAATTTAGTATATGTAATTATGCCACATACCGAATATTTTAGTTTTGATATTTGAAAAGTTTTGATGTTTGTTAATAATCCAAATTTGAATTCGAACAGTTTTGATCCAACACGCGATTAGCAACAGTAACAGGGGTGACGTGGCATCATTAGCAGAGGTTATTGTAGCTTGATTATCCGGGCGTCACACTTGCCTTACAGTACAAGTTAAACATAAGGCGGCTCATCCCTTTAGGCCTTAAGTCGTCTCTGGGTCTTGGGCCTTCAATAAGCCTGCTTCATGAACCTCCATCTTGATATCTTGGGCCTCGTCGGGCTTCTTCATCTTTAAGCTGCCAGCGGCGTGACCTGGACCCTCCAGGGCGGGTTGTGACGCCCGGATAATTTGGCTATAGTAATCCCACATTAATGATGCCATGTCACCACAGTTACTGTTGTTAATCTCACGTTAGTTCAAAAACAGATTAAAATTCAAATTTGAATTTAAGTTAAACAATAAAAGTTTCCAAACATAAAAACTAAAATGCTATAAGCGTGTCAAATAAATCATAAGTAATTATGGTGGTGAAACCACACTTTTATAAAAGTGTTTAAATGCACTATAGTAAATAAAATAGCAGCAAAACTATTATTTAAATGATATTTAAATATTAAACAATTACAAAACTATTTTTTGTTTGGGTAGAAGATTAATGTGACTGTGGCATAGCTGGTAACATCAATTTAGGTGCCACTTTGGTATTTCAATGGAACTATTATAAATAGGAACTAAAAACGGAAAAGAAATAAGATAAGGAAAAGAAAATACGAAAAGAAAAGAAAAACAAAGAAGAAAATAAAAAGGAGAAGAACCCCCCTGCTGGGCCATGGCCCAGCTGGCCTCTGGGCCAACCAGGCAGGCCCAACCCAGCCAGTGACGCCCTCCTCCTCTCTCCTCCACCTCTCGAACACGACCGAGCGCAGGGCGCCACCTCGTCTGTGGGTCGCTATAGGGCGCCTGGAGGGGATAAGATTGCCAGCGTCGAATGATAACCCACAAGTATAGGGGATCGCAACAGTTTTCGAGGGTAGAGTATTCAACCCAAATTTATTGATTCGACACAAGGGGAGCCAAAGAATATTCTCAAGTATTAGCAGTTGAGTTGTCAATTCAACCACACCTGGATAACTTAATATCTGCAGCAAAGTATTTAGTAGCAAAGTAGTATGGAAGTAACCGTAACAATGGCGAAAGTAACAGTAGTAGTTTTGTAGTAATTGTAACAGTGCCAACGGTAAAGTAACTAAGCAAAGAGCAATATGTGAAAAGCTCGTAGGCATTGGATCGGTGATGGAGAATTATGCCGGATGCGATTCCTCATGCAACAGTTATAACATAGGGTGTCACAGAACTAGCTCCAATTCATCAATGTAACGTAGGCATGTATTCCAAATATAGTCATACGTGCTTATGGAAAAGAACTTGTAGGACATCTTTTGTCCTACCCTCCCGTGGCTGCGGGGTCCAATTGCAAACTAAGGGATATTAAGGCCTCCTTTTAATAGAGTACCGGACCAAAGCATTAACACTTAGTGAATACATGAACTCCTCAAACTACGGTCATCACCGGTAGTGGTCCCTATTATTGTCACTTTGGGGTTAACGGATCATAACACATAGTAGGTGACTATAGACATGCAAGATAGGATCAAGAACTCACATATATTCATGAAAACATAATAGGTTCAGATCTGAAATCATGGCATTCGGGCCCTAGTGACAAGCACTAAGCATAGCAAAGTCATAGCAACATCAATCTCATAACATAGTGGATACTAGGGATCAAACCCTAACAAAACTTACTCGATTACATGGTAAATCTCATCCAACCCATCACCGTCCAGCAAGCCTACGATGGAATTACTCACGCACAACGGTGAGCATCATGAAATTGGTGATGGAGGAAGGTTGATGATGACGATGACGACGGATTCCCCTCTCCGGAGCCCCGAACGGACTCCAGATCAGCCCTCCCAAGAGAGATTAGGGCTTGGCGGCGGCTGCGTATCGTAAAACGCTATGAATCCTTCTCTCTGATTTTTTTCTCCCCGAACGTGAATATATAGAGTTGGAATTGAGGTCGGTGGAGCACCAGGGGACCCACGAGGAAGGGGGGCGCGCCCCCCACCCTCGTGGACAGGGTGTGGGCCCCCTGGCCTTGATTCTTTTGCCAGTATTTTTTATTAATTCCAAAAATATTCTCCGTGAAGTTTCAGGTCATTCCGAGAACTTCTATTTCTGCACAAAAATAACACCATGGCAATTCTGCTGAAAACAACGTCAGTCCGGGTTAGTTCCATTCAAATCATGCAAGTTAGAGTCCAAAACAAGGGCAAAAGTGTTTGGAAAAGTAGATACGACGGAGACGTATCAACTCCCCCAAGCTTAAACCTTTGCTTTTCCTCAAGCAATTCAGTTGACAAACTGAAAGAGATAAAGAAAAAATTTTACAAACTCTGTTTGCTCTTGTTGTTGTAAATATGTAAAGCTAGCATTCAAGTTTTCAGCAAAGATTATGAACTAACCATATTCACAATAACATTTAGGTCTCATGTTTACTCATATCAATGGCATAATCAACTAGCGAGCAATAATAATAAATCTCGGATGACAACACTTTCTCAAAACAATCATAATATGATATAACGAGATGGTATCTCGCTAGCCCTTTCTGAGACGACAAAACATAAATGCAGAGCACCTCTAAAGATCAAGGACTGACTATACATTGTAATTCATGGTAAAAGATATCCAGTCATACCCAATATAAACTAATAATAATGCATGCAAATGACAGCGGTGCTCTCCAACTGGTGCTTTTTAATAAGAGGGTGATGACTCAACATAAAAGTAAATAGATAGACCCTTCGCAGAGGGAAGCAGGGATTTGTAGAGGTGCCAAAGCTGGATTTTTGAAATAGATATAAATAATATTTTGAGCGGCATACTTTCATTGTCAACATAACAACCGAGATATCTCGATATCTTCCATGCTACACACATTATAGGTGGTTCCCAAACAGAATGGTAAAGTTTATACTCCCGCTCCACCAACAAGCATCAATCCATGGCTTGCTCGAAACAACGGGTGCCTCCAACTAACAATAGTCCCGGGGGAGTATTGTTTGCAATTATTTTGATTTGATTTGCTTAAAGCATGGGACTGGGCAACCCGGTGACCAGCCATTTTCTGGTGAGTGAGGAGCGGAGTCCACTCCTCTTGAGAATAACCCGCCTAGCATGGAAGATACAGACAACCCTGGTTGATACATGAGCTATTCGAGCATACAAAACAGAATTTCATTTGAAGGTTTAGAGTTTGGCACATACAAATTTACTTGGAACGGCAGGTAGATACCGCATATAGGAAGGTATAGTGGACTCATATGGAATAACTTTGGGGTTTATCGAAGTGGATGCACAAGCAGTATTCCCTCTTAGTACAAGTGAAGGCTAGACAAAGACTGGGAGGCGACCAACTAGAGAGCGACAACAGTCATGAACATGCATTAAAATTAATAAACATTGAGTGCAAGCATGAGTAGGATATAATCCACCATGAACATAAATATCGTGGAGGGTATGTTGATTTTGTTTCAACTACATGTGTGAACATGTGCCAAGTTAAGTCAATCGAATCATTCAAAGGAAGATACCATCCTATCATACCACATCACAACCATTTTAATAGCATATTGGCACACAAGGTAAACCATTATAAACTCCTAGCAAATTAAGCATGGCATGAACAACTATAATCTCTAATTGTCATTGCAAACATGTTCATTCATAATAGGCTGAATCAGGAATGATGAACTAATCATATTTAAAAAAACAAGAGAGGTCGAGTTCATACCAGCTTCTCTCATCTCAATCAGTCCATCATATATCGTCATTATTGCCTTTCACTCGCACGACCGAACGGTGTGGATAATAATAATAGTGCACGTGCAATTGGACTAAGCTGGAATCTGCAAGCATCTGACACACATGAAAAGACAAGATAATATGGGCTCTTGGTTAAATCAACAATAATGCATATAAGAGCCACTTCAAAATTTTCATTATGGTCTTCTCCTCTCGACCCCCAAAGAAAAGAAAAGAAATAAAACTATTTACATGGGAAAGCTCCCAACAAGCAAAAGAAGAACGAGAAATCTTTTTGGGTTTTCTTTTTCATTATTACTACTGTAGGCATTGAAAGAAAACTAGCTAAAAGCTACAAATTATTTTTTGGCTTTTCTTAAGGTTTTTCAAACACACAAGAAGAAGACTAGAAAAATAAAATAAACTAGCATGGATAGTACAATGAAAAAGTATGATCACCAACAATTAAAATGAGTGTGTGAACATGAATATAATGTCAGTGAGAAATACGTACTCCCCCAAGATTAGGCTTTTGGCCTAAGTTGGTCTAGGGCCACGGCTGGCCTTGCGGATATCCAAAGTTGTAGCTGGGGTCGTACTGAGATGGAGCCTCGGGGTACCATTGATTGGCGATCTCCTCCGGATCCCACTGGTAAATAGACTGATGTGGAGGATCAAGTTGTAGCTCCGGCTCTGGCTCTGGAGCTGGTGTGAGGCTCTGGTAGGGATGAAATTCCTCCGACAGAACAAGATACTTGCCTAAAGATAAGTTAAACAAAGAAGGATCAGGCAAAGTAATAGTCTCAAAGTAATTTTTATCAAATATCAGTTTATAGTTAAGCATCTTTTTCTTATTCTTAACAATAAAATCATGCGCTACCATACTTTTATAGTCTAGAAAAACAGGAGGCAATAACTTTCCTTCTTTCTCATAATGCCTAATAGGTATGTTAAAGTGTGCAGCTAAGCGCGAGGCGAAGATACCTCCCAAGATGGGGCCCTTCGTACGGTTCAAATTTAACCGCTTGGCAACACTAGCGCCTAGACTAAAAGTGTTATCACAAAACAAGGCATGGCCCAAAATATCAACATCAGGGGCACTATGGTTTCCATAGTTCCCGTGACCAATTAAACATCTACTAGCAAATATTGCAATCTAACGCAGAACAGGAAAATGTATGCTAGTAATTCTTCCATCGGAAACTTTCCTAGTTTCCCCTACAGCAATCATATCAATAAACCCTTCCACGTCAGTACGATGTGGTTCCTCTATGCTGCCCGTAAAGGGTATCTTATAGACTCGGCAGAAATCACATAGTGACATCTCCTTAAACTCATCTTATAAATAAAAATCCACCGAAGGTGGTGATCTCCTAGCATGGAAATGAAAATTTTGCACAAAAATATTAGTGAGTAGGAGATATTGTTCGCGCTGGTCACGGAGGAAGTCGGTGAGGCCTCCGCAATGTGAGGGAGATTATGTTTGGGCCTTTTGTCCTCTTCACTTTGCTTATCCTTCGAGATTAGGCTCGAAGAGCTCCTCAAAAATCTCTTCATCATTTTCCGAAATTTTTAGTAACTTAAAATAAAAGTGAACCAAACTCAACAAAATTGATAGCAACTACTCATACAAGTGCCTAGAGACTATATCATGCATTAGAACTAGTTGGGATCATATAAATTTGACATGTAAGCTCAAGAACAGGGTCACCTAGGCAGCAAAAATTTGCAATGAATAAAGCACTAGAACAAAAACTAATTGGACCATTGGAGGAGTCACATACCGAAGAACAATCCCCCAAAGCAGTTTTGTGAGTGGAGCTTTGAGCAAGGAGATCGAAAATCGTAGCAAGATGAGCTAGAACTCGTGCTTGACATGGTTGGTGATTTTTTTGGGAGGAAGAAGGAGTGTGTGGTGGCTGGAATAAGTGGAGGGGGCCACCAGGGGCCCATGAGGCAGGGGCGCGCCCAGGGGGTGGGCGTGCCCTGGACCATCGTGGCCAGGTGCTTGCTCCCCCTGATGTGTTCTCAGTGCCAGATATTCTCAAATATTCTAGAAAAAAAATCATATTTCATTTTCAGGGCATTTGGAGAATTTTTATTTTCGGGGTATTTTTTATTGCATGGATAATTCAGAAAACAGACAGAATACACTATTTTTTCTTTATTTAATCTAAATAATAGAAAGTAAAAGGAAGATACAGAAGGTTGTGCTTTCTAACTTCATCCATCTCATGCTTATCAAAAGGAATCCACTAACAAGGTTGATCAAGTCTTGTTAACAAACTCTTTTCGAGTAACATGGAACCGGAGAAATTTTGAATAACACTAGGTTACATCAACGGGGATATGCACATCCCCAACAATAAGAATATCATATATCTTCTTGACATTAGGAAGAGGAAATGCAAAACCTCCAATAGTAATAGATGAAAATTTTCCAATAGAATTGATACTGTGGACTTGAGGTTGTTTCCTCGGAAAGTGTACCGTATGCTCATTACCATTAACATGAAAAGTGACATTGCCTTTGTTGCAATCAATAACAGCCCCTGTAGTATTCAAAAACTGTCTACCAAGGATAATCGACATACTATCGTCCTCGGGAATATCAAGAATAACAAAGTCTATTAAAATAGTAGCGTTTGCAACCACAATAGGCACATCCTCACAAATGCCGACAGGTATAGCAGTTGATTTATCAGCCATTTGAAAAGATATTTCAGTAGGTGTCAACTTATTCAAATCAAGTCTACGATATAAAGAGAGAGGCATAACACTAACACCGGCTCCAAGATCACATAAAGCAGTTTTAACATAGTTTATTTTAATGGAGCAAGGTATAGTTAGTACTCCTGGATCTCCAAGTTTCTTTGGTATTCCACCCTTAAAAGTATAATTTGCAAGCATGCTGGAATATTCAGCTTCCAGTATCTTTCTTTTATTTGTAAAAATATCCTTCATATAGTTAGCATAAGGATTCATTTTAAGCATATCAGTCAAACGCATACGCAAAAAGATAGGTCTAATCATTTCAGCAAAGTGCTCAAAATCCTCATCATCCTTTTTCTTGGATGCTTTGGGAGGAAAAGGCATGGGTTTCTAAACCCATGGTTCTCTTTCTTTACCGTGCTTCCTAGAAACAAAGTCTCTCTTATCATAACGTTGATTCTTTGATTGTGGGTTATCAAGATCAACAACAGGTTCAATCTCTACATCATTGTTATTACTAGGTTGAGCATCAATATGAACATCATCATTAACATTTATCACTAGGTTCATGTTCATCACCAGATTGTGTTTCAGCATCAGAAATAGAAATATCATTGGGATTCTCAAGTGTGTCTACAACAGGTTCACTAGAAGCATGCCTAGTCCTATCATTTTTCTTTTTCTTCCTCTTAGAAGGACTAGGTGCATCAACATTAGTTCTCTGATAATCTTGCTCAATTCTCGTAGGGTGGCCCTTAGGATACAAAGGTTCCTGAGTCACTTTACCCCCTCTAGTCATAACTCTAATAGCATTATCATTCTTCTTATTATTTAATTCATTGAGTAAATCATTTTGAGCTTTAATTACTTGTTCTACCTTAGTGGTAACCATAGAAGCATGTTTACTTATGAGTTTAAGTTCACCTTTAACACTAGACATATAATCACTCAAGTGTTCACTCATATAAGCATTGCGTTTCAATTGACTACCAACATAAGCATTGAAGTTTTCTTGTTTAACAATAAAATTATCAAACTCATCTAAGCATTGGCTAGTAGACTTATAACGAGGAATATCACCTTCATCAAATCTATAGAGAGAATTTACCTTTAATACTTGTGTCGGGTTATCAAGACCACGTATTTCTTCAACAGGTGGCAAATTAAGACCATGTATTTCTTCAATAGGAGGTAAATTCTTAACATCTTCAGCTTTAATACCTTTTTCTTTCATATATTTCTTTGCCTCTTGCATATCATCAGGACTGAGAAATAGAATAACCCTTTTCTTCGGAGTTGGCTTAGAAGTTAGTTCAGGAAGTGTTCAATTATTTTTATTAGTCAACATATTATTCAATAGCAATTCAACTTGGTCAACAGTTCTTTCCCTGAAAACACAACCAGCACAACTATCCAGGTGGTCTCTAGAAGCATCGGTTAGTCCATTATAAAAGATATCAAGTATTTCATTTTTCTTGAGAGGATGATCTGGCAAAGCATTAAGCAATTGGAGAAGCCTCCCCCAAGCTTGTGGGAGACTCTCTTCTTCAATTTGCACAAAAATGTATATTTCCCTTAAAGTAGCTTGTTTCTTATGAGCGGGGAAATATTTAGTGGAGAAGTAATAAATCATATCCTGGGGACTATGCACACAACCAGGATCAAGAGAATTAAACCATGTTTTAGCATTACCCTTTAATGAGAACGGGAATAATTTAAGGATATAGTAATAGCGAGTTTTCTCATCATTAGTGAACAGGGTGGCTATATCATTTAATTTAGTAAGTTGTGCCACAACAGTTTCAGATTCATAGCCATAAAAAGGATCAAATTCAACCAAAGTAATTATCTCAGGATCAACAGAGAAATCATAATCCTTATCAGTAACACAGATAGGTGAAGTAGCAAAAGCAGGGTCATATTTCATTCTAGCATTCAAAGATTTTTCTTTCAACTTACCTAATAATTTCTTAAGATCATTTCTATCATTGCAAGCAAGAAATTCTCTAGCAGTTTCTTCATCCATAACATAACCCTCAGGCACAACATGCAATTCATATCTAGGGGGAGAATCTTCATCATCACTTTCATCAATATTATCAGTTTCAATAATTTCATTCTCTCTAGCCGTAGCAAGTTGTTCATCAAGAAATTCACCTAATGGCACAGTAGTATCAAGCATGGATGTAGTTTCATCATAAGTATCATGCGTAGCAGAAGTGGAATCATCAATAACATGTGACATATCAGAATTAATAGCAAACACAGGTTTAGGTATCGCAAGCTTACTCAAAATAGAAGGAGAATCAAGTGCAGAGCTAGATGGCAATTCCTTGCCTACCCCAGTAGTTGAGGGGAAAATCTTAGTTCTTTCGTCTTTCAAGTTCCTCATAGTGACCACCAGATATAAATCCCAAGTGACTCAAAGAATAGAGCTATGTTCCCCGGCAACAGCGCCAGAAAATAGTCGTGATAACCAACAAGTATAGGGGATCGCAACAGTTTTCGACGGTAGAGTATTCACCCAAATTTATTGATTCAACACAAGGGGAGCCAAAGAATATTCTCAGGTATTAGCAGTTGAGTTGTCAATTCAACCACACCTGGATAACTTAATATCTGCAGCAAAGTATTTAGTAGCAAAGTAGTATGGAAGTAACAGTAACAATGGAAAAAGTAACAGTAGTAGTTTTGTAGTAATTGTAAAAGTGGCAACGGTAAAGTAACTAATCAATGATCAATATGTGAAAAGCTCGTAAGCATTGGATTGGCGATGGAGAATTATGTCGGATGCGATTCCTCATGCAATAGTTATAACATAGGGTGACACAGAACTAGCTCCAATTCATCAATGTAATGTAGGCATGTATTCCCAATATAGTCATACGTGCTTATGGAAGAGAACTTGCATGACATCCTATGTCCTACCCTCCCGTGGCAGCGGGGTCCTATTGGAAACTAAGGGATATTAAGGCATCCGTTTAATAGAGTACCGGACCAAAGCATTAACACTTGGTGAATGCATGAACTCCTCAAACTACGGTCATCACTGGTAGTGGTCCCGATTATTGTCACTTTGGGGTTAACGGATCATAACACATAGTAGGTGACTATAGACATGCAAGATAGGATCAAGAACTCACATATATTCATGAAAACATAATAGGTTCAGATCTGAAATCATGGCACTCGGGCCCTAGTGACAAGCATTAAGCATAGCAAAGTCATAGCAACATCAATCTCAGAACATAGTGGATACTAGGGATCAAACCCTAACAAAACTAACTCGATTACATGGTAAATCTCATCCAACCCATCACTGTCCAGCAAGCCTACGATGGAATTACTCACGCACAGCGGTGTGCATCATGAAATTGGTGATGGAGAAAGGTTGATGATGACGACGGCAACGGATTCCCCTCTCCGAAGCCCCGAACGGACTCCAGATCAGCCCGCCCGAGAGAGATTAGGGCTTGGCGGCGGCTCTGTATCGTAAAACGCAATGAATCCTTCTCTCTGATTTTTTTGCTCCCCGAACATGAATATGTAGAGTTGTATTTGAGGTCGGTGGAGCACCAGGGGGCCCGTGAGGCAGGGTGCGCCCAGGGGGGCTAGGCGCGCCCCCACCCTCGTGGACATGGTGTGGGCCCCCTGGCCTTGATTCTTTCACCAATATTTTTTCTTAATTCCAAAAATATTCTCCATGAAGTTTCAGGTCATTCCGAGAACTTTTATTTCTGCACAAAAATAACACCATGGCAATTCTGTTGAAAAGAGCGCATGTTCGGGTTAGTTCCATTCAAATCATGCAAGTTAGAGTCCAAAACAAGGTCAATAGTGTTTGGAAAACTAGATACGACGAAGACGCATCATCGACGCCGTGGCCTCGCCCAAAAAGATCTCCCCCTCCACCCGCGCCATTCCTCTCTCCCGCTCACTGCTCTCTTTGATCCCGAAATCCACTGCGCAACCGTTGTCGTGCCATCATTGTCGTCACGGCCACATGCCTCTGATACGTCCATTTTGCATCATGCTTTTATATCAATATTTATTGCATTATGGGCTATTATTACACATTATGTCAGAATACTTATGCATTTTCTCTCTTATTTTACAAGGTTTACATGAAGAGGGATGATATGTCTCCAACGTATCTATAATTTATGAAGTATTCATGCTATTATATTATCCATCTTGGACACTATTGGGCTTTATTATGCACTTTTATATTATTTTTGGGACTAACCTATTGACCCAGAGCCCAGTGCCAGTTCCTATTTTTTTTCCTTGTTTCAGTGTTTCGAAGAAAAGGAATATCAAACGGAGTCAAAATGGAATGAAACCTTCTGGAGAAGTTATTTTTGGAAGGAAACCTACCCGATAGACTTGGAGTGCACGTTGGGAAAGAAACGAGGGAGCCACGAGGTAGGGGGCGCGCCCACCCCCTAGGGCGCGCTCTCCACTCTCGTGGGCCCCTCGTGGCTCCCCTGACGTATTTCTTCCGCCTATATATATCCATATACCCTAAAACCTTCGGGGAACAGAATAGATCGGGAGTTCCGCCGCCGCAAGCCTCTGTAGCCACCAAAACCCAATCGGGACCATGTTTCGGCACCCTGCCGGAGGGGGGAACCCTCACCGGTGGCCATCTTCATCATCCTGGCGCTCTTCATTACGAGGAGGGAGTAGTTCACCCTCGGGGTTGAGGGTATGTACCAGTTGCTATGTGTTTGATCTCTCTCTCTTTTGTTCTTGATTTGGCACGATCTTGATGTATCGCGAGCTTTGCTATGATAGCTGGATCTTATGTTGCTTCTCCCCCTCTACTCTCTTGTAATGGATTGAGTTTTCCCTTTGAAGTAATCTTATCGGATTGAGTCTTTAATGACTTGAGAACACTTTATGTATGTCTTACCGTGCATATCTGTGGTGACAATGGGATATCACATGATTCACTTGATGTATGTTTTGGTGATCAACTTGCGGGTTCCGCCCATGAACCTATGCATAGGCGTTGGCATACGTTTTCGTCTTGATTCTCCGGTAGAAACTTTGGGGCACTCTTTGAGGTCCTATGTGTTGGTTGAATAGATGAATATGAGATTGTGTGATGTATATCGTATAATCATACCCACGGATACTTAAAGTGACATTGGAGTATCTAGGTGACATTAGGGTTTTGGTTTATTTGTGTCTTGAGGTGTTATTCTAGTACGAACTCTAGGGCTGTTTGTGACACTTATAGGAATAGCCCAACAGATTGATTGGAAAGAATAACTTTGAGGTTGTTTCGTACCCTACCATAATCTCTTCGTTTTTTCTCCGATATTAGTGACTTTGGAGTGACTCTTTGTTGCATGTTGAGGGATAGTTATATGATCCAACTATGTTATTATTGTTGAGAGAACTTGCACTAGTGAAAGTATGAACCCTAGGCCTCGTTTCCTAGCATTGCAATACCGTTTACGCTCACTTTTATCATTAGTTACCTTGTTGTTCTTATATTGTCAGATTACAAAAACCTATATCTACCATCCATATTGCACTTGTATCACCATCTCTTCGCCGTACTAGTGCACATATACAATTTACCATTGTATTGGGTGTGTTGGGGACACAAGAGACTCTTTGTTATTTGGTTGCAGGGTTGCTTGAGAGAGACCATCTTCATCCTATGCCTTCCATGGATTGATAAACCTTAGGTCATCTACTTGAGGGAAATTTGCTGATGTCCTACAAACCTCTGTACTTGGAGGCCCAACAACGTCTACAAGAAGAAGGTTCTGTAGTAGACATCAAGGGAGAATGCCAGCAGCTGGAATTCTGGGTTGGAAAATGAGTAAATATTAGAGACCTATTCTGCACAACTCCAAAAGTCCTGAAACTCCACGAAAGTAAGTTTTGGAATATAATAAAAATATTAGGCGAAGAAAGCACCAGGGGGGGCCACCCACTGACCACGAGGGTGGAGGGCGCGCCCTACCCCCTGGGCGTGCCCCCTGCCTCGTGGGCCACCTGGAAGCCCCCCGATGTCTATCTTCTGGTATAAGGTGTTTTTGCCCTAGAAAAAAATCACAAGTAAGCTTTTGGGACGAAGCGCCGCTGTCTCGAGGCGGAACCTTGTGAAACCAATCTATGGCTCTGGCGGAGCTGTTCTGTCGGGGAAACATCCCTCCGGGAGGGGAAAATCGTCACCATCATCATCACCATCAATCCTCTCATCAGGAGGGGGTCAATCTCCATCAAATCTTCACCAGCACCATCTCCTGTCAAACCCTAGTTCATCTCTTGTATCAGATCTTTGTCTCAAAACCTCACATTGGTACCTGTGGGTTGCCAGTAGTGTTGATTACTCCTTGTAGTTGATGCTAGTTGGTTTATTCGGTGGAAGAATATATGTTCAGATCCTTTGTGCACATTAATACCCTTCTGATTATGAACATGAATATGATTTGTGAGTAGTTACATTTGTTCCTGAGGACATGGGAGAAGTCTTGTTATAAGTAGTCATGTGAATTTGGTATTCGTTTGATATTTTGATGAGATGTATGTTGTCTTTCCTCTAGTGGTGTTATGTGAACGTCGACTATATGACACTTCACCATGGTTTGGTCCTAGGGGAAGGCATTGGCAAGTAATAAGTAGTTTATTGGTTGCTAGAGTGACAGAAGCTTAAACACTAGTTTATGTGTTGCTTCGTAAGGGGATGATTTGGATCCATATGTTTCATGCTATGGTTAGTTTTACCTTAATTCTTCTTTCGTAGTTGCGGATGCTTGCGAGGGGGGTTAATCATAAGTGGGATGCTTGTCCAAGGAAGAGCAGTACCCAAGTACCGATCCACCCACATATCAAATTATCAAACTAACGAACGCGAATCATATGAGCATGATGAAAACTAGCTTGACGATAATTCCCATGTGTCCCCGGGAGCGCTTTCCTTTATATAAGAGTTTGTCCAGGCTTGTCCTTTGCTACAAAAGGATTGGGCCACCTTGATGCACCTTGTTTACTTTTGTTACTTGTTACCCGTTACAAATTACCTTATCACAAAACTATCTGTTACCGATAATTTCAGTGCTTGCAGAAAATACCTTACTGAAAACTGCTTGTCATTTCCTTCTGCTCCTCGTTGGGTTCGATACTCTTACTTATCGAAAGGACTAAGATAGATCCGCTATACTTTTGGGTCATCAAGACTCTTTTCTGGCGCCGTTGCCGGGGAGTGAAGCGCCTTTGGTAGGTGGAATTTGGTAAGGAAAAATTTATATAGTGTGCTAAAATTTACAGTCTTTTTTTTGACATTAAATGATAGTGGGAGAGGCTCCCACTGACTTGTATATTAACACACCAACCGATGTTACGTAATTACATATGGGGGTTTTGAAAGGTTCCCCTCAACCCTTCAGAGGCAAAAGAAAGAAGTATTGTTGTTTACAAGTTTTGAATATAAGAATCTAAGAAGGGACGAAGCTCTTCTTTACAGTTATGGGCGAGCAGGCCCAACAGATGCTTGAATCTATTCAGCCATGAGGTGAAGGAGTGTGGCACTCCTCTAAAATGCTCATTATTTCTCTCCCTCCAGATGCTCCAAGAGGCCATCAAGAAGATATCCATGAATAACGGCTGCCTCCATTGGGTTTTACCATGATGCAGCAGGGAGATCATGTTCCCATTAAGCGACCATCTCAGGCCAGCCTTATCCCAGCATCGTTGGCTAATGGGGCACCAGAAAAACAGATGTTCCAGTGTTTCCTTAGGAGGATTTTGGTAGAGCATACATGCGTAGTTGTTATCCACCACAACATAGTGCCTGCGTTTCAGGATGTTTCGCGTGTTCAGGCGATCAACAAGCAACAGCCAGCCAAACATCTTGAATTTGATGGGGCACTTGGACTTCCAAAGCCAGATGAAAGCATCATCAGCGACCGTCTCTCTGAAGCAGTGGTTGTAGTAGTTTTTGGCGGAGAAATTTCCATTGAGGGTACTGACCCACGCGTCTGCAGTCCCCCTCTCTGGAATGACATGCGCGGAGCCCCTTTGGATCTCTCTGACCTCATCTCGTGCTTGCACAGAGAGTGGTAAATGGAAAAGCATGGTAGGGTTTGTTGCTTGCAAAGCATCACCGACGGATACATCTTCATTTGTGGCAAACGAAAAGGCTCTGGGGTAGATTTCAGAAAGCTGGGTTTCCTGGTCGTTCGTAAACCACACGTCCTTCCAGAATAGAACTGAAGTCCCATTACCAATTATAGCCTTTGAAATCCCTCGAAAGACATGACTGAGTTGCATGATATCTCGCCACCAGAAGGACCCAATCGGATCAACTACATGCGGTACCATGTTTGCATAGTATGTGTCCCAGATCAGAGTCACCCACGGTACATCCGCGCGGTTATAGAACTTGTAAAGGTGTTTGAGGAGCAGAGCTGCATTTTGGGTTTTGATGTCAATGACCCCAAGCCCACCTTTGCGCTTTGGCCTACAAACTAACTCCCAAGCTGCCAAGGAGTTGTTTTTGACACCATCTTCAGTGTTCTTGGCCTACAAGCAATACCGGCGTAGTCTGTCAATGTGTTCGATCACTTTTGGATGTAGTTTGAGTGTGCACATGGCATATATAAGCATGGATGTGATGGTGGAGTTGACCAACGTGAGTTTGGTGCCAGCTGAGAGCAGGGATAGTGCAGTGGATAATTTCCTTTCAATACCACATACCATCGGCATCAATTCGAGCAACGTTGGTTTTGTCGTTCCCATGGGGAGGCCCAGGTAAGTAAACGGAAGTGATCCAACAGTGCAACCAAAGATTTGGGCCATGGACAAACCCTGCTGTGTGTCCAGGTTGATAGGGATCAAAGTGGACTTGTGGAAATTTATCTTCAGACCCACAAATTCAGCGTAAGCAACCAGAATGGACCTCATGCGTACTGTTTGATCTGGGCAGGCAGGCATGACCAAGATCGTGTCATCAGCATACTGGATCACCGGATAGTCCCCTCTCCGGTTGCATGGAAGAGGTAGATCAATTAAGCCTTGGCTGTAGGCATCATTAATCGCCGCCTAAAGAAGGTCTGCAGCTAAAACAAAGATGAGCGACGACAAAGGGTCCCCCTGCCTTACTCCACATTTGCATAGAAACTTCCGGCCCGGGGTCCCATTCAGGAGAACCGAGGAAACCCCTGAAGCAAAGATAGACTTCATCCAACCAAGCCACTTTTCGTCAAAGCCCATGTGTTTCATAATCTGCAGCATCGGTCCATGTTCTATTGTGTCAAAGGCTTTGGCAAAATCAAGTTTGAGGAGTATAATTTCCCTCGATGATGTTTGGCATTGGTGGATGTATTCAAAAGACCAGGCCAAACAGTCTTGGATAGTACGCCCTTTGAGGAAACCATACTGCTTCTTGTGGATGATCTTAAGGATGACTTTCTGCAGGCGATTGGCTAGGATTTTCATGATAATTTTCAGACAACAGTTGAGCAGTGTTATGGGTCTGAAATCATTAGTCGTCACAGGAGAAGGGATTTTCGGGATGAGTGTAATGTAGCCCTCACTGATACTGGTTATGTCAAGGTTACCTTCGTGGAAATCACCACACATTTTGTAGAAATCCTCCTTGATAATGTGCCAGCAACTTTTGAGGAAGCACCCATTGAAACCATCTGGACTGGGAGCCCTGTCACCAGGCATCTCTTTGATCACAGCATCAATTTCATCTATGGAAAATGGTACCGAAAGCATCTCTTTGATCAAAGCGCATATTTGTGGGCTTAGAGGTCCCCAATCGTTCTTTGTATGTATTGAACAACAATCCAACTTTGCTTGTATGATCAGAGATTTCAACATCTCCTTCCTGCAGCGTGGCAATTGAGTTGTACCTGAACCTTTCAGTGGCAAGTGATTGGAAGAGCTTAGTGTTCTCATCAGCGAATCTGAAGTATCTGACAGGGCATCTTTTCCTCCAATACTCATTTTGGCATTTGAGAAGACAGTTAAGGTGTCCCTTCAAAATACGTCTGAAATTTGCCTCTTGGACAAACAAACCCCTCTTGTCTTCGAGGGCGTCGAGATTGGCTGAAGTGTCTAAAATTTACTGTCACTTATCAGTATGGAAAATAATCCTTTGAGGGGCTTGTTCGGGGTATCTTCACCCTGACCAGTAGATCAAACAGTTGCTCCTCAACCTACTAAACCTACTGAAAATGTTTACTTTGAAATTCCTTCGGGTATGATAGAGAAACTGCTAGCTAATCCTTTTACAGGAGATGGAACATTACATCCCGATATGGACCTAATCTATGTGGATGAAGTTTGTGTATTATTTAAGCTTGCAGGTATGCCCGAGGATGTTATCAAGAAGAAGGTCTTACCTTTATCTTTGAAGGGAAAGGCATTGACATGGTTTAGGCTATGTGATGATATTGGATCATGCAACTACAACCGATTGAAATTGGAATTTCATCAGAAGTTTTATCCTATGCATCTGGTTCATCGTGATCGTAATTATATATATAATTTTTGGCCTCGCGAAGGAGAAAGTATCTCTAATGCTTGGGGAAGGCTTAAGTCAATGTTATATTCATGCCCCAATCATGAGATCTCAAGAGAAATTATTATTCAAAATTTTTATGCTCGGCTTTCCCTCAATAATCGCTCCATGCTCGATACTTCTTGTACTGGTTCTTTTATGATGAAGACTATTGAATTTAAATGGAATTTATTGGAAAGAATTAAACACAACTCTGAAGATTGGGAACTCGACGAAGGTAATGAGTCAGGTATAACACCTAAGTTTGATTATGTTAAATCTTTTATGGATACCGATGCTTTGCGTGAATTTAGCACGAAATATGGACTTGACTCTGAGATAGTAGCTTCTTTCTGTGAATCATTTGCTACTCATGTTGATCTCCCTAAGGAGAAGTGGTTTAAATATCATCCTCTCATTGAAGTAAAAGTAGTTGAACCTATTAAAGTTGAAGAAAAGACTATCACTTATAATGTTGATCCTATTGTTCCTACCACTTATATTGAGAAACCACCTTTCGCTGTTAGAATAAAGGATCATGCTAAAGCTTAAAATGTGGTTCGTAAGAGTAATGCTAGAATACCTACACCCCCTGAGCAAACTAAAGTTGAACCTAGTATTGCTATGGTTAAAGACCTCTTGGTCGATAATATTGATGGGCATGTATTTACTTCTATAATGAAGCTGCTAGAATTGCTAGACCCGATACTAAAAATAAACATAGACCTGTTGTAGGCATGCATGTTGTTTCTGTTAAAATAGGAGATCATTGCTATCATGGCTTATGTGATATGGGTGCTAGTGCGAGTGCAATACCTCATTCCTTATACGAAGAAATTATGCATGATATTGCACCTACTAAGATAGAAGATACTGACGTTACAATTAAGCTTGCCAATAGAGATACTATTTCACCAACTGGGATTGTTAGAGATGTTGAAGTCTTGCGTGGGAAAGTTAAATATCCTACTGATATTCTTGTTCTTGGTTCCCCACAAGATGACTTTTGTCCCATTATATTTGGTAGACCCTTCTTGAATACTATTAATGCTATGATAGACTGCGAAAAGGATATTGTTACTATTGATTTAGGGGATATGTCTCATGATTTTAATTTTGCTAAATTTCATAGACAACCCCGTGATAAAGAATTGCCTAGTAAAGATGAAATTATTGATCTTGCTTCTATTGTGTGCCTCCTATGATCCTTTAGAACAATATTTGCTAGACCATGAAAACGATATGTTTATGAATGAAAGAAGGGAAATAGATGAAGTATTCTTTAAACAGGGACCTATTTTGAAACACAACTTGCCTGTTGAAATTTTAGGGGATCCTCCTCCACCCAAGGCTGATCCCGTGTTTGAGCTTAAACCATTACCTGATACTCTTAAATATGCTTATCTTGATGAAAAGAAGATATATCATGTTATTATTAGTGCTAGCCTTTCAGAGTAGGAAGAAGAGAAATTATTGGAAACTCTGAAGAAGCACCGTGCTGCTATTGGATATACTCTTGATGATCATAAGGGCATTAGTACCACTCTATGCCAGCACAAAATAAAATTGGAGAAAGACGCTAAACTGGTTGTTGAACACCAACGACGGTTAAACCCTAAGATGAAAGAAGTGGTAAGAAATGAAATACTAAAGCTTCTAGAGGAAGGTATAATTTATCACGTTGCTGATAGTCAATGGGTAAGTCATGTCCATTACTGTGGTTCCTAATGATGAAGATGAATTGATCCCACAAAGAATTGTTACAGGTTATAGAATGGTAATTGACTTTCGAAAATTAAATAAAGCTACTTGAAAGGATCATTACCCCTTACCTTTTATTGATCAGATGCTAGAAATATTATCCAAACATACACATTTTTGCTTTCTAGACGGTTATTCTGGTTTCTCTCAAATACCTGTGTCGAAAGAGGATCAGGAAAAGACCACTTTTACTTGCCCTTTCGGTACCTTTGCTTATAGACGTATGCCTTTTGGTTTATGTAATGCACCTGCTACCTTTCAAAGATGTATGACTGCTATATTCTCCAACTTCTGTGAAAAGATTGTTGAGGTTTTCATGGCTGATTTTTTTGTGTATGGAACTTCTTTTGATGATTTCTTAAGCAACCTTGATCGATTTTTGCAGAGATGTGAAGAAACTTATCTTGTCTTGAATTGGGAGAAGTGCCACTTTATGGTTAATGAAGGTATTGTCTTGGGGCATAAAATTGCTGAAAGAGGTATTGAAGTTGATAAAGATAAAGTTGATGCTATTGAAAAGATGTCGTGTCCTAAGGACATTAAAGGTATAAGAAGTTTCCTTGGTCATGCCGGTTTTTATAGGAGTTTCATTAAAAACTTCTAAAAAAATTCTAGGCCTCTGACTAATCTCTTACAAAAAGATGTTCCTTTGAAATTATGTGTGATGCTAGTGATTATGCTGTAGAAGCATTTGGAATACTTAAGAAAGCCTTGATTTCATCACCTATTGTCCAGCCACCTGATTAGAATTTACCCTTTGAAATTATGTGTGATGCTAGTGATTATGCTGTAGGTGCTGTTCTAGGACAAAGAGTTGATAAGAAATTAAATGATATCCAATATGCTAGTAAAACTCTAGACAGTGCTCAGAGAAATTATGCTACTACTGAAAAGGAATTTTTAGCAGTTGTATTTGCTTGTGATAAGTTTAGGCCTTATATTGTTGATCCTAAAGTAACTGTTCACACTGATCATGCTGCTATTAAATATCTTATGGAAAAGAAAGATGCTAAACCTAGACTTATTAGATGGGTTCTCTTGCTACAAGAATTTGATTTGCATATTATTGATAGAACGGGAGCTAAGAACCCCGTTGCAGATAACTTATCTAGGTTAGAGAATGTTCTTGATGACCCACTAACTATTGATGATAGCTTTCCTGATGAACAATTAGCTGTCATAAATGCTTCTCGTACTGCTCCATGGTATGCTGATTATGCTAATTACATTGTTGCTAAATTTATACCACCTAGTTTCACATACCAGCAAAAGAAAAAGTTTTTCTATGATTTAAGACATTACATATGGGATGACCCACACCTTTATAAAGGAGTAGATGGTGTTATTAGACGTTGTGTACCTGAGCATGAAGAGGAACAGATCCTACGCAAGTGTCACTCCGAGGCTTATGGAGGACACCACGCTGGAGATACAACTGCACATAAGGTATTGCAATCCGGTTTTTATTGGCCTACTGAAGATGCCCGTAAGTTTGTCTTGTCTTGTGATGAATGTCATAGAATTGGTAATATTAGTAGACGTCAAGAAATGCATATGAACTATTCACTTGTTATTGAACCATTTGATGTTTGGGGCTTTGATTATATGGGACCATTTCCTTCCTCCAAAGGGTATACACATATTTTAATTGCTATTGATTACGTTACTAAGTGGGTAGAAGCTATTCCAACTAGTAGTGCTAATCATAACACCTGTATTAAGATGCTTAAAGAAGTTATATTTCCAAGGTTTGGAGTCCCTGTATACTTAATGACTGATTGTGGTTCACATTTTATTCATGGTGCTTTACGTAAAATGCTTGCTAAGTATGATGTTAATCATAGAATTGCATCTCCATACCACCCATAGTCTAGTGGTCAAGTAGAACTGAGTAATAGGGAGATTAAATTAATTATGCAAAAGACTGTTAATAGATCTAGAAAGAATTGGTCCAAGAAACTTGATGATGCATTATGGGCCTATAGAACTGCATATAAAAATCCTATGGGTATGTCTCCATATAAAATGGTTTATGGAGAAGCATGTCACTTACCTCTCGAACTAGAACATAAGGCATATTGCGCCATTGAAGAGCTCAATTATGATTTCAAACGTGCTGGTCAGAAGAGATTATTTGACATTAGCTCACTCGATGAGTGGAGAACCCAGGCCTATGACAATGCCAAACTGTTTAAAGAAAAAGTTAAAAGATGGCATCACAAAAGGATACAAAAGTGTGAGTTTAATGTAGGTGACTATGTTTTGTTATACAACTCTTGTTTAAGAATTTTTGTAGGAAAACTCCTCTCTAAATGAGAAGGTCTTTACGTTATCGAGGAGGTCTATCATTCAGGTGCCATAAAAATCAACAACTTCAAAGGCACAAATCCGAAGGTGGTGAACGGTCAAAGAATCAAACATTATATCTCAGATAATCCCATAAATGTTGAAACCAATGTTATTGATAGCGTAACCCCGGAGGAGTACATAAGGGACACTTTCCAGAATGTTTCAGAATTCGAAAAGGAATAGGTATGTAATACGGTAAGTAAACCGACTCCAAAACAGTTCTAATAGAAAATTTTCTCCGTTTTGGAATATTTAAGAAAATAGGAAAATAAGAAGTAGTTCGAAAGGGGCATGAGGCATCCACGAGGGTGGAGGGCGCACCCTACCCCCTGGGCGCGCCCCATGCCTCGTGGGCACCTCGTGTGCTCTCCGGACTCCGTTTTCTTGCATGATACTTCTTTTGGTCGGTAAAAATGCACTATATAATCTCCCGAAGGTTTTGACCACCATACCATGCAAATATCTCCTGTTTTTGTTCCGAGTTGTTTTCTGCCGGAGTTTTCAAGGTCAGGCATCATGTCGTCCCCCTCCTCCAACAACGTGGGCGACTATGCTTGGCTAATGAAGATAGAGATGAAGATAGAAGAACATGGGGAGATAAACAAGGGTGATAGGATCAAGAAGGCCATGGAGGATCAAGCTCCTGCAGCAGAAGAAGAAGACATCCTTCAACCTTACTATAACCATCTTACCCCTACTGAAATAGAAGCTTTGAAGAAGATTGAAATAGTTCGAGTGCAAAACAAGTATCTCACTCATGAAAATATTTTGTTGCAAGAATACATCACCGCACTCAAGGGCATTATTTGCAAATTGGAGAATCTCCTACGCTCGATGTGTGACATGACTTCATCAACAACTCCTTCATCACCACCTCCGAAGAAAGAGACATAAATACATGGTTATGGGCACTCCCCTTGGCAATTGCCAAGCTTGGGGGAGGTGCCCCGTTATCGTATCACCATCACACTTCTATCTTTACCCTTTTTCTTAGTTATATCCTTTTGGTTATATCTTGATCTAGTAGAATAAAGTTTAGTATGATCTAGCTTTGAGTTTTTGTGTTGATCCTTATCTATGTAATCGAGTCCATGAGCTATATATAATAAAGATTAGTCTTGAGTCTAGGGCTTGGTTATCTGGCTATGATCTTGAGGGAATAAAAGAAAAAAATGAAAGAATAAAAAGAAATAAAGAGATCATATTGATCTTATGGAGAGTAATGACTTCACATATAAAAAGTATGATGAAGAAAAGTTGTTGAGAGTTGACAAACATAGTTTTGGTCATCGTTGTAATCAGTAGGAAGTAATAAAGAAAGAGAGGTTTTCACATATAAATATACTATCTTGGACATCTTTTATGATTGTGAGCACTCATTAAAATATGACATGCTAAAAAGTTGATATTGGACAAGGAAGACAACGTAATGGGTTATGTTTTCTTATATCCAAAATAAATTATATTGTCATGGATCATCCAACATGTTGAGCTTGCCTTTCCCCCTCATGCTAACCAAATTGTTTGCACCAAGTAGAGATACTACTAGTGCTTCCAGATATCCTTAAACCCAGTTTTGCCATGAGAGTCCACCATATCTACCTATGGATTGAGTAAGATCCTTCAAGTAAGTTGTCATTGTTGGAAGCAATAAAAATTGCTCTCTAAATATGTATGATCTATTAGTGTGGAGAAAATAAGCTTTATACGAGCTTGTGATATGCAAGAAATAAAAGCGACAGACTGCATAATAAAGGTCCCTATCACAAGTGGCAATATAAAGTGACATTCTTTTGCATTAAGATTTTGTGCCTCCAACCATAAAAGCACATGATAACCTTTGCTTCCCTCTGCGAACGGCCTATCTTTTATTTTTGTCTTATACCGTATACAAGAGTCATGGTGATCTTCACCTTCCTTTTTACACGTTATCTGTTGGCAAGAACTATGTGTTGGAAAGATACTGATATATATATATAGGGCTAGACTATTTTGTTACCGGTAACATAATATTATACTGTTACCCTCTGTCCCTATAAGGGCGCGATGCGTGTACAAACTACCTGACCCGCCCCCAATCTAACCCGCCTTCTACCGCCGGAGGCAGCCATCGCGGGCGAGCGAGCGACGGCGACAGACGGGGCGAGGGAGCCCGCGGCGCCGTGATGGGTCGCTAATCCGACCCACGCGCTATCGCCGGCCGGCCGTCCGCCCGCCCCCCGCCTTCAACCTTCGGCGCCGCGCTGCGCCACCCGCCCCCTGCCTTCCCCGTGCTCCGGCCGTCGCCCTCCCTGTGCCCCGGCCGCCCACCTCCCCGTTCTCCGGCCGCCGTCCTCCCAGCTGCCGCCCAGACCATCTCCGCCGCCTTGCCCGGATCCCGCAGCAACAGGCTCTCGCGCGGTCGCCCACAACGCACCACAACCTCCCATCCCCGACGCCCATTTGATCCCTGCTCCTCCACCATGCTTGTCCAGACGGCTCCCATACCCCATCTCCCCGAGGGGCTCGCACGCTACCCCGGGCCTCCTACAACGCCACACTCCCTTAGAATCCCACGCCGCCATGGCTCTCCTCCGCCCCAAGCAGGCCTTGAGCGGTCCTGCCCCTGAGTTGAGCCTTCCACAGATCCGCCCATGGCGGTGGGCATGGGAATGAGCGTTTTGCCGCTGCCGCCGGTAACTGTTTTTTCCGCTGTGGTGAACTTATGTGCCATTGTTGCTGAACTTATGTGCCATTGTTGCTGAATCCCTGAAATTTTGACATGAAACTAATTATCTGTTCGTCTGCCTCGCCTCTCAATCTCAAGTGAGCATCCGTTCGTGTGTGTGTGTTTGTGTGTTCTTCTCAGTTTAGGGCAGCTTCTTCCGGACCTTGCTCCTGGCACTCGAGCCGCATGCACCTTTTTATATCATTTCTAAAAATTGATGTACGTCAGTCCAACTATGTATTAGGACATACTGTATTGCTTTTGTGATTTCTGTATGTGCAAAATATGGTACAATTGCTACTTCGATTTTGTTGTTGATTACATAGTATGTGCATAGAAGACTTTAAAAATTCTTGCCGATGGAATGGATTACTAGAAGTTCAAATTTGATGTTATTCTTCTCCTTTGCGATCTCCAGGAGATGGAATGGTCCTGCCGCTCTTAATTTCCAACCACACATCACCTGTAAAATATAAGCTCTGCTTGTCATTGCTTGAGCCAAACTCCAAATGAGCAGAGCTGGCATTTAAGCTATCTGAATTTCCCAACCACACACTTATGTAGCATCCCAATGTCACACATCCCATTTTTGTGTGTAGGGTATATTCCACCCCTGATCCACAACTCCTCAGTCCAACTTCTTGCTTTGTTGTCGGTCACTCAAAAAAGAGTCACGTGCAGGCCACCCTGTGCTCCGCCCCCTGATCCAGCATTTGGTATGAATTTGATGAATCTTCTTGGTGCTTTGTTCTTATTCATCTAGAGATTTCTGCTCATGTTGACTGTTTCTATTGTATGTACCGGTTTTATTCCTGCATGTATGTAGCAGTCCAATGTTTTTGTGTGCATGCATACATGGGATGGGATTTTTAGGTGCTAGTTTGGAACTGTATCTAACCCATACTAAAAATATTTCAGCTGTTCAACAGGGGCGCGGGGTTCAGTTCGACGACGACGAGCCAGGTAGCTGGTCTTCACATCACGAACTGGTGTAGTTTGATCTTGTGCAATTGGAAATTCTATGATGCTGAGTGTTCAGTACCTGAGTGTGTCAGTACAACCCTACGCTACAAGTCACGCGTACATCCACTTCATGTGTTAGTCAAAAGTTGTCGGTGTACTAGAGTAGGGGTACCCTAGTATCTCGAACTTGTGCACGGGCAGTCGCAGCATCCCGCGGCAAGGCTTGCCGGGTGACCGCCAAGGTCCTCTGCGGTTCCTTTGGAGCCATTCAAGAACAAAGTATTCAAGCCAAGGAGACAAGGCCCTGGCAAGAGGAGCTTGCCAGGAAGGCCACTCAAGGCACAAGACCCAGGCAAGAGGAGCTTGTCGGGAAGGCCAACCAAGGCATCTCAAGGAACTTGCCGCGACGCGCCACGCGTCCCGGCGAGGCCCGGTGAGAGGCAAGCCTCCGGACGCGACAAGACAATGACCGGGCAAGGCGTTTGCCGTGGCAAGCTACCACTCCGTACCCACGCTCCAGCACATCCACCAACGTGTCGCTCTGGGACCCTTCCAGGCGTACGTGGCGGGAGGCTGTGCAGCCAGTGGTACGGGGTGGCAAGCGGCGCTGACAAGATTGCCATCGTGGCGAACGGTGGCGTCCCTGACGGTCCCTTTTTGCACTGTTTGGGCGACGCAGATGGGCATTTAATGCCCTTGTCCCCTGCCGTCAGGGTTAGGTATGATACACTGTACAGGTAGTTGTACCAACCGCAACACCTTTCCATTTTTAGCCCTGTCTACGTTGCCACCTGTCGGTGACCCCTTGAGCATATAAAAGGACGCCCATGCGCAACGTAGAAGGGGGGGGAGAAGAACACTCACGCTTGGTCTCGTTAGTTGCTGGTGTGTACTATAGCACTCAGCGCTCCCGAGCAAGAACTCAATACAAACGACAAAGCAGGAGTAGGGTTTTACGCATCCATGCGGCCCGAACCTGGGTAAACTGCTCGTGTGCTTCGCCCCCGCCGAACCGAAAGGGGCTCGGTCCGCCGGTCCCCATAGGTGCTCGTGGATCAGTTTCCCCGACAACAGTATTGTGCATTTGCTTGGCAGCTTTAGTACTCTAGTTACATATCACTTGCTAAATTAAAAAAAATGTTGTTCAGTTTTGTGTGTTTTGTTTAATAATGCTCATGCTTTATTTTCTGAGAGCTACAAAATCATAGTGCTTAAAATACCAATGTGTGCGTCATGTTGAATTGAAAAAGTTACAGGAAAAAGTACCCCTTTATTTTAGGTTCTCTTTTTGGCTAAATTGATTTATTTCACATGAAATTAAACCTAGATATGTACGTCTTGCTGCATCCAGCTGTAATGAGTTTGCTATGGAGCAGTACACATATTTAAACTTTCATATAGTTGCAAAAACATGAATTCTCATTCCCGAAAATCCACAAAAAACATCAATTTGTATTGATAGTTGTTCTAGTCCTTATGTTACAACAGTGCAATGACAAAAAATTGATCAGTTCAAAAACATGGACATGCTAATGCTGTAGAGATCTTGTATGCAGCCACAAGGATGTCGGCTGCAATGACGCGAAAGTGACGAGATATCTACGTGCCGCCTGGCTTCTGTTCATCTACATCTGCTGCCTTCGTGCGTTGCTAGTGACATCGTCCCTGGCAAGGGCACCAAGCTGAGGGACCTGCTACAACTGCACTCCACATTTGAGACATAAATATGGAAATGCAGTAAGCTGCAGGTTATTGTGGAGCTCATGCACACCAATTTTTTTGCTGAAAAATGCCGCAGTACAAATAAAGGTAAGCTTGCGCATGTATTTCTGAGCAATAAATATTTTTGATTAACCAGGAATTTTAGATTAGTGCAATTCTTATTTTTATTCAGTACTCTTCATGTGAATGATTCCTGGTTGCTTCTCCTATTCTGAACTTGTTGCTCAATTGCACAGGTATTGCCAGAGTACTGTCTAGTCTGAAGCCAGCTACACATTCGCACATGAGTCGGTGCTCCAGAAGTGCTCTCATTAGCAATAGAAAATGACAAGGGAGTGCATCCAAAAGATAGGTAGCAAGCATGCCTGCTACGGTGTGTTGATAACTGAATTGAAGGATCTTCAGTATATGAACCACAAAAGGAGAGGTGCATCTGTAAGATCGGAAGTATGTCTAGAGGGGGGTGATTAGACTACTTGACCAAATAAAAACTTAACCTTTTCCCAATTTTAGTTCCTGGCAGATTTTAGCAATTTAGGACAAGTCAAGCAATCATCACACAATTCAAGCAAGCATGCAAAGAGTATATAGGCAGCGGAAAGTAAAGCATGCAACTTGCAAGAATGTAAAGGGAAGGGTTTGGAGAATTCAAACGCTATTGGAGACACGGATGTTTTTCTCGTGGTTCGGATAGGTGGTGCTATCCTACATCCACGTTGATGGAGACTTCAACCCACGAAGGTTAACGGTTGCGCGAGTCCACGGAGGGCTCTGTAGCGACCCGACCTCAGACGGTCAAGCCTCTGTGTATATGTGCCATCCCTGGATCAGTATGCTGGCACACACAGTACATCAATGTATATATCAAAGTGCAATCACATGTATAAATAACGTAAAACTGATATATATACCTCGTAATACTCAGCGGAACCAATCAAACGAGTGTGGAGTCCCATCAACGCCATCGGCAGGTTGAGTGTAGACCGTAACCCTGTATCGTAACTCTTACTCGTCGAAGAAAATATCTGCAACATGATACGTTGCAGCCGTGTAGGTCAGTACATTGAATGTACCGGCAAGATCACAATAAGAGAAAGCTGATGATAAAACTATTCTATATGCAATATGGCTTTGTGGCTCTGGGTCTGAGTTTTTGTTTTGCATAAAAGCTGGTTTTACTTTTCCTACAACAAAGGAATATCAGGAGCCTGTACTACGGAGTTTTCTAACATGACATGGTTCCGCCAACCGATGTCCCATAGCCCAAAATCATCATAAGTTGCCCACAATTAAGTTATCAATCCGGTGTTGAGAGTTCCGAGATAGATCCAAGTCCAGAGACTCAAATTGTCCGTAACCGGGGACACGGCTAATCGATTAGGTTTTAACCCTCTGCAGAGGTTTGTACACTTTACCCGCAAGATTCGATCCCTCTCTTTACGTTCTCGCACTTCAGGATGTTTGAGAACAAGACGACCGAAACATGGTCTTCCGAAGAGTTCCCCTGACCACTGTCCGGTGCTCATCCAATCCTACCGTAGTTCTACATCTGCTAGCACCGTCCCAGCCAGAGTCACAACTAAGGTCAACCAAGCCAGAGCCCATAGTGACTTGCGGTTGCACAGGTAAGCTTCTGGTCATGAAGTATTCTTCCGTCTCTTTGAGTCTGGGTGGAACTTTCCTCATGAGTACTGGCCAAAACCCAGCTCACTAGGCAAATCCACTGGGTACTCCAGGGTGCCTCACAACCAGTCCACCCAGTAGTGTGTATTGAAGTCTTGTCTCGAGTCTTGAAGTCTTGAGGTCTCGAAGATGCTGTCCTCGCAGGTGCCATCAGGAAGTTGTCGTCTTTGACGTAAAATCCTCCATTCTCACACCACTCCCGAGCACTCATACCAACCCCGTCTACTATAGCGTAGCTTTAAAAGTAAACAACGTCCCGGGCTTGGTAACAGGAAGATGGGTTCCTACCTCATGCATTCTACTCAACTACAAGAATTCAATATCACTACTGGAGGGATTGAAATAATGGTGCCACTAAATGAAATAAAAACATTGGTATGAAAAATATGGTCAAAGTGAACTTGCCTGGTATTACTTGATGAAGATAATAACGCTCTCAGAATAAAGACTTGGTAGAACTATTCGTCACTCCGTTGAAAATCTATATTAAACAGACAATCATATAAGCAATCATCCTAGCAATCAATTCTAACACTCATAATAACAATTAAAACAACAAAGAAAAATCAATAACAAAACTCAAACGAATTCCAAGGAAGTTTCAAATAAAACTAGAAAGAAAACCTACTAACGAAGATCTATAACTTTGCTACAAACATCTAATATAGTCTTGCCCTAAGTAAAACTTAACAATAATTAAAACACTAAACTAATAAATTAACAGAAAATAAAAAGTAAAACAACTAAGTTAACATAAAGTAGTTTTCATAAAATTTTATTAGCAAAAATAAACAATTAAAAAGATTTAATAAAACTCTAACTATGACCTATAGAAGTTTTCATATAAAACTAAGGAGAATAAAATTTTAAAATAAAATAAAATTTTCTCCTGTTGTCTAACAGAAATATAGAACAACAAGCAAAAATCTACAAAAAGAATTAACTAAAATAATTAAAAACAATAATTAGATAACCAAAACAACTATATAAGCAAAACAGTACTGTTTCTAATAAAACCCTAATTTAAAATGCTCTAAAATTACCAAACTAAATCCTACAGTTAAACAATACCACAAGTGACCAGTAGCAAAAAGAATCAAGTTAAAATCTATTTTTAAACTCAAGTTATGGCCAAAATACTAATTTGAACAAAATTTATCAAATTCAAATTTAAGCTACTCAAATTTGAAATCCAGTAACACTAACATAAGCTTAAACAAATTTGTGATCCAACACAGTTGGAATCACTCAAAAATAAATTATAGATAATTAGTTATTGAATTTACAATCTTGGAACTATTCTGAAAAAAAAACAGAACGAAAAAAAAAATGAACAGTAGATCGGGTTTACTGTAGCAGTCCGGTGAGGGGTTCTGGTGGAGCTCCGGCGACGTCCTCCGGTGGTCCTGCGGGTGAGGTGAGGGGACGGGCGGGGGTGGAAGAGCGAGGGGGTTTGAGTGGTGGTGGTGGGAGTTGGCGGGGATGGCCGGAGGTGGTGGGGCGGGGCGGCAATGGCGGCGGTGGTCCGGCGAACTCCGGCAAGGCGGCTCGGCGATGTGGGGCGAGGAGAGGAGGGACTAGGGGTGGGAATGGATGCGCGAGGTGGCTATTTATAGGGGGAGGAGGTCTTCTTGGAGGAGGGGGCAAGGGATTTCGCGAATCCCGCGATCTCCGGCGATGCTCCGGCGGTGGCTGGAGACATGGAGCATCGTCGGGAGGAAGGAGATGATTCGGTACGGATCGGGCCGGATTTGGCCCAAAAAGAAAAATACCTTTCCCTTTTTTTAAAAGATTCCGCGAAGAAAGATCATTTTAAAAAATAAGATGAAAATAAAATATAGGAGTATTATATATCAAAACGACCGGAAAAAGAAATCCTGCAATATGAACTATTTTACAAGATGAAATAAAATTCACACAAATTCTAATAAAACAAATAGTGCTACTGCTGCAAATAAAATTCAAATAAAATTTCTTTAAAATGCCAAAATGATTTAAAATTTATTTTTTTTCCATTTTTATAATGTAGGGAATCATTTTACCCTATTTTCCATATATTTTATTTTTGGAGAAAAATAATTTGAAAATAAAACCCAAAAACTTCCAAATGGTTTTGAATTGGAAATTCAAACCTTTTCTTCATACTTCCAACTCATATTTCCTATATTTTGAAGAAGTCATTTTATCCTCTCTCATGAAAATCATTGAGTTGCATAAAGTTTCTAAATTTGGAATGCTTTCAAAAATGAAATTCAAAAATCTTTCAAAACCCTTTTTGCTTCTAGAAGAAGTCATGTTTTCTTCAGTCAAGGGTATTGTGATGAAATGAATTTGAAATTCATTAAGATCAAATGCAAGGATGAAAGTTTGGGAAGTCATTTCATTCCCTCTCATTTAACTTTCAAAAAGTTTCAAATTTCACTCAATTTCACACAACCATTCACACAGCAATCAAACAATCAATCAAATTAATTATTTAATATAACATTCCAAAATTTAGAATTTTGGGATGTTACAAACTACCACACTTAAAATGAATCTCGTCCCCGAGATTCGAAGAGGCTAGGAAAAAAATTAGGTTTCGGGTCTTCCAGCAACTCCATCGGTCTGAATGGTCTGGGGTGCTACCACACTTAAAAGCAGGGTTATGGTTCTGACGAAACTCATGTACTCCATCCTTTTGTGTTGCTGGTGTCGGTGTTCTCATATACTCCGGAATAGCTCTTTCATGGGTGCTCTTCCGGTCGGGGCATGACCTGTTCTCAAAATCTTTTGTCCTCTCAATCATGGTGAGTTTCTTCCGAGACTGCGTCTTCATATCTGACGGGTCTGTCGCCAATACTAAACAACTATCAAAAATCTCATGGTGGTCGACAATTCATGGTTTCTCCTGCAGGAAAAGAATGGCGGGGTTGAATCTCACCGTATAACCTACGATTGGCAACGGTTGCCTGTAAAGGGTTCCATCGTCCTACCATTCTATGGTTTTATGGCTTATCGCGTCGACACTCTTCTAATATTTTCAAGTCTCTCTGATTTTCCATCAACATATGATTCACTCAATTTCACACAACCATTCACACAGCAATCAAACAATCAATCAAATTAATTATTTAATATAACATTCCAAAATTTAGAATTTTGGGATGTTACAAACTACCACACTTAAAATGAATCTCGTCCCCGAGATTCGAAGAGGCTAGGAAAAAAATTAGGTTTCGGGTCTTCCAGCAACTCCATCGGTCTGAATGGTCTGGGGTGCTACCACACTTAAAAGCAGGGTTATGGTTCTGACGAAACTCATGTACTCCATCCTTTTGTGTTGCTGGTGTCGGTGTTCTCATATACTCCGGAATAGCTCTTTCATGGGTGCTCTTCCGGTCGGGGCATGACCTGTTCTCAAAATCTTTTGTCCTCTCAATCATGGTGAGTTTCTTCCGAGACTGCGTCTTCATATCTGACGGGTCTGTCGCCAATACTAAACAACTATCAAAAATCTCATGGTGGTCGACAATTCATGGTTTCTCCTGCAGGAAAAAAATGGCGGGGTTGAATCTCACCGTATAACCTACGATTGGCAACGGTTGCCTGTAAAGGGTTCCATCGTCCTACCATTCTATGGTTTTATGGCTTATCGCGTCGACACTCTTCTAATATTTTCAAGTCTCTCTGATTTTCCATCAACATATGATAGTTCATGATAGAAGTCTCCGGTATGGGGGCCAATCC
This sequence comes from Aegilops umbellulata, assembly GCA_032464435.1. Lineage (NCBI taxonomy): Eukaryota > Viridiplantae > Streptophyta > Magnoliopsida > Poales > Poaceae > Aegilops > Aegilops umbellulata. The sequence continues at coordinate 187,936,097 of CP136055.1, forward strand.
ATCCCGTACTTGAACCATTACTACATATGCAGACATCGAATCACGTATTCTAACACTTGGGCATACTCACAAGCATTGCAGAATTTCTCTTGTCAACGAACTGAGTTCGAATAAATCCATTGTTTCTGCAAGCTGAACAAGACATCGAAGGTTTCTTCACAACTCTCGGGTTTTCGTATCCTCCTAAAAATGTTGGCTGATTAACTCAGAGTTTTCTTCGGAATATCTTCCTTCAGCAAGAGTGTGCTTGCTTCTTATTAACTCCTGGGCCTGTGGGTTATGGTCCACTTCAACTCTTGTACAAGTTTAACTCATCCTTCCGAGGATTATCATTCCATATGCCAACATTACATCTCCTGTAAATCCAATAGTACTTCTTCCTTCATACCCTTGTGGTGACGATCATACAAAACTCCAACTTATTTGGTCCAGCTCCCTTCTATGGACCGTCCTGAATAACACATTTCTTTCTTCATTGATCATGTGGCCTTACGGAGTACTACCATACCAAAAAAATGCACTAGTTTATCCATAAATCACATTATTTTCATATCAATCTTTTATTACATCCTTAACCATTTTTCGTAAATCCAAATTCCAAAAAGTACTTCATTACAAATGCTGCCACCCACATGGTTCGGTATGGTCAGGCATTACTTCCAACTTTATTCATTCTTCCTCCTTGAGGATTCTTTAGTCCCACTGGAATTGTGCGACATGCGCCTTGAAATCTTCAATCTTCTGTTTCATCGTGGTGGCCTTGAGCTTCATCTCCATCATCTCTCCATGCACTTCTCTTAGGTATTCCTGAGTATAACGAAGTCTTGCTTCAAGTATTTCTCCGATCTGGCGTATGGCTTCCATGGCTGCTTCACGAACAGCGTCGAAAAAAGTTGCTTGTGGTACACGTGAGATGAAAAAGTACTGCCCCATCGTCTTTGGGCAAACTCCTTTCATACGGTGGAGGTGTACCTCCACATACCAAAGTTCCACTCCCTTTTGCATGAAGGGGTAGCCTTTGTAGACTGCATCTCCTTCAAGGTGAATATGCTTCATCATGTCCTTCAGGATCTTTGGGTAATCATGATCACTTGTCAGGGTCATGATCGTTTCAGGGCCCTTAAGGAAAGACTCATAAAGGGTTGTCATCTGCATGTGTAGGATAAGAGGGGTACTCAGAACAAAGAGTGTATCTCCATGGGGATTTTTTTTATTGTCTCTAGAAAAGTTTGGTGTTCAGCTGTCCATGGGTTCGAGGTTTCGGGGTCTGGTTGAGATAGAAAGAGGAAGAAAATACCCACCCATCAACAAACAAATCCTAGCTCAAAAGAAAAAAAAAGTATCGTTTGTGATGGGCCGTTCTACTATGGTTTCGTTTCTAAGTCTTTATTTCTCCAGGTCTTCAATGCTCGAGAGTTTCCAATTCCTGATGCTTTTCCCATATGAAGGCCTTCTACCATTCCTCCGTAGCTTACGTCTCTCAAGGTTGACATAACAAGCCTACAAATATCGCATCTATCCAACCATTCAATAAACACAGAAAATAATAGCAACCAAGCATTCATTTATTCAATCAATTCTATAGTATCACCACCCACATAAGTTGGTATGGTCAGATACTTAAATCGAGAAAGCGTTCATCTTTATTTCTCTCAGGGTGGGCTACTACTAAGCTAATTTATCGGGAACTTGATCATTGTCCCCACTGGGGCTTCTTCTGTGTGGACTTGATCTCCTCCAATTTTTCTGCTAGATTTTCCCTGTCGATGCGGAGTTTCTTGTGACGACCCTGTATGTCCTGAAGTTGTTCCTTGAGCTTCTGGATCTCAACGTCCTTGGCATGAGACATGGTCCTGCTGCTTTTCAGTTCCTGACGCATTCTCGGGATCTCGAGGTTCTCCTCCTCCAGCTTGTCTACCTTCAGTCTCTGAGTCTCGACCTCTTCTCGTAGTGCTTCATTGTCAAACAGGGCTTCCAGGAGATCCATCTGAAGATTCTTGACGTATTGTTCTAGATCCTGATTGTACACTAACAGTGGGGAGAACTTCATCTTTTGCGCTTCCGTCAAGGCAATAGTTGCTCCATCAAACTTCTGCCATCCAATCCTTCCAAAGAAGTGTGGGTTTAGTGCAGCACGATGACGATAACATAAGCGTGCAATAGCATCATGGACGGCAGTGTTGATGCCCATATCACAGTCACCATTTATGGTGCCGAAGTTGATGTCTGCAGTCTTGGGGTCTTCTTTACGGCCAAAAACTTGGGTCTTGACTCCCCATGATCTAGACGTCCTCTTAGTTGCCTTGATCTCAGGTATCGGTAGCTTCAGCAGCCTGACTAGCTCCACAAGGAAGGGGCCTCCAAGAACCTTCTCGTAGTGTTCTCTTTTGTTCAGAATGTAGCTCTCCATCTATAGTTTGAAATAAGGAAGGTTCAGTAAAAGGAATCAGGTGTTACGAGAGTAGTAACAAAAACAAAGGTCGTTCCTGTCGGGGTCTTCATATTACTAATTCATTTCCTAGGGTCACGTCCTACAGTCAACATGTGCTCTGATACCATATCTGTAGCGACCCGACCTCAGACGGTCAAGCCTCTGTGTATCTGTGCCATCCCTGGATCAGTATGCTGGCACACACAGTACATCAATGTATATATCAAAGTGCAATCACATGTATAAATAACGTAAAACTGATATATATACCTCGTAATACTCAGCGGAACCAATCAAACGAGTGTGGAGTCCCATCAACGCCATCGGCAGGTTGAGTGTAGACCGTAACCCTGTATCGTAACTCTTACTCGTCAAAGAAAATATCTGCAACATGATACGTTGCAGCCGTGTAGGTCAGTACATTGAATGTACCGGCAAGATCACAATAAGAGAAAGCTGATGATAAAACTATTCTATATGCAATATGGCTTTGTGGCTCTGGGTCTGAGTTTTTGTTTTGCATAAAAGCTGGTTTTACTTTTCCTACAACAAAGGAATATCAGGAGCCTGTACTACGGAGTTTTCTAACATGACATGGTTCCGCCAACCGATGTCCCATAGCCCAAAATCATCATAAGTTGCCCACAATTAAGTTATCAATCCGGTGTTGAGAGTTCCGAGATAGATCCAAGTCCAGAGACTCAAATTGTCCGTAACCGGGGACACGGCTAATCGATTAGGTTTTAACCCTCTGCAGAGGTTTGTACACTTTACCCGCAAGATTCGATCCCTCTCTTTACGTTCTCGCACTTCAGGATGTTTGAGAACAAGACGACCGAAACATGGTCTTCCGAAGAGTTCCCCTGACCACTGTCCGGTGCTCATCCAATCCTACCGTAGTTCTACATCTGCTAGCACCGTCCCAGCCAGAGTCACAACTAAGGTCAACCAAGCCAGAGCCCATAGTGACTTGCGGTTGCACAGGTAAGCTTCTGGTCATGAAGTATTCTTCCGTCTCTTTGAGTCTGGGTGGAACTTTCCTCATGAGTACTGGCCAAAACCCAGCTCACTAGGCAAATCCACTGGGTACTCCAGGGTGCCTCACAACCAGTCCACCCAGTAGTGTGTATTGAAGTCTTGTCTCGAGTCTTGAAGTCTTGAGGTCTCGAAGATGCTGTCCTCGCAGGTGCCATTAGGAAGTTGTCGTCTTTGACGTAAAATCCTCCATTCTCACACCACTCCCGAGCACTCATACCAACCCCGTCTACTATAGCGTAGCTTTAAAAGTAAACAACGTCCCGGGCTTGGTAACAGGAAGATGGGTTCCTACCTCATGCATTCTACTCAACTACAAGAATTCAATATCACTACTGGAGGGATTGAAATAATGGTGCCACTAAATGAAATAAAAACATTGGTATGAAAAATATGGTCAAAGTGAACTTTCCTGGTATTACTTGATGAAGATAATAACGCTCTCAGAATAAAGACTTGGTAGAACTATTCGTCACTCCGTTGAAAATCTATATTAAACAGACAATCATATAAGCAATCATCCTAGCAATCAATTCTAACACTCATAATAACAATTAAAACAACAAAGAAAAATCAATAACAAAACTCAAACGAATTCCAAGGAAGTTTCAAATAAAACTAGAAAGAAAACCTACTAACGAAGATCTATGACTTTGCTACAAACATCTAATATAGTCTTGCCCTAAGTAAAACTTAACAATAATTAAAACACTAAACTAATAAATTAACAGAAAATAAAAAGTAAAACAACTAAGTTAACATAAAGTAGTTTTCATAAAATTTTATTAGCAAAAAGAAACAATTAAAAAGCTTTAATAAAACTCTAACTATGACCTATAGAAGTTTTCATATAAAACTAAGGAGAATAAAATTTTAAAAAAAAATAAAATTTTCTCCTGTTGTCTAACAGAAATATAGAACAACAAGCAAAAATCTACAAAAAGAATTAACTAAAATAATTAAAAACAATAATTAGATAACCAAAACAACTATATAAGCAAAACAGTACTGTTTCTAATAAAACCCTAATTTAAAATGCTCTAAAATTACCAAACTAAATCCTACAGTTAAACAATACCACAAGTGACCAGTAGCAAAAAGAATCAAGTTAAAATCTATTTTTAAACTCAAGTTATGGCCAAAATACTAATTTGAACAAAATTTATCAAATTCAAATTTAAGCTACTCAAATTTGAAATCCAGTAACACTAACATAAGCTTAAACAAATTTGTGATCCAACACAGTTGGAATCACTCAAAAATAAATTATAGATAATTAGTTATTGAATTTACAATCTTGGAACTATTCTGAAAAAAAAAACAGAACGAAAAAAAAAATGAACAGTAGATCGGGTTTACTGTAGCAGTCCGGTGAGGGGTTCTGGTGGAGCTCCGGCGACGTCCTCCGGTGGTCCTGCGGGTGAGGTGAGGGGACGGGCGGGGGTGGAGGAGCGAGGGGGTTTGAGTGGTGGTGGTGGGAGTTGGCGGGGATGGCCGGAGGTGGTGGGGCGGGGCGGCAATGGCGGCGGTGGTCCGGCGAACTCCGGCAAGGCGGCTCGGCGATGTGGGGAGAGGAGAGGAGGGACTAGGGGTGGGAATGGATGCGCGAGGTGGCTATTTATAGGGGGAGGAGGTCTTCTTGGAGGAGGGGGCAAGGGATTTCGTGAATCCCGCGATCTCCGGCGATGCTCCGGCGGTGGCTGGAGACATGGAGCATCGTCGGGAGGAAGGAGATGATTCGGTACGGATCGGGCCGGATTTGGCCCAAAAAGAAAAATACCTTTCCCTTTTTTTAAAAGATTCCGCGAAGAAAGATCATTTTAGAAAATAAGATGAAAATAAAATATAGGAGTATTATATATCAAAACGACCGGAAAAAGAAATCCTGCAATATGAACTATTTTACAAGATGAAATAAAATTCACACAAATTCTAATAAAACAAATAGTGCTACTGCTGCAAATAAAATTCAAATAAAATTTCTTTAAAATGCCAAAATGATTTAAAATTTATTTTTTTTCCATTTTTATAATGTAGGGAATCATTTTACCCTATTTTCCATATATTTTATTTTTGGAGAAAAATAATTTGAAAATAAAACCCAAAAACTTCCAAATGGTTTTGAATTGGAAATTCAAACCTTTTCTTCATACTTCCAACTCATATTTCCTATATTTTGAAGAAGTCATTTTATCCTCTCTCATGAAAATCATTGAGTTGCATAAAGTTTCTAAATTTGGAATGCTTTCAAAAATGAAATTCAAAAATCTTTCAAAACCCTTTTTGCTTCTAGAAGAAGTCATGTTTTCTTCACTCAAGGGTATTGTGATGAAATGAATTTGAAATTCATTAAGATCAAATGCAAGGATGAAAGTTTGGGAAGTCATTTCATTCCCTCTCATTTAACTTTCAAAAAGTTTCAAATTTCACTCAATTTCACACAACCATTCACACAGCAATCAAACAATCAATCAAATTAATTATTTAATATAACATTCCAAAATTTAGAATTTTGGGATGTTACAGGCTCCATCGACGAAGGGTCCACGAAGAAGCAACCTTGTCTATCCCACCATGGCCATCGCCCACGAAGGACTTGCCTCACTAGCGGTAGATCTTCACGAAGTAGGCGATCTCCTTGCCCTTACAAACTCCTTGGTTCAACTCCACAATCTTGTCGGAGGCTCCCAAGTGACACCTAGCCAATCTAGGAGACACCACTCTCCAAGAAGTAACAAATGCTGTGTTGATGATGAACTCCTTGCTCTTGTGCTTCAAATGATAGTCTCCCCAACACTCAACTCTCTCTCATAGGTTTTGGATTTGGTAGAAAGAAGATTTGAGTGGAAAGCAACTTGGGGAAGGCTAGAGATCAAGATTCATATGGCAGGAATGGAATATCTTGACCTCAACACACGGGTAGGTGGTTCTCTCTCAGAACATGTAGGTTGGAAGTGTAGATGTGTTCTGATGGCTCTCTCCACGAATGAAGAGGAGGTGGAGGGGTATATATAGCCTCCGCTTAAAATCCAACTGTTACACACAATTTACCAATCTCGGTGGGACCGAATCAACAAACTCGGTCGGACCGAAAAGGTAAACCTAGTGACCGTTGGATATTTTCGGTGGGACTGACATGCATCTCGGTAGGACCGATATGGTTAGGGTTTGGGCAGAACGTAATCTCGGTGAGACCGATTACACAAACTCGGTGAGATCGATTTGGTAATTAGCTAACCAGAGAGTTGGTCAGGCAAACTCGGTGGGACCGATTTGCTCTTTCGGTGAGACCAAAAAGTTACAAAAGGGAAACAGAGAGTTTGCATTGCAATCTCGGTGGGACCGATCTGCTCTTTCGGTGAGACCGAAAAGTTACGAAAAGGAAACAGAGAGGTTGCAATCCCATCTCGGTGGGACCGAGATCCCTATCGGTGAAACTGATTTGCTACGGTTTTGGCAGTGGCTTAAGACATATGAAACTCGGTGGCGCCGGATAGAAAGAATCGGTATGACCGAGTTTGGCTTAGGGTTTAGGTCATTTGTGGAAGTGGGAAAGTAGTTGAGGATTTTGGAGCATACCACTAAGCACATAAAGCAAAGGGCTCATTAAGCAACACCTCATCCCTCCTTGATAGTATTGGCTTTTCCTACGGACTCAATGTGATCTTGGATCACTAAAATGTAAAATGAAGAGTCTTGAGCTTTTGAGCTTGAGCGAATCCTTTGTCCTTAGCATTTTGAGGGTTCCACTTTGACCATTCATTCCATGCCAATCATTGAGCTTTCCTGAAATAGTTATCTTGGAATAGCATTAGCTCAATGAGCTATATGTTGTTATGAATTACCAAAACCACCTAGGGATAGTTGCACTTTCAATCTCCCCCTTTTTGGTAATTGATGACAACATATAGATCAAAGCTTCGACAAATGATAATAAGAATGAATTACATCGTCGCTTTGAGAAGTATGAGATAAGTAAGAGCTCCCCCTAAATTTGTGCATATATAAAATTTGCTTTGGACTGCAAATGCACAAGAAGTTAGAATTATGGGTTACTCTTCCATGTCACATACATCTTGGTGGAGCGCTCGAAATGATTAATAATGAAATACATGCACTCATCACCAAGGCAAAGTGAATGACCACATAAGATAGATAAGATATATCAAGCATGCATAAGTGTAGCTTATGATCAAACACATGATCATCAATGTCTCACAGGCATATCAAATTATCACGACCAAAAGCAAACAATGTTTGAAAAACCACCAAATAAAGTTATCTATACATTTTCTCCCCCTTTGGCAACAAGTTACCAAAAAGTTCCTAGAAAATGCATAGTGCTAAATCGACACTCAGGCTTGATCTTCAGGTGGTGGTAGAGTCCGGATCACTCCAAGGATGAAGGCTTCCATAGACGCGGTTGGAGTTGGAGCTGAAGTGGATGCTGGAGCAGGTTGGGTTGGTGCTGCGGCTGGAGCTGAGGCGGTTGCTCTTATGTCAGGAACTGGCACTGCAAACGACCTCGGACCTCGTGGCACTCTGGCAAATGCATCAGTGGTTGTCTTCCCTTCCCTCTCCTGCATATCATCTTGGAGCTGCTCCACTGCAGTCTGAATCTCTGTCACCTTGATATCCAAGTCATAGAACTTTTGTTCTACGATTGTGTCTAAGCTTGCCTGGTTCTGAGTTAGGGTGGCTAGTCCTTTCTCAATCCGCAGGGTGGATGCAATCAGGTAACTAAGCTGATCTTGCTTGTTCTTCAAGAAGTACTCAGATGCCTCCTCTTGAGTTGGCATCTTAGCAGCTTTCTCCTTCTTTGCCTTCTCTTTCTTATCTTGTGCATGGGCTGAAGATGGTTCATCTTTGGTCATCACAACTTGGTTGTCCTCAAAATCTGGATAGATAGGCAAATGTTCCTTGTCCAGCAAGTATGTGTCTGTGCCCATCCTTGAGTTAATCAACATCTGGATCTGAGGGGCATAACCACAGCTCCTCTTTTGATCTGTTGCAGTCCTCTTGATAGTCTCTACTATGAGGCTCATGACCTTGAATTTCTAAGGCACATCAAAGATATGCAACAAGTTAATGGCATGACCTCTGATCATCCTGTGATCTCCAGACTTGGGCAAAAGTGTGTGCCTAAGGATCCAGTTGATCGTAGGTAGACCTGACAGCAAGTGTTTTACAGACCCAAACTGGTGAGTGTCAAGATCATCTGTTGGAATCTCCTTGTACATATTTGCCATAGTGTTGTGATCCATCTTTTTCTTGGAATAGACATCCAAGTCATCTTCATTCTCCTCTGGGGCATTGATAAGCTGTGCCCACTCAGCAACTGTAGATTGGTACCTTGTACCCTTAGACATCCAAACAATCCTTCCATCTGGGTAAAAATGTGCTGTGGAGTAGAACTGCATAATAAGCTCCTCATTCCACTTTGTGAGCTTTTGCCCAACAAAGTCTGCTACTCCACATGCCTTGAAGCTGTCCTGCACTCCAGGGTAGTGCTCTTCGTTGTCCTTGATATATTCCTAGTTGACCCATCTCATGGCACATACAATTGGCTTCTTGTCTAACAAGACTGTCTCATAGAAGTCCTAATGTTCCTTAGTGTGGAACCTGTAGTCAACAGCAGTCCTCCTCCTGATATCATAGGGATCGTCAGCTCTCCATTTTCTCAGTCCAGAGTCTCTCCTGATTTTCATATCCTCAGCCACAGGATGAGCATCATTGTGGTCTGGGATCTTGGGCTTCAATTTTCTCAGCACTTGGCCTTCCTCTTCTTCAGCAGTTTCAGGCATTGGGGCCTTGTTCTTCTCAGCAGTTGGGATGCTTCTTGTATTCCTCTTGGGTTTTGGCTTTGGAGCTGGCTTAGCCTTGGAAGCAGTCTTGGGGGCTTCCTTAGGCTTGGATGCAGCTGCCCCTGATCTTATGGCATCACCCATCAGCTTGGGTGCCATATGTGCTGGTGCAGCACCCTCTTCTTCCTCTTCTTCTTCATCAGAAGAATGTTTCCTCATAGAGGGCTTGCCAATAACTCTGGCAGTGACAGTTCTTGCTCTCTTCTTTTTCTTGCCTTGGCCAATATCTTCTTCTTCAGATTCCATAGTGAGCTTCATAGTTTCCTCAGGTACAGCCTTCCTAGGCTTGGAGGTAGGAACTCTTCTAGCAGGTGCTTTCTTGTGCATTCCTGGCTTGTTGGCTGCAGCTGAGCCATATTCCTTCTTCAGCACAACTCTATTGGAAGTTGCTTCTTCCTCTGCCACATAATCTTCATCCTCTGATTCTGAGGTTTTCTTCTTTCTTTGTCTTGTGGCAGCTTTTGGCAGATTGCTAGGGGTGCTCCTGCTGCCATCATCTGAGTAACTGGAGGGACTAGTGCCCTCACTCATTTGCACTGGCTGTTCTGACAAATTATGACTATCACTTTGGTCTGACATGATGAACAAGCTGACTGCTGACTGCTGACCCTGTGAATAGTTTATAGATGAGGTAGAGTGGATGAGCATCACAAAATGCAGAGATTTTTGCAAAAGAATGATTCAAAAACTTAGTTTTAGTTTCCCACAGAAAGCATCTCGGATCTACCGATTTTTAAACTCGGTGATACCGAATCAGTTTTTGGAACCTAAACTAGTGATCTTGGTCAAACCGAGTCATAGTTCGGTGGCACCGAGACTGCTAGGGTTTCACAAAGTTCCAAAATCGGTCTCACCGATTAGTAACACTCGGTCAGATCGAGTCTCACTGTGCAATGGCATAAGCCAAATCGATGGGACCGAGTTTTTCAACTCGGTGGGTCCGAGATGGTTTCGGCGGAAACCTAACCCTAAAAATTTCGAATCAAACCTAATCTATGAGTTCATTGACTGGATAGAAGTTTATCAAACGTGGCAAGAATCATTATGATCACAATGTGCTAGGAATTGGATTGGGAATAGCACAAAGGTCGAGTCCATACCCTAGTTCGGCGGAGACTCGCTACGGCGACAACGGCGGGGTTGATTTCCATTGACGGTGATGGAGACCAGCGACTGGAGGCGGCTGGCGGCGAGGAGACGATCCAGAGACCACGACGGCAGAGCGAGCTATGGCGCGGGCGAAGGGGTTCGGAGAAATTTCCAAAATTTTGCCCGTGTCTATATATAGCCCGACCCTGTCGGTGTGACCGAGTGGAACAACTCGGTGGCACCAGGATGCAAAACTGTATACAGTTATTGCAACTCGATGTGACCGAATGGTTCAAATCGGTTGCACCGAGATTGAAAACTTAGATCAACTTAATGATCTCGGTAAGACCGAAAGTGGGGTATCGGTCAGACAGAGAATCACAAAGAGGTTTTGGAAGTTTAAGTCTATGACGAATCGGGGACTCCGAGTGCTCCTCACACAGAGTGGTTCGAATTTGACTTGATCAATTTTGTGATGTAGCATGAATAAAGTTTGAGACTAGAAAAACATAGATAGCTAGAGGGGGTTCTTAGGCATTCTTGTCCATCCACTTGGCAAATGAAAAGATAAGGCCAAACAATCAAAACAACAAGTGGATGTCCTTGAATGAGTGAAATATGCAACCAACATGCTCACACAATAAAATGGCAATTGAAATATGTGACAAAGCATGCACAACCAATTCTAGCATCTATCAAGCAATTGGCGATGACTAGGTCATCTATATATGAGTATATTGACTTAGGAGTCAAATGAGAACATTTGATCATAGGTCATACTCATCGTTTAAGCTCAAGTGGGGTTACCACTTTTACATAAAGCATTATTGTGTTCACATCATTAGAGTTGCTTTAGCTCAAGTCTTAGAGTAAAGCTCCCCCTAGATGTGATATCCCCCCTAAAAGGGATGAACTAACCTTGGGTTTTGTCGATGATGACTTCATGCAGATGTTGAAGATGTGGATGCTCAATGTTGATGTAGATCACTTGGAGCTATCCTTTTGAGTGAATTGCACTTTCAATACCTACATGGGTTAGTCCCACAAGGAACAAACAAATATATCCATAGACATAGAGTGATGCACATACAAGATGATGTCTATGAAAGCTTTTAGGTTACCTTGTCCCTTGACTTACCAACAGGAGGGTTTGTGACTCCTTGAACTAGTGCAAGATGTGGAAGTTGATTGCACTTGTTGTTGCCAAAATGATAAGAGTGAAGTATGTTGGCGGAGTCACCCTCAAGAACTCTCTAGTTCTTCTTCTTTTGGATCCACACCATCTTGATGGGAATCCTTGGAGTTGTAGTCGTACTTGATGAAGTGGAACTTGAAGTAGTCTTGGGAATCCACTTGACTAAGGTCTTAGGAGCTTCTTCAAATGCATCTATTTCCTCTTGAAGCTTGTCCTTGCCTTTTTGCTTGTAGTCTTGAGGTGGAAGATCATCTTGAGTTTGTGTCCCCTTGAAAGAAGTAGGATCATACTTCTCTTGTTGAGGAACAAACTTTGTCTTGGGGTATTGATCTTCTTCCCACTCAACTCCATTGGCATTGAACTTTCCTTCAAAACCAACACCTTGATTCTTCCGGTGCCTTCCTTGCTTGCGTACAATCTCCTCGAATTGCTTACTTCCGGCAAGGCTTTTGTACACTCCTTTCTCTATGATTTCCTTCAATATGCTATTTTCTTTCTCAAGTGTAACTTGGCTAAGAGAATCATTAGTGGAATCAAGAGAACTACTAGAAGCAACAATATTGGATTTAACATGATCATTGTTACTACTAGAGGAAGAATCTTTCTTGTTCTTGTTACTAGACTTGACTTGAGGCATGTAAGTGGATAAGAGTAAACGTTTGGCAATGTAAGAACTTTTCTTGCGAAGATCATCATTGATTGCCTTTAAAAGCTCATTCTCTTGCTCAAGATTGAGCTTTTCAAAGCGTAACTTCTCATGATCCCTTAAAAGTTCTCGATGATCTTCGAAGATAGTTTCATGAGCTAACTTAAGAGTGTTTAGTTCTTTAGTTAGAGCCTCAATTTTCTCCTTATCATTGTCATTCGTTTTAGCATGATTAATTGACGTTTCATCATAGGATTCATCACTAGAGTTGTCAGCAAGTAAATCATCATCACCTAACAAGTCATCTTCATCACTATTAAAGTCAACATACTCAGGGTGAGTTACCTTAAGACCTTTGGCCATGAAGCATCTTCCAATTCCTTCATTTGGTGAGTCAAATATGTCGTAGGAGTTGGTTGACACAAGTGCTAGTCCGGCAACACCTTCATCTTGAGTATATTCGGAGTTGGAGTGATAACTTCTCTCGGAGTGGTTGTCGGAGTCAGAGCCGGATACCCATTCACCAACATGAGCTTGATGTCTTCGTTTTGTGTAGCTCCTTGATGATTTTTCCTTTCTCTCCGAATCCTTGCTTCTCCGCGAGTATCTCCGTTCATAACGATCATCTCTACTCCTTCTCTCTCTTGATGGTGATTCCTCTCTTTTGCTTCTTCTTTTTGGAGAATCTTCTCTTCTCTTGTAGGGAGCCGTACACTCATTGGAATAGTGTCCGGGTCTTCCACAATTGTAGCAGTTTCGCTCTCGACTAGAAGATCTTTTGTCATTGTAGGACCTTGACTTGGAGCTTCTATCTTTGCTTCTACTCTTGTAGAACTTGTTGAAGTTCTTCACCATTAAGCTCAATTCTTCATTGAAGTTTTGTTTCTCACTTGATGATGTGGGGGCTTCACATGAGGCTTTGTAAGCACCACTTGATTTGTTGTGAAGTTCCTCTTTATCCTTGAGTGACATCTCATGAGCAACAATTCTTCCAATGACTTCCGTTGGCTTGAGATCTTTGTAATTGGGCATCATTTGGATCAATGTGCACACGGTATCATATTTTCCATCCAAGGCTCTTAGGATCTTCTTGATGATGAATCTGTCGGTCATCTCTTCACTCCCTAAGCCGGCAAATCTCATTTGTGATGAGACCAAGCCTAGAGTACATTTCAACGACACCTTCACCGTCCTTCATTTTGAACTTGTCAAGTTGACTTTGAAGCACATCCAATTTGGATTCCTTGACGGAGTCGGTACCTTCTTGCATATCAATCAAAGTATCCCAAATTTCCTTTGCATTCTCGAGACGGCTGATTTTGTTGAATTCTTCGGGGCACAATCCGTTGAAGAGAATATCACAAGCTTGAGCGTTGTATTGTAGCATCTTCAACTCATCTGCGGTAGCTTCACGGTTTGGTTCTTTCCCATGGAAGAAGTCACCTTCCAAACCAACACACACAGTAGCCCAAATGGCAGGGTCATGTCAAGAATGTGCATTTTCATTTTATGCTTCCAACTAGCAAAGTTAGTACCATCAAAATAAGGACCTCTACGGTGATAATTTCCCTCACTAGACGCCATACTCTCCTAGGTTGTGAAACCAAGGCTATGACCACCAAAAGCTATGGGAATCAAAGCAAATGGATACCAAAGCTCTAGAGGGGGGTATGTCTAGAGGGGGGTGATTAGACTACTTGACCAAATAAAAACTTAACCTTTTCCCAATTTTAGTTCTTGGCAGATTTTAGCAACTTTAGGACAAGTCAAGCAATCATCACACAATTCAAGCAAGCATGCAAAGAGTATATAGGCAGCAGAAAGTGAAGCATGCAACTTGCAAGAATGTAAAGGGAAGGGTTTGGAGAATTCAAACGCTATTGGAGACACGGATGTTTTTCCCGTGGTTCGGATAGGTGGTGCTATCCTACATCCACGTTGATGGAGACTTCAACCCACGAAGGGTAGCGGTTGCGCAAGTCCACGGAGGGCTCCACCGACGAAGGGTCCACGAAGAAGCAACCTTGTCTATCCCACCATGGCCATCGCCCATGAAGGACTTGCCTCACTAGCGGTAGATCTTCACAAAGTAGGCGATTTCCTTGCCCTTACAAACTCCTTGGTTCAACTCCACAATCTTGTCGGAGGCTCCCAAGTGACACCTAGCCAATCTAGGAGACACCACTCTCCAAGAAGTAACAAATGGTGTGTTGATGATGAACTCCTTGCTCTTGTGCTTCAAATGATAGTCTCCCCAACACTCAACTCTCTCTCACAGGATTTGGATTTGGTAGAAAGAAGATTTGAGTGGAAAGCAACTTGGGGAAGGCTAGAGATCAAGATTCATATGGTAGGAATGGAATATCTTGACCTCAACACAAGGGTAGGTGGTTCTCTCTCAGAACATGTAGGTTGGAAGTGTAGATGTGTTCTGATGGCTCTCTCCACGAATGAAGAGGAGGTGGAGGGGTATATATAGCCTCCACTTAAAATCCAACCGTTACACACAATTTACCAATCTCGGTGGGACCGAATCAACAAACTCGGTTGGACCGAAAAGGTAAACCTAGTGACTGTTGGAGATTTTCAGTGGGACTGACATGCATCTCGGTAGGACCGATATGGTTAGGGTTTGGGCATAACGTAATCTCGGTGAGACCGATTACACAAACTCGGTGAGACCGATTTGGTAATTAGCTAACCAGAGAGTTGGTCAGGCAAAATCGGTGGGACCGATTTGCTCTTTCGGTGAGACCGAAAAGTTACAAAAGGGAAACAGAGAGTTTGCATTGCAATCTCGGTGGGACCGATCCGCTTTTTTGGTGAGACCGAAAAGTTACGAAAAGGAAACAGAGAGGTTGCAATCCCATCTCGGTGGGACCGAGATCCCTATCGGTGAAACCGATTTGCTAGGGTTTTGGCAGTGGCTTAAGACATATGAAACTCAGTGGCGCCGGATAGAAAGAATCGGTATGACCGAGTTTGGCTTAGGGTTTAGGTCATTTGTGGAAGTGGGAAAGTAGTTGAGGATTTTGGAGCATACCATTAAGCACATAAAGCAAAGGGCTCATTAAGCAACACCTCATCCCTCCTTGATAGTATTGGATTTTCCTATGGACTCAATGTGATCTTGGATCACTAAAATGTAAAATGAAGAGTCTTGAGCTTTTGAGCTTGAGCCAATCCTTTGTCCTTAGCATTTTGAGGGTTGCACTTTCACCATTCATGCCATGCCAATCATTGAGCTTTCCTGAAATAGTTATCTTGGAATAGCATTATCTCAATGAGCTATATGTTTTTATGAATTACCAAAACCACCTAGGGATAGTTGCACTTTCAGCATCCCGTACAAACAAAGAAGTGCATGCAATACGTCAGCTCAAGATACAATGGTTCAATTATCTTTTGGTTTGGCAAAGTGCTTCTCTTGCAGGTTTTTTGTTTTGCTGTAATTTTCATTTATATCACAGGATGTAACAGCATCTCTGAAACAAATGCATATGTTCAGTTAAGAACTTGGCGTGGTGGGTGTACTGTTGATAACCTGAACTTGTTTCTCTCAACTACAGAAAACATGTAACCTTTGTTGTGATGCTCTGCAATTTCTCCAGAAAATATGGATTGTTTCGGTTAAGTACATCTTGAATCCATGTGCCATCTTGCTATCTTTTTTGGAATCAATAAATGGCATCGACATTCCACAGAACAAATGTCAACTAGGATGCGTGTGTATGTATCAAATATGGCAGGATTTGTTCCTCGCGCCGGAGTACACCAATGCAATGGTGCGAAGGCCGTAAAAATTTCTTATATCTATTGCTACAAGTTCGAGTGATAAATTACTGTAAGCTCACATGTTATTGCCCAATTAGTTCAAATGATCATTGTTTTCTTCATTGAACAAAACAAAAAGAAGTACAAATATTTATTACAAAAATCATGAAAAAAATTCAAGTTGCAAACAAAAGGAAGTACATACCTTCATTGCAAAAAATGTTCGAGTTTGAGCAAAACAAAAAGAAAACATCCATCAGTTCAACTAGTGAAACCATGCAAATTCAAACCTGATGGTGTTGTCAGTTTGGACGAGAAATCAAATATAAAATTGTAATCCCAAAAAAGGTTCAGTTCTATAAGTCCATGTCTTGATAGGAGGTCATTCAAAACATCCTGACATATAAGTCCACTGTTTTATTATGCGAGTTAAAAAAATGACATCTCATCCCTGAAAAAATGGTCAGTACAAACAAAAAAGTTCAAATTTGCTAATATCTACAGTACTGGTAGTTCATTTTGTACTAGTCCTGACTGTCTATAGTTCATTTTGCTAAGAAATATTCTTCTACATGTCTTTACATCGGCCGTAGAACATGTATTACTTTTGGAAGTTAATTCAATGTATTTCATCTCTTTGATCGGATTAATGCTTGGTTTTGGTGATGGTAATTTTTATCTCTGATATCCTGAAATGAGTCAGTAACTTGGAATTTTTTCTGCTAGCTTTCGAAATGTAAAAACACAACAAGTTCAACACGATGTCCTAGATAAGTTTGGGAAAAAAGCTCAAAAAAAAGAAACCCCACGAAAATTCAAATGGTAAAAGTTCAAGTCGTAAAATGAGAGAAGTTTAGAACATCGTTGAAAAAAATGTTAGTTAAAAATAAACACTCACAAAACATTTTCTTTTAAAAAATTGTCATTTAGTTCAACGATATAAACCATGCAAGTTCGCGGACGATGATACCGTGAACCGTTGAAAATTTCTCTCCACATTTTCTACTCTTTATATGAGTGCTGAAAAGTACATGTATTACTAGCATATAAGTTCAAAAAATAAACCGCAAACAGTTCCCTGAAAATGCAAAGAAGTTCAAAAAAATATAAAAAAATTCTAGAGTCAAGTTCAAGTGCTCATCCAACACGGTTAAAAATATATGGTCCGTTCATGTATTACTATCATATAAGTCCAAAAAGATTAAACACAGTTAGTACGTCTATTGAATTCAAGAAAATGGTTAAAAAAGCCACGAGGAAAACCATATCGAAAAAATAGAGTGAAGTCCAATATGTGAAAATAGCTCAGTACAAACACACAAATAGATCAGTACGAGTACTCTGTTTTTGTCGAAATACTATTGTTTGAACTGAATCATCTGAATCAAAGCACAGTGGCATCAAAACCAGTAATTTCCCTATCAAGGTTCAGTGTGGATTTTACATTTATGAAATGATTTTCAACCCAAAAAACTAGCTTCAAACAACCTTTTAGCATAATGTCGTGCCTATTAAACACCTACTGATTTGATTCGGCAACTTTTACTGATGTCTATAATCGTACAACAGTTCAGATTCCTAGCTGAAATAGATTAGCAGCAAAAGTTTCAGCAAACAAACTATATTTTAGATTGAATTGAAAAGAAACCCAAAACATCCGGACAAGTTCAAGACTACTACAAATAAGAGTTTCTTGACAAAGGAGAAGAGTTAGGAAGTGGAGGGGCTCTCACGAGGTGTCCCGGGGATGACAACGACGACGTGGAGGCTCTGGCTATTGTTTGGCAGGTCGACGACGAGTGAGAAAAGCCAACCATCACATGTGGGGAGGCACATAAAGACTTGGACGACGTTCAGCAGACTGGCTTCGTTCCCGGCGGAGGCAACCGACGTTGAAGTGCTGGAGCAGGATGTCGTCCCCGGATCCTAAAAAAATCGATTCAATGCAGTCTCCAACCGAGTCCCGACCCATTCCCATCCCTAGCCACCGGCGGCCCGATGTGACCTGAGGCGCACCACATACCTCTTGCCTCGTTCTTCCATGGAGCGCATGCCGGAGCAGCGGCCGCCAAAGCTCTCTGACGCCGCCGGCGTCGAGGACCGGCTTAGCACAGTGCCGGACTACCTCCTCATCCACAACCTCCTCAAGCTCCGGGACGCCCCCATCGTCACTTGGACCAGCGTCCTCGCCCCCGTTGGCGCCGCATCTGGGCTCTCCCGCCGGAGCTCCACTTCCTTGCCGCCACTAGCCCCGACGGCATACGTGCCTCCCTCGCCTCCGATGATGCCCCGGACCTCAGCCACCTCTCCGTTGCCGCCATACAAGCCACCCCCGAATCTGAATCGACAGAAAATGTGGATCCTATCCAGTTGGCCGTCCAATAGACCGCGTCCTGAGTTGCGTAGCTCGAGGCGGAATCCATGGTGGCGTACCGGTGCCGGCCCGTCCATGGTGGCGAAGTATCGGTGTAGGCGGTGCTGTGTGTGGGTGGGGGGGGGAGGGGGCGACGGACGCTGGCCGTGGAATGAGACGCCATGCCCGTCCTCGTCGGCGTTCAATATGATTCGCGTTTGAAAAATAAGTTCGACGAAAACGACAGATCAGTTCAACCGCTCGAATTCATCAATTCAACAAGGGTAACAGAATAATATTCTATTACGCGTAACAGAATTGCCCCTGTTACGCGTAATAGAATAGCCTAGATGTATATACATATATATATATGTGTATATGTATATATATATATATATATATATATATATATATATATATAATTGGATGTGGGTTTTCATAAAGCATTATTGTTGACGTTACCCTTGAGGTAAAAGGTTGGGAGGCAAAACTATAAGCCCCTATCTTTCTCTGTGTTCGATTAAAACATCATACCCATAAGTATTGCGTGAGTGTTAGCAATTGTGAAAGACTAAATGATAGTTGAGTATGTGGACTTGTTGAAAAGCTCTTATATTGACTCTTTCCGATGTTATGGTAAATTGCAATTGCTTGAATGAGTGAGACTATAGTTTGCTAGATTTTCAATGAAGTTTCTGATTCATACTTTAAGTTGTGAATAGATTGTTACTTTAGCATAAGAAATCATATGACAATATATATATGTTGCTATTCTAAGAATGATCATGATGCCCTCATGTCTGTATTTTATTTTATCGACACCTCTATCTCTAAACATGTGGACATATTTTTCGATATCGGCTTCCGTTTGAGGACAAGCGAGGTCTAAGCTTGGGGAGTTGATACGTCCATTTTGCATCATGCTTTTATATCGATATTTATTGCATTATGGGCTATTATTACACATTATGTCACAATACTTATGCCTTTTCTCTCTTATTTTACAAGGTTTACATGAAGAGGGAGAATGCCGGTAGCTGGAATTCTGGGCTAGAAATGGAGCAAATATAAGAGTCCTATTTTGCACAACTCCAAAAGTCCTCAAACTCCACGAAAGTCAGTTTTGGAATATATTAAAAATATTGGGCAAAGAAAGCACCAGAGGGGGGCCACCCACTGTCCACGAGGGTGGAGGGCGCGCCCTACCCCCCTGGCGTGCCCCCTTGCCTCGTGGGCCACCTGGAAGCCCCCCGATACCCATCTTCTGTTATGAGGTGTATTTTGCCATGGAAAAAATCACAAGGAATCTTTCGGGACGAAGCGCCGCCGTCTCGAGGCGGAACCTGGCGAAACCAATCTATGGCTCCGGCGGAGCTATTCTGCCGGGGAAACATCCCTCCGGGAGGGGAAAATCGTCACCATCATCATCACCACCGATCCTCTCATCGGGAGGGGGTCAATCTCCATCAACATCTTCACCAACACCATCTCCTCTCAAACCCTAGTTCATCTCTTGTATCCGATCTTTGTCTCAAAACCTCAGATTCGTACCTGCGGGTTGCTAGTAGTGTTGATTACTCCTTGTAGTTGATGCTAGTTGGTTTATTCGGTGGAAGATTATATGTTTAGATACTTTATGCACATTAATACCACTTTGATTATGAACATGAATATGATTTGTGAGTAGTTACGTTTGTTCCTGAGGACATGGGAGAAGTCTTGTTATAAGTAGTCATGTGAATTTGGTATTCGTTCGATATTTTGATGAGATGTATGTTGTCTTTCCTCTAGTGGTGTTGTGTGAACATCGACTACATGACACTTCACCATTGTTTGGGCCTAGGGGCAGGCATTGGGAATTAATAAGTAGATGATGGGTTACTAGAGTGACAGAAGCTTAAACCCTAGTTTCTATGTTGCTTCGTAAGGGGCTGATTTAGATCCATATGTTTCATGCTATGGTTAGGTTTACCTTAATTCTTCCTTCATAGTTGCGGATGCTTGTGTGAGGGGTTAATCATAAGTGGGATGCTTGTACAAGGAAGGCAGTACCCAAGAACCGGTCGACCCACATATCAAATTATCAAAGTAACGAATGCGAATCATATGAGCATGATGAAAACTAGCTTGACGATAATTCCCATGTGTCCTCGGGAGCGCTTTCCTTTATATAAGAGTTTGTCTAGGCTTGTCCTTTGCTACAAAAAGGATTGGGCATCCTTGATGCACCTTTTTTACTTTTGTTACTTGTTACCCATTATGAATTACCTTATCAAAAAACTATCTGTTACTGATAATTTCAGTGCTTGCAGAAAATACCTTCTTGAAAACTGCTTGTCATTTCCTTCTGCTCCTAGTTGGGTTCGACACTCTTACTTATCGAAAGGACTATGATAGATCCCCTATACTTGTGGGTCATCAGCCTCCCCGGCGCTCGAGGGGAAGTCGAGGAGCACCACCATCCTCTTCTACACTATCTACAAGCGTCAGGTCAAGTTGGAGCACCTCGAGCCATCGCCATCGCCCTTCTTCCCCAACCAGGGCTGCCATCGTCCACATCGTCGATCCGCTCGCTGATGGCCTCCCCGAGCCCGCTGCCAAGCCCTACCGCCACACTGTGAGGCCCTTTTTCGATACCCCTCCTCCCCCTACGTTCTTAATCGCCGTAGGGCGCCACCGTCGAAGCGACTGAGCTTGCTGGATGTTGTGCCCCCGCCATGATCCCCTACTCCGCTCGACACCCGTGAGCCCTTGGCCACGTTCTCATGCCACCCTTGATCGAGCGGTCACTGCCGCTAGGCCACGCCTGCTGCTCCCTAAGCATGGTCTGTGCGTGCCCGCGCCGCGTTCGCTTGCTGTGTCCCCTGCTGCTTCGCCGCGCCCGCCGTTCCCCATACGTGCCAGCCTCGCCACAGCCACTCCCCTGCCACCTCCCTCGCGCGCCCTTGCCAGCTCCTCGTCGCGCCTGCGCTTCTCGCTGCTGTACTACTGCTGCTCGCGAGCCGCTGCCCCCCGCGCGCGTTCGATGCTGCTTCTGGATGCCCACGCTGTTCTGCTGTTGCTAGCTATCGCTGCTGCTTGCTCTTGTTGCGTGCGGCTGCTGCCTTGCTATTGCCGCCGCGCACTACTACCCGGGTCCGCCCCTACCACCGCCGCCGGTCGTTGCCCACGCCGGCCAAGCGCCCCGCTCGCCCGGGTTCGCCCCGCCCGTCGCCCGTCGCCCGGCTCTGCCCAGACCCGCGCACCCATTAAGGCTCCCCTGAGCCACTAACTAGGGGGCCCCATGCCCAGAGCGTTAAAAAAAGAAATATAGATATTAATCAATTAGTGAATTAACTTTGTCAATATGTTTAGTTAATTAATTCTATTTAACTACGCCAATTGAAATTAGTTAACCTAACCATTTAGTTAAAGCTAATTATCCCTGTTTAATTACTCTGAGACTATGATGAATGGGACCCACCCGTCAGTTCACTGATCAACGATCAACTTTGACCGCTGATGTCGTGATGACGCAGTAATTCATTTTCGAACTAAATTAATAATAACGATTTATAAATTGATTAAAACTTTGAAAATTAATATAAAATAATCCGTAGATCGGATGAAAATACTTTGTACATGAAAATTGCTCAGAATGACGAGACAAATTCGAATATGCAGCCCGTTCATCCGCCACGCGTCCATAGCATAGCGAACCTGCAACAATCCACCTCCGGTTCATCATTCTGAAAACGCGAAACACCGGGAATACTTTCCCGGATGTTTCCCCCCTTTCGTCGGTATCGCCTACTACTGTGTTAGCTCACCCCTAGCACCGCGTATTTCTATGTTATGCTTTGTGTTGCTTAGATTGCTCTATTATTTATTGTGTTCCCCCTTCGTTACTTGTTTCCGGTAGAGCCCGAGACTACCGGCGGACCCCAGTTCGACTATGGTGTGCCGACCCTTCCTTCTTGCGAGAGCAACCAGGCAAGCCCCCCCTTTGATCAACCCGATATCGCCTATTCCTTCTCTCTACTACTTCATTGGAGTAGTGTAGCATGTTACTGCTTTCGGTTAATCCTATTTGGCTGCATAGCCTGTCATTATTGCAACAATTGTTACCCTTACCAGCAATCCAAAATGCTTAGTATAGGATGCTAGTTTATCATCAGTGGCCTTACATTATTGCCCGTCTACCATGCTATACTATCGGGCCGTGGTCACTTCAGAAGGTGATCATGGGTATATACATACTACACTACTATACATGATACATTGTGGTGACTAAAGTCGGGTCGGCTCGTAGAGTACCCGCAAGTGATTCCGATGTTGTGGCTGAAAGGACATGTGGCTCCATCTCGGTAGAGGTGGGCCTAGGTTCCCGACGGCCCTCGACAGTTACTTTGTGGCGGAGCGACAGGGCAGGTTGTGACCACCTAGGAGAGAGGTGGGCCTGGCCCTGGTCGGCGTCTGTGATTACATCAATTAACACGCTTAACAAGATCTTGGTATTTGATCTGAGTGTGTCCACTGGCCTATACGCACTAACCAACTACGCAGGAACAATTATGGGCACTCGATGTCATGGCATCAACCGAAGCCTTCTTGATATCAGCGACTGAGCGTCGCACACCGGATTGGACTAGAACGCGTGCTGTTGTATTAGGGAGGCTAGGTCTGCTTACCGGCCGCATTCGCAACGTGCAGGTGAGCAACGGGCATGGGCCAGACGCCTGCGGGCAAAGGATTTAGGCCGCCGTGCTGACCTCTCTATTGTGCCTAGGTGGGGCTGCAATGTGTTGATCTTCCAAGGCGGGGCATGACCCAGGAAAGTGTGTCCGGCCATAGGGATCGAGGGTGTTGGGTAATCTGGTGCACCCCTGCAGGGAAGTTGATCTATTCGGATAGTTGTGATCCCGGAGTTGTACCTTGCCCTTATGACAACTAGAACCAAATACTTAATAAAACACACCCTTCCAAGTGCCAGATATAACCCAGTGATTGATCTCACACAGGGCGACGAGGGGAGAATCGTCGGGTAGGATTATGCTATGCGATGATACTTGGTGAACTTACCATCTACTCTCTTCTACATGTTGTAAGATGGAGGCTGTCAGAAGCAAAGTCTTCGACAGGACTAGCTATCCCCTCTTATTCTGGCATTCTGCAGTTCAGTCCACCGATATTGCCCCTTTTACACTGATACCCATGCATATGTAGTGTAGATCCTTTCTTGCGAGTACTTTGGATGAGTACTCACGGTTGCTTTTCTCCCTCTTTTCCCCCTTTTCGTTCTTCTCGGTTGTCGCAACCAGATGCAGGAGCCCAGGAGTCAGCGCCACCTTCGACGACTCCTACTACACCGAGGGTGCCTACTACTACATGCAGGCCGTCGACGACAACCAGAAGTAGTTTAGGAGGATCCCAGGCAGGAGGCCTGCACCTCTTTTGATCTGTATCCCAGTCTGTGCTAGCCATCTTATGGAAACTTGTTTAACTTATGTCTGTACTTAGATATTGTTGCTTCCGCTGACTCGTCTATGATCGAGCACTTGTATTTGAGCCCTCGAGGCCCCTGGCTTGTATTATGATGCTTGTATGACTTATTTTATTTTTAGAGTTGTGTTCTGATATCTTCCCGTGAGTCGCTGATCTTGATCATACACGTTTGCGTGTATGATTAGTGTATGATTGAATCGGGGCCGTCACAAGTTGGTATTAGAGCTGACCGCGTGTAGGAATCCCCCTTCCACACTCCTTGGCCGAAGCCAAGTCTAGTCGATGAAAACTGTTTTACTAACGTGGCTGTGCGGCCCATGGGCCCACATCGCCATTGGGTTGTATTAGGATCTTTTATTCCTCATCTATATTCTGGGACTCTGATCTCTCTTCTATTCGGGTTAAATGAATTTGACTAAATCTAACATTAGGATCTCGTGATCACTTTCACCAGGAGAGCACCTTATTACCAATGATAGTCTGTTGCACCAGAAGATTCCGAGGATACTCTATGATGTTCTCTCGAGACTTTGTGCCATCTCTTTGGCAATTCCCATCCATCGATAAACCTTTGTGGATAACCACGTACACTTGTTATTCATACAATTATTCCCCGTTGATCTTGTTATTATAAGATACCTCAAAATTGTCTATATTGTTTTGCTTATACTTTGTGCCTACTGCCTTGCATTTCTTTGCCACATGAATACCCCTAAGGATAATTCCTCACACATACCGAGTATCCGCTCATCCCCAGTTGATTCTGGTGTTTCACAAAATTCTTCAAAATACTATCCGATCTTTCGAGAGTCTTGTGCAGCCTATGGCTCTTGAAATTTTTGTCTTCCTACATTATGGTTAATTCCAAATGCCTAGAAATATTCGTTGACATTCTTTGCCTTTATCATCTTGGGTCCCTTGATTCAATATTTTCCAAATGTTCGCAATCCTTAATCAGATCCTAGAATTCATCATTCTGGCTCAGATGTCATTTTGAACAGGAGTTGGTTCTCGACCAATCAGATTACCGACGATTGTATCCCTAAGTCTAATCAACTTATCCATCCTTAATCAGAGTGTTTGCTTCTGAGCCCTTGATTTGAAAATCATAACTACTTTGCATTTGGGATGTGAATTAGTCAGTTGTTTCTATAATCCAATGCCTTTGCGTTATTACTTCCTCTGGTTGTGTGCCGATGCTCACATCAGCTCCGTTATGGACCGACAGATCCTTTGTTGGATTTTATCCAACAGCGTCCATCATATTCAATAACCTTGTGAGCCTTCCCTCAGATACATAATGCCTTTGGTAAATGGTATCCTCTGCTTTCTCAACCATGCTCTACTTTCGAGCTTGTATAAATTACTCCTGAAGTTTGTGGTATATGTTCCTAAGAGGCCCTGATGGGTTGAACCTATGCCTTTTCTAATCTGTGTGAACCCGGAAACTACTACGGGTCATACTCTACTGTTGTTATGTCAGATAGAACTTCAACACTACAACTTCGTCGAAGGCGAGAAGTGAATGAATGGTTATGCATTACAGAAGTGGGAGTCAACCTTAAACTTTGTGTTCATGCCCGTGGACATGATGTAGATCCTATCATGGAAACTTCTTGTAATAATAACTATTTCCTTGATAAATATCATCTGGTATCTGTGAATTGATCCTTTGCAACCATGGTTCTAACCATGATTGTTCTCCTTTGATTCTATTTCTCGGACAAGTTAAAGTACTTGCCTTCTGCAGATCAATACGCCTTCCCAACCTCTATTTTGTTTTACCTTCGAGTATTACCCCCTGGTATCTCAAGGATATCCACCCATTGCACTCCATCTTATGAATTTCTAATGAAGTAGTACCTTTCCCCATCATAGTCACTCCACGGGTTCTGGGTTGTCGTCAACCAAGAACACTGATTTGTGAATCGAATCAACACTGAGATTCAATACTCCTAGTACATTGTTGTTGAGAAGTTTAATACTCCATCGCGTCACTCCTACCCTGATCGGCTACATCATTATCGTGTTAATTTTAATTGTGCTACCTGGTCCTTCTTCCCGGAGCACAAATTTCGACGGTGAGCTCATCTTACGCTGATCTTCCTCGTCATATCATTTCTCCTTGAAAAACAAACTTGATTTCGAGTTTGTGTCCTACCTGTGGTTCCAATAACCTTTCGCTTCATCATTCGTTTGACTTGATGTCATTGTCGACCGATTACACCTTCATGAAATCTCTCGACAATTGTGTTGCGATCATCATTAACCTTCTGAGCTCTTCCAGGATATCAATCAAATTCGTGATGGGAAATACCATCCTTGCCCCTCGATGATTTGTGTTATCATCGGCAACATTCTTGCCATCCCCCAACACAAACTTCTTCATGTTTTGTGTTGTACCTTGATTTCCTTGTTATCTAGCTTAGGTTAGGTTCTACCTTGTAGTATTAATGTCTTCTATATCAAGAATGTTGTGAGGATTTCTCCACCTCTTAGGAATTCTTGGTATAGTGATACTTCTCACCATCACCATTCTTTCTTGGTCCCCGTGTTGATTCTAACCGGGATACCAACAAGTGAACGATGATGTTTGGATTCTACCCTTCTAGCAACCCTATTGCTTTGAAGTTAATGATCGACAGTTCATTCTTAGCCTATCGGTTATTGAATCAACATTCTAACAATTTATCGGGCTACCTATGCCCATATTTCGGGCGCACCTTTCAACCAATGTTTAATTGTGTATGTTTTCCTCGAGCATACATCATTATATCATTTGATCTGACAAATGTTATCTCCTTGTTCACATAATTGTGGAAATCCATCTTGTCAGAAATCTTGATGAATTGGCGCTGAGTCCCTCAGTCACCTCCTCGTCCTCTCCTTGGTTTGATGATGAACTCTAGTTTCGGAAATCTCTTCCATAGTTCAATTCCGGAGAATCTTGCAATGTCATCTCGACAAATTGTGTTGCACCTTTCTTCTCAAGCATCCTGAATCTGAATTATCCTAACACTAATCATATCTGAATCTCGGTCAGATATGATGGTTGGTACATATTTCCAAGAGTTATAACATTGGTCTTTCTGTGACCCGGTAAGGTGATGTCATGCCTAGCACACCTGGCCAGAGGCCCTATTGTTATAGATTCCTTTTCAGCAAGGTTATCCATTCTTCCATGAGGAAATTGTAAGACTTATTCTACAAGTTATTCCTGATGTATCCTTTGTGTTTCGAAAGTTTGATCTTCACCTGTTGACCATGTCAATGCTATCTCGAAGCATGTCTATGGTACTCCAATTTTCAACAAGAACATTTGAAGCCCAATGCTAAATGTTTCCTGCTCAATTATCCAAACACCCCTGTATGGGTAATGTCATGAAATTTCTCTCCCCTGCCTAAAGAGTTTTCTACATTATATCATGTCATGGATATCATGCTCTGCTTGTCCTTGGGAAGGATATACCCTTGAAATATGTGTTTCAACAAATTTTCCTTTCCATTGTTCTGTTTAATCTGATAATCATATGTTCCTTTCCATTGGTTGGTTTAACGTTTCTTGTGATCTATATGATCTAAGCAGTAATATTTTCCTGCTTATGTAAACACCTCATTGTACAATTCTGTCAGTAAGACCCTCTTACTATTGTTGATGACATTCCGGTAGCCACCGATGGACGAGAACTTTTCCTATTGCTCTGCCTCGTTCAACGAGCACGAAAATGGTTCTCTTCGTCCCTCGCCCTTCGACGTTGTTGCCGACATAATCGACAGGCTACCCTCTAACATGCCTTGCTATCATGACCATGCAAGGTGTCACCGCTCCTCCTACTTTTAACCCACATGGTGGGCCCAAAACCCAAAGTTCCACAGGATCAAAACCTGACTCTCTTGTACATCCTTGGTTTCCAAAAGTTTTTCTCGCGCGTGGCCTCATATGTAATTCACAAGCCACCTTCTGAAAGCTTATCAATTATGGTATCAGACACAATGCTTATTCCCATTGATCTGAACCCCTTTCACCCTTCGTTTTAGAAATCGAGCGATTGCATGTCCGCTCAAAACTTCTCATGGTACCTTATTACCTTGCTCTTGATATTCTCTTAAGTTTCAATTCGCGAGTTACTTTCCGGCACCTTCCTCGATGTTATCGACCAGATAGTCAACCATGTAGAGGACAGTTCTTCTGAAGGTACCCCTTATCCTTTTTCGTAAGTATGATGGAACTACCGAACAAAGGATGACGACTTCATCATGACGGCCTGAAACAGAGGAATGAAGACATCAATGTAACGGACCGGCCTCTTCGAGAATAGAAAGCCAGAATGAGAAGACCCGCTAGATTCGTTGCCAAACGTTCCCCCTATCACTACCTCTTAAATCTCGGGACGAGATTTCTTGTAGTAGACGAGATTTGTGACGCCCGGATAAATAGGCTATAGTAATCCCACATTAATGATGCCGCGTCACCACGGTTACTGTTGTTAATCTCGCGTTAGTTCAAAAACAGATTCGACTTCAAAATATTGAATTTAAGTCAAACAATAAGAGTTTCCAAACATTAGAACTAAAATGATCTAAGTGTGTCAAATAAATCATAAGTAATTATGGTGGTGAAACCACACATTTATAAAAGTGTTTAAATGCACTATAGTAAATAAAACAGTAGCAAAGCTATTATTTAAATGATATTTAAATATTGAACAATTGCAAAACTATTTTTAGTTTGGGTAGAAAATCAATGTGACTGTGGCATAGCTGGTAACACAATTTAGGTGCCACTTTGGTATGTTAATGAAACTTTTATAAATAGGAACTAAAAACGGAAAATAAATAAGATAAGGAAAAGAAAATATGAAAAGAAAAGAAAAACAAACAAGAAAATAGAAAGGAGAAGAACGCCCCTGCTGGGCCGTGGCCCAGCTGGCCTCTGGGCCAACCAGGCCGGCCTAACCGAGCCAGTGACACCCTCCTCCTCTCTCCTCTACCTCTCAAACACGACCGAGCGCTGGGCGCCGTTCCAGCCGCACCACCTCGTATGTGGGTCACTACAGGGCGCCTGGAGGGGATAAGATTGCCAGCGTCGACGCCGTGGCCTCGCCAAAAAATATCTCCCCCTCCACCCGTGTCATTCCTCTTTCCCCTTCACTGCTCTCTTCGATCCCGAGCTCCACCGCACAACCGTCGCCGTGCCATCGTTGTCGTCACGACCACATGCCTCCCTGGTGCTCGAGACGATGTCGAGGAGCACCTCCGTCCTCTTCTATACCGTCTACAAGCGCCGGGTCAAGCCGGAGCACCTCGAGCCGTCGCCATCGGTCTTCTTCCCCAACCACGACCACCGTCATCCACATCGCCGATCCGCTCGCCGATGGCCTCCCCGAGCCCGCTGCCAAGCCCTACCGCCGCATCGTGACGCCACCTATGTTCTCCGTCGCCGTAGGGCGCCACCGTCAAAGCGACCGAGCTCGCTGGAGCTTGTGCCCCCACCACGATCCCCTGCTCCGCTCGACGCCCGCGAGCCCTTGGTCGCATTCTCGTGCCACCCTTGGCCGAGCGCTCACTACCTCTAAGCCGCGCCTGCTGCTCCCCGCGCGTGCTCGCCGGCCCCACCCATGGTTCGTGCTTGCCTGCGCCGCGTCCGCTTGTTGTGTCCCCTGCTGCTTCACCGCGCCCGCCGTTCCCCGTACTCGCCTGCCTCGCCCAGGCCACTCCCCTGCCGCCTCCCTCGTGCGCCCTCGCCAGCTCCTCGCCGCGCCTGCGCTTCTCGCTGCTGAACTATTGCTGCTCACGAGCCGCTGCCCCGCACACGTTCGCTGCTGCTGCTTGATGCCCACGCTGCTCTGCTGTTGCTAGCTATCGCTGCTGCTTACTCTTGTTGCGTGCGGCTGCTGCCCTGCTGTTGCCGCCGTGCACTAATGCCCGGGTCCGCCCCTACCACCGCCGCCGGTTGTTGCCCATGCCGGCCAAGTGCTTCGCGCGCCCGGATTCGCCACGCCGCTCACCCAGCTCTGCCTAGACCCACGCACCCGTTAAGGCTCCCCTGAGCTGCTGACTAGGGGGGCCCACGCCCAGAGCATTAAAAAAAGAAATATTATAAAAATATAGATATTAATTAATTAGTTAATTAACTTAATCAATATGTTTAGTTAATTAATTCTATTTAACTAAGCTAATTGAAATTTGTTAATCTAATCATTTAGTTTAAGCTAATTAACCCTGATTAATTACTCTCAAACTATGATGAATGGGACCCACCCGTGAGTTCATTGGTCAACGATCAACTTTGACCGCTGATGTCATGCTGATGTCGCGATGACGCAGTAACTCATTTTCAAATTAAATTAATAATAATGATTTATAAATTGATTAAAACTTTCAAAATTAATATAAAATAATCCATAGCTCGGATGAAAATACTTTGTACATGAAAGTTGCTCAGAACCTGCAAAAATCCACCTTCGGTCCATCTATCCGAAAACGTGAAATACCGGGGATACTTTTCCGGATGTTTCCCCCCTTTGCCGGTATCGCCTAGTACTGCGTTAGCTCACCCCTAGCACCGTGTATTGCCATTTTATGCTTTGTGTTGCTTTGATTGCTCTATTATTTATTGTGTTCCACCTCCGTTACTTCTTTTCGGTAGACCCCTAGACTGCTGGCGAACCCCAGTTCGACTACGGTGTTGACGACCCTTCCTTCTTTCCAGAGCAACCAGGCAAGCCCCCCTTTGATCAACCCGATATCGCCTATTCCTTCTCTCTACTGCTTGCATTAGAGAAGTGTAGCATGTTACTGCTTTCGGTTAATCCTATTCTACTGCATAGTCTATCATTGATGCTATAGTTGTTACCCTTACCTGCAATCCTAAATGCTTAGTATAGGATGATAGTTCATTATCAGTGGCCTTACATTCTTGTCTATCTGCCATGCTATACTATCGGGCCGTGGTCACTTCGGGAGGTGATCACGGGTATATACATACTACACTGTTATACATGATACATTGTGGTGACTAAAATCGGGTCGGCTCGTAGAGTACCTGCAAGTGATTCCGATGTGGGCGCTGAAAGTACAGGTGGCTCCATCCCGGTAGAGGTGGGCCTGGGTTCCCGACGGCCCCCTATTGCTACTTTGTGACGGAGCGACAGGGTAGGTTGTGACCAACTAGGAGAGAGATGGGCCTGGCCCTGGTCGGCGTCCGTGGTTACATCAATTAACACGCTTAACGAGATCTCGGTATTTGATCTGAGTCTGGCCACTGGCCTATACGCACTAACCAACTAAGCGAGAACCGTTATGGGCACTCGACGTCGTGGTATCATCCGAAGACTTCTTAACGTCAGCGACTGAGCCGCGCACGCCGGATTGGACTAGAACGCCTGCTCTTGTATTAGGGAGGCTAGGTTTGCTTACCGATCGCGTTCACAACGTGCAGGTGAGAAACGGGCGATGAACCCAGACCCCTGCGCACATAGGATTTAGACCGGCATGCTGACCTCTCTGTTGTGCCTAGGTGGGGCTACGACATGTTGATCTTCTGAGGCCGGGCATGACCCAGGAAAGTGTGTCCGACCAGAGGGATCGAGCGTGTTGGGTAATGTGGTGCACCCCTGCAAGGAAGTTTATCTATTCGAATAGTCGTGATCCTTGGTAAAAGGACGACCCGGAGTTGTACCTTGACATTATGACTACTAGAACCAGATACTTAATAAAACACACCCTTCCAAGTGCCACATATAACCCGGTGATCGCTCTCACATAGGGCGACGAGGGAAGGGTCGCCGGTTAGGACTATGCTATGCGATGATACTTGGTGAACTTACCATCTACTCGCTTCTACATGCTGCAAGATGGAGGCTGCCAAAAGCATAGTCTTCAACAGGACTAGCTATCCCCGTCTTATTCTGGCATTTTACAGTTTAGTCCACCGATATTGCCCCTTTACACTGATACCCATGCATATGTAGTGTAGATCCTTGCGTGCGAGTACTTTGCATGAGTACTCAAGGTTGCTTTTCTCCCTCTTTTCCCCCTTTCCATTCTTCACGGTTGTCGCAACCAGATGCTGGAGCCCATGAGTCAGATGCCACCTTCGACGACTCCTACTTCACCGAGGGTGCCTACTACTACGTGCAGGCCGCCGATGACAACGAGGAGTAGTTTAGGAGGATCCCAGGCAGGAGGCATGCGCCTCTTTCGATTTGTATCCCCGTCTGTACTAGCCATCTTATGGCAACTTGTTTAACTTATGTCTCTACTCAGATATTGTTGCTTCCGCTGACTCGTCTATATCGAGCACTTGTATTCGAGCCCTCGAGGCCCCTGGCTTGTATTGTGATACTTGTATGACTTATTTTATTTTTAGAGTTGTGTTGTGATATCTTCCCGTGATTCCTTGATCTTGATCGTACAGGTTTGCGTGTGTGATTAGTGTACGATTGAATCGGGGGCGTCACAGGCGGGTCATATCCAATAGTCATATCCCCAACATTAGGCCCCAGGTTGATTTGAACTTGTTCACATCAATCTTCACCTCTTGACTTAGGTGAATCTCCCTTTACCAATTCTTCACTAGTTCATTGTAACCCGCCATGACGTAATATCTCAGAATCACGTTAACCCGCCATGACATCATTGCATATTAAATTCGCACAAAACCCAGGTCATCTGAATAGATCTTTATCTTAATGGACCTCCCGAGAATCGAGGCGTCAATATAGCCACATAACCATTTTTCGGCCTCCTCGATTCCCGCGCATGCCATATATCCACTTCCTTATAAATAGGGACAGGGGTCCCCTGTTCTCAATTTACCCTCTACCTCTGTATCTTCTTCCTCGCGACGCCTCTGCAGACCCGAGCTTCGCTGCCACCGTCTTCCTCCAGTATCCTCAACTCCGGCCACTGCATCGACCTGAACGGACTAGAGAACTGTGGCGCGCCTTCGCTGTTCATCAGCGTCAGTAAGCATCCACTTGTCCTCGTTGCAAATATGCATTAGGGTTTTCACCTTCATCGGTGTTCTTTACCGTTCTTCATTTTCCTCCCTAGATTGCGTAGTTTGATCTGAACATGATACTGAAGTTACGCGGTAACAATTTAGCACCCCTTTCCAATCACCGAAGATGATTTTTCTGTATAAGATCCCATCTGAGAATATGAGTTCTTTCGCTGCCATGACCTTAGGCTTAAAATTTATTTTCTTTTCTGAACTGAACTTGTTTGTCCATCACTTAGTAAAAAATTCACTTATAGATCTGTCATACTGATACGTGCGGGCAGCTTATACGATAACCCATAACCCGCCATATAGCATTAGTCACCTTTTAAGCCGCCAGTATATGTTCACAATATGCATAACCCGGCCTTGTCCTCCGGTTTAACCATGCTGACCTTTATAGCACGTATTCTTCTGCTTATGAACTGGTCTTGCATAACGCAATTACTTTTTTATCATTGGTCGGCTTAATAGCATAATCTTAAACCGATAATATCTTTCTTTTTAGGATTTTCATCAACACAATGACCAAAACTATTACCTCATGCAACTGGGTCCCTCCCGGGTTACCGAGTAGATGCTAAATGAGCATGTCCAAGTGGGCGTCTTAGCTACAAAAGACATCATCCATTGGAGGGCCCTAGGAGCAAAGACCACTCCTGACCCCAAAGAAGGCGAAGTCATTGTCTTTACTGACCATATGCTCCGGGGGTTTACCCCACCCGGCTCAAAATTCTTTCTCGATGTGTTGCATTTCTTCAAGCTTCATCCTCAAGAGATCGGGCCCAATTCTGTTTCAAACATGTGCAATTTTCAAGTGTTTTGCGAACTATACCTTCAACAGGAGCCTATTGTGGAACTGTTCAGGGAATTTTATTACTTAAACCGGTAGACTGAGTTCACAGATGGGCCCATCCTAGAATTAGGTTGCATGTCAATTCAGAGGTAGAAAGAGGCCACATTTCATGTCGCCGCACTTCCTAATCATCCTAAGTATTGGAACCAGACTTGGTTTTGTTGCCAAGAAACATCTCTAGAGGGTGAAAATCCCCTGCCAGGTTATTGTGAAACCAGCTTAGCAACAGACGTCATCTTCTAAAACAGATTAGTACAGAAGAACAGGCCAAATATATGCCAACTTTTTCAGAGTTCAGAGCCTTAATGGCCAATGGCTTGACTGGAATCGACCTAGTTTGATGTTGGGTCACACGGAGAATTCTGCCCTTAAGCCACCGGCCCGGCTTAATGTGCGAGTATACTGGTGATGTCAAAGATCCTCAACGCCACTGCCAGATAGAACTGGATGATGATGAAATCAATAATATGACCAAGTCTCTGCTCAACGAGAGCTTGGAAGATTGCATCAAGACGGGCTTAAACCCTATCTACACCCTTAACAAACCTCCAGCTATAAGTATTTTGAGTCATTTCTATTTTACTCATTGTCTTCATAAACCCCCCTCTCATCATTACTTGATTTTTTGTGCAGACCGACTCCCGCTTCTGGAACAGGAAACTCCACGATTAACCATTAAAAAGGCCAGGGCAAAAACCAAGGCTCCCAAGAAGCCTACCAAGAAGAAGGCCAACACCACAGAGCTATTTGCTCTAAATGATGATGGGTCGGAGGTAGAACTTGACTCCCTTGGCTCCTTTTTCATACATCTTATTGACACTGACTGTTCCCAGGAGGACGCAGAGGCCAGCCACGCAGACGGCGAAGAGGTAATTGTACTTTCCTCCGGCTCAGAACCCATAGTGAGTCAAAAAGTTCGACAAGCAAGCCGGAAAGTAAGATTTTGTCACCCTTTAGCTCACTTGGATCCCAACTTTCTTTTGAAGAAACAACAACATGAAGTTCGCTGCACAACCCGGAACAGCGGAGGTGGAGAACTTTCGTCCGGTTTACCCAACACCATGGCCCCTCGCAAGCACCGAAAATAGGTGGCTCAAAATTCAATTTATTTTTATGCAAAGGCGGGTCTTGTTCGCCAACCACTTACTCCTTCCGACTCAAATTATCAGGGAACTTCTCATACCTCTTCCGGCGACTCATCGCAAACCCAAATGCATGCCTTCAAAGTTGCCCATGGGTGAGAATATTGAATTTCTTTGCTTGTAAACCCTTCAAATATTATCATGCTCACATCTTTATATCTCATTGTCAGCGGCCAAGCCAAGCAAAGCAAAAAGGCGAAGACAAGTAACCGGGTGAAAACACCACTACCATTGAAGATCCCAAAGCTACTGAACTGGAAAAGCAGACATTGTCTGAATCTTTGCATCAAACCTCTGAAGCAGTTATGGACGATCCGCCACCAGAGCATAATGTGTCAATGGACCCTCTGGATGTTAACCCGGCCAATGCTAAGCCGCCAAGTCCCCTTAAGCCTGCTGAACAAAAGGCTGAAGATGTCATTATCACTGGGACTACTTATGTTGAACCGGGGAACCCCACTGTCTTGGCTAAACACTCTGTCAAGGAAGAACTTATCAAAAAAAGCAAGCCCAAGTTTGATATTGACAATTACTCTCACTTGGGCATCAATGAGTTATTCTCTGGCTATCTGAGCCAAGTTCATGCTGGTCGTGACCTTGAGGCGGACATCATTAAGAAGATGTGCCAGAAATATGAGGTATGAACATCTGTCTCCTCCGTTTACAAATTTACCCGGCCCCCAAGTCTGAGCCATAAGAAAAGATCAATTAAGTATGGTGAAGACTTCAATAAGTATGCCATAATAAACTTTGAACATAGCCCCCATGAACCGACTTGTTTTGACAAAGATGAGTCGGATTATTTAAACTAACTCTTCAAAACTTCGCCTCATAGCCCTCATAGGCTGGTTTATCCTGAAGGAAATGAGCCGATCTTTCCGCAATTGTAAAATAAAAAATTCTGCACACATTAGCCCCCAAGTTC
This sequence comes from Aegilops umbellulata, assembly GCA_032464435.1. Lineage (NCBI taxonomy): Eukaryota > Viridiplantae > Streptophyta > Magnoliopsida > Poales > Poaceae > Aegilops > Aegilops umbellulata. Next base: position 187,971,895 of record CP136055.1, read on the forward strand.
AAAGTGTTTTGCTTGCAAAGGACTTGGGACTGGTATGTATACTGTAGCTTGAAAAAATCTTTGCTGAGGACTGTGTAATCTTTACTTGCAGGAGACTTGATGTAGACTAAATCTTAGTTGAGCGACTTACAGACCAGGCAGGAACGCCAAGAAGCCAAAACCCGGAAAGCTGACACCAAGTTTAAATTTTCCTTGGACAAAAATGAAAAGCTCAAGACCGGATTTCCATAGAAAGAACCACCTGGGCTGAAGAAAAAATAGCTCTGTTGAAAAGAGCTGAAGCTGCTGAGGTTGGTCTTAAGCCGGTGACTGATGAGTTATCCGGCTTGATGCATTAGATTAATAGCATGACAGACGCCATCTTCGGTAAGTAATATTGTACTTCAATCTTTCATCACCAATGTATAAAAATCATTAGTCGGCTTACCAATATCTTGCTGATGCAGGATCCAGAAGTTGCAAGCTGGGTCAAGACATGCGCGTAAAGCTTAAAGTTGTATATACCCTTGTGCAACAGTTGTACACCGGTGCTCAACGGTCTATTTGTGCTGTCTCACATAAGAAGCAACCTCTTCACTCATCAAGGAAGTGTTGGAGAAATTGTCTGTGCTGCCGCAAAGAGTTGAAGAACTAAATAAATCAGCCACCAGAGCCGGTGCCATCACCGCATTGAGCCGGGAAAAAGCATGGCAAGCAGAACTCGACCCAAAAGAGTTAGCCACTGGCTGCCCAAGCTTAATAGAAGACGGGTCTCCCTTCCAGGCCATAGATTTCACCAAGTGTGTAAGGAAAATGCGCCTCTTAGCAAGCAAATTGGCTGAAGAGACTGACTTGTCAAAATATCAGGCGGCTTACTCGAAAGAAAAATCAAAAATAGCAGCGCCAGTTCATGATGCCAAGGATCTTATTCTGCCAACATGTAAGCACACCTTCGCTCCTGATATTGATCTGTCAAGCCTTATAGATGATGAAGTTGTATTTAGAGCTTTGACTCGGATAAACTGGGCTACCTCTGACTTCCAGCCAATGGGTGAACAAGACGAAGAAGAACCGGTGCAAGATGACCCAGAATCTTCAACGTGCCAAGACCAGGTCCACTGAACCACAAGGGGGCTCTCAGCCTGTCACATAGAATTTGTGCGCAGCAAAAACAATTATTCTTTTGGGCCGCATGACGCCATGTAATAGGCTGGCTGAAAACAATGACCTGCCATGCCATCGTGCATGTTTGTCTTTATAACGCTTTAAACCGCCGATCTTGATATTCGGAAGATTTGCTCTTTCTGCTCATAATACTATCAATCATGCAGGTCATATTATCATATTCCCTGCACACAAGCAGATAACAAGTACCCTGGCGGTTTACCCCAGGGCGGGTCATGATGTCCCATATAAAATTTGCTGGTGACTGTATAATCCATAACCAAGGCGGGTTATCACAACCTCGCATATTCATACAACAAGTAAACAACATACCTGCGAGATTTGCTCATACTGCCGGCTTACAACACCATATGCAGCAAGGGAACCCAAAAACATAGAGCGTGGAACTTCAAGTGCACAATCACAGCATACTGGCGACTTATCATCGAAAGCCAGGCCCGATTATCAAAACAACCCCAAATATACTCAAATATGAGTAAGGATTAAGGCTACATGGCCTGAATTATTTTAAACCATATGTCAATATGGTATAAGAATATGAACCAAAACAATGTTCATGGAAAATAACAAATCAGAAAAAAAAACAAGGCCTTCATAGGCCGCCAAGCCTCAATATCAAGTGTTGTTAAAGGGCTGCACAGCCACTGAGTTAATCTTTTATTCGAACCTGTAAGCCGGGCCTCACATGCCCAATCCCCGTTTTAACTTTGACAAGTTCAGGCTCTTTATAAGATTGACTATCAAAAGTACAGTGGGTCATTCTAGGATTACCTGGGCGGAGTGGCAGACATATAAATGCAGGATAACCCAAATTTTTGGTGAATACACCTGGCGTCCAAGCCGATCAAAAGGGTAAATAAAGCTATGTTCATTGAATAGGAAGCCCCCAAGTGATATATTATGAGCCCTCAAGGCAGGATACCTATGTATGAACTGTGCACTACAACAAGTTCTCTTTGATAATATTGGGCAATAAGCCCCAAGTGATTTGCAATCAAGGCGTACAAGCCAGATCAGTAGGGTAGTCATAGCTATGCTCAATGAGTAGGAAGCCCCCAAGTAATTTTTAACAAGGCATGCAAGCCGTATCAAGAGGGTAGTGACAGCTATGCTCAATTAGCAGGAAGGCCCCAAGTGATCTTATGAATTGACAATAAAGACCTAGATACTCAGAAATGAAATAACGCAGGCCCTGAATTATCAGGAGGCCGACTTTATTATACTTGATCATAATATATACATGGATGAAAATATGTACAACACAAGGGCTAGTAGCTAAAGTGTAATAAGGCCGAAGATGAGCAATGTTCCATGGCTGGCGGGTCTCCTCCTCAGATGTACGTGAGTCCTTGTGATCTCGAACATCAATGAGGTAGTATGACCCGTTGTTTAGGTTTTTGCTGACCACAAAAGGCCCTTCCCAAGGTGGGGATAACTTGTGCATATCTGTTTGATCCTGGATGAGCCAGAGCACCAAATCTCCTTCTTGAAAGGTTCGAGTTTTATCCCGGTGGCTATGATATCGATGCAGATCTTGTGAAAAATTTCCACAATAAACCCAGCCGCCAAGAGCCGGGCCACTTCTTCACGAATGGCCTTACGCCTTTCTTCATTAAAACGACAGAGGAATTGCTTAACAGGTTTAATCTGTGGATCAACATTGAGAGTGTGCTCAGCGAGTTCCCTCGGTACAACTCGCATGTCTGAAGGCTTCCGTGCAAAGATGTCCCGGTTCTCAAGGATGAACTCGATAAGCACGCTTTCCTATTTCGGATCCAAAATGGCACTGATACTGAACTGTTTGGATGAATCTTCGGGAACAAATTCAACCTGCTTGGTGTCGTCTGGTAACTTAAAATTCGACAAAGGGTCATGCTCCGTGGTTGGCTTTTTCAAAGGTGGCATATCTGCCGGGTCAACATTATCTTTGTAGAACTTCAACTCCACTGTTTCACAAACAGACTCAGCATAAGCAGCATCGCCCTCTTCACACTCCAAGGCTATCTTTGTGTTGCCATGCACTGTGATGGTACCCTCATGACTCGGCATTTTAAGCTGCAGATAGACATAACAATGCCGCGCCATAAATTTAGCATAACTTCGTCCAAAAAGGGCGTGATAAGGGCTCTTGATCTTGACCACCTCAAAAGTCAATGTCTCAGCTCTGTAATCATGATCATCGCCAAAATCCACTTTCAAAGGTATCCTACCCACTGGGTACAACGACTTACCGGGCACCGCCCCATGAAAAATAGTAGAAGACAACTTAAGGTCTTTGCCAGTCAAATTCATACGGTGAAAAGTATCATAGTAAAGGATATTGATATTGCTCCCTCCATCCATAAGCACCTTTATAAACTTGTGTCCTCCAACCTGAGGAGCAACCACCAAAGCCAATTGACCCGGATTTTCAACCTGGGGCGGGTGATCCTCACGGCTCCATACAATAGGCTGTTCAGACCATCGCAAGTATCGAGGGACTGCCGGCTCAATTGTGTTCACTGCCCACTTATGTATCTTCTAGTCTCGTTTGCATAAGCTTGTGGTAAACACATGATATTGACCACTATTCAGCTGCTTGGGATTACTACAATAACCAGACTGCTGCTGCTGAACCCCTTGATTAGATTTCTGATTAAAAATGCCTTGATTGCCTTGCCCCTGAAAACCAGAGTTTGAGTCTCCACCTCCAAAGTCAGGCCCGTGAGAGCCGTATCCTAACCCGCCATGCGGGCCATGATTATTCTAGAAAAAACCGGAATTTCTGTACTCCCTCATGATGAAGCAATCTTTCCATAAATGATTGGTCGGGTTCTCTTGCGTACCGTGCTTTGGGCAAGGCTGGTTGATTGTCGCCTCCAGGTTGAACTTTGGCCCACCAAACCGGGGCGTCGTTGACTTCCCCTTTCAACGTTGATTGTTATTCTATGTGTTGGCATTGGCCACAAAGTCTGAACCGCCATCCATCTGCTTGCGCTTACCATTAGCTTAACCCGCCGTACTATGTTGTTGTCCCTTTGCATTGCCACTCTTCTTCCCCTTGCCAGCCTTCTCCTCATTAGACTCAGAGTCCTTGATGTTATCAGAGTCAGCGTATTTGAAAAGATCCGCCATGAGATCTCCCATATCATTGCACTAGCGCTTAAACCACCCCAGCTTCTATTTAAGGGGAAGGAAACGACAATTTTTCCCCAATATTAGGACGACGGAGCCCTCGTTGATGCTATCTGATGAGTGGATAATAGCAGAAATCTGGTGCACCCGATGGGTTGTTGACTCGCCCTCATCCTGGATACAAGTGTCTAGATCAAGAATCAACAGAGGCTGCTTGCATGTGTCCTTGAAATTTTGAATAAAGTGTGTCTTCGATTCGGACCATGATCTGATGGAGTTAGGGGGTAGCCCCTTTAACCAGGTACGAGCCGGCCCATCCAACGTCATGGTGACATACTTAGCGCACACAACATCATTGCCAGCCAACAAATCCATGGCTAGTTCATAGCTCTCAATCCAAGCCTCTGGCGGCTGATCTGTTGTGTATCGAGATCCCTAGGAGGCCTTGTATTGATATGTGCAGCACCTGAGTTGAACTCTCTGTTTTCACAATGAAACAGAACAAATAAAGCAACGGGGAGATTTATATTAGATCTTGCAAACCCTTTGATCTTCATAGTTGAAAAAGTAGATAAACCAAATGATGCACCGCAGGGGTGGGGGAGGGGGCGGAATCGACCCTGTAACTCACAAAATCCTCCAAATGTACAGAGAGAACCTAGTGAATCCATGGCGAGGCGATGACCAGTGCACGGGCAGGGAGCAGCAGTCTTTTGTGTGTGAGAACCAGGATGGGGAAGGGATCCATCCTATGGAGATGTCGTTGCTTCGTATATACGGAGGATATAAGAAGCTGCGAGGAAGGGGAAGAGATTATGCGTGGCATTGGAACGGCAAGGAGAGATCATGGCGACTCTTTGAGTCTCCTTCGTTTTAGGTCGCTTCCATCAGTTTCCTTTTCTCTAGATCGCCCAGTTCCCTTCTAGTAATGAGTTGTATGTGGGCTAGAGTAACGGCTGCGTTACTGGACACATGGAATCAGGGGGCCATGCTTCAAAAAAACCGACATGCATGTATAAGAGGAAGGTTTAGAGCAGATGTGGCCATAGATGAATGGATGCTGATGTGGATAGGGTGCATGCTTAGTTAAATAGGTTAGTGAGGATGAACTATTTAGGTATTATAGATTAGGCACCTTGTGATGGCCCTTAAAATCCTTGGGCAGGCGCTCATTATTTAAAGCCGACACTAGGCACGACACACCAAGGGTTCTAGTGATCATCCCTGCCTCTATAGAGACCGATGGGTAAAATGGAGATTGTTGAAGAGCCGCTAACTCAGCCAGCTCAGCCTCCCATCGTGCCCAGCCCTGATCCACCAAAGCCTGAGCATTGTTATCAGTACACAGCAGGTCATGCCTACGGGGCTGGTAATGGTGCCGCTCACTGCTTGAAACCGCTGGCGACTCAATATGCCTGCTGTAACTTCGGCTTTGACGAGGGGTTGAATGAATCTGATCACGACTGTATGATTAAGCCACCTGTTGAGCCACCGCTGTCTGAAGAAGCTCTCCGGCCCTCCGTATCTCCATCGCAGCTGGAGACTCACCTTCAACAGGGAGAGCCGCCAATCGCGTAGCCGGGGCAATCATATTGTCTAAAGAGGTAGAATAATGACCCGACGGTGTCGGTACTTGCTGAGGCGGGGTCAAATTCAAACAGGGCGGGTCTGCAACATGTGGTGGAACCATCGCTCTGGTCATGGGCGCCTCAGCAGCCCGGTTTAGAACGGGTGGGTCACTGTTTCCTGCCCCTGGTGTATTGAAAAGGTTCCTTGCCTCAAACTTTGTGGGTAGACGGGTCTGGTGCCTCCTCCTCATGATAGCATTTGAAGCATTCTGGTCCAAGGTGAGCCGGAACGACTCTATGTGAAGCCGTTGCGAAGCGGTGTCTAAAGCGGCTCATTCTGTCGCCATCCTAGCATTCTCAGCATTAAACTCCTCCTTGGATTGAGCTATCTCATCTCGCAGTTTCACAACATCCACCTTATGTTGTGCTTGATTTTCTAGTGTCACCTCTGTAGCCAATAAGGTCGCCAAAGCCTCCAAGAGCTCGGACAACACTTGAGCTCGCGGGCGCGCTGAGCCACTCGCCCCGGCCGTCGCGGCAGACGTTGAACTGGAAGTCATAGCCGTAGCAGTTGTCCAATTGAGCACCGATTGTGTGCCGGACATGAAGATCTCAACCCTGTTCGGCGGCTCATAGGGGTCCGGAATACTGCCGCCATCCGAAGAGCCCCCAAACTTGCCATATTGCAGTTGATACATTGAATTGGTCTCACCAGTTGAGGACTCACCATCCGAGTAGATGGTCATCTCTCCACCGGATACAGATCCATCCTCGAAATCTGCCCCATGGATGAAACCAACAAAGGCGTGTTTCAGGGCGGTTTGAACCTTGGTGAGTCGTGCATGCTGAGCCGTCTCAACGATGTCGGTGCAGGTGTCCGCCTCAGGTCCCGACTCACCGATCTTGCCGATAAAGACGTGGATTCCATCGACGGGGACCCGGTACCCATACTCAACTGAGCTGGCCTTGGGGCCCCAGCCAGCATCGTCGATGTAGAGCTTGCCGCGGTGGCTCTTAGTCTTCCGGCCGATGGCGTATCCCTTGATCCCTGGGAAGTAGCCCTTCAAGAACTCAAAAACACTGTGCGCTGGTCCCATGGTGGGCGCCAATTGTCGTGGACTTAACATGGCAGATGCCCTAGCAAAAGGACTTAGATGTGGAGCCATCACAACTAGGTTTGCTTGAAGGGGTTAAACGTGACAAAGGACACAGAGAGTTTACCCAGGTTCGGCCTCTCTCAATGAGGTAAAAGCCTACTCCCGCTTTAGGTTGTATTGCTTGGGTTTCGATTACCAGGGAGCGAATATGCTTGGCATAGTTCTCGATGAGTTGTTTCTTGAGTTAACCCATCGCCGGGTCACCCCTTTATATATAGGTTGATGCCCGGCGGCTTACAGAGTCCGGCCGGCTCACACAAGTGTGACCGGCTCGGTTTGTACTAAGCTTCCCTTATATTACAAGTTAAACATATGGCGGGTCATCACTTTAGGCTTTAAGTCGCCTCTGGGTCTTGGGCCTTCAACAAGCCTGCTTCATGAACCACCATCTTCATATCTTATTGGACCTTGTCAAGCTTCTTCATCTTAAGGACGCCAGCGGCATGACCCGACCCCTCCTGGGCAGGTCATATCCAATAGTCATATCCCCAATACACATGATAGTGTTATTGACAGAGTTCTTCAACCACAACCACCGAGCTACAAAGGCTTTGTGATGAACTACAATATGCAAGGGATGGATAAGACAATTCCCGAGCTCTTCGCTATGCTCAAAGCTGCGGAGGTAGAAATCAAGAAGGAGCATCAAGTGTTGATGGTTAACAAGACCACTAGTTTCATGAAAAAGTGCAAAGGAAAGAAGGGGAACTTCAAGAAGAATGGCAAGCAAGTTGCCACTCCCGGGAAGAAGCCCAAGTCTGGACCTAAGCCTGAAATTGAGTGCTTCTACTGCAAAGGGATTGGTCACTGGAAGCGAAACTGCCCCAAGTATTTGGTGGACAAGAAGGATGGCAAAGTGAACAAAGGTATATTTGATATATATGTTATTGATGTGTACCTTACTAATGCTCATAGTAGTGCCTGAGTATTTGATACTGGTTCGGTTGCTCATATTTGTAACTCGAAACAGGGGCCACCGATTAAATGAAGATTGGCTAAGGATGAGGTGACGATGCATGTCAGGAATGGTTCCAAGGTCGATGTGATCGCCGTCGGCACGCTACCTCTACATCTACCTTCGAGATTAGTTTTAGACCTGAATAATTGTTATTTGGTGCCATCGTCGAGCATGAACATTATATCTGCATCTTTTTTAATGCGAGACGGTTATTCACATAAATTAGATTATAATGGTTGTTCTATTTGTCGGTGGGAAGGACACCTATGGGATCACTGGGATCCCTTCTACGGTCAGCGGGCACGGGGTCGTGAGAAGAGCAGGTTTAGCGAGCAAGCACATGAATCATTTACCCAGGTTCGGGCCGCGAGGATGCGTAAAACCCTAGTCCTGCTTTGGTGGATGTATTGAGTGTTCTTGAGCTTTCAAACTAGCTATGGTGGCTGCATAGTTCCAAAAAGCCGAATCCCTCTCCAGTATGCCTTAGGCCTCCTTCTATAGTCGAAAAGGGGTTGCCAAAGTGGCACACAGCAGGTGGAAAGGCGTACAGTGCGTGAGCTTATCGCTCGGCATTACGTGACAAAACGCATTAAATGCGCTACTTAGGTGTCCATTAGCTTTATCGGGGATGGGAACGAGGCCCGTCCCGTCCGTCGCCGCCCCTCCTTGCTTTGACACGCGCCCAGGCCAGCGATGCATGCAGCGCCATGTAGCAGGCAGGCGGCTTAGGTGGCGCGGTGGTAGGGCCTTCATGAAGATCTGCATGCCACCACGCATGCGCTTGCTGATTTGGCCTAGAAGCTGCATGTTACCATGCAGGTGCCTGTCCAGCTGGTTAGGCTGGCGGCTGCATGCGAACAGCGGCGGATTCTTGGCTGGTGCGGGCCTAGCAGTGGTCCTGCTGGTGCCTCTCGGGAAGGGCTTTGCCGGGGGGCCGGCAAGGGTCTTGCCCTTGCGTCGCAGTCGTCCCCGGCAAGTGGCTAGGATCCCGCCGAGGGTTGCCGTCATCTGGTCCTCATCTAATCTTATGTGTTTATGATCTTGACAAAGATCTGCATGCCACCAGGGAGGTGCCTCCCAAGCCCTGGCCCCAATGTAGTTGGTTGGGTTGGAACCCGTGGGCTCAAGGGTGACTCGCTCTGTTGGTGTTGGGCAAGTTGCCCCGGCAAGGCTCTTGCTGGGGCCGTGGAGGCCGCCTCGGCAAGGGCCTTGCCAGGGGACTCCACCTTGCCCCTTTGTTGTCTTGTGTTTCTGGCCTTGGCGTTGCCTTGGCCGTCCTGTGCTTTGGCTTCTTCCCGGTTTCCGCCCTCTGCCCTGCTTAGCGTGGTGGTGGGTGCAGCTCTGACTGTCCGCGCACAAGTAAAGGGGTACAAAGGAGTGCCCCTACTTTAGTACACTGACAGGAGCCCCCGGGCCTGGGCCACACATAAGCGCGACACGTTGTTGGGCCAGGCACAGAACGGTGCGCGGGCAGTCGGGGCGGGCTTTTTACTGCAGTAATTTTTCGTCCGCCGCGCTTCCCCACGACCCACGTTGAATGCGAGACATGGAGGGGCGTGCGTGGCGTGGGGGTCATGCATGGGGCGGTTCCCGTGCGCATGCGTCAGATCACAGATAATGGGAAAAGAGGCGGCCCGCACCTTCCCCGAAAAAAGAAATAACCGCGGGCGTGCTGCTCATTTACCCCCTGCATCTTCTTCAATCTCGGAACTGCCATCCCCTTCTCCTTCCTTTCCAAGATTTTGCCTTTGCTCGCAACTGTCGCGCCTTCGCTGTCTTTCACCCCTCGCTTCTCGCAACCGCCATGGCTCCCAAATCCACCAAGGGCAAGGGAGTGGCCAAAGATGCCGGGGCGACGGGGCAGCCGGAGAGTGAGCAGGCGGCGCGACGGATGCAGCTCGCCTACTTCCCCTCGACGGTCGACGCGGTCGAACTGCGGGACTACTTCAAGCCCCTGTGGCGGTGCAAGATGGGGGGGAGACGACAGGGCATCCAGCCACGCGTGACATCCACGCCAATTGCATCGAGGCTACCCCAAATTGGTCTTTGCGCACCTCTGCGAGGGTTTCGCCGGGGTGCATCCCAACACGGCGCTCTTCCGCCACTACTTCTTCCCTCGGATCCAACCGGGGGGCTCCATTTCCGGTTGTGTCCCCTGGATCCCACGGTCCAAGGGGGCATACCCAGAGTTCACTCAAAAGGAGAGGTGGGAAGAATGGCGGGGCCGGTGGTGCTGGATTTCTACCAGGTTCGCCAGGCGCCGCCGGTTTGGCGGAGCGACTGGAGCGATGATGATGCCAATGATGCGAACCTCATGGTCGCCACCACCAGGATTATTCACCTCACCGAGGCCGGGCTCACCCTTGAGATGATCGGGGCGGATTTCATCTGCCATCGAATCGCTCCGCTGCACAACAAGGGGAGGCCGGCCTGGCTTTTCACGAACACCGCTGACATCATGAGGCTCTGCCCCATCCTCGACCACAACCTCACGGTGATGAGGCACGCCCATCTCTGCCAACGGCTCTTTCAGCTCGACGTGAACCGCGATGGCGAGGTCGAGCGGTCCGGCAAGGCCACGAGGGCCGCCGCGAAGGCCGGCAAGGTCGCCAAGGGGCCCTTGTTTATGTTGGCGGCAGGAGTGGTCCTGCTTAGCAACAACTCTCGCCGGACCAACATCATCGCCATGATGCCGTACTTCAACGTGCATGGTCTTGACCCAAGCTGGGTCGAGCCGGAGGAAATTCAAGTGTAGGAGTTCTTCGACACCTTGCATGAGGGGTATGTTACCGCCGAGTAGTGGCTCGTCCAGGACACCACCCAGGTGGAGCTGGACTACATCGCCGCCAGGGGGGCGGAGGCGGAGCTCGCCAAAGAGGCCGGCAGCGCCGGTGACGTGGAGGATAAGGCCGCGGCAGAAGCAGAGGAGAAGGAGCTCGCCCAGTGGGCGGAGGCCGCTGGGGAGGCCAGCAGCACTGGCACCGGGTCTCCTATCGTCGAAGATGTGGTTGGCGAGTCGTTGGAGTAGGAGGCCATGGCCGTCGACACTCCAGCCACGGGGATAGGGAGGGTTCTGCAGCGGGCCACCTCCGGCGAGCTGGTCTGGCCTGGCAGGGCCACGCAACTGCGACTGGCCCAGGAGACGTCCACGCGCCAGACGAGGGCCCCGGCGGCGAAGAAAGTGGTGAAGGTCAAGGTGGCAAAGAAGAAGGCATCCGCTTCTTCCTCGTCCAAGCGCGTTCAGACGCCACCTCCTTCCCCTCCTCCGGCAGATGTTGACGCGGAGGTCACCTTTGACTTCGGATCCCTCAGCCCGAGGAGGAAGAGGAAGGCAGCGGAGGAGGAGAAGGGGGAGTAAGCTTTTTATTCCCCCTTTTTGTCATCCCCGTTTCCTCAAACAGTGCCGCTTATCTTGAATTATTTTCATTTTGCAGGGACGTGGAGACGCTGGCCCAGAGGGTGAAGAGGGCCAGGACCTCGACGGGCGGCCAGCCCCCGGCAGGCGCCTCCGGCACACCACTGGTGGTGTTGAGTAGTCCGGACAGCAGCCTCCGGCCTAGCCCCCAGCGTGAGTTCATTACTCGCCCTTTGCCACCGTGTGTTGGGGGTACGATTAGTTGGCGCTGACCTTGCCGTGGTTGCTGGAGGAGAACAGTAGCAGGAGGAGCCACAGAGGGCTACCCCCAACACGCCGCCCGCATCGACCATGCCACCATGAGGGGCGTCCCCGGCAAGGGCGCCAAGCACCGATCCCATGCACACGGTGGAGGAAGAGGCGAACTCGGGAGCTGGTGGCTTTGCCTCAGTGCCAAATAATGGCGGGGAGGGGACCTCTACTTCCCAGCCAGGCACGGGTAAGCCACTCGCCTTCCGTTTCTGTTTGCTTTTTCTTATTTCTGACCCCTGGTCTAAGGCCTCGCCTCATCCCCTTCTCGGTGTCTAGATCCCCCTTCGGCGGACCCAGAGGACATCGACGCCGTCATCAAGGATGTCGCTAAGGATGCCGCGGCGGAGGTCGAGAAGATCGCCACCGAGGAGGCCGCCAAGGGCGCTGCTGAGGATGCCGCCAATGGGTCTGCCGGGGAGCCCGGCAAGGGGCCTGCTAGGGAGCCCGGCAAGGGGCACGCCGGGGAGGCCGGCAAGTCCGCCGCCAAGGAGGAGGCGGTTGATGACCAGCCTTCCTCCTCCGCGGCCTCTGTCTCTGGCAGGTACCTGAGGGTGAGCGACGACCATTTCGTCCACCTCCCGGGAACGTCGAGCTCCAGGGTGCCCATTGAGGGCGAGGTGTTTGATGAGGAGGTGCTTGCCGCCGCCGGGTTCGAGGTCGTTGACGAGCCGAGTGCCGGTGGCGATGGTTCTCAGGAGGAGCGGCTTCTCCAGGCCATGGGCGCCAACTTTCGGAAGCTCATCGCACCCGCCTGTACAAGGCCAAGTCCAGGGCGGCGACGGTGGACAAGGCGGAGGCGGACCTCAAGGTATGCGTCGCCGAGACGCAGACTTGGTTCCGCCAAGCTTGCGAGGAGCTGAAGGCCGCCCAGGGCGAGCTGGCCAAGCGTGACATGGAGCTCACCATGAAGCAGGCCGACATCAAGAAGGCCCAGGAAACGGCGGAGAACTTGGCCGCCATAGCAGAGGCCGCTCGAGCCCTGCACCAGGCCGTGCTGAACTCCCAGGAGGAGGACCTTGCCGCATGCAAGGAGAAGCTTGCCACAATGCTCGGCGGCAAGGATGAAGAGGTGGAGAAGCTCGTCGTGCAGCGGACCCGCGTATTGGAGCAGAGGCATATGGAGGCACTCGATGCCCAGGCTTGGGTCCACGCCGACAGGGTGAAGGAGCTGGAGGTGGAGCGGGACGAGCTGAAGGTCCAGGCCCTGAAGCTGTCCAAGGAGAAGGACACGCTCAAGGGCGCCCTGATTGAGGCGCAGGGCGCGGTGCTTAGCAGGGCTGGAGAGCTCTCCGAAGCCAATAACTCCATCAGAGACCTCAAGCTGAAGTGGAGGGTCTCGAGGAGATGCTATTGGAGGCCAAGGCCCGGGAGGGGACCCTGAACAAGAACCTAGAGACCGAGAAGCAGCTGCGGAAGGACGACGCCCTCGCCCATAAGGAGCACGTCGGGGGCGAGAACCGTTGGCTCAATCGCCTCGTCGCCATTGCCGACAAGGCCACCATGCAGCTGGCTACCATGGGGATGCCGGATGTGAGGTACGCCCCGGAGCCGAACTTGAGCGCCAACTACAGTCTGACCCTGTTCTTTGAGAAGGTTGTCGGTGCCTTGGAGCGGCTTCACGCCAACCGGGCGGCCTCGCTGGCCGATGAGGCCCGAAGCTTTGCCAGGGTGCCATGACCAAGGTTCTCACCAAGATGGCGTACCGGAACCCCAACCTTGACTTCGACGCCGCACTGGACAGCTTGCCAGCGGGTGTGGACCTCGCGGCGCTTAAGGAGCGTATCAAGCCCATCATCAGCCGCATCGGTGGAATCGAGAGGATAGAGGGCCAGCGCCGAGATTAGGCACCACGTCTCCCACTATCGCTGCAGGTTCATGACCAAGACATTTTTTATCTTTAGTTAGAACCGCAGCAACAATTGATGTAATATAACTCTGCATCACTTTTGGTATGATGCACGTTATCTTCCTGTTCGATCTTCCCTTTGTATGTTTACCCTACTTTAAACGGGTAGGCTTGCCTGCGCGTAAACCCAGGGCGGCGTCTTGAGGACGGATCCCCAATGGCTTGCCGGGTGTGCTTGCTGCCGGGCGAACCACCTTACCGCCCTTAACGCGGCCGTTCCAACTATCGAGCTTGACTTGAGTCAGAATCGAGAGCGTTGCCAATTTCGGAAGGCTACCCTGCCACTCTCGACACGGCCGCTTGAACTGTTGAGCGGACTCGAAACAAAACAAGGGCGTTGCCAATTGCGGGAGGGCCCCTTTGTGTGCAGGTTTTCCATACAAAGAACAAGAACTCCGAGGTGAATAACCTTATATAAAAAGGAAATATCTAAAGTTTGACATGACTTAGCTTTCCTGTCGCCGCACTGGCGCCCTTCGCGCTTGCAGGCAGCGCCGTTCTTTTGGCCGTCTTCCTCTCTGGAAGCCGCGGCCACGAGAAATTGCCAAGCCGGCCGCTAAACCAGATTCTCACAAATGCGTGCCCCTACCTGGCGCCCTAAAGATGTCGGTGGGAACATCACCTATGGGATCACTGGGATCCCTTCTACGGTCGGTGGGCACGGGGTCATGAGAAGAGCAGGTTTAGTGAGCAAGCACACGGATCATTTACCCAGGTTCGGACCGCGAGGATGCGTAAAACCCTAGTCCTGCTTTGGTGGATGAATTGAGTGCTCTTGAGCTTTCAAACTAGCTACGATGGTTGCGTAGTTCCAAAAGGCCGAATCCCTCTCCAGTATGCCTTGGGCCTCCTTTTATAGTCGAAAAGGGGTTGCCACAGTGGCACACAGGAGGTGGAAAGGCATACAGTGTGTGATTTTATCGCCTGGCAATACAGGACAAAGCGCATTAAATGCGCTACTTAGGTGTCCATTAGCTTTATCGGGGACGGGAACGAGGCCCGTCCCGTCCGTCCCCGCCCTGCCTCGCTTCGACACACGCCCAGGCCAGCGATGCATGTAGTGCCATGTAGGCAGGCTGGCAGTTGAGGTGGCGCGGTGGTAGGGCCTTCATGAAGATCTGCATGCCACCATGCAGGTGCTTGCTGATTTGGCCTAGAAGCTGCATATTGCCACGCAGGTGCCTGCCCAGCTGGTTGGGCTGCCGGTTGCATGCGAACGGCGGCTGAGTCTTCGCTGGTGCGGGCCTGGCAGTGGCCCTGCGGGCGCCTCTCGGCAAGGGCCTTGCTGGGGGCCGGCAAGGGTCTTGCCGTGGCGTCGCAGTCGTACCCGGCAAGGCGCTTGCCGGGGGTCTTGTGGATCTCCTCGGCTAGGATCCCACCGAGGGTTGCCATCTTCTGGTCCTCATCTGATCTAGTGTGTTTATGATCTTGACAAAGATCTGCATGCCACCACGGAGGTGCCTCCCGAGCCCTGGCCCCAGCGTAGTTGGTTGGGTTCGAACCCGTGGGCTCAAGGGTGGCTCGTTCTGTTGTCTTTTTGTTTGTGTTTCCACATGCCTTCTATTTGCTTGCATCTTTGCTTGCTAAAAATCTATTGATATGGATCTACATAAATTTTTCTACTTGGATCATCTTCGATCTATATGTGCTCATGCTGAAACCCCAACTAGTTTAGTTGAGGTAAAATCTTTAGATGAGCATCTCATTTTGTGCGTCACCGTTTGTCTCAAAAAGGGAGACTCTTATGGAATCAAATAAACAGTTTGCTGTGTTATGCTTGGAATCTTTGTGAAATTTATAATTTTACTTGTTGCTCTAAGAACCCTAAAAACACCTTCCCTACCTATGTGAGTTTAACGATAATGAAATATTATTTTCTAATAAACAAGGTGTTTATAGTTACAATGATATCGAACAAATTGAAGAATTTGTTGCTGTTAAGGGTGCTCATGAAGTTGCTTATTTGATTGAAAAGTATGATATTACTCTCTATAAATCTAAAAATTCCAACATACTTAAATATTGCTATGAAAACTATGCTCATAATGCCTATGATAAGGAATTAATTGAGAGAATGACCGTTGCTTTGGAAGAAAATAATGATATGCATGATTCTGATGATCTGATTGAAATATCCCTTGATGAACATGATGCTTGCTATTCCTATGGCCATGATGCCAATATTTGTGGAGATGAATTTGCTATAGTTCCTTATGTTAAACATGGGATTATTGCTATTGCACCCATACTTGATAGTTCCTTCAATCAAAAGCATGATTGCAATGATGTTATTATAAATTCAATTAATGTCAATTGTTTTAATGATATGCAAAACCCTAAGCTTGGGGATGCTAGTTTTGCTACGTCCACTACTTATTGCAATGATCATGATCGGGGTGATTCTTCTTATGATCTTGAATATTTATTTAATCCCCATGATGAATATGAGATTGATAATAATGTTTGCAATAATATTGAAAGTGGGTTTGGAAGAGTGGCAACTTTAGATCCCACATATTTGGAGAATGTTCAATCTTATGAAATTTTTGATAAAAGTGGGTTTGGAGAGGTCATGACTTTAGTTAATGTTAATCCCACTATTTTGGAAGAGTGTCAACTTCGCATGAATGTGGATCGTGTTGAGAATATGTTATGTGGTAGCTATATTGTTGAATTTTCTTATGATCCTACATGTAATTATTATGAGAGAGGGAAATATGGTTATAGAAATTTTCATGTTACTAAATTACCTCTCTTCATGTCGAGATTGCTATCGTCTCTTTCTTCTTCCTTGCATATGCTCGTTTTTGCTTGCCTTGATAATTTGTTTGCTTATAAAATGCCTATGCACAAGAAGTATGTTAGGCTTAGATGTGTTTGTCACATGTTTTATGATGCTCTCTTTGTGCTCCAATTCTTCTCTTTTATGTGAACATCATTGAAATCTCAATGCCTAGCTAAGGGCGTTAAACAATAGCGCTTGTTGGGAGGCAACCCAATTTTATTTTTGTTTTTGCTTTTTAGGTTCTGTTTTGCAATAAATAATTCGTATAGCCTCTGGCTAGATGTGGTTTTATGTTTTAATTAGCGTTTGTGCCAAGTAAAACCTTTGGGATAGCTTATGGTGATAGTTGATTTGATCTTGCTGAAATACAGAAACTTTTGCGCTAAGTCCCATAATTTTTAAAGATCACAGAAGCATGATAAAATTCTGAATTTTTAACAGAATATTAATAAAAAAATTGCTTAGGTTGTCCTAATGTTTCAGAATTTTTGGAGTTACAGAAGTATTCGAGAGTTACAGATTACTATAGACTGTTCTGTTTTTTGACAGATTCTGTTTTCTATGTGTTGTTTGCTTATTTTGATGATTCCATGCGTAGTATCGGGGGTATGAACCATGGATAAGTTGGAATAAAGTAGATATTAGACCAATATAAATAAATTATGAGTTCACAACAGTACCAAAAGTGGTGATTTATTTTCTTATACTAGCGGAGCTTATGAGATTTTCTGTTGAGTTCTGTGTTGTGAAGTTTTCAAGTTTTGGGTAAGGATTTGATGGACTATGGAGTAAGGAGTGGCAATAGCCTAAGCTTGGGGATGCCCAAGGCACCCCAAGGTAATATTCAAGGACAACCAAGAGCCTATGCTTGGGGATGTCCCGGAAGGCATCCCCTCTTTTGTCTTCGTCTATCAGTAACTTTACTTGAGGCTATATTTTTATTCACCACATGATATGTGTTTTCCTTGGAGCGTCTTGTCTGATTTGAGACTTTGCTTATTATTTTTCCACAATCATCCTTGTTGTACACACCTTTTGAGACGGACACGCATGAATTGTGATTTATTAGAATACTCTATGTGCTTCACTTATATATTTTGAGCTAGGCAATTTTGCTCTAGTGCTTCACTTATATCTTTTTAGAGCACGGCAGTGGTATTATTTTATAGAAATTTAAGAACTCATGCTTCACTTATATCATTTTGAGAGTCTTTAAACAGCATGGTAATTTGCTTTGGTTATAAATTTAGTCCTAAAATGATAGGCATCCAAGAGGGATATGATAAAAACTTTCATATGAAGTGCATTGAATACTATGAGAAGTTTGATTCCTTATGATTGTTTTGAGATATGAAGATGGTGACATTAGAGTCATGCTAGTGAGTAATTGTGAATTTGAGGAATACTTGTGTTAAAGTTTGTGATTCCCGTAGCACGCACGTATTGTGAACCGTTATGTGATGAAGTCAGAGCATGATTTATTTATTAGTTGTCTTCCTTACGAGTGGCGGTCGGGGTCGAGCGATGGTCTTTTCCTACCAATCTATCGCCCTAGGAGCTTGCGCGTAGTACTTCATTTTGATAACTAATAGATTTTTGCAATAAGTATGTGAGTTCTTTATGACTAATGTTGAGTCCATGTATTATACACGCTCTCACCCTTCCACCATTGCTAGCCTCTCTAATACTGCGCAACTTTCGCCAGTACCATAAACCCACCATATACCTTCCTCAAAATAGCCACCATACCTACCTATTATGGCATTTCCATAGCCATTCCGAGATATATTGCCATGCAACTTTCCACCATCCTGTTTATTATGACATGTTCCATCATTGTCATATTGCTTTGCATGATCGTGTCACTCTTGATTCATTGCACATCCCCGTACACCGCTGGAGGCATTCATATAGAGTCATATTTTGTTGTAAGTATCGAGTTGTAATTCTTGAGTTGTAAGTAAGTAAAAATGTGATCCTCTTCATTATTAGAGCATTGTCCCATGTGAGGAAAGGATGATGGAGACTGTGATTCGCCCACAAGTCGGGATGAGACTCCGGACGAAAAAAGAGGCAAAAAAAGAGAGAAGGCCCAATAAAAAATGAGAGAAAAGAGAGAAGGGGGAATGCTACTATCCTTTTACCACACTTCTGCTTCAAAGTAGCACCATGATCTTCATGATAGAGAGTCTCCTATGCTATCACTTTCATATACTAGTGGGAATTTTCATTATAGAACTTGGCTTGTATATTCCAATGATGGGCTTCCTCAAATTGCCCTAGGTCTTCGTGAGCAAGCGAGTTGGATGCACATCCACTTAGTTTCTATTGAGCTTTCATAAACTTATAGCTCTAGTTCATCCGTTGCATGGCCATCCCTACTCACTCACATTGATATCTATTGATGGGCATCTCCATAGCCTGTTGATACGGCTAGTTGATGTCAGACTATCTCCTTCTTTTTGTCTTCACCACAACCACCTTCTATTCCACCTGTAGTGCTATGTCCATGGCTCACGCTCATGTATTGCTTGAAAGTTTAAAAAGTTTGAGAACATCAAAAGTATGAAACAATTTCTTGGCTTGTCATCGGGGTTGTGCATGATTTTAATATTTTGTGTGATGAAGATGGAGCATAGCCAGACTATATAATTGCCTTGTTAGTATGCTTCAAGTATTATAGTTTTTATGTCAATATTAAACTTTTGTTTTGAATCTTACGGATCTGAACATTCATGCCACAATAAAGAAAATTACATGGATAAATATGCTAGGTAGCATTCCACATAAAAAAATTCTTTTTTATCATTTACCTACTCGAGGACGAGCAGGAATTAAGCTTGGGGATGCTTGATACGTCTCCAACGTATCTATAATTTTTGATTGTTCCATGCTATTATATTATCTGTTTTGGATGTTTTATATGCATTAATATGCTATTTTATATTATTTTTGGGACTAACCTATTAACCTACAGCCCAGTGTTAGTTCCTATTTTCCCCCTGTTTTTGACTTTCGCAGAAAAGGAATATCAAACGGAGTCCAAACGGAATAAAACCTTCACGATGATTTTTCTTGGACCAGAAGAAAACCAGGAGACTTGGAAATGAAGTCGGAGGTGCCACGAGGCGGCCACAAGGATGGAGGGCGTGCCCGGGGGGTAGAGCGCGCCCCCACCGTTGTGGGGCCCTCGTGCCTCTCCTGACCTAATTCTTTCGCCTATATATTCCCATATATCCCCAAACCACCAGAGGCATCCATGAAAACACTTTTCCACTGCCGCAACCTTCTATACCCGTGAGATCCCATCTAGGGACCTTTTCTGGCACCCTGCCGAAGGGGGATTCGATCATGGAGGGCTTCTACATCAACTGTATTGCCCTTCCGATGAAGCGTGAGTAGTTTACCATAGACCTACAGGTCCATAGTTAGTAGCTAGATGGCTTCTTCTCTCTCTTTGATTCTCAATGCCATGTTTTCTTCGATGTTCTTGGAGATCTATTTGATGTAATACTTTTTGCGGTGTGTTTGCCAGGATCCAATGAATTGTGGATTTATGATCAGCTTATCTATGAATATTATTTGAATCTTCTCTGAATTCTTATATGCATGATTTGATATCTTTGTAATTCTCTTCGAACTATCGGTTTGGTTTGGCCAACTAGATTGGTTTTTCTTGCAATGGAAGAAGTTCTTAGCTTTGGGTTCAATCTTGTGGTGTCCTTTCCTAGTGACAATAGGGGCAGCAAGGCACGTATTGTATTGTTGCCATTGAGGATAAAAAGATGGGGTTTTGATCATATTGCTTGAGTTAATTCATCTACATCATGTCATCTTGCTTAATGCGTTCCTCCGTTCTTTATGAACTTAATACTCTAGATGCATGCTGGATAGCGATCGATGTGTGGAGTAATAGTAGTAGATGAGGAATCATTTCGATCTACTTGACACGGACGTAATGCCTATATTCATGACCATTCTCTATCAATTGCTCGGCAGTAATTTATTCACCCGCCGTATTATTTGCTATCTTGAGATAAGCCTCTAGTGAAACCTATGGCCCCCCGAGTCTATTTTCCATCATACAACTTACCGATCTACAGTATTAGTTTTTGATCTTCTCTTTTTGCAATCTTTTACTTTTCGATCTATAAACCAAAAATACCAAAAATATTTACTTTATCATTTATATATCTCTATCAGATCTCACTTTTGCAAGTAACCATGAAGGGATTAACAACCCCTTTATCACGTTGGGTGCAAGTTGTTTGATTGTTCGTGCAGGTATTCGGTGATTTGTGCGTTGTCTCCTACTGGATTGATACATTGGTTCTCAAACTGAGGGAAATACTTATCTCTACTTTGCTGCATCACCCTTTCCTCTTCAAGGAAAAAACCAACGCAAGCTCAACAAGTAGCAGGCACGCGCGCGGATCCACTGCGGCCGAGGCAAACGGTTGCCCTTCCGGGGCATAATGATTACGCGCCATTAAAGCGCGGATATTGCGGGGCCATGCAGGACAGGGGCGCAGTTAATCCCACGCCCCCCACGAAGTGTCGCCTCGACCCCGCCGTCGTCGCCATATAAATAGGGGGAGGGGCGGCCAAACGCACGCGCGCCCCCTCCCTTCTCTTCTTCTGCTCTACTCTTTTGCTTCCTTTCTTCCTTTGCCTCCTCGCTGCCGCTGCACTGCTGGGCCACACGGCGCTGGAGCACCACCACGGCATCGTCATCATCATTGTCTAGCCTCGCCGCACCGCCACCAGGCCACCGGAAGCCATGGCGCGAGGCGACTGGGACCGCTCCAACATCCATGACAGCCATATTGAGTTCCTCTGCACTATGCGGAGGCTTCCCGTCGGGGCGGTCGTGGGGACGCGCATCCCCGACGGAAGGGAGATCTCGCTGGCGCTATGGTCTTCCGAAGCTATTTCCTTAGTGGGTTCGGCTTGCTGGTGAGCAGCTTACTCCACTCCTTCCTCGACTTCTACCGTCTCCAACCTCATCACCTCACCCCCAACACCGTGGTGCTCCTGTCCCCCTTCGTGACCTTCTATGAAGGCTACCTTGGCGTCCTGCCCACCCTTGAGATGTGGGGCATGTTCTTCTTATTGAAGTTGGGGACCCGAGCCAAGGGTGAACCGGCCCAGTGCCGATCCTGCTTCGCCGTGCAGCATAGTGGCTCTGGGACCCGGTTTCCGACTATCGCCTTGCTGGAGTCGGAAAAGTTGCGGCAGTAGTCATACTTCTACGTCCGCAAACTCCACCCGACTAGGGACTACATCAACCTGTGTCCTTCACGATCGGCCCGCCTAGTGAGCCGCGCAACAATTGTGGGCAGCAACCGAGGCCGGTGACGGTTTCCATCAGCAACGTCCTCGTCCGGCTTCTAGAGATGACCGACTCGGAGGGCCTCAAGCCGGCAGACCTGCTGGCCGCCTTCGTCCACCGCCGGGTTTCACCCCTCCAGGACCAGCCGCACCTGATCTGCGACATGAGCGGCCGCCAGGACCCTTGTTCCGATGTCGATCAAGGAGCTGCCGATGGTTGAGGTGATCCGCCATGTCAACTTCTTCTCCGACAGCATCCTCAACGACACTGAATGGAGATTCTGCAAGCTGTCGTGCAGTCGGGCCAACCCGCCGCCGTCGGTTAGTATCTGGTCCCCATTCTTCGCTCATGATATGCTTCTAATCTAACCTGACCACCTGAGCACCGGGCAACGCTTTCCTGGTCAGGTAGCCGCCAATGCGCCGGCTCCAGGCCATCAATGGATGCTGGACTGAGAGGAAAGCGACGCGGGTGACCCTGAGCTAGGTGTGGCCGCATTGGAAGATGTAGGCGAGGGTGACAACGCCTGGGGAGGCGGCACCATAGGAGGCGGAGCCGCAGGAGGCGGCGGGGGAGGAGACGAAGACGTGCCGTCCTGGTCAGATGATGCTGAAGATGGCGAGGGGCAACGCCGCCCTGAAGGCGCCAAGAGGGCAGGTGTCGGCTCCTCGACAGCGCGGCCGTTCGGCGGATGGCCACCTGACGCACCCGGCGTGCCCAAGCGTCGTGTCGAGGGGTTGTTCGGCAACTGGCCGCCCAAGCAGGCCAAGTCGTTGGCCGTGACCAAGCAGCAAGAGGACGCGAACACGGCCGCCATCCGGATAAGTTTGTTGATTGCACTGTCTTAATTGTTTCTTCCTTCTGTGAATTTCTCATCTTTGCTTGCTTTGCTGAGCAGGGCCGCCATCTACATATCCCGGGCCTCGTCTGCTCTCACGTCCTAGCTAGACCATGCATTGGAGTGTTACATCATGTCTACTTCAACAAAAACTTGAAATGGGGAAGACAGAACCCCCAGCACCCCCCCTGAAATCAACTAGGGTTTACTAAAAATATTTTCAATGAACCTGAAATGCCATTCTAAAATGTTCACCCACTTTGTCTTGGGTTATAACCTCTGGCAAAATTGGTGCACAATTTTCTAGGTCAACAGAAGGTCACTGGATTAATTCATAAGTCATTTGCCTTTGGACATTTAAATGCTAGTAAATATTTTAAATGTTCAAATAATTCTGGAAATAAGTGTAGGTTGTTGGATATATTCTAAACATAGCCCATGGTTACATCCAGGATCTTTGGAAGTACCTAGCTATTTTTATTAATGCCACAAACCTACAGAAAAAATAGAAAAACAGAAACTAAAAGAGAGAGAGAGGGAAACTAACCTAGCCGCAGCCCATCAGCCGGTCCACCTGGCGGCCCAGCGCTGTGCTGGCCCATGCCAGCCAGCTGCTTCGTCCCCGCCAGGCAGGCAGCCAGGTGCTCGACGGCGAGCTCAGCGCGCGCCACGCAGCTGGCCGCCACCCTGCTTCCTCCCCTCGCCGCCTTGCTGGTCTGGACAGGCTCCACGTCGCCACTCCGAACCGCTGGACACCTCCATTCGCCCCTGCCTCTCTCCCTCGCTCTCCCTCCGCCATGGCCGACGCTGTTGTTCCCGCGCCACCGTGCAACCGTGTCCGCCGTCGTCCTTGCAACGAGCCACCGTGTCCAACAACTGCGCCGTCGTCGACTCCGTCGAGCAGCCCGAGCCCCGAGCACTCTCGAGCCCTGCTTCGTCTTCTTCGACCTCATCTTCACCGAGCACCGCCACAGATCCCCTTCGCCGTCGCCACCGCATCAGCTCGTCCCCGACCGCGCCGTTTGCTCCTACGTGACCGCCGTGAGCTGTTGCACCTCCCCATCCTCTCCGTTTGCCCTCTCGTGCATCGTAGCTACTACACGAAGCTCACCCGCACGCATCGCCGCGGAGCTCGTCGCTGACGTGTCTCCGGCCAAACTCCCACCACGCCACCTAGTCTAATGACTTCACCGCATCCCCAGGAGCACAACGCCCCACTCCATGCACCTCGCCGTCCCCCAAAGCCTCGGACCCATCCTCACCCAACTCCGGCGACCGCCTAGCTCGTCGCCGGCGACGTTTCCGGCTACCCCGAGCTTAACCGCCACCACCAAACACTGCGGCTCGTCCCCAGCTACCCGTAGGTGCCCTCCGCCATCCATTTGGTCGCCGGAGTGCACTAATGCACTTCCACCACCGCGTCTGTCCTCACCGACGGCTAAACGCCGGCGGGTTTGACCATTGACGTGGACTGGGTGGGCCCAGGTTGACTCCTCTGAGTCAATGACAAGTGGGCCCCCCCTCTGCTAACTAAACCTAATTAGTTTTAATTAAAATTAGTTAGTTTAATTAAACACTGACACGCGGGACCCACTGGTCAGTTTGACCTGGACGACCCCGTTGACCTCTGACGTCATCCTGACGTAATGCTGACGCAGAAATTGATTTACTGGAATTATTCTTATACAGGAAATCCCAGAAAATAGTTCAAACTTCAAAAATTCATAGCAATTAATCTGTAACTCCAAATGCAAAGATTTATATATGAAATTTGATCAGAAAAATTCAATCTAACCACTGGTACTGGTTTCATGCATGTCATAACAAGTTAACCTTGCTGTTTAAGCAATACAAGATGATGCACTAACGTGGCCATGTTAAATGATCTAACATTTGAACCTTTGGATCAAATAAGCACATTCCTTTCTGTTTTAGCTTGCATTAGGCCAAGACACATTCATGTTGCCATGTCATAGCATGCATCATATTGTTGCATATCGTCATGTGTTGATTGTGTTCCGATGTGTTCTTCGTGGTAGGTTCTGCCTCCGAGGATATTCACGAGTATCCAACTGAAGGGCAGTATCCCACCACCACTCCATCAGGCAAGCAACCCATTGATCATTCCGATACAAACCCATGTTCTCGCTTCTACTCTCGTTTACTGCATTAAGACAACGCGATTCAAACTGTTGTGTGTTGTGGTAGCTGAACGCACTTCCTTTGCATGACCTGTCATTGCCAGTAACTAGATGAAACCCACTAGCATGTGTAGGAGTTGATTGAGCCATATGTGTGTGTGTTTCCTACCACGCTATGCTTGCTATGCTTAGAGTTGTGTCAGGTCTGGCTCATCAGGATGGTGAACTAGAGTGAAAGGTTGTGTCGGTAACAAGAGTGAAGTGTTGAATACGATTTGGTAAAGGAATCGATGAGAGGCCATGTAGGAGTACATGGTGGGTTGTTTCATTAAGGCCGTCCCTAAGAACTGAGATCTGTGTGTGTGATTTAAGATTCAGCTACTACCACACATTGGGATCCTTAATTGACTCTCTCGACTTATTAACCACTCTTGTCCTCTGTCCGGGAGTCGCAAAGTAGTTTCTGGTGTTTGTAGTATGCTGGGGGCCGCACGCAGCGCTGACCATAGGGGTGGGCTGTGTTGCGGTAGGCACGTGGCACGGTGTACCGATTCGCCTGTTTGGTGTCTCGGGAACCCTGCACACATCGTTCAGGGCCGTTAGTGGAAACCTCGACCGGACTCCCTGCGGATGGAACCCGAATAGGTGATAAACCTGGACTAAGGACTCGTGTGTTTAGTCAGGTCGTGGCCGACACCCTCGCTGGGCTTCCGCTTGAAGGTTGCCGAGTACATGTCGTGTAAACGGCGCTAAGTGGTGAGAGCGTGTGTGAAGAAGTACACCCATGCAGGGTATGAAACTATTCGAATAGCCGCGTCCGCGGTAAAGGACTACTTGGTCACCTATGCAGTTCATAGACAAGTAAATGGATACTACTAAAAGCCTCAAGATAAGTGTGAGTACCGCGGAATGCCCTCTCGTAGGATGACGAGAGAGGATCCATGGTGGAGTATTGTGTTGGTGATAGTGGACTCGTGTGCGACAAATGTTTTACCAGTTGTGTCTGTCGTAGGATAGCTTAGCAAAGAGTCAAAGCAGGCTTGCTTCAATAACTCCACTACCTTCTTGAGAATGTGCATGTATAGTAGGATTCTGTTGTAAGACTTGTTGAGTACCTTCGTACTCATGTTGCTTTAATTAATGTTTTCAGACGACAACACCAACCCCTCCGATGGGTTCTATGTAGACCTCGACGTTGACGAGTGACTTATCACCCAGGTGGTGATCCAAGACTTGTGAAGGGTCGATGTAGATAGACAGGCTTCGTCAAGCCTTCTTTCTTTCTAGTGTGTGTACTCAGACTACTTTGCTTCCGCATGTGCTTGTATGTTTGTATGACTTGAGTGTCGGGTCATGTGACCCCTACCTGTATGGATGATATGTATGGCTCTTCGGAGCCTTTAAATAAAGTACTTGAGTTGTAGAGTTTTGTTGTGATGCCATGATGTATTTACTCATATCGGGCATACTGTGTGTATGATTGAAATGCTTGGTATGTGTGGGTTCCGACTATCTAGTTGTTTATCCTTGGCAGCCTATCATATGAGGAAATGTAGTCTAGTGCTTCTGAGCGATAGTAGTCCGCTGCAGCCCGGTTCACCGGAGTCCTGCTAGCCCAGCACTACTGCTTGTAACACTTGACTGGCTGGCATGTGATTCACTTCGTTCCTATGTCTGTCCCTTCGGGGAAATGTCACGCGGTGACTTCCGGAGTCCTGCCTAGCCTGCTAGAGCTCGGGTTACCGGAGTCCTGTAGCCCAGTGCTACAGCCCCGAATCACACGTTGATGACCGACATGCTCGATGTGATTCATGTATGCCTGTCCTCATAGGTTAGTGCCGCTTTGGGTTCACGACTAGCCATGTCGGCCCGGGTTCTCTGACATATGGATGCTAGCGACACTATCATATACGTGAGCCAAAAGGCGCAAACGGTCCCGGGCCATGGTAAGGCGACACCCGTGGGATTACCGTGCGTGAGGCCACAAAGTAATATGAGGTGTTACCGGATGGGTCGATGTGACTTGGAATCGGGGTCCTGATAGCGTTGGCATCAGAGCCGGACTGCCTGTAGGTTCGCTAAGCCAAACTGGTCGATGTCGAGTCTAGAAATGCTTTAGTTATATGTAGGGGAATTGATTGTGGGAGGGAACGTATGGCTCTTTTACTCCTTTACCTTATGCCCTCTGATCTGAGTCGTTCTCTTCTCATTCTACATGGGTTAAGGACTAGGCTCTCTTCTCTCTATCAGGTTCACATGTTACTAATCGGTAGTAACTTATAGGATTGTTGGATACAGCCCAGTTCAGTTTCTACTAAATTTTAGTATGTTGCCAGTTGAACCAGAAGCTTGATATGATGTTGTTGAGTGGTTTTGCAAACTGTTGTGGATGTCTCAACTCTTTTCTGAGCATTTGCAACCGTTATGCTGTCCAATTTCTCCTAGAAAATTCTAATGCCTTTGCATTATTTTGTGCTTCCAGATGGCCACCCGTCCGCAAAACCAAGTGGTTTGTCTGAGCCGTTGCATCGATGTATGTGGTCACACAACCATGTTGGTTCGAGTGATGGTCGAGACAGGTTACCGATGGTATCCCGAATATACCGTCGAGGAGCAGTTTAGAGACTTTAATCAAAGCCAATATCTGTGCACGGTAAGGATATATCCATCTTATCCCAGAGCTACTGAACCGCTCCACTGTTCTTATGGACTTGGGATTACTATTGGGATGTCTGTGCAGGATGCAGCCTACTCGATGATGACTATTATTCGAGCCAGGACTGCCTTGCTGAGCAACACTGATTTCCGCTACATGCCAGCATCCCTCCCTGGGGCGCACGGTTACCTTCAGGGTATGTACAGCGACGCATCCCATGAGGACTCACTCCTTCGCACCACTACTGAGATGCTGTAAGACAAGGACCGTGAATATCGGGCCTTGCATATGGAGCTCTTTAATGCTCGTTCTGATCACTGGGCCACTCTGACTCAGTTTGCACCTGCCGTGCAAGCCGGATACATGGACATGAGGGACTTGTACCCTGTGCGGGCTGGTCTGCCAGATTTCATGGAGTGGCGTGAGGTAGGAGGCATCACCCCTCCTCGTGGACCTCGTCTGCCGCCGTTTGTTGGACCAAGGCTACACCCAAGTCCCTATGGTCCGCAAGCTCCACAGGACCGTTTGTTCCTAGATTATCATGTTCCGCTTCCAGGCTTGGGTGGTGACTTTTATGAGGATTACTACGGAGCTGTCTGAGCTAGTAGTAGTTTTGCTAGTATTGTAACAGCTGTATGTCCACCGTCCTGCGTGACTAGTGGAATATGACTTAGCGTGTATCCATTCCGGAGGTGTAGAGAAATAATGTACAGGAGCTTGGAATGCCTCCGATGAGATGTAATGTCTTTCATCATAGTTGTACTCTAGCTTGGGGCTTGTACTAAACTATGTATGGTGTGTATGACTGTTGGTAAATATATGGCAGTTTCTATATTACCATGTCATACGGATGAACATCTCTGCATTCCGTGCTATCCATTACATTTCGCACTTCTTTGCTCAGATTTCGCCATCCTTGTCTAAACCATTGTCTTGTTTTCCTAGGATGGTCAACACCCGCAGCAACCCTGCTGCTCCGGAGCAGGGTGAAGCTAGTGCAGCTAGGGATGAAAATCTGCCTCAGCCGCCTTCTCTGGCCGAAGTGATGCTGGAGGCAGAACGAAACAAGCGTGAGACTAACCGCTTGCTGGAGCGGATTGAGCAGAATACTACACGCCAGCAGAGGAACAACCTGGTGTCAATCAATGACTTTGTCAAGCTGTATCCACCGATGTTTAACCATTCCGTCGAGCCTCTCGACGCGGATGACTGGCCTCGCAGCATCGCCCACAAGCTACTTCTGCCAACGTAGCCGAAGATGATAAAGTTACCCTTGCTGCTTATCACCTCGAAGGCCCTGCTAGCCTTTGGTGGGAAAATTATGAGGCTATGCGCCCGGTCAGCAAAATCACTACTTTGGCTGAATTCAGTGCTGCTTTCCGTGAGCATCACATCCTAGAAGGTCTCATGGATCGCAAGAGGGAGGAGTTCTGCAACTTCACCCAGGGTAGACTGACTGTGGATGCATACAGTCGCGAGTTTGGAAATCTAGCACGTTATGCTCCCGAAGAGGTGTCCACCAACGCCAAGAAGCAGGCAAGGTTCCGCAAGGGACTTAGCCCCGAGCTTCGCCGTGACATTCGTCTGCATGATTGCAACTCCTTTCCGAAGTTAGTCAACAAGGCCATCAGTGCTGGGACATGGCAGACTGATTTCGAAGCTTCACGCAAGCACTCCCGTGACTTTGGATCTTCATCCGGCTCTGGATCTCAGAAGCGCCGGGTCTGGATTCCAAACACTGCTCTGCCACCCAGGTTCACTCCGAGGCCATCCTTGGAGGCGCCTCGCCCCAACCAGCAGTTTGTACCGCCCAAGACTTATGGTGGCCCCACTGCTAATGCTGCTCCACGCCCCAATATGATAACCTGTTTCAAGTGTTGGGAGCCGGGTCACTACATCCGCGAGTGTCCCCAGAACAACCCCAACCAGTTCGGAAAGTCTGTTGGCCGTGGCAAGCCAGCAGGAAATGTGCTCTATGTCAAGCCGGCCACCACTGCTCGTGGCCATGTCAACTACGTTTCAGCTGAGGAGACTCAGGAGGACCCCAACGTTGTTCTCGATATGCTCCTTGTTAATTGCCATCCGGCAACTGTTCTCTTTGATACTGGAGCATCTCATTCATTTATTTCTGAGAGCTATGCTCGATTGCACAACACCACATTTTGTGACATGCCCACCTCCATGGTAATTCAAACCCCTGGTTCTAAGTGGCAAACCTCTAGAATCAGCCATGGAAATGAAATTCTTGTCGACAGATTGGTTTTCCTTGCGTCACTAATAGCTATCAAGTCCTCAGACATAAACATCATCTTGGGTATGGACTGGATGTCAGCCCATTACGCTAAGATTGATTGCTCTACTAGAACTGTTCAACTCACCCATCCATCGGGCAAGATAGTCAATATTTTGACCCGAGTGTCTGAGCGACAGATTTACTCCTTAAATGCCAACCCCCTTCCAGACCTTGAAGATATCCCGGTAGTCCGTGACTTCCCAGATGTCTTTCCAGAGGAACTGCCAAGTGTTCCACCTGACAGACATGTCGAGTTCGTGATAGACCTTGTTCCAGGAACTGTCCCAATCTCTAGAAGACCCTATAAGATAGCACCCCTAGAACTAGCCGAGCTTAAGAAACAACTCGATGAGTCCTTGCAAAAGGGTTTCATCCGTCCTAGTTCTTCTCCATGGGCTTGCCCCGTCCTCTTCGTCAAGAATAAGGATGGAACGGATCGGATGGTTGTAGATTACCGACCTGTCAATTTGGTCACTATCAAGAACAAGTATCCGCTCCCCAGGATCAACGACATGTATGACCAGCTCGCTGGATCCTCAGTCTTTTCCAAGATGGATTTGAGGTTGGGCTACCATCAAATCAAAATCAAGAACAGGGACATTCCCAAAACGGCCTTTGTTACTCGATATGGCCAATACGAGTACACCGTCATGTCCTTCGGTTTAACCAATGCTCCAGCCAATTTATCTCGGTTAATGAACTCGATCTTAATGGAGTACTTGGATAAATTCGTCGTGGTTTACCTCGATGATATACTCATCTACTCCGAGAATGAGGAAGAACATGCCGAACATCTAAGGCTAGTATTGATGAAACTTCAAGAGCATCGCCTTTATGCCAAATTCTCCAAGTGTGAATTTTGGTTGCCGGAAGTGACCTATATGGGCCATGTAATCTCTGGTAAGGGCATTGCTGTCAATCCCAAGCGAGTTCAAGCCGTCCTTGACTGGACTCCACCTGAAACGGTTAAGCAAGTTCGGAGTTTCCTTGGTTTAGCGAGCTATTGCCGCCGCTTCGTCGAGAATTTCTCCAAAGTTGCTATGCCTCTAACCGAACTCCTCAAGAAAGATAAAAAGTTCGAGTGGACCCCGCAGTATGAGTTCAGCTTTCAGGAACTGAAAAGACGCCTGACATCTGCTCCCGTACTGGTACCACCAGATTTTTCTAAGGACTTTGTTATCTATTGCGACGCCTCGCGACAAGGACTAGGTTGCATACTCATGCAAGATCGTCATGTGATTGCGTACGCTTCTCGATAGCTGCGTCCACATGAGGATAACTATCCCACACATGATCTAGAGCTTGCAGCCCTAGTCCATGCACTCAAAACTTGGCGACATTACCTTCTTGGTAATCGTTGCGAAATCTACACTGATCACCAAAGTCTGAAATACATCTTCACCCAACCGGATTTGAATCTCAGGCAAAGACGTTGGGTCGAGTTGATCTCGGATTACGACTTGGGAATAACTTACACCCCAGGCAAAGCCAATGTCATGGCTGATGCACTAAGTCGTAAATCTTATTGTAACAACCTGATGTTACAACAAAGTCAACCATTTCTCCACGAGGAATTTCGTAAGCTTAACCTTCACATTGTTCCTCGAGGATTCCTTTCCACTCTGGTGGCAAAACCTAACCTTACGGATCAAATCATAACCGCTCAGCGGTATGATAGAGGAATATCTCGGATCAAGGAGAACATTGCTAGCGGAGCTGCTAAGTGTTTCTCCATAGATGAGCGAGGTGTTGTTTTCTTTGAGAACCGCTTGGTGGTTCCCAAGAAACAACAGCTACGGCAATTGATCCTTAAGGAAGCTCATGAATCCCCTCTCACCATTCATCCCGGTAGTACTAAAATGTATCAAGACCTACGCCAGAGGTTTTGGTGGATTAGGATGAAGAGAGAAATCACTCAATACATTGCTAATTGCAACGTTTGTCATCGCGTTAAAGCAGAGCATCAACGGCCTGCTGGCACCATTCAACCTTTGGAAATTCCTGAATGGAAATGGGATAAATTCGGTATGGATTTCATTACCGGGTTTCCCAGGACCAAGAGAGGGAATAATGCTATCTTCGTCGTTGTCGATCGTCTTTCCAAGGTAGCCCACTTCCTACCCGTTCGTGAGAGTATATCCGCTAGCCAGCTAGCTGACTTGTACATCTCTCGAATAGTGTCTCTTCATGGTGTTCCATTAGAGATTAACTCAGACCGTGGAAGTCTTTTCACCTCTCGTTTTTGGGAAAGTTTCCAAAACGCTATGGGAACTCGTCTCTCCTTTAGCACCGCCTTCCATCCTCAATTAAGTGGTCAGGTAGAACGAGTTAATCAAATTCTGGAGGATATGCTCCGAGCTTCTTTCATCTCGTTCGGTATGAATTGGGAGAAGTGCCTTCCATTCGCCGAGTTCGCTTATAACAACGGTTACCAAGCTAGCTTGGGCAAAGCCCCTTTCGAAGTTCTCTATGGATGAAAATGTCGAACGCCTCTCAACTGGTCAGAAACCGGGGAAAGACAACTCTTTGGCCCGGATATGATCCAGGATGCAGAAGAGTAGGTTCGCATTATTCGTGAGAAGTTGAAAATAGCCCAATCTCGACAAAAGAGTCAATATGACCACACACATAAGCCTATGGCTTATGAAGTTGGCGAGATGGCTTACCTTCGGGTTACACCATTAAAGGGAACCCATCGATTCGGAATCAAAGGCAAGTTGGCTCCTCGTTACATTGGACTTTTCGCATCCTCGCCAAATGAGGGGAAGTTGCCTACCAGTTGGAACTACCTCCGCATCTCTCCGAGTTCATGATGTCTTCCACGTTTCTCAACTCGGGCGTTTCTTCTCGGATCCTATCCGTGGAGTGGACCACGAAAAGCTTGATCTCCAAGATAACCTCACATATCGAGAGTATCCCGTTCGTATCCTTGATCAAGCCGAGCGTACCACTCGACGCTAGAATATCAAGTTCCTCAAAGTTCAATGGTCACACCATTCCAGCAAGAAGCTACTTGGGAAAGGGAGGATCGACTTCGACTTGAGTACCCCACCTTCTTCCCTACGGATCCTAAATCTCGGGACGAGATTCTTTTGAGTAGGGGTGAGTTGTCACATCCTAGCTAGACCATGCATTAGAGTGTTGCATCACGTCTACTTCAACAGAAACTTGAAATGGGGAAGACAAAACCCCCAGCATCCCCCCCCCTGAAATCAACTAGGGTTTACTAAAAATATTTTCAATGAACCTAAAATGCCCTTCTAAAATGTTCAGCCTCTTTGTCTTGGGTTATAACCTCTGGCAAAATTGGTGCCCAATTTTCTAGGTCAACAGAAGGTCACTAGATTAATTCATAAGTAATTTGCCTTTGGACATTTAAATTCTAGTAAATATTTTAAATGTTCAAATAATTTTGGAAATAAGTGTAGGCTGTTGGATATATTCTAAACATAGCCCATGGTTATATCCAGGATTTTTGGAAGTACCTAGCTATTTTTATTAATGCCACAAACCTACAGAAAAATAGAAAAACAGAAACTAGAAGAGAGAGAGGGGGAAACTAACCTGGCCGCAGCCCATCAGCCGGCCCACCTGGCGGCCCAGCGCTGTGCTGGCCCATGCCAGCCAGCAGCTTCGTCCCCGCCAGGCAGGCAGCCAGGTGCTCGACGGCGAGCTCAGCACGCCACGATCTGGACGCCGCCCTGCTTCCTCCCCTCGCCGCCTTGCTGGTCTGGACAGGCTCCACGTCGCCACCCCAAACCGCTGGACACCTCCACTCGCCCCCTGCCTCTCTCCCTCACTCTCCCTCCGCCATGGCCGACGCTGTTGTGCCCGTGCCACCGTGAAACCGCGTCCACCGTCGTCCCTGCACCGAGCCACCATGTCCAACAACTCCGTCGTCGTCGACTCCGTCGAGCAGCCCGAGCCCCGAGCGCTCGCGAGCCCTGCTTCGTCTTCTTCGACCTCATCTTCACCGAGCACCGCCGCAGATCCCCTTCGCCGTCGCCGCCGCATCAGCTCGTCCCCGACTGCGGCGTTTGCTCCTACATGACCGCCGTGAGCTGTTGCACCTCCCCATCCTCTCCGTTTGCCCTCTCGTGCACCGTAGCTACTACACGAAGCTCACCCGCATGCATCGCCGCGGAGCTCGTCGCCGACGTGTCTCCGGCCAAACACCGGCCACGCCACCTAGTCTAATGACTTCACCGCATCCCCAGGAGCACAACGCCCCACTCCACGCACCTCGTCGTGCCCCACAGCCTCGGACCCATCCTCACCCGACTCCGGCGACCACCTAGCTCGTCGCCGGCGAAGTTTCCGACTACCCCGAGCTTAACCACCACCACCAAACGCCGTGGCTCGTCCCCAGCTACCCGTAGGTGCCCTCCGCCGTTTATTTGGTCGCCGGAGTGCACTAATGCACTTCCACCACCGTGTTTGGCCTCGCCGGCGGCTAAACGCCGGCGGGTTTGACCGTTGACGTGGACTAGGTGGGCCCAGGTTGACTCCTCTGAGTCAATGACAAGTGCCCCCCCCCCCTCTGCTAACTAAACCTAATTAGTTTTAATTAAAATTAGTTAGTTTAATTAACCACTGACACGCGGGACCCACTGGTCAGCTTGACCTGGACGACCCCGTTGACCTTTGACGTCATCCTAACGTAATGCTGACGCAGAAATTGATTTACTGGAATTATTCTTATACAGGAAATTCCAGAAAATATTTCAAACTTCAAAAATTCATAGAAATTAATCTGTAACTCAAAATGCAAAGATTTATATATGAAATTTGATCAGAAAAATTCAATCTATCCACTGGTACTGGTTTCATGCATGTCAGAACAAGTTAACCTTGCTGTTTAAGCAATACAAGATGATGCACTAATGTGGCCATGTTAAATGATCTAACATTTGAACCTTTGGTTCAAATAAGCACATTCCTTTCTGTTTTAGCTTGCATTAGGCCAAGACACATCCATGTTGCCATGTCATAGCATGCATCATATTGTTGCACATCGTCATGTGTTGATTGTGTTCCGATGTGTTCTTCGTGGTAGGTTCTGCCTCCGAGGATATTCACGAGTATCCAACTGAAGGGCAGTATCCCACCACCACTCCATCAGGCAAGCAACCCATTGATCATTACGATTCAAACCCATGTTCTCGCTTCTGCTCTCGTTTACTACATTAAGACAACACGATTCAAACTGTTGTGTGTTGCGGTAGCTGAACCCACTTCCTTTGCATGACCTGTCATTGCCATAGTAACTAGATGAAACCCACTAGCATGTGTAGGAGCTGATTGAGCCATATGTGTGTGTGTTTCCTACCATGCTATGCTTGCTATGCTTAGAGTTGTGTCAGGTCTGGCTCATCGGGATGATGAACTAGAGTGAAAGGTTGTGTCGGTAACAAGAGTGAAGTGTTGAATACGATTTGGTAAAGGAATCGATGAGAGGCCATGTAGGAATACATGGTGGGTTGTTTCATTAAGGCCGTCCCTAAGAAGTGAGATCTGTGTGTGTGATTTAAGATTCAGCTACTACCACACATTGGGATCCTTAATTGACTCTCTCGACTTATTAACCACTCTTGTCCTCTGTCCGGGAGTCGCAAAGTAGTTTCTGGTGTTTGTAGTATGCTGGGGGCCGCACGCAGCGCTGACCATAGGGGTGGGCTGTGTTGCGGTAGGCACGTGGCACGGTGTACCGATTCGCCCGTTTGGTGTCTCGGGAACCCTGCACACATCGTTCGGGGCCGTTAGTGGAAACCTCAGCCGGGCTCCCTGCGGATGGAACCCGAATAGGCGATAAACCTGGACTAGGGACTCGTGTGTTTAGTCAGGTCGTGGCCGACACCCTCGCTGGGCTTCCGCTTGAAGGTTGCCGAGTACATGTCGTGTAAACGGCGATAAGTGGTGAGAGCGTGTGTGAAGAAGTACACCCCTGCAGGGTATGAAACTATTCGAATAGCCGCGTCCGCGATAAAGGACTACTTGGTCACCTATGCAGTTCATAGACAAGTGTTGGTGGTAAAACCGACGGATCTTGGGTAGGGGGTCCCGAACTATGCGTCAAGGCCGGATGGTAACAAGAGACAAGGGACACGATGTTTACCCAGGTTCGGGCCCTCTCGATGGAGGTAAAACCCTACTCCTGCTTGATTAATATTGATGATATGGGTAGTACAATTGTAGATCTACCACGAGATCAAGGAGGCTAAACCCTAGAAGCTAGCCTATGGTATGATTGTGTATGATGATTATTCTGTCCTACGGACTACAGCCCTCCAGTTTATATAGACACCGGATAGTGTTAGGGTTACACAGAGTCGGTTACAATGGTAGGAGATCTTGAGCATCCGCACCGCCTAGCTTGCCTTCCACGCCACGGAAAGTCCCATCTGGACATGGGACGAAGTCTTCAATCTTGTATCTTCATAGTCCAGGAGTCCGGCGAAGTTATAGTCCGGCTACCCGAACACCCCCTCATCCAGGACTCCCTCAGTAGCCCCTGAACCAGGCTTCAATGACGACGAGTCCGGCGCGCAGATTGTCTTCGGCATTGCAAGGCGGGTTCCTCCTCCAAGTCCTTCATAGAAGATTGTTAACACCAAAAATAGTGTCCGGCTCTGCAAAATAAGTTTCCACATATTGCCATAGAGAGAATAATATTAACACAAATCAAATCTGCTGACGTATTCCGCAGTGCGTCATCACACTGCGGCCAAGCTCTTTATACAAATCGTTTTTACTTTTCCACCTCAGCGCGTTTAGCGAGGTGGTTTCCTTGGCACGTCTTGTCAAAGCAGAGATCATGTGCCCCTTTTAACGGGATCCTCATCAATACAGACGTGGGTAACCCAATCGTGCCGGTTAGCACGTTCCCTCGATTAAAGGCGAGTCCAAAACGGTTATGGGGAGGGCTCTTGGTATTTAGCCTCTTATAAAGAGACTAAGGCCTCGCTCCTTTTCTTAATCTCAAACGAGTTCGCCTGTCGCCTCGAGTTCCAAGACCCCAAGCTCCAGATTCCAGGCACTTGGGACCTTCAACAATGTCCGGTTCTGACCTTCAAGGTCGATGGACGCCTTCCTCCATCACGGAGGAGGACGTATTAAGGTTGAGGGAGGCTAAGTTCCTGACCGGCGAGATTTCATATAGGTTGCCTGTTCAAGGACAGGTTATTCCTAGTCCCCAGCCCGGTGAGAGCGTGGTGTTCACGTCTCACTTCCTCCGAGGGCTAGGCTTCCCCATGGATCCCTTTGTGAGGGGACTGTTGTTTTACTACGGGCTGGATTTTCATGATTTAGCTCCGGAGTCCATCCTCCATATCTCCTCATTTATCGTCGTGTGTGAAGCGTTCCTCCATGTTACCCCTCACTTCGGATTATGGCTCAAGACCTTCAAAGTGGAGCCGGAGATGATCGAGGGGCGACACGCAGAGTGCGGAGGCGCTGTCATAAGAAAAAATGTCGATGCTCCATGGCCCGAGGGCTCTTTTCAACAGGAGCTTGGCTTGTGGCAACGAGAGTGGTTTTATATCACAGCTCCCCGGGGCACCACATGGGTGGCGCCTCCTGCCTTTCGCTCGGGTTCCCCACCACGGCTAGCGTCGTGGATCAATATAGGGTTAGATTGGGGCTTGCCCAAAGACGTACCCTTGCTGCAGGGCCGCATTAAGGATCTCTGACACAGGTCATGCTGATTCGCCGGACACTGCCCGGCAAACGTCGCCCCCTTCGCCTATGGGAGTTCAATCCAGAGGGACCACGAGCTCTCCGGGATTTTATGAGCGCGACGCCCGCGGAGATGTATAAACTGTTCTTCGGATCACAAGAAGTGTGTCCGGATTTGACCGAGGACGCAGGCCTAAGCCGCAATCGCCCGCATACTCAAGTAAGTAACCTTGTGCCCGGACCTTCTATCCGCACAATTAACTTGCCCTTAAAAGAGCTCTCCTTTTAAACAGGAGGGGATAGCGAAGGCGAAGCTGATCAGGTGTCCGGCTCCCCTTCCCGAAACCAGGTCGGATCCCGTGCTAGTCAGGATGCTGGAGGTAGTGCCTTTGGAGGGAAGCAAGGGGGAGGACAAGGAAACTACGGCCTCCTCGAAGGAGGCTGGTCCGAAGGGAGGAATCGACGATTCCTCTCCTAGGGGAAAGAAGAGAGCCGCCTCTGACGATCCGGAGACTGTGGTTTCGAGGCGGGGGAAAAGATCCTCGTCAGAGGGTCCGGCGCCGGGGAGTTCCTCGGCCGGACTACGTACTCAGGGAGATCAGCCCTCCAGCGAGTCGTAAGTAGAGAAAGATTTTCCTTTCGAGGGATGAGAGAAATCCATGATTTATATCTGAGAATTTTAACCGAATTTTTACCTTGTAGTTCAGACCTCAGCCCTTCTCAGCAGAGCTCGTCTTCGGGGGATCTTCTTCCGGAGATGATGGAGAGCGGGACGCCTCCTTCTGCTGGGCCGCCTAGCGAGGCGGGCGACCCTGAGGTGTCGTCACGTAGGGTTTCTTCGAGTTCGGCAGGGGCGGAAGATAGCGATGGGGCCCCCCGAAGTTCTCCACGTCCGGCCTTCGAAAGAGGTCATGGGACGAGTCCGGCACCTTCTGGTGCTCGGACGGAGGAGCTAAAGGCTCTGCTAAGGCGAGCTTCTATTTTAGAGGAGCACCGTGCATTAATGGGCATGGTGATTGAAAGGATTTCGTCCGCAGAGAGCGGACTGCGTGAGGACGTCGAAAGTTTATTGACGGGTTTTGAGGTACATTAGATAATGTATACTTTTGTTAGTTGCGCGTAAATAAGATGCGCCCTATGTAGATAGTAGCCCCTGAGACTCTGCATGTCGTCAAGAAATGACGGCACGTGGAGGATCATAATCCCAGGTCTAAAATGTCGCCTTTTAATGTAGGCTGCAGGGTGTCTGGAATCAAGCCGAACTGCTGGTTTTGCCAAACTAAAGCGGCAACTGGACGTGGCAGATGCCGACATCGCGCTTGTCAACAAGCGGTTGGATGAGGCTCAAGGTATGTGATTCCTCGGGCAGTATTAGGTAAGAAGAATTTTACGCCAACGTCTTACGATATGTGTGCTTGACGCAGATGGTGCGGCCGCCGTGGAGAGTCTTAGGGCAGAACTTGCCCGAGCTAAAGATGAATCCTGGAGAAGTGATGCGGCTGCCAAGAAGGCCCTTGAAGAGCTGAGAGCCGAACAGGCTGCTCATTGTCGAAGCAAGGAAGAGATGGCCACTATGGCCGAAAAGTTAAAGAGCACTGCAGACCGTTGCAAACTTCTTGAGAAAGAAGACCAGGCGAGACAGGCGGTCCTAGAAAATGCCGTTGCTGATGCCAAGGATGCGCGCTCTATAATGAGAGCTGCGAAGGAGGAGCTGCGTCAGGCCGAACAGATTGTGGCTGGAAAGCCCTTCATGCTGCGGAGAAAATTTTGCGATCCAAAGTTTGCTCTGTTGGACCGGATGTGGAGTGTGGAGGACACCTATCTAGATTTGGCAGCGAGTGCTGCTGATGCGACCGAACACTTCCGAGATCTGGAAGATCATGAAGTGGAAAAACTGTTCTGGTCACAATTTCACAATCCAGAGCGTCCACTAGCAGTGGACGATCGTTTGGCTCAATGGGCCGAACTTAATAGGTTGTCCGGGCTCGCCATGAAGTATGTCATGGGCCATCTGTGGCTAGGGAGGTCGGAGCCGAAGAGTTATTTTAGCTTGGTGCAGCAATTCCTTGACGCAGTGCCACGCATTAATGCAATGAAGAGGTCGGCGTGTATAGAGGGTGCAAGGATGGCTCTTGCCCGTGTCAAGACATACTGGGCAGAGATGGAGACCACCGTTATTGCGTCCCAAGATTCGGAGAAAAGCCGAGTATCCTCCGAGCACTATTTTCAGGAAGTCCTTGAAGGCGCTCGTGTAATAGAGTCGCAGTGCTCGAAGGATGCTTTGTTATTATAGCATATGTAATGATGAAGTAATATTTTTATAAACTGTAGTGGCCATTTTATACTTGTGCCTTCAATTATTGTGAACACCTCTTGTGCGGCCGTTTAAAATATATGTATAAAATCTGAAAGATTGCAGTCGTTGGCTTCAACCCCCACGCACATAGTACGGGGGTGCTCGCAGAAGACGCATTTTCACACTTAACCCAACGTCTTGGTCCTACAAAGGAGGTGATAGCGCAGCGGGCCAGGCAACCGGACTATAATGCTTTAACACTTTCACTTAGCCATAGCAGCTTGACAGTGGGACTCTTTAGGTAGCCCATTGGTGGCGACTGCGCTCGCCCGTGTTCGGGGCGCGTATGTGCCTGACCGGGAAGCGGCCCTTCGTTAACGTGGAGGAATGCGATAGATTCCAATAGGTCATCGAGTGGCTGACCAGTCTCACGCTACATCATGACAGTCAGTTTTCAGCTTTCTCTACTGAGGTGCTTGCCCGGCCGAACCGGGGCACAATCGCAGTAGTTCTCCTGGTGCTACCTTAGCCGATAAAGCGAAACGTAAAGTAGCCGAACTAAGGAGCCGGGCAACCCAACATTTGACCAAAGACATGATTCGGAGTTGATGCATATAATGCCAAAACTCGCGACGCCGAACACTCCCTAAGGTGTTCGGTCTTTATGAGTGCGGGCTAAACAACACTCTTTGCTAAAAAAGCCCCTAGTGTCCAGGTACGTGCAAAAAATTCTGACGTGGCCACATGCCAAGACGCCAGCCTCCTCCTTGGTTATATGGAAAGAACCAGGGGATGTATTGCAACAAGAGACAGTAAAAAAGGTTTACGCAGGGTCTTAATCTGAAGAGAATCCTTTAGGACGGGTCCCTACTGCACATCTGCGCCAGTGTCTCCGTTGTGCCGTATCCTGGACGGGCGTCGCACGACGTTCATCTATAAAAGAGAGGAACTAAACTGAAAACGGGTCGTGCCGAACAAAAGGTTTTAAAATAGATGAAGTATAAAGTAAAATGTAAAATTGAGCTTTATTGTCTCTGCGTATAGCCCCTAGTTCGGGGGGGGGGGGGTATGGCCTCTAAGCCTGCGTTGATGATGGACTTGTGCCGAACTCGTCTATTCCGGGTCCGTGGCCTTTAATGACCCTTGTCGAAAAGTTTTTTGGCTGGTGAGGCCATTTTATTGTGCGGCTGTCTAAGCGGCTGCATAGTCCTCCGCTTCGGGGAGGCGCACTCTAGTGCGTCCCCTTCAAAGAGATGATGCCTCGTGGAGCGGGCATCTTAAGCGTGAGAGATGCATAGTGCGGTA
This sequence comes from Aegilops umbellulata, assembly GCA_032464435.1. Classification (NCBI taxonomy): domain Eukaryota; kingdom Viridiplantae; phylum Streptophyta; class Magnoliopsida; order Poales; family Poaceae; genus Aegilops; species Aegilops umbellulata. The sequence goes on from CP136055.1 coordinate 188,012,749, forward strand.
TTGTATTAAAGCGAGTGAAAGCTTCGCGTCCCAGTAGTGCTTGATAGCGACTTGAAGACGGGACGACATGGAAGGTCAGCTTTTCGCGACGGAAGTTATCGGCAGAGCCGAATATAACTTCGAGCCAGAGAAAACCCATACAATGGGTGTCTGGACCAGGTGCTACCCCTTGAAAGGAGGTTTTGCTGTGGCGGATTCTTGCTGGGTTTATCCCCATGTGATGGATTGTATCCTGATATATCAGGTTTAGTCCACTGCCGCCGTCCATAAGGACATTTGCAAACTGGAATCCGCCAATTATTGGGTCGAGTATCAGGGCAGTCCAGCCTGCGTTTTTGATATTTCTAGAATAGTCTAGCTGATCGAAAGTGATTGGTTTTAATAACCAGTGGCGGGACCCCTTGGGGATAGGTCGTATTGTGCGTACCTTTATGGGTGCCACACATTTTGTTACGTGAAGTAAGTTCACTGTTTTTACTTCTTGTGGGAAGTTCTTTTGTTTCCTGGTGCTCTGCTTCTGGGGTTTGTCCTCGTCTTTGCTTGGTGTGTCGAGCTCCTTGTGTTCGGCATTGAGTCTTCCGGATTGTTTAAAAACCCAACAATCTCTGTGGGCATGGTTAGCAGGCTTCCTAGGAGTACTGTGTAGCTGACATATCCTGTCCAGGATTCTGTTTAAGTTGGATGGATCATCCCTATTATCCTGGAGGGGTGGTTTTGTCTGATTTTGTCACGAGCCTTTGAATCCGGCATTGACTGCCGTGCTCTTCGGATTTTTCTTCTTTAGTTCGGCGACGATCCTTGTTACATCGCGGTTTTCCGTTTCCATCCCTGATTTCGGATGTACTTGGGTCGCTGGGGCTGCATCTTGCCAACCAGCTGTCCTCTCCTGCGCAAAAGCGGGTCATGAGGCTTGTGAGTGCGGCCATTGTTCTTGGCTTTTCCTGGCCGAGGTGTCTGGCGAGCCATTCATCTCGGACATTATGCCTGAAAGCTGCTAAGGCTTCAGTGTACGGACAGTCGACTATCTGATTCTTTTTAGTAAGGAATCTATTCCAGAACTGCCGAGCTGATTCTCCGGGCTGTTGAGTTATGTGACTGAGATCGTGTGCATCCGGAGGGCGGACATAGGTCCTTTGAAAATTTGCTCGGAAAGCATCCTCGAGCTTTTCCCAACTTCCGATTGTGTTTTCGGGAAGGCTTTTAAGCCAGTGCCGGGCTGGCCCTTTAAGCTTAAGTGGTAAATATTTGATGGCGTGAAGATCATCTGCTCTAGCCATATGTATGTGGAGGATATAATCCTCGATCCAGACTCCGGGGTCTGTTGTTCCGTCATAGGCCTCTATGTTGACGGGTTTGAATCCCTCTGGAAATTCATAGTCCAGAACCTCATCGGTGAAGCATAGGGGGTGTGCAGCGCCCCTGTATTTGGGTGTGCCGGATTCTAATGATGGCTTTTTTGCATTGCTTGCAAGAGCTTGCTTTCTTGGCCCATAAATGGACCTGGCTAGGCCATGATGCGACTCCTTAGGTGGGTCGCATACCTATTTGAGTGCGATGCCACTTGCCGCCTTATTGGGTCGTCTATCCGACCGTATGGCTTTTTTATTTTTTGAGTGCGAGGGCTCTAGGGCCTCTTCGTCCAATTCGGGCAGTAGCTTTCTCTTTGGATAGCTTTTAGTACGGCGACCGTCGCCGTATCTGTCTACGGTGTTGATTACTTTGTTCCATTTAATACGGAGTGCATCTTCCGCTGTCTTTAACTTCCGCTTCTGCTTTTTCAGGCTTCGTGCAGTTGCAACGAGCCTCTTGTGGAGACTTTTCTGCTCCATGGATTTATCCAGCGTAAGGTTGTCCGGAATGTCGTTTTCGCCGGGGGAGGGAGTTTCGGTTTCTCTATCCGTGTTGCCCTGTTCGAACGGCTGCTCTAAGGCTTGTTCATCGTTTACCGGCTTGTCCTGCTCTATGGCTGGGTTTTTATCGAGGCGGGGCTTGGATCGGCGTTTATGCCGAGGCTCGATTGCTTTCCGGGGGGTCTATCTCCCGTTCCATCCCCTTTTTCCCCGTTATCATTTCCCTTAGGGGTATCTACCATGTACACATCGTGAGATGCGGTGGATTTCCAATGCCCTATGAGCGTTGGTTCATCGATATCTCCTGCATCGTCATCCATGCTGTCGATGTCTGCGGAGTCGAAGTTGAGCACGTCGTTTAGGCTGTCGACGGTGGCTACAAAGTGGGTGGTGGGTGGTCTTTGAATTTCCTCATTGTCCGTATCCCATCCTCGCTGACTGTAATTCGGCCAGGGCTCTCCTGATACAGAGAGAGACTTGAGAGAGTTCAAGATGTCGCCAAGAGGCGAGTGCTGAAAGATGTCCGCGGCGGTGAACTCCATTATGGGTGCCCAATCGGATTCGATTGGCATGGGCACGGGGGGTTCGGAGTCCGGATAGGAGTCCGGACCCTCGGAGTCATGGGTCGTGGGGCTGTCGTTCGGCTCGATTGCCTTTGAGATCGCAGCCCCCGTGGTGGCGTCCAACCGCTCATCCTCGATTGGTGTAATAGGCTCCGAGTCTAGGGTCGGAACCGGTGCATGTGCGGCCTCCAGGACACTGTTCAGAGGCAGAGCTAGATCATGCCCCTCGAGATAGTGCGGCGCGCTTGGCTGTGGCTCGAACCCGTCGAAGATCAAGTCTCCGCGGATGTCAGCCGTGTAGTTTAAGCTTCCAAACCTGACATGATAGCCAGGGGCGTAGCTTTTGATCTGCTCCAGATGACCAAGCGAATTGGCCCGCAGAGCGAAGCCGCCGAAGACGAAGATCTGTCCGGGGAGAAAAGTCTCACCTTGGACCTCATCGTTGTTGATGATCAGAGGAGCCATCGGGCCTAAAGGCGACGACACAGGGGAACTCTCAATGAAAGCACCAATGTCGGTGTCAAAACCGGCGGATCTCGGGTAGGGGGTCCCGAACTGTGCGTCAAGGCCGGATGGTAACAGGAGACAAGGGACACGATGTTTACCCAGGTTCGGGCCCTCTCGATGGAGGTAAAATCCTACTCCTACTTGATTAATATTGATGATATGGGCAGTACAAGAGTAGATCTACCACGAGATCAAGGAGGCTAAACCCTAGAAGCTAGCCTATGGTATGATTGTGTATGATGATTATTCTGTCCTACGGACACTACAGGAATCAGCTACTTTGCCGTCTGCCATGGCAGACGGCAAAGGCATGAACAGCGGACGGCAAAGGCCTTTGCCGTCAGCTGCGGACGGCAAAAGGCTCCGGCAACGTTGGCTACGGTAAACAACTACTTTGCCGTCCGCCACTGATGGCAAAGTCTTTGCCGTCCGCCGCAGACGGCAAAGAGTGCACGGCGGACGGCAAAGAGAGCGGACGGCAATAATTGCGCTGTCAGTCCGTTAAGTGGCTAACGGCAGGTCTTTGCCGTCTGCCACTGATGGCAAAGTCTTTGCCGTCTGCCACTGATGGCAAAGTCTTTGCCGTCTGCCACTGTAGGCAAAGTCTTTGCCGTCTGCCACTGATGGCAAAGTCTTTGCCGTCTGCCACTGATGGCAAAGTCTTTGCCGTCTGCCACTGATGGCAAACTGGCCAAATTGGTCAGCCTCCCAGGAAGCACAGCTGCCTGCCACGTGGCCTCTTTGCCGTCCGCTGCTGATGGCAAAGAGCTCTTTGCCGTCCGCTGCTGACGGCAAAGAGCCTGCATATTTGGTTTTTTTCTGTTTTTTATTAAATCCCACAATTTGCACAAAAAATATATATGACATATAGATATATTTCACAGGCATTCATAAGCAAGTCCATAAGCAAGTTCCATCCGTACATATTACATAAGCAAGTTCCATCCATCATTTCATACATAAACAAGTTCCATCCATCATTTCATACATAAAGAAGTTCCATCCATACATAAACAAGCACTCTAGCTAAGGTGACTAGAATGAGAAGACAAGAACAAGAAGAGTAGAACAAGCACTCCATCCAGCACATAATGAAATCTGCAAAATGGCAAAATAAGAAAGTTAGAAATGGATCTTTTTTAGCTCACTTAGGTGAAATGGATCGTTTTTTAGGCAACTAAGGTGAAATGGATCGTTTTTTAGCTCACTTAGGTCAAATGGATCGTTTTTGAGCTAACTTAGTTGAAATGGATCGTTTTTTAGCTAACTTTGTTGAAATGGATCATTTTTTAGCTAATTTAGTTGAAATGGATCGTTTTTGAGCTAACTTAGGTGAAATGGATCATTTATGAGCTAATTTAGTTGAAATGGATCTTTTTGAGCAAACTTGGGTGAAATGGATCATTTATGAGCTAACTTAGGTGAAATGGGTCATTTTAGAGCTAACTTAGGTAAAATGGATCGTCTATGAGCTAACTAAGCTAATTATGCAATTTTTGACATAAGTAAGCTAAGTACAGATCGTTTTAGAGCTAACTTAGGTAAAATGGATGGTTTTGGAGGTCAGTAAGCTTATTAAGTCATTTTGGAGGAGAAGAAGCTAAGTCTAGGTCATTATGGTAAGCATTGGAGGAAATAAAGCTAAGTCTAGGTCTTTATGCATGTGTTAAGCAAAACACTAGATAAACTTACCAAGATCCAGGAGGTGTAGGAGCGTGGTGGCTCGTGTCGGTAGCTGGAGAAGGATCGTGCGATGCTTGTCTGGAGTTACGCTGCACCAAAGATCATTTCCAATGTCTTGTTAGCATGATGACACTCAAATGTTAAGACTAGCAAGTAATGTCCTTTCAAATAAAACTCACCGTGGTCCCAGGAGCAATCACTGGCATCGGCGGAGCGGTCTGACCTGCCTTCTCGCACACAGACTGCACATTTGGTTTTGACGACTCAGTCATACTAGTTAGTAATGAGACAAACACTACATGAATGTTTTGGCTAATCTGCAGAAGAAACTTACCACAAGGAGCTCGTACATGGCCCTTGCCTGCATGTCATTCCGTGCCCTCTCCTCCTCCATCATCTTTGCCGTCCTCTCCTCCAACTCCCGCTGCCTCTCCGCCGCCTCCGCCAGAAGTTTCTCTGTTCTATCTCTCTCACTCTGTATAGCAGCCTGCAACACCACTCACATGACAATTTGTAATCATTGATGGAAGCGCACACAATGTAATGGAGAAAGATAACTGAGTAGGTATCACTAACCTTGATGGCGAGTTGCACTGGCCGTTCACGAGGCCTTATCTCAGGAGCGGAGCTCGACTGACGCGCCTTGATCTCCGGGAGAGTGCTAGGACAACGGATAAGTCCATCTCCAATGGCTATGGAGCCATGGGACCTCCCGCCACCAGATATCATCAAAAGCTCTGGATCAATGGGACCCTGGCTCGGGTTAAAGTCCTCCCCTTTCCTCGCCTTCCCCTCATCTCTATATCTCACGAGCTTGTTGTGGGAGGAGATGTTGGTGAAGTTGTTTGCATCATCGAGGTCAGACTGAGAGAAAGCCTTGACTTTCTTGAAAGAGGCAGTGTGGGCCATGGCATACAGGTCGTACACCTCTGGCACCTTATCCGCCTTATTGTAGCGTGCCTGAAAGAGAGAAACAATGAAAATTAGTAATTAAAGGGCTCAAGCTAGCATGATGAATGAATTGCATGAATCATGAAGCAAACCACATACCCAGTTGCGCCCGAACTGATATAAGTTGGAGCTGCCTTGATGGTGTGGCACACCTTCCATTTGGGCACGTTTGTCCTTGGCCTCCTTGTGGAGGGCTAGCCATCGTTGTGAGCACCACTCATCGACCAACACCTCCCAACAATCCATCCGATCCGCACACCATCTCGGAGGCGCCTAAGTTAGCAAATAGAAACTTGAGCGCTACCGCTAACAATTACTAAATGAAGGAACTTAAGTAGAGAAGGCCTTAAGAATTACCTTCATGTACTGCTCCTTACTCAGGAACTTATCGCGGCACGCCGGCTTGGTCTTCTTGATACCACGCAAGGCGTAGTAGTCTCGAACAGCCTGCACCCGAGCCTCGTGCCGTAAGTTCTGGAGTAGGCGCTTGCAGACGTTCTCGATAACATGTGCCGCGTCCTCCTCGTATCCCTCCTCACACCTGTAGAATGTCTGCGATCAAATGAGACAATATTGATTAGTACAATTAATAAGTAGCTAGTTGAAGATTTTTAAATGTGTAAAGGAGAAATTACCCAGAACTTTCTGATCACCATGTCTGCCCTCGTGTCGCACACGACACCATCGATAATCTCATCCGGCGGGGCCGGGGCAGCCACGTAGTGCTCCCAGCTCAATCCAAGCTCTGGAAGCCGACCCTCACCAGGCAACGTGACAAACCCCGGGAAGTTTTGCCAGCAAAGAACTCCAAGGACGGAGTTGGGCCGGCGGACACTATGATGGTGGTCCCAACCCCTACAGCATGACAAGGCCAACGCATTAGTTATTTGAAAAAACGTGAATGCACAAGGTACAAAAATATTAAATGCACTTACGTACCTCTCCCCATCAGGGAAAATCAACCACCTCTGCTCACGGGTCACCGGCACGGACGGGAGCCGTGTAGCACCACGCTGGTAGACGGTGCCCCCCTCCTCCTCAAGATCAGTCGGCTCCCCGCCATCATCAGCATGGCCACTCGGCTCCTCGGGCTGATCCGGCCAGGTACCCCATCCGGACGTGTGCTCCTCCGGGGTCACGTGGGCCGAACTCTCGGGGGCTGAAGGCCAGTCGACCCGAGGCTCGTGGGCCCAAAACCCGTGGACCGGAGGCTCGTGGACCGGAGTCCGTGTAGCCTCCTCCTCGGACGAGTCCACCCTAGCAGTCACGTGCTCGGGTGAAACGGCTGGGGGTGGCGGCGAGGAAGGCGCCGTAGCAGTCACCCTACTTCCTCTCCCACGACCACGTGCCCCACCTCCTTTCTTCCTACCTCGTCCCCTGCTGGGCACCGCGGTCGACGAAGAAGGGCCCGGCGGTGTGGCCATACTGTCCAGCAACGCTCGGCGGAGAGGTGCGTCTGGAATGGAAGACCTCAGACCACGCTCCCGACCAGCGCCCACCATCTTTCAACACCTGCCATGACAAACAGTAAACGAAATTAGTACAACATAAAAAAAGACCGACACGAATAATAATATTTGTATCACTTAAGTGTATCATCATCAAGTACAACATAAAAAAATGTAATACCTGACACTACTAATAATCTCGATCAGTATCATCAATAAATGCATAAATACTGTCATAATTGCGTCATAGCATTCTCTGCCCAAGTTGAACTGAGCCTTCAGAGCCATTACTTGTGAGATGGCATCCAACTGACAAAGCTCAGTGTGCTCGTGTAGCGGACGTTTCGAAGACTCCAACATTTCATTGAAGGCCTTTGCAGATTCCTCCATCTCCTCGTCCGAATCCCGAGCATCATCATAGCCTTGCACCATGTTTTCCATCCCGGTACCATGCTCGTCAGTGCGACGACGATCCACCTCAGCTCGGTCACGTTGGGCAGACTCACCATGAAATGTCCACACCGTATAATCGGGCGTAAAACCACTCTTCTGCAGGTGTTTGCCCATTTCAGCCTCTGTCTTCTTTTCCCAATTGCCGCACCGGAAACAGGGGCACCAGGTTTTCTTTTGGCCATTTGCAAATGCGGCTTGCACAAACCCCTTAGTTTTTGTGAACCATTCAGCGCTCCATTTGTTCTGACCAGTGTGACCGGTATACATCCAAGCACGGTCACTCATCTTGACTTTCAGAGCTACTGGACACACAACAATTATATACGTAATTCACCATGTATATATTCATCAGTTGATCTACTTTGTCAATTTTATTACGTCCATGCAACCTACACTCTAATAGGTAATGATAGATCCTAATCCCACCCGTGTATGTGTAGATTGGGTTCATTTTCCCATGGTATGCTCCGGATCCGACGCAAAATTTCGGCAACACCTCCCCGCTGTTCTCCTGATACACGTCTCTGCAATAAACAGAGAGGATGTGTACCCGGAGAAAAAACAGGGGAGGCACTGACGAAATTTATGCGTCGGATCCGGAGCAAAGCATATGGGAAAACGAACCCAATCTACACATACTCGGGCTGTCCATGGATAGCGTTGGACAATTCGAAAGAATCAAGGTTATAAATATGCAAATGCATGCATATTTATAACTATGACGCTTTCGAACGGGAGACACATATTGGTTACGCATACTGATGATTCAAGACACATATATAGCTAGCTATCAAGTTTCATCGGAATAGATCAAATAATTAATGGGGGAGGAGGACTTGTCATTTGTGCTCACCCACGAACGAAGGGGCAGAGCTCGTCAAACGCACGGCGAGGTCGTCGAACACCAAACCTCGCAGCGATGAAACAACTGCACATTTAAAACTACACGATCAACACAATTATATATGATGTTTTTCATAACTAAATCGAAAAATATATGACCTAACTAATAATTCACAAATATATGACCCCGTCGGCCTCTGGAAGGCCAAAGAACACCTTCATTTTCGGGAGGTGTCGGTGGTCGGGGTGCCTTGTCGGTGTCGGGGTGCCGTGTCGGGGTCGGGGTCTCGGGGTCGGGGTGTCGGGTCGGGGTGCCGGGTCGGGGTCGGGGTGCCGTGTCGGTGTCGGGGTCGGGGTGTCGGGTCCGACTCGCGGTCGGGGTCAGGGTCTCGGGGTCGGGGTGTCGGGTCGGGGTGCCGGGTCGGGGTCGGGGTGCCGTGTCAGTGTCGGGGTCGGGGTGTCGGGTCAGGCCCGGGGTCTCGGGGTCGGGGTCTCGGGGTCGGGGTGTCGGGTCAGGCTCGGGGTCGGGCTCTCGGGGTCGGGGTGTCTGGTCGGGGTGCCGGGTCGGGGTCGGGGTGCCGTGTCGGTGTCGGGGTAAAGGTGGGTGTGGTGTCAGGGTGTCGGTGTCGGGGTGTCGTGTCGGTGTCGGGGTCGGGGTCTCGGGGTCGGGGTGTCGGGTTGGGGTCGGGGTGCCGTGTCCGTGTCGGGGTCGGGGTGTCGGGTCAGGCTCGGGGTCGGGGTGTCGGGGTCGGGGTCGGGGTGTCGGGGTCGGGGTCGGGGTGTCGGGGTCGGGGTCTAGGGGTCGGGGTGCCGGGTCGGGGTCGGGGTGCGGTGTCGGGTCGGGGTGCCGTGTCGGGTCGGGGTGCCGTGTCGGGGGTTTTTCCTCTTTTTTTCCTTTTCTTCTTCTTCCTTTTCTTCCTTTTCTTCCTTTTTTTCCTTCTTCTTCTTCTTCTTCTTCTTCTTCTTCTTCTTCTTCTTCCTCCTCCTTTCCTTTTTCCTCTTCTTCTTCTCCTCCTCTCCTCTTTTTTCTTCTTCTTTTTCCTATTCTTCTTTTTTCTTCTCCTCCTCCTCTTCTTCTTCTTCTTCCTCTTCTTCTTCTCCTCCTCTCCTCTTTTTCTCTTCTTCTTCTTCTTTCCTCAAACTAAACTAAACCTAAAACTAAAACTAAAACTAAATCTAAACTAAACATAAACCTAAAACAAATAAAACAGAAAAAAGGAAAAAAAACTAAACCTAAACCTAAAACTAAACTAAAACTAAACCTAAAACTAAACCTAAAACTAAATCTAAACTAAAACTAAAAAGAAAAAAAACAGAAAAAAACAGAAAAAGGAGGGCGGGGCTCACCTTCTCCAGCGCCGGTGGAGGAGGGGGCGGGGCGGTGGAGGAGCTGGCCGAGGCGCGGGGCGGCCTGGGGCGTCGGGGGGCCGGGCCCGGCGCGGTGGGGCGCGGGGCGCCGGGGCGGCGGGGGGCTGGGGCGCCCGGCCGGCGGGGGGCTGGGGCACCGGGGCGGCGGGGGGGGCAACGGGGCGGTGGGGGCCGGGGCGGCGGCGCGCGGCGGCGGGGGCAAGAGGCGGCGGCGGGTGGCGGGCGGCGGCGGCGGGGGTGCGTGGTGGGGCGCGGGGCGGGACGGGTGTTGAGAACAAAGAGGCGGGCGGGGGGCACGGGCCGTTAGATAGTGCCTCTCTTTGCCGTCCGCCACTTTGCCTCTTTGCCGTCAGCTGGCGGACGGCAAAGAGGTGGCCCGTTAAGTTTTTCCCAAACGGGCGGGGGGTGGGGGCCACCTCCCTCTTTGCCGTCCGCCAGCAGACGGCAAAGATAGTGCCTCTCTTTGCCGTCCGCCACTTTGCCTCTTTGCCGTCAGCTGGCGGACGGCAAAGAGGTGGCCCGTTAAGTTTTTCCCAAACGGGCGGGGGGTGGGGGCCACCTCTCTCTTTGCCGTCCGCCAGCAGACGGCAAAGATTCTTTGCCATCCGCCAGCAGACGGCAAAGAACTGGCAGACGGCAAAGAGCTTCTTTGCCGTCTGCCAGTTCTTTGTCGTCCGCTTTTTGGTAGCTGATGGCAAAGAGCTGCTTTGCCGTCAGCTAGCGGACGGCAAAGAGCTGGCAGATGGCAAATTAGCTGATTCCAGTAGTGGGACTACAACCCTCCGGTTTATATAGACACCGGATAGGGTTAGGGTTACACAGAGTCGGTTACAATGGTAGGAGATCTTGAGCATCCGCACCGCCTAGCTTGCCTTCCACGCCACGGAAAGTCCCATCCGGACACGGGACGAAGTCTTCAATCTTGTATCTTCATAGTCCAGGAGTCCGGCGAAGTTATAGTCCGGCTACCCGAACACCCCCTAATCCAGGACTCCCTCAACAAGTAAATGGATACTACTAAAAGCCTCAAGATAAGTGTGAGTACCGCGGATGGCCCTCTCGTAGGATGACAAGAGAGGATCCACGGTGGAGTATAGTGTTGGTGATAGTGGACTCATGTGCGACAAATGTTTTACCAGTTGTGTCTGTCGTAGGATAGCTTAGCCAAGAGTCAAAGCTGGCTTGCTGCAATAACTCCACTACCTTCTTGAGAATGTGCATGTATAGTAGGATTCTGTTGTAAGACTTGCTGAGTACCTTCGTACTCATGTTGCTTTAATTAATGTTTTCAGACGACAACCCCAACCCCTCCGATGGGTTCTATGTAGACCTCGACATTGACGAGTGACTTATCACCCAGGTGGTGATCCAAGACTTGTGAAGGGTCGATGTAGATAGACAGGCTTCGTCAAGCCTTCTTTCTTTCTAGTGTCTGTACTCAGACTACTTTGCTTCCGCATGTGCTTGTATGTTTGTATGACTTGAGTGTCGGGTCATGTGTGTCACAGCCCTAGAGTTTGCTTGTAACTAGTGGCATTGCATCCATGCATCATGTTTAAAATTCCAAAGAAATTTGAAATGGGGATTGTTGAAACCCTAGCACTAAATGAAATTCACTAGGTTCAACTAAAATATTTTCATTGATTCCAAATGGCTTTTAAAATGTTCATCATTTCTGGAAAAATGCTTTGAACCATAACCAGAGGTGTTGCACATTTTTCATGACATATTAGGTCACTGGATTAAATCTTTAATTATTTGAGTTTGGGCATTTAAATTATATAAAATATTTCAAATGCTCAAATAACCCCAAACTAAAATGTTCCATGCTGGATATATTACAAGCAGTGGCCATGTGCAGTTTGGTGATTTTTGAAGTTGCCTAAGTATTTTTAATAAAGCCAAAGCAGTAGCAGAAAAATAGAAAACATAAACTAAATTTACAAAAGATAGAAGAGGCCCCAGGCCACTTACCTGGACTGAGCCGGTCACCTGGCCCATGCCAGTCACCTCCTTCCTTTGCCAGTAGGCAGAGGAGGGGGACAGCGCACCGCCGCCGAGCACGCGGAGGCCTCCACCTCCTGCTTCGCCGGGGCGGCCTCCCCTTCGAGCCCGTCCGCGCCTGGAGACGCCCGACACCGCCCCTCGCTTTCCCCCCGTCTCTGGACTCTCTTCCCCCCCCCCCCGAACTCTCTCTCCCTCCTCTGTTCTCCCTCCCTCTCGTCACCGAGCGCTGCCGTCGCCGGCGCTCACCGTAGCCAGGGCCACCGGCCCTTCCTAGTCCACCCAGCGTGTACAAAGGCTCTGCCTTGACCCCCTCTCTCTTCCACCCCGAGCCACGCCACTGGAGGAGCACTGCATCGCTGTCGCCATCGTCTTCTTCAACCCCGGGGCACTGAGATCGCCGGCGACCTCCTGCCGTCACCAGCCCCTCCCCGAGCTCCCCGTGGCCACCGTCGCAACCACTGTGAGCTCATGGACCTACTCCCCCTCCTCTCCTACTCCCGTTCTCGCTCGAGCTCCGTTCCCCACCTCCGCCGTGAGCTTAGCTCCGCCGGCCATGGCGCCGCCGCGGCCACCGGCCCTGCCGCTCGTGTCCGAGCTCGTCAGCGTGCTCAGCGAACCCCCAGGAGCACGTAGCACCCTCCGGTTTCTCCTCTGGTGCACCGTAGCATCACCACCGCCTGCACCCGAACTCCGGCCGCCGCGAAAGCGGACACCGCCGTCGATTTAGGTCGTCTCCGGCGACCCCTCCAGCACCAGCCGACGCGGACGAGGCTCAGGTTTCCAACGGTCCAATCCGCGGCCAAAACCGAGGCCTGTGGGCATTTTCCGAAGCCCTCCGCCGCGCCTGTCGTCGCCGGCGGCAAGTCGCCGGTGGGGGTTGACCCGCTGACCGGCGTGGTTTGACCCCGCCGACTTCTGACCACGGGTGGGCCCAGTTGACCCCCCCTGGGTCTTGACGTGTGGGCCCAGGCCCTGTCTAATTGATATTAGCTTAATTAATGGCTAATTAACTTATTTAACCCCTGGGTCACTGACATGTGGGCCAATGCCCACTGACACCTTTAGTTAGGATTAAATTAGCACTAACAGTCTCTGTTAATTAGCCTAGTCACTGACACATGGGCCCCACCGTCCAGGTTTGACCTCGACCGCGCAGTTGACTTGTTGACGTCACTATGACGTCATGCTGACGCAGTAAATAATTTCTATATTTAAAATAATTCAGAAAATCCAGAAAATATCCAAAACTTGAAAAATCATAGAAAATAATCTATAACTCCAATGGAAATAATTTATATATGAAAAATTATCAGAAAAATTCAAGGAATCCATTTGTACCATTTTCATGCATGTTTGAACAATGTTTGTCCTCTGTTTTGGACAAAACAAATAAAGGGCATTTAAATAATCATATATGGAGTTGGAATTTGAATCATGTATTCAAACCAACTTCATTTAAACCATAGCTAGATGCATTAGATCAAATCACAGCATCTTGCCATGTCATGATCATGCATCATATTGTTGCATTACATTGATTGCGTTCTTCCTCTGTTTGCCGGTAATTGTCCCCTCTCAGTAGATGACGTTCCGACGCTGTGATCGATGACACCGATGAAGAACTATATTATCTTCAGAAGTGCCAGGCAAGCAAAACCCCCTTGTTCATTTCGATATAATCCCACTCTCTCACTCCTGCTCTCTTTTACCGCATTAGGACAACAACGATTCATGTGTTACTCGCTGCGGTAGTTGAACCCCTTATCCTCTGCATGACCTGTCATTGCCACAGTAAATAGATGAAACCCACTAGCATGAGTAGGAGTTGTTTGAGCCCTGTTGTGCCTATTCATTCATGCTTGTTTGTCATGCCTGCTACTGCTTAGAGTTGAGTCGGGTCTGATTCATCGGGAATGAATTGGAATGGTGATGAACATGTTCTACTGTTTGTGAGCTAAGTGTGTGAACACGATTTGGTAAAGGTATTGGTGAGAGGCCATGTAGGAGTACATGGTGGGTTGTCTCATTGAAGCCGTCCTCAGGAACTGAGTTCTGTGTTTGTGATCCATGAAACAGTTACTACCAAGCATTGGGCCCGAAACCAATGGACCCTCTCGGCTTCTTGATCACCCTTGTCCTCTCTCGAGGAGTTGCAAGTAGTTTCTGGTGTTTGTAGTATGCTGGGGGCCGCACGCAGCGCTGACCGTAGGGGTGGGCTGTGTTGCGGTAGGCACGTGGCCGGGCCAGCCGGGCGCCCGTTTGGTGTCTCGGACCCTGTACACATCGTTTGGGGCTGTGAGCGAAACTCCGGCCGGATCTCCTCATGGATGGAACCCGAATAGGCGATAAACCTGGACTAGGGACTTGAGTGTTTAGGTAGGCCGTGGCCGACACCCTCGCTGGGCTTCCGCTTGAAGGTTGCCGAGTACATGTCGTGTAAACGGCGGTAAGTGGTGAGAGCGTGTGTGAAGAAGTACACCCCTGCAGGGTTAACATCATCTATTCGAATAGCCGTGTCTGCGGTAATGGACTTCTGGGTTGCCTATAACAGTTCATAGACAAGTGAAAGTGGATACTCTAAAATACGCAAGATAAGCGTGAGTGCTATGGATGGCCTTCTCGTAGGGAGACGAAAGTGGATCCATAGTGGTGTATTGGATGGTGAATATGTGGACTCGTGTGCGCCACCTCAAAAGAGTCGCTTGCAGTCGTAGTTCAGGTTAGCCACCGAGTCAAAGCTGGCTTGCTGCAGTTAAACTCCACTACCCCCTTTTGATACTGATGCATATGTAGTTAGTTCTGATGTAAGTCTTGCTGAGTACGTTTGTACTCATGTTTGCCTATTTATGTTTTTGCAGAGAGACTTCAGTCTCGCTAGTAGTATCGCTTGGACTTCGACGTTTAGCTTGATACCTCAGCTACGATCTTGTGCTCTCGGCAGGATCTGGTAGATAGTCAGGCTTCTCAGCCTTTTTCATTTGTAGATGTCTGTACTCAGACATGTTAAGCTTCCGCATGTGTTTGACTTGTATGCTCTGAATGTTGGGTCATGAGACCCATGTTTGTAATATCTCGCTCCTCGGAGCCTATTGAATAAATACTTTGAGTCGTAGAGTTATGTTGTGATGCCATGTTGTATCTACTCATATCGGGCATATTGTGTGTATGATTGAAATGCTTGGTATGGGTGGGATCCGACTATCTAGTTGTTTATCCTTGGCAGCCTATCATATGGGGAAATGTAGTCTAGTGCTTCTGAGCGATAGTAGTCCGCTACAGCCCGGTTCACCGGAGTCCTGCTAGCCCAGCACTACTGCTCGGAACACTTGACTGGCCGGCATGTGATTCACTTCGTTCCTGTGTCTGTCCCTTCGGGGAAATGTCACACGGTGTTACCGGAGTCCTGTTAGCCCAGCGCTACAGCCCGGATAAATACGTTGATGACCGACATGCTCGATGTGATTCATGTATGCCTGTCCTCATGGGTTAGCGCCGCTTTGGGTTCACGAATAGCCATGTCTGCCCGGGTTCTCTGCCATATGGATGCTAGCGACACTATCATATACGTGAGCCAAAAGACGCAAACGGTCTCGGGCCAGGTAAGGTGGCACCTGTTGGAGTACCGTGCGTGAGGCCGCAAAGTGATATGATATGTTACATGCTGGATCGATGTGGCTTAGGATCGGGGTCCTGACAGCGTTGGTATCAGAGCCTGACTGCCTGTAGGATTACCAAGCCAAACTGGTCGAAGTTGTGTCTAGAAATGCTTTAGTTATGTAAGGGAATTGATTGTGGAAGGGAACGTAAGGCTCTTTTTACTCCTTATACCTCATGCCCTTCTGATCTGAGTCAACCTCTTCCTTTCTACGGGGATTAAGAACTAGGCTTCTCTTCTATCTCTCAGGATGACGTGTTACTAAACCGTAGTTGCCTAGGATTGTTGAGTTCAAGCCTCTGTTCATTTTCTACTACTCCCATGTGTTCCTAGTTGATCTCAGAACATTGATATTGTGATGTTGAGTGGTTATGCCACCATTTTGCTTGATGTCTCAAATCTTTTTGAGCATTTACAGCCGTTATGCTGTCCGAGTCATCCCAGGTTTCCAAATAGTCTGATGCAATTGTAAACCCCTTCTTCCCGTTCTCGATGTTCTTTTGGGCCAGATTAATCACACTATTCGGTCTGTTGAGGTACTCCGTTGCCTCGACATATATGTTCGATCTATTATTATGACCCTAGGTGTCTTAGAGAGTCACCTAGTAATCTAGCCATGTTTTGTGTTCCCAGTGTGATGATTCTGGCCACCATTCTTGAAAGCATCCCGTGATGCCATTTAGTATGTAGGTATTCTATTCCTGGGTTCTTGAACCCGAGATTCACCCTACTTACTTCGTGTTGATAGTGTTGCTCGTACCTCTAGAATATTAGTAACCTTTGTGATAGCCCTCGAGGTCCGTGGTATATCATTCTTCCAAATACCATGAACTGCTTATGGCAGAAGTTCTGTTGAACCAAAAGATCACAACCAGAGTACTCTTGAGGAGTTCTCCATCCATAATTGTGAATCTGCCAGTCCTACCTCTCCGCATGGATTATCCGTAAGAAATTCGTTGAACTTGTTTGACATACTAATCCATGCCTCCACAACTCAGAAAATCATATGTTCCTTGAGTTGTCCCTCTTTAGTTATTTTCTAGCCCTCGTCTGTCAATTGATAGTCAAGAATATGTGTGCAACCATTTAACGATGCCTATTATTCTTGTGGCCCGTCAAGTCGTTCTGTTCCGGAATGACTAGGAGAAACAAACTCCAGTACCTCATCCATATCCAGGATTGGATCAAAGCAGTTGTATTCCACAGATCAAAATGCAATCCGGCTCTTGTTCTGTTCTACCTTGGAGTGTTACCATCTTTATGTCAAGAAAGTCATGAGAATTGCACCACCTCTTATGAATTCTTGACGCAGTAATACTTCTTGCCATCATTGTTCATTCCTCGGTTTCGTGTTGTTGCAACCGGAATGCCGACAAGTGATTCGTGATGTGTGAAATCAATACTCTGAGCAACTCGTTGCTTTGTAGTAAATGGACAATATTCTCATTCTTAGTGTGTTGGTTACTAAATCATCATCCTAAGATTGATCGTGCTACCTAGTCCTTATTTCTGGTGCACTCTTCGATCAATGAGTAAGGATTGTTCAATCCCTTGTTTATTTGATCATATCGTCTTGCCCTGAAAAGCAAGGTTGATCTCGAGCTTAGTATCATATCGGTGGTTCGTGATTTTCCGAATATCTTCTCGGAAGTATTACCAGGTTGTCCCCTGACTGTTATGTTGAGCTCGTGATCAAGTTGGTTCCTTGTGAACCACCCTTTCTCCAAGAATCTGTGTTAGATATCCCTGAGCTAGTTGGTTGAGCTAGACAACAACTTGGAGAGTTGGAAGATAAAGCTTGTCTGACTTAGTTCATGTTAAGGGATATCTTTTGTGGTGTGTGTTGAAGAAAGATGACATCTTCACCAATTGGTCCTCGTGATCAGTTGTTGGATGTATTGTATTATCAAAACTTTGACTTGAGTATGGGCTATCGTCAAGTCAAATCAGAACCAACGATATTCGTAATGTTGTTTTACTCGTGGTTCATCCCTCGACCATACACTATTACATCTTTTGGTCTGACCAATGCTATCACCGTGTTCACATGATGGTGGAAGTCCAGTGATATGGAAATACTGATGAGTTGTTGTTGAACCCATCAGCAACATTTTGTCTCCCCCCATGACTCATGTTGAACATCAACCTAGTGTTGAAAACTTGTAAGCAATGCCTTCGTGTTCCGTTCATGAGGCATATGATTGGCTGCGAGAAGTAACTTTCTCCAGGTTCACGTGCATTAGGTGTAAGTTGCCGCCATGAATTTGAGAAAGGTTGTTTTGTTTTCCTTGGAATCCTCCCAAATCGTTCATGCATGTGCAAAGTGTTCCGTGGTCTGTTAGACTGATCATCTTCGTTCCATACGAATTCCGTAGCACACCAAGCCACTGATTGATTTGTTCAAGGAGAAGAAGTTTCTTCCTAAGAGCTAGACTTATGCAAGGACTTCGATATCCTCGTTGATGGTTTCCCCCCGAACTCGGTAGTGTTTCGTTGTAAGACTACCAGGTGACCATGCTTGTCTGGGACAGCGTGTTCACATGCTTGTAGCATAACCAGCTCATGTTTTGGAGCTTGCTATCATAGTTCATTTCCCGAGAATCTCGCAACGTCATCTCGTCGGTTTGTGTTGCAAACTTTCACTTTTCTTTCTAGATTCGATGAGTCTGGAATATCCTGACGCCAACTAGATCTGAATCTCAGGCAGATATGATGGTTGGAACGTTTTCCCAAGAACTATACTAATGGTCTCTCTGTAACCCGGTAGGTGGATGTCGTGGCCAACACACCCAGCTGGAAGACCTATTATTGTAGTATTTTGATTGAGAAAGTTGGCCACCTCTCCATAAGGATTTCGTAGGATTTGCTTCCGTAGTTTTCCTTATGGATTTTTGTGCTCCCGAAGTCCGACCTTTACTTGATGGCCTTATTGATGCTTTTAGGCATTGACCGTGGTACATAGTACATCAAGGAGAACATTAGAAGCGGAGGGCTAAATGTCTCTCGGTCGATCATCCAGTTTTTGTTTCTTTGGCCTCGCTAAGGTGAAATCTGAGAAGGTGTTATCTTCCTTTGCGTCTGCATCGTCTATCACTATTCATCATGGTGGTATGTTGTGTTGCCAAGATCCTTGACACGGATGTTGGTAAGACCTTGATGGCTATGGAAATGCTCAAGTTCTTGAGAGCACGTGTATGCAAATCATCCATTGCATTGCCTTCAACAAGGTAGTCCACATCATCCATCCTAGTCCGAGTATGTCATTTCTTCGAGCTCCGTTAAACGATCATTCGTAAATTGCCTTAGGCCGGTATAAAGAGTTGCAATGATTTTTGAATCAAAAGTAATTCTTTTTGCCACTTAAGGGAATATTTCTGCGAGTCACCTCCCTCAAGGTGCCCCGTTATGGAATCATGGCAATTATTTCCTCGCCACCTTGACACCATCCACCATCTCTCTAAGCGTTGAATTGATGCCCACCAAATCAAACCTCGTTGTTTGTTCTTCCGTCCCTCTCGATGTGTTTTGTGTCTCAACTCAAGATGTTCCAACATCTCACTCCACGAGTTGATCTTGAATGCTCGATCTTCGAGAAGATCGTTTCCTATAGAGTTTCTTTCTGTCATCGTCGTGTTGGATGAAGTTCTCAGAGCATGACGTCGAGACAGGATGGTGATCGTGTCAACGTTCTTATGAAGTGCAACCTGGATCGTGAAGACCGTGTTAGCTTTGTGCTCCCTCTGTCTTCTTACCTCACGTCTTGAATCTCGGGACGAGATTCTTGTTTAGTGGGGGTGAGTTGTCACAGCCCTAGAGTTTGCTTGTAACTAGTGGCATTGCATCCATGCATCATGTTTAAAATTCCAAAGAAATTTGAAATGGGGATTGTTGAAACCCTAGCACTAAATGAAATTCACTAGGTTCAACTAAAATATTTTCATTGATTCCAAATGGATTTTAAAATGTTCATCATTTCTGGAAAAATGCTTTGAACCATAACCAGAGGTGTTGCACATTTTTCATGACATATTAGGTCACTGGATTAAATCTTTAATTATTTGAGTTTGGGCATTTAAATTATATAAAATATTTCAAATGCTCAAATAACCCCAAACTAAAATGTTCCATGCTGGATATATTCCAAGCAGTGGCCATGTGCAGTTTGGTGATTTTTGAAGTTGCCTAAGTATTTTTAATAAAGCCAAAGCAGTAGCAGAAAAATACAAAACATAAACTAAATTTACAAAAGACAGAAGAGGCCCCAGGCCACTTACCTGGACTGGGCCGGCCACCTGGCCCATGCCAGTCACCTTCTTCCTTTGCCAGTAGGCAGAGGAGGGGGACAGCGCACCGTCGCCGAGCACGCGGAGGCCTCCACCTCCTGCTTCGCCGTGGCAGCCTCCCCTTCGAGCTCGTCCGCGCCTGGAGACGCCCGACGCCGCCCCTCGCTTTCCCCCCCTCTCTGGACTCTCTTCCCCCCCCCCCCCGAACTCTCTCTCCCTCCTCTGTTCTCCCTCCCTCTCGTCACCGAGCGCTGCCGTCGCCGGCGCTCACCGTAGCCATGGCCACCGGCCCTTCCTAGTCCACCCAGCATGTCCAAAGGCTCTGCCTTGACCCCCTCTCTCTTCCACCCCGAGCCACGCCACCGGAGGAGCACTGCATCGCCGTCGCCATCGTCTTCTTCAACCCCGGGGCACTGAGATCGCCGGCGACCTCCTGCTGTCACCAGCCCCTCCCCGAGCTCCCCGTGGCCACCGTCGCAACCACTGTGAGCTCATGGACCTACTCCCCCTCCTCTCCTACTCCCGTTCTCGCTCGAGCTCCGTTCCCCACCTCCGCCGTGAGCTTAGCTCCGCCGTCCATGGCGCCGCCGCGGCCACCGTCCCTGCCGCTCGTGTCCGAGCTCGTCAGCGTGCTCACCGAACCCCCAGGAGCACGTAGCACCCTCCGGTTTCTCCTCTGGTGCACCGTAGCATCACCACCGCCTGCACCGGAACTCCGGCCGCCGCGAAAGCGGACACCGCCGTCGATTTAGGTCGTCTCCGGCGACCCCTCCAGCATCAGCCGACGCGGACGAGGCTCAGGGTTCCAACGGTCCAATCCGCGGCCAAAACCGAGGCCTGTGGGCATTTTCCGAAGCCCTCCGCCGCGCCTGTCGTCGCCGGCGGCAAGTCGCCGGTGGGGGTTGACCCGCTGACCTGCGTGGTTTGACCCTGCCGACTTCTGACCACGGGTGGGCCCAGTTGACCCCCCCTGGGTCCTGACGTGTGGGCCCAGGCCCCTGTCTAATTGATATTAGCTTAATTAATGGCTAATTAACTTATTTAACCCCTGGGTCAGTGACATGTGGTCCCATGCACCACTGACACCTTTAGTTAGGATTAAATTAGCACTAACAGTCTCTGTTAATTAGCCTAGTCACTAACACATGGGCCCCACCGTCCAGGTTTGACCTCGACCGCGCAGTTGACTTGTTGACGTCACTATGACGTCATGCTGACGCAGTAAATAATTTCTATATTTAAAATAATTCAGAAAATCCAGAAAATATCCAAAACTTGAAAAATCATAGAAAATAATCTATAACTCCAATGGAAATAATTTATATATGAAAAATTATCAGAAAAATTCAAGGAATCCATATGTACCATTTTCATGCATGTTTGAACAATGTTTGTCCTCTGTTTTGGACAAAACAAATAAAGGGCATTTAAATAATCATATATGGAGTTGGAATTTGAATCATGTATTCAAACCAACTTCATTTAAACCATAGCTAGATGCATTAGATCAAATCACAGCATCTTGCCATGTCATGATCATGCATCATATTGTTGCATTACATTGATTGCGTTCTTCCTCTGTTTGCCGGTAATTGTCCCCTCTCAGTAGATGACGTTCCGACGCTGTGATCGATGACACCGATGAAGAACTATATTATCTTCAGAAGTGCCAGGCAAGCAAAACCCCCTTGTTCATTTCGATATAATCCCACTCTCTCGCTCCTGCTCTCGTTTACTGCATTAGGACAACAACGATTCATGTGTTACTCGCTGCGGTAGTTGAACCCTTATCCTCTGCATGACCTGTCATTGCCACAGTAAATAGATGAAACCCACTAGCATGAGTAGGAGTTGTTTGAGCCCTGTTGTGCCTACTCATTCATGCTTGTTTGTCATGCCTGCTACTGCTTAGAGTTGAGTCGGGTCTGATTCATCGGGAATGAATTGGAATGGTGATGAACATGTTCTACTGTTTGTGAGCTAAGTGTGTGAACACGATTTGGTAAAGGTATTGGTGAGAGGCCATGTAGGAGTACATGGTGGGTTGTCTCATTGAAGCCGTCCTCAGGAACTGAGTTCTGTGTTTGTGATCCATGAAACAGTTACTACCACGCATTGGGCCCGAAACCAATGGACCCTCTCGGCTTCTTGATCACCCTTGTCCCCTGTCCAGGAGTTGCAAGTAGTTTCTGGTGTTTGTAGTATGCTGGGGGCCGCACGCAGCGCTGACCGTAGGGGTGGGCTGTGTTGCGGTAGGCACGTGGCCGGGCCAGCCGGGCGCCCGTTTGGTGTCTCGGACCCTGTACACATCGTTTGGGGCTGTGAGCGAAACTCCGGCCGGATCTCCTCATGGATGGAACCCAAATAGGCGATAAACCTGGACTAGGGACTTGAGTGTTTAGGTAGGCCGTGGCCAACACCCTCGCTGGGCTTCCACTTGAAGGTTGCCGAGTACATGTCGTGTAAACGGCGGTAAGTGGTGAGAGCGTGTGTGAAGAAGTACACCCCTGCAGGGTTAACATCATCTATTCGAATAGCCGTGTCCGCGGTAATGGACTTCTGGGTTGCCTATAACAGTTCATAGACAAGTGAAAGTGGATACTCTAAAATACGCAAGATAAGCGTGAGTGCTATGGATGGCCTTCTCGTAGGGAGACGAAAGTGGATCCATAGTGGTGTATTGGATGGTGAATATGTGGACTCGTGTGCGCCACCTCAAAAGAGTCGCTTGCAGTCGTAGTTCAGGTTAGCCACCGAGTCAAAGCTGGCTTGCTGCAGTTAAACTCCACTACCCCCTTTTGATACTGATGCATATGTAGTTAGTTCTGATGTAAGTCTTGCTGAGTACGTTTGTACTCACGTTTGCCTATTTATGTTTTTCCAGAGAGACTTCAGTCTCGCTAGTAGTATCGCTTGGACTTCGACGTTTAGCTTGATACCTCAGCTACGATCTTGTGCTCTCGGCAGGATCTGGTAGATAGTCAGGCTTCTCAGCCTTTTTCATTTGTAGATGTCTGTACTCAGACATGTTAAGCTTCCGCATGTGTTTGACTTGTATGCTCTGAATGTTGGGTCATGAGACCCATGTTTGTAATATCTCGCTCCTCGGAGCCTATTGAATAAATACTTTGAGTCGTAGAGTTATGTTGTGATGCCATGTTGTATCTACTCATATCGGGCATATTGTGTGTATGATTGAAATGCTTGGTATGGGTGGGATCCGACTATCTAGTTGTTTATCCTTGGCAGCCTATCATATGGGGAAATGTAGTCTAGTGCTTCTGAGCGATAGTAGTCCGCTACAGCCCGGTTCACCGGAGTCCTGCTAGCCCAGCACTACTGCTCGGAACACTTGACTGGCCGGCATGTGATTCACTTCGTTCCTGTGTCTGTCCCTTTGGGGAAATGTCACGCGGTGTTACCGGAGTCCTGTTAGCCCAGCGCTACAGCCCGGATAAATACGTTGATGACCGACATGCTCGATGTGATTCATGTATGCCTGTCCTCATGGGTTAGCGCCGCTTTGGGTTCACGACTAGCCATGTCGGCCCGGGTTCTCTGCCATATGGATGCTAGCGACACTATCATATACGTGAGCCAAAAGACGCAAACGGTCCCGGGCCAGGTAAGGTGGCACCCGTGGGAGTACCGTGCGTGAGGCCGCAAAGTGATATGATGTGTTACATGCTGGATCGATGTGGCTTAGGATCGGGGTCCTGACAATGTGACCCCTACCTATATGGATGATATGTATGGCTCTTCGGAGCCTTTAAATAAAGTACTTGAGTTGTAGAGTTTTGTTGTGATGCCATGATGTATTTACTCATATCGGGCATATTGTGTGTATGATTGAAATGCTTGGTGTTGGGGATATTGTTATTTGGGGTAAACCGGCCTACAGGGCCCGGGTTAGCCTCGTCAATGGACCCGAGATGTTGAAGCCCAAGGAGAAATAGAAGGGCCCAAGGCCTATAATCGGTTTAGAGGTTCACAGGCGTAAACCGGCCTGAGGTAAAACTTGCATTGTAAGTTAGGAATAGGGAGACCGACCCGGGCACGTTTATGAGCCGGAGGTCGGGACTTTGCAGACCGACGGGCGTCACCCGTGTATATAAGGGGACGACCCGACGGCGGTTTGAGGACAGAGAACAACAACTCGAGGTTTAGGAAAAGCTTATCGCTCCCTAGCCCTCGAAACCCATCAATCCCATCACAACTAGACGTAGGCTTTTACCTTCATTGAAGGGGCCGAACTAGTATAAACTCTGTGTCCTTGCGTCCGCTCTAACCCCTTCAAACTAACCCGTTGCGATGGCTCCACGACTAAGTCCTTTTTCCAGGACATCTGCCGTGACAAATCCACGACAGTTGGCGCCCACCGTGGGGCTATCGCGAGATGGTTACAGGTTTTTGGAGGGCCGCTTTGAAGGACTCGAGGGTTACGCTGTGGGTCGGATGACTAAGAGCCGTCGCGGAAAACTCTACATCGACAGCACAGGCTGGGGCCCCGACGCCGGCTCGATCGAGTACGGCTACCGGGTCCCCTTTGGCGGCATCCACGTTTTCATCGGCAAGATCGGCGAACCGGGCCCCGAGCTGGGCGTCTGCACCGACCTTGTCGAGACAGCTCAACGCACAAGATCGACCCTGGCTAAACCGGCCAGGAAGCGCGCCTTCGTGGGAGTCATCCACGGAGGAAGCTACGAGGAAGGATCCGAATCCGGTGACGAAACCGCCATCTACTCCGGCGATGAAACGTCAACCGGGGAAACCGAATCTCTTTACCAGCTGCAAGATGATCGGATTGGGGGCGGCTCCGATGGCGACAGTATTCCGGATCCCTCTGATCTGCCCTGTCGGGTTGGGATCTTCATGGCTGGAACACAGGCGGTGCCACGTTCATCAACTGCAGCAGCCGCGATCTCCGGATCAGCAGCGGCAACAGCTGCACGGGCAGGAGGCCCTGCGGACTCACCAGCCCAAGTTTTGTCAGATCTGTTTGACGCACTAGCAGCGCTCATGGCGGAAGCCAACCCGGTGGATCAGGAGGTTCACAATGCTGAGATTGCCAAGGTGAGAGAGCAGATCACTCAAGCTAAAATGGAACTGGCAGCAGAAGAGATCAGGATGACGGCGGAGCGCGCCGCTTTAGATGCACAGGCTTACAGGCTCATGATGGACCAGAAGGCGTCTCAGGAAGTCCTGAAGAGAAAATCCCGATCTCGGTTGCCCGCAGCCCTCGACGCTCGAAATCTCTTCAACACCCCGGGGGTAAACCGTGCGGAGGCGACAGCCGGCGCCCCGGTTCAGCACCGGATAGTAAACCTGCCTCGTCACAACACTGGTACACCACCGGCCATGCCAACGCCGTCAGGTCATTATTCCAACCCGATGGATAACCTCATCGCGGCGGCAGCTCGGTTGGAAGCCATTCCGATCGAAGGAGATTCACCGCAGGATGAAGAGACACGCTGGGTCAAGGAGCTCCTTAGGACCGCGTTGGCCCAGCAAGAAGCATATTCGCAAAGCCGTGATCGGATTCACTCCACCCCTCGCCCCAGCGGGAGCTATAGTAGGCGCGTGGAGGAGCCGGCTGTTTCAAGTAATGCCAGGCGTGAAGCGCTCCGCGGCAACAATCCGGCGGGCGTCGACAATGCTCACGAGAATGTGGATCGCACCCGTGCACGGGAGGCCGGATTAGCAGCGCAGCATCAGGCTCGTCAGCTTACACCTATCTTCCCAGCAGCTACGGTTGAACCGGGGGTGGTTTCCAGTTCTTTGGGAGTACCGTGCCTTGTTCCCGCTTTGCGCAACGTACGCCTGCCCAAAGACTTCAAAGGCCCCCGCAAGGTACCAAACTACACGGCAGATCAGCCTCCGGAGACATGGGTGGAGAGCTATGAGATGGCTATGGAGATGCTGGAGGTGGATGACACGGCGTGTGCCAAGTATTTTACTATGATGTTAGAAGGAACGGCCCGGACTTGGCTAAAGAGCTTACCGCCTAATTCAGTTAGTTCGTGGGCCCAATTGCGCGCCCGGTTTATCAAGAATTTCAAGGACACGTGCAAACAGCCAATGTCGATAGTTGACCTAGCAGCCTGCGTTCAGCAAGAAGGGGAATCAACTACCCATTGGGTACGGCGGGTATCAGAAGTTTTGCACTCGTCAGATCGCATCAACGCAGACACCGCCGTAGTGCTGTTGGAAAGCAACTGTCGGTTTGGCCCTTTGAAGCTAAAGCTGGGCCGGATGAAGCGTGATTGTACAGATATAGGAACGCTCATGACCGCTTTAGTGAAGTATGCGGATTCTGACAGTACCAAGGATCCTGACTCTGGTGATGACAAAGCAGGGAAGGGAAAGAAGAATAGCAACACCAAAGGCCAGCAGCATCGACCGACAGGTAATGGAGGCGGAGGTAAGCGTAAACCGGATGGGAGCATGGACTTTGTGGCCAACACAAGTGCACAGAATAAGGGCCAGCGGCGCAAGGGGAAACAGCCAAGTTTCCGCACAAATCCCGGTCCTAATCCGGAGCGTTTGAACTTTTTCTTAAACCAGCCCTGTCCGAAGCACGGAACAAAAGAGGAACCAGCAACCCATCTTTGGAAGGATTGTTATATCATGAAGGAATTCAAAAGCTCAAACACTTTCCAATATGATCACAGCTCCGGCGGCGGTTCAGGTTCCGGATCAGGATACGGTGGCGGAAATTCCGGTCCAGGGTTCCAGGGTAATCCGGGCGGACAGGTCAGCCAAAATAATCAAAGTAATCAAAGTGGTTACGGACAGCAGCAAACAGGTTATCAGAGCAACCCGAAACAGTTGAGTGGTGGACAGTATCATGTCTTTACTACAAGCTTGGATAAACGGGATAGAAAGCTTCAGAGGCGAGCAGTCAGTGCTATCGAACCGGCCACGCCTCACTATCTGCGCTGGTCAGAACAGCCTATCATATGGAGCCGAGAGGATCACCCTCCCAGGGTTTATAATCCGGGTCAGTTAGCGTTGGTGGTGGCGCCTCAGGTGGGAGGTTATAAGCTCACCAAGGTGCTCATGGACGGAGGGAGCAGCATTAACATCTTGTATTACGAGACCTTCCGTCGTATGGGACTGGTAGATAAGGATCTCAAACCGACCAATACAGTGTTCCACGGGGTGGTGCCTGGCAAGTCTGCATATCCGGTTGGTAAGATAGCCCTTGAAGTGGTATTTGGCGATAGTCACGATTCCAGATCAGAGACGCTGACGTTCGAAGTGGTTAAAATCCAAAGTCCCTACCACGCTTTGTTCGGACGGCCAGCTTATGCAAAATTTATGGCACGGCCCTGCTACGTGCATCTGCAACTTAAGATGCCGGGTTACAAGGGCACTATAATGGTTCATGGGAGCCGTCGAATCGCTTTGGAATGCGAGGAAGGAGATGCGACTTATGCAGAATCGGTTTGTGCTACGGAGGAGCTAAAGCAGTACAAAGACAGTGTTGACCCGGAGGACATGACTTCGTTAAAAAAGCCAACCACGGACCACGATCCGGCCTTGAAGTTCAAATCGGCTGCCGAAACTAAGCTTGTTGACTTCGTACCTGGCGATCCGTCCAAGCAGTTCAGTATCAGCGCAAACCTGGATCCAAAATAGGAAGGCGCGCTCATCGAGTTCATTCGTGAGAATCGGGACATCTTTGCATGGAAGCCGTCTGACATGCCTGGTGTACCGAGGCGACTCGCTGAGCACACCCTTAATGTGGATCCTAAGTATAAACCGGTAAAGCAGTTTTTACGCCGGTTTAACGAAGAAAGGCGTAAAGCGATTGGTGAGGAAGTGGCCAGGCTCCTGGCAGCGGGGTTTATCATTGAGGTTTTTCATCCCGAATGGCTTGCTAATCCGGTGCTGGTTCTTAAGAAAAACGGCACCTGGCGCATGTGTGTGGACTACACAGACTTGAATAAAGCTTGCCCAGCGGATCCTTTTGCTCTCCCCCGGATTGATCAGATCATTGATGCTACGGCAGGTTGCGAGCGTTTAAGTTTTTTGGATGCCTATTCGGGTTATCATCAGATCAAGATGGCAGTTAAGGACCAGGAGAAGACGGCGTTCATTACTCCCTTTGGAGCCTTCTGCTATGTGTCTATGCCCTTCGGGCTTAAGAGTGCGCAGGCTACTTATCAACGGTGTGTGCAAAATTGCCTCCACAAGCAGATTGGTCGTAATGTGCATGCTTATGTGGATGATATTGTGGTCAAGTCACGAAAGAAGGAGACCCTGGTTGACGATTTGAAGGAGACTTTCGATAACTTGAGAGTGTACCAAATGATGCTCAACCCGGCGAAATATGTTTTTGGTGTGCCTGCAGGCAAGTTGTTGGGGTTTTTAGTGTCCCATAGAGGAATTGAGGCTAATCCGGAAAAGATCACAGCCATCACCTCCCTGGCCAAACCGAAATGCGTCAATGATGTTCAGCGCATGGCCGGACGGATTGCAGCGTTAAGCCGGTTCATCAGTCGCCTCGGTGAAAAGGCGATCCCCTTGTATCAAATGCTCAAGAAGACGGATCAATTTGTCTGGAGTGCGGAGGCGGATAAAGCGTTTGAGGAGCGTGACTTGGCAGCTGCCCGTTCAGCGATTTACCAGCAAGATCTTCGCCATTACCACAGCCGTCGGGTTAGGACCAGAACCTTTCAGGAGGGGGATTTGGTGCTTCGGCTCATCCAGGATCAGTCTAATCAGCATAAATTATCCCCGCCTTGGGAGGGACCTTTTGTGGTCAGCAAGAATCTGAATAATGGGTCATATTACCTGATTGATATTCGAGAGCGCAAGGATTCACGCACATCAGAGGAGGAGACCAGCAGGCCATGGAACATAGCTCATCTTCGACCTTATTATACATGAGCCTTGGGCTCTGTTTATGTACATATCATGACCATGTATATATTATACAATAAACCGGAGCCTCGAGTAAAGCGGGGTCTCTGCTGTTCTTCACATCATGTGTGTTTACCCCTGGAGGTCGCTTCACAGAAGTTCAAATTATAGATTCCGGTTTAAAAGCCGGTTCAAGGGAAGATGTCTCCTACAAGGCTGTGAAGATCTTAATATCCGGTTCAATATCCCGGTTCAAGCATGAGGCTTCCTGTTCAAACATAGGTCGTATTCGAACCAAAGAGAACACAGCTATTCAAACATGGGGCTTCCTGTTCAAACATAGGTCGTATTCGAACCAAAGAGAACATAGCTATTCAAACATGGGGCTTCCTGTTCAAACATAGGTCGTATTCGAACCAAAGAGAACATAGCTATCCCTATAAAGTCAGTTGGGGACCTAGTCGGCCTGAACCGTAGCTACACCTCCGGGGGGCTTGGTCATGTCTTGACGACGGTAATGCCTTCTGGCTGGCACATTTGCCACTGAATCAGTTGGGGACCTAATCGACTGGAACCGTAGATTACGCCTTATGGGAGCTCGGTCATGTCTTGATGATGGTAATGCCTTCTGGTCGGCTTTTTAGCCAATGAATCATTTGGGGGCTTGGTCGTGTCCGAACCAACGCAATGCCACTTGATCGGCCCTTGGCCACTGAGTCACTTGGGGGCTTGGTCGAATCCGAACCAATGCAATGCCATTTGACCGGCATATTTTCCACGATTCAGTTAGGAACCTAGTCGACCTAAACCGTAGCTACACCTCTTGGGGGCTTGGTTTATTGTCTTGACGATGGTCACGCCTTCTGAACGGTTCATAGCAACCACTATTTGCATGCGTTTTACTATCGCGTTGCCCTTTCATATTTGGTTTTTGTTTTCTGCCTTTATTGTGGTGTTTTTTGTTCTTCGGAACGTCAAGTATTTTTAAACCGATTCAGTTGACATAGCCTGGTCCGTTTTTTAACCCGGAGGCAAGTTGCCCGGTTTGGCAAAGGCGCAACACGGTTCATAGGGTCGAAAGATCTTGTGTACTCAGTAAAGACAGGAAACAAAGTTGGAAAACGTCATTGGAAAGAGCATCAGTACCCGTGCGCGAAGGCACATTCAAATGCAGAGGTATTAAACTATCTTATTACAAGGCAACGTAGTGCCTGAATATATTGTTCGTTGACGGATTAAACGTCACCAATTAAGGTGAACCGGAGCGTTGATTACGCCTGTTCGCCGCCTCGGTTCGAAGGCTGTGGATCATCTTGCGCCGCATCCTCTTGGCTACCCATTGGCTAGAAATCAGCAGTGGTCCAGTCGATTCCCATTAGCGCTTGAAAGACAGCTTCTTCGTGAATCAGCAAAGACGGTTCAATGTCAGGGGCATAGGTATGCTTACGGATTGGAGGAATAAGATTTTCCGCTTCAGGGACCGGGGCAGCTACTCGCTTATTCTGGTTATCATACTGGGCTTGGTAATGGGTCAGATCTGCTTCTTCAGCCAATTGACAAGCTAGGGGGCGCACCGCCCGGTTTATCGCCCTCAAATCATCTTCACCAAAGTCTGAACCGTCTTCTTTCAAGCTGGGGTATCCTTGGGCCGCTTCGACAGGATCGAAATCTGGTACCCACGCTTTAGCCCGGATCAAGGCAGTGATGGCTCCAGTTCGAGCAGCTAATCTTTTCAACTCTTCAATCTGGGCTGGAAGCATAGATAGCCTTTTCAACGTGTCTTGAATCAGGGACGGTGCAGGGTTGTTATGCGATGCAGTGGTGATAGCTCTTTGTGCTCCGGTGTACAACTGTTCAATCAGAGTATATGCAGCTTTGAGCTTCATCCGCACATCAGAACCCAAGTGTCCAATACGTGTGCCTGCAGTGTTTTAGGATGGATTACAAACCGGATATAAGATATAGCAGACAAGGTACAAATTGGAAGAGGGGCATTGAAAGAAGTTTACCGAAGACGGCAGAGGTCATAGAGTGTATTTGTCGCTTCACGGCGGATAATTCATCAACCACCGGTTTGAGAGCAGCTTCAGCATTTTCAGCCCTCTTCGTCAAAAGAGTTTTTTCGGTAGCCCAATTAGCTTGCTCCTTTTTGCGGCTTTCTTTCAGCTGCTCCATAACAGTTAAGGCTTTGGTCAATTCCTCCTTCGCTTTTTCAGTTTCAGCCTGCTGGGTTTTTAAAGCTTCCTGAAGGTCCGAGACTTGTTTCTCTTTGGTCTTCAAATCCCCCTGCAGCAGGTCATCAGCAGTGTTCAGAAAATAGTGCACGGTTTGGAAGTATCAACCACACAAGCAAGTTATGTGCTCGATACTTGGGGGCTAATGCATACTTGATCTTAACGCATGTTTTATATTACAAAAGTCCCAGGGTTTATACAAGTATTTAAACTTGGCACTTGGGGGCTAATGGTTATCTGATGAGGTTTTCTGATTACGACCTATGTTGAAGCCCTGGGTTTTCTAAACCGGACCTTAATTGTCAAGGCAGCCTGATCCGGATTACCATCTCGGTTTGGAAATATTGATAAGCTAAGTTGCAATGGAATGAAACACAAGAGATTTACCTCAAGTTTCTCCTTCATCATCCTGATCATGCCAGCTTCATAATCCCGACTGGTGTACAGTCGGTTCAGGTACCCAGAATAAAGATCCGGGGCGCTTAAAGAGGCGTACGTAGAAGAGTCAAGGTCCCATTTGCCCTTTATGGCCGAGATTTCGTCCTTGGCAGTATGCTTGGCCAAAGTAGCAGTGTTCCCCGGTTCAGAGCGGCCAATGCCGGTAATCACAACATCGTCATCCTTGGAGTCGCTGCTCTACAGTGGCCCTGTCGGTTTATCAACAGTTGCAGAAGGGGGGATGGATTCATCAACCCGAACAGGACTGGCAGGCGGATTAGTACGGCTGGCAGATTTGGTAGGCCTTTCTTCAGCACAGGTGTCATCTTGCGGAGATAGATAATTCTGAGTGTCTTCACGACCCAGAGCGTCAGCACCAGGAGTTTTCTCCGGTTCAGGAGCGGCAGTTCCTTCAGCCGGGTTATCCAGACGAGCCTTCTTGCTCGGTCTAGGTTTAGCCCTGGAAAAAACCCAAAGATTGAAAAAACAGTATAAGATGGATTAAGAGACCCATACAGAGATATGTTGTGATCGGTCCAACTTACCCAATAACTGTCTTCAACGGTGGCAGTTGAGTGGCTGAAGATTCACCGGAAGATGAATGGGAAGTGACCTGATAATCGGAGTCAGATGGATTTAGAGGCTGACGAGTTAAACCTGCTTTAGGAGGAAAGCTAGCGCATAAATCGGAGACCTCTGAGCGGCGTTTCCGAACCGGGCTGTTCGGTAAACCGGCGGAGGTAACTACCTGGCCGCTATGCCGGGTGGTGCGTCGAGCTTCATGTTGCTGGGTCTTCACAAGAAATTTGGGATCCAAGTAAGCAAGAGGGTGAGAAAATTTAACTTTCCGGTTTGCTTGGCGAGGTTTTTTCAAAGGCAAAGGAACGTCATCAGAAGAAAGAATAGTTACCTCTGGGCCTTCGGCATTGCTTGCTTCAGCGTCGTCCTGACAAATATCATCATCAATAAGACGTATAAAAAGCAAGCCAACTGAATCGAGGTCTACCCCGAGGTCCGGATTACCCACATCATCCTCCTCTAAATCC
Organism: Aegilops umbellulata; assembly: GCA_032464435.1. Taxonomy (NCBI): domain Eukaryota; kingdom Viridiplantae; phylum Streptophyta; class Magnoliopsida; order Poales; family Poaceae; genus Aegilops; species Aegilops umbellulata. The sequence continues at coordinate 188,044,946 of CP136055.1, forward strand.
GGAGTAGAGGAAGCGGTGTTCCTTTTCCTCTGAGCGGGCTTCTTCACCCTCGTCTTGGGTCGGGTTACCTTTTCGGTCGGCTCTTGAAACTTCTTGCTCCAAAACGGGTCATCTCCCTGTCTCAGAAAGGACTGGAGTTAGCAATATGTGTATAAGGAGATCATAAATTCTATAACAAACAGAGGGGAGATACTTACAGCAGGTGGTTTGTTTGTGGCACAAAATGGAAGCAGGCCGGTTCGGGCGCAAGCATACTCCGGTTCATTCAGCATCTTTTTCACAGCTTCAGTGACTTCGTCCTCCGTCAGCTGAATGTTGCAGTGCCTCAAAGGATCATCAACCCGACCCGTGTATTGGCACATTAAACCGGAGCGGATGCTAAGAGGCAGGATGCTCCATGAAATCCAGCAACGGGCAAGATCTACCCCCGTTAAACCGTTAGCCATGAAGGCTCTGAGCTTGGACAGCTGAGGGGCATATTTACTCCTCTCTTTGGCGGTTAGCCTTTGGGGGAAGGGGTGTGTATTGCTAAGTCTCTCTGGACGGAAGCCGGGCAGTGGATTTTCTTCAGCAGGGGAAGTATCCTTGCAATAGAACCAAGTGTGATTCCATTCTTGCGGATGACTATGCAACTTGGCGTGAGGATAAGTCACCTCTTTCCTCTTTTGAATCGTCACACCACCCAGTTCCATATTAGGGCCGTCGGTGAATTCAGTACGTCGGTTCAAATGAAAGCAGTCCCGGAATAGCTCTACAGTAGGTTCCTCTTGGAAGTACGCCTCGCAAAGCACTTGAAAATGGCAGATATTCGTGACTGAGTTTGGGCCAACATCTTGTGGGCGCAACTTAAAGTTAGCCAGGACGTCCCGATAAAATTTTGAACCGGGTGGATTAAAACCCCGGGCCAGGTGATCCGCAAACACCACCACTTCTCCCTTCTATGGGGTAGGAGAACATTCGTTTCCTGGAACCCTCCAATGGATGGCATTTTTGCTGTTCAAAGCGCCAGTCAGAACTAAGTTGTTCAGTTGGGTCTCAGTGATGCGAGAGGGAACCCAGTTGCATTCGTACACCTGTTTTGCCATGAGAAAATCTACAAGACAAAGGTGTTCCGGTTTGAGAACAAGTGTGAGTGTAAACCGAAGATGCTCTTATATAGAGTCAGGTTATCTACAATGATATCAACCAGCGGTTCATCAAGGGGACTAATGGATGTGTGGATCGGTTTGTTCGCTTTGCTAAGAGTTAAACCGACCAGATCTAACAGTTGTGAATATGAAAGCAGAAACAGATCCCGTACGGATTCTTTCAAAGCAATGGATCTGCAGCTAGGGCGAAAAAGAAATAAAAATATGAAGTTTGGCTCACAGCAGAACAACATAAGTTCGACAAGCAGGAAAAAGAGTGAGATCTAAGGAGATGAGTACAGATTTATGGCGACTACTGAGAGGGACTACAAATCACGATACAGGTATCATCATCTGTTCGCAAAAGCTGCTATGGGGATGAACAAGAAACAGTAACAGGATGACGAACCCTAGAACGGATCTAAAAGCAGAAGAACAGAGGCCTTACCGGGATCCAAACGGATGTGGAAGGTCGCCGCGGTGCTCTGGACCGATCAGGTTGATGCAGCGGCCGGAGTTGATGCGGTGGCTGACGGCGGCGGCGGAGCTCCGAGGTCTGGGTCGCGAGGAAGACGAAGAAGGAGACGAAAGGGAGGAAAGGAAGATGGCCTTCAAGTCCTATTTATAAGGCGCGGCGCGCGTGTCAGGCGCGCGAATCCAGGGGCCAGAGATTTCGGGAGCCCAGCTGACGCCCTGATTATTGTGGATTAGCAAAAGGAGACGGTAAATCTGTGCTGATGTCATATCGGTTTACCGCAGCAAAAAGAGACGAAGAAAACGGTGGTTCAACAAATTACTGGAAGACATTTGAAGACAGATTCTTATTAAGGATTGACGTGAACCTGTTCAAATCAATCTGGGGCCTAATGTTGGGGATATTGTTATTTGGGGTAAACCGGCCTACAGGGCCCGGGTTAGCCTCGTCAATGGACCCGAGATGTTGAAGCCCAAGGAGAAATAGAAGGGCCCAAGGCCTATAATCGGTTTAGAGGTTCACAGGCGTAAACCGGCCTGAGGTAAAACTTGCATTGTAAGTTAGGAATAGGGAGACCGACCCGGGCACGTTTATGAGCCGGAGGTCGGGACTTTGCAGACCGACGGGCGTCACCCGTGTATATAAGGGGACGACCCGACGGCGGTTTGAGGGCAGAGAACAACAACTCGAGGTTTAGGAAAAGCTTATCGCTCCCTAGCCCTCGAAACCCATCAATCCCATCACAACTAGACGTAGGCTTTTACCTTCATTGAAGGGGCCGAACTAGTATAAACTCTGTGTCCTTGCGTCCGCTCTAACCCCTTCAAACTAACCCGTTGCGATGGCTCCACGACTAAGTCCTTTTTCCAGGACATCTGCCGTGACAAATCCACGACACTTGGTATGAGTGGGATCCGACTATCTAGTTGTTTACCGTTGGCAGCCTATCATATGAGGAAATGTAGTCTAGTGCTTCTAAGCAATAGTAGTCTGCTGCAGCCCGGTTCACCGGAGTCTTGCTAGCCCAGCACTACTGATTGGAACATTTGACTGGCCGGCATGTGATTCACTTCGTTCCTATGTCTGTCCCTTCGGGGAAATGTCACGCGGTGACTTCCGGAGTCCTGCCTAGCCTGCTACAGCCCGGGTTACCGGAGTCCTGTTAGCCCAGTGCTACAGCCCGGAATCACACGTTGATGACCGGCATGCTCGATGTGATTCATGTATGCCTGTCCTCATAGGTTAGTGCCGCTTTGGGTTCACGACTAGCCATGTCGGCCCGGGTTCTCTATCATATGGATGCTAGCAACACTATCATATACGTGAGCCAAAAGGTGCAAACGGTCCCGGGCCATGGTAAGGCGACACCCGTGGGATTACCGTGCGTGAGGCCGCAAAGTAATATGAGGTGTTACCGGCTGGGTCGATGTGACTTGGAATCGGGGTCCTGACATCTGCCTCGCTGATTGGACCAATAGGCGGCTCCGAGGAGGCCTGGCGCATCGACCCGGCCGCCGCCCTCCGGGAGGCGACAGAGAGGAACACGCGGGAGGCGCAGGAGGCCGACGCAGCACGAGCGGAGGTCGATGCCCAGGCCGCCGCATCCGTGCAGGCTAAGACCCAAGCTGCGACATCGGCGCAGGCGGAGGCGGCGACGAAGGCACAGGCGGAAACCGACGCCAAGTCCGTGGAGGACCCGCCTAGTGGTGAGATCATGGAGGCTGCCGATCTTTGGCAGGCGGAGCCACTTGTGGTGTAGGTCCAGGCGTCGACTCGAGTAGCCGAAGCTGACCAGACAGCCCTGGAGCGGGAGGTAGCCAACTCCGCCGTCCCGGAGGCAGAGGTGACCCAGCACGCGCCGGGTGCTGGCGAGCGAGGTGACGGCCACCCAGAAGGGCCGGAGATGCCGCTGGCCAGTGCCGGGTTGGCGACGAGCCAGGCCATGACAGCACGCACCCCCTTGCGCCTGCGTCAGGCGCGAGCGGCCTCTAAGCTGAGGCCGGTGGAAACTGGGGCCGCGAGCTCGCAGGGAGCCGACATCGGGCCATGAGCTCAGCCCCGCCTGGCTGGGCGTCAGGGGCCGGCACTTCCGTCCTGAACCTCGCGGTGCAGGACGTCCTGGAGAAGTTTTCCACCCACGGCGCCACCCTCGTGAAGGCGAGGAGCGCGATGGCGTCGATGCAGACGTCTGTCCGGGTATGCTGTTGATCCTGCTTTTTAATTTTTTGCGATCTTCAGTGGGGGCATGCCAGCGCACCCATTGGGTATAGCCCCCGAGTTCCAAGATGGCAACTGAGTAGGTGGGTTGGAACTTTAAGGTGTGTTTCTGATAGTCGGAATGTCATTCTTGCTGCAGGACTACCACAACCTCCGTGCGGCCGCGTTCAACTCCCAGAACCAGGCGCTCGCCACCCGGACCGCCGAGTTGCGGAAGAGCCGAGGTACATAGCCCGGCCTTCAGTGGGAGCACGCAAGCACACCCACTGGGTGTAGCCCCTGATATTCGGGGTGACTGCTGAGCAGTCGGGCCGGATCTTCTCAGCAACTTCTTGTCTTTTTTGATGTTGTTGCTGATGATTCTTCTTTGCCTTTGCAGAAGCCGCTGCCCCTCTGCAGGGCTGCATGCATGAGCTCGAGGGCCAGCTTTAGGCCAAGGAGCTGGAGCGCAGCCAGGTGGCCGCGGAGCGCAACCGGATCGAGAAGGACCTGGCTGACCAGGCGGCCCGGCATGCAGAGCAGGTCCAGCAGCTGAAGGACGGGGAGGAGCTCCTCGAGGCCGAGTTCGAGTCCCAGCGCTCAGTCCGGGCCAACAAGGAGAAGTACCTATCGGAGAGCTATGAGGTGATCGAGGGTCTGCTCGAAGGTAACGCTTCTTTCTTGCTTGCTTGGTTTGTTGCCGGCTATTGCTGGAAGCCGACTTCTTATTCCTTTGCTTTCTTTGTAAGCAGAGTATTTCCCGGACCACGCCAGTGCCATTGGCCTGGCGATTGAGGCGCGGTGCAAGCAGCGGAGGCAAGTAGGCGAGAAGATTGCACCAGACCGGCCCCGGAATTTGGGTGAACAGTTCCGGGTCGTCCATCTACGCCTTGCGCCGGTGCGCCAGCTGCTCCCTCGGTTTTAGCGCGCCGGGTCATGGGTCTTGGAAGGACACTGGCCGGGTGTGCAGGTCCCCTGGAGTCCCAGCCGGACTGCCGACTAGTTGGAGGTGGCGTAGGAGTGGCTCGACACCTGGAAAGGCGCCACGGCCCGGGCCGGCGCCAAGGTGGCGTTGGAGTTCGTGAAGGTGTGGTACCCGGGCGTGAGCGTGGCGCAGCTGACCACCTTCCGCCAGGAGGCGGCGCCGGAGCTCGAGGCGGAGCACGAGGGGATTGCCTGTGACACCCCGAGACCGATGCTCTAGATGCCTTTCTTTATTTTAGTTGTTGTCGTGTGTTTATTGTGTTTGTTGCATTATCATAATTGTTTTGCATATTTCATTCCGATGTGTTTATGCCATGATCATGATGAGTGCCATTGCCATATTTTTTTATTGCATCATGTTCATATTTTATTATATTGCATTGTTCCATTTCATTTTGTTGCATTGAGACTATTTTTATTTTGCATTATGCCATCCTTTGCCGGATGCATCATATTATAGCATTGTGTCATCCATGTTGTTTCCATTTCCATCATGTGCATTGCCCCTACATTATGTTTGTTGAATGCTCCATGTATGATCATGCATCATCACCTTCTCCTAACTTCTTATTTCTTTCATTTTGGCAAGTGACCTTTTCCCTTCTCCAATAATGTTCATTCTTTTCCTGATGCTAGTGCACCTCATCCTTAACCTCTCTGCCAAATTTCATCTCATTTGAAGTTGTTTTTGGTTAGGTTCAAAAATGACCCTAGTTTGAATTTAAATCAAACTTGTTTTATATTTCTATCTCTAAAAATGGCCAAACCATTTTTCCAAAACAGAGCATAAATCCAGAACTCCGGATATATTTTTATCTCTGAGAGTTTTCTTACCAAAACCCCCTGGGCTTTTCCATCTTGGAGGTGTCTATTTATTTTAGAAAGAATAAAAAAAGGAAGAGAGAAGCCCAGCGCCGCAGCCCACTTACCTCTTTCAGCCCAGCTAGCCCACCTGAACCAATCCCTTCTGTTCTTCTTCTACCTCCTGTACGACAGGGCATACACGCACGCCGTGTCAACCTCCTGAGTGATTTGACGACCGGAGAGCACCCCCTAGGCCCTATATAGCATTCTCCGGTGCCCAATTCCTCCTCCTCCCTCCATTCCACCCCTCTCACGCCCCTGTCGCCGCAAGGTAAGGATCCCGCGCCGCTTCCTCCACCTCGCGCCATGGCCGAGGAAAGCCCAATCTCTTCTCCATCCTGAACCTCGTCGTAGCCGCCTCCTCCTTCAACGGGAGCGTCGCGGACGTCTTCCACTTCTTCCATGGCTTCGCACGCGACCACACAGACCCGAGCTCCTTGCCCTTCGTCGTCTTCCCTCTCTGCTTCCCGGAGTCGTGGCATGCCAGATATCAGCAGCTCATCGTTATCCATGTCCATGTCGTCGTCTTGTTCCTCTTCATCGCCGCGGGACACCAAGTTCCTAATCTCCGCAGACATGATCACCTCTGCCATCAGCGCCTCCTCGCGCCTCTGCCGTCGCGCTTTCGGCTTCGTCTTCTTGTCCGAAGGGACCTCGATGAACCCCCGCTCCTCCGCATGTCCTTACTTGCTTCGATTCCATCTGGTAGGCGCGGATCTGTTCATGTCGGTTCGTATCCGGTGCTCTCGCCATGGCTAAAGTCATACGTCGTGGGGCTCTGCTCCTCTTATTGCGTGCACACACGAGGCGTGCACCTGCATCCACACCTAGCACCACGTCCGCTGCACGCCCATGCTGATATGACCCCTTGTAATATAAATACCGAGGACATTGTTGTTCCGCCTGAAGCCGGTGTTGTCCAAATTTACGCTACATATACATCGGAATACCTGAGGACAAGTTACGGCGATGAACAAGAATTACTCGTTATTCCTGTGAAGCACACTACATGGTTCCAACTGTTGGGGAACGTAGTAATTTCAAAAAAAATCCTACGCACACGCAAGATCATGGTGATGCATAGCAACGAGAGGGGAGAGTGTTGTCTACGTACCCTCGTAGACCGAAGCGGAAGCGTTAACACAACGTAGAGGAAGTAGTCGTACGTTCTCCTCGCGATCCAACCAATCACAGCACCGTTACTCCGGCACCTCCGAGTTCTTGGCACACGTTCAGCTCGATGACGATCCCCGGGCTCCGATCCAGCAAAGCGTCGAGGAAGAGTTCCGTCAGCACGACGGCGTGGTGACGATCTTGATGTGTTACCGGCGCAGGGCTTCGCCTAAGCACTGCAACGATATGACCGAGGTGGAATTTGGTGGAAGGGGGCACCGCACACGGCTAAGGAAAGATCTCAATGATCAATTGTGTGTCTCTGGGGTGCCCCCTGCCCCTGTATATAAAGGATGGAGGAGGAGGAGGCCGGCCAAGCCAATTGGTGCGGCCAAGCTATGGAGTCCTACTAGGACTCCAAGTCCTAGTAGGAGTCCACCAAGAGGGGAGGAAGAGAGAAGGAATAGGAGGAGAAGGAGAGGTGGCCGGCCCCCTTTTCCCTAGTCCAATTCGGACTAGAGGGGAGGGGGGGCGCAGCAGCCTTTTTCCCTCTTCCCACTAAAGCCCATCAAGGCCCATTACTTCTCCCGTAATCCCGTAACTCCCCGGTACCTCCGAAAATACCCGAACCACTCAGAACCCTTCCGATGTCCGAATATAGTCGTCCAATATATCGATCTTTACGTCTCGACCATTTCGAGACTCCTCGTCATGTCCCCGATCTCATCCGGGACTCCGAAATCCTTCGGTACATCAAAACTCATAAACTCATAATATAACTGTCATTGAAACCTTAAGCGTGCGAACCCTACGGTTCGAGAACAATGTAGACATGACCGAGACACATCTCCGGTCAATAACCAATAGTGGGACCTGGATGCCCATATTGGCTCCTACATATTCTGCGAAGATCTTTATCGGTCAGACCGCATAACAATATACGTTGTTCCCTTTGTCATCGGTATGTTACTTGCCCGAGATTTGATCGTCGGTATCCAATACCTAGTTCAATCTCGTTACCGGCAAGTCTCTTTACTCGTTCCGTAATACATCATCTCGCAACTAACTCATTGGTTGCAATGCTTGCAAGGCTTTATGTGATGTGCATTACCGAGAAGGCCCTGAGATACCTCTCCGACAATCGGAGTGACAAATCCTAATCTCGAAATATGCCAACCCAATATGTACCTTCGGAGACACCTGTAGAGCACCTTTATAATCACCCAGTTACGTTGTGACGTTTGGTAGCACACAAAGTGTTCCTACGGTAAACGGGAGTTGCATAATCTCATAGTTAAAGGAACATGTATAAGTCATGGATAAAAGCAATAGCAACATACTAAACGATCGGGTGCTATGCTAATGGAATGGGTCATGTCAATCAGATCATTCAACTAATGATGTGATCTCGTTAATCAAATAACAACTCTTTGTTCATGGATAGGAAACATAACCATCTTTGATTAATGAGCTAGTCAAGTAGAGGCATACTAGTGACACTCTGTTTGTCTATGTACTCACACATGTATTATGTTTCCTGTTAATACAATTCTAGCATGAATAATAAACATTTATCATGAATTAAGGAAATAAATAATAACTTTATTATTGCCTCTAGGGCATATTTCCTTCAGTCTCCCACTTGCACTAGAGTCAATAATCTAGTTCACATCGCCATGTGATCAGCAATAGTTCACATCACCATGTGATTAACACCCATAGTTCACATTGATATGTGACCAACACCCAAAGGGTTACTAGATTCAGTAATCTAGTTCACATCGCTATGTGATTAACACCCAAAGAGTACTATGGTGTGATCATGTTTTGCTTGTGAGAGAAGTTTAGTCAACGGGTCTGTCACATTCAGATCCGTTATGTATTTTGCAATTTTCTATGTCTACAATGCTCTGCACGGAGCTACTTTAGCTAATTGCTCCCACTTTCAATATGTATCTAGATTGAGACTTAGAGTCATCTAGATTAGTGTCAAAACTTGCATCGACGTAACCTTTTACGACGAACCTTTTTGTCACATCCATAATCGAGAAACATATCCTTATTCCACTAAGGATAATTTTGACCGCTTGTCCAGTGATCTACTCCTAGATCACTATTGTAATCCCTTGCCAAACTCAGTGGTAGGGTATGCAATAGATCTGGTACACAGCATGGCATACTTTATAGAACCTATGGCTGAGGCATAGGGAATGACTTTCATTCTCTTTCTATCTTCTGCCGTGGTCGGGTTTTGAGTCTTACTCAATTTCACACCTTGTAATACAGGCAAGAACTCTTTCTTTGACTGTTCCATTTTGAACTACTTCAAAACCTTTTCAAGGTATGTACTTATTGAAAAACTTACCAAGCGTCTTGATCTATCTCTATAGATCTTGATGCTCAATATGTAAGCAGCTTCACCGAGGTCCTTCTTCGAAAAACTCCTTTCAAATACTCCTTTATGCTTTACAGAATAATTCTACATTATTTCCGATCAATAATATGTCATTTACATATACTTATCAGAAATGTTGTAGTGCTCCCACTCACTTTCTTGTAAATACAGGCTTCACCGCAAGTCTGTATAAAACTATATGCTTTGATCAACTTATCAAAGCGTATATTCCAACTCCGAGATGCTTGCACCAGTCCATAGATGGATCGCTGGAGCTTGCATATTTTGTTAACACCTTCAGGATCGACAAAACCTTCTAGTTGCATCGTATACAACTCTTCTTTAATAAATCCATTAAGGAATGTAGTTTTGTTTATCCATTTTCCGGATTTCATAAAATGCGGCAATTGCTAACATGATTCGGACAGACTTAAGCATAGATACGAGTGAGAAACTCTCATCGTAGTCAACACCTTGAACTTGTCGAAAACCTTTTGCGACAATTCTAGCTTTGTAGATAGTAACACTACTATCAGTGTCCGTCTTCCTCTTCAAGATCCATTTATTTTCTTTGGCTTGCCGATCATCGGGCAAATCCATCAAAGTCCATACTTTGTTCTCATACATGGATCATATCTCAGATTTCATGGCCTCTAACCATTTCGCGGAATCTGGGCTCATCATCGCTTCCTCATAGTTCGCAAGTTCGTCATGATCTAGTAACATGACTTCCAGAACAAGATTACCGTACCACTCTGGTGCGGATCTCACTCTGGTTTACCTACGAGATTCGGTAGTTACTTGATCTGAAGTTACATGATCACCATCATTAGCTTCCTCACTAATTGGTGTAGTAGTCACAAGAACAGATTTCTGTGATGAACTACTTTCCAAGAAGGGAGAAGGTACAATTACCTTATCAAGTTTTCTACTTTCCTCCCACTCACTTCTTTCGAAAGAAACTCTTTCTCTAGAAAGTTTCCGAACTTAGCAACAAAAGTCTTGCCTTCGGATCTGTGATAGAAGGTGTATCCAACAGTTTCCTTTGGATATCCTATGAAGACACATTTCTCCGATTTGGGTTTGAGCTTATCAGGATGAAACTTTTTCACATAAGCATCGTAACCCCAAACTTTAAGAAACGACAACTTTGGTTTCTTGCCAAACCACAGTTTATTTTGTGTCGTCTCAACGGATTTTAGATGGTGCCCCTTTTAACGTGAATGCAGCTGTCTTTAATGCATAACCCCAAAAACGATAGTGGTAGATCGGTAATAGACATCATAGATTGTACTATATCCAATAAAGTACGGTTATGACGTTCGGACACACCATTATGCTGTGGTGTTCCAGGTGGCATGAATTTGTGAAACTATTCCACATTATTTTAATTGAAGACCAAACTCGTAACTCAACTATTTGTCTCCGCGATCAGATCGTAGAAACCTTATTTTCTTGTCACGATGATTTTCACTTCACTCTAAAATTCTTTGAACTTTTCAAACGTTTCAGATTTATGTTTCATCAAGTAGATATACCCATATCTGCTCAAATCATCTGTGAAGGTTAGAAAATAATGATACTTGTCGCGAGCCTTAATATTCATCGGACCATATACATCAGTATGTATGATTTCCAACAAATCTGTTGCTTGCTCCATTGTTCCGGAGAACGGCGTTTTAGTCATCTTGCCCAAGAGGCATGGTTCGCAAGCATCAAGTGATTCATAATCAAGTGATTCCAAAATCCCATCAGCATGGAGTTTCTTCATGCGCTTTACACCAATATGACCTAAACGGCAGTGCCACAAATAGGTTGCACTATCATCATTAACTTCGCATCTTTTGGTTTCAATATTATGAATATGTGTATCACTGCGATCGAGATCCAATGAACTATTTTCATTGGTGTGTATGACCATAGAAGGTTTTATTCATGTAAACAGAGCAACAATTGTTCTCTAACTTAAATGAACAACCGTATTGCAATTAACATGATCAAATCATATTCATGTTCAACGCAAACACCAAATAACACTTATTTAGTTTCAACACTAATCCCGAAAGTATAGGGAGTGTGTGATGATGATCATATCAATCTTGGAACCACTTCCAACACACATCGTCACCTTGCCCTTTAACTAGTTTTTTTTCATTCTGCAACTCCCGTTTCGAGTTACTAATCTTAGCAACTTGAACTAGTACCAAATACTGAGGGGTTGCTATGAACACTAGTAAAGTACACATCAATAACATGTATATCAAATATACTTATGTTCACTTTGCCATCCTTCTTATCCGTCAATCACTTGGGGTAGTTCCGCTTCCAGTGACCAGTCCCTTTGCAGTAGAAGCACTTAGTCTCAGGCTTAGGACCAGACTTGGGCTTTTTCACTTGAGCAGCAACTTGCTTGCCGTTCTTCTTGAAGTTCCCTTCTGTCCCTTTGCCCTTTTCTTGAAACTAGTGGTCTTGTTAACCATCAACACTTGATGTTTTTCTTGATTTCTACCTTCGTCGATTTCAGTATCACGAAGAGCTTGGGAATTACTTTCGTCATCCCTTGCATATTATAGTTCATCACAAAGTTCTACTAACTTGGTGATGGTGACTAGAGAATTCTATCAATCACTATTTTATCTGGAAGATTAACTCCCACTTGATTCAAGCGATTGTAGTACTCAGACTATCTGAGCACATGCTCACTAGTTGAGCGATTTTCCTCCATCTTTTAGCTATAGAACTTGTTGGAGACTTCATATCTCTCAACTCGGGTATTTGCTTGAAATATTAACTTCAACTCCTAGAACATCTCGTATGGTCCATGACGTTCAAAACGTCTTTGAAGTCCCGATTCTAAGCCGTTAAGCATGGTGCACTAAACTATTAAGTAGTCATCATATTGAGCTAGCAAAACGTTCATAACGTCTGCATCTGCTCCTGCAAAAGGTCCGTCACCTAGCGGTGCATCAAGGACAAAATTCTTCTGTGCAGCAATGAGGATAAACCTCAGATCACGGATCCAATCCGCATCATTGCTACTAACATTTTTCAACACAATTTTCTCTAGGAACATATCAAAATAAACATAGGGAAGTAACAATGCGAGCTATTGATCTACAACATAGATATGCTAATACTACCAGGACTAAGTTCATGATAAATTAAAGTTCAATTAATCATATTACTTAAAAACTCCCACTTAGATAGACATCCCTCTAATCCTCTAAGTGATCACGTGATCCAAATCAACTAAACCATGTCCGATCATCACGTGAGATGGAGTAGTTTCAATGGTGAACATCACTATGTTGATCATATCTACTATATGATTCACGCTCGACCTTTCGGTCTCCGTGTTCCGAGGCCATATCTGTTATATGCTAGGCTCGTCAAGTATAACCTGAGTATTCCGCGTGTGCAACTGTTTTGCACCCGTTGTATTTGAACGTAGAGCCTATCACACCCGATCATCACGTGGTGTCTCAGCACGAAGAACTTTCGCAACGGTGCATACTCAGGGAGAACACTTATTGATAATTTAGTGAGAGATCATCTTATAATGCTACCGGCAATCAAAGCAAGATAAGATGCATAAAAGGATAAACATCACATGCAATCAATATAAGTGATATGATATGGCCATCATCATCTTGTGCTTGTGATCTCCATCTTCGAAGCACCGTCATGATCACCATCGTCACCGGCGCGACACCTTGATCTCCATCGTAGCATCGTTGTCGTCTCGCCAATCTTATGCTTCCATGACTATCACTACCGCTTAGTAATAAAGTAAAGCATTACATCGCGATTGCATTGCATACAATAAAGCGACAACCATATGGCTCCTGCCAGTTGCCGATAACTCGGTTACAAAACATGATCATCTCATACAATAAAATTTAGCATCATGTCTTGACCATATCACATCACAACATGCCCTGCAAAAACAAGTTAGACGTCCTCTACTTTGTTGTTGCAAGTTTTACGTGGCTGCTACGGGCTTAAGCAAGAACTCATCTTACCTACGCATCAAAACCACAACGATAGTTTGTCAAATAGACTCCGTTTTAACCTTCTCAAGGACCGGGCGTAGCCACACTCGGTTCAACTAAAGTTGGAGAGACAGTCTTCCGCAAGCCATCTATGTGCAAAGCACGTCGAGGGAACCGGTCTCGCGTAAGCGTACGCGTAAGGTTGGTCCGGATCGTCTCGTCCAACAATACCGCTGAACCAAAGTATGACATGCTGGTAGGCAGTATGACTTGTTTCGCCCACAACTCACTTGTGTTCTACTCGTGCAAATAACATCAAACCATAAAACCTAGGCTCGGATGCCACTGTTGGGGAACGTAGTAATTTCAAAAAAAATTCCTACGCACACGCAAGATCATGGTGATGCATAGCAACGAGAGGGGAGAGTGTTGTCTACGTACCCTCGTAGACCGAAGCGGAAGCGTTAACACAACGTAGAGGAAGTAGTCGTACGTTCTCCTCGCGATCCAACCAATCACAGCACCGTTACTCCGGCACCTCCGAGTTCTTGGCACACGTTCAGCTCGATGACGATCCCCGGGCTCCGATCCAGCAAAGCGTCGAGGAAGAGTTCCGTCAGCACGACGGCGTGGTGACGATCTTGATGTGTTACCGGCGCAGGGCTTCGCCTAAGCACTGCAACGATATGACCAAGGTGGAATTTGGTGGAAGGGGGCACCGCACACGGCTAAGGAAAGATCTCAATGATCAATTGTGTGTCTCTGGGGTGCCCCCTGCCCCTGTATATAAAGGATGGAGGAGGAGGAGGCCAGCCAAGCCAATTGGTGCGGCCAAGCTATGGAGTCCTACTAGGACTCCAAGTCCTAGTAGCAGTCCACCAAGAGGGGAGGAAGAGAGAAGGAATAGGAGGAGAAGGAGAGGTGGCCGGCCCCCTTTTCCCTAGTCCAATTCGGACTAGAGGGGAGGGGGGCGCAGCAGCCTTTTTCCCTCTTCCCACTAAAGCCCATCAAGGCCCATTACTTCTCCCGTAATCCCGTAACTCCCCGGTACCTCCGAAAATACCCGAACCACTCAGAACCCTTCCGATGTCCGAATATAGTCGTCCAATATATCGATCTTTATGTCTCGACCATTTCGAGACTCCTCATCATGTCCCCGATCTCATCCGGGACTCCGAAATCCTTCGGTACATCAAAACTCATAAACTCATAATATAACTGTCATTGAAACCTTAAGCGTGCGGACCCTACGGTTCGAGAACAATGTAGACATGACCGAGACACATCTCCGGTCAATAACCAATAGTGGGACCTGGATGCCCATATTGGCTCCTACATATTCTGCGAAGATCTTTATCGGTCAGACCGCATAACAATATACGTTGTTCCCTTTGTCATCGGTATGTTACTTGCCCGAGATTTGATCGTCGGTATCCAATACCTAGTTCAATCTCGTTACCGGCAAGTCTCTTTACTCGTTCCGTAATACATCATCTCGCAACTAACTCATTGGTTGCAATGCTTGCAAGGCTTTATGTGATGTGCATTACCGAGAAGGCCCTGAGATACCTCTCCGACAATCGGAGTGACAAATCCTAATCTCGAAATATGCCAACCCAATATGTACCTTCGGAGACACCTGTAGAGCACCTTTATAATCACCCAGTTACATTGTGACGTTTGGTAGCACACAAAGTGTTCCTACGGTAAACGGGAGTTGCATAATCTCATAGTTAAAGGAACATGTATAAGTCATGGATAAAAGCAATAGCAACATACTAAACGATCGGGTGCTATGCTAATGGAATGGGTCATGTCAATCAGATCATTCAACTAATGATGTGATCTCGTTAATCAAATAACAACTCTTTGTTCATGGCTAGGAAACATAACCATCTTTGATTAATGAGCTAGTCAAGTAGAGGCATACTAGTGACACTCTGTTTGTCTATGTATTCACACATGTATTATGTTTCCTGTTAATACAATTCTAGCATGAATAATAAACATTTATCATGAATTAAGGAAATAAATAATAACTTTATTATTGCCTCTAGGGCATATTTCCTTCACCAACTAGAAGGGCTGACAGAGGACAAGAAATTCTACGTGTTGCCAGGAAAAAATACATACACGTACAAATATTTACACACGAAGGTTCATGTTCATTAATAGATGATCAAGGCGTTAAGGAGAAGGTTGCAGGTTTCCTATTTCTATTCTTCCCACGCAAAGAGAAGTTCCAGGCAGATGCGAGCAGGACGTGTGATGCATGGAGTTTACTTTCCTTGAAAGAAGTCGGTTGGGGTCCACCTGAAGATCGAGATGCACCAGAAGATGCATGGCGCACCAATACAATTAGAGTCCATAATCATCCCGATGGTAGAGTCCAAATTAGGTTAAAGTTTCCTTTTATTTTATTGTTTGGCCGTGTAAGTCGTATAGGGATATATTTGGTTTTTTTAGACTTGTTATTACGTGTGTGCGTGAGGGCAATAGTCCAATTAGTGTTCGGCTATTATATATAGCTATGGTGCGTTCATTGTAGAGGGAGGTTATTTTTTGGATATGAAATAAACAGATGTGTTTTTAAGGGTAGACACCCGTATCAAGTTTTTGAGGTAACTTTAGAAAACCTCTTTTGATGAGGACATCAATACCATTGTTACATATACTGGACCAATTACTAGAGCTCGCGCACGCCAATTAAATTACCAGGTACTTTCGTTTCTTGGTAATGATTCTAATGTTCATGAGAATATGATACTGCCTAAATTGGATACATTTGTTTTGCTTACAAATGAAGGGCCTACCTTGGAGAAGGATGAACATTGGAGCAACAACACGCATGGAGTTGATGGCATGCGCAAGGGGATCAAGAACGGAGTTACAAGTGATGATTTCAGGACTTTGAAGCCACCATAAGGAGTGCATGAAGCCTTGGACGAAATATACAAGATGCCACTTCATAATATTCGTCCATAGGCTATTCCAGGTGCTCCTTCACCTTATTATTGGGCCAGGCCCATGTAATTTCGAAATACTTACGTATAGGCTATTTTTAGAGTCCGTATGTGTGGGGAAACAAGAGTTGGGGTTGGTTTCGGACCCCACCCTCAAGGGCCACGAAATTCCCTCCTCTTCCTCCATATATACAGCCCTTAGGGCGTCGTTTAGACTTTGGGTTTTGTTTAGATTAAAAGTTCGCCATAGCTGCAACTTCGCGTACTTCGTTTGTGTTCAACGACCAGACCAAGGCATCACAGAACCCCACCTTAATTAATAAAGCTTTCCTCTTTTATTCGCAATATCCAGATTGCAATCTCAGTTTCTTGCTTGTTCTTCGTTTGCTCGCAGGAAATAGACCCTCGTGGTCAGGTTGATCGTGCTCCGGCGTGGTCAATAACCCCTCGGAAGTTGGTTTACCGATTGCTAAGGCGCGACGTCTTCGCACGTTCGTAGTCGGATCGTCAAAGTCGACTCCCACAGAAAACGATTGCTATCTCATCGAAACATCGGGACACCTCTGTCTCTATCAAGTGGTATCAGATTTCCAGGTTGCTCGGTGAGATTTTACAGTTTTTCATAGATTAGATCGAGTCTGTTCTTCATACCTAAAGCCCACGAAAAAGCCACAAAAAAATTAGGGTTAGTTCATCATATCCGAACCAATCTGAGCCTTTGCATAATCTTTTTAGGGTTTTTGCTTTGTTGAATTTGTGGTTGCATCGTCGTGTCAAGTTGCTGGTCTTAGAGTCTAGCCTTTTAGAGTTTCGAGTTCTAGTCATAAATTGTCACGCCGCCGCCGCACCATCATCATCGCCTTGCCATCTACCACCATTGCTTATCCGCCACCGCTCTGAATCCATATCCATATCCCACCACCAATCCGTATCCATATACCACCACCAATCTGTATCCATATACCACCACCAATCTGTATCCATATACCACCACCGCTACCATATAGCACCACCGCTGCCAAATACCACCACCATATATCCACCACCAATCCGGAAAAAAAAGAGTCTGGAGACCCCCGGGCAATTTTTAGGCCAAAATTTCGGCGACCGAAAATATTTTTTCCCTATCCTATTTTTAGGCTGTTCTGAGTCTTTTGAGACACTCGCCATCATAGTGATTTTTTGTCGCACTTTTTCATCGTCGCTGCCCTGATTTCCGAAAAAATTAATTGTAAAAAAAATTCATGCCCATCCTGTCAGTTTGACCTCGGAAGAGTTTTGATACACTCGCCATTATAGTGATTTTTCGCAAAAAAAAGAGCGCAAAAAAAAACAGAGCGCAAAAAAATTCCCTTGTTTCCATGCAGCGCCGTGATTTTGTTAGTGTTCTAGGCTCGCGACTCTAGCACGGTCTAGCCTAGGACCAGCACAGTACCGTCGTTGAGCGTTTATTCAACTTTGCATCTCTGAATTGATTATTGCTGACCTTTTTGCTACCATACTATAAGCCTTCCCAGCTCCACATACATCTACATCGTGCATTTGACTCTCCCTAGCAATCGCTCTATCCAAGCTTTTGAGAGTTTTGACAACAACGGTTGTCGTTCACCGCCTGCTGCTGGGTAAGAACTGGTAAGAATTTGAGATTTGCTTGATGGATTTGTGACTGTCCACCACACCACCACCACCACTTCCTAGTAGTCTGTCGAATCATATTCTTGTGTGTTTCTATTGCTGCTAACCATGGCAGGATCACAAGCCGACGAGACTGACTGGGAGAACATGACAAACAAAGCATTACATGATAAGTTTCAACAAATGATGAGTGGACAGCTGGAAGATGTGCTAAATATATTTGAAGAGGCCATGGAGAAGATAGATGGCATTGAGAAGGCGTTCGAAACAAAGCTCGATAACAAGTTTAATGAATTGCTCGCGCGTCTACCGCCACCACCGGCTGCACCTAACACACCTCTACAACAACGACAACGACTACCTCCACATCACGAAACAACCCTCCGCCGAGCGAGCCGTGTCCCTCTTCAGCCTGGCCAAGCTGCTGGTGCTGTTGTTGATACTTCTGTGGCTCCTACTGCTGATGTGGGGGAGGATGATTATGTGGGAGATTACAAGGATGAGGTTGATCAACATCAGAACTACGTGCAACCACCAGCACCACAACCACCAGGTCGTCCACATGCAAATAATGGCAATGTTAGGGCTCCCCCTCAGGTACGAGATCATGACCATCTCCCTAAACTGAAATTGAATATTCCACCATTTGAGGGTAGATATGTTCCAAATATATATATCTTACTTGGGAGTTAGAAACTGAACAACGATTTACATGTTTACAATATCCTGAGGAGAGACGTGTTCCTGCTGTTGTTTGTGCTTTCACTAGCTTTGCATGTGTTTGGTGGTTTGAACATTGTAGATTATATCCTGTTCCAGCTACTTGGGCTGCTTTGAAAACTGCTATGCGTACTCGTTGGGTTCCACCATATTATCAACATGAGTTGCTTCAAAAATTGCAGCGCTTAAGACAAAGAAAAAATTTGGTAGAAGAATATTATCAAGAATTACAAACTGGCTTGATTAGATGTTGTATTGTTGAGGAGAATGAAGCTATGCTTGCACGTTTTCTGGGTGGATTAAATAGAGAGATTCAGACCATTCTAGATTATAAGGATTATAATAATATCACTCGTTTATTCCATCTTGCTTGTAAAGCTGAACGTGAAGTGCAGGATCGATAGGCATTGGCGCGAACTAACTTTTCTGCAGGTTGACCTTCATCATGGACACCACGTGCATCATCTACTTCCACACGTTCTGCTACACCGGCACCTCCGTCGCCTGCCACCTCCAACTGTGATACAATAAAGCGGGCACAATCACCACTTTCTGCGAAGAGCACACCTTCTGGGCCTGCAAAGAGCTCTTCTTCATCCATGGCATCAACAGGGCAAACACATGATATTATTTGTCGACGTTGCAAGGGTGGAGGTCATTATGCGAGAGAATGCCCATCTAAGCGTGTGATGATTGTTACTGAGGATGGTGGGTATGAGTCCGCTAGTGAATATGATGAGGAGACTTTGGCTCTTATTACACATGAAGAACACGGTGGAGATGATTTGATCATGAGACGCAATACATGGCTACTGAAGATGCTGACAGGTATGAATGTTTAGTTACTCAACGTGTTTTGAGTGTGCAGGTTACACAAGCTGAGCAAAATCAGAGGCATAATTTGTTCCATACAAAGGGAGTTGTGAAGGAACGTTCTATTCGCGTCATCACGGATGGAGGGAGCTGCAAAAACTTGGCTAGCGTGGAGATGGTGGAGAAGCTATCTCTCACCACAAGACCACATCCACATCCTTACTACATCCAATGGTTCAACAACAACAGCAAGGTTAAGGCAACACGTACTGTTCGTGTGCATTTTAGTATCTCCACATATGCTGATTATGTTGATTGTGATGTGGTACCTATGAAAGCATGTTCCTTATTACTTGGTAGACCATGGCAATTTGATAAAAATTATGTACACCATGGTAGAAACAATCAGTATACTCTTGTTCATAAGGATAAAA
Organism: Aegilops umbellulata; assembly: GCA_032464435.1. Lineage (NCBI taxonomy): Eukaryota > Viridiplantae > Streptophyta > Magnoliopsida > Poales > Poaceae > Aegilops > Aegilops umbellulata. Next base: position 188,064,657 of record CP136055.1, read on the forward strand.
ATATTACTTTGCTTCCTATGACTCCTGATTCCATTTTGAAAGATGATATTAATAGAGCTAATAAAGCAAAACAGGAGAAAAATAAGAGTGAAAATCAGATTGTGGCAAAACAATTTGAGCAACAAATGAAGCCTAATAATAAACCATCTAGTGTTGCTTCTGAAATTAAATTGAAAAGTGCATGTTTACTTGCCACCAAATCTGATATTGATGAGCTAGATTCTAGCAAATCTGTTTGCTATGCTTTTGTGTGCAAAGAGGCATTATTTTCATTTGAGGACGTGCCTCCTCTTTGCCCCTGCTGTCACTAAGGAGTTCGCCGACGTCTTCCCACAAGACGTGCCACCGGGATTACCACCTATTCGAGGGATTGAGCATCAAATTGACTTAATTCCCGGTGCATCGCTACCCAACCGTGCACCATATCGTACCAATCCAGAGGAGACGAAGGAGATTATGCGTCAAGTGCAGGAGCTGCTCGACAAAGGTTATATATGCGAATCTCTTAGTCCTTGTGCTGTTCCTATTATACTAGTGCCTAAAAAGGATGGTACATCACGTATGTGTGTTGATTGTAGAGGCATTAATAATATTACTATTCGTTATCATCATCCTATTCCTAGGCTAGATGATATGCTTGATGAATTGAGTGGCTCTATAACATTCTCCAAAGTTGATTTGCGTAGTGGATACCATCGAATTCATATGAAATTGGGAGATGAATGGAAAACAGCATTTAAAACTAAGTTTGGTTTATATGAGTGGTTAGTCATGCCTTTTGGGTTAACTAATGCACCTAGTACTTTCATGAGACTAATGAACGAAGTTTTACGTGCTTTCATTGGATGATTTGTGGTTGTCTATTTTGATGATATACTGATTTATAACAAATCTTTGGAAGAACATTTGGACCATTTATGTGCTGTTTTTAATGATCTACGTGATGCACGTTTGTTTGGTAACCTTGGGAAGTGCACCTTTTGCACCGACCGTGTGACGCCCCCGATTCAATCGTACACTAATCATGCACGCAAATGTGTACGATCAAGATCAGGGACTCACGGGAAGATATCACAACACAACTCTACAAAAAAAATAAGTCATACAAGCATCATAAAACAAGCCAGGGGCCTCGAGGGCTCGAATACAAGTGCTCGATCATCGACGAGTCAGCGGAAGCAACAATATCTGAGTACAGACATAAGTTAAACAAGTTTTGCCTTAAGAAGGCTAGCACAAACTGGGATACAGATCGAACGAGGCGCAGGCCTCCTGCCTGGGATCCTCCTAACTACTCCTGGTCGTCGTCAGCGGGCTGCACGTAGTAGTAGGCACCTCCAGAGTAGTGGGAGTCGTCGTCGAAGGTGGCGTCTGGATCCTGGGCTCCAACATCTGGTTGCGACAACCAGGTAGAAGGGATAGGGGGAAAAGAAGGAGAAAGCAACCGTGAGTACTCATCCAAAGTACTCGCAAGCAAGGAGCTACACTACATATGCATGGATATATGTGTAAAGGGCCATATCAGTGGACTGAACTGCAGAATGCCAGAATAAGAGGGGGATAGCTAGTCTTATCGAAGACTATGCTTCTGGTCGCCTCCGTCTCGCAGCGTATAGAAGAGAGTAGACTGAAGTCCTCCTAGTTGCATCGTATAGCATAATCCTACCCGGCGATCCCCTCCTCGATGCCCTGTTAGAGAGCGATCACCGGGTTGTATCTGGCACTTGGAAGGGTGTGTTTTATTAAGTATCTGGTTCTAGTTGTCATAAGGTCGAGGTACAACTCCGGGTCGTCCTTTTACCGAGGGACACGGCTATTCGAATAGATAAACTTCCCTGTAGGGGTGCACCACATAGCCCAACATGCTTGATCCCATTTGGCCGGACACACTTTCCTGGGTCATGCCCGGCCTCGGAAGATCAACACGTCGCAGCCCCACCTAGGCACAACAGAGCGGTCAGCACGCCGGTCTAAACCTATGCGCGCAGGGGTCTGGGCCCATCGCCCTGAGCACACCTGCACGTTGCGTACGCGGCCGGAGAGCAGACCTAGCAACCTCCAGTACAACGGAAGTCACGTTAAGCGGTCCAACCCGGCGCGCGCCACTCAGTCGCTGACGTCACGAAGTGCTTCGGCTGATACCACGACGTCGGGATACCCATAACTACTCCCGCGTAGGTGGTTAGTGCGTATAGACCAAATGGCCAGACTCAGATCAAATACCCAGATCTCGTTAAGCGCGTTAAGTATCGCGAACGCCGACTAGGGCCAGGCCCACCTCTCTCCTAGGTGGTCCGAACCTGCCCTGTCGCTCCGCCTCAAAGTAACAGTCGGGGGCCGTCGGGAACCCAGGCCCACCTCTACCGGGATGGAGCCACCTGCCCCTTCAGCCCCCATCTCCGAACAGTATCACATGTAATGTAACAGTGTATAGTATATAGTATATGCCCGTGATCACCCCGAGTGATCACGGCCCGATAGTATAGCATGGCAGACGAACAAGAGTGTAGGGGCACTGATGGAACACTAGCATCCTATACTAAGCAGTAGGAGTGCAGGTAAAGGTATCAACAGCAGTATCAAAGACAGGCTATGCATCACGATAGGAATAACGAAAGCAGTAACATGCTACACTACTCTAATGCAAGCAGTATAGAGAAGAGTAGGCGATATCTGGTGATCAAGGGGGGGGCTTGCCTGGTTGCTCTGGCAAGAGAGAGGGATCGTCAACTCCGTAGTCGAACGGGGCAGCAGCAACATCGGTCTCGGGGTCTATCGAGAGAAGAGGGGGGGAAACAATAAATATTTAAGCAAGCAGATGCACAGTGATGCATGACATGACAAATAACGGCGTTAGTGGTGCCCTAACGCGGTATACGGTGATACCGGTGAAGGGGGGGAAACATCCGGGAAAATATTCCCGGTGTTTCGCGTTTTCGGGCAGAGGAGCCGGAGGGGGAAAGTTGCGAGTTTGATATGTTAGGGGTGTGTGGCGGATGAACGGGCTGCGTATCCGGGTTCGTCTCGTCGTTCTGAGCAACTTTCATGTTGAAAATATTTTAATCCGAGTTACGGATTAAAAGATATGATTTTCTAAAGATTTTAATAATTTCTGGAATTTAATTAATTATTTAAATATAACATTATCCAAAACAGTGCACGCTGACGTCAGCATGACGTCAGCAGTCAACAGGGGCGTTGACTGGTCAAATCTGACGTGTGGGTCCCACTTGTCATTCTGTGATTAAGCTAATCAGAGTTTAACTAACTAATCATTGTTTAATTAGACTAATTAGACAATTAGGTTAATCTAATTATGATTGATTAGATTAATTAATTCCTTAATTAATTAATTACTTATTTATTTATTTATTTATTTATTTATTTTTTATTTTTTTATTAATTTTAATTCCTTTTTTTTAAACGTTCTGTGGGGCGTGGGCCCCGTTTGGCAGTGGCCCAGAGGGGGCCTAACGGGCGCTGGCGTTAGCGGGGCTGCGGGCGTCGGGCGGGGCGTACCCAGCGCCCAGCACGAGGGGGCAAGGCCGGCCGGCCGGAGCAGCATGCCGCGGCAAGGGGCGGCGCTGGCGGCGCGGCTAGCCGGAGCCGACGAGGCAGGGGGAGGCGGTGTTGCAGGGAGGGGCAGCAGCGGCGAGCGGCCATGGGCGCGCGCGGCGGCGAGTGCCCGGTGGTGGCCGCGGGGCAGGCCGAGGCCGTGGGCGCCCGACGGGGCGCGGCGACGAGGAGTCGTGCGGGACGGAGGAGGCCGCGGGTGGTAGCCGGAGTGGGGACCGGACCGGCGAGCGGGGGGGGCGCGGGCAGCAGAGGGGCACGAGGGGCGTCCCCGCGCGGGCGGGAGCGCGGCCAGTGCGAGCGCGCTCACGAGGGCGCGGGACGCGGCCTGGACAGACGGGGGGGGCGCGGCGACCGCGGGTTCGGGCGTGCCCCGGGCATGGCGGCCGCGAGCGAACGGCGACGAGGGAAGGGGAGGAGGAGGGCCTCACCACGGGCCGTGGGGTCTAGGGCGTGTGCTCGGGGAAGGTCGAGGTTGATGGGGACGAGCGGCGGAGCGGGAGGAGGCCGGCCGGCGAGGTCCAGGGCGTCGGGGCGCGGCGTCGGGGCGGCGCCCAGATCGGGGAGAGGGGGAGGGGACTGGATCGGGGGGGGATTGTGAGGGAGGGGATTAGGGTTTCCAGGGAGTGGGGGGGGATATGGGCGCGGGGGTGGGCCGGCCTGGCGGCGAGGTGGCGTTGGCTGGGCCGGGTGGCCCAGCGGGGGGGGGGGTTCCCTTTCTTTCTTTTTTTTTGTTTGTATTTTCTTTTATAATTTCTTTTCTGTTTTAATCATTTAAAATTGCTTAGGCCTTTTCTAAAAATGTGGTTACTTCACCACAATTACCTTTGTAATATTTAGCAACCACCGAACAATTTTGTTTTAATTTTTGAAAACTTTTATTGTTAATTGCAATTTGAATTTGAACTTGAACGGTTTCGGATTATTGCGAGGTTAGTAACAGTAATCGGGATGACGGGGCATGATTAGCGCAGGATTACTGTAGCAAGATTATCCGGGTGTTACAAATCTCCTCCACTACAAGAAATCTCGTCCCGAGATTTAGGAGGTAGAAGGAAAGAGTGCGGGGTATTCTTCACGAAGACGATCCTCGCGTTCCCAGGTGGCTTCGTCTTCAGAGTGATTCGACCACTGGACCTTGAGGAACTTGATTGCCTTCTGACGTGTGCGGCGTTCAGCTTGGTCGAGAATGCGGACCGGATGCTCTTTATAGGAGAGGTCCTGTTGCAATTCGAGCACTTCATGATCCACAGCTCGGATTGGGTCCTTGAAGCAACGGCGGAGTTGTGACACATGGAACACATCGTGAACCTGAGAAAGGTTCGGCGGAAGCTCCAATTGATAGGCCACTTTTCCACGCTTTTCGAGAATAGTGAATGGGCCAATATAGCGAGGAGCTAGTTTGCCTTTGATCCCGAAGCGATGAGCACCCTTCATTGGTGTAACTCGAAGATAGGCCTTTTCGCCAGGTTGGTAGACCATGTCTTTATGATGACGGTCATAGTTACTCTTTTGGCGTGACTGAGCAGTCTTGAGATTCTCGCGAATAATGCGGACTTGTTCTTCGGCATGTTGGATAATATCCGGACCAAAGAGTGGACGTTCCCCAGTTTCTGACCAGTTCAGAGGGGTTCGGCACTTTCGTCCATATAACACTTCGAAGGGGGCCATCTTCAGACTAGCTTGATAACTATTATTATAAGAGAACTCAGCATACGGGAGAGATTCCTCCCATTTCTTACCGAAGGAAACAACACAAGCTCGAAGCATATCTTCGAGAACTTGGTTGACACGTTCAACTTGTCCTTGAGACTGCGGATGAAAAGCAGTACTGAACGATAGATGAGTTCCCATAGCTTCTTGGAAACTTGCCCAGAATCTTGAAGTGAATAAGCTGCCACGGTCCGAACTGATAACCAGTGGAATACCGTGAAGTGAAACAATTCTGGACATGTAGAGAGTTGCAAGCTGGCTAGCAGTGATCGTTTCCTTGACCGCCAGAAAATGTGCAACTTTAGAAAGCCGGTCAATGACGACAAGAATAGCATCATTACCTTTCTGAGATTTGGGAAATCCAGTGACGAAGTCCATTTCAACATGGTCCCATTTCCATTCCGGAATAGAGATAGGTTGCAGAGTTCCAGCAGGCCTTTGATGTTCTGCTTTGATACGACGGCAAACGTCACACTCGGCAACATAGCGAGCAATGTCTTGCTTCATATTAGACCACCAGAATCTTTGACGAATGTCCTGGTACATCTTAGTACTACCAGGATGGATACACAGAGGCGTATCATGAGCTTCTATCATAACTTTCCGAGTCATATTCAGGTTTTCCTCCTTACACGGCACCACTAGGCGGCCTTTGAAGTACAAGGCGCCATCACCAGCAATAGTGAAGTATGAGGGCTTTCCTTCCTTGAGGTCGAGCTTAATCTTGTGGACTTCAGAGTCGTATCCTTGTATTGTCTTGATGGAGCTCACGAGATCGGGTTCGACAGCCAGGGTATAGAGGGAACCCTTGGGAATAACACGGAGGTTCATCTTCTGAAACTCCTCAGGAGGGGGAGCGAGTGCACCCGGAGGAACAATATGGAGGTTCAGCTTTCTGAATTCTTCAACGAGCGAGGGCTGAACTTTATGAACCTGGAGGTGGTTGCAGTAAGACTTGCGGCTCAAGGCATCTGCCATTACATTAGCCTTGCCTGGTGCATTGGAAATACCCAAGTCAAAGTCTGCAACAGTCTCCATCCATCTCTGCTGACGGAGGTTCAGGTCTGGCTGAGTAAACAGATACTTCAGACTTTGATGGTCAGTGAATACCTCGCAACGATTACCGAGAAGGTAATGCCGCCACTGCTTCAATGCATGAATGACAGCAGCAAGCTCGAGATCGTGAACTGGGTAGTTCTCTTCATGAGGGCGCAATTGACGAGAGGCATAGGCAATCACTCTGCGCTCTTGCATTAGGACACAGCCTAATCCTTGACGGGAAGCGTCGCAATAAATGACGAAGTCCTTCTTTGTATCAGGTGGAGCTAGCACTGGGGCAGAAGTCAACTTGTCTTTAAGTGCCTGGAAGCTTTCCTGACATTTGTCTGTCCATTGGAACTTGACGCCCTTATGCAGCAAGTTAGTCAGGGGCCTGGCAATCTTGGAGAAGTTCTCGACGAATCGACGGCAATAGCTGGCGAGACCGAGAAAACTTCTGACTTGCTTGACATTCTTTGGAGGAGTCCAATCAAGAATAGCCTGAACTCGTTCAGGGTTAACGGCAATACCATCCTTAGAGATGACATGCCCAAGATAGGTTACTTCAGGAAGCCAGAATTCACATTTGGAGAACTTGGCGTATAGCTGATGCTCTCGTAGCTTTTCCAGCACAAGTCGAAGATGTTCAGCATGTTCTTCTTCGTTCTTGGAAAATACCAGGATATCATCCAGATAAACCACGACGAACTTGTCGAGGTAATCCATGAATATATAGTTCATCAGGCGAGAGAAGGTGGCTGGGGCATTGGTTAAGCCGAAGGACATGACAGTGTACTCGTATGAACCATAACGAGTCACAAAGGCGGTTTTTGGGATATCCTCTTCACGAACACGGATCTGGTGGTAACCCAATCTCAAGTCGAGTTTAGAGAACACCGATGAACCAGCCAGTTGATCATACAGATCATTGATCCGAGGAAGAGGATACTTGTTCTGAATGGTAGCTTGGTTAATAGGACGGTAGTCTTGGACCAGTCGGTTTGTCCCATCCTTCTTCTTGACAAAGAGAGAAGGTGCTCCCCAAGGAGAGCAGCTTGGGCGAATGAAACCACTTTGAAGAGATTTGTCGATTTCCTCCTTAAGCTCAAGGAGTTCATGTGGTGGCATCTTGTAGGGTCGCTTGGCAATAGGAGTGGTGCCTGGTTTCAAGTCAATGACGAATTCGACAGCTCTAGCAGGGGGAATCCCTGGAAGTTCTTCAGGAAAGACATCGAGGAAGTCACGCACGACGGGGATGTTTTCGATGCCCTCGAGTGGTGCAGAGTTCAATGCATTCAAGGCATAAAGCCTTGCCTCGGCATTTTGCACCAGGCGAGCGTGGTATGTAACTATTTCATCTGAAGGATGTAGCAGATGGACGGTCTTAGTGGCGCAAACTATGGAAGCAGTATGCGCTTTCAACCAATCCATCCCCAGAATAAGGTCGATGTTAGACGTCTTTAGGATAATGGGCGCGGCATAGAATTCCAGCCCTTCGATTTCCACGGGGACGTCGACGCCAACCATGGAGGTTTGACATTGTCCCACGGGGGTTTTTACCACTACCGAAGTGTTCATCGCCTCACACTTAACGTCGTGCTTGTATGCAAATTCTTCTGACATGAATGAATGCGATGCTCCTGTATCGAATAAAACAGATGCAGGTACTGAATTTACGAGGAGTGTACCCATCACAGTAGCAGACTGGTCTTGAGCTTCGTTTAGATCAACGTGGTTGGCATGAACACGACCATAAGACTTGGCATTGTTTTTGCGGTTCTGGTTGTTCCCACGACCAGCTGTAGGAAGGGCCAGCTGATTCTGATTCTGATTCTGATAGCAGTTCCTGGCAAGGTGACCTGGTTGACCACACTTGTAGCACAGACCATTATTGGGAGTGGGGACCGGAGCTTGGGGTGGTGGAGCTGGAAGTTTTGGCTGTCTAGCAGGAGCATTAGGCAGACGAGGTGTAGCATAGGACTGCCTTGGGACAGGTGCATTCGACTGGTACATGCTGTTGGGAATCCATATCCTGCGCTTCTGCGAGGACGGGCCCGAAGATGAGCCCGTGTCACGGCTGCGCCTGTGAGAGCTCTGGTATTCCTGCAGACCAGTTTCGACGTTGATGGCTTTGTTCACCAAGGTGGCGAAATCATCAAAGTCGTGCACTAGAAGTGCGAACTTGATGTCAGCTTGAAGGCCGTCACGGAACTTCTCCTGTCTGCGTGAATCAGTAGCAATGTCCTCTTCAGCATAGCGGGACAAGTCCAGAAACTCCCGCTGATAAGCTTCAACAGTTTTGTTGCCTTGGATGAGGTTGCGGAACTCACGCTTCTTCCGGTCCATGACTCCCTGAGGAATGAAGCGGGCACGGAAAGCAGTTTGGAAGTCTGGCCAGGTGATGATTGTTCCAGCTGGCAGAGTACGCCTGTGGCTGTCCCACCATTGAGCTGCGGGTCCCTTCAGGAAGAAGGAAGCAAACGTGACATAGCTGGCAGGGGCTACATCAGCAGACTCCATCTCATAGGTGATGTCACGGAGCGAGTCATCAGCATCCAGAGGCTGAGTTGAGCTGCGGTACACAGTTGGGTTCAGGCGTATGAAATCCTGCAGAGTCACTGTGTTTGGCTGCTGGTTCATATTGGGGCGAGGAAACTGCGCCATCATGTTCTCCATGAACTGGCGATTCATCTCAAGCTGTTGGATCATACCAGCCATGTACTCAGGCGGTGGTGGGAAGTTACCACCACGACCACGACCAGCTGGTCTAACCATCCTGCTAATGTATAACAGGGGTATTTCAGTATTTGAGAAATTGGCAAATACAAGAATCATTCCAGAGGAAACATGCATAATGAAAGCAGCACGATAGATACCACATAACAGTTGGCATATCTTACAAAAGGGATCATGCATAGGGTTCGGTACATAGAGTTCAGTACATAGACTAAGACATCATAGGCGGCACGCAGGCTCGCGGCGAATGCAGCTAACACTAATACGCAAGTCTACATCAATCCCACACGACACTGCGGAGGTAGGTGTAGCCTGAAAGCTGGTAGTGTGGCAACGGGTACACCACGTCGGCAACCTGGGGTCCGCGGGGGCTCTGGTGCTGAACCCGACGCTCAAGTGGCAGAAGAGGACCAAGTGCGGGAGAGTAGCCTCCCACCTCTGGCCAACCGACACCCTGAGGCATCACGGTCCTGGCTGGATAGATAGCAGAACGCGACAGCTCCCCAGATCCAACAAAGGGGTGCAACATCGTCAAGGCACGGTAGAGGTGCTGACGAGTGGTGTACAACTCGTGGCGAAGAGCTCGGTTAGCTCGATCCAGACCATCAGCGTGCAGAACAAAGTTCTGATGGTGGAAGGGCTCGCGGGTGACAGTGGAGTAGGCAGCAGTGTAGTAACCCTCCGCACCAATATCAGATGCGATAGCAATGTGCCTGAAGGGGGAGGTGTCCAACTCCCGGTACTCCCTACGAAGGCGTGTTAGAGCAGCATAGGCAGCATCGTGAACTGCCATATCGATGGTCACTCCAACACCATAAGCGGTGTGCAGCACAGTAGTGGAGTCATACTCCCGAGAGTAGAGGTGGACGGTGGCACGGTACTGCTCCTGGTTAAAATCCTGGTACTCCTCGGTGACGGTGTACTCGGGGTGCCAGCGATAACCCAGATAGGTCATCATCTCAGCTAGCATAGCCGGTGATCCCGAGGCACCCATGGCCGTCGTGTGGCGCACGACCTGCCTCGTGGGTTCCATCTGAAAACAAAGATGTTTCAAAGGAGTCAAATGACAGTGTGGAAATCGTGCAAAACACTATACCAAGGAATAACTATGGCTTTTATCCAACTTTGGGGTGAATGTCGTCGCGGGATCCTAGTGTCAGGGTTAGTAAATTCGTTTAACCCGAGTAGAGGAGAGTTTAGAGTCCCAGAGTAAAGGTTGAGGAGTAAAAGATCCTAGTACCACCCGATGGCGACGTGGGCCCGTAAGGCACACAGCCAAGTTAGTAAAAGTTTTTGTAAAGTCTAGACTCGACTTCGGCCAAGGAGTGTGGAAGGGGGATTCCTACAGGCAGTCGGCTCTGATACCAACTTGTGACGCCCCCGATTCAATCGTACACTAATCATGCACGCAAATGTGTACGATCAAGATCAGGGACTCACGGGAAGATATCACAACACAACTCTACAAATAAAATAAGTCATACAAGCATCATAATACAAGCCAGGGGCCTCGAGGGCTCGAATACAAGTGCTCGATCATCGACGAGTCAGCGGAAGCAACAATATCTGAGTACAGACATAAGTTAAACAAGTTTTGCCTTAAGAAGGCTAGCACAAACTGGGATACAGATCGAACGAGGCGCAGGCCTCCTGCCTGGGATCCTCCTAACTACTCCTGGTCGTCGTCAGCGGGCTGCACGTAGTAGTAGGCACCTCCAGAGTAGTGGGAGTCGTCGTCGAAGGTGGCGTCTGGATCCTGGGCTCCAACATCTGGTTGCGACAACCAGGTAGAAGGGATAGGGGGAAAAGAAGGAGAAAGAAACCGTGAGTACTCATCCAAAGTACTCGCAAGCAAGGAGCTACACTACATATGCATGGATATATGTGTAAAGGGCCATATCAGTGGACTGAACTGCAGAATGCCAGAATAAGAGGGGGATAGCTAGTCTTATCGAAGACTACGCTTCTGGTCGCCTCCGTCTCGCAGCGTATAGAAGAGAGTAGACTGAAGTCCTCCTAGTTGCATCGTATAGCATAATCCTACCCGGCGATCCCCTCCTCGATGCCCTGTTAGAGAGCGATCACCGGGTTGTATCTGGCGCTTGGAAGGGTGTGTTTTATTAAGTATCTGGTTCTAGTTGTCATAAGGTCGAGGTACAACTCCGGGTCGTCCTTTTACCGAGGGACACGGCTATTCGAATAGATAAACTTCCCTGCAGGGGTGCACCACATAGCCCAACACGCTTGATCCCATTTGGCCGGACACACTTTCCTGGGTCATGCCCGGCCTCGGAAGATCAACACGTCGCAGCCCCACCTAGGCACAACATAGCGGTCAGCACGCCGGTCTAAACCTATGCGCGCAGGGGTCTGGGCCCATCGCCCTGAGCACACCTGCACGTTGCGTACGCGGCCGGAGAGCAGACCTAGCAACCTCCAGTACAACGGAAGTCACGTTAAGCGGTCCAACCCGGCGCGCGCCGCTCAGTCGCTGACGTCACGAAGTGCTTCGGCTGATACCACGACGTCGGGATACCCATAACTACTCCCGCGTAGGTGGTTAGTGCGTATAGACCAAATGGCCAGACTCAGATCAAATACCCAGATCTCGTTAAGCGTGTTAAGTATCGCGAACGCCGACTAGGGCCAGGCCCAGCTCTCTCCTAGGTGGTCCGAACCTGCCCTGTCGCTCCGCCTCAAAGTAACAGTCGGGGGCCGTCAGGAACCCAGGCCCACCTCTACCGGGATGGAGCCACCTGCCCCTTCAGCCCCCATCTCCGAACAGTATCACATGTAATGTAACAGTGTATAGTATATAGTATATGCCCGTGATCACCCCGAGTGATCACGGCCCGATAGTATAGCATGGCAGACGAACAAGAGTGTAGGGGCACTGATGGAACACTAGCATCCTATACTAAGCAGTAGGAGTGCAGGTAAAGGTATCAACAGCAGTATCAAAGACAGGCTATGCATCACGATAGGAATAACGAAAGCAGTAACATGCTACACTACTCTAATGCAAGCAGTATAGAGAAGAGTAGGCGATATCTGGTGATCAAGGGGGGGGCTTGCCTGGTTGCTCTGGCAAGAGAGAGGGATCGTCAACTCCGTAGTCGAACGGGGCAGCAGCAACGTCGGTCTCGGGGTCTATCGAGAGAAGAGGGGGGGGGGGAAACAATAAATATTTAAGCAAGCAGATGCACAGTGATGCATGACATGACAAATAATGGCGTTAGTGGTGCCCTAACGCGGTATACGGTGATACCGGTGAAGGGGGGGAAACATCCGGGAAAATATTCCCGGTGTTTCGCGTTTTCGGGCAGAGGAGCCGGAGGGGGAAAGTTGCGAGTTTGATATGTTAGGGGTGTGTGGCGGATGAACGGGCTGCGTATCCGGGTTCGTCTCGTCGTTCTGAGCAACTTTCATGTTGAAAATATTTTAATCCGAGTTACGGATTAAAAGATATGATTTTCTAAAGATTTTAATAATTTCTGGAATTTAATTAATTATTTAAATATAACATTATCCAAAACAGTGCACGCTGACGTCAGCATGACGTCTGCATGACGTCAGCAGTCAACAGGGGCGTTGACTGGTCAAATCTGACGTGTGGGTCCCACTTGTCATTCTGTGATTAAGCTAATCAGAGTTTAACTAACTAATCATTGTTTAATTAGACTAATTAGACAATTAGGTTAATCTAATTATGATTGATTAGATTAATTAATTCCTTAATTAATTAATTAATTAATTAATTAATTAATTAATTAATTAATTATTTATTTATTTATTTACTTATTTTTATTTATTTTTTTATTAATTTTAATTCCTTTTTTTTAAACGTTCTGTGGGGCGTGGGCCCCGTTTGGCAGTGGCCCAGAGGGGGCCTAACGGGCGCTGGCGTTAGCGGGGCTGCGGGCGCCGGGCGGGGCGTACCCAGCGCCCAGCACGAGGGGGCAAGGCCGGCCGGCCGGAGCAGCATGCCGCGGCAAGGGGCGGCGCTGGCGGCGCGGCTAGCCGGAGCCGACGAGGCAGGGGGAGGCGGTGTTGCAGGGAGGGGCAGCAGCGGCGAGCGGCCATGGGCGCGCGCGGCGGCGAGTGCCCGGTGGTGGCCGCGGGGCAGGCCGAGGCCGTGGGCGCCCGACGGGGCGCGGCGACGAGGAGTCGTGCGGGACGGAGGAGGCCGCGGGTGGTAGCCGGAGTGGGGACCGGACCGGCGAGCGGGGGGGGGGGGGCGCGGGCAGCAGAGGGGCACGAGGGGCGTCCCCGCGCGGGCGGGAGCGCGGCCAGTGCGAGCGCGCGCACGAGGGCGCGGGACGCGGCCTGGACAGACGGGGGGGGGGGCGGCGACCGCGGGTTCGGGCGTGCCCCGGGCATGGCGGCCGCGAGCGAACGGCGACGAGGGAAGGGGAGGAGGAGGGCCTCACCACGGGCCGTGGGGTCTAGGGCGTGTGCTCGGGGAAGGTCGAGGTTGACGGGGACGAGCGGCGGAGCGGGAGGAGGCCGGCCGGCGAGGTCCAGGGCGTCGGGGCGGCGCCCAGATCGGGGAGAGGGGGAGGGGACTGGATCGGGGGGGGGATTGTGAGGGAGGGGATTAGGGTTTCCAGGGAGTGGGGGGGGGATATGGGCGCGGGGGTGGGCCGGCCTGGCGGCGAGGTGGCGTTGGCTGGGCCGGGTGGCCCAGCGGAGGGGGGGGTTCCCTTTCTTTCTTTTTTTTTGTTTGTATTTTCTTTTATAATTTCTTTTCTGTTTTAATCATTTAAAATTGCTTAGGCCTTTTCTAAAAATGTGGTTACTTCACCACAATTACCTTTGTAATATTTAGCAACCACCGAACAATTTTGTTTTAATTTTTGAAAACTTTTATTGTTAATTGCAATTTGAATTTGAACTTGAACGGTTTCGGATTATTGCGAGGTTAGTAACAGTAATCGGGATGACATGGCATGATTAGCGCAGGATTACTGTAGCAAGATTATCCGGGTGTTACAGACCGAGTATCTTTTCTTGGCTATGTTGTTACTCCACAGGGAATTGAAGTTGATAAAGCCAAGATTGAAGCTATTGAGAGTTGGCCGCAGCCCAAAACGGTCACACAAGTGAGGAGTTTTCTTGGACTCGCTGGGTTCTATAGGCGTTTTGTGAGAGATTTTAGCACCATTGCTGCACCTCTCAATGAGCTTACAAAGAAGGATGTGCCTTTTGTTTGGGGTACCGCACAGGAAGAAGCCTTCATGGTATTGAAAGATAAGTTGACACATGCTCCTTTACTTCAACTTCCTGACTTTAACAAGACTTTTGAGCTTGAATGTGATGCTAGTGGAATTGGATTAGGAGGTGTGTTATTACAAGATGGTAAACATGTTGTACACTTTTCTGAAAAATTGAGTGGGCCTAGTCTGAACTATTCTACTTATGATAAAGAATTATATGCTCTTGTTCGGACTTTAGAGACATGGCAACATTATTTATCTCCCAAATAATTTGTTATACATTCTGATCATGAATCTTTGAAACATATTCAAAGTCAAGCTAAACTGAATCATAGACATGCTAAATGGGTTGAATTCATTGAGACTTTCCTTTATGTCATTAAACACAAGAAGGGTAAAGAAAATGTTATTGTTGATGCTTTGTCTCATCGCTATACTATGCTTTCACAACTTGACTTCAAAATATTTGGTTTGGAGACCATCAAAGATCAATATGTGCATGATGCTGATTTTAAAGAAGTAATGCAGAATTGTAAAGAAGGAAGAACATGGAACAAGTTCGTCGTTAATGATGGTTTTGTGTTCCGTGCTAACAAGCTATGCATTCCTGCTAGCTCTGTTCGTCTTTTGTTGTTGCAGGAGGCGCATGGAGGAGGATTAATGGGACACTTTGGCGTGAAGAAGACGGAGGACGTACTTGCTACACATTTCTTTTGGCCAAAGATGAGACGGGATGTTGAGCGTTTTGTTGCTCGCTGCACTACATGTCAAAAAGCTAAGTCACAACTCAATCCTCATGGTTTATATATGCCTTTGCCTGTGCCTAGTGTCCCTTGGGAGGATATATCTATGGACTTTGTTTTAGGTTTACCTCGAACAAAGAAGGGGAGGGATAGCATATTTGTTGTCGTGGATAGATTCTCGAAAATGTCACACTTTATACCATGTCATAAAAGCGATGATGCTGTTAATGTTGCTGATTTGTTCTTTCGTGAAATTATTCGCTTGCATGGTGTGCCAAATGCTGTTGTTTCAGACCGTGATACTAAATTTCTTAGCCACTTTTGGAGATGTTTATGGGCTAAGTTGGGGACTAAACTGCTTTTTAGTACTACTTGTCACCCCCAAACTGATGGACAAACTGAAGTAGTCAATAGAACATTGTCTACTATGCTTAGGGCTGTTTTTGAAGAATAATAAGAAAATGTAGGAAGAATGCTTGCCTCATATTGAATTTGCTTATAATCGTTCGTTGCATTCTACTACTAAGATGTGCCCTTTTGAAATTGTGTATGGTTTCCTACCTCATGCACCCATTGATTTGTTGCCTCTTCCATCTTCGGAGAAGGTTAATTTTGACGCTAAACAACGTGCTGAATTGATCTTAAAAATGCATGATTTAACTAAGGAAAACATTGAGCGTATGAATGT
This sequence comes from Aegilops umbellulata, assembly GCA_032464435.1. Lineage (NCBI taxonomy): Eukaryota > Viridiplantae > Streptophyta > Magnoliopsida > Poales > Poaceae > Aegilops > Aegilops umbellulata. The sequence goes on from CP136055.1 coordinate 188,080,364, forward strand.
TAAATATAAACTTGCTGGAGATAAGGGTAGAAAACATATTGTCTTTGCACCTTGAGATCTTGTTTGGTTACATTTGCGTAAGGATAGGTTTCCTAATTTGCGCAAATCAAAGCTAATGCCACGTGCTGATTGTCCATTTAAGGTGTTAGAGAAAATAAATGATAATGCATATAAACTTGAGCTGCCTGCAGATTTTGGGGTTAGTCCCACTTTTAACATTGCAGATTTAAAGACTTATTTGGGTGAGGAAGATGAGCTTCCGTCGAGGACGACTTCATTTCAAGAAGGGGAGGATGATGAGGACATCAATACCATTGTTACACCCACAGCCCCTACCGTTACATCTACTGGACCAATTACTAGAGCTCGTGCACACCAATTAAATTACCAGGTACTTTTGTTTCTTGGTAATGATTCTAATGTTCATGAGAATATGATACTGCCTAAATTGGATACATTTGTTTTGCTTACAAATGAAGGGCCTAGCTTGGAGAAGGATGAACATTGGAGCAAGAACATGCATGGAGTTGATGGTATGCGCAAGGGGATCAAGAACGGAGTTACAAGTGATGATTTCAGGAATTTGAAGCCACCATAAGGAGTGCATGAAGCCTTGGACGAAATATTCGTCCATAGGCTATTCTAGGTGCTGCGTCACCTTATTATTGGGCCAGGCCCATCTAATTTCGAAATACTTACGTATAGGCTATTTTTAGAGTCCGTATGTGTGGGGAAACAAGAGTTGGGGTTGGTTTCGGACCCCGCCCTCAAGGGCGACGAAATTCCCTCCTATTCCTCCATATATACAGCCCTTAGTGCGTCGTTTAGACTTTGGGTTTTGTTTAGATTAAAAGTTTGCCATAGCTGCAACTTCGCGTACTTCGTTTGTGTTCAACGACTAGACCAAGGCGTCACAGAACCCCACCTTCATTAATAAAGCTTTCCTATTTTATTCGCAATATCCAGATTGCAATCTCAGTTTATTGCTTGTTCTTCGTTTGCTCACAGGAAATAGACCCTCGTGGTCAGGTTGGTCGTGCTCCGGCGTGGTCAATAACCCCTCGGAAGTTGGTTTAGCGATTGCTAAGGCGCGACGTCTTCGCACGTTCGTAGTCGGATCGTCAAAGTCGACTCCCACAGAAAACGATTGCTATCTCATCAAAACATCGGGACACCTCTTTCTCTATCATCTTTGTTGCGATTTCTGCGAGGAAATTGTTTTGCGCGTGAGGTGCTGTCGTCCAGATTGTTTCTCTCGTGCTGAGCCACAAGGTTTAAAACCCTCTACTTCGTGTACATCGTGTGCGCGGGCGAGAGGCTACTGCTACTAGAGGTGGAGTACCGTGAAAGATCGGGCCGCAACAACAGATCAAAACTCGCTATCGAGGTTCGGTCCTTATCACATGCCCGCACTTGCACTGCCTTGTGCACCCCTGCCGCACTTGCTCGCCGACGCCCGAGATGAGCACGTTGTTGGAACACGTCCTCAGCACCATCTCGGCATGGCTAACCTCAAGACCGATTCCACCGAATCGATAACCAGCACGTGCACTTCGTGCGCACACCCACAATCGCATGCACTTCATGCTCGGCCTATGAGCCATTGTAGCTAGCTCACCTCCCCCTGTATCTCTCCTCCTCGTGTAACTGCATATATACCCCCTCGAGGGACTGAATAGAGTGTGTGGTGATTGCTCCATTACTCAACTTGGTATCAGATTCTTCGATCCCCTGCTTTCGCCATGAATCTCCTTCTTCGCCGCACACGCTCGGCTGACCTCGACACCCCTACCAGCATCCCCTTCGCCCCATCCCCGTGGCTCGCGTTCCTCCCGTTGCTGACCGGGGCAAGCAGCCCGTAGATGAGCCTGTGTTGCCTCCTCCCTCAACCCTCGGGCCGGCTGCCGCCTCTCGCACTGCCCCGACCCATGCTCCCGCGATCGCTCTGCATACGGCCGGCAGCGAGCTCGTCGTCCCGTGCCTCAACGTGGGCACCTCCAGCGCCCCCAACCCCGACGCCGGTCCCTCTGCCACCAGCGTCCGCCCAAACTCCATCGCGCACCACTTCCATCGGAAGCTCGAGCTCGAGATGGGTAACTACTCTAAATGGCACCAATTGTTCACTTCATCTATTGTCGCCAAAACATGCAACACAACCTTGACGTCGCCGCGGCGCCGCTCCGCCAAAGCGGCGTCTGGCGAAATGACGACATCACTATCGTACTCTGGATGTACGAGCTGATCGCTGAAGATCTCCAGGACGTCGTGACGTCCCCCGAGAGCACCAGGCGTGACGTCTGGGTCCAGCTCCACCTGCTGTTCCGCGACAATGAACCGGGCCGCACCATCATCCTCGAGGCAGAATTCCGCAACATGCTGCAGGGCGACCTCTGCATCATCGAATACAGTAGGAGGCTCAAGGCGCTCACCGATGCGCTCTGCAAGGTCGGTGTTACCATCTCCGACCAAGCCCCACCCTGCAGCTCATCCGCGGGCTCAGTCGTTGCTTCCAGGTGATGGCGACTCTCCTTCCGATACAGGACCCCTTCCCGTCCTTCATCCAGACCCGCTCCCGGCTCCTTCTAGAGGAGCTCTCCGCCAACGAGCGGGCTCGCATGGACGGGTAGGGCGTGGCCTCACCGACCGCTCTCACCATCGGCCACGCCACCGACAGCAGCGGCGACCGCGCCGGCGCCCCCGCCAACGACAGGGGCAAGGGCCCCGCCCCTTTTCCTCCCGCTGACAGGCCGACGCGCGGCTGTGGATGGAGCCGCGGACGCGGACGCGGCTCCCCCGGCTCCTCTTCGTTAGGCAACTCCAACGCGGGCGGCCGTGGCACTCCCGCTCCCACCACGAACGTGCGTCCATGGTTGGGCTACTTCGCCCCCTGGGACATGTCGTTCCCTCCCCAGCCGCACCAGCTCCGCGCGCCGTGGTCCGCGCCCAACGCCGTCGGTGTCCTCAGACCCCGTCCACCTCTGCCGCACCACGCGTACCCGGTCGCGGCGCCCCCAGCCGCGAGTGGCCCCTCCTGGGAGCAGTACCACCAGCTCAATGCGGCGCTCCACAACCTGTCCATGCAGCAGCAGCATGCCGGCGCCGCCCCGGACTGGATCCTTGACACGGGGGGCTTCCTCCCACGTAGCTGGTAAGACGTCCACCGTCACCTCTTGTTCGTCCCCGTTATTGCATCACTCCCAGGCCATCACCGTTGGGGATGGGTCTCGCCTCCCCATCACAGCCGTTGGCCGCGCACAAGTCTCCTCCTTCACTCTCAACGCCGTCGCCGTCACACCATCCATCATTCGCAACCTCATTTATGTTTGCCATTTTACAATTGATAATTTTTGTACCATTGAGTTTGATCCCTATGGTTTCACTGTGAAGGACCTAGCGACGGGGCGCGTCATGATGAGGTCCAATGGCCATGGGGATTTGTACCCATTCTTCGGCAACTCCGGCGTCTAGCATGCTCTTTCTGGCGTCGACAACTTGTGGCATCTCTGCCTAGGCCACCCCAGCAATAACTCCATTTCTACTTTAGCTAAATATTTCCTACCATCATGTAATAATGGCGTGGACAAATCTAGTATTTGTTCTTCATGCCAATTAGGCAAGCAGCCACGGCTGCCTTTTTCTTCTTCAACTTCTGTCACCACAACACCATTTCAATTAATACATTGTGATTTGTGGACCTCTCCCGCGTGTAGTTTTTCCGGTTTTCAATATTATCTCGTGATACTTGACGAATTCTCCCACTACTCCTGGACATTTCCTCTACGCAACAAATCCGACACCGCCGACGTAATCACCGCTTCTTCATCTACGTACAAACAAAGTTCCACGTCACCATTCAATGCATGCAATGCGACAACAGCGTAGAATTCCTCACCACCTCTTTACGATCCCTTTTCTCCACCCACATCTCCTCTTTCCGTCTCTCTTGCCCCCACACCTCACCGCAGAACGGGAAGGCGGAGCGACTCATTCGGACGAAGAACGACATCCTTCGGGTCTTACTCATCCGTGCCCATCTACCACTCGAATTCTAGTTTGAGGCACTCCATGTTGCCACCCATGTCTTCAACCGTCGTCCATCGTCCGCTATCCAGCACTAAACACCTCACTGCCGTCTACTCGGGCGTCAACCCACCTACGACCATCTTCGGGTGTTCGGATGCGTGTGTTTTCCTAACACATACGCCACTAGCCCGCACAAGCTTGCCCCTCGCGCCGTTCGTTGCATTTTTCTTGGATATGCCCTCAAACAAAAGGGCTGGCGCTGCCTCGACCATGCCTCGTGGCACGTAATAGGGTCACGGAACATCATGTTCAATGAAACGGAATTTCCTTATCTCCCTGCTTCACCTCCGCACGTAATCCCCTGGCCGCAGACAATCCCAGGCCAGTAATCCACCCCGCACGCCGCGCCCTACCGACCTCGTCCATATCCGCCCCGGGATCCATGCGTCTTGGATCTGCTGCCACCTCCCCGCATATTGCAGATCGGGCTCCCGCATCTCCTTCTCGCATCACGCAGCCCAGCTAGCGGCAAATTTGACGAATTTGACCTATAGACGAAATCAAATCACAGAATGAACTGTCCGTTAAACTATTTCACGCAGCCGACCCGTGGCGCCTAGCTCTCAGGCGCTGCACCAGTGCAACGCCTAGGAGCTAGGCGCTGCACTAGTGCAACGCCTAGGAGCTAGGCGCTACACTATATAGTGTGGCGCCTAGCTCTCAGGCGCTGCACACTGATTTAGTAATTTTTGGATTACACGGATACGACGCTGGTCGTGTAGCGCCTATCTCTGAGGCGTTGCACAGTGTAGTGTGGCGCCTTCATGTCGGGCGTCACACAAAAAGGTCAGCCGCGTGAAATAGTTTCACGGATAGTTCATTCTGTGATTTGATTTCGTTTATAGGTCAAATTTGTCAAATTTGCCCCAGCTAGCCATCTCTACCTGTCCCCTCCCACCGGACCCCACAACCAGCCCACGCCCTGAGCCCGATGCGCCCTCCCGAGCTAGCGTGCACTCGCCTGCAGGCCCCTCCACTACACCCACATGCAGCCATGTGTGCACGTCCCCGCATCCGTCCTCCCCGCATGCCCACCCTCCCTCTCTTGGCCCTGCTGCTACACCCCCATGCAGCCCCGCATGCACGACCCCGTGCTCGTCGCCCCCTCAAGCAAACCCGACCCTCCTGCACCCGTCCTACCACCTCGTGCCATTTTGGTCGCTCCACCCTCCAACGCCCATTCCATGCGCACCAGGGCCAAGACAGGGTTCTCTCAACCGAAGTAGCACGTCTTCTTCCACGCCACTCCCTCCGCCATCAGTCCTATTCCATCCTCCTATCGCGTTGCCCTTAAAGACCCCAACTGGTACAACGCCATGCTCGAGGAGTATGATGCACTAATGTGGAATGATACGTGGTGTTTGGTGTCTCGTCCTACAGGTGCTAACGTGGTGACAGCAGAATGGATCTTCCGGCACAAGTTCAACCCCGACGGCACGCTCGCTCGCTCTAAGGCGCGATGGGTTCTTCGTGGCTTCACACAACAGGCTGGCGTCGACTACGGGGAGACCTTCAGCCCTGACGTCAAGACGGCCATGGTCCGGACCGTCCTAAGCATTGCCGTCGGGCAGTCCTGGCCGATCCACCAGTTGGATGTGAAGAACGCCTTCCTCCACGACCATCTTGCTGAGACCGTCTACAGCCAGCAACCATCCAGCTTCGTCGACTCCGTTCAGCCGTCTCACGTGTGTCGCCTCAACCGCTCACTGTACGGCCTCAAGCAGGCTCCGCGTGCCTAGTTCTCGCGCTTCACCCACTACCTCCATGCCCTCGGCTTCACTGCATCACGCTCGGACTCGTCATTGTTCATTCTTCGACATGGGTGCCACCTCGCCTACCTGCTGTTGTACGTGGATGACATCATCCTCACCGCCAGCTCTAATGCTCTTCTTCAGTGCATCATCGCACCACTGCATGCTGAGTTCTCCATGACGGACCTCGGCGTGCTACACCACTTCCTCGGCATCAACGTCACAACACCGTAGTTGGGCTCTTTCTCTCGCGGGAGTAGTACGCTCTTGAGACCCTCGACCGTGCCAGCATGCTCAACTACAAGTCGCCACGCCAGTCGACACGCTCGCCAAGTTGTCTGGCGACTCTGGCCCGCTCTTCCACGACCCGATGCTCTACTGCAGCCTCGCGGGCGCACTCCAGTACATCACACTGACGCGGCCAGACTTGTCCTACACCGTCCAGCAGTGTTGTCTCTTCATGCATGCGCCGCGCGGGGCTCACTTCCACCTCGTCAAGCACATTCTGTGCTACCTACGCGGGACTACTCACCTCGGCCTTCAGCTCCACCGCTCTGTCGCGTCTGAGCTCGTCGCTTATTCGGATGCCGATTGGGCTGGCTGCCCCGACACAGGCAAGTCCACATCCGGATATTGTGTCTTTCTCGGGCCCAACCTGCTCACTTGGTCCTCCAAGCGGCAAAACATGGTCTCCCGCTCGAGTGCCGAGACCGAGTACCGCGCCGTTGCCAACGTCGTTGCCGAGTCCGATTGGCTACGTCAACTTCTCGGCGAGCTTCACCAACCTCCTGCGCGTGCCACCGTCGTCTATTGCGACAATGTCAGTGCCATGTACATGTCCAGCAACCCAGTGCAGCATCAATGCATGAAGCACGTCGAGATCGATCTTCACTTCGTACGAGAACGTGTGGCGCTCGGCGAGGTGCGCGTTCAGCACGTCCCTACCAGCTCTCAGTTTGCGGACATCTTCACAAAGGGTCTTCCGACCTCGGTCTTCGGCGAGTTCCGCTCCAGCCTTAACGTACGAGAACCCCATGTTTTGGCTGCGTGCGGGTGTTGGAACACGTCCTCGGCACCATCTCGGCGTGGCTAATCTCAAGACCGATTCCACCGGATGGATAACCAGCGCGTGCACTTCGTGCGCGCACCCACGATCGCATGCACTGCATGCTCGGCCTGTGAGTCGTTGTAGCTAGCTCACCTCCCCCTGTATCTCTCCTTGTTAGAAAGGAGAGAGGGATTTGGTGGAATAGTTCGATGTATTGCTTGAGCCTCGTGGGAATATATATAGGAGTACATGATCTACTTGGAGTACAAGGCAAGCCAGAATATTTCCTAGTCTAACCTATGTTTCCTAATACAATCACGTTACTCAACATCCCCCCGCGGTCACAATGATAGCGACGCAGACGGTGAGAGTGGAGAAGAATCTGAAGGCAAGCCGACGGACACCCCCCCCCATAGTCGTAACGGTCGACGCATCGCGGAGTTGTGGCTGGAGTGGAAACTGAAAGTGCAACTATCCCTAGGTGGTTTTGGTAATTTATAACAACATATAGCTCATTGAGCTAATGCAATTCCAAGACAATTGTTTCAGGAAAGCTCAATGACTGGCATGGCATGGATGGTGAAAGTGGAACCCTCAAAATGCTAAGGACAAAGGATTGGCTCAAGCTCAAATGCTCAAGACTCTTCATTTTATATTTTAGTGATCCAAGATCACTTGATTCTATAGGAAAAGCCAATACTATCAAGGAGGGATGAGGTGTTGCTTAATGAGCTCTTTGCCTTATGTGCTTAATGATATGCTCCAAAATCCTCAACTACTTTCCCATATCCACATATGACCTAAACCCTAAGCCAAACTCGGTCCTACCGATTCTTTCTATCCAGCGCCACCGAGTTTCTCATATGTCATAAGCCACTGCCAAACCCTAGCAAATCGGTTTCACCGATAGGGATCTCGGTCTCACCGAGATGGGATTGCAACCTCTCTGTTTCCTTTTCGTAACGTTTCGGTCTCACCGAAAGAGCGGATCGGTCCCACCGAGATTGCAATGCAAAGTCTCTGTTTCCCTTTTGTAACTTTTCGGTCTCACCGAAAGAGCAAATCGGTCCCACCGAGTTTGCCTGACCAACTCTCTGGTTAGCTAATTACCAAATCGGTCTCACCGAGTTTCTGTAATCGGTCTCACCGAGATTACGTTATGCCCAAACCCTAACCACATCAGTCCTACCGAGATGCATGTCAATCCCACTGAAAATCTCTAACGGTCACTAGGTTTACCATTTCGGTCCGACCGAGTTTGTTGATTCGGTCCCACCGAGATTGGTAGATTGTGTGTAACGGTTGGATTTTAAGTGGAGGCTATATATACCCCTCCACCTCCTCTTCATTCGTGGAGAGAGCCATCAGAACACACCTACACTTCCAACTCATATGTTCTGAGAGAGAACCACCTACTCATGTGTTGAGATCAAGATATTCCATTCCTACCATATGAATCTTGATCTCTAGCCTTTCCCAAGTTGCTTTCCACTCAAATCTTCTTTCCACCAAATCCAAATCCTGTGAGAGAGAGTTGAGTGTTGGGGAGACTATCATTTGAAGCACAAGAGCAAGGAGTTCATCATCAACACACCATTTGTCACTTCTTGGAGAGTGGTGTCTCCTAGATTGGCTAGGTGTCACTTGAGAGCCTCCGACAAGATTGTGGAGTTGAACCAAGGAGTTTGTAAGGGCAAGGAGATCGCCTACTTCGTGAAGATCTACCGCTAGTGAGGCAAGTCCTTCGTGGGCGATGGCCATGGTGGGATAGACAAGGTTGCTTCTTCGTGGACCCTTCATGGGTGGAGCCCTCCGTGGACTCGCGCAACCGTTACCCTTCGTGGGTTGAAGTCTCCACTAACGAGGATGTAGGATTGCACCACCTATCCGAACCACGGGAAAAACATCCGTGTCTCCAATAGCGTTTGAATTCTCCAAACCCTTCTCTTTACATTCTTGCAAGTTGCATGCTTTACTTTCCGCTGCCTATATACTCTTCGCATGCTTGCTTGAATTGTGTGATGATTGCTTGACTTGTCCTAAAATAGCTAAAATCTGCCAAGAACTAAAATTGGGAAAAGGCATAGCTTTTATTTGGTCAAGTAGTCTAATCACCCCCCTCTAGACATACTTCCGATCCTACAAGTGGTATCATATCCTTGGTATCCATTTGCTTTGATTCCCATACCTTTTGGTGGTCATAGCCTTGGTTTCACAACCTAGGAGAGTATGGCGTCTAGTGAGGGAAATTATCACCGTAGAGGTCCTTACTTTGATGGCACTAACTTTGCTAGTTGGAAGCATAAAATGAAAATGCATATTCTTGGACATAACCCTGCCGTTTGGGCAATTGTGTGTGTTGGTTTGCTAGGTGATTTCTTCGAAGGGAAAGAACCAAACCGTGAAGCTACCACGGATGAGTTGAAGATGCTACAATACAACGCTCAAGCTTGTGATATTCTGTCGAGGGAAATCTGCCTCCTCGAACACCTATGGGGACCGAGCCCCTTTCTTGGTTCGGCGGGGGGCGGAGGTCGCGCGAAAAGCGGATCGAGGCGATGCACACAAGGGGTTTACCCAGCTTCGGGCCGCACGGATGCGTAAAACCCTACTGCTGCTTTGTGGTTTTGTATTGTGTTCTTGCTCGAGAGCGTGTGGTGCTACAGTACACGTGAGCTGCTGGCGAGATCGAGCGTGAATGGCCTCCCCTCCCCCCGTTGCGCATGGGGCCTCGTTTTATATGTGCAAGGGGTTACCCACAGGTAGCAACGTAGGCGGGGGTAAGACTGGAAAACGCTGTGTTGGGTACAGCTGTTTGCACAGTGCTATCATACCTAACTCTGACGGCAGGGGACAAGGGCATTAAATGCCCGTCTGGGTCGCCCAAACAGTGCAGGAAAGGGGCCGTCAGGAGCGCCACCGTTTGCCACGATGGCTACTCTGTCAGCGTTGCTTCGCCACCGCATGCCCCTGGCTGCGCAGCCTCTCGCCACGTACGCCTGGAATGGCCCCAGAGCGACGCGTGGGTGGATGAGCTGGAGCGCAGGCGCGGGGTGGTGACTTGCCGCGGGAAGCGCCCTTCCACGGTTGATGCCTTGTCGCGCCCGGGAGCTTGTCGCTCACCGGTCCTTGCCGGGACGCGGAGCGCGTCGCAGCAAGTTTCTTGTCGTGCCTCGGTCGGCCTTCGTGGCAAGCTCCTCTTGCCGGGGCCTTGTGCTTCGAGCGGTCGTCCCGGCAAGCTCCTCTTGCCGGGGCCTTGCTCTCTTCGGGTGGCCTTCCTGGCAGGCTCCTCCTGCCGGGGCCTTGGCTCAAATACTTCGTTCTCGGATGGCCCAAAAAGGGACCATGGAGAGTCTTGGCGATCGCCTGGCCAGCCTTGCCGCGGGTTGCTACGACTGCCCGTGCACAAGTTCGGGGTACTAAGGTACCCCTACTTTAGTACACCGACAGGAGCCCCCGGGCCTAGGCCATACACGGTGCCGAGCGTTGTTGGGCCAGGCCCAAAACAGTGCACGGGCACGCGTGTCCTGGGTCACGCTGCATCTGCTTCTGCATCCACCACGTCCTCCCCGAACGGCACGCGTCGAGCGCGGCATCGTGGGAGAGGCGTGCGTGACGTGGGCGGCGTGCGCGGGGCTGAGCCCCGCGGGCATGCGTCACGTCGCAGGTGATTTGTTTATTCGGAAAGGTGAAACGCCTCCTCTCTTCCCCCTTATAAGCAGGGGAAACAGGGGCAGTCCGCCCACCCGCCAGTTGCGATTCCCCGAAAATCTCCGCCACTTTCCAAGAGAAGCAGCGTTCCGCCCCTTCCGTCGCCACCAGTGCTACCGACGCCGTCGACCTCCCTCCCTCTTTCCGCCATGGCCCCAAAGGGCGACAAGGGGAAAGGGAAGGCCGTGAAGTCGGCCGAGGCGCAGCGGCTTGAGGCGCTGCGAAAGGAGCAGGCGACCTTCCCCCCTGAGCTCGACGCGCTGGTCCCGAGGGAGGAATACTACCTCTTCTAGTCGACGGGGACGCGAGCGCATCCGCGCACGAGGGTTCTTCCCGCCGCCGCTCAGAAGGAGTATCCGACCGGGTATCCCTTCTTTGCTCTGTTCTTCTATTGCGGGCTCTGCACGCCCTTCTCTGAATTTTTCTGCGACATCATGAACACCTACGGGTTCCATCTCCTTGATTTCACCCCCAATGCTGTCCTGACCATGGCAATTTTCGCACATCTTTGCGAAAACTTCGTCGGGGTCTATCCAAACGTAGCCCTCTTCCGCCACTTCTTCACGCCTCGAGTAGAGAGAGGAGAGCCCCTCTCCGGCGGAATCGCCTGGATCTCGAAGCTTGGCAAGAAGGATGCTTATCTGGAGGGAGAGCTCTGCAGCAAATGGGAGGAATGGAGAGCAGACTGGTGCCTGATCATCGAGGAGAACCCGTAGCCATTCACAGCCGTGCGCCAAACTCCTGTGGTGCGCGGCAGGGATTGGAGCGACGTGGCTCCGGACGACGACAAGCTGCAGATTGCCGTCACCCGGATCCTGCGGCTCAGGCGTGCCGGGCTCACAGTTGGCGCCGTTGGCGCAGATTTCCTCCGCCGCCGCATCGCTCCCCTGCAGGAGAAAGGGAGACACGCCTGGGAGTTCCAGAATGCGGCGGACATCATGAGGCTGCGCCCTGGCCTCAACTTCAATTTCACCGTCTAGGAGCTTGACGGGACGCTCAGGGAGCTGTTCAAGCACGACCCTGACCACCCCGAATGGTTCAAGCTGCCGCGAGGCGTCGTCCCGTTGTGCAACAATTCATCGCTCAGCCGCATCCTTGCAATGATGCCGCTGTGCGACTCGCACGGGATCGACTCCACTTGGCAGGAGCCCGCCGATGATATCGTGCGGGCGTTCTTCGACGACTTGGTGGAGAGGCCAGTCGACACCGACGAGCAGAAGGGCCTCACCCGAGACACCACCGACACGGAGTTGGCGCGCATCGCCTCCAGGATGGAAGAGGCGGCGGCAGCCGCGGCTGCGGGCGAATTTGGCTTCACATTGGCGGAGGCGGACGTAGCGGAGTCGGAAAGCCTTGCCGATCGAGCGGAGTTTGCCGGCGTGGAAGAGCTTGCCGGGCACGGCGCAGGGGTGGACGAGTCCACCGAGGGCACGAGCGGCTTGCCGGAGGTTGACGCCTCTTCCTCCCGACCTTCGGGCAGCTCGTCGCAAGCGGAGCCCCCGGCTCAACCACAGAGGCGTCTCCGCAAGGCCGGAGAGGTGGTACGGCAAGCGAGCCAACAACCGCAGCGCCGCGTGACACGCTCCACTGTGGCAGCAGGAGCGGGGTCTTTGCGGGCCGTGGCCTTCGCTCCTGCCGCCCCTCGCGCCACGGCGGCGGCCGGGGCAGGGCCATCTCAGGCTAGCGCCACCACTGCCTCCGCCAATCGGCCGAGGGGGCCTACTCCCCCGCCTCCCCGTGCCAGAAGCGGGCCAGTCTTCGACTTCTCCGCGCTTAGCTCCGACGAGGAAGAGGGAGAGGAGTAAGATCCCCGCTGCACTTGTATTTGTTCGATTCTTGTAGTTGTGTCTCGCATCTCATTTTCTTTCCTCTGATTTTATTCCTTTTCAGGACTCTGGCTCAGAGGGCGGCAAAGAGAGCCAAGGTCCCGGTGGTCATCCTGGACGACGAGCCCGCCATGATGGCAGGGGGTGCGCCCGAGACGACCTTGCCGGACCCGCCAACTAATCCTCAGAGCATCCCCCAGCGCAGCCCCCAGCATAAGCATATGATTTGCTCCCTGCCGTTGGGCGCGCCCGGGTACTCTTCGCTTTTCTTGACATCTAGCTGACGATTTGTGTAGGAGCAGAGCAGCCCCACCAGGAGCGTCCGGAGACCGCCCCCGATGAGCCACCCGCTACGTCTACACCGCCAAGGGGGAGTTCCCCGGCAAGGGAGGAATCCCCGGCAAGGGAGCAGTCTCCGGCAAGGGAGCAGTCTCCGGCAAGGGAGCAGTCCCCGGCGAGGGACGACACCGGCGACCCCTTGGCGACGGAGACCGTGACCGCAGACCCCGGCGCAGGTAACTTTCTTGCTTCGAAACTCCCCTGGGGTTCTTCTTCTTGGGATAGTTGCTTGATCACTCCCCTTCTTTCGGCCCTCAGACCCGTCCGCCTCGGACCCGATGGAGGCCGAGGTCGTCGTTGAGGAGCAGGCGCGCGGCCCTACTGATGACGCGGTCGCCACCGGAGAGACGGATGGTGCTGAAGATCCGGCCGGCGAAGAGGCCGGCAAGGCTGCCGCAGCAGCCGCGGGCGAGGGGGCCGGCGATCGTACTGACGACCCTGGGGCCGTAGGAACGCCAGGCGCTGCGCCGACCGCCGATCCCGCCTCCGCAGCAGCGTCGGGCCCCGAGGAGCCCCAGCCAGGCGTCTACCTGAAGGCTGGCGATGATATCTTCATCAAGCTCCCCTGGGAGTCGACTTCCAGGGCGTCGGTCGAGGGGGAGACCTTGGATGGGGAGGTGCTCGCCTCCGCCGGGATGACGCTGGTTGATGCTCCAAGCAGCAGCGGCGGCGAACCTGAGGAGGAGCGTCTGCTCCGGAAGCTGGTGTCACTCCACCGCGCCCGACGAGCCCAGGTGGAACGCCGGGAAGCGCTTGTCGCGAAGGCGGGAGTTGACATGGAGAAGCGCGCCGGGGAGCTCCGGGAGCTCAACCAGGAGGCCCTCCGATCTTTGGCGGAGGAGCGAAGGCAGCTCGACGAGGCGCGGACGGCCTTCATCCTTGAGAAGGCGGAAGCCGCGGAGCAGCAAAGGCTTGCCGCCGCGGGGCTGGCCGTGCGGGAGGGCGAGCTGGTGCAGCAGAAAGCCAGCCTCGCCAACCACGAGGAGGAGGTCGCCGCGCGCGAGCAAGCGCTCGGGGGAGCCCTCAAGGAAGCGCAAGATGCTGCCGCGGCCGCCGAGGCCGCCAAGAAGGCACTGGAGGCGAAGGTGGCGCAGCTCGACACTGATCTCAAGGCGAGCGGTGAGGAGCTCGCCGCGCTCAAACAGGAGCGCGAGAAGGGTGCCCATACCCTCGGCGAGCTGCAGGGCCGCTTCGCCGAGAAGATCAAGGAGCTTGATGCCGCCAAGGACTCCAACGCTGATCTCGAGCTGAAGCTGGACACCTTGTCCAAGGCGCTGGACAGCGCCAAGGAGCAAGAGGTGATCTTGCGGAAGGAGGTCACGGACAACGAGGCGCTGTTGGAGAGCGCCGCAGTCACCCAGAACGAATTCAGGGCAATGGTGGAGCAGTGGACGGAGGGTCTGGTGGACATCGCCGCCTCCATCGACAAGGAGCTTTCGCTGCTGGGGATGGAGGGTCACGAGTATCCCTCTGACACGAACCTCCCACCCAGCGCCAAGCTCACTTCGTTCTTCAAAGGCGTGGTGGCGGCCCTTCAGCATCTCCGGAACGCGATCCCAAAGCAGCTGGCCAGCGAGACGCGCGATGCCATCGCCGGAGCCATCGAGAAGGTGTTGGTGAAGATCGCCTTCCGCAACCCCGGCATCAGGCTCACCAACGTCCTCAAATCCCTGCCGGCAGACGCTGACCTCGAGGAGATCAAGGCCCTCGTCGCACCCATTGTGGAGAAGGTAGCCGGGATCAAGAGGATCGAGGGCGACCGCGTGGATTAGGCCGCCTCCCCTTTTCTTTTCTTGTCGCTGCTGGCCAAGTTATGGAAGCGATTCACTAGGGCCGCGACAAACTATCTTGTAATATAACTTTATCTTAGGTAGTGATTGCACTGTTATCTCCTCTACTTGATCCCGTGTTTTGTATGTTTTTGCCCTACGCTTTTGGGGACTCGTCGGCGTAGGCCTCCGCCTTGCCGCGGGCTCTGAGTGCGGGACATCAGCAGCCCGCCAGCGGCGCCATTACCGACAAGAAACCTTGCCGCGGCTAGCTGCAGCTCACTTAAATTGTTGAGCAGGCTCAAAACAAAGTAAGTGTTGCGACTGCAGTCGCAGCACACTTAAGCTGCCGAGCGAGCTCGAAACAAAGTAAGGATGCCACTCTGGTTGTAACACACTTAAGTCGTTGAGCGGACTCGAAACGAATTAAGGGCGCAACTAGCCACGAGCCGGTCCCTCCGCGCACAGGTTTTTCATACAAAGCACGGTCGTTCGAGGAAGATAACCTTAAAATTTAAAAACTCGATTGCTCAAACTTTGGCAACTTAGATTTTCCGTGGCTCGCTGGCCGGCAAGGTCACCTTCCGGCAAGGCGAAACATGGGGCTCGCCATCGCTTACCGGGGGTCAGTGCTGCGCAGAGTGTCAGATAATGCATGCAAAGAATAAAGAGCATGAGATCGACAAGATGCGCGGAGCACATAAACTCAATCTTCGCACAGGGTCTGCGCCTGGCTCCATACAAAGGATCACATGCAACAGCGGCAAGACTTTGTACAGAAGGGTGGTTGCCGGACGGGGTCCGACAACCGCGCCTTACGGGCGAAACTTACGAAGATGCCCAACGTTCCAGCAGTTGCTCACCGGAGTGGTATCTTCGGTCTCAAGGCGGACAGTGCCAGGCCCAGCGACTTGTTTCACCCGGTAAGGGCCTTCCCACTTCCTCGAAACTTCTGGCACTAACCTTGCGGCTATAAAAGCAGCGCAAAGCTTGCTAGTAGCGAGCAGCTCGCACAGCGGCCTGAAGACGGTCCTCCTCGAGGAGCAGCGCGTCAAAGATGTCGCAGCTGCTCTTGCTCGAGCTCAGCGTGAGCGAGCACTCGAGGTGGCCCGTATGCGAGATCCGTGGGGCTAACTGCCTCCGCTCCGTGGAATAGAGCGAAAGGTTGCCTGGTCATACCAGGGCTTACCTGCGCCAAGAGGTGTCGGCGTATGTTCGGACGTCGGGGCACCGTGAGCTCGGTGGAGGTTCGGATGCTGCGGCGGCATGAGCTGGCTCGACGACGCCCGTTCCGCCGCCGGTGTCGTCCCCACCACCCGTTTGCTCCAAGGGCGGTGGGTTCGACGCTGACGGACCAGCCACCTTCGGAGCCTTCTTCTTCGGTGGCATGTCGATGAAGATGATGGAGATCTAGCCTGTGCGAACGCCGGATCAGGTTCACACAACTTCGACGCCCCCTACCTGGCGCGCCAAAGATGTCGGGGGAAATCTGCCTCCTCGAACACCTATGGGGACCGAGCCCCTTTCTTGGTTCGGCAAGGGACGGAGGTCGCGCGAAGAGCGGATCGAGGCGATGCACACAAGGGGTTTACCCAGCTTCGGGCCGCACGGATGCGTAAAACCCTACTGCTGCTTTGTGGTTTTGTATTGTGTTCTTGCTCGGGAGCGTGTGGTGCTACAGTACACGCGAGCTGCTGGCGAGACCGAGCGCGAATGGCCTCCCCTCCCCCCGTTGCGCATGGGGCCTCCTTTTATATGTGCAAGGGGTTACCCACAGGTGGCAACGTAGGCGGGGGTAAGACTGGAAAACGCTATGTTGGGTACAGCTGTTTGCACAGTGCTATCATACCTAACTCTGATGGCAGGGGACAAGGGCATTAAATGCCCGTCTGGGTCGCCCAAACAGTGCAGGAAAGGGGCCGTCAGGAGCGCCACCGTTTGCCATGATGGCTACTCTGTCAGCGTTGCTTCGCCACCGCATGCCCCTGGCTGCGCAGCCTCTCGCCACGTACGCCTGGAATGGCCCCAGAGCGACGCGTGGGTGGATGAGCTGGAGCACAGGCGCGGGGTGGTGACTTTCCGTGGCAAGTGCCTTGCCGCGGTTGATGCCTTGTCGCGCCCGGGAGCTTGTCGCTCACCGGTCCTTGCCGGGACGCGGAGCGCATCGCAGCAAGTTTCTTGTCGTGCCTCGGTCGGCCTTCCCGGCAAGCTCCTCTTGCCGGGGCCTTGTGCTTCGAGCGGTCGTCCCGGCAAGCTCCTCTTGCCGGGGCCTTGCTCTCTTCGGGTGGCCTTCCCGGCAGGCTCCTCCTGCCGGGGCCTTGGCTCAAATACTTCGTTCTCGGATGGCCCAAAAATGGACCATGGAGAGTCTTGGCGATCGCCTGGCCAGCCTTGCCGCGGGGTGCTACGATTGCCCGTGCACAAGTTCGGGGTACTAAGGTACCCCTACTTTAGTACACCGACATATTCTCTTCAACGGATTGTGCCCCGAAGAATTCAACAAAATCAGCCATCTTGAGAATGCAAAGGAAATTTGGGATACTTTGATTGATATGCACGAAGGTACCGACTCCGTCAAGGAATCTAAATTGGATGTGCTTCAAAGTCAACTTGACAAGTTCAAAATGAAGGATGGTGAAGGTTTCGCTGAAATGTACTCTAGGCTTGCTCTCATCACAAATGAGATTGCCGGCTTAGGGAGTGAAGAGATGACCGACAGATTCATCATCAAGAAGATCCTAAGAGCCTTGGATGGAAAATATGATACCGTGTGTACATTGATCCAAATGATGCCCAATTACAAAAATCTCAAGCCAACGGAAGTCATTGGAAGAATTGTTGCTCATGAGATGTCGCTCAAGGACAAAGAGGAACTTCACAACAAATCAAGTGGTGCTTATAAAGCCTCATGTGAAGCCCCCACATCACCAAGTGAGAAGCAAAACTTCAATGAAGAATTGAGCTTAATGGTGAAGAACTTCAACAAGTTCTACAAGAGTAGAAGCAAAGTTAGAAGCTCCAAGTCAAGGTCCTACAATGACAAAAGATCTGCTAGTCGAGAGCGAAACTGCTACAATTGTGGAAGACCCGGACACTATTCCAATGAGTGTACGGCTCCCTACAAAAGAAGAGAAGATTCTCCAAAAAGAAGAAGTAAAAGAGAGGAATCATCATCACGAGAGAGAAGGAGTAGAGATGATCGTTATGAACGAAGACACTCACGGAGAACCAAGGATTCGGAGAGGAAGGAAAAATCATCAAGGAGCTACACAAAACGAAGACATCAAGCTCATGTTGGTGAATGGGTATCCGGCTCCGACTCTGACAACCACTCCGAGAGAAGTTATCAATCTGACTCCGAATATACTCAAGATGAAGGTGTTGCCGGACTAGCACTTGCGTCAACCAACTCCTACGACATATTTGATTCACCCAATGAAGGAATTGGAAGATGCTTCATGGACAAAGGTCCTAAGGTAATTCACCCTGAGTATGTTGATTTTAATAGTGATGAAGATGATTTGTTAGGCGATGATGATTTACTTGTTGACAACTCTAGTGATGAATCCTATGATGAAACATCAATTAATCATGCTAAAACGTATGACAATGACAAGGAGAAAATTGAGGCTCTAACTAAAGAACTAAACACTCTTAAGTTAGCTCATGAAACTATCTTCGAAGATCATCAAGAACTTTCAAGGGCTCATGAGAAGTTACGCTTTGAAAAGCTCAATCTTGAGCAAGAGCATGAGCTTTTAAAGGCAATCAATGATGATCTCCGCAAGAAAAGTTCTTCTTACATTGCCAAACGTTTACTCTTATGCACTTACATGCCTCAAGTCAAGTCTAGTAACAAAAACAAGAAAGATTCTTCCTCTAGTAGTAACAATGATCACGTTAAATCCAATATTGTTGCTTCTAGTAGTTCTCTTGATTCCACTAATGATTCTCTTAGCCAAGTTACACTTGATCTAGAAAATAGCATATTGAAGGAAATCATAGAGAAAGGAGTGTACAAAAGCCTTGCCGGAAGTAAGCAATTCGAGGAGATTGTACGCAAGCAAGGAAGGCACCGGAAGAATCAAGGTGTTGGTTTTGAACGAAAGTTCAATGCCAATGGAGTTGAGTGGGAAGAAGATCAATACCCCAAGACAAAGTTTGTTCCTCAACAAGAGAAGTATGATCCTACTTCTTTCAAGGGGACACAAACTCAAGATGATCTTCCACCTCAAGACTACAAGCAAAAAGGCAAGGACAAGCTTCAAGAGGAAATAGATGCATTTGAAGAAGCTCCTAAGACCTTAGTCAAGTGGATTCCCAAGACGACTTCAAGTTCCACTTCATCAAGTACGACTACAACTCCAAGGATTCCCATCAAGATGGTGTGGATCCAAAAGAAGAAGAACTAGAGAGTTCTTGAGGGTGACTCCGCCAACATACTTCACTCTTATCATTTTGGCAACAACAAGTGCAATCAACTTCCACATCTTGCACTAGTTCAAGGAGTCACAAACCCTCCTGTTGGTAAGTCAAGGGACAAGGTAACCTAAAAGCTTTCATAGACATCATCTTGTATGTGCATCACTCTATGTCTATGGATATATTTGTTTGTTCCTTGTGGGACTAACCCATGTAGGTATTGAAAGTGCAATTCACTCAAAAGGATAGCTCCAAGTGATCTACATCAACATTGAGCATCCACATCTTCAACATCTGCATGAAGTCATCATCGACAAAACCCAAGGTTAGTTCATCCCTTTTAGGGGGGATATCACATCTAGGGGGAGCTTTACTCTAAGACTTGAGCTAAAGCAACTCTAATGATGTGAACACAATAATGCTTTATGTAAAAGTGGTAACCCCACTTGAGCTTAAACGATGAGTATGACCTATGATCAAATGTTCTCATTTGACTCCTATGTCAATATACTCATATATAGATGACCTAGTCACGCCAATTGCTTGATAGATGCTAGAATTGATTGTGCATGCTTTGTCACATATTTCTATTGCCATTTTATTGTGTGAGCATGCTGGTTGCATATTTTACTCATTCGAGGACATCCACTTGTTGTTTTGATTGTTTGGCTTTATCTTTTCTTTTGCCAAGTGGATGGACAAGAATGCCTAAGTACCTCCTCTAGCTATCTATGCTTTTCTCGTCTCAAACTCTATTCATGCTACATCACAAAATTGATCAAGTCAAATTCGAACCACTCTGTGTGAGGACCACTCGGAGTCCCCGATTCATCATAGACTTAAACTTCCAAAACCTCTTTGTGATTCTCGGTCTGACCGATACCCCACTTTCGGTCCTACCGAGATCATTAAGTTGATCTATGGTTTCGATCTCGGTGCAACCTATTTGAACCATTCGGTCACACCGAGTTGCAATAATTGTACACAGTTTTGCATCTCGGTGCCACCGAGTCGTTCCACTCGGTCACACCGACAGGGTCGGGCTATATATAGTCACGGGCAAAAATTTGGAAATTTCTTCGAACCTCTTCGCCCGCGCCATAGCTCGCTCTGTCGACGTGGTCTTCGGATCGTCTTCTCACCGCCAGCAGCCTCCAGTCGCTGGTCTCCATCGCCGTCAACGGAAATCACCTCCGCCGTTGCCGCCGTAGCGAGTCTCCGCCGAACTAGGGTATGGACTCGATCTTTGTGCTATTCCCAATCCGATTCCTAGCACATTGTGATCATAATGATTCTTGCCATGTTTGATAAACTTCTATCCAGTCAAAGAACTCGTAGATTAGGTTTGATTCGAAAAATTTAGGGTTAGGTTTCCTCCGAAACCATCTCGGACCCACCGAGTTGAAAAACTCGGTCCCACCGATTTGGCCTATGCCATTGCACAAGTGAAACTCGGTCTGACCGAGTGTAACTAATCGGTGCGACCGATTTTTGAACTTTGTGAAACCCTAGCAGTCTCGGTGCCACCGAACTGTGACTCGATCTGACCGAGATCACTAGTTTCGGTTCCAAATGCTGCTTCGGTATCACCGAGTTTAGGAATCGGTAGATCCGAAATGCTTTCTGTGGGAAACTAAAACTAAGTTTTTGAATCATTCTTTTGCAAAAATCTCTGCTTTTTGTGATGCTCATCCATTCTACCTCATCTACAAACTGTTCACAGGGTCAGCAGTCAGCAGTCAGCTTGTTCAACATGTCAGACCAGAGTGACAGTCAGAATCAGTCAAAGCAGCCTGTGCATATGAGTGATGGCACTAGTCCCTCAAGTTCTTCAGATGATGGCAGCAGGAGCACTCCAAGCAATCTGCCAAAGGCTGCCACCAGACAGAGAAAGAAAAGAACTTCTGATTTAGAAGATGAAGACTATGTGGCAGAGGAGGAGGCAACCTCCAAGAAAATTCAACTCAAGAAGGAACATAGTTCAAGGCAGAGCACCAAGCCAGGCTTGAAGGTCAAAAGACCAGCAGGCAGGAAGCCAATGCTAAAAGCCAGAGTCTCAACCAAGATTCCTGACAAAAACACTTCCAAGGAGCCAGTTGTTGCTGTAGAAAAGAAAGAGAGGAAAAGAGGCAGATGGTGCAAGAAAGTAGATCCTATGGCTGAGTTTGAACAACATTCTTCTGATGAAGAAGAAGAGGAAGAGGAAGGTGCTGCACCAGCACCCAAGGAACCCAAGCTGATGGGTGATGCCATTAGATCAGGGGCAGCTGCATCCAAGCCCAAGGAAGCCCCTAAGACAGCTCCAAAGCAAAAACCCAAGAGGAATACAAGAAATATTCCAGCTGCTGAGAAGAACAAGGCCCCAGTGCCTGATGCTGCTGAAGAAGAAGAAGGATAAGTTTTGAGGAAATTGAAGCCCAAGATCGCAGACCACAATGATGCTCATCCTGTGGCTGAGGATATGAATATCAGGAGAGACTCTGGATTGAGAAAATGGAGAGCAGAAGATCCCTATGCTACCAGGAGAAGAATTGCTGTAGACTACAGGTTCCACACTAAGGAACATCAGGACTTCTATGAGACAATCCTGTTAGACAAGAAGCCAATTGTCTGTGACATGAAATGGGTCGATTGGCAATACAGAAAGGACAATGAAGAGCACTTCCCAGGAGTGCAGGACAGCTTCAAGGCTTGTGGAGTAGCCAACTTTGTTGGACAAAAGCTCACAAAGTGGAACGAGGAACTTATCATGCAGTTCTACTCCACAGCACACTTTTACCCCGATGAGAGGATTGTATGGATGTCAGAAGGTACGAGGTACCAATCAACTGTTGCAGAATGGGCTCAACTGATCAATGCCCCAGAAGAAAGTGAAGATGACTTGGATGTCTATTCCAAGAAGAAGATGGACCACAACTCAATGATCAACATGTACAAGGAGATCCCTGATAAGGCACTTGAAACTTTCAAGTATGGATTTGTACATTATCTTCTGTCAGGATTGCCAACAATCAACTGGATCTTAAGGCACACTTTGCTACCAAAGTCTGGAGATCACAAGATGGTCAGAGGCCATGCTATCAACCTGCTTCATATCTTTGATGTGCCTCAGAAGTTCAAGGTCATGAGCCTGATGATAGAGACAATCAATAGGACAGCAACAGACCAGAAGAGAAGCTGTGGATATGCTCCTCAGATCCTAGAACTGATCAACTCCAAGATGGGCACTGGCATATATCTTTTGGATAAGGAACATCTTCCTATTCATCCTGAGTTTAAAGACAATGAAGTTGTGATGAACATGGATGAACCATCTTCAGCCCATGCCCAAGCACAAAAGGAGAAGGCTAGAAAGGAGAAAGCTTCTAGGATGCCAACTCAAGAGGAGGCATCAGAATACTTCTTGAAGACCAAGAAAGAGCATCTCAGTTACCTGATTGCATCCACCCTGCGCATTGAGAAAGGTTTGGCCAACCTAACTTAGAACCAGGCGAGCTTAGAGAGGATCGTAGAACAGAAGTTCTATGACTTGGATATCAAGGTGACAGAGATACAGACAGCAGTGGAGCAGATCCAAGATGACATGCAGGAGAGGAGAGGGAAGACAACTACAGATGCATTTGCTAGAGTTCCACGAGCTCAGAGGTCTAGTGCAGTGCCAGTTCCTGACACGAGAGCAACCGCCTTAGCTCCAGCCGCAGCACCAACCCAACCTGCTCCAGCATCCACTTCAGCTCCTACTCCATCAGCATCAACAGAAGCTTTCGTCCTTGGAGTGATCTAGACTCCACCACCTCCTGAAGATCAAGCCTGAGTGTCGATATAGCACTATGCATTTTCTAGGAACTTTTGGTAACTTGTTGCCAAAGGGGGAGAAGATGTATAGATCATAGGCTTCGAGAGAGAGAGTGTTGCTTTTCTCTCTTGTTTTATTTGATGGTCTTTGGTACATTATTTTCTTTTGGTTGAGATACTTTGATATGCTTTGTGAGACATTAATGATCATGCGTTTGATCATAAGCTACACTTATGCATGCTTGATATATCTTATCTATCTTATGTGGTCATTCACCTTTACCTTGGTGATGAGTGCATGTATTTCATTATTTATCATTTTGAGCGCTCCACCAAGATGTATGTGACATGGAAGAGTAACCATGACTCTAACTCTTTGTGCATTTGCAGTCCAAAGCAAAATTTTAAATATGCACAAATTTAGGGGGAGCTCTTACTTATCACATACTTCTCAAAGCGACGATGTAATTCATTCTTATTATCATTTGTCGAAGCTTTGATCTATATGTTGTCATCAATTACCAAAAAGGGGGAGATTGAAAGTGCAACTATCCCTAGGTGGTTTTGGTAATTTATAACAACATATAGCTCATTGAGCTAATGACATTCCAAGACAATTGTTTCAGGAAAGCTCAATGACTGGCATGCCATGGATGGTGAAAGTGGAACCCTCAAAATGCTAAGGACAAAGGATTGGCTCAAGCTCAAATGCTCAAGACTCTTCATTTTATATTTTAGTGATCCAAGATCACATTGAGTCTATAGGAAAAGCCAATACTATCGAGGAGGGATGAGGTGTTGCTTAATGAGCTCTTTGCCTTATGTGCTTAATGATATGCTCCAAAATCCTCAACTACTTTCCCATATCCACATATGACCTAAACCCTAAGCCAAACTCGGTCCTACCGATTCTTTCTATCCGGCGCCACCGAGTTTCTCATATGTTATAAGCCACTGCCAAACCCTAGCAAATCGGTTTCACCGATAGGGATCTCGGTCTCACCGAGATGGGATTGCAACCTCTCTGTTTCCTTTTCGTAACGTTTCGGTCTCACCGAAAGAGCGGATCGGTCCCACCGAGATTGCAATGCAAACTCTCTGTTTCCCTTTTGTAACTTTTCGGTCTCACCAAAAGAGCAAATCGATCCCACCGAGTTTGCCTGACCAACTCTCTGGTTAGCTAATTACCAAATCGGTCTCACCGAGTTTGTGTAATCGGTCTCACCAAGATTACGTTATGCCCAAACCCTAACCACATCGGTCCTACCGAGATGCATGTCAGTCCTACCGAAAATCTCTAACGGTCACTAGGTTTACCATTTCGGTCCGACCGAGTTTGTTGATTCGTCCCACCAAGATTGGTAGATTGTGTGTAATGGTTGGATTTTAAGTGGAGGTTATATATACCCCTCCACCTCCTCTTCATTCGTGGAGAGAGCCATCAGAACACACCTACACTTCTAACTCATATGTTCTGAGAGAGAACCACCTACTCATGTGTTGAGACCAAGATATTCCATTCCTACCATATGAATCTTGATCTCTAGCCTTTCCCAAGTTGCTTTCCACTCAAATCTTCTTTACACCAGATCCAAATCCTGTGAGAGAGAGTTGAGTGTTGGGGAGACTATCATTTGAAGCACAAGAGCAAGGAGTTCATGATCAACACACCATTTGTTACTTCTTGAAGAGTGGTGTCTCCTAGATTGGCTAGGTGTCACTTGGGAGCCTCCGACAAGATTGTGGAGTTGAACCAAGGAGTTTGTAAGGGCAAGGAGATCGCCTACTTCGTGAAGATCTACCGCTAGTGAGGCAAGTCCTTCGTGGGCGATGGCCATGGTGGGATAGACAAGGTTGCTTCTTCGTGGACCCTTCGTGGGTGGAGCCCTCCGTGTACTCGCGCAACCGTTACCCTTCGTGGGTTGAAGTCTCCACTATCGTGGATGTAGGATAGCACCACCTATCCGAACCACGGGAAAAACATCCGTGTCTCCAATAGCATTTGAATTCTCCAAACCCTTCTCTTTATATTCTTGCAAGTTGCATGCTTTACTTTCCGCTGCCTATATACTCTTTGCATGCTTGCTTGAATTGTGTGATGATTGCTTGACTTGTCCTAAAATAGCTAAAATCTGCCAAGAACTAAAATTGGGAAAAGGCATAGCTTTTATTTGGTCAAGTAGTCTAATCACACCCCCTCTAGACATACTTCTGATCCTACAGAAACCAACAAGGTTGCTCAAGCAGGCGGTATCCCTTTGTGTCGTTTGTCGACGTAGCCGAGAGTGTATGGTGGTGTAGCCGTGGTCGAGGTAGCCGTGTGAAGAATGCCGTGGTCGATGTCGAGTCGGGGTGGCCGGTGTCGAGGAAGTCGTCTTGGAACCGCGGGCGCAAGAGGGCGCCGAGTTAGCATGGGCGCAGTGGTGTCGAAGTAGGGGTGCGCTGGGAGGAAAATGTTGTTGACGACACGTCGCGGCGGGTTTGCCAAGCCCAGGGACACATCGTGGACGAAGGCACGCACCGGTATTGCTAGCACCGGGCATGCGTAGACGGACGAAGACGAAGTTGACGAAGTGCCGACCAGGCTTGCCAGGCCCGGGGACACATCGTGGATGAAGGCACACATCGATGTTGCCAGCACCGGGCATGCGTAGACGAGGGACCTGCACGAGCTGTACGCCAAGTCGGAGAAGTCGGAGGGGCCAGCAGAGAAGAACTCGATGACGATTGCAGCGTCCATCGGCGCGGGGCCAATGTAGCCCGCAGTTGTCAGAGTAGATGAAGCGGTCGGGGTAGATAACGGCGACGTTGGCGACGAGCTGGTGCTGGACGAAGAAGAAGGGGGTGGAGCGGGCGGCGGCGGCTACAAAGGTAGCGGCGGCGGCAGCCAAAGAAGAGCGGCAGCGGCGGCCTGACAACGGCGGTGGCGGCTAGGTTAGGAGTGCGGCGGCGGTGCTCGAAGTAGGTGAAGAACTCTGACAGTGTGACGAACCCTAGGTACGGGCGGCGCGGCCCCCGGCGGCGGTCATGGGGGCCGACCGCCCTGGGGGCGGCGCGCAGGTGCGGAAGCGGCGGCGGGTAGGGTTTAGGATCGACTTGCGACAGATACCATGTTAAAAAGGAGAGAGGGATTTGGTGGAATAGTTCGGTGTATTGCTTGAGCCTCGTGGGCATATATATAGGAGTACATGATCTACTTGGAGAACAAGGCAAGCCAGAATATTTCCTAGTCTATCCTATGTTTCCTAATACAATCACGTTACTCAACACTCCTCCTCGTGTAACTACATATATACCCCCACGAGGGACTGAATACAGTGTGCGGTGATTGCTCCATTACTCAACTCACGCACTCATGCATTCTTGCTCGAGCTAATATTCTGCAGCTAGTCCGTGTGCACACACACACCCGAGCTCCTCCAGCACGCTGCAGCCCCCGCAGGTCAAGTACCGCGCTCGCGCAGCACTGCACCCGCATCTTCACATCACCCAGCACAGCCAGCTCCTCGTCGTGCTCCGCACCATGGCCGCAAACTCACCTCTAGCTCTCTGGTCAGCCCGCACGTGCACATATACCAGATCCTGGGTTCAACTCCCAGGCACCGAGTTTTTGCTTGGAATTTTACAACTTGTTGTGACACTGACACTTGGGTCCCACAACCCCGTGTTGACCGGTC
Source organism: Aegilops umbellulata (assembly GCA_032464435.1). Classification (NCBI taxonomy): domain Eukaryota; kingdom Viridiplantae; phylum Streptophyta; class Magnoliopsida; order Poales; family Poaceae; genus Aegilops; species Aegilops umbellulata. The sequence goes on from CP136055.1 coordinate 188,106,785, forward strand.
AGGTTGACCTGTTGACCCGACATTCGGACCCACTTGTCATCCTCTCTGTCGACATGCACACATACTCCTGCAACCTCAGCACCCCGGGCCCTCTCATGATTGACAGTAGCTGGCCCAACCCATGTCTCTTTTGTTTTGCAAATTCATATAATGCCACTGCTTTGTTTTGGTAATAACTAAATACGCATGCATCCAATTTAAACAAACTATTAGCTCTTTTCCGGAATATAAGTCATTGGGTAGTTTAGTTTCCACTCCCCAACGACTTATATTTAGGAAGGGAGGCTGTATATTTGTAAAAGGCTTAGAATTTTATCTAATTTCATAATTTGTAACTTTCATTCATGTTTAAAATGTTTAAAATTGTTGTTTGATTAAATTTACATAAATGACATGCTAAATGTTTTATTTCCTAACTAAATAACTATAGCTCCATTTTAAATAAACTTTATATGTAAATGGGGTAGAAAAATGCCTAAATTAACATGGTGCACTTACTTTGCATGTTTAAGAACTCTAAAATTGTGTATAGGGCAGAACAGTACCAAATTCAAATTTTGCATATGAGGACTTTTCGGAATTGTTGTTTGTTGATCCGGCCTCATTTAAACTTATCTAGATAGGTAGTTTTATTATGCTTCACCTCTTATCATGTTAACCAACATTTAATATTGATGAGTATCATAAACAAGAGTGAACTAAATAATTGAATGTGAAGCTTCGTCAATATGCAACTTATTGCATATTGAACTCCACTTAACTTGTAGTATTGTTTGTTGCAGTTTCCCATGCCATGTTTCATTAAACTGGACATGCATCATACTTGATTGTGCATCATGCCATACATATGTGATGGTTGTTTACCATCTTGCTTGCTTCTTTCCGGTGTTGCTTCTTCTCGATTGTTCTTGTTTCGTTGCGATCGCGAGGATTCGTTCCACTACATTGGTTCGGCTACTTCATGGACTCATTCTTCTTCCTAGCGGGATGTCGGGGGTTGGGTGCGACATATGCCAAGGGATGGCTTATCATGGTCGGAGCGAGTAGAACGTCGCCGGTGCCCGGAAGCGGGATGAGGCGCAGACACGAACGCCGGCGTACTTTACCCAGGTTCGGGGCTCTCCTAGGAGATAACACGCCTAGTCCTGCTCTGCGGGGTCTTTGCATGATCACTAAAGCACAAGTGAGTACAATGGTGCTCCTGGAGTTGTATGCTAGAGGTAGGAGAAGGCAAGACTAGCTCTCTCCTTCCTCTATGATCTGGTCTAGTTCTAACGGGTTGGGAACCCTTTGCATGGGTGCCCTGGGGGTTTATATAGGCCTACCCCCCCAGGGATACAATGGTAATCCGGCCGGGTGTAGGGCCCGGCCGTCAGTCTCTTCGGCCGTCGGCCTCTCTGCCGACTGTTGGGGTCCGCCGCCTAGTGGGCCCCACCGACCGGTGGTGTACGGGGCCGACAGGCCGTCTCCGCCGCTCTCGGGTCTTGTCGGTAGCTGATCATTGTTGTCGTGTCTCTAATGACGCATGCTTGGTCAGGGGGTCGTGGCTACAGCGCCGCCGCCTGGCGGGCGATTATTGTAGCCACTCCGCGTCTCGTCTGGTTAATGGAGCATGGGTCCCGAGGAAGTGGTGAGCCGATCCTGGGGGCCGACCTCCCTCGGGTCCGACTGGTGGACGTCGCCGTCTTCCGGACTCTCGCTGACTCGTGGGGCCCATCGTCCTAGGGTCGTACCGTCAGGCCGTCGTGGGAGCAGGACTCAGCCTGCTTGTGATGATGTCAGGGGTGCCATGGCAACAGTGCGGCGCAGGGCAGAGATCTCCGCCGTACGGTGCAATGTGGCCACGCCGGCCCCTGGAAAAGGGGAGGGGATGGGCTGCACTGTAGCCACTCCCTGTCCCGTCCCCCTAGATGAGGGCACGGGCTTCGCTGGTGTCGTGGGCTGACTCCTCGGGGTCGTCTTCTCTAGAAGCCACCAATAGGAGTCGGCTTGTCTTGTCCTTGCCTCTAGGACTCGGCCGTTTATGGGTAGCCGACTATTCCTCCAGCCGGCCTCCAGAAGACGGCTCTTCATCTTGGCGTCTTGAGGGGCGCAGTCAGCCCCGATGTCTTGAAAGGTTCTGGGCTTCGGGTTAGCCTACCTGTGGCCCATTACTCTCACAGTAGTCCCCGAAGCTGGTGAGCCGCCGCGGATGATCAGCCGAGGAGCCTCAGCAGTTTCTTTCTCCGAGTGCTTGAGGTGGAATCTTGTTCGACTCCTGCCGGGCCGACTGGTAGGAGTCAGACTCACCCAATCTGATTTGTCCAAAATTTTCGAATGCCTCGGCGGGATCCAACTGGCATGCTAGCTCAGCTTCCAGGCCGCCGCCCGTTCCAGGCCTGTCACGTGGCGACGAGCGGCCGAGCCAGTCTGCCCACCCACGCGCGCGGCAGGACGCGCCTGCAGGCGTTGCCCGCCACTACCACTCCTCGGCATGCGAGCGGATCCGCCACGGCCGAGGTGGGCGGTTGAGGTTCCCGCGGAGTTACTGCGCGCGGTAACTTGCGCGGTAAATGTGGGGGCGTGGGGTAGTGGGCGCAGTAAATCCCACGACCGCCCCCTCGGCATCGCAGCCCATAGGCCTATAAGTAGGCGGAGGAGGGGGAGCGGCAAAGCACGCGCGCCCCTCCTCCTCACTACTTCCTCTTTCTTCTTCCTCTCACCGCCGCGCTTCCACGCCACGCCGAGCACCGCGGCGCTTCGCTCCCGATGAGCTCCTCTTCACCGTCACGCCCCCCCGCGGTGCACTCCGGCGCATGGGATGGCTCTGAAGTTCACGACGACCACGTCGATTTCCTCCGCAAGACGCGGCGGCTGCCCAGCAAGGATTTCGTGAGGGTTCGCCTTGCGCCGAAGAGGGAAATCTCGCCGGCACTGGAGGAGGGCGAGCTGGTCGTCTTCCGCTCGCACTGCCTGCGTGGCCTTGGCCTGCCGGCGAGTGGCTTCTTCTGCTCCTTCCTTGAATTCTATGGTCTCCAGCCGCACCACCTCAACCCCAACACGGTGGTGCTGCTGTCCGCCTTCGTCACCTTGTGCGAAGGCTTCCTCGGCATCCTCCCCACCATCGGGCTTTTGGGGGGAGTTCTTCTACTCCAAGCTCGGCACCCACGTCGCAGGCGTACCGGCCCAGTGCGGCGTGTTCATCGCGGTTCGGAGGTCGGGGGTCGATAATCCGTTTCCCCCCACCATGCTGATAAAGTTGGTGAAGATGTGCCAGCGGTCCAACTTCTATGTGAAGAGCGTCTTCGCGGAGGGCGACTGGGTCAACTTGCCGGCTTACGCAGCCGGCCCGCCAGCTGGAAGGCAGCCGAACTGGTTGAACCGGGCCAGGACGCTGGCGCCTGCTGGAGCCGCCTCCATCGCGCGGCTCCGAGTGCTGACGTCGGAGGGCCTGATCGGGCCTAATTTGCTGGCCGCCTTCGTGGCGCGCCGAGTGCTCCCGCTCCAGGGTCACCCCCACATGATCTGCTAGATGAGCGGGCATCGGGACCCGAGTCGGCTGTGCACCAAGGAGATGCCTCACGCAGAGGTTGCCTACATGGTGAACTAACTTGCGAACTGCGAGCTCATGGAAGAGTGGAGGTTTGGTAGGGAGCCGTATTCACGCGCCAGGCTTCCGCCCATGGTGAGTTGTCTCTTTTTCTTTTTTCTCTGACTCTTTGTTGCTGAGTCCGTCTTGTCCAGCCTGACCAATCGGCCTTTGAACAGAGCCCCCTCCTCCAGCCAGCAGCCGGCACCGCGGGGCCGGACCGTGAATTCCTCCCCGACCGGGCGGAGGGCAACGTCGACGACCCCGACTTGGGGGCGGCGTCCTTGGAGGACGACGACAAGGGAGGAGGTGGCGAAACAGGCGGCTCGAGGCTCGAAGCCAGCCTCGAGGACTGGCCTGATGACGACGCGGGGGAAGTCGCCCCGCGCCACCAGCCGGGAGCCGGCCAGCCGGGCGCGAGCTCTTCTGCCGCGCCGGACGCCCAAGGTTGCACGAAGAAGCGCAGGGCCGCACCGAGCATGTTCGGCAGTCGGCTGAAGAAACCCAAGGGCTAGGCCGCGGCGACCAAGCGGGACGAAGCGGCCGCGAAGGCCAACCGCTTCCGTAGGGAGGTGAAGACGCCGCAGCTGGTTTCTGCATAAGTGCTACCTTCCCTTACACCTTCATATTTTCTTCGTTGATCTTGTCTGAGTCCTTTGCTTTGTTTCCCTTGGGTCCAGGGCTCCCCTCTCTCTTGAGAAGGTGGCTACCGTCTCCATCATGGGGTCGGCAGAGACTTCCGCCACCACTCGGTGGATCGACCCAGCCGCTGACCTCCGGGGGGCGAGGGAACGGAACGCGCGAGAAGTGCGCGAAGAGCAGGAAGCCGCCCGCCTAGAGAAGGCGGAGGATGAGAAGGCGGAGGCCGCCTCCATGAAGAAACTAGCAGAGGCCGAGGCCACCGATGCGGCGAAGAAGCAGGCTGAAGAAGCCGCGCACCGCCAATCGGCGGTTTTTGTCATTCCTCTGAACTCCGCGCCGCCACCTCTGTAGTTCACGGCGCAGACTGGGGAGGCCGGCGGCGAGAACCCGGTCATGGAGAGGGACGGCGGTGACACCACCATGCCGAACGTGATCGTGCCGCCACCGCCGCCATCCGGGAGCGCGCCAGGCGGGCAGCCGGCGGACCCGCCAGTGCCGCCAACTGAAGACGAGGTGGCGAAGGGCCTGGCTCTCGAGGTCGGCACACCGATGCGTCGTCGTCTTGCAAAGGCAGCCTTGGTGCCGCACCCTCTAGAGACTAGTGCTGCGAGCTCCTCGATCCCGGACACCGAGGCGACGAGCGCCGCGCCCATTGGGTGGGTGCGGGGAGGCGGGACGGGCCCGTTGAACCGGGCACTTTTGGATGTCCAAGCCAAGATTCGAGCCAAGGGCGAGGCCATCAGAAACTGCAACAAGGCGCATCTGGCGTCACGAGAAGTCGTCTGGGTACGTTTCCTTCTTCTTTGTTTCTGTTTCTTGTGCTTCTTGGTAGGCGGCTCAGAACTCTAATCGGCGAGTTCCAAGTACTAACACTTGTCTGAAATTTTTGTTACAGGACTACCACAATCTCCGCTTGACCGCCTTCAACTCCAAAGTCTAGGAGCTGGCTCAGCGGACCGCCGACTTGTCGGAAAGCTGGAGTAAGTCCACTTCTTTTTCTGCGGGGGCGCGCTGGCGCACCCGCGGGCTATAGTCCCTGAGATTCGGGCCGACTGCTGAGCAGTCGGTCGGATCTCCTCGGCGACTGTTCTTCTTTATTGGTGACTAACACCTTGTTTTCTTCTTTCTTCCGCAGAGGCCAACGCCACCTTGCAGGATCAGCTGGGCGACGCCAACACCGCATTGTGCGCTAACGAGGAGGAGCGCAGCAAGCTGGCTGAAGAGCGCGACCGACTGTTCACGCAACTGGCAGAGCAGAAGGAGCTCCTCAAGAACACCCAGAAAGAGGCGGAGCACAAGGAGACCTTCCTCCTTGCTGAGTTCGCGACTGAGCGCTCCACCTGGACTGACAAGTAGGCGGTGCTGACTTCCGGCTTCCACGAGATCGAGGATATCGTTGACGGTGAGCCTCCCTTATTTTCCTTCTTTAAGCTGTCGGCTGTTGGTCGAGCCAGCTTCTAGTCTTTAATTTTGTTCTTCACTTTTGTCTTGGCAGACTTCTTCCCTGGCCACTCCGACGCTGCCAACCAGGCTATAGAAGCTGATTGTGAAGGGTGGAGGGCGAATGGCGCGAAGATTGCCGCCGATGCCCCCTGAACCCTTAACAAGCAGATCCTGAGCATCGAGGCCCGTCTTCGGCCGGCTCACCGGATGCTGCGCCGGCTTCAGCTTGTCGGCGCCCAGGCGATCGCCGCCCTATGGCCAGACATGCCGGCACTGCGCACCCCTAGTCGGACTGCCGACTGGCTGGAGGTAGCAGCCGACCGTCTTGAGGCATGGAAGGGCTCTTCGGCCCGGGCTGGAGCGCGCCGGGCCTTGGAGTTCGTCAAGGTGTGGTACCCTGGGCTGAGTCTAGCCCAGGTAGCCACGTTCCGGCTAGAAGCTCAGGAGGAGTAGGCGGTCGTGGAAAACGATCTCGTCAAGCGCGCGACGTCGATCGCCGAGTACACCGACACAAGCATCTTTGTCCCGGAGCGGGCTGGAAACGGCGATGAGGCACCGCCGGAGTGGTTCGGGCTGAACCCGGATGACGGCAAGGACTCGGCGGAGGTGTTCGACTCCAGCGGCGAGGAAGAAGGCGAGGCGGAGGAGGGAGGCGAAGAGGAGGCGCCAGAGGTCGGAGCGGACGGCCAGCCTCAGCTCGACCGCGCCTCCAGCAATGAGCCGCGCCCAACTGAGCCAGCTGCCGCCGGAGGTGACCAAGCGGAGACCGACCAGCCGGCCGCTCCGACAACTGGCACCACCGACTCTTCTGATCCTCCGAACCCTTCTGCCGCTTCCTAGGCCGCCATTTTATCTTTTACTTCACATGTCTGTCAGTCTTGATGGACTTGTTATTTTTGCACAATTCCACCCACGGGGTGTATCTTGAACTTCTGTTGAAGATCGGCTAAGGGCCTTGTTTTGTAAATATTTTTCCGAGTTATATCTTTTCTTGCTTAGCGTTCTTTGGCTTTTTCCTTTGCCGCCTTCCCTTGGTTGTCGTATTGCCAGCCAAACAGCCGCTCCGCGGACTGTTGCTGGGTCAAGTGCTTCACTACTTTTGGGAAGGCAAGTACTTAGCCGTTTTTAGAACAAACTAGCAAGGTAAGTAGAACACGGTGGGCCGGCTGCTCAACAGTCAATCGTAAAAGGCGGGAAGCCGGCTTAAACTATGCACATGCTTTGTGTTCTTAGCCATTTTTCATGTGGGCACCATTTCTACCTTACTCCTGCCCACCATACAGTCGCTCTGCGAGCCGCGGCTTCCGGCAGGAGACGGCCTAAGTGCCACACATTACTTGTCCGGCTGCAGGAAGCATTTCATAGTACAAGACGGCAAGTCCCCAGGCCGACTAGTCGGACCCAGTGCCATGTGGCATAACACAAAATAACATACTCATAGGCATAATTCTTATCATATAGATAAAAGAGGGCAGTCCCTGAGCTCTTCTTGGGGAACCCGGAGTCTTCGTACTTTAATACAAAAGGTAGCGTGGTACATACTGCATCAACTGTAAAATCTTCAGAGGAGATTTGCATTCCATGGTCGCTCCGTCTCCTTGCCGGAGTCGTCTCTCTTGCGTGCTCGAGGCTTTTGAGCGTCGATCAGGTAGTAGGAGTCATTGCCCAACACTTTGCTGATGATTAAGGGGCCTTCCCAAGGCGCTGAGAGCTTGTGCTGGCCGGCTGTTCGCTGGATCAGCTGGAGCATAAGGTCTCCTTCTTGGAAAGATCTCGGCTTGACATTCCGGTTGTAGTATCGGGGCAGACTCTGCTGGTAGATGCTGGACCGGCTGAGTGCCAACAGCCGGCCCTCTTCCAGCAGATCGACGCCGTCTTGACGTGCTTCTTCTGCCTCCTCTTCGGTGTACATGGTGACTCGAGGGGAGTCAAATTCTATGTCCGTTGGGATGACGACTTTGGCACCGTAGACGAGGAAGAAAGGCGTGAAGCTGGTTGACTTGTTTCGAGTTGTGCGCAGGCTCCATAGGACGGCTGGCAGCTCGTCGAGCCAGCAGCCGGCCGAACGCTCCAGCCGCTCGAGCAGCCGAGGCTTGATGTCGGACAAGATGAGGTTGTTTGCTCGCTCCACCGGGCCGTTTGACTGTAGATGAGCAACAGACGCTAAGTCCAGTCGGATGCCCTGCGTCGCACAGAAATGGGCCAAGGCGCCTTTGGCATAGTTTGTGCCATTGTCGGTGATGATGATGTGTGGATGTGTGGTATGCCATATCTGATGGTGATGTCGGAGATGAAAGTCACAGCAGTCGGACAGTTCAGCTTCTTGATTGGTTTGGATTCTATCCACTTTGTGAACTTGTCCACCATGACAAGCAGATGAGTCATGCCACCTCGTGCTGTTTTGAATGGTCCCACCATGTCCAGGCCCTAGACAGCAAAGGGCCAGGCGATGGGAATAGTCTTGAGTGCAGAAGGCGGCTGATATGGCTTGGAACGGAACTTCTTGCACCCCTTGCATTTTTGTACCTAGTCCTTGGCGTCTTCTAGAGTAGTCGGCCAGAAGAAACCATGGTGGAAAGCTTTGGCGACAAGTGCTCTTGAAGCCACGTGGTGGCCACACTCGCCTTGATGGATGTCCTTGAGAATTGCTTGGCCTTGCTCCGGCTCCACGCAACGCTGGTAGACACCAGTGACACTGCGCCTCACAAGCAATCTGTTGACTATGGTGTATGCTGCTGCCCGGCGTTGCACTTGCCGGGCCAAGATCTCATCAGTCGGCAGCTCTTTGTTCACTAGGAAATTGAGGATGGGCTGGGCCCATGAAGGTGTCGTGATTTCTTCGACTGTCAGGACTGCAACTTGGATGAGGGTGATTGGGCCGGGAAGCGGTGGGTTGGAGTCGGCAGCCGCTTGCCGGGTCGATGAAGTCCCCGGGCCGATTGGTGCAATCCCCAGGCCGAGCTCTGAAGTTCCCGAGCTGGCCGCCGCAGTCCCCGGGCCGGGTGCGACTGCCGCGGCCCCCGGGCCGCCTGCTAGAATTCCCGTGCCGGCCGCTGGAGCTCTCAAGTCGGATCCGACTGCTTCAGGAGGAGCCGACACAAAGATAGAACCTGACTCTGGCGATGGCTTGACAGACGGCTTGAGGAGGCATTGAAGGGTGACGCTGATCGGTAGTGCTTGACGGGTGGAGCCGATTCATGCCAGGGCATCTACTTGCTCATTGTCGTTTCTTGGCACATGGAGAAACTCGCACCCTTCAAAATATCCACTGAGTTGTTGTACGAGGAAGCGATAGCTCACCATGTCTGCATCTTTGGCGTCCCGGTCGCCTGACGACTGCTGGACCACCAAGTCAGAGTCGCCATAGCACAGGATCTGGCGAATGCCGAGCTCTTTGGCAAGTCAGGGCCCGTGAATGAGTGCCTCGTATTCGGTGACGTTGCTGGAGGTGGAAAAATGGATTTGCAGCACATACTTGAGCTTGTAGCCTTTCGGAGAGGTGAGGACGATGCCAGCTCCCAAACCAGTGCGCATCTTGGAACCATCAAAATGCATCCGCCAATGGGTGGAGTCGGGTGCTGGCGGCAAGTACTGGGTCTCGGCCCAGTCGACGAGGAAGTCGGCCAGCACTTGTTACTTGATGGCGGTGTGAGGCTGGTAGTAAATGGTGTAGGAGGCCAAATCTATGGCCCATTTGGCCACTCGGACCGAAGCATCTCGGCTTCCAATGATCTCGGCCAGTGGAGCTGTGCAGACCACAGTGATTGGGTGCTCTTGAAAATACGGCTTCAATTTCTTGGCGGCAAAGTGCACGCCGTAGCACATCTTCTGGTAGTGGGGGTAGTTTTGCTTGGAGGTCGACAACACTTCACTCAAATAATATACCGGTCTCTGGACTGGTAGTGCCTTGCCTTCCTCCTTGCGCTCTACCACGATGACTGTGTTGACCACTCGGCTGGTGACGGCGATGTAGAGGCGCATGGGCTCCTTAGGAGTCGGAGCCGCCAGGACAGGTGGAGTAGTCAACATCTTCTTCAGCCAGCCGACTGATGAATCGGCTGATGGATGCCAAACGGCCAGTGAACTTCTGCACATCCAGCAGTCGGGTGGGTACTTCCATCCTCTCGATGGCCTTGATCTTCACAGGGTTGTACTCTATGCCGCGTTCTGAGACCAGGAAGCCAAGAAGCTGGCCGGCTGGTACTCTGAAGACGCATTTCTCTGGGTTGAGCTTGATTTGAAATCGATGCAAGTTCTCAAAGGTCTCCTTGAGGTCTTCTAGCAGCATTTCACGCTTCTCCGTCTTCACCACCACATCGTCCACGTAAACGTTGGCGTTTCTGCCGAGTTGCTTGAGGAGGCACTTCTGCATGCAACGTTGAAACGTGGCGCCGACATTCCTCAAGTCGAACGTCATGGTCATGTAGCAGAAGGCTCCAAATGGCGTGATGAAGGCGATCTTTAGTCTGTCAGCCGGGTTCAACTTGATCTGGTGATATCCTGAATATGCATCCAAAAAACTCAACAGCTCGCATCCGGCTGTGGAGTCTATCACTTGGTCGATTCTCGGCAAAGCGAACGGGTCCTTGGGGCATGCTTTGTTGAGGCTGGTGTAATCAATACACATACGCCACTACTTGTTTTTCTTCAGCACAAGGACCGGGTTGGCCAACCACTCTGGAAAGAACACCTCCATGATGAAGCCGGCTGCCAGCAGCCGGGCTATCTCTTCTCCAACAACTCTTCTCTTCTCTTCTGACAGGCGGTGCAAGGGCTGCCTGACTGGCTTGGCGTCAGGCCGGACATGTAACTTGTGCTCGGCAAAATCCGTCGGAACACCCGGCATGTCTTTGGGGGGCCATGCAAAGATGTCCTGATTCTCACGGAGGAAATCACTAGCTCGCCTTCCTATTTGTTGTCGAGGTTTGTACCTATGACAGCGTACCTCTCCGGGTGCTCCGGGTCCAAGGGTATCTTCTTTATCTCTTTGGCCTGCTTGAACGAGCCCTCAGCTTCCGACTCCTTGGGATCGGGCGACATCTTCGGCCGCTTGCCCGCCATCGCCACAACCCGGTCAAGGAGTCGCTTCTCAGCTGCGATCACGAGGGACTCGGCCAACCGACTGCTCTCAGCTGTGCAGGCGGATGACTTCTTGTAGTCGCCGGCTATGGTCAGAATCCCCTTGGAACTCGGCATCTTCATCTTGAGGTAGGCATAGTGGGGGACCACCATGAACTTGGTCAGAGCAGGCCGGCCAAGTAGTGCATGGTATGGGCTCTCAAGGTCCACCACCTCAAACCAGACTAGCTCTTGGCGGAAGTGATCCTTGTCTCCAAAGAGGACGTCTATCTGGATCTTGCCGATTGGTGAGCAGGAAAGGCCAGGAACTATGCCATGGAATACAATCCGGCAGGACTGAAGCTGCCTTTGTTTGATTCCTAACTTCTCCATGGTATCCTTGTACAGGATGTTGATGCTGTTGCTGCCATCTATGAGAACTCGGGAGAAGCGAGCAACTCGCCTGTCTGTGGCAAAGGTAGCAACCAAATCCAGGGAATAGGAGCCGGTGTTGGGCATCACTTCCGGGTGGTCGCCTCTGCTCCAGCTGATGGGCTTCTCGGACCAGTGCATGAACTCTAGGGTCTCTGATGCTACCGCATTCACTTCTTGTTGCTGCAGCCGCCTGCTGCGTCGATCATCGGCCACGCTGGTGAACACGACATAATCTCCATGCTCTTCTGGATACTCGTCTTGTATGGCGCCAACTGGTCTGACACCCGGCTGCTGGGACGGAGGAGGAGGCGGCTGCCCAGCAGGCGGGGGAGGGAAGAGGTCGTCTCCCTTGGCGATCCTGGTGAGCCATTGGCACTTCAGAGTGGTGTGGTTGGATGGCTTCACACCACTATGGAATTTGGAGGGTGCATCCAGAGTCTGCTCAAATGAGAAAGTCGGCAGCCAATTGGGCTTGCCGCCCTTCTGGCATTTGGACGGGGGCTGCCCTTCTGGCTGCTGGTCTTCGACTGTCGCCACCTGCCGGCTGGTGGAAGCCGGCTGCGTGACCTTGCGCTTGTGGTTGTTCTGCTGTTGACGCCGACTGGTATCACCAGCCGGGGTTTGAGGAGGCTGAGGGGCCACTTTGCCAGACGCATCAACTTGGATCTCTGCCTTCATGGAGGAGTCTGTCATGGCATACTTGTCTGCTATGATCAGCAGCTCGTCGAGGGTCGCCGGCTCGTCGCAGAGGAGTTGGTGCTTGAGGAGAGTGCCTTCTCGGCACCCGGCGGTGAAGTACTCGATGGCCTGCACCTCGTGCACGCCTTCCCAGGAGTTGCGAAGCTCGGCCCATCGTGTGAGGTAGTCATGAGTCGACTCGTTGGGGCCTTGCACGCACAAGGAAAGCTGACGAGGTTTGGGCGGCCGCTTGTACGTGCTGGTGAAGTTGCGGACGAAGGCGTCGGTGAAGTCGACCCAGTTGTTGATGCTGCGGGGCTTCAGACTGTTCAACCACGTCCGGTTTGTGCCCTGGAGCATGAGAGGAACGTACTACACAGCAACGCGCTTGTTGCCGTTTGCTATGCTGACGGCTGTGGAGTAGTCGACCAGCCAGTCCTCCGGCTTCACGGAGCCGGTGTATTTGGGTGTGTCTCTTGGGAGCGTGAACCCTTTGGGGAAGGTCTCGTCTCGAATGCGGGGGCCGAAATACGGCGGACCCAACTCATGTTCTTCTTCTAGCGCTAGAGATCGATGGAGATGGTCGATCCGGTGGCGGGCATCATTCTCTCCGACTCCCTCTCGGCGGCCAAGGCGGTCGCCGAGTGTCGGTGATCAATAGGCGGTGGGGAGACGGGCCTTTCCCTGCGAGGGGGAGGAGGCGGATAGTCATCCCGTCGTTCTACTGCTCTTGGGCGGCCGTCTTGGTCGCGCTCTATGGTGATGCGAGTCCAACTGTGGCTGGCAGTCGGCTCCTTGTCTTTTCTTCCGCGGACGCCACCAGACGGCGTCCGAGATGTCGCGCCTTGGTCTCAGCGGGGAGGCAGATCGCCATTCTGCCGGTGCAGCGCATCAGTGCGGCAGTCGGCCTCGTGCTGCTCGGCTGCCGCGTCGAGGAGCCGCTGGACGCACTCCGCCATCAGGCGACGTTCTTCGCCCTCGAAATTGTCCAGCTCGTCTGCTGCCGCCTTGGCAGCCCGGATGTTTTCCGCAGGCGTGGCATAGATGGGGTGATCTGCCCCGAACAGGTTGGCAATGGCCACGCCACGCTGCTGGACCATGCCAAGGCGGCTGGGCCCAACCGGAACCGGCGTGCCGCCCACAGCGCGGTCCATCTCGTGCTGGTAGGCTTCCGACAGGTGTCGCATGCTGGCCAGCTTCTTGGCGCCTTCGACGAGCTAGATGCAGCATGCCTCCAGCATCTCGGCATCGGCGTCTTCTGGAATAGGCGCCGTCAGGTCTTGCAGCGCCGCGTCGAGCGGGTCGCGAGCTCCTCCGCTGGAGTGCTCGCCGTGACCGATGACAAGCAACTCCGTGACGGTGCTTCCGCCGATCTCTGCGTGAGGGAGCGGCTCGTCGTAGACCACCACGTTAGTGGGGAACGCGTCGAGCGACGCGGTGTCGGAGTCAACCAACATCGGGTCGGTGGAGCCTACAGACTCCAGGTCCAGAGCTGGCTCACTGGTGATGTGGAGTTGGTCGAGGAGGCCCGCGAGGAGGCTCTCGGGGCCGTCTGTGCCCGCGTCGGACGCGGGCTTGTCGGAGATGTGGACCTCGCCAAAGAGATCAGCGAGGCAACTTCCCGCGCAGGTGACTTCTGCGCCATGCAGTGCGTCGATGCAGACTCCGTCTGGCGTGCCGGGCTGGCTGCGCTCGCCAGGAAGGAAAAGGGTTCCCGTCCAGAACAGGTCTCCGGACGACGGTGCACCTCGCCCCATGGTGGGCGCCAAATGTCGGGGTTGGGTGCGACATATGCCAAAGGATGGCTTATCATGGTGGGAGCGAGTAGAACGTCGCCGGTGCCCGGAAGCGGGATGAGGCGCAGACATGAACGCCAGCGTACTTTACCCAGGTTCGGGGCTCTCCTAGGAGATAACACCCCTAGTCCTGCTCTACGGGGTCTCCACATGATCACTAAAGCACAAGTGAGTACAATGGTGCTCCTGGAGCTGTATGCCAGAGGTAGGAGAAGGCAAGGCTAGCTCTCTCCTTCCTCTATGATCTGGTCTAGTTCTAATGGGTTGGGAACCCGTTGCATGGGTGCCCTGGGGGTTTATATAGGCCTACCCGCTAGGGGTACAATGGTAATCCGGCCGGGTGTAAGGCCAGGCCGTCAGTCTCTTCGGCCGCCGGCCTCTCCGCCTGGTGGGCCCCACCGACCGGTGGGGTACGGGGCCGACAGGCCGTCTCCACCGCTCTCAGGTCTTGTCGGTAGCTGATCATTGTTGTTGTGTCTTTAATGACGCAAGCTTAGTCAGGGGGCCGTGGCTACAGCTCCGCCGCCTGGCGGGCGATTACTGTAGCCACTCCGCGTCTCGTCTGGTTAATGGCGCGTGGGTCCCAAGGAAGGGCGCGAGCCGACTCTTTGGGGCCGACCTCCCTCGGGTCCGACTGGTGGACGGTCGCCGTCTTCCGGACTCTCGCTGACTGGTGGGGCCCATCGTCCTGGGGTCGTAACGACAGGCCGTCATGGGAGCGGGACTCCGCCTGCTTGTGATGATGTCAGGGGTGGCATGGCAACAGTGCCGCGCCGGGCGGAGATCTCCGTCGTACGGCGCACTGTGGCCACGACGGCCCCTGGAAAAGGGGGGGATGGGCTGCACTGTTGCCACTCCATGTCCCGTCCCCCTAGATGAGGGCACGGGCTTCGTTTGTGTCGTGGGCCGACTCCTCGGGGCTAGCTTCACTAGAAGCCGCCGAGTAGGAGTCGGCTTGTCTTGTCCTTGCCTCTAGGACTCGGCCGTTTATGGGCAGCCGGCTGCTCCTCCAGCCGGCCTCCAGAAGACGGCTCTTCATCTTGGCGTCTTGAGGGGCGCAGTCATCCCCGATGTCTTGAAAGGTTCTGGGCTTCGGGTTAGCCTACCCATGGCCCATTACTCCGGCACGGGAGGCAAGACGACCGGTACTCTAGATACCACTACTATCCTTGCTTTGCTAGTTGTCTCGATGCTATCACTATGTCGCACTACCTACCACTTGTTTATCAAGCCTCCCAAATTATCATGATAGCCTCTAACCTTTTCCACCATCCTAGCAAACCATTGTTTGGCTATGTTACCGCTTTGCTCAGCCCCTCTTATAGCATGGCTAGTTGCAGGTGCAGTTGCAGGTTGTTCCATGTTGGGACATGGATATCATGGGTATCTTGGGATATCACAATATCTCTTATTTAATTAATGCATCTATATACTTGGTAAAGGATGGAAGGCTCGGCCTTTTGCGTGGTGTTTTGTTCCACTCTTGCCACCCTAGTTTCTGTCATACCGGTGTTATGTTCCTTGATTTTGCATTCCTAACACAGTTGGGGTTGATGGGCCCCCCTTAACAGTTTGTTTTGAATAAAACTCTTCCAGCAAGGCCCAACATTGGTTTTACCATTTGCCTAATAACAACTAAAATTGCATAGGGACCGGCTAGCACCCGAGGACTCTTAATTAACAACCTTGGCCAGTGCTCCTTCGAATGTTGGTCCAAACCGGGTGATGTCCGGCGCGCCCTGGGCAACCATGGTCTCAGCCAACCCGATGTCTTGCCCGTCCGGTGTGCCCAGAGAACGAGATACGTGCGGCTCCTATCGGGATTTGTCAGCACATCGGGCGGTCTTGCTATTTTTGTTTTACTATTGTCGAAATGTATTTTGAACCGGGATTCCGAGCTTGATCAGGTTGTTCCGGGAGGATGACTTTCCTTCGTTGATCTTGAGAGCTTGTCATGGGCTAGGTTGGGACACCCCTGGAGGGTTTAAACTTTCGAGAGCCGTGCCCGCGGTTATGTGGCAGATGGGAGTTCTTAATATCCGGTTGTAGTGGACTTGAATTAAACTCAAATAAAATACGCTAATCGCGTGCGTAACCTTGACCGTCTCTTTTTGGGTGAGTTCGAGAAGAGAACACGGTTGGGTTATCTTTGAACGTATGTAGTTCAGGATCACTTCTTGATCATTACCAGTTTGCGACCGTTTGCGTAGTTTCTCATCTTACTCTTGTACTCACACGTTAGCCATCATGCAATGCTTAGTGCTACTACAACCTCACCACTTATCCATTCCATTCACATTAAGCTTTTCTAGTCTTGATACCCATGGTAATGGGATTGCTGAGTCCTCGTGGCTCACAGATTACTACAACAACAGTTGCAGGTAATGCGATGATCATGACGTAAGAGCAATGTTTACTTCTTTTGGAGTTCTTCTGCTTCTTCTTCGATCAGGGGATAGGTTCCGGGTCGGCAGGCTGGGCTAGCAGGGTGGATGTCGTTTGAGTTTCTGTTTATGTTTCATCCATAGTCGGATGTTGTTCTCATGTATGATGTTTGATGTATTCTTGTGGCATTTGTATGCCTCTGTATGTATCCCCAGCTATTATGTAATGGTACGATGTAATGATATCCACCTTGCAAAAGCGTCTTCAATATGTGGATCTATCCTAGGTGGGACCTTCGAGTTCCTCTCGGATAGGATCGCATATTGGGCGTGACAAGTTGGTACTGGAGCCTCTACTGACCATAGGAGACCCCTTGATTGATCGTAGCATGGACGTTGTTGAGTCTAGTATAAAAACTATTTTGGAGTCTAATTATATCGGAGAGTAGGAATTCTTTTTACTCCTCAGCCCCTTCGTCGCTCTGGTGAGGAATCTTGACGTAGGTGTTTTGAATTACTCCTGTTCCCCTTCAAATTTTCTATAGGATCACACAGTTAGTTTCCGATCATTGAGATGTCAGCTCTTTTCATCCGGCGCACTTCTCTTCGAGTTGATTCATTCCTCTAAGTATTTTGCAAGATCAATCCTCACTTCTTTCTCAGACGGGGAAACAATGTCGTCTGAAGTTCTTTTTCCTACCCACCCACCCTTTTTCTTCTCGGAGTCGGAGTCCTTAATCGAGTATCCATCCTACTCGTGCGAAGCCTTTGCATTCTTTCCTCAGTTATTTTAACCGATGAATTCTCGTCTCGTTCGACATTCTTCATCCCTTTTCTTTCCCGGTGGATTCAATTCGAGTATCAGGTGTTGATCATATTCTTTCACATTGCTCCAATGTTTCCCCTTGCTCATTCGCCTCTCGCCATTTAATCATTCCGGAGTACTGAAGACATATTAGAAGATTCGTGTTTGCCTTCAAATTAATTCGAGGTTGTCACCTAATTCAAGTCCTTCGGTTGTTCCGATGCATCATCTCTTCTTCCTTCATTTTCAATGGTGTTTCTTTTGAGTGGGCCTTAACCCATAGGTTTTTTCCCAGGATCTTACCTGACTCTTCTATCTTTCCGGAGTTATTCTCAAATTCTTTTCAAAGTTTGACGTCACGATAAGTCCTCTTCAGTCGATTCTCTTCTTCGTAATTTCTCGTTCGTCTCCCCGACTTTTCATTTTCACCATCCTCTTTCTCTTTTGTCTCGTTCCTAAGATTTTGCGATGAGATGTCTTGTCAGTGGGAGAGTGTTGTGACGCCCCGAGACCGATGCTCCAGATGCCTTCCTTTATTTTAGTTGTTGTCGTGTGTTTATTGTGTTTGTTGCATTATCATAATAGTTTTGCATATTTCATTCTGATGTGTTTATGCCATGATCATGTTGAGTGCCATCGCCATATTCTGTTTATTGCATCATGTTCATCTTTTATTATATTGCATTGTGCCATTTCATTTTGTTGCATTGAGCCTCATCATTTTGCAGTATGCCATCCTTTGCCTCATGCATCATATTATAGCATTGTGTGATCCATGTTGTTTCCAAGTCCATCATGTGCATTGCCCCTACATTATGTTTGTTGAATGCTCCATGTATGATCATGCATCATCACCTCCTCCTTCCTTCTTCTTTCTTTCATTTTGGCAAGTGACCTTTTCCCTTCTCCAATATTGTTCATTCTTTTCCTGACGCTAGTGCACCTCATCCTAAACATCTCTGCCAAATTAGGTTCAAAAATGACCAAAGTTTTAATTTAAATAAACTTGTTTTATTTTTCTATCTCTAAAAATGGACAAACCATTTTTGCAAAACAGAGCATAAATCCAGAACTCCAGATATATTTTTATCTCTGAGAGTTTCCTTCCCAAAACCCCCTGGGCTTTTCCATCTTGAAGGTGTCTATTTATTTTAGACAGAATAAAAGAAAGGAAGAGAGAAGCCCAGCGCCGCAGCCCACTTACCTCTTTCAGCCCAACAGCCCATCTGAACCGATCCCTTCTGTTCTTCTTCTACCTCATGTACGGCAGGGCATCCACGCACGCCACGTCAACCTCCGAGTGATTTGACGGCCGGAGAGCACCCCTAGGCCCTATATAACATGCCTCGGTGCCCTAGTCCTCCTCCTCCCTCCATTCCACCCCTCTCACGCCCCTGCCACCGCTTCCTCCACCCCACGCCATGGTCGAGGAAAGCCCAAGCTCTTCTCCGGCCTGAACCTCGTCGTAGCCGCCTCCTTCTTCCATGGGAGTGTCTCAGACATCTTCCACTTCTTCCACGGCTTCGCACGCGACCACACGGACTCAGAGCTCCTTCCCCTTCGTCGTCTTTGCCCTCTGCTTCCCGGAGCCGCGGCGCGCCGGAGATCAGCAGCTCGCCATTGTCCATGTCCACATTGTCTTTTTCTTCCTCTTCATCGCCGCGGGACGCCAAGTTCCTAATCTCCATGGACATGATCACCTATGCCATCAAAGCGTCCTTGCGCCTCTGTCATTGTGCTTCCAGCTATGTCTTCTTGTCCTACGGGACCTCGGTGAGCCTCCACTCCTCCGCATGTCCTTACTCGCTTCGATTCCATCCGGTAGGCACAGATCTGTTCATGTTGGTTCGTGTCCGGTGCTTTCTCCATGGCTAAAGTCATACCTCGTGGGGATTTGCTCCTCTTATTTCATGCACACTCGAGGCGTGCACCTGCATCCACACATAGCACCACGTCTGCTGCACGCCCATGCCCGCGCTTGCACTGCCTCGTGCGCCCATGCCGCACTTGCTCGGTGATGCCCGAGATGAGCACGGCCTCGTGCTCGAGCTAATCTTCCGTGGCTTCTCCGTGCACACACACACACACGCACACACACACACACACACACACACACACACACACACACACACACGAGCCCATCTAGCACGCTAAAGCCCCCATAGCTCAAGTACCATGCTCACGCAGCGCTGTGCCCGCATCTTCACATCACCCAGCGCAGCCAGCTCCTCGCCGTGCTCCACCGCCATGGCCGCAAACTCCTGCCCGTGTGCCCCCCCCTCCCCCCGCCGTTTCTTTGCCTCCCGAGCACGCGCTGTAGCCCAAGCCCCTGCTTTCGCATGCCCGCCGCCATTTCCTAGCCGCAGCTGTCGCTGCGTTCGCTCACTGGCTTCACCTCCGATCACTGTGCTTCCATGGCTAAGCCTGGAGCGTTTCGTTTCTGGTTCTTGGAGGCTAGTATGCTATTTTTATCAGCAACTCACCTCTAGCCAAGCTGGTTAGCCTGCACGGACACATATAGGAGGTCCTGGGTTCAACTCCCAGGCGCCCCTTGCTGTGACACTGACACCTAGGTCCCACAACCACCTGTTGGCCGGTCAGGTTGACCTGTTGACCCAGGTTCCACAACACCCTGTTGACCAGTCAGGTTAACCTATTGACCCGACATTTGGCCCCACTTGTCATCCTCTCTGTCCACACGCGCACATACTCCTGCCACCTCAGCACCCCGGGCCCTCTCGTCATTGACAATAGATGGCCCAGCCCATGTCTCTTTTGTTTTCCTTTTGTTTTGCATATTCATATAATGCCACTGTTTTGTTTTGGTTATAACTAAATATGCATGCAACCAATTTAAACAAACTATATATGTAAAATGCTTAGGATTTTATCTAGTTTCATAATTTGCAAATTTCGTCCATGTTCAAAATGTTTAAAATTGTTGTTTGATTAAATTTGCATAAATGACATGCTAAATGTTTTATTTCATAACTAAATAACCGTAGCTCCATTTTGAATAGACTTTATATGTAAATGGGGTACAAAAATGCCTAAATTAACATGGTGCACTTACTTTTCATGTTTAACAACTCTAAAATTGTGTATAGTGCAGAACAGTACCAAATTGAAATCTTGCACATGGGGACTTACCGGAATTGTTGTTTGTTGATGCGGCCTTATTTAAACTTATCTAGATAGGTAGTTTTGATATGCTTCACATCTTATCGTGTTAACCAACATTTAATATTGATGACTAGCATAAACGAGAGTGAACTAAATAATTGAATGTGAAGCTTCGCCAATATGCAACCTGTTGCATATTGAACTTCACTTAACTTGTAGTATTGTTTGATGCACTTTGCCGTGTCATGTTTCCTTAAACCGGAAATGCATCATACTTGATTGTGCATCATTGCATAATTATGTGATGGTTGTTTACCATGTTTCTTGCTTCTTTCCTGTGTTGCTTCTTCTCGATAGTTCCTGTTACGTTGCGATCGTGAGGATTCGTTCGATTACATTGGTTCGGCTACTTCATAGACTCGTTCTTCTTCCTAGCGGGATTTCAGGCAAGATGACCGTTACTCTGGATACCACAACTATCTTTGGTTTGCTAGTTGTCTTGATGCTATCGCTATGTCGCGCTACCTACCACTTGTTTGTCAAGCCTCACAAATAACCATGATAGCCTCTAACCTTTTCCACCATCCTAGCAAACCGTTGTTTGGCTATGTTACCGCTTTGCTTAGCCCCTCTTATAGCATGGCTAGTTGCAGGTGCAGTTGCAGGTTGTTCCATGTTGGGACATGGATATCTTGGGATATCATAATATCTCTTATTTAATTAATGCATCTATATACTTGGTAAAGGATAGAAGGCTCGGCCTTTTGCCTGGTATTTTGTTCCACTCTTGCCGCCCTAGTTTCCATCATACCGGTGTTATGTTACTTGAGTTAGCATTCCTACCATAGTTGGGGTTTATGAGCCCCCCTTGACAGTTCGCTTTGAATAAAACTCTTCCAGCAAGGCCCAACATTGGTTTTACCATTTGCCTAGTAACAACTTAAACTTGCATAGGGACCGGCTAGCACCCGAGGACTCTTAATTAACAACCCGGGCCAGTGCTCCTCCGAGTGTTGGTCCAAACCAGGCGATGTCCGGCGCCCCCTGCGCAACCAGGGTCTTAGCCAAGCCGACGTCATCCCATCTGGTATGCCCTGAGAACGAGATATGTGCGACTCCTATCGGGATTTGTCGGCACATCAGGCGGTCTTGCCGGTTCTATTTTGCCATTGTCGAAATGTCTTGTGAACCAGTATTCCGAGCTTGATCGGGTTGTTCTGGGAGGAGGACATTCCTCCGTTGATCGTGAGAGCTTGCCATGGGCTAAGTTGGGACAACCCTGCAGGGTTTAAAATTTCGAGAGCCATGCGGTTATGTGGCAGATGGGAGTTTTCAATATCCGGTTGTAGTGGACTTGAATTAAACTCAATTAAAATACACCAACCGCGTGCATAACAGTGACTGTCATTTTTCGGCTGAGTTCGAGAAGAGAACACAGTTGGGTTATGTTTGAACGTAAGTAGTTCAGGATCACTTCTTGATCGTTACTAGTTTGCGACCGTTTGCATAGTTTCTCATCTTACTCTTGTACTCGTACATTAGCCATCATACAATGCTTAGTGCTGCTGCAACCTCACCACTTATCCATTCCATTCCCATTAAGCTTTGCTAGTCTTGATACCCATGGTAATGGGATTGCTGAGTCCTCGTGACTCACAGATTACTACAACAACAGTTGCAGGTACAGGTAATGCGATGATCATGACGTGAGAGTGACATTTACTTGTTTTGGAGTTCTTCTGCTTCTTCTTCAATCAGGGGATAGGATCCGGGTCGGCAACCTGGGCTAGTAGGGTGGATGTCGTTTGAGTTTCTGTTTGTGTTTCATTCGTAGTCGGATGTTGTTCTCATGTATGATGTTTGATGTATTCTTGTGGCATTTGTATGCCTTTGTATGTATCCCCAACTATTATGTAATGGTACGATGTAATGATATCCACCTTGCAAAAGCGTCTTCAATATGCAGATCTATCCTTGGTGGGACCTTCCAGTTCCTCTCGGATAGGATCGCATATTGGGCATGACTGCCATCCGCGCGTCAGCCCTCACCGAGTATACTGATGGCGACGTCTTCATCCCGGAGCGGGCAGAAGACGGCACCGAGGTGCCACCATCCTGGTTTGGCCTGAACCAGGATGAGGAGGACCCGGCAGAGGAGATTTATTCCAGCTACGAGGCCGCACAGGAGGACGAGGACGAGGAAGGCGATGACGTCGTGAAAGATGACGAAGCGACCAGTCGGAACTGGCCCGATGCGGCCTCAGACGGCAAGCAGCGGGAGACCATGTCGACCGCCGCCGTCGACCAGACCGAGACCAACCAGCCAGAAGCCCCGCCAACCGGCGCTGTAGCCACCACTGACTCGTCCGAGCAGCCCGTAGTTCGTTCGGCCTAGGCGACCTTTATCTGTTTAAGTTTCTTCTGTCTTGTGCTCAAGAACATGTCAGTTATGCGCAGTTCTACCCACTGGGGGTGTATTATAAACTTTGATGAATGCCGGTTGCGGGCCTTTTGCAATGTAAATGAATTTATTTTTCCCACATGCTTGTGTGCTCTGCGGAGTTCTGACTCGGTTTTGCCTTTGCTTTCTTTGGCTTTTTCATTTGTCGTGTTCCTTTGGCTGCCGCCCTGCCAGCCGGACAGCCACGCTGCGGTCTGTGGCCGGGTCAGGGACTTGGCTGTTTAGAATAGGCAAATTACTTCAGCCGCTTAAAGCATAGCTAGTCAAGCGAGAAGCCGGCGGGGCGGCTGCTGATTAGTTGGACGGGGGAGGCGAGAGGCCGGCTTGGCCTAAATTGGCGTTTTTCCTTAGTCGTTCTTCATGTGGACAGCGTTTCTGGCCTTTAGCTTTTGCCAGCCGGATAGTCGTGCTGCGAGTTGTGGCTGGGGCGAAGAGAGGGCTTTGGTGCCGGCACACTACTCAACCGACTTCGGATGGTGCCAACTTGGGCCAAGTCAGCGAGCCCCCGGGCCGGCTGGCTGGACCCAGGCGGGGCGAAATAATAAATGCTCATTCATAGGGGAATCTTATCATAGAGATAAAAAGGTAGCCCCAGAGTGCGCCTCGGGGTACCCGTTGTCTTTACTTAGTACAAAAGATAGCGTGGTACATACACTGCATCAACTGTAAAATGGGTGGAGAAGGTTCGCATTCCATGGGCACTCTGTCTCTTCGCCGGCTGTGCTTCTCTTGTGGGCCCTGTGCTTCGGTGCATCGATTAGGTAGTAGGAGTCGTTGCCCAAGGCCTTGCTGACGATGAAGGGGCCCACCCAAGGAGCAGCGAGCTTGTGCTGGCCGGTTGATCGCTCGATCAGTCGGAGCACGAGGTCGCCCTCGCGGAAAACATGTGACTTGATCTTCTTGTTATGGTAGCGGCGCAGAGTCTGCTGGTAGATGGCAGACCGGCTGTGTGCTAGCAGCCGCGGCTCTTCGAGCAGATCGACCCCGTCTTCGCTTGCCTCATTTGCTTCCGCCTCCATGAAGAGGGTGACGCGAGGCGAATCGAACTCGATATCCGTTGGGATGATGGCCTCGGCCCCGTACACGAGGAAGAAAGGTGTGAAGCCGGTTGATCTGTTTGGCATGGTCCGGAGACTCCAAAGGATGGATGACAGCTCCTCGATCCAGCAGCTGGTCGAGCGCTCCAGCGGCTCGACCAGCCGAGGCTTGATGCCGGAAAGAATGAGACCGTTTGCCCACTCCACCTGGTCGTTTGACTGCGGGTGAGCAACTGACGCGAGGTCTAGTCGAATGCCCTGTGTCCCGCAGAAATGGGCCAAGGCACCTTTGGTGAGGTTTGTGCGGTTGGTGGTGATGATGCTATGCGGGATGCCGTATCGGACGGTAATATCCGCGATGAACGTGACAGTTGTTGGACCGTTCAGCTTCTTGATCGGCCTCGCCTCGATCCACTTCGTGAAGTTGTCCAATACAACCAGCAGATGGGTCACACCGCCACGTGCTGTATTGAATGTGCCCACATGTCCAACCCCCATATGGAAAACGGCCAGGTGATGGGAATGGTCTTGAGGGCTGAGGCCGGCTGGTGCTACTTGGTGCTGAAATGCTTGCACCCCTTGCACTTCTAGACCAGCTCCTTGGCGTCGTCCAGAGTGGTCGGCCAGAAGAAACCATTGCGGAAAGCTTTGGCGACGAGGGCTTTGGAGGCGGCATGGTGGCCACATTCCCCTTGATAGATGTCTCTGAGGATAGCAATGCCCTTCTCCGGCTCGACGCATCAATGGAAGACACCAGTCGCATTGCACCTGACGATCTCTCTGTTGATGATCGTGTATGCAGCCGCCCGACGTTGCACCTATCGGGCCAAGACCTCGTCGGCTGGGAGCTCGTGGCTCACCAAGAAGTTGAGAATGTGTCGCGCCCAAGACGGGCTTCCAACACTGTCATGACACCAACTAGCGTTAGGGTGGCCGGGTTGGGTGGCAGTGGGTGGGAGCCGGCCGCTCCTTGTTGCATCGTTGTAGTCCCCGGGCTGACTACAACAGTCCCTGCGCCGGGTTCTAGAGTCCCCGGGCCGGGTTTGGGTACTGCAGCCCCCGGGCCACCTGTAGAAGTCCCCGGGCCGGCAGCTGAAGTCCCCGAGCCAGACCTGGCTGCTCCAGGGTCAGCCGGCACGAAGATGGATTCTGATTCTGGCGAAGGTTGGATAGACGGCTTGCGCAAGCACTTGAGGGAGACGCCGGTTGGAATGGTCTGCCGGGTAGAGCCAATCCGTGCTAGGGCGTCGGCTACTTTGTTATAGGCCCATGGCACGTGGATGAACTCGCACCCATCAAAGTGTCTGCTGATCTGCTGGACGAGGAAGCGGTAGCTAGCCATGTTGGCGTCCTTAGCGTCCCAGTCACTAGAGGACTGCTGGACCACAAGGTCTGAGTTGTCGTAGCACAGGATGCGGCAGATGTCGATATCCTTGGCCAGCCGGAGCCTGTGGACGAGCACCTCGTACTTGGCCATGTTGTTGGAGGCGGCAAAGTGGATATGCAGCATGTACTTCAGCGTGTCGCCTTTGGGAGAGGTGAGGACGATGTCGACTCCCAAACCAGTGCGCATCTTCGAGCCGTCGAAGTGCATCTGCCAATGTGTGGAGTCCGGCACTGGAGGCAGGTACTGGGTCTCGGCCCAGTCGACAAGGAAGTCGGCCAGTGCTTGGGACTTGATGGCGGTGTAGGGCTGGTAGAGGATGGTGTAGGGAGCCAGCTCGATGGCCCACTTGACCACCAGGCCCAAGGCATTTCGGTTGCCCATGATCTCGGCAAGGGGGGCGGTGGAGACAACCGTAATGGAATGCTCCTGGAAGTACTGTTTCAGCTTCTTGGCGGCAAAGTACACGTCGTAGCACATCTTCTAGTAGTGGGGGTAGTTCTGCTTGGAGGCGGACAACACCTCACTCAAGTAATAGGCCGGCCGCTGGACCGGCTACGCCCTGCCGGCTTCTGGGCACTCGACAACAATCACCATGCTGACGACCCGATTGGTGGCGGCGTTGTAGAGGAGCATGGGATCTTTAGCAGTCGGAGCGGCTAGAATAGGCGGCGTGGATAGCATCTGCTTGAGCTGGAGGAACGCCTCATCCCCTTGATTGGTCCACTCGAAGCACGTGGTCTTCTTCATCAGTTGGTACAGGGGGAGGGCCTTCTTGCCCAGCCGGCTGACGAACCGGCTGAGAAATGCTAGGCACCCGGTGAACTTTTGGACGTCCCGCGGCCGGGTCGGTCTCTTCATCCGCTCAATGGCCTTCATCTTCATGGGGTTGCACTCTATCCTGCGCTCGGAAACAAGGAAACCAAGGAGCTGGCAGGCTAGCACTCCAAAGAAACACTTCTCCGGGTTGAGCCTGACTTGGAAACGGAGCAGGTTGGCGAAGGTCTCCTTGAGATCCTCCAAAAGGGTGTCGCGCTTCTCCGTCTTCACCACTATGTCATCCACATAGACGTGGGCATTCCTGCCGAGTTGCTTCAGGAGACACTTCTACATACAACGCTGAAAGGTGGCGTCGGCATTCCTCAAGCCGAATGTCATGGTGATGTAGCAGAATGCGCCGAGAAGGGTGATGTAGGCGGTCTTCAGTCGATCGTCCGGGTCCAGCTTGATCGGGTGGTAGCCGAAGTAGGCGTCCAAGAAGGACAGCAGCTCGCAGCCGGCCCTGGAGTCGATCACTTGATCGATCCGGGGTAAGGCAAATGGATCCTTGGGGCAGGCTTGGTTGAGGCTCGTGTAGTCGATAAAAATGTGCCACTTGTTGTTTTTCTTCAAAATGAGGGCTGGGTTGGCAAGCCAGTCTGGGTAGAAAACTTCCATGATGAAGACGGCTGCCAGAATCCGGGTGATTTCTTCACCAACGATCCTTCTCTTCTCTTTTGATAGGCGGCGGAGGGGTTGCTTAACCGGCTTAGCATCCGATCGCACATGCAGTTTGTGCTCGGGGTACTCCCTCGGGACATCCGGCATGTATTTGGGGGACCATGCGAAGATATCTCGATTCTCACGGAGGAAGTCGACGAGCTCACTTTCCTATTTTTTGTCGAGGTTGGCCCCCACGACAGCGTACTGCTCTGGGTGCGCCGGGTCCAAGATGATCTTCTTGGTTTCCTTGGCCAGCTGGAAGGAGCCCTCGGCCTCAAAATCCTTGGGGTCAGATGGGATGGCCGACTGCTCACTGGCCATGGCCTCAGCCCGGTTAAGGAGATGCTTCTCTTTGGCGATGACGAGGGACTCGGCTAGCCGGGAGCTCGCTGCGGCGCACTCGAGCGACTTCTTGTAATCGCCGGCTATGGTGATGATGCCCTTGGGACCGCCATGAGCATTCCATCTTCATCTTCAGGTACGCATAGTGCGGAACCGCCATGAATTTGGCCAATGATGGCCGGCCCAAGAGCTCGTGGTAGGGGTTGTCCAAATCAACCGCCTCGAACAAGATTGGCTCACGACGGAAGTGGGTCTTGTCACCGAATAGGACGTCGATCTTGATCTTGCCGATTGGAGAGCTGGAAAGCCTAGGAACAATGCCATGGAACACGGTCCGGGTGGGCTGGAGTTGCTTCTCCTTAATGCCTAGCTTTTCCATGGTGTCGCCGTAGAGGATGTTGATGCTGCTACCGCCGTCTATCAGGATCCGGGAGAAGCAGCAAGCCCGCCTCTCGATTGAGAAGGTGGAGTCCAGCACCATGCCATAAGCACCCAACGAAGGCATCACGGCCGGATGGTCATCACAACTCCAGGTTATGGGCCTCTCGGACCAGTGCATGAATTGGGGGACCTCTGAAACAATAGCATTCACCTCGCGGTGTTGCTGATGTTGACTGTGCTTGTCGTCGGCTTCACTGGTGAAGACGACATAAATGGCGTTCTTGTTGGGGAACTCATAGCATGCCGATAGGGCGGGCCGGCTGCTGAGGAGCCGAAGCCGCCGGGCCGGCTGCTGAGGAGCTGAAGCCGCCGGGCCGGCTGGAGGAGGCGGCAAGCCCTCACCCTTATCGATTCGGGCGAGCCAGTTGCACTACCGGGTTGTATGGTTAGACGGCTTCGCGTCGCTGTGGAACTTGCATGGAGTGTCGAGGGTTTGCTCGAAGGAGAAGGACGGCTGCCAGGCACCCTTGCCGCCCCGCTTATGCTTGGGGTCGGGTTGACCTGCCGGCTGCTGGTCCTCGACGGTTGCCACCTGCCGGCTATTAGAAGCCGACTGCTAGACCTTGTGCTTCTTGTCGCTCGGCTGCTGGCGCTGGTTGGAGTCACCAGCCGGCGCTTCAGAAGCCGGCGGGATCACCTTCCCGTACGTGTCAATCCGGATCTCTGACTTCATGGAGGAGTCAGCCGTGGCGTACTTGTCCGCCACCACCAGGAGCTCGTCCAAGGTAGCCGGCTCGTCGCACAGAAGCTTCTGCTTGAGCAGGGCACCCTTTCTATACCCGGCGGTCAAGTACTCGATGGCATGCACCTCGTGCACCCCTTCGCAGGAGTTGCGCAGCTCAGCCCAGCGTGCCAGGTAGTTGCGGGTGGACTCGATGGGGACCTAGACGCACATGGAGAGCTGGCGAGGCATGGGAGGCCGCTTGTAGGTGTTGTTGAAGTTGCGCACGAAGACTTTGCTGAAGTCCAGCCAACTGTTGATGTTGTTGGCCTTGAGGCTATTCAGCCATGTCCGGGTCGTGCCCTGCAACATGAGCGGAATGTACTTCACGGCAACGCGCTTGTTGCCGTTTGCTATGCTGACTGCTGTGGCATAGTCGGTCAGCCAGTCTTCCGGCAGAATTACAAAACCACGAAGATACTTGAGGGAATTTAGACACTAGAGAACGAAGATATCACAAGCTCACTAAAGAATACTCAAATGACACACCGGAACAATTCGAGAGTGAATGAAGAGACGTCAATTTATAATTATTGGAGAACGAAAGTTGGAAATAGAGAATGAATAACTCTTTTGAACTGACAGCCTCCGGAGATTCGAGAACGGAAAGAACTCATGAATTGCTTCGGACGGGTATGAAGAGAATTTGTCACAATCGAAAACAATTTGAGAGGATGGAACCAAGCTCAAACCACGAATCTTCAAGAGAAAGGACCAAGATTTAGAAGAAATTCTTCTTCGGTCTTCAACATTGAAAATGATGACGAGGAACATCACCAAATTATTAGAGACACTCCGGAATGATGAAAAGATGAAGATTGGGATCAAAATGGAAGGAATTGTAGGAAAACTCAGAGAGGACATTTGACTAATGAGAATTCATTCTTCCTTCAAACTTTGAAATGAATTTCAGAATAACTCCAAAAATTTAGAAGAGTCAGGTAAGATCCTAGCAAAAGACCTGTGGATTAGGGCCCACTCAAAAGAAACACTATTGAAAATGATTGTTTGAAATAGAGATAACAACCTCGAATCAGCTTGAATAGATTAAGAATGGAAACACAAATCTACTGGGATATCTTTGGCACTTCGGATATGAATAGACAGAGGTGAATAAATAAGAGGTGCACCGGCATGGAAAAGCATTTGAAACGAGGAAGGGGATATGATCAACACCGACATCTTGAATTAAGTCCACTGGAGAAGAAAAAAGAATGAAGAATGATGAACTTGAAACTCCTGACCATCTTCATAATAATCACCGGATAAGAATATTGAAGGAAAGAATGAAGAAACTTCACATCCATAAGATGGATACTTGATTAAGAAATATGAGTCCTTGAAGAAAAGGGTGGGATGATGGGAAAAACAAATGCAACTTGGGACGGATAAAATGGAAAAATCCTCAGGCTACTCAACGACACCCGTATGGGATACTTGAAGAGAAGTGAACCGATCGAAAAGGGATTGACATGACAATCTCGATAAACTAGAAGGATTAGCACTCCCATAGAAATATGAGAACACCGCTTAGGAAAAGGTATGGAATCAACACTTGACATTGAAACAACTCAAATACAACAACTCAAAACAAAACAAAGGATTGGCTTGGGAATAAGCCGGAAACAAACATATGATAGAGATTTTGCCCAAAGTGTTCGCGATGAGGCCACACGGGCACGACGTACAGCAGACATCACGAATGACAAACGAGACATCCCCGAATCAGCATAGCTAAGGACTCTTTAAGACGCCTCGCGACCATTGTAAATCGACCGTGAAAAAATGAACCACTAGACAATGGAACCCAACCTCAAATCATACATCTGTCGGAAAGAATTCCTGGGTAACTACTTTATGGTTATGCAATCTGGTGTTGGGGATATAGGTGGCACAAATATCTCACACAACTAACAAATCCTACACTCCAACTGTATCCATCCGTCAACACATAACCAAGAGAACCTCGGAAATCATGTACCTCAGACCTACGAAAACATCCGATATACTAGTTGTGGCAATACATCTGATCGCTCTCCCCAGTACCGGGTGTCGTCAAACTACTCTCACCACAAAGAGTATAGAAGTGTTTTTGATGTCGGCGTCCTCTGGTATTTCGGAAATGAAATGATAAACAATGTGAAAAAACACCTTGGAGCTCAACTCCCCGGGACACTGCCACAGCCCCTAAATGTCAAGAGGCGCCAAGACAGAATCCCCGTCACAATGATATCGGAACGATTCCACAATACCCGCGTGATCCTAAAAAAATTTGAGTGAAAAAGGATAGAAGAGTGAAAAAAACACCTGCGTCACGAGTCCTTACCAGAGCAACGAAGGGGATAAGGAGTAAAAAGAATTCCTACTCCCCGATATATAAATAGACTAGTTTTCTTCTAGACTCAACAACGGCAGCGGTTCGATCAATCAAGGGGCTCCTAAGGTCAGTAAGGCTCTGATACCAACTTGTAGTGCCCAAGATGTGATTCAATCCCAATCACGTGATGAATTCATGATTGGGGCACAACCACATTTTGAGCGCATAGCAAGATGGATACCATTATAACATACCATGTACTAAATAGATGAGAATAAAAGATAAAGGCTTACACTCGCCATAAGCTACAACATGAATGCATGGATACATCAATACATAGCAATCATCATACAAAAGAGCAGGATCCGACTACGGATGAAATCAAACAAAAAAGAAGAACGACATCCAGCCTGCTAATCCCAGGCTCCCGACCCGGAACCTATTCCCTTGATCGAAGAAGCAGAAGAAGAACTCCAAAAGCAATCAAGCATTGCTCTCATGTCAAAGCATCGCATTACCTATACATGCAACTGTTGTTGGAGTAATCTATGAGCCACGAGGAATCAGCAATCCCATATACCATGGGTATCAAGACTATCAAAGCGTAATGGGTATGGAAAAGGGTAAGTGGTGAGGTTGCAGCAGCACTAAGCATTGTATGGTAGCTAACTTATGAGTACAAGAATAAGATGAAAAACTACGCAACGGTTGCAAACTAGTAATGATCAAGAAGTGATCCTGAACTACTTACGTTCAAACATAACCCAACTGTGTTCTCTTCTCGACGCAGTTGAAAAGAGACAGTCACGTTTACACACGCGGTTGGTATATTTTAATTGAGTTTAGTTCAAGTTCACTACAACCGGATATTAAAAACTCGCATCTGCCACATAACCGCGGGCATGGCTTTCGAAAGATCAAACCCTACAGAGGTGTCCCAACTTAGTCCATCACAAACTCTCACGATCATTGGAGGAAAATCCTCCTCCCGGAACAACCCGATCAAGCTCGGTATCCCGGTTCACAAGACATTTCGACAATGGTAAAACAAGTCCAGCAAGACCTCCCGGTGTGCCGACACCCTAATAGTAGTCACGCGTATCTCATCTCAGGCCACGACCAGATGGGTCAGCCTACGAGTAAAACCACTCGAGTTGCCCCGTGGTGGCCCCGCAGTCTGCCTGTTTGGGACCAAAACCATCGGCACTGGCCCCTTGTATTATGTTGAGTAACGAACCTCAGGTAGCGCTAACTCCCTATGTGTTAAGTTTATTATCATGTTTAGTTATTATGTTGGGAAAATGTTAAAACCAATGTTGGGTCTTTCTGTAGGAGTTTTATTCAAAGCGAACTGTCAAGGGGGCCATAAACCCCAACCGTGTTAGGAATCCAAAATCAAGGAACATAACACCGGTATGACGAAAACTAGGGCGGCAAGAGTGGAACAAAACACCAAGCAAAAGGCCGAGCCTTCCACCATTTACCAAGTATCTATGTGCATTAATTAAATAAGAAATATTGTGATATCCATGATATACATGTCCCAACATGGAACAACCTGCAACTGCACCTGCACCCACACACACCTACAGGAAGATGAATCTTGATCTCTCACAAAACGATCTAATCCACCCACTCCTACACCTGCACTATGCCAGTCGCGAATTTCGTCAAGGATGGCTCTAGCTAACTCATTGTAGTCCTTGACTTGTTCCGGTCGGTTGAACACCTTAGCGTTCCTCTACTTCCATAACAACCAAGCCGCCGCAATGACGACCGAATCAAAGCCTCGCTTTTGCTTCCCTTGAAAGCCAGCTCGTGCCCTTAACCACCATTCGGCAAATGTGTCCGTGCTATTAGGGGGTGGGATGTTGATTTGTAGGGAGTCAAAACACGTGTGCCACACCTATCTTGCGTAGACACATTGCACCACGATATGCTCAACCGTGTCCTCGTCCTGCAAACAAGCGTAACAAGGCGAGGGGTTGTCCTGCAGTCCATGTCGTGCCCGTCTGCCAGATGTCCATAATCGGTGTTGCACTGCGAGCCAAACAAAAATCTTGCACTTCAACGGCGCCCAACTACGCCATATCGCCACAGCTGTAGACGATCCGATCGCTCCCTTGTTGAGCCTCATGTAAGTGGATCTCGCCATGTATAAACCCGATGGTTCATGCGGCCAAGAGAATGTGTCCTCCATTTGCGCGTCTCTAGGCACTGTCGCGATAGCATGCCTCAAGTGAACTGTTTGTAGCAGCGCTCCGAAAGATGTATGTGGTTGAACGTCGAGTGCCCACCTTTCACCGATTAAGGCCTGGGCCACCGTGCGGGAGTTTCTGACCCTTTTTTCCACTCGATCCACAAGCATTGGTGCTATGTCCCTGACGGAAAATCCATGGATCCACCTATCCCTCCAAAAAAGAACCTTGTATCCTTTGCGCATTGTGATCTGCACCAAGCTGTCGAATACTTGTCTGGCGTCATCATCCACCATAAGCCGTAGCCCGTGCCTTGGCCTTTGCGGATCTGTGCGCCGCATCCACTCCCATCGCACCCTAAGTGCTGGTGCTTGCAGACTCAGATTTTTCATTCCTAGGCCTCCGAAATAGGTCGGCTTGCAAATCGCGCTCCATGCCACTAAGCATTGGCCTACATTCACTTGATCTTTCCCAGCCCAAAAAAACGCATGCATCCATCCATCAATATCCTCAAGAACCCAGCCAGGGGCCTTCATCACAAGCAATTGGTGTACGGGCCTCACTGCGAGCACCAATTTCACGAGCACAAGCCGGCTGGATCTTTGCAATAGACCTTTCTGCCAAGCTGGGAGGCAATGTCGAACTTGGTCCAAAAGAGGCTGCCAATGAGCCTTAGTGAGGTGCTTTAAGGACAGCTGCAACCCGAGTTATTTGCACGGGAATTCTCCGATGGGGCATTGCAACAAGTTCTGGACTCTCTCTTTGTCATCCTGGTCCTCGGAGATCAGGATCGCCGATGATTTTCTGTAATTGACCCTCAGTCCCGAAGCTTCTCCAAATAGCTGCAGCGTGACTCTGGCAAACAAAAGGTCCTGATTTGTCGGTTTTACGAATAAAGCCACGCCATCCGTGTAGATAGATAGTCGTTGGGTCGCCGAGATTCCGGTGTATGAGCTCAGAACTCCGTCTATCATGGCCTTGGAGACCAAGGCCGTGAGGGCCTCCATGGCAATGACAAAAAGCAGCGGGGATACCGGGTCCCCTTGTCGCAGTCCTTTAGCATGCCAGATCCTCCTTCCCGGGACTCCATTAACCAACACTTTGGTGCTCGATGTTTGCAGCAGGACAGCTATCCACCTAAGGCATCTCCCTCCAAAACCTTTGGCGCAGAGTACTTCGAACAAGAAAGGCCAGGACAAGGAGTCAAAAGCACGGGATATGTCTAGTTTTAGGAAGACACCTCTGTTCTTCCTAGCATAGATCTTCCTTGCCACTTGCTTCACTAGGAGGTAGTTGTCATGCAGGTTTCTTCCGCGGATGAACGCAGACTGGTTGGCGGCCACTAAGTCTTTCATGCACGGTCTGATACGATTGGCCAGTAGCTTGGCGAACAGTTTAGAGAAGCTGTGCGGTAAACTGGTCGGTCTGTAATCGCCCACCTCCATGGCGTCCGGCTTCTTAGGTATCAAGACGATCAAAGCGCGATTTAACCTTGCAAACCCTCGATCATCTCCAACACAAAGCTTAAGGAGCGCAGCCATGATGACGTCCTTAATAATTGACCATGCTCTTTGGTAGAATTCTGCCGTGAATCCATCCGGCCCTGGGGCCCGGTCCGGGGCCATTTCCTTAATGACAGACCAAACCTCCTCAACAATGAACAGCGCGTCCAGACTGCTCAAGTCTTGCGGAGTCATGTCTAGCATTTGTAGATTGAGCGTGTGCTCTCTGGCCTGAGCCGTGCCAAGCAGGTTTTGGAAAGCCTCGGTGAAGATCTCTTCTTTATGAACCTGATCAGTGGTGATCTCTTCACCTCGTCTAACCTGCGGTATGAAGTTCTTGGCTCTCCTTCCGTTCACAACCAACTGAAAAAACTTGGTGTTGGCATCTCCCTCACGAAGCCATCTGTGTCTTGATCTTTGCCGCTCGATCGTGCGTTCTAGCGACGCAAGCCCCAAGAGTGCAAGCTTAAGCGTTCTTCTCAGCCACGTCTCTAACTCAGTGAGCCCTCTGGTTTCCATTGCTTGATCCAGACGGAGGATTACTAGTGTGGCAATGGCAATTTGGAGTTTTATGTTCCCAACTTTCCTCTGACCCCATGCTTGAAACGCCACCGCTGCATTACAAAAGAGTGCGTCGAGTCTCTTGAATGGGTCCACAATGGAATGATCACAAACCCGGGCCTCCTTCACAGCCTGCTCGAAACCCTCAAGCTTAACCCAGAAGCTCTCAAAACGAAACCTTTTTTCGGCCAGTAGGTTGCGTTGGTCGATAAGTGTAGCGGAGCATGATCAGAGACACTTGTCGAGAGCGCCTGCAGTAGATAATCTGGGCGTGCCAGTTCCCAGTCCACTAAAACAAGGATCTTGTCTATTTTGGTCATGATCGGGGCATCTCTCTCGTTTGTCCATGTGAAACGACGTCCATGCATGTAGATCTCTTTCAGCTCGTTGTTATCAACAAAACTTCTGGATTTATTCATCATGGCCTGATTTACGTTCATGTTATTTTTCTCCGAGGCTCGAAGGATTAAGTTGAAGTCACCCAGGACCATCCATGGCCTCGGGCATGCGGCTCTCCTCATGTTCAGCTCCTCCAGGTATAGCTTCTTGAGGTCATCTCCTTGTGGCCCATAGACCACGGTGATCCACCAATTGTCCCCTGACTTTGGGTGCACCAAGCCAGTGAGGGAGTTTGTGTCACGCGTGATGTTATCAACAGTAATCACGGTGGTATCCCATGCTAATATGATCCCACCTCTCATGTCAACCGTCGGCAAATAAGCAAAGCCGTCTAAGAACGGCCCACAACATTGCATTATAAGAAAATTATCCACTACATCAAGCTTAGTTTCTTGTAAGCACACTAAGTTAGGCCGCATCGACACCAGGAAGTCTTTGACCGCTTCCTCTTCGCTGGATTGTTCAAGCCCCGAACGTTCCAGCACGTCACCGATGGGTTTAAATCCATGGAATGGATGTGCACCCAACACCCGGCACGGGACGCGCTCAATGCGCACCGATCCCAACCGCAGCCCCTGAACAAGTACCGCTGAGCTGCCCTGGCAACTCCTTGCCGAACAGGGCTGCAATCACGCGCACGTGCTGCTCGCGAAGAGGCAAGTCAAACAGCGACTTGAGCTCTTGCACGGCCGTGTCCTCCACCTCCAGGTCTTCCGGTACAAGTCCCAGTGTGCGCAAGAGCACATTCTCCGCTGGCGTGGACGTTGGCGCTACCTGTACCGCCGATTTCTTGGCTGCCCGAGTGGTTCTCCTGGGTGTGAATGGCTCTGGCTCGACCCGCAAGGTGGAGGCCTGAACCTCCCTGAGGATTGGTGGGGCAAGTTTCTTCACAATTCTCGAACAGAACGCCTTGAGCTTTACGTACATCTCCGCCTCCTTGGTTGTCAATCCTGTTGCTGGAACGTTAGCCACAACAATCTCCATGCATATCCCCTTGGCACGGTCTTCAGTTGGCCTCTGAAGAGGCAGCACATTACCCACATGCACCTCCATTGGCTCAGGTACGTGAATCAGGTCGCACGCAGGATCTGCATGATTCCCATCAGGGCGGGGCCCAGGCAGCATGTCGCCATCCACCGGCTGCATGCACACACCCAGCGACAATTGGCCAGGTGTCGCCTCAAGCTGTGTCTCTACCACAGCATCGTGTATCGCTGCACCCTGCATGGTCACGAGGGGCGCGCCCTCCACCGAGCGTGTCTGCTCTTCCCGCGACACGACAAGCATTTTGGCCGCATCCTGGTGCCCAATCATCACGCCGTCTTGGGATCCAAGCTCTCCATCCTCAATGGCTGCCAGCTCTAGGACTGGCCCCACCTGCTAGAAACTATACATTTAGGTGTGAAGCAAAAGTAAACTACACATTTAGGCATTTTTAAATGAGGCCGGAAACAACAAACAACAATTCCGAAAATCCTCATGTGCATATTGCAAATTTGGTATTATTCTGTATAAAACCATATTTTATTGTGGTTAAACATGCAAAGTAAGTACACCATATTAATCTATGCATTTTTCTAGACCAGTTACATATAAAGTTTATTAAATTCGGAGCTACGGTTATTAAGTTATGAAGTAAACCGTTTTAACATGTCATTATGCAAATTAAATGCAATCAACAATTTACATATTTTTAACATGGATGAAAGTTGGATATTATGAAACTAGACAAAATTATAACCATTCTACATGTAGAAAACATTTTAATCCGATGCACGGTTAATGAGTTATTATATGCATGATGATGAGGGGTCAATCTGTAAATCTGCAGTTTTCTGGGCAAATGGAAAAACCGTTGAGCAGAGAGAAAAAAACAATACTGAGCCGGATTGAGAAACTCAGTGCAAACCACCGGCGGATTAGGCCCAAGCGCGTGTGATCGCGTTGACAAAAAGAAACAGAGGAAAAACATGAGGCGCCTTGTACTTGATCGCAGGACCTACTCGTACTAGACAGAGCAAGGATTTCTAACAAGTCGGGCTACTACTGAGCTCGTGGACAAACATAGTGGCAATTGTAAATAAACTACCGAAATGTTAACGCCCACACTTGTGGGTGTTAACCAACTCGCCCACACGCCTACATCACCGTCCAACGCCTTTTGCACGAATCTTGGCATAAAAATGTTGATTTTATGTGCCACGTAGGACCACTCGTGTGTGTGGCATGTGGAGGAGTTCGCCCACACCCCTGTTTTCTCTCCGCGGCCAACGTTCGCCAGTCGGGGCATGCGATGGAACTGCTGTCGCGCCCACATGCCACGCACCACTCCTGTTCCCCATCTCCCCACGACTGCCATTCACCCACTCTCCCACACCCAAGCTGTCATTTGCCATGTTTTTGAAGGGTACATGGCAACTGCCCTATTTGTGATTGTAAGCATATGGCAACTCTCTTTTTACCCGAACATGTTATTGTTGTCACGTGTGTTTTGCAGCATTACATGGCAACTGTCTAGTGTTAGTAGGTGGCAGCTCCTAAAGATACCACCGTCACCCACATGCCCGTCTCCTCTCCCGCACACCAAAAGCCATCAGTTGCCATGTGTTTTGCAGGATACATGGCAACTGCCCTCCCGTCTCCTCTCCCACACACCAAAAGCCATCAGTTGCCATGTGTTTTGCAGGATACATGGCAACTGCCCTCCCGTCTCCTCTCCCACACACCAAAAGCCATCAGTTGCCATGTGTTTTGCAGGATACATGGCAACTACCCTAGCGTGCTTGTAAGTAGATGGCAACTCTCTTTTTACCCGCAACATGTTTTTTGCCATGTTTTTTAGTGCTACATGGCAACTGTCCAGTGTTAGTAGGTGGCAACTCTTAAAGTTTTCCAAAATCATGATAATTATAGTTGTCCGACATGGCAACAACTGCAGTTGCCCAAAAATGGCATCCGACACTTGACCTAAGACGGCAATTGCAGTTGAGCAACCATGGCAACTGTAGTTGTCCGACATGGCAACTATAGTTCAGCAACATGGCAACTGCAGTTGACCAACATGGCAACTGAAGAGGGTCCAGACCATGACAATCACGGCGGGACGCATGGTTACTGACACGCGGGGCGTGTGGCTCGCAGGCGGGGAGGGGCGACGGCCGAGACGGGTCGTGCGGGCCGCGTGCTCGCTCGCCCGGACGTGCTCGTGCGGGGCGATCGCGCTGCACCGGACGTGCGGGCTGTGGCTGCGCGCGCCCGGACGCGGTCGTGTGGGCTTGGTCGTCTCCGTGCCACACAAAACGTGCGGTACAACCACCCGATACACCACACGTGTGGCAGTTATCGGGGTCCATAAACTATACATGCCAGAACGGATCTAGGACAAGAAAGAAGGTTCAGTTATGACGGAAGTTGCTCACAGCGAGGAAACAACGAGGCCGGCGGCCATGGCGAGGCTGGCCCTTGGCTGGCTGGGGAAGTGGAAGGAGCTGGGACGCCTCTGGCCTTGTGGCCCTTGCGCACACGCGGGCGAGTGGCGGTACAAATCCACGCACAGGCGGCGACCGGAGCGCGAGCGAACGCGGGGGAAGCAGAGAAGCTCGCGTCCATGGCGGCAGGAGACTTGGCACGGGCAGCGGCTGTGTGAGGAGCTCCATGCGGCTGGGTGCTCTATCTCTCTTGTACCCGAAGAGACAGAGAGGAAAGGTTAGAGAAGAGATACAGAGGGCGTCAGGGAGAGAGAAAAGGAACAAGAGCAGTGCAGGGCACTCATCTGCTCGTCGGGGACTCGCCGGAGCAGCGAGGCAAGGTCGGGGCCCGGCAAGGAGGCGCCGTGGCTCTGGAGGAGGTCCCACATGAGGAGGAGGTCGAGGTCCGCGGGGGCGGACGGCGCTCCGGCGACTGGCGCAGGGCGGTGCTGCTCTGACCAGAGGAAACGAAAGAGACGTCAGAAAAGAGAGAGTGAACAAGGAGAAGGGAAGGAAGGAGAAGAAGGATGCGTGGTTTGCCTGGTGTTGTGCTGCTACGGGAGGAGTCTGGCCAGGTGCCGCCGGCAACCTCGCGGCTGGGGTCCATGGGAGGAGCTCGGGTGCTCCTGCTGTCGGTGGTGGCGAGCTCCATGGCAGAGGGCGCGACGGCGTGGCTGCTCCCCTGGCATCGAGCGAGGACGAAGGGATTTTGGATCGGGGAGAACACGAGGAACATGGTGAGTGGGTGGAGATGGATCCCGAGGAGGGGGATGCTGGCGGCGGTGGCAAGGCCTAGATCCTATATAGCAAATGGTTTTCAATAGGGGTTGTTTGGTCCTTCCTATCGTAATCAGGCGGTTAAGTGTAAATAGTTTAGAGAAGTCCAACAAAGAACCGATAATATTTTAGGGACGTTTGGGTTTGATCCGAATCCAATGGTGACAACTGCCCGGGTCGGTTTCGGGACAGCTTTCGTACGCGCGCGAGTGGTTTCTATACATAGAGGTTGGGTGGTTTGACAAGAGGGAACCGAAAACCCGGTTGGTCTCCCAACAGTCAACGAAGGCAGGGGGACGCGACCACTATGAATGGACGCGAGTTTTATGAAAACATGCGAATGCATCGCACATGATGACATGAAGAAATGCAACAAGCAAATAAAATACGCGGCGACAACGAAAAACATGAAACGCGTCTGGAGCATAGATCTCGGGTCGTCACAGGTAGGTGGCCACTTGGTCAGCACACACTGTAGCCACGCCCCTCCGGGATTCGGGGGTAGCAGGCAGCACTGTAGC
Organism: Aegilops umbellulata; assembly: GCA_032464435.1. Classification (NCBI taxonomy): domain Eukaryota; kingdom Viridiplantae; phylum Streptophyta; class Magnoliopsida; order Poales; family Poaceae; genus Aegilops; species Aegilops umbellulata. Next base: position 188,146,327 of record CP136055.1, read on the forward strand.
TACGATCCGTCTTGTCGTAGTGGGTGAGTGCAGACTCCGAGGAGAGGGAGGGCTGGCTACTGGAAGCCGACACGTCCCCAAAGCCGTCTTCTGGGGGTGCGCCATCTTCTGGACATGAGGGGCTTCGGCCAGCCCCGATGTCTTGAAATGTCATTGGGTGCGGATGTGGCTACCCGGGGTCCATATCCCCGACACCCTACATTTTGGACAAGTGTGTCCCTAAGTCATGGTCCCCCCCCCTCCCATCACCTCCTTTTCGCCATTCGAAATCCCAGGCCGCCATAACCTCTCTACTTCAGCCGCGAAACCCCACCCTCCTCCGTCCGCCACTCCACAGTTACCCAGCCGGAGCCTCTGCCCCAATGACATCATCCATCGCAACAGCTTGACGTCCCTCATCCACCTCCTCGGATGAGGATACGTCGTCGATCTTATCATCCTGCCGGTTCAGCCGCCCCGTTCTCCACCTCCAAGGAGCTGCTCCAACCAGGCCACAACGGCATTCATTACACCCTATGGGCCTTTCTGCTTCAACACTATGCCTTTTGGGCTCAAAAACGCTGGCGCCACTTACCAACGCATGATTCAAACATGTTTGGAAAAGCAGATTGGCAAGACAGTGGATGCATACGTAGATGATGTCGTCATCAATACTAAACATGCCGAATCATTGGTGGACGATCTACGCGTCACATTTGACAACCTCCGAACATATGACATACAACTCAATCCGAAAAAATGTGTCTTCGGCGTTCCATCCGGAAAACTAATCGGATTCATCGTTTCCAATAGAGGAATCGAAGCAAACCCAGCAAATATCCAAGCCTTGTCACAATTGGCAACGCCAACAGACTTAAAGCAAGTCCAAATACTAGCTGGGTGCGTAGCAGCCCCGAACTACTTTATCTCCAGATTAGGAGAAAAGGTGCTACCACTCTATGTACTGCTCCAGCACACCAACCACTTTGAGTGGACGGATGCGGCTAAAGCAGGATTGGAAGAAATAAAAACTTTGTTAGCAAGCAACCCAATCCTTGCCGCACCAAGTGTTGGCGAACCTATGTTGCTCTACATATCTGCAACTCACCAGGTGGTGAGTGCGGTACTCGTCATCTAACGACAGGAAAAGGGACATAAATTCCCACTCCAGAAACCAGTGTACTACGTATCGGCGGTTCTTACACCATGCAAATCGTGATACACACACTATCAAAAGATAGTGTACGCGGTCTTCATGGCATCCCGGAAGCTGCGACACTACTTCCAAGAGTGTTCAATCACGGTGGCTTCCGAAGTGCCACTCAATGACATCAAAAACAATCGGGACGCCACCAGCCGCATTGCCAAATGGGCCATCGAGCTCTTACCTTTTGAAATAACATACAAGGCACGCCGAGCTATTAAATCTCAGGTGTTAACTGACTTTGTTGCTGAATGGACAGAAGCCGAACTCCCTAAAGAGTACAACACATACTCTAATTTGGTGATGTACTTCGACGGCTCTAAAATGCTAGCCGGATTGGGGGCTGGTGTCATCCTAACATCCCCTACAGGGGACACAGTCCGTTATGTACTACAATTCATGTATACAGACTCCAACAACATGGCCGAATATGAGGCACTACTGCATGGTCTCCGAATGGCTGTTTCCATGGGCATGCAATGCCTCAAGGTGCGCGGCGATTCAAACCCGCAATATCCCAAATAAATGGAGAATTTGATGCAAAATATCCAAAGATGGTGACATGCCGCAACGTCGTACTCAAAATATCAGCTCGGTTTGAGGGGCTCGAGTTTCATCACGTTGCTCGAGACAGTAATCAAGCCACGGACATACTTGCTAGAATGGGCACTAAACGCGACCCCGTCCCACCTAACACCTTTGTGGAAAGGCTCTTCAAGCCATCTGTGGTATGGTAGGATGAGAGAGGCAATATTAGTCCGGAGCCGATCATACCCCCAGATGCCGAACACAATTCTGATATCATCGGGGGCTCGGGCACCGAAATAACACCTTCCGCCCATGTAATCATGGATGTCATTGCTCCATGGACCGAACCTTTCCTAGCCTACCTTAATAGGTGGGAGCTCCTTGATGACCAGAATGAGGCTCGTTGCATAGTTCGACGCTCGAAAGCCTACAAAGTTCATGAAGGAGAACCCTACAAGAAAAGCACTACTGGAGTTCTTCAAAGATGTATCTCTGAAGAGGAAGGACGACAGCTCTTGGCTGAAATACATGCTGGTCTCGACGGCCATCACGCCGCAGCTCGGGCCCTTGTAAGTAAGGCCTTCCGTACATGTTTCTTTTGGCCCACGGCATGAGCAGATGCACATGCCCTTGTACAGCGTTGTGTCGAATGCCAGCTTTTTGCCAATCAAATCCATATGCCGCCCACTACCCTAAGATCAATCGCCATTACTTGGCCTTTCGCTATTTGGGGGCTAGACATGGTCGGACCCCTTAAGGGGGGAAGCCATAAGAAGAAATATTTGCTGGTTATGGTGGATAAATTCACTAAGTGGATAGAGGCCAAACTAGTAAAAACGGCAGAAGATGGGCCGGTGATCGACTTTATATCTGGTGTCGTACACCGCTATGGCGTCTCGCGCAGCATCATTACTGACAACGGCTCTAACTTCACAACCGATGAGGTGAAAATTGGTGTGCTAACCTGGGCATTAAGCTCGATTACGCCTCCGTATATCACCCTCAAACAAACAGTCAGGTCGAACGGGCTAATGGCCTGATAATGAACGGCATCAAACCCAGACTAGTGCGATCTTTATGGGAGTCAGATAAGCACTGGGTCGACGAACTCGATTTCATACTCTAGGGACTGCGGACCACGCCCAATCGCACGACCGGATACACACCCTTCTTCATGGTGTACGGCGCAGAGGTTATCTTGCCCTACGATATTATTCATGACTCACCTCGAGTGTGCATGTATGAAGAGAGAGAAGCCGAGGTCGATCGGTAGGATGACCTAGATGGCCTGGAGGAGGAGCGCGATGTTGCAAAAGCCCATTCCGCATTCTATCAACAACAGGATCGGAGATACCAAAGCAGAGAAGTGCGGGCAAAGACTTATAATGTCGGTGAGCTTGTTTTATGCCTCCCAGAGAACAAAAAGGACAAGCTGAAGCCAAAATGGGAGGGTCCCTTCATTATAGGTGAAGTTCTCACTGGAGGAGCCTACCGCCTTCGTAATGCATCGGACAACCGCTTAGAGATGAACCCATGGAACGCTGCTTGGCTCTGAAGGTTCTACGCATAAATCCGGTCATACTTATTTTTCGTTCCTTTTTCTCCATTTCAATTTTTCTTTTTTCTTCTCGTTTTTATACAATCGCCAGGATGTGTTCGGATAAGCCGAGCACTTGAGGGGTACACATCCTTAAATGTACACAACCCACCATAACTCGGGGCTTCTTTAAGTAGAAGCTTATTATTATTCTGAGCCTAGAGCTCACAATATATGTGTCGTTTGCTCATATACATCCTTTTTGCCATTATATGCACCTCTATGACTTAAGTTTTTGCCAAGCTGGGTTGCCTTGCTCCTGTGTTTATGCCCTACGTTCCCAATTGTTCGGCTAGGGCGTAAAGGGAGCACCTCTGAGATTGTTACAACTGAGTTATCTGGACATGTACCTCAGACGGGTGAAGCCGAAAGCTAGCGTTCTTAAGAGAATAATTGGTCGGTAATCAAACGATAGATTGTTACATTATTGTAACCACCTTAAACACTGCGACACAGTTTTTCCGTATCATGGATCACATGCCCCGGTACGGGTAATTATAGTATGCCGACCCAAGGAAAGGAACCCTTGACGGAACTATTTTCCTTGGAAGATGTTTCTTACACATGTAATATAACATACATCCTGAACTCAAATTTTTGTCTGTTCGAGCATAACGACTGGTTTGCCTGGTTTCTGGACATAGTAAATACTTCTATGCATTTTGAATAAGTATCCGGAAACACTCCATTATGATTCGGAGGTTAAAGCTGAAAGCCTGCGATGACAAAACTTTTCGCATGTTCGAATAATGACATAGGTTAATCATAAACGTACATTAATACATTACATCAAAAACCTATTCCTTATCTATTCCATCTATAAGACTGTCTAATCTACAGTCTTCCTACGAATATTTTGCAGCTATCATTACTTGGTCATACACCAAATTCAATGGATTTATTTTCCGTCTGGTCCCTGTGGTCCCACTCGGGCCATATGATTTGGATCCAGTTTGGTAAAGCGTGTCTTCACCATGGCCCAGGCTTCTCGTGTGCCTTCACGACATGCGGATGTCTTCCATAGCTCGAACCGGTGCCCAGCACCTTTGAACAGGTTTTCCAGACCCTCCGTACTTTCTGGAGGGGTATCAGATGGCCATAAAGCCTTCACCATACCCTTCATGGCTTTCCGGGCCCGAGCATGTACCCCGGACAGTTCCTTCAGCACGTCACCTTGAAATCCGGATACTTCTTCCTCCGGTCGACCAGTCAATAGGCCTGCAGCAACAAAATCATGACATCCCGAACTATGGACCAAACATGAGCACCTAGAGGTGTTTTGCATAAAAAAGGAAAGACATACTGAACAGGCTGCCCTTCAATTTTTCATTTGCTTTCTGCACGGCCGATAACTGAGCCCTTAAGCTCTCTATCTCTTCAAATTGTTTGTTTTTCTTCCCCTCATGATTTTTCTCCCCAAACATGCCCATTGCGATCTTTTTCATTTCCGCCAGTTCGGCGGTGACAGCATTCAGCTGCGTCTGGTTGGTTTTCAGCTCCTGCTCTAGTGTGGTGTTCTTTTCTTTAAGAACATGCAGATAGTATCGATCCTTAAATCGGTTTGCTTCACCGCTTCAAGTCTGGGGGGCTACTGGCATATGACTATTCAAGTTGCATAAATTTTTACATATATGTCCTTTGAGAACAACTGAATGACTCTAGCAAGTCCGTCTCGAGCCGCTTGGAGGTATGCATCTACCGAACTGAGTGCGGTAAATTCTGACTCAGAAAAGGTCGGAGTGCGCATGCCCTCTTTCAATCGATGGTGATTCATCATGCTCTCCACTTTGGAATTCGTGACAAATACGTCATCTGGATCCTCATGAGGCGACGGAACTGGCATTGCATCAGCTCTCGTCCTAGTTGACGAGTTCGATACCGGATTGGCAGACATTTGGCTAACAAGGCGTTTTTCCACCGTCTACCGTGTGTTTCTCCTGACATTAAGAATAAAGGAGACTTTGAATAATCCGAACTCATACCCAGGCATGTATTAAAGAGGACATACCTCTTAGAGGGCGGTGAGGTTTCTGCGGCACTCCTGGTCCCCTTCGCTTCGAACGACTACCCCGTGTGCGGGCTGTCCTGGGGGAGGTACGGTCCGCCGAGCGCCGATCCTATTAAAATTCGGATTAGTATAATGGGCATAAGTGCAAATAGGGATTTCCTTTTAAGAGCCCTCCGAATACTTACGATGCAAAAGGGATAGAGGCGGGGGTAGTCAGCGGTGATAGCCACTTCCGAGCCGTCAAGGCTCGCGTGATAAAATAGCCCATCATCAAACTCTGTGTATATATCCGAATCCTCACGAAAGCCAGGGTCTCGATTGCGGTTATTATCCTCTAGCTGTGGAGTAGGATAGTGGACGCGTCCTCGGTCATCTTCCTCCATGACTGTTTATGGGTTATGGCAACAAAGAGCAAATTTGATTAATATTAGTAACAACAATAAAATGACACAAACTATTGAAATCTTACCCATTCAATGGGGTTGTACAGGGAGTAGCCTTCCCGGCAGTTTAAGCGGAGGAACTCTTCTTTCTCACCCTTATACAGATCGGTCATAATTGTGGCCAGTTCGGCTGGGGTATCCGGACCCTTCCGTCCTCTATAACGAGACGCGTCATCTTCTCCATTGTAACACCATAAGGGAGTTACTCTGGATTGGAGAAGCTGGACACACCTCTTTATTGCAATAGCAATGACCTCGACTATCGGGAGCTCGGTATGAGCTAACAACCTGACCTTGCTGACCAACCTCTTCATCTCCGTACTGTCCTCTTCCTTGGAACTTCAGGGACGCCAGTGGAGGTGCTTCTTTAAAGGAGCACTAGAAAATTCAGGAAGGCCGCGCCGAACGGGGTCTGGCAGTGGGACGTCATCCATGTAGAACCATTCCGAACACTACTGTGGGTATACCTCTTTGGGAGTTCCTATGAGGTATCCGGATCCGGCTATACTCCATACTTCGGCACCGCCCACTTCAAATATGGAGCCTCCTCGATGGCGGGGACCAAGGCAAAAGAACTTCCTCCATAGTTCAAAATGGGCCTCGATGCCTAAGAACAGTTCGCAGAGGGCAATGAAACCTGAGATGTGCAGAATCGAAGCTGGGGTAAGGTTGTGCAGTTGGATGCCGTAAAATTCCAATAGGCCCATGAAAAGGGATGGATTGGAAATCCAAGGCCCCGCAGCAGGAATGGGACGAAGCACACCCTCTCCTCCTTATTGGGGTTGGGGAAATTCTCAGCCATCACATCGTTGCCGATTGAGGCCAAACCCGCTCGAACGGAGACTAGATCTGCGAGGGGAAGATAGCCCTGCTTCTGGAGTCGATTCAGCTGAAGACGATGCACTGAGAAGCTCTTCCAATCACCCTCTTGAGGGCCATGGGGGCGCGAAGAGGATCCTGGAGCACTAGCCATGTTGGAAGGCTTTCTTCGTAGCTAATCTTGATGGTTTTTCTTTTGCGCGGTGTGAGATGGCATTTGGGGATCTAAATCTCCTTATATAGATGTCGTCTGAGCGTGGTGAGGGGCTTATTTACAAAAAGTCATGGACTGTTCGTATTCACTCGACGTGTGGAAATCGAAGCGACAACAGGAAGGAATCATAAAGGCAGAACGTCGAGGTCAGAGCCAGATTGTCAGTGGTCCGAAGTATAATGGTGAACCCGCCTTGCAAAGCCGAAGCCATAAGCCGGATACCATGTCGTCACTAAAGGCAAGTTTGGGGGCTAGTGAGGGAGTCCTGGATTAAGGGGTCCTCGGGTGTCCCGGTCGTGTGTTATGGGCCAGACTTATGGCCTCTAAAGGTACAAGGTAGAAGAACTTCCCCCGTGTGCGGATAGGACTCTCCTTTGCGTGGCTGGCGAGATTGGCGTTCGGATGTATAGTTTCCTTCTTCTGTAAACCAATGCTATACAACCCTAGGCCCCTCCAGTGTCTATATAAACTGGAGGGTTTAGTCCGTAAAGGCAATCAGAATTTCCATAGGCTAGACATCTAGGGTTTAGCCATTACGATCTCGAGGTAGATCAACTCTTGTAACCCCTATACTTATCAAAGTCAATCAAGTAGGAAGTAGGGTTTTACCTCCATTAAGATGGCCCAACCCTGGGTAAACATCGTGTCCCCTTTGTCTCCTGTTACCTTCGATCCTAAGACGCACAGTTCGGGACCCCCTACCTAAGATCGGCCCGTTTTGACACCGACAATCGCCTCATCTATCGCGGTTGATCCATCCTCACAGCATCGCCTTAACCTGCTCCACCAGAACTTTGGCATCCTCACCGACTCCTCGGACGAAGCCGAGGCCTACTCAGCGCCACCAAAGAGGTTGTACACTCATCACATCGCACCATCTCCTTAACTCAACCTCCCGGCTTTGACGGTGTACGATTCCACACCCCCATGGCGTGGCAACCTCGAAGCCGGCGCCGCGGGCGACATCTCCACGACGGCTCTTCCCCAGTGCGAGGCTCATTCGGTGGCGGCAGCCATACCAGCCGGATCTGCTGCTGCTGCTTTGGCTCTTGCTGGCTCTCTCGCGCTGCTGCTACTGCTCCGGCTCTCGCTCGCTCTCTTGCACTACTGTTGCTGCTGCTCTGGCTCTTGTTCGCTCACTCGCGCTGCTGCTACTGCTCCGGCTCTCGCTCACTCGTGCTACTGCTGCTCCGTCTCTCGCTTGGTCGCGCTGCTTCTCTTCTCTCCCCCTCGCTCGTGCTGCTACTCTACTCTTTCTCTTGCTCGCACTGCTGATGCTGGTACACGGACTGCTGCAGCTACACGAGTTGCTGCTTTGGCTCTAGTTCGCGCTACTCCTCCAAGCGCTGCTGCTCTGGCTGCTATCTACTAATGTGTTCCCCATCAATCGCCTACTGATTTAGATCATTGTTTCTCTACTACTAGTGCTCGAGCGGCCTAAACTACATGTGAAGTGCCTCTCTGCTATTAGTGCGTTCCGTTTCGACAGTAACATTTAGATTCCACAGTAAATTTCAGTTTTGGTAGTTAAGTTTAGAGTCAATACTTTTTACCTCATGTGTTGTAGTCAGGTGTTTTTTGGTGATGTAAATTTTACATCTATCACTTTTTGGTAATGTATTTTACATCATCTATTGGAGATGCTATTAGAATCCCACTTGAGATTAACGATGTCTATCTTGTACTGTTTCAGCCTCGATGTCTTACCGCTCGCCGGAGCTGCTCGAACGACGGAACCATCCATCACAACAGAGCACTGCCATGGACGTTGTCTACAGATGCCTCAGATCTTCCTTCACACCTCGACATCCACCTCTGCCGCAACTTCTTTGGCGACCAACCCAATGATGCTGAGGTCGACACGACTATGCCAAAGAGGTTGTACACTTGTCGCATCACTTATTACTCTACATTCATGTCGATCCATTAGGGCTATTTTGGTTCAAAGGAAAAAGTGAAGGAAAAACATAGTTATAGGAAATTTTCCTATGGCACTCTACTATTCAATTGTCCATGCATTTCGTTGAAAAGAATGGAGCAAAACATCCACCTAGACCTACTTTTTAAAATCCTATGCATGAAAACAAGACTAAGTGCATTAATGGCAGAATAACATTCTAATTGTACACACTTTCATATGGTTTCACTTTAATTTGGCCCTGTTTCTTCGCATTCCTATGCTCTTCCAATTCCTGTGAACCAAACACCCAAGTTGACAGAAATCATGTGTTTAGAAATGCTCTGTTTCCCACGTGCATTCTTATCCTATTTTGTTGTTTTTCCTATCCCTGCGTTTTTAGAATTCTACAAGCCAAAGGAGCCCTTACAGAATTACTTCAGTTACAGATAGATATTGAAGAAAACTTTGTGTGGTTTGTCATGCTCCTGCCGTGATGTCGTCCACCTCATGTGAGCTGCTCCATTGACAGAAGCATCCACCAAACCAGACATCACGACTCCTGACTGTCTTTCGCCGCCTCAGATCTCCTTCCCTGCCGCCGGTAGCCACCACAATTGCATCACCATCATCGACTTAGCAGACGAACCTGGGGAGTACACGGGTTCACAAGAGAGGTCGCACTCTTTCATTTCTGCTTATGTAATGCATTGCTTAATATTACCTGCTACTTTATCGTCCTGTTCACGTCTTAGACTCCAAGTCAGGTCCAAATTAATGTTCAAACTTGACTTCTATAATTATTTGTGGGGCACATATTGAGGCAACAATGAATAATATCTCTGTCTATTATCTGGTTCACCTAGGGTATGCCTATGTTGTTCATCTTGGATGGGAAACCAATAGTAAAGCAATCATCATTTGTATTTTTATTAAATTAAAGCTATCATCGACATGCTATCATTATTTTTGGATCCATCCACTGGTTGTTACCATCACTATAAATTTCTGCATGCTCTCCTTACATAATCTCACTATATTTTTTTGCATGCATGTCAGATATTGTACACACTCATGCTGAAAATGTAGAGAAAAATAGAAGAGTTTTGCGCGTCAATACAATGTCATGCAGACATCGCTCCATGGTGGTTTCAATGACAAACCCTCCCCGCTCCCTCCAAATTGTAATCCAGAGGAAGATATCTGTTCTAAGGCGGATCCAGATGCAACTGACCACTCCTATTTACCCCCCGAGGTGTTTTGCTCTAACTTGGCATGGTGATGTTGGTCATATCATGCATATGTTGCCTTGCAGTGCCTACTTTCAACATCATATATGTCATTTGCTTAGTTTAGACATGTTCTGTAATGCCACCTGTTTAGTTTCTATATCATATATGAGAATTATGCAATCTCATATCTTTTAGCCAGCCTTAATATATATGAAATATGCAATGCCATCCTGTTTAACCAGGCATCATATATTTGAATGATATCTTGCCAGTCCTTTTCTTCGTTACATTTCCATTTGTTGATAATGTTTGTACATTCAACTACTCTTCCTGTGAATCAGCCATTTGAGTGGGTGATGGAAAAATCTGGAGTGAAAACAATGTGTTCAGAGTAGCATGTCAATATACATGTGAACTATTTCATGCCCTCTTTTTTCCACACTATCTATTGCATCCATCTCTCATACAAGGTCTGTACATTCAACTATGTTTCCTGTTTATCATCCATTTGAATTGGAGCGGGTTATGGCAGTATCTAGCGGTTTAAAAACATGGTCTTCAAATAAAACAGTGCTACCTCTTGGTGGAGACAGCACCCCGGTTGTACATGCACGAGAACCATCCCTACTACACATAACCCAGACTCTCGTAGATTGTACCCCTACTGCAATGGACAGAGAACCAGCTTCACCAAATCTAACCCCAACCCCGGCAGATAGTAAGCGAGTTCATATTGAGACAACACCTTCTCCACCACAGAGCTCCCAAACAAGAGCAGTTAGTAAGGCAAATCCAGTGCCCAAAGCGCCAGTACTACCACGGCGAACCCGAACTCCACCAGTTAGTACACCTATTCCTGTGGAGGAAGCACAACCAGCCATTCTAGTTTAGCATCTATCACATTTGATGTTGTTAAATCCTATGTGCGTATCTTCCCATCACGGAAATATTATATTGAAGATGAAGGGAAATGCCAATTACAGGTGTTTGTCTAGGAGTTATGTGTAAGTATTGTTATTCATGGCAATTACTTTGCTTTGTCCCATACATTCTACCTCCATGGTGGTTATAATACAGCAAATGTTCCCATTTTTCGCTATAGAGAAGGACCAATTTGGAAACTCGGGATGAGGTAACCTCTGCTAATACCTCTGCTATCTTCAAGAATGCTTGGTGGCAGTATCGAAATTACTCGAAGAAAACATACTTCACTAGCAAAGAAACTCATCAAATTCCCTTACTTCTCCTGAGACACATTTACGGGACGATGACTGGGAACGCCTTGTTCTGTACTAGTCCCGAAACAAGAACGTGGTAAGGTCTATGAGCTCATTTATTAATTTTAAGTACTATATCCCTGTGTCTTACTGTACTCTGTTCGTGTAGAACAAGTTCTTAAACTTGAAGAACAACTATTCTCATTTAAGATTCCATTGCTATTGTGCATACTGCTTTGCTCTTGTATCACTGTATTTACTCATACAAACTTATTTAAATTGAAGGATCCAACCAAAACTCCAATGGCACAATAGGTATGTTTAAGCATGTTTTTTTAACAGGTTTTCTCTTATAAATAGCTCTATTGATTTCAATTTCAATTGTGTATACAGTTGACTTCATATCATGCTCATTACTAGCATCACAATAGAGCCAATAGTGTTGTTGTACATGTAGACCCATGGTACCCATCTGAAATCTTGTTGTGCCGTGTAGTTTCCCACGCATTGTATTCTTTCAATGCTGCCTTGTCTTGAACTAATATGAATTGAACTAAGCCTGTTATGTGGCTGCTTGTTTCTTCTTTTAGAATTCTAACAGAATATTGGGGAAGAGTACCTTATTAAGCTATGGTAAAGGAAGTAATGTAGATAAGGTTCAGGATAGTGATACATTCTTGTTGGTCTCCAACAAAGCTGATAAAATAGTTAGGGAAAACTATCTTGAAGACAGTGAGACAACCCCAAAGTCCTGTCTTGGTGTAGTGTTCGAGTTACTGGCCACTACCGCTGGCACAAGCTATTCGAACTCACTGTCTAAATCAGTTCGGTTTCTTGTGTCTCAACTACAAACTGAAAGACATCAATAAGTTGTGCTGCGATAAGAAGCCAAAGGACTATGGAAGTCCCTCGATAATTCGGATGCATACTTTCTGGTGCAACAGCAAGCGTTGGAGGATTTTAGCGCCAAACAGGAGAAAGCTAATAAGCTTGATATGCTTATTGCCAGCATGGTGGATACCCAGGATAATGTTTCTTGAGCTCTTTTGAAGTTGTTTCAGTTATGGACTTGTTTTGTTGTCGCGTTTATTTGCACTGGTAGCCAATTTAGATGGCCAACTATGTAATATGCTGCTTTGTTCCCCATATTTGCAATAGTGGCAAACTTTGATGCCTAGTGGATGTAATATGTGTAATAGCCGTAATAGCCTAGCGTTAGTTGCTTCCTTATTTATTTACTTATTGTCTTGTTTACTTGTTTGCTTGTAGTCACTGCAGTTCTTTTTCTGCATTTTTCTAGTGGCCACAATAACCTATTTTTATAGCTAGGCCACAACAACCATGGCAACATACGGACTGTTGTAACCATGGTTTTGCTACATGTTGTAGTGAGCATGGGCCTCCTACGGGTCGTACGATGCATGGGCCTTCTACGGGCCGTAGGATCGACGGGCCTTCTACGGGCGGTATAATCAACGGGCCTTCTACGGGCCGTATAATCGTTTGGCCAAACATGGGCTCTATTATTCATGGACCAATAACGGTACGCAAAATGTGTCGTAAACGGGCTAGAGTGGGAAACTTCTGTTTATGGCCCGACCATAATGGGCAATTAATAGGCCGTATTTGATGATGCTATGAAAACAGCCCAACGGGTTAAGGGGCCACAAACGGGCCGACTGTAACCACGGGCTAAATTTGGCCCACAAGCGGAACGGCCCGTGGTTAGAGTGGAAATCATCTGTTCATGGCCCAACCATAACGGGCCGTTAATAGGCCGTATTTGATGATGCTATGAAAATAGCCCAACGGGTTAAGGGGCCATAAATGGCCTGACTATAACCACGGGCCAAATTTGGCCCACAAGCAGAACAGGCCAGTAATGGACCGTAAGTAACCAAATTTTGGAAACGAGCCCAAGAATAAATGGGCCATTAGAAGGCCAAAATTTAACATGGGCTGGAAACGGCCAACGGAATAATGGGTCATTAATGGGTATAAAGGGATACATTGTTCATTATGGGCCAGTTTAACCTCGGGCCTTTAATGGGCCAAGAGTTACAAAGGGCCTCGTATGGGCTGAAAGACGTCATGGGCCATACATGGGCCGGAAGTTACAATGGGCTGGAATCATATTGGACGGCCCAGATGACGTCATTGGGCCTAATTCGGATAGGCCATAACGGGTCGTGAGTTAGCGGGCTATAAATGGGCTATATGCGAATAGGCCGCTAACATGCTTTCCGTGGCCCGACCCGCTACCTTTTGACCAAGTCAAACGGCCTGGCCTTTTCACTGAAATGGGCCTCTGTTGGGCCGTGCCACGTGACGACGTATCATAGGTGTCTCTTGTCCAATGAGTGGATGACATCTGTCCAAATGGTGAGCCGACACGTGCTTTCTTTGGCCATTGAGAATTTTACACATGGAAAATCCCCATTGGTCCCGGCTGTTAACGGGTTATCGGATCCAAACCGGAACCCGATAGCTTAACGGCGACCCACTACGGCGGATGCCACATGTCGGTACCCTTGACGAAAGCACTTCCATGACGCGCCATTTATCATCATGGAAGTGGACACTTCCGTGATGATAATTTTTGTATTGTCATGGAACACTTCTACGACAGCACATGTATGCCTATCTTGATTCTGTCATAAAATTGTCATGGATGTACATGCATGACAGAAAATGTGACCTACGGTGACAAACACGTATCATCACGGAAGTGTATTTTTTGTAGTGCCTGCTCACATCATTTGGAGGCGTGATGGAAATTTCGGCCGGACGTCCCTTGCGGGTTCGACCTCAAATAGGCGATAAACCTGGACTAGAGTCTTGTGTGGTTAGTCAGGTCATGGCCGACACCCTCGCCAGGCTTCCGCTTGAAGGTTGCTGAGATACATGAAGTGTACATGGCGGTAAGTGGCGAGAGCATGTGTGAAGAAGTACACCCCTGCAGGGTTAGCATGAACTATTCGAATAGCCGCGTCCTCGGATATGGACTACTTGGATACTTATATGGTACATATAACTTGAAGTGGATACTCTAAAATGCTCAAGACAAGTGTGAGTGCTATGGATGGCCTTCTCGTAGGGAGACGGGATAGAATCCATAGTAGTGTATTGATGTGGTGATTAGTGGACTCGTGTGCGCTTTCTCACCTCAAAGAAGTTACTCGTAGTCATAGAACATGATAGCCACTGAGTCAAAGCTTGCTTGCTGCAACCAAACCCCACAATACCCCTCTTGATACTAATGCATGTACGATAGGATCAGATGTAAGTCTTGCTGAGTACCTTTGTACTCATGTTTGCTTAATTTATGTTTTTTTAGAGGAGACCTCGGTCTCACTAGTAGTTCCACATGGACTTCGACAAGTAGCTTGTTACCTCAGCTATGATCTTGTACCCTTGGGAGGGTCTTGTAGATAGTCAGGCTTCTCAGCCCTTTTAATTTGTAGTTGTCTGCACTCAGACATGTTATGCTTCTGTTGCTTGTATGCTTTGAAGGATGGGTCATCACTACTAGAAAAACCTCTACTAATGGCGCACCTAATTTGGCCATTAATGGTGCATCACCGGTGCGCCACTACTAGCACGCCATTAGTAATTTTTACTAATGGCGCACCACTGGTGCGCCATTAGTATCTGGTATACTAATGGCGCACCACTGGTGCGCCATTAGTATGCCTCCCAGGGCCATGTATACCCAGGTGCTTTGGCATACTAATGGCGCACGACAACGAGATGCGCCATTAGTATAGGCCACCGGTGCGCCATTAGTATAGGCCACGGTGCGCCATTAGTATTTTTGAATTTTGAAGGCGGGAAAATAGTAGTGGCGCACCGTCTAACCCCCACCGTGCGCCATTGCTATTTTTGAATTTTGAATTTGGATCTGGATCGTGATTTTTTTGCCCATTTTTTGCTAGTTTTTTTTGCTCGTTTTTTGGCACGATATTATTTCAAATTTTGTTCCTGTTTTTGGATCTTGTACGTTCTTTTGCCGTGTTCTTTTGCCGGAGAGGAGTTCGCCGGAGAGGAGGAGGAGGAGGTCACCGAAGAGGCACTCGCCTACATCGCCGGAGAGGAGGAGGAGGTCGCCGGAGAGGAGTTCACCAAAGCATCGGAGAGGAGGAAGGAGAAACCATGAGGGAATGGGAGGAGAGGAGGGAGGAGGATCTCACCGGAGAGGAGGAGAAACCGTGAGGGTAGGGGAGGGGAGGGGAGGAGAGGAGGGAGGAGGAGGTTCCCGGAGAGGAGGAGGTCGCCGGAGAGGAGGAGGAGGAGGTCGCAGGAGAGGAGGACGGTAGTATGGTGGAGGACAGAAGGGAAGATGGAGTGGAGGAGA
This sequence comes from Aegilops umbellulata, assembly GCA_032464435.1. Lineage (NCBI taxonomy): Eukaryota > Viridiplantae > Streptophyta > Magnoliopsida > Poales > Poaceae > Aegilops > Aegilops umbellulata. Next base: position 188,161,819 of record CP136055.1, read on the forward strand.
GGAGGAGAAGGAGTGGAGGGGAGGAGATGGAGTGGAGGAGAGGTGGAGTGGAGGAGGTGCGCCCAGCCATATATACGACATACTAATGGCGCACCGTTGGCAGGTGCGCCATTACTAACTTTTTTTTTGATTTATTTTGAATTTTGAAGGCGGGAAGATACTAATGGCGCACCGTGGGCAGGTGCGCCATTAGTAAAAAAATTTTATTTTTTTGACTTATTTTGAATTTTGAAGGCGGGAAGATACTAATGGCGCACCATGGGCAGGTGCGCCATTAGTAACTTTTTTTTATTTTTTGGACTTATTTTGAATTTTGAAGGCGGGAAGATACTAATGGCGCACCATGGGCAGGTGCGCCATTAGTAAGCTTGAGTTTTTTTGAATTTTTTTGCCTCTCCAGATCTTAAAAGGCCCGTATCTTTTTTTCTGTTAGGTTTTTGAGGATTTTGCAAATGTTTAACGGGGATCCCCCGGTTAAATTTGGATGTAACTTTTCGAGTAGATGATTTTTCATATAAAAAACTTTTTCATCCGAGTTAGTATGCAAAAGTTATGCCCATTTTTACAAATTCTCGAGAGATTTTGCAAATGAAGTCGAAATTCATATTTGCAAATTTTCCCAACAACTAGACCACATATCACATGGGAAACTTATTTTCTTTTATTTTTTTGACATTTTCATCATTTTCTTTTAGTTTTTTAAAACTGAAAAGGCGATCCACGAGGGGGGGGTGCATTCAGTGGAAGTGGTGGCCAAGTTACTAATGGCGCACCGTGGCATGGTGCGCCATTACTAGTTCAACTAGTAATGGCGCACCACTCCCACGGTTCGCCATTAGTAGTTTTGAAAAATAATTAAAAAATTTCAAACAAAATTTTTTTTACTAATGGCGCACCGTGGATGTGGTGCGCCATTACTAGTTCAACTAGTAATGGCGCACCACTCCCACGGTGTGCCATTAGTAGTTTTGAAAAAATTTAAAAAAAATACTAATGGCGCACCGTGGATGTGGTGCGCCATTAGTATTTGGACACTAATGGTGTACCAACACATGGTGCGCCATTAGTATATAGTAATGGCGCACCACATGTCTGGTGCGCCATTAGTGTCAATTTCATCTATAGCCCTTTTTCTAGTAGTGCATGTGACCCCTGTTTGTAATATCATGTTATGTATGGCTCTTCGGAGCCTTCTAAATAAATACTTGAGTTTGTAGAGTTATGTTGTGATGCCATGTTGTGTCTACACATATTGTGCATATTGTGTGTATGTTTGAAAGGCATTGGTATGTGTGGGATCCGATACCTAGTTGTTTATTCTTGGTAGCCTTCTTTGTGGGGAAATGTCTCCTAGTGCTTCCACTGAGCCATGGTAGTTCGCTACTGCTTCGGAACACTTGGGTTGGCCGGCATGTATCCTTCTTTGTTCCTGTGTATGTCCCTTCGGCGAAATGTCACGCATTGTTCCTTTAAGTCCTATTAGCTTGCTACGACTTGGGTTCATACGTTGATGAGCGACACATTCATTACTGGGTTACGTATGCCTGTCCCTGTAAGTTTGTGCCACCTTGGGTTTACGACTAGTCATGTCGGCTCGGGTTCTCTGTCATATGGATGCTAGAGACACTATCATATACATGAGCCAAAAGGCGCAAACGGCACTACTGCAGGATGCTGCTAACGCAAAACTACGATCAGAGACCCTCCGACGAAACTGTGTGCGATGCAATAATCGCAAATAGTGGTGTAAAAGAACCGTCAAAAAAGGTGCAAAATGTTTGAGATGGCGGAGCCATCAAACACGGTTCAGATTTTAGTTGTGTGTGCGATGCAGGGCATACGGTTCAGTTCAATGAACTATGTGCAATGAGTCGGAACAAAAGAAACGGGCAGCCAGATGAAGGCGTGCGCGATATACAGCATACGGTTCACCCAGATGAACTGTTTGTGATGAGGAGGAACAATAGAAATGGGCAGCTAGATAAAGTTGTGTGCAATTGAGGGCATACGCTTCAGAAGGATTAACTGTTTGCGATTAGGCAGCAGAACAGAACAAGATCAAAGTGTCTGCGATTGATGGCATGCACTTCACATGGATGAACTGTTTGCAATTAGCCACAACAAACTGAAACAGTTAGATAGATCAACGTGTGTGCGCTAGACGGGCACACACATTCTAATTAAAAGAAGCGTGCGTGATGGTAATAACGAGCGCACATGGTTGTTGGAACAAGACGTGTGCTGACATTGCCTATTGCGGTGCACCCTATGGTGCAAACGCCACGTACGCGGCCGAGAAGGCATACGTGCCCACGTTACGCCTTCCGGGAACAGTGCAGCACTTATAACCGTCAGTAAATTTTGATCCTGCATCCCGTCACATTACAAATTGCAAACCTGTTCACGCCGATCAAAACCTAAACGGTTTCCCACTTAGGAGCATATTAGTACTCGGTTATAAATACTACTACTCCAAGATGATTGCACATTCCTCCTCAACTCCTCATCCGCAAAAACAAACAAGTCATTCATCATTGTTCCCTTGTGTCTGCCATGGCCAGCGTGAGTTCGGGGTCGAGAGAATGCCACCAGGGAGATGCGAGCATGGAAGCGGAAGCATGAGAGATGTCCGCCTCGCCACGAACGCAGCCGGCATGTCCCGCCGTGCGGCCATAGTAGCACAGAGGTCCCGCCACGCCGTCGAAGCAGCACCGAGGTCCCGCGGCATCGTCGATGCAGCCGACTGGTCCGGCCACGCCGCGGAAGTAGAAGAGTTGTCCTGCCGCGCCGCGAATGCAGTAGAGATGTCCTCCCGCACTGCGGCAGCCTGGGAAAATGTCTCATGGGTAGGCGAGGACTCCTATAGGCGCATGCATGCGATTGTCCATAGCCAGATGGATCAGATCTCCGGCTGGGCAAGGTTACAGGATGACATGAAAGCCTCTTTTGAACAGGCTAGCGGCGTCATCTGGCAACTAAATGAGAGCAATGCGAAGCTCCTGGGTGAGCGCGACCTGCTGAGGGCGAAGATCATTGGAAGTGCGGAGCAGTAGGAGGAGACCACTGCCTTGTTGAAGAGGACCAGCGTCATCGTCGAGAAACTTATGGATGAGAATGCCATGCTGCGCATCGTGCGTAGAAGGCTGGTGGAGGAATCCATGGATGCTCTCAAGCGGCATCCTGAGGACAAGAAAGAGCTCATCGCCGCTCGTCGCAGAGACTAGTTCCCGTGGCCTGTAGCAACACAACAAGAAAGTAGAGATCAACGAGCCAGATCGTTGTCTTCCTTCTTCTTTTGCCCTTGTGTATTTCGGGTGTTGCCAGATGTGGCTTTTTTTAATTATGTTCCTAAATACGTAAGACAATTATTATCCACTATCATCATCCTTGTATTCATCATGCTTGCTATAAGTCGCAGTCGATGCTATATAGGTCCGTCGGATCTTACATCAAGATCTGAGCAAAACTTTCTTTTCAGATTTTCATTTTTCTCTCTTAAATCTCAGTCCAGTGAGACATATATCCATGCCATAGAACAAGGGCTCGGTCACCATTAATGGAGACGTTGGGAGGGAGGTGCGCGGCGGGTAGAGGTCAAAAGGGCTCTCCTCCCGATGAGCACGCGCAGGGGTCTGATCGCACGCCTCCCGTACTCAAATAGCTACCCCGCACGACACCTCCTAGCCAATAAAAAAGGGGACGCATGGCAGCACGTAATTGGTTAGTAGAACACCCACGGTTTCAATAATACTTGTGTTTCAGATTTGTAACGTGATAACACTTGTTCCAAAATGACTTTGTTGATTGATAATGCGTGCGCCTTCGCAAATCGGACAGAAAAATTACCACAGCATGTTGGTGCCATGTCATGACACCATGCCAAGTTTCATGATTTTCACGCGTGTTTTGGATTTACAAGAATAAAAAAACCAAGTTTCTCAATCTTTCCGGCCGAGCCACGACGCCCAGATGTTTGGTTTAGTTGCAAAAAATAGATAGTGCTATTGATTTCTAGCTGCATATATTTTGACAAATCAAAGTGTCTCTTGGCTTAGCGCCGAAGGCTGGCTATAATTTGCATACTGTAATCTGAACCGTTTGCGTTGAAGAGATGCACAGATCCTCCGTTGAACAGCTTGCACGCTTCCCGGTGAGCCTGCGCACCGGACTGCGCTCGCACGCCTCCTGTTCAGTCAAGCAGCTGTCCGCACGGCACCCCCTACAACATTTAAAACAAAGACACATGGGATCACGTGAATGGTTAACAGAATGCACACGGTTTGAATTATACAAATGTTTGAGATGTTAAAGTGGCAGCTATTTTTTTCAAAATGCCTTTGTTAGCAGTTATTCGAGTGCGCCTTCTCTCAAAATGGACACAAAAAATACCACAACATGTCGGGTGCCATTCCATGATAGCATGCGAAGTTTCATGAATTTCAGACGAGTTTTGGATTTAGTAGAATTTAAAAGCCAGGTATCTCAATGTTTTGCCGGCAATCAACAATCCCCTGGTGTTTGAAATTCATTCCCATTTCTTGCATGGGACCTAAGCATGCACCCAAGGACACATATTTGTTTTTTCAACCAATTTATATGCACTGGAGCATGTGCATGTATTTAAAATTTGAATTATGCACATCAAATGCCTAGAAAACCTAGTTAATGTATAGAAATGTCCAAACGAACCACGAAAAATTCCAAAACTTAACACAACACTCCTGTTGTTCTATGTTGGCACTATAAAATTTTGGAAAGCAATAAGAGGCAACAGATATCGTTTCGTCCCCAAAGGTGGCATGTTCCGTACCGAAACCATCAGGCTTGTTGTGAGAAGCTCTGGTTTGTGAGAAGCTTATACCCAAACCTGCCCCGAATGGGACAAAAATTTCACCAAGGCATGTCGGGTGCCGCTCCATGATGCCATGCCAAGTTTCATGAATTTCAGACGAGTTTTGGATTTCCTAGAATTTAAAAAGTAGGTATCCCAACATTTTGCGGGCAATCAACAGTGCCCTTGTGTTTGAAATTCATTCCCATTTCTTGCATGGGACCTAAGCATGCACCCAAGGACACATATTTGATTTTTTCAACCATTTTAGCTGCACGGGAGCATGTGCATGTATTTCAAATTTGAATTATGCACATAAAATGCCTAGAAAACCCAGTTAATGTATTAAAAATGTCCAAACGAACCCCAAAAATTCCGAAACTTAACACAACACTCATGTTGTTCTATGTTGGCACTAGAAATTTTTTGAAAGCAATAAGAGGCAACTGATATCATTTCGTCACCAAAGGTGGCACATTCCGTACCAAAACCATCAGGCTCGTTGTGAGAAGCTTTGGTTTGTGAGAAGCTTATACCCAAACCCGCCCCAAATGGGACACAAATTTTACCACGGCATGTCGGGTGCCGCTCCATGATACGATGCCAAGTTTCATGAATTTCAGATGAGTTTTGGATTTACTAGAATTTAAAAACCAAGTATCTCAACGTTTTGCCGGCAATCACTAGTGCCCTGGTGTTTGAAATTCATTCCCATTTCTTGCATGGGACCTAAGCAAGCACCCAAGGACACAGATTTGATTTTTGAACCAATTTATATGCACTGGAGCATGTGCATGTATTTCCAATTTGAATTATGCACATAAAATGCCTATCCTTTGGCCGGACTGTTGGACTATGAAGATACAAGATTGAAGACTTCGTCTCGTGTCCGGATGGGACTCTCCTTGGCATGGAAGGCAAGCTTGGCGATACAGATATGTAGATCTCCTCCCATTGTAACCGACTTTGTGTAACCTAGCCCCCTCCAGTGTCTATATAAACCGGAGGGTTTAGTCCGTAGGACAACAACAATCATACCATAGGCTAGCTTCTAGGGTTTAGCCTCTACGATCTCGTGGTAGATCAACTCTTGTACTAATCATATCATCAAGATCAATCAAGCAGGAAGTAGGGTATTACCTCCATCGTGAGGGCCCAAACCTGGGTAAACATTGTGTCCCTTGCCTCCTGTTACCATCCACCTTAGACGCACAGTTTGGGACCCCCTACCCGAGATCCGCCGGTTTTGACACCGACAATAGCTATGACTACCCTCTTGATCCGGCTTGTACGCCTTAATTGCAAATAACATGGGGGATTCCTGCTCATTGAGCATAGCTATGACTACCCTTTGATCCGGCTTATACGCCTTGTTACAAATAACATGGGGGCTTCCTGCTCACTGAGCAAAGCTATGACTACCCTCTATCTGGCTTGCACGCCTTGTTACAAATAACATGGAGGCTTCGTGCTTACTGAGCATAGCTATGACTACCCATTGACCCGGCTTGCACGCCTTGTTACAAATAACATGGGGGCTTCCTGCTCACTGAGCAGAGCTATGACTACCCTTTGATCCGGCTTGCACGCCTTGTTACAAATAACATGGGGGCTTCCTGCTCACTGAGCATAGATATGACTACCCTTTGATCCGGCTTATACGCCTTGTTGCAAATAACATAGGGGCTTCCTGCTCACTGAGTATAGCCATGATTACCCTTTGATCCGGCTTATACGCCTTGTTGCAAACAATTATTTCTGCCTTACTTAAAAGGTTGCCAAAGAGAACTTGCTACAATTTGCAGTTCAAATATAGGTAACCTACCTTGATGGTTTATTATCGGTCACTTGGGGGCTTCCTGTTTAATGAACATAGCTATATTTACAATTTTGATCAGCTTGGATGCTAGGTGTATTCACCAAAAATCCGGGTTATCCTGCCTTTCTGTGTTTGCCACTCCACCCAGGTAATCCTGGAATGACTCGTTGTACTCTTGACAGTCAATCTTATAAAGACCCTGGACTTATCAAAGTTAAAACGGCGATTGGTCATGTGAGGCCCGGCTTACAGGTTTGAATAAAGGATTAACTCAGTGGCTGTGCGGCCCTTGAATAGCACTTGATATTGAGCTTGGCGGCCTATGAAAGCCTTGTTTTTTCTGATTTCTTGTTTTTTATGAACATTGTTTTGGTTCATATCTTTGTACCATATTGATATATGGTTTAAAATTGATTCAGGCCACATAGCCTTGATCCCTATGACTAATATATGAGCATATCCAGAGTTTTGATAACCCGGTCTAGCTTTGGACGATAAGTCACCAGTATGCTTTGATTATGCACTTGGAATTCTGCGCTCTAAGTTTTTGGGCTATTACCCTTACTGCATATGGCGCTGTAAGCCGGCAGTATGAACTAATTTCACAAGCCATGTAGCCTTGATTATATGACTCATCATTGAGCATCTTTGGGTTTGATAACCCGCCTTGATAAGCAGACTTTAAGTAGCCAGGGTATTTTGCCTTGAGCAATCAAAATGATGATATTTCATGACTCTAGGTTGATACTGGCCCTGGATTATAAATATCACGGCATCACCATGGTATTAATCTACAGATTGCGCCATTGGAATCATGCACTTATAAATCATTGGATTATTGCCCTCATTGGATATGGCGATGTAAGCGGGCAGTATGACCCATTCTACAGGACATGCAGAGCTTTACACATAAGAATATTGCTATTGCTCATATGAATCATTGTGTTGAAACCCATCATCTGTCCATATGAAGATATTGCCGGGTTATCCAGCTCCGGGTTATATTGTTCAATATTGAATTTATTGAGGCTATGAGCTGCCAAAGTGATCTTTTCAAAAACTGGACATGACTATGTTCCGCCAAGGATGGGGTTTTCAATTCTTGATTATTTGCAAAGGTTATAAGCCACCGGGTTGCATCTCGGAGGACAATGGATGCGCATTAAGTCACTATTGGCCAAGAGCCACCGGATTATATTATTTCAATCTTTAATAGCCAACTTGACTGGATTTTTATTATGATATTGAATGATTGAGGTTTTAAAAGTCGCTTCAGTGCAATGGCTTTTATTTCTTTAACAATGGATATGATTTATTCTACAATGGAAGGAATAGTCCCGAGTCGCTGCAGTCTTACGACCCGGTACTTGGGGGCTACATTGTTCAAATCATGATTATATCAAATATGGAAGTCCCATGTCACTGCAAGCATGCACCATGACACTTGGGGGATAATGCAAGGTCATTTTTAACTTGCCTTATTGAAGACCTGACCCATCACATTGTGATGAGCCGGCCCTTGGGGGCTACACTGGTTGATGTTTTTATGAGCATAAGGTAATTACAAAGTCCCAGGTTGCTGCAAGCAAGACAACCCGTCCCTTGGGGGATACACGTTGCTGCTCAAATCTACATCATATCTACAAGGTCTCTGCTCATTATTGCATAATGACCCAACACTTGGGGGCTACACATGTGAAGTACAAAAAATTCATATTATGACTGGTGGCTTAGATGAACAACCTGGATTTCTCCAAAGTTGTAGCATTAAAATTAAAGCAGGTCTTAAGCTATTACTATGCTCCCTTCTTAAGACTTGGGGGCTATAGGTGATATGCATATAAGCGAGGTACACTTTCAAGCTTGGTGTTAGAAACATTTATGACCCGGTGCCATCAATATTTACTTGCCGGTAGTTTTGGCAATTATAACTCGGCAAGCTCTACATCTTTAAACTGCCTGAAAATCAGATGAGTATTTCAAGACCAATATTTTTGTCAAGCTAGAGCATTGGAAGCTGAGTCAAATGGATTATGCTTTATAATATTTTTCTGTAAGAAGCCAATGTCAACAAATGGACTGTGAAGCTAGTCTATTGACCCGGAATTTTTAGAAGAAGTGCCCGGATTTTTTGCATTAGCAAAGTTTGAACATGTCTGATAAAGGAGATTTGCTATAAGATCATGGCACGTATCAAGAAGGAAATGACAAGGACTTAAGGATGATCAGGTGCCGGTTCAGAAAAACTTTTAACCCGGAGCACAACCTGTCAAATTTGTTCTGGTGTTTATCTTGCAGGATCAGTTTAACATGGATAGACCAAATTAAACTGGGGGCTAATGTCGGGGATATACCCCGAGCTGTGAGCCGGCCTGATGTATGACCCACCCTTGGCGACTCACTGATGACCCTGACGACGGGTCAGATGGATGACAAGGCCCAAGGCCCGGAAGGCCGGCTTATGTTATGGTGGGCTAGATTGAGGTGATGGTGGGCTGGCTTAAGAAGGCATGAGGGATATTTCCCTTACAAGGAATCAAGACCCAGACTTGTATCCGACTTGTATTAGAAGATAGACTAGTCCTAATCCTATTGGGATTCCACATGTAACCCGCCCCTCCAACTTATATAAGGAGGGGCAGGGCACCCCAAGAGGGGAGATAATCTCTAAGGCTAGATAAAACTAGAGTAGAGCCAGCTTATACAGCAACTCCCTCACGAGTATAATCAGACCTTGCCACAAACAACATGTAGGGCTATTACCGGATGATGTTTCCCGGGGCCCGAAGCTGTCTAAACCCTTGTCTTGTGTGTTAACCCGCCTCGCGTCTCTCATCCTGATCAACCCCTCTCAAGCTACCACATAGTTGTGTTGGCCTCATGACTAAGTCCTTACACTAAGACATCTGCCATGACAAATCCACGACAATACTTCTCGGGTATCTCTCGCTTGAACATGCGAGCGGATGGCCAACGGACTTGCCGCAGCTCACGAGTGAAGGCGCGGTACCCAACCTCAAAAGTCCGGCACCTATTCTCATCGAGCGCAGGCTCGTCGACGTCGGGTCCATCGCACCCATTGGTCTGACGGTGGTCATCGCGGCGTCGCTCGATGATGAGGCGCGCGCCTCCCCTCCGCTTGTCCTTCGGGGCTCGCCGTTGGCCTGTACGTGCTCGAGGGTCGGAGGAGGCCATCGAGACATCGTCAAGTTCTTGATTCTGTAGCGCCCGTGCTAGTTGCCATGGTGGGGACTACACAGTGGGAGTGGCCCCTTCCGTACGACCAGCAGCGCGAGCCGTCGTCGTCGCTTGGGGAGGTCGCGACAGGCCAGCTTGTTGTGAGCCCCCAGCCTCGGCAAAGCCAATAAGACTCTCAATGGTGGCTCTCCATTCATCCATCTAATCGGCCGCCGGCGGGAACCTCAATAGCAGCTGGGCTGCGCCATGGCATCCATAGCGGTGCTTGGCATTAGCGATGATGATGTAGATTGTATCGTCGCCTGGCTCCTGAAGGTGCCGGTGGCGGCGGCATCATGCCCTCACTGTTGCGAGCCGGCCACTTGGACGAGATGGTGGTGCGGTGAAGCCGCTTAAGGGCTAGTGTATTCATCGGGCACAGTGGTTGGGTCAACCCGCTACATGAGAGGTGCGCGTGGTGCAGTCGTGCCCATGACGGGGGAGCCGGAGGGGGGCGATTCGCCCTAGACCGGGTGCCACCACTGTGACAGTGCCCTTCGGCAAGGGGCAGAGGTATAGACGGTATAACACCTTCATTCGTACCTCATGGAGCATGACCACTAGGGTGTTGCTGATGCTACTCTCCTCCGGTGCCTCCCGCTCCCGCTTCAGCTGCGGGGGACATGGTTACAATGCCTCTTGCGCTGACCTCACCCCCCGCAGCACCCACATCTTCATGCGCCTCTGCATCCCCCGCGTCATTGGTGGCCGCGGGAGGCGGAGCCTTCGAGGTGGACTCGTGAGCAGCAACACCGGGCTTCTTCTTGGGCGCCATAGTCGATGGAGCCGCCGATGATGAAGATGGTGATGAAGATGATGCGCTGCTCATGCTTTTAGGTTCGCGCATGTGATCCCCCAACTTGGCGCGCCAAAGATGTCATGGGAAACCACTTCCACCTATGGGACCAAGAGTCCCTTTCTAGTTTGATGGGGGGATGGAATGTTGCACAAAGAGCAGAGGAGCGTAGAACAACACGACAGAGATCACATGGGCAGTCTTTACCCAGGTTCGGGGCGTAAAACCCTACTCCTCCTTTTGGTGGATTCATGGCGGAAAAATGGTGGTGAGCGCAACACGCTTGCCCGGCAGGGTTGTCTCGGGGCGAGAACGGCTACGCGCATATGAGTATGTGAGGGGTGGATTAGCCAACCCTTTCAACGGTTGCCTTGGGCCCCCTTTTCTTTACCTAATAATAAAGCAAATTGGGTTTCGATCGTCCGTCATGGCATTTTTCAGAAAAGTCCATGTGTTTTGATGAAATCAACTCGCGGTCCGGATTTAATTCACACCCGAACCGTTATTTTACATTTTTTGAAACCCCCCCTGATGTTTTAGGTAATTCATCCGCGGATCATATCTAAGTCAAACAAATGCTTTTCTAAATCATCCATATCTTTTAAACCGTAACTCCGACTTGAACATGTTATATATGAAATTTGATTAGAAAAATATGTAGAATATGAATATGAGATTATTTTTACCTGTTAAGTATTTTGAATATTATTTTGGAATATACTGAAAGCACAAGTGCTCCTCAGGTGGTTTTGGTAATTAATGTCAACATATCTCTTGTTGGACTAACGTTTTTATCTAGTATATTTCAGATAAGTTCAACAATGGAGTGGCATGGACTAAAGGTTGTGGGAATTCCTTCAAGATGCTAAGGACAAAGGATTGGCTAAAGCTTTAAGCTCAAGACTCTTCATTTTACATTTTAGTGATCCAAGATCACATTGAGTCCATAGGAAAAGCCAATACTATCAAGGAGGGATGAGGTGTTGCTTAATGAGCCCTTTGCTTTATGTGCTTAATGACATGCTCCAAAATCCTCAACTACTTTCCCACTTCCACAAATGACCTAAACCCTAAGCCAAACTCGGTCATACCGATTCTTTCTATCCGGCGACACCGAGTTTCATATGTCATAAGCCACTGCCAAGCCCTAGCAAATCGGTTCTACTGATAGGGATCTCGGTCTCACCGAGATGGGATTGAAATCTCACTGTGTATGTCCATTGTCCAAATCGGTCTCACCGAGTTTAGGCAATCGGTACTACCGAGATTACAATGCAAACTCTGTGGGTAACTCATTACCAAAATCGGTCTAACCGAGTTTAGTAATCGGTCCCACCGAGTTTGTCTGACCAACTCTCTGGTTAGCTAATTACCAAATCGGTCTCACCGAGTTTGTGTAATCGGTCTCACCGAGATTACGTTATGCCCAAACCCTAACCATATTGGTCCTACCGAGATGCATGTCAGTCCCACCAAAAATCTCTAACGGTCACTAGGTTTACCTTTTCGGTCCGACCGAGTTTGTTGATTCGGTCCCACCGAGATTGGCAAATTGTGTGTAACGGTTGGATTTTAAGTGGAGGCTATATATACCCCTCCACCTCCTCTTCATTCGTGGAGAGAGCCATCAGAACACATCTACACTTCCAACCTACATGTTCTGAGAGAGAACCACCTACCCCTGTGTTGAGGCCAAGATATTCCATTCCTACCATATGAATCTTGATCTCTAGCCTTCCGCAAGTTGCTTTCCACTCAAATCTTCTTTCTACCAAATCCAAATCCTATGAGAGAGAGTTGAGTGTTGGGGAGACTATCATTTGAAGCACAAGAGCAAGGAGTTCATCATCAACACACTATTTGTTACTTCTTGGAGAGTGGTGTCTCCTAGATTGGCTAGGTGTCACTTGGGAGCCTCCGACAAGATTGTGGAGTTGAACCAAGGAGTTTGTAAGGGCAAGGAGATTGCCTACTTCCTGAAGATTTACCGCTAGTGAGGCAACTCCTTCGTGGGCGATGGCCATGGTGGGACAGACAAGGTTGCTTCTTCGTGGACCCTGTTGGGGAACGTAGTAATTTCAAAAAAAATCCTACGCACACGCAAGATCATGGTGATGCATAGCAACGAGAGGGGAGAGTGTTGTCTACGTACCCTCGTAGACCGAAGCGGAAGCGTTGATGCAACGTAGAGGAAGTAGTCGTACGTCTTCCCAATCCGACCGATCCAAGCACCGTTACTCCGGCACCTCCGAGTTCTTGGCACACGTTCAGCTCGATGACGCACCCCTAGCTCCGATCCAGCAAAGCTTCGGGGAGGAGTTCCGTCAGCACGACGGCGTGGTGACAATCTTGATGTTCTACCAGCGCAGGGCTTGGCCTAAGCACTGCAACGATATATTCGAGGTGGAATATGGTGGAGGGGGGCACCGCACACGGCTAAGGAACGATCACGAAGATCAACTTGTGTGTTCATGGGGTGCCCCCTGCCCCCGTATATAAAGGAGGAAGGGAGGGAGGAGGCCAGCCCTATGTTTGGCGCGCCAAGGGGAGTCCTACTCCCACCGGGAGTAGGATTCCCCCTTTCCTAGTCCAACTAGGAGTCCTTCCATGTAGGGGGAGTAGGAGAGAAGGAAAGGGAAGAGAGAAGAAGAAGGAAGGAAGGGGGCGCCCCCCTTCCCTAGTCCAATTCGTACTAGAGCAAGGGGAGGGGCGCGGCCACCTTTTGTCCCTTTCTCTCCTTTTCCCGTATGGCCCAATAAGGCCCAATACGAATTCCCGTAACTCTCCGGTACTCCGATAAATACCCGAACCACTCAGAATCTTTCCGATGTCCGAATATAGTCGTCCAATATATCGATCTTTACGTCTCGACCATTTCGAGATTCCTCGTCATGTCCCCGATCTCATCCAGGACTCCGAACTCCTTCGGTACATCAAAACTCATAAACTCATAATAATTGTCATCGTAACCTTAAGCGTGCGGACCCTACGGTTCGAGAACAATGTAGACATGACCGAGACACATCTCTGGTCAATAACCAATAGCGGGACCTGGATGCCCATATTGGCTCCTACATATTCTACGAAGATCTTTATCGGTCAGACCGCATAACAACATACGTTGTTCCCTTTGTCCATCGGTATGTTACTTGCCCGAGATTCGATCGTCGGTATCCAATACCTAGTTCAATCTCGTTACCGGCAAGTCTCTTTACTCGTTCCGTAATACATCATCCCGCAACTAACTCATTAGTTGCAATGCTTGCAAGGCTTAAGTGATGTGCATTAGCGAGAGGGCCCAGAGATACCTCTCCCACAATTGGAGTGACAAATCCTAATCTCGAAATACGCCAACCCAACATCTACCTTTGGAGACACCTGTAGTACTCCTTTATAATCACCCAGTTACGTTGTGACGTTTGGTAGCACCCAAAGTGTTCCTCCGGCAAACGGGAGTTGCATAATCTCATAGTCAAAGGAACATGTATAAGTCATGGATAAAAGCAACAGCAACATACTAAACGATCGGGTGCTATGCTAATGGAATGGGTCATGTCAATCAGATCATTCAACTAATGATGTGACCTTGTTAATCAAATGACAACTCCTTTGTCCATGGTTAGGAAACTTAACAATCTTTGATTAACAAGCTAGTCAAGTAGAGGCATACTAGTGACACTCTGTTTGTCTATGTATCCACACATGTATTATGTTTCCAGTTAATACAATTCTAGCATGAATAATAAACATTTATCATGATATGTAAGGAAATAAATAATAACTTTATTATTGCCTCTAGGGCATATTTCCTTCAGACCCTTCATGGGTGGAGCCCTCCGTGGACTCGCGCAACCGTTACCCTTCGTGGGTTGAAGTCTCCATCAACGTGGATGTAGGATAGCACCACCTATCCGAACCACGGGAAAAACATCCGTGTCTCTAATTGCGTTTGAATTCTCCAAACCCTTCCCTTTACATTCTTGCAAGTTGCATGCTTTACTTTCCGCTGCCTATATACTCTTTGCATGCTTGCTTGATATGTATTGTGTATGTTGAAATTGTGCCTAAAACTTCACTCAAACAAAAAAGGCTTAAAAACTGCAACTTTAGTACTAAGTGTCTAATCACCCCCCCTCTAGACACACCCACTTCTAGATCCTACATATACTTAAGTCAAACAAATGATTTTCTAAATTATCCGTATCTTTTAAACCGAAATTTTGATTTTAACATATTATATATGAAATTTTATTAGAAAAATACGTGGAATCTAAATATGTTGTTAATTTTACCTTTAAATATTTTTAAAATATTGTTTTGAAGCAAACTTATAATTTATAGCGCAAGATCCATTTTTCTTTCATACCGGTGGCGATCCGGATTGCAAATAAACACCCCACTATAACCATATAGGGAAAAGAAAACATCGCTAACTACACATGCATACCTCTGAAAAATGTCACAGGGGAAAACAATAGATTTCTCATCGTGGGAGTGAGAGAAAGCGAGAGAGAGAGAGAGAGGGAGAGAGAGAGACGCCTTAGGATTAACCATATTCAAACATGTTTTTTTTGTTTTGTGTGAACACCGAGGCCATCGCCGGCGAGGGTGAGAAGGAGGATAAGCGGCAACACATATATGATGCCTCGCAAAAATAAAGAAGATGGACCTATTATGGTCTTGAGTGATGGTTGTTGGGTTAAGAGCGTGTGTTATGTTTTCTCTCCCGTTGCAACGCACGGGCTCTTTTGCTAGTATAGCTAAAGGGGTCACCATAGTGGCAAATCAATCATTATGCACTAATTCGATAGCAAATAGTGCTATCATACCTAACTCTGCAGGCTGACAGAGCGCATTAAATGCGCCGCTCAATATCACATCACAGCTTGCCCGGCAGGCCCTGCAGGGCTGTTTTGCCAGGTTCGCGTGTGCTTTCTTGACATGTCGCAGGATGGGTGCTACTTTGAGGCATTTTCTGTAGCATGTGGCTGCCATGTGGCAAATAGCTGCCACTTAGTCACTTTGAAGCTTGACACCGCACTGATCGACGATGTGCGTCATGATGAGGTGGTGCTGCCTCCGTAGGCCCCGGCAGGCCTGCCGGGACAACCCAAAGGCTTGCTTCCGGGGGTAACTCCTTGCCAGTCTCGCCTGCCCGGCAAGGGAGGTTTCTTCCTTAGCAATATATTGCTTCTATGGCTAGTCTTGGTCCTCTTGTGCCGCACATTGGTCCTTCGTAGAATTGATCCCTTGCGCTCCAATCTGACCTCGGTGTTGTGATCTTGCTCTCATGCCTGTGCACAGTCTGGGCAATGGACCCAGTGTTTGTTGCACCGATAGAAGATACCGCACCGATCGACGACATGCTTCGTGATGAGGTGGTGCTGCCTTTGTAAGCCCCGGCAGGCCTGCTAGGATAATCCAAAGGCTTGCTTCCGGGGGTGAGCCCATCCTTGCCTGGCTCGCCTGCCCGGCAAGCGAGGTTTCTTCTTCAGTAGTATCTTGCTTCTCTGGCTAGTCTTGGTCCTCTTGTGCTACATGTTGGTCCTTCGTAGAAATGATCCCTTGTGCTCCAATCTAATCTCGCTGCTGCGATCTTACCATCGTGCCTGTGCACATTCTGGGCAACAGACCTAGGGTTTGATGCACCGACACAAACTTCTAGTGTAAGCCATGGAAATTAAATCCTTGTTGACAGACTTGTATTCCTTGCATCACTTATAGCCCTCAAGTTTACAAATATTAACATCATCTTAGGTATGGACTGGATGAAATCTCATTATGCCAAGATTGATTGTTACACCAGGTCTGTTCATGTTACACACCCATCCGGCAAGATAGTCACTGTCTCCACTAGAGTTGCAAAATGTCAACTCTTTTCTCTTAATGCTAGCCCTCTCCCAGACCTTGAAGATATTGGTAGTCCGTGACTTTACGGATGTCTTTCCAGAGGAACTGCAAGCATTCCACCTGACAGAGATTTAGAGTTTGTTATAGATCTTATCCCAGGAACCGCCCCAATTTCTAGGAGAACTTACAAGATGGCACCCCTAGAACTAGCTGAGCTCAAGAAACTACTGGATGTGTCCTTGCAAAAGGGTTTCATCTGTCCTAGTTCTTCTCCTTGGGATTTCCCGTCCTCTTCGTCAAGAAGTATGGTATGAATCAGATGGTTGTAGACTATCATCCCGTTAATTTGGTCATGATAAAAAACAAGTATCCGCTATCCAGGATGAACAACCTGTATGATCAACTCGCTGCATCCTCAGTCTTTTCCAAGATGGATTTCAAGTTAGGCTACCACCAAATCAGGATCAGGAATGGGGACATTACTAAGACGGCTTTTGTCACCCATTATGGCCAGTATGAGTACACCGTCATGTCCTTCAGTCTAACCAATGCTCCAGCCACATTCTCCCGCTTGATGAACTCGATCTTCATGGAGTACTTAGATAAGTTCGTCGTGTTTTACCTCGATGATATTCTTATTTACTCGAAGAACGAGGAAGAGCATGCCAAACATCTTAGACTTGTGTTAGAAAAACTCAGAGAGCACCGCCGTTATGCCAAGTTCTCCAAGTGTGAATTTTGGTTGCTAGAAGTGACCTACCTAGGCCACGTGATCTGTGGTAAGGGCATTGCTATCAACCCTGAGAGAGTTTAGGCCGTTCTTGATTGGACTCCACCTGAATCGGTTAAGCAAGTTAGGAGTTTCCTTGGTCTAGCAAGTTATTGTCCCCGCTTCATTGAGAACTTCTCTCAAGTGGCCAAACCTCTCAGGAAACTTCTCCAGAAAGATAAAAAGTTTGATGTATGTTGCTATTCTTTTTATCTTAATCTAAACCTTTGACGTATGTTGCCATCAATTACCAAAATGGGGGAGATTGAAAGCACAAGTGCTCCTCAGGTGGTTTTGGTAATTAATGTCAACATATCTCTTGTTGGACTAACGTTTTTATCTAGTATATTTCAGATAAGTTCAACAATGGAGTGGCATGGACTAAAGGTTGTGGGAATTCCTTCAAGATGCTAAGGACAAAGGATTGGCTAAAGCTTTAAGCTCAAGACTCTTCATTTTACATTTTAGTGATCCAAGATCACATTGAGTCCATAGGAAAAGCCAATACTATCAAGGAGGGATGAGGTGTTGCTTAATGAGCCCTTTGCTTTATGTGCTTAATGACATGCTCCAAAATCCTCAACTACTTTCCCACTTCCACAAATGACCTAAACCCTAAGACAAACTCGGTCATACCGATTCTTTCTATCCGGCGCCACCGAGTTTCATATGTCATAAGCCACTGCCAAGCCCTAGCAAATCGGTTCTACTGATAGGGATCTCGGTCTCGCCGAGATGGGATTGAAATCTCACTATGTATGTCCATTGTCCAAATCGGTCTCACCGAGTTTAGGCAATCGGTACTACCGAGATTACAATGCAAACTCTGTGGGTAACTCATTACCAAAATCGGTCTAACCGAGTTTAGTAATCGGTCCCACCGAGTTTGCCTGACCAACTCTCTGGTTAGCTAATTACCAAATCGGTCTCACCGAGTTTGTGTAATCGGTCTCACCGAGATTACGTTATGCCCAAACCCTAACCATATTGGTCCTACCGAGATGCATGTCAGTCCCACCGAAAATCTCTAATGGTCACTAGGTTTACCTTTTTGGTCCGACCGAGTTAGTTGATTCGGTCCCACCGAGATTGGTAAATTGTGTGTAACAGTTGGATTTTAAGTGGAGGCTATATATACCCCTTCACCTCCTCTTCATTCGTGGAGAGAGCCATCAGAACACATCTACACTTCCAACCTACATGTTCTGAGAGAGAACCACCTACCCTTGTGTGGAGGCCAAGATATTCCATTCCTACCATATGAATCTTGATCTCTAGCCTTCCCCAAGTTGCTTTCCACTCAAATCTTCTTTCTACCAAATCCAAATCCTGTGAGAGAGAGTTGAGTGTTGGGGAGACTATCATTTGAAGCACAAGAGCAAGGAGTTTATCATCAACACACCATTTGTTACTTCTTGGAGAGTGGTGTCTCCTAGATTGGCTAGGTGTCACTTGGGAGCCTCCGACAAGATTGTGGAGTTGAACCAAGGAGTTTGTAAGGGCAAGGAGATCGCCTACTTCGTGAAGATCTACCGCTAGTGAGGCAAGTCCTTCGTGGGAGATGGCCATGGTGGGATAGACAAGGTTGCTTCTTCGTGGACCCTTCGTGGGTGGAGCCCTCCGTGGACTCGCGCAACCGTTACCCTTCGTGGGTTGAAGTCTCCATCAACGTGGATGTAGGATAGCACCACCTATCCGAACCACGGGAAAAACATCTGTGTCTCCAATTGCGTTTGAATTCTCCAAACCCTTCCCTTTACATTCTTGCAAGTTGCATGCTTTACTTTCCGCTGCCTATATACTCTTTGCATGCTTGCTTGATATGTATTGTGTATGTTGAAATTGTGCCTAAAACTTCACTCAAACCAAAAAGGCTTAAAGACTGAAACTTTAGTACTAAGTGTCTAATCACCCCCCCCCCTCTAGACACACCCACTTCTAGATCCTACAAGTGGTATCAGAGCTTTGGTCTCCATTGCCTTTGTTTAATCACCATTGGAGGAAGATCGATGTGTCTACTTTAGGGAGTCTTAGACATAGAGTGCCTATTCTTGATGGAGAGTATTTTCATGAATGGAAAAATGAGATGCTTGTGATTTTCAATCAATATCATTTGAACAAGTATATTGCTAGCCCTTGTGCTCCTCATGTTGATCCTATGCATCCCACTCTAGATGAAGATATTAACATGGTTCGCAATCTTAGAACCGTTGAGCTCATCATTAGAGGATTGCCCAAATACTTGATTGCTAGTTTACCTACTCTTAAGTGCGCCTATACTATATGGAAATTTATTTAGGAACGATTCCCCGATTATTCCTTGAAAAACTTGGATGAAATTCTCCTTAAATCTATTGCCATGAGTAAAATGAACTCTAGTGATCCTAGTTTTGGTGATTGTCTACTTGAGCTTACTAATATCATGCATGCTAAAGGAAATGTTGGAATCATTAGTGATATTATATCCGAAGCTATAAGGATTCATAAAAGTGACCACTTTGATGATCTTTTATCTAATGAATCACTTTCTCTAGGAAATGATGAATCACAAGATCATGTTGAACATGGATACTACGATGAGAATGATGATAGTGACTTCGATCTTGATGATGCAATGAGACACTTTGGTCTTATGGCAAACCTTCGAGGATATGTGTCAGGAGGAAAGGAATGGGTTCTCGACAGTGGATGTACCGATCATATGACCGGAGACGAAGAGATGTTCCGTGAGCTTGCTGAAAATGACGGCCCTCGAAAGTATGTCACCTTTGGTGATAATTCAAAGGGTAAGGTGGTTGGCCTTGGTAAGGTGTCCATCTCACACGATAGCTCCAATCAAAATGTCATGCTTGTTGAATCCCTTGGCTACAACTTACTTTTAGTATCTAGACCTACTGATTTCGGTTTGAATGTCCTATTTACTGAGGTAGATTGCCAAGTGTTTCATCGAGATAATCATAAAATGGTCTTTAGCGGTATACGTAGAGGTGACCTTTATATTGTCAATTTCTCTAAAAAGGCACAACCTAAAACTTGCTTCATTGCTAAATCCTCAAAAGGTTGGTTGTGGCATAGACGACTAGGTCATGTTGGCATGAGAAACCTTGACAAGCTTATTAAAGGAAATCATATCCTTGGAGTTAACGATGTCATATTTGAGAAGGATAGACTTTGCAGTGCTTGTCAAGCAGGTAAACAGGTTGGAGGAAGGCATCCCGTAAAGAACATCATGACCACAAGGAGGCCACTCGAGCTACTTCATATGGATCTTTTTGGTCCCAATGCCTACTAGAGTCTCGGTGGAAATTCTTTTGGTCTAGTTATAGTTGATGATTTTTCAAGATTTACGTGGGTGTTCTTTCTTGATGATAAATCGCAGGTCCAAAAGATATTCAAAAACTTCGCTAGGAAGGCCCAAAATCAGTTCGACGTGAAGATCAAGAAGGTTCGGAGTGACAACGGAACGGAGTTCAAGAAGGCAAATGTGGATACCTTTCTTGACGAAGAAGGGATTTCACATGAGTTCTCGGCTACGTACACACCTCAACAAAATGGAGTTGTTGAGAGGAAGAACCGGACGCTCATCGAAATGGCGAGAACGATGCTTGATGAGTACAAGACGCCGAAGCACTTCTGGGCAGAAGCGGTTGAGACGGCTTGCCATGCAACAAATTGCTTGTATCTTCACAAGCTACTCGACAAGACGGCATACGAGCTCCTCACCGGTAACAAACCCCAAGTTGGATACTTTCGAGTATTTGGCTCAAAGTGCTACATTCTAGATAAGCATCGTCGTTCAAAGTTTGCTCCTAAATCTCATGAAGGTTTCCTACTTGGTTATGGCTCAAACTCTCACACTTACCGTGTCTACAATAATTTCACCCGAAAGGTTGAAGAAACGGTAGATGTGAAGTTTGATGAATCTAATGGCTCGCAAGTAGAGCAATTGCCAATTGATGTAGGAGACAAAGACCCTTCGGAAGAAATCCAAGACTTGTCTATTGGCAAAATTCGTCCAACGGAGGTGAAGGAGAGTACCTCGTCCGTCCAAGTGGAAGCTTCTACTTCACGACAAGGTGAACCAAGAATCGACACAGAGACATCCACAAGTGGGACACACCAAGATGAAGGAAACGAGGAAATGCATCAAGACGAACATCAACAACCTCCTTCTCCACCACGACAAGAGAACGACAACGCCAACAATGAAGAAGGCCAAGAAGAAGAACAAGATGAAGAAGAAGTTCAACGAAGACCCAAGCAAAAGCTTTCACGAGTTCGAGCAAGAATTGCCAAAGATCATCCCGTCGAGCAAATCTACAATGATATTCAAACCGGGAGAATCACTCGCTCTAAAACTCGTTTAGCTAACTTTTGTGAAAACTATTCATTCATCTCTAGCATTGAACCTATGAAGGTTGAAGACGCATTGGAAGATCCGGATTGGATAAATGCTATGCATGAAGAGCTACACAACTTTGAGAGAAACCAAGTTTGGACATTGGTTGAGAAGCCCGACAACAACCACAACATCATTTGTACCAAATGGGTGTTTCGCAATAAGCAAGATGAAGATGGACAAGTGGTTCGCAACAAAGCACGTCTCGTCGCCCAAGGGTACACACAAGTCGAAGGTATGGACTATGGTGAGACATATGCTCCCGTTGCTAGACTTGAGTCCATTCGCATCTTACTTGCCTTTGCTAATCACCATAATATCACCTTGTACCAAATGGACATTAAAAGTGCTTTTCTAAATGGTGAAATAGAGGAGGAAGTTTATGTCAAACAACCTCCCGACTTTGTCAATCCTAAGAAACCTAATCATGTTTACAAACTTCACAAAGCCCTTTATGGTCTTAAACAAGCTCCTAGAGCATGGTATAAATGCTTGACCAAGTTCCTTATTGCAAGTGGTTTTGAAATTGGAAAAATTGATTCTTACTAAAAGGGTTAATGGAGAACTATTTGTATGACAAATTTATGTTGATGATATCATATTTGGTTCTACTAACCCTCTTTTTAGTGAGAAGTTTGGACAGCTAATGTCAAAGAAGTTTGAGATGTCTATGATGAGTGAACTCAAATTCTTTCTCGGTTTGCAAATCAAGCAAACTAAGTAAAGCACATTTATCTCTCAAACGAAGTACACCAAAGACTTATTCAAGAAGTTCAATATTCAAGAATACAAAGGTATGTCTACACCCATGCCTACTAGTGGACATAATGATTTGACCAAAGATGGTGAACCGGTTGATCAAAAGGTTTATCGCTCTATGATTGGTTCATTGTTATACCTATGTGCCTCTCGTCCCGACATTATGCTAAGTGTGTGCATGTGTGCACGATATCAAGCTGCTCCTAAAGAATGTCATCTTAAGGTCGTGAAAAGGATAGTGAGATACTTAATCCATACACCAAATTTTGGCATTTGGTATCCTAAGAGGTCCTCTTTCGATCTTGTTGGGTATTCCGACTCGGATTATGCTGGAGACAAGGTTGATAGAAAGTCCACTTCGGGTACGTGTCAATTTCTTGGTAGATCTCTTGTGTCTTGGTCCTCCAAGAAACAAAACTCGGTATCCTTATCCACCGCTGAAACGGAATACATTGCCGCTGGTTCATGTTGTGCTCAGTTACTCTGGATGACCCAAACTCTTAAAGATTATGGAGTCTATGTGAAACATGTTCCATTGCTTTGTGACAATGAAAGTGCTAACCAAATTGGTCATAATCCTGTGCAACATTCTCGAACTAAGCATATTGAAGTTCGTCATCATTTCATTCAAGACCATGTTGCAAAGGGTGACATTGATCTTAAACATGTTCGCACCGATAAGCAATTAGCGGATATATTCACTAAACCACTTGATGAGAAAGTGTTTTGCAGGTTGAGAGGAGAATTGAACATCATTGATGCTTCAAACTTGGAGTAAGAACTCTATTGGATACATGCAAGAGATGAGCTTATGTCTAATCCTTGATATATCTCTTATGAAGACTATCTTATGTCTTGGATATATTTGCATCTTGCATGTTATCTAACCCATGTAGGTACTTGGATGAATCTATTTCTATGAGATTGCAACTCTCTCACATCTTGAGCAATCTCTACATCACCAAGTCTCTACACGACCGTGGTTGAAGACAAGGAAGCACGAAACCACTCAAACATATCCTTTGACAAATTCTATGTTGAGATTCATGATTGTCATTTTTGGATATAAAAATGCTTTTCCTTGCAAGAACTAACCCATGTAGGAAGATGAACTCAAATTCCAAGGGGTGCTCCCAACTCATGATGAGCTACATCAACTTCTAGCACCCACACAAGTTCAACTACATGAGCAAGATCCACACCACCACCCAAGGTAGGATATTCCATCTTAGAGAAGCTTTACTCAAAGTCATGAGTCAAAGCAACTCAACAAGATGTGAATACATCAAGATGCTTAAACGAAAAATGGTAACCCCATTTTGAGCTTAAACAATGAGTATGACCTATGATCAAGTGTTCTCACTTGACTCATAAGTCAATATACTCTAACATAGGTGACTTTGTCACCGCGCAATCCTAGATGAAGTTCTCTTATGTTCTTTTCTGTGTTATTGCACTTGTCCCTTGCATATTTATTTCCCTCTTTCTAACAAAAAAACCTTCATCTAGAACTTTTATTCTTTTCTTTTTGATTTTTGTCCTGCATATTTCTGCATCAAATTCTTTGCAAATCTTTCAGTTAATTCATTACAAATCTTTGTGAGATCTTATTTGACTAGTGAGATGAGGTGACAAATGTTTTCTCTGTAGTGAACTCAGTTTCACTGGATTGTAGTTTTCGGTCCACCCGAATCCTTTTGGTACCACCGAAAAATGTCACTCGGTGCCACCGATTTCGCAACAGGAAAAACAGTTTGCCACTTATTCTATATTTATTCTAATCCAGCTCCACTCGATGAATCTTATCCTCTACAAGCATTACAGTTTTATTCATTGCTTTTTGCTGAATCTCAAGGACCAAACCTATATGACAGATTCCAGAAAAACCTTCTTGGAAATTGATGTCAAAGGGGGAGAGAGAGATCACATCAAAGCTTATCATCTTCAAAGGAGAAAGTATTAAGGGGGGGAAAGAGCTCTACAGGGGGAGAGAACACTCAAGGATCCCAGATGCATGATATTCAAGAGGAGAGATGCCACATGTCTTTTTGGGGGAAAGACATGTTCATATGCCATATGTGCTCATTTGCATTATGTTCTATTCATTCATATATTTCAGCTCTAAATTTTCTGTTCCCTATCTTCTCCATATATCCCATGTCAAAGTCAGGGGGAGCAAGACATCTAAGGGAAAGAAATCATTCAAATTCATTGCATATCTTTACTCTTGGGGACATGTCTAATCTAATGTGGTACCTTGTACTCACTCTCTACATGTCATCCCAGTCTTGGTATTCTTGTGGTTTTCGCTGGTTTGCTCTGGCTAGTGGATGTACCTGTGTTATCTAACCTTGTTTATGCAGGTTCATTCCATCCTAAGCCAACTCAAGACTACAAGGTAAGTATATGCATCAGAATCATGAGTATGAGGAATTCTTGCTTTTGTACATACTGTTTGCAAGAAGGACTCATAAGCATGAAGGTATTTCTCTTAATAATCTTTTGCTCTGATGCATATGGCCAAGATACATGTAACACATTGCCTAGTCTGTCATGACTATGCTCTCACATGCTTCGACATGTTATATTCACATGATTGCATACATGTAGGGGGAGCCTATGTTTGTTACATGTTCTTCCAAAGCTTTACTTGCTATTCTTTTTATCTTAATCTAAAGCTTTGATGTATGTTGCCATCAATTACCAAAAAGGGGGAGATTGAAAGCACAAGTGCTCCTCAGGTGGTTTTGGTAATTAATGTCAACATATCTCTTGTTGGACTAACGTTTTTATCTAGTATATTTCAGATAAGTTCAACAATGGAGTGGCATGGACTAAAGGTTGTGGGAATTCCTTCAAGATGCTAAGGACAAAGGATTGGCTAAAGCTTTAAGCTCAAAACTCTTCATTTTACATTTTAGTGATCCAAGATCACATTGAGTCCATAGGAAAAGCCAATACTATCAAGGAGGGATGAGGTGTTGCTTAATGAGCCCTTTGCTTTATGTGCTTAATGACATGCTCCAAAATCCTCAACTACTTTCCCACTTCCACAAATGACCTAAACCCTAGCCAAACTCGGTCATACTGATTCTTTCTATCCGGCGCCACCGAGTTTCATATGTCATAAGCCACTGCCAAACCCTAGCAAATCGGTTCTACTGATAGGGATCTCGGTCTCACCGAGATGGGATTGAAATCTCACTATGTATGTCCATTGTCCAAATCGGTCTCACCGAGTTTAGGCAATCGGTACTACCGAGATTACAATGCAAACTCTCTGGGTAACTCATTACCAAAATCGGTCTAACCGAGTTTAGTAATCGGTCCCACCGAGTTTGCCTGACCAACTCTCTGGTTAGCTAATTACCAAATCGGTCTCACCGAGTTTGTGTAATCGGTCTCACCGAGATTACGTTATGCCCAAACCCTATGTAACGCCCCAGATGTAACTTGCCATATTTGTAATCCAACTCTTGCCATTTCCGGCTATGTGTTATGATATTCCCTCCGTGGTTGGGTTCTCTCCGTTTTGCATTTTGGTCATGTCATGCATTTCATATCATGTCATCATGTGCATCGCATTCGCATACGTGTTCGTCTCATAAATCCGAGCATCTTTCCCGTTGTCCGTTTTGCAATCCGGCGCTCCTATGTCTCCCGGCGTTCCCGTTTACATTTCTTCTTGAGCGGGTATTAAACATTCTTGGAATGGACCGAGGTTTGACTTGTGGCCTCGGTATAGCATCGGAAGACCGCCTGTCAAGTTTCGGGTCAATCGGAGTTCGTTTGGTACTCCAACGGTTAACCGGGTAACCGTGAAGGCCTCATGTGTGTTGCAGCCCAACACCCCTTCAGAACAGCCCAATAACCCATCTAAGACACTCTCAGGTCCTCCGCCGTTCGATCACGATCGCGTGGCCGAAAACCGCTCTCCATTTGGAGCTTCCTAGCTCCTTCTATCTATAAAAACGTCTCCCTCTCCTCCATCACGGGCAAAATCCTCCCCGAAACCCTAATAATTCCGCCCCGCGCGCCGCCGGACGTGTCCGGGCGTGCCGGATGCCGTCCGCCGCCGCGCCCGCCCTGTCCCGCGCCGCCACGTGGCAACCGCCGCTCCTCCGCGCCGCCGGGCCCGCCGGGCCCATCGCCGGCCCGCTCCCGGGCGACCCGGGCCGCGCCCCGCGCCGCCGCATGGCTCCCGCCCCGCTCCGGCCCACTTCGCCCGCGCCGGCCTCGCCCTGCCGCCGACTGCCGCCGCCGTCCGCGCCCGGTCGCCGCCCACGCCGGCGCCCGTCGCCGCCGTCCGCGCCGGCGCCGCCCTCCTCCGTCGTCGCCGCCACCGCCTCCTCCGCCTCGCTCCGGGCCGGATCCGGTGAGATCCGGCCGGAGGAGCCTCAGATCCGGCCGCCTCTCTCCTTCCCGGCGCCAACTCCGGCGAGCCTCGGGCTGCGCGTGCCCTCGGTTGACTTTCCTTTCCCCCTCGAAATTACCAAGTCCCGTGCGTTTTTACTTCATCATGCCATGTTCCCAGTGCCGTAACTTTGCATCCGTGGCTCCGATTCGCGCGTATAATATGTCAAATTGTTCGTATCGAAGAATACATCATTCTGTTCCATTGCATCATTTTCATTTGAGGTCATCTTGATGCCCTAAATGCTGTTAGAAGAGGGCTATCTGATGTTAGTGGCTGAATCTTATCTGAACATGCACTTTTGTCATTTTTTCCATGATTGATGTGTACCTCCTATGAAGTTGTGTCCTACATGGGTTTTGTAATATGCCATGTTACCTATCCATAGAATGTTTCCATGTATTTTTGTGATCTATGTGGTGACTAGCACAAGCATGCAAACTAGGTATCTTGATGTTGCTGATTTCAGAGATTAGTGATTTCACCAAGTCCCTGACTGTTGTTATTTTCATGCCATGTATTCATGTTGTTTCTGAGAGATCCATGCATAATTTGAGCATGATCAGTAAGGGAGTTTTGAACTTGAGTATTTGCTCTATCCATCCATGCATTTGTTTGCAATTATGTAGTGCCATAGCTTGAGTCAATCGAGCTCTACTTTTGCTACAAAATGTTGCTGGCAGATTGTTTACGTGTTATTCGATTTTGCCAAGCTTGGTGTAGTTGATCCTTGCATGATATGATGTTATTATTTCCATGTCTAGTTACTATGCCATGTCTTCCTGATTTATGTATGCTTATTTTATCATGCAATGCTCTGTAGTGAGTGCATCGAGCTCACGAACATGCCTAGTCGTTATTAGTTTTCTGCCATGTCCAGTTTTCTACTGTCTGAAACTTGTAACGAAATTTGCTTATTTGACATGGGTGTAATCATATTTTCTGATCCTTTTTGGCTTATGGTCATTAAGAGACTTTTGTCAAGTGATATGTGTAGATTCATGCCATGCCTTATTTTGCTATACTCTGAACCTGTAGCATATTGTTACATTGCTCTGAACATGTCATCCTGATGTTAGTTTCTGCTATGTTGATTATTTCACCAAGTCTGAGAACCTGTTATCTTGTGCACTTTTGCCATGCTTGTTTGGACCTGTTATAATGTGAACTAGCCGTAGCTCAGTGTTCATCTTTTATCGTGCATCTTGTGTAGATTACTGTCATATGCTTTGTTGCCATGTTTGGCAGCAGTAGCTTAATTATTTGTTTCTTGTTAAGTAGCATCATGCTGTTAATGGCAGATTCGTGTCATTCTTGTATTGCTTGCCATTTGCAAACCGTGCATCCGATTCCGGTGAACTTTATACCGATTTCAACCGAAATCACCTCACATATCCAGTGGCATGCTTGGTTTGCCAAGATTATGCCCTGTTCATCCTTGTCCTTTCGGAGCATGCATACGCATTGCATATCACCTCTCGCATATCATTGCCATGTTTTGCATCATATTGCTTGCGCATTGCATCGTGGTTGATATTGGTTCCTTTGCTTGTTCTCTTGTCTTGGGTAGAGCCGGGAGACGAGTACGTGACCGAGGATTCCGTTGAGAACGCTTACGAGGACCAAGCTTTCGACAACTCTGAGACTCTTGCAGGCAAGATGACCATACCCTCGAAATCACTTCTATCTTTGCTTGCTAGATTGCTCGCTCTTTTGCTATGCCTATGCTGCGATACCTACCACTTGCTATATCATGCCTCCTATATTGCCATGTCAGCCCCTAACCATCCATGTCCTAGCAAACCGTTGTTTGGCTATGTTACTGCTTTGCTCAGCCCCTCTTATAGCGTTGCTAGTTGCAGGTGAAGATGAAGTTTGTTCCTTGTTGGGACATGATCTTGTTGTTCCTTGTTGGAACATGTTTACTTGTTGGGATATCACAATACCTCTTATTTAATTAATGCATCTATATACTTGGTAAAGGGTGGAAGGCTCGGCCTTATGCCTGGTGTTTTGTTCCACTCTTGCCACCCTAGTTTCCGTCATACCGGTGTTATGTTCCCGGAGTTTGCGTTCCTTACACGGTTGGGTGATTTATGGGACCCCCCTTGACAGTTCGCTTTGAATGAGACTTTTCCAGCAAGGCCCAACATTGGTTTTACCATTTGCCACCTAAGCCTTTTTCCCTTGGGTTCTGCAGACTCAAGGGTCATCTTTATTTTAACCCCCCCGGGCCAGTTCTCCTTCGATTGCTGGTCCAACTAGAGCCACTTGCGGTGCCGCCCTGAGGCAACTTGGGGTATCTTCGGTTGCCGTACGTAGTGTTCATCCGGATGTGCCCTGAGACCGAGATATGTGCAGCTCCTATCAGGATTTGTCGGCACAATCGGGCGGCTTTGCTGGACTTGTTTTGTTGCTGTCGAAATGTCTTGTAGTCCGGGATTCCGAGATTGATTGGGTCTTCCCGGTAGAAGGAATATCCTTCGTTGACCGTGAGAGCTTATCATGGGCTAAGTTGGGACACCCCTGCAGGGTATTATCTTTCGAAAGCCGTGCCCGCGGTTATGAGGCAGATGGGAATTTGTTGATGTCCGGTTGTAGAAAACCCAAAGTTGACTTTAACTAAAACACATCAACCGCGTGTGTATCCGTGATGGTCTCTTCTCGGCGGGGTCCGGGAAGTGAACACGGTTGTTGGAGTTATGCCTGACGTAGGTTGTTTCAGGATCACTTCTTGATCACTTCTAGTTTCTCGACCGTGCTTTGCCTTCTCTTCTCGCTCTCTTTTGCGCTGTAGCCACCATATGCTAGTCGCTTGCTGCAGCTCCACCTCACAAACCCCTTTCCCACCTTTAAGCTTAAATAGTCTTGATCTCGCGGGTGTGAGATTGCTGAGTCCCCGTGACTCACAGATATTATCACAACAGTTGCAGGTACCAACGATGCCAGTGCAGATGACGCGACTGAGCTCACTTGGGAGTTCGACGAGGAACGTGGCCGTTACTATGTTTCTTTTCCAGATGATCAGTAGTGGAGCCCAGTTGGGTGATCCGGGGATCTGTTAGCATTTGGGGTAGTCTTCCTTCATTTTGGTACCGTAGTCGGACCTTGAGTGTAATCTGTATGATGGATGTTATTTATGTACTTGTGTGAAGTGGCGATTGTAAGCCAACTATGTATCTTCCCCCTTTATTTATTACATGGATTGTGTGAAGATTACCTCACTTGCAACATTGCTTTCAATGCGGTTATGCCTCTAAGTCGTGCCTCGACACGTGGGAGATATAGCCGCATCGAGGGCGTTACAAGTTGGTATCAGAGCCTTTCCCCGACCTTAGGAGCCCCCACTATTTGATCGTCTTTAGTGGCCGAGTTGTGTCTAGAAAAAAATGTTTTGAGTCTTTTAGGAATTATATATCGGAGATTTTAGGAATTCTTTTTACTTCCCAGTCCCTTCGACCTTCTGGTAAGGCATCCTGACGTAGAGTTTTGACTCTTCTCTTCTCAAATTTCACTAAAAAAAAATTTAGGATCACGCGGGTATATTACAATCGTTCCGATGGTTTTATGATGACAACATTGTCTTGGTTGCCTCCTGACATTTAGGGGTTGTGGCAGTGTCCCGGGGAGTTGAGCTCCGAGGTGTTGTCGTCATAATCTTATCGTTGCGGTTTTGGAATACCTGAGTTTAGTACGCCGACATCGAAAATCTCTTTTGTACAGTTGTTGGTGAGATAACCCTGATAGCCCAGTACTGAGGCGAGTGCGGGAGTATTGCCATGACTTGTATAACGGATGTGTTTTCGAAGGTTGAGGTAGACGATTTCCGAAGGTTTCTTGGTTATGTGTTGAAGGATGGATACAGCTGGTTGTAGGATTTGCTAGTTTGGGTGAGATATTATGCTTCCCCTGTATCCCCAACACCTGATTGCATAACCAGAAAGTTTCGGGAGTTTATAAGTGGGAATTCTTGTAGCTCTAGTATTTCTTCCGCAGATATTTGGTTTGTGATTGGGTAATCCTTACCAAGTATTTGTTCACATCCGTACCTTGTTGATTTTATTCCTTACCTTGTTCTAAGTGGCTTCTCAACTTATGGAAGTGTAATGTTTTACATTGGAATTCATTCGTTCATTCTCGTTCGAATGTTAATTGTGAAGACTATATGTTGCAATTTCGTTCCTTTGATTCAGCTTCAATATATCTCTGTCAAGATGCTAATGGATGTCACCCTCTTCAGGATGGCTCCACCAACGCGTCAGAATCCGGAACGCAATGAAGGGAATCAGGCTAACCCTCCGCCTCCACCTCCGCCTCCGGAAGCTTGGCAAGCCTTGATGACTGCCACAAATGCCAACGCTCAGATTCTGATTCAGCTCTTGCAAGATCGCAAACAAGGGCAAGCTAATCAAGAGAATCAAGGCCAAGGCAACAATCAGCCGCATTTCGCTTCACTGAACCAGTTCCTTGCTAATCAGCCAAAAACCTTCAGCTACTGTGTCGAGGCCACAGACGCCGATGACTGGCTCGTGGACATCAGCAAGCATTTCGAGTGCAGCAATGTGAGACCTGAGGACTTTGTCAAGTTTGCCTCATTTCAACTCAAAGATCAAGCTGCTGAGTGGTTCCAGCAATACAAAGATTCCAAAGGAGGTCGTGTGATTACCTGGGATGATTTCCGTCATGACTTCAAAGCTCACCACATTCCAGAAAGTGTTGTTGAGAGTAAGCGTTAGGAATTCTGCAATCTCAAGCAAGGCAACATGTCTGTCTATCAATACAACACTCAGTTCCATAAGCTCTCTCGTTTTGCAAGGCAAGACATCCCTGATGAGAAGAGTATGATCTACCAATTCAGGCGTGGTCTCAGAGAAGATCTGCAACTTGCTCTCGTGCTTTTTGAGCCATTAAAGTATGATGAATTCTACAACATGGCACTGAAACAAGAAGCTGCTCAGCTCAAGTGTGAGGCTTCTAAGAAGAGAGTCAGAGACGCAGTCCAGTCTTCTTCTTCTTCACTTGTGGCAGCTAAGCAACAGAAGTTCTGGTTGCCTCCTCCTCCTCCGTTCCGTCAGCCTTATCAACAGAAGAATTCAAGTGGTCGTGGATCTTCCCACCCACCCAACCCTGGCTATCAGAACAAGTCTCAGAATCAAGCTCCAAGGCCAAGTGCTCCTTACCATCGTCCGCTCTCAGAAGTGACTTGTAACAAATGCCAGCAGAAGGGTCACTATGCGAACAAGTGCTTCAACCAGAGGCGCCTTCCGCCTCCTCCTCCTGTGAAATCTTCCAGCAATGCAGTGGTCAAGCATAATCCTAAGCATGCCAAGGTGAACATGTTGAATGCAGCTCAAGCAGAGGATTCTTCTGAAGTGATCATGGGTAATCTTCCTGTTAACGATATTCCTGCAAAAGTCTTATTTGATACTGGTGCATCGCTTTCTTTCATTTCGAGACCTTTTGTTGCTAAGCATGAGTTTGTGACCGAAAAGATTCCTCTTCCGTTGAAGATTGTGTCCCCGGGCAAGCAAATGACATCTAATGTTTGTGTCCCGGATGTTTCTATCAAGATGGACGACTATAAATTCTTGTCTAAACCAGTTGTTCTTGGTGATTCTGATATTGATCTCATTCTCGGGATAGACTGGCTTTCTAAGCACAAGGCTCAGCTTGAGTGTGCTGCCAGGGAAATCAAATTGACTCACACTTCGAACGATGTGATCATCTATGCTTCTCGTGATGATACCATTCGGTTGTTTTCTCTCAATGAGAATGATGAATTGGAGGCTATCTCTCAGATTCCAGTTGTTTGTGAGTACCAAGATGTTTTTCCAGAAGAGCTTCCGGGTATGCCTCCCCGCCGGCCAGTTGAATTCGTGATTGATCTCGAGCCTGGCACGGAACCCGTTTGCAAGCGTCCTTACAAGCTTGGACCAGATGAGCTCAAGGAATTGAAGATTCAACTCGATAAACAAGAACGTCTGGGTCTGATCAGACCGAGTTCTTCTCCTTGGGGTTGTGGTGTTCTTTTTGTCAAGAAGAAGGATGGCACGGACTGACTTTGTGTCGATTACCGTCCATTGAACAAGAAGACTATCAAGAACAAGTACCCACTACCCAACATCAATGAGCTTTTCGAGCAACTCAAAGGTGCTAAGGTGTTCTCCAAGCTTGACCTTCGTATGGGTTATCATCAGATTCGCATTCGTGAAGAAGATATTCCCAAGACAGCATTCAGAACAAGCTTTGGTTCTTATGAATATACTGTCATGTCATTCGGCCTTGTCAATGCTCCTTCGTATTTCACTCGCTTGATGAATTTCATCTTCAACCCCTACATCAACGAATTTGTCTTGGTCTATCTCGATGATATTTTGGTCTTCTCCAAGAATAAGAAGGATCATGCCAAACATTTGCGATTGGTACTCGACAAGCTCAGAGAGTATCAATTATATGCGAAGTTCTCCAAATGTGAATTTTGGCTTGATGAAGTTCTTTATCTTGGTCATATCATCTCTGCCAAGGGCATTGCTATTAATCCAGAGAGGGTGTCTGCAGTTTTGAATTGGAATCCTCCTCAGAATGTCAAGCAGCTTCGCAGTTTTCTTGGACTTGCAAGCTATTGCCGAAGATTCGTTGAGAATTTCTCAAAGATTGCAAAGCCTCTTTCCAACCTCCTCCAGAAGCATGTGAAATATGTCTGGTCTCCTGAGTGTGACGTTGCTTTCAACACTCTCAAAGAGAAACTCGTCACTGCTCCAGTTTTGACTCCTCCTGACGAATCCAAGCCTTATGAAGTTTTCTGTGATGCTTCTCTTCAGGGCCTCGGTGCTGTGTTAATTCAAGAGAAGAAGGTTGTTGCCTATACCTCTCGCCAGTTGAAGCCCAATGAAAGGAACTACCCCACTCACGATCTTGAGTTGGCGGCAGTTGTCCACGCACTAATAACATGGAGACATCTCCTGTTGGGAAGGAAAGTGGACATATTCACAGATCACAAGAGTCTCAAGTACATCTTCACTCAGCCTCAAATCAACCTCAGACAAACTCGATGGGTCTAAATGATTCAAGAGTATAATCCGAGTATTGAATATACTCCAGGCAAGGCTAATGTGATTGCAGACGCTTTGAGCAGAAAGGCTTACTGCAACAGCTTAATCCTCAAGCCATTCCAACCGGATCTCTGTGAGGCTTTCCGCAAGTTGAATCTTCAAGTTGTTCCTCAAGGTTTGCTTGCCAACCTCATCGTCTCTCCTACTTTGGAGGGTCAGATTCGTGAGGCACAATTGTTGGATACCATGGTGAAGAAGGTGAAACGTGGTATTGAAAAGAGCATTTCCAAATACAAGTGCTATCGAGTTGATGACAGAGATACTCTTTTCTTCGAGGACCGGATCGTGGTTCCAAAGGGTGATCTTCGTAAAGTCATTATGAACGAAGCGCACAACTCTCTCCTGTCTATTCATCCTGGAAGTTCAAAGATGTACCATGACCTCAAGCAGTCGTATTGGTGGACTCGAATGAAGCGTGAGATCGCTCAATTCGTGAATGAGTGTGATGTCTGCAGAAGGGTGAAAGCAGAACACCAACGACCAGCTGGTCTTCTCCAACCTCTTGCTATTCCAGAATGGAAGTTTGATCATATCAAAATGGACTTCGTGACCGGTTTTCCTAAGTCCAAGCGTGGAAATGATGCTATCTTCGTCGTCATCGACAAGCTCACCAAAGTGGCTCATTTTCTTCCTATCAAAGAGTCTATTATAGCAGCGCAGCTGGCAGAGCTCTACACCTCCAGAATTGTCTCCTTGCATGGCATTCCACAATTGATCTCTTCAGACCGTGGCAGCATCTTTACCTCCAAGTTTTGGGATTCTTTTTCGAAGGCCATGGGCACAAATATCCGCTTCAGCACAGCTTTCCACCCTCAGACTAGTGGACAAGTCGAGCGTGTCAACCAAATTCTTGAAGATATGCTTAGAGCCTGTGTTATCTCTTTCGGCATGAAGTGGGAGGATTGCCTTCCTTACGCTGAATTCTCTTACAACAACAGTTTTCAAGCCAGTTCGGGCAAAGCCCCATTCGAGATTCTCTATGGCAGAAAGTGTCGTACTCCTCTCAACTGGTCTGAAACCGGTGAACGCCAATTGCTCGGCAATGATTTGATCTCAGAGGTTGAGGCTATGTGCAAGGTCATTCGTGAGAACCTCAAAGCCGCGCAGTCCCGCCAGAAGAGCTATTACGATAGCAAACATCGTGATGTGGCATTCGAGATCGGAGACCATGTTTACCTCCGTGTCTCGCCAATGAAAGGAACTCGTCGCTTCGGTATCAAGGGGAAACTTGCTCCGCGATACGTGGGTCCCTTCAAGGTCATCGGCAAACGAGGCGATCTAGCCTATCAACTTTAGCTTCCCTCCAACTTTGCAAATGTGCACGATGTCTTCCACGTGTCACAGCTTCGCAAGTGCTTCAAGACGCCGGAGCGCACCATCAACTTCGAAGAGATTGATCTTCAAGAAGTTTTGTCCTATCATGAGCACCCAGTTGCTATTCTTGAGACAACTGAGCGCAAGACTCGCAGCAAGTCAATCAAATTCCTCAAAGTGAAATGGTCACATCATTCAGACCGAGAAGCCACCTGGGAGCGTGAAGACCACCTACGTTCTGAGTATCCGGAGTTCTTTCAGTCCTAGATCTCGGGACGAGATCCTCTCGTAGTGGTGGTGTGCTGTAACGCCCTAGATGTAACTTGCCATATTTGTAATCCAACTCTTGCCATTTCCGGCTATGTGTTATGATATTCCCTCCGTGGTTGGGTTCTCTCCGTTTTGCATTTTGGTCATGTCATGCATTTCATATCATGTCATCATGTGCATCGCATTCGCATACGTGTTCGTCTCATAAATCCGAGCATCTTTCCCGTTGTCCGTTTTGCAATCCGGCGCTCCTATGTCTCCCGGCGTCCCCGTTTACATTTCTTCTTGAGCGGGTATTAAACATTCTCGGAATGGACCGAGGTTTGACTTGTGGCCTCGGTATAGCACCGGAAGACCGCCTGTCAAGTTTCGGGTCAATCGGAGTTCGTTTGGTACTCCAACGGTTAACCGGGTAACCGTGAAGGCCTCATGTGTGTTGCAGCCCAACACCCTTCAAAACAGCCCAATAACCCTTCTAAGACACTCTCAGGTCCTCCGCCGTTCGATCACGATCGCGTGGCCGAAAACCGCTCTCCATTTGGAGCTTCCTAGCTCCTTCTATCTATAAAAACGTCTCCCCCTCCTCCATCACGGGCAAAATCCTCCCCGAAACCCTAAAAATTCCGCCCCGCGCGCCGCCGGACGTGTCCGGGCGTGCCGGACGCCGTCCGCCGCCGCGCCCGCCCTGTCCCGCGCCGCGACGTGGCAACCGCCGCTCCTCCGGGCCGCCGGGCCCGCCGGGCCCATCGCCGGCCCGCTCCAGGGCGACCCGGGCCGCGCCCCGCGCCGCCGCCTGGCTCCCGGCCCGCTCCGCCCGCGCCGTCCTCGCCCGGTCGCCGCCCACGCCGGCGCCCGTCACCGCCGTCCGCGCCGGCGCCGCCCTCCTCCGTCGTCGCCGCCACCGCCTCCTCCGCCTCGCTCCGGGCCAGATCCGGTGAGATCCGGCCGGAGGAGCCTCAGATCCGGCCGCCTCTCTCCTTCCCGGCGCCAACTCCGGCGAGCCTCGGGCTGCGCGTGCCCTCGGTTGACTTTCCTTTCCCCCTCGAAATTACTAAGTCCCGTGCGTTTTTACTTCATCATGCCATGTTCCCAGTGCCGTAACTTTGCATCCGTGGCTCCGATTCGCGCGTATAATATGTCAAATTGTTCGCCTCGAAGAGTACATCATTCTGTTCCATTGCATCATTTTCATTTGAGGTCATCTTGATGCCCTAAATGCTGTTAGAAGAGGGCTATCTGATGTTAGTGGCTGAATCTTATCTGAACATGCACTTTTGTCATTTTTTCCATGATTGATGTGTACCTCCTATGAAGTTGTGTCCTACATGGGTTTTGTAATATGCCATGTTACCTATCCATAGAATTTTTCCATGTATTTTTGTGATCTATGTGGTGACTATCACAAGCATGCAAACTAGGTATCTTGATGTTGCTGATTTCAGAGATTAGTGATTTCACCAAGTCCCTGACTGCTGTTATTTTCATGCCATGTATTCATGTTGTTTCTGAGAGATCCATGCATAATTTGAGCATGATCAGTAAGGGAGTTTTGAACTTGAGTATTTGCTCTATCCATCCATGCATTTGTTTGCAATTATGTACGTGACCGAGGATTCCGTTGAGAACGCTTACGAGGACCAAGCTTTCGACAACTCTGAGACTCTTGCAGGCAAGATGACCATACCCTCGAAATCACTTCTATCTTTGCTTGCTAGATTGCTCGCTCTTTTGCTATGCCTATGCTGCGATACCTACCACTTGCTATATCATGCCTCCTATATTGCCATGTCAGCCCCTAACCATCCATGTCCTAGCAAACCGTTGTTTGGCTATGTTACTGCTTTGCTCAGCCCCTCTTATAGCGTTGCTAGTTGCAGGTGAAGATGAAGTTTGTTCCTTGTTGGGACATGATCTTGTTGTTCCTTGTTGGAACATGTTTACTTGTTGGGATATCACAATACCTCTTATTTAATTAATGCATCTATATACTTGGTAAAGGGTGGAAGGCTCGGCCTTATGCCTGGTGTTTTGTTCCACTCTTGCCACCCTAGTTTCCGTCATACCGGTGTTATGTTCCCGGAGTTTGCGTTCCTTACACGGTTGGGTGATTTATGGGACCCCCCTTGACAGTTCACTTTGAATGAGACTTTTCCAGCAAGCCCCAACATTGGTTTTACCATTTGCCACCTAAGCCTTTTTCCCTTGGGTTCTGCAGACTCAAGGGTCATCTTTATTTTAACCCCCCCGGGCCAGTTCTCCTTCGATTGCTGGTCCAACTAGAGCCACTTGCGGTGCCGCCCTGAGGCAACTTGGGGTATCTTCGGTTGCCGTACGTAGTGTTCATCCGGATGTGCCCTGAGACCGAGATATGTGCAGCTCCTATCAGGATTTGTCGGCACAATCGGGCGGCTTTGCTGGACTTGTTTTGCTGCTGTCGAAATGTCTTGTAGTCCGGGATTCCGAGATTGATCGGGTCTTCCCGGTAGAAGGAATATCCTTCGTTGACCGTGAGAGCTTATCATGGGCTAAGTTGGGACACCCCTGCAGGGTATTATCTTTCGAAAGCCGTGCCCGCGGTTATGAGGCAGATGGGAATTTGTTGATGTCCGGTTGTAGAAAACCCAAAGTTGACTTTAACTAAAACACATCAACCGCGTGTGTATCCGTGATGGTCTCTTCTCGGCGGGGTCCGGGAAGTGAACACGGTTGTTGGAGTTATGCCTGACGTAGGTTGTTTCAGGATCACTTCTTGATCACTTCTAGTTTCTCGACCGTGCTTTGCCTTCTCTTCTCGCTCTCTTTTGCGCTGTAGCCACCATATGCTAGTCGCTTGCTGCAGCTCCACCTCACAAACCCCTTTCCCACCTTTAAATAGTCTTGATCTCGCGGGTGTGAGATTGCTGAGTCCCCGTGACTCACAGATATTATCACAACAGTTGCAGGTACCAACGATGCCAGTGCAGATGACGCGACCGAGCTCACTTGGGAGTTCGACGAGGAACGTGGCCGTTACTATGTTTCTTTTCCAGATGATCAGTAGTGGAGCCCAGTTGGGTGATCCGGGGATCTGTTAGCATTTGGGGTAGTCTTCCTTCATTTTGGTACCGTAGTCGGACCTTGAGTGTAATCTGTATGATGGATGTTATTTATGTACTTGTGTGAAGTGGCGATTGTAAGCCAACTATGTATCTTCCCCCTTTATTTATTACATGGATTGTGTGAAGATTACCTCACTTGCAACATTGCTTTCAATGCGGTTATGCCTCTAAGTCGTGCCTCGACACGTGGGATATATAGCCGCATCGAGGGCGTTACAAGTTGGTATCAGAGCCTTTCCCCGACCTTAGGAGCCTATTTGATCGTCTTTAGTGGCCGAGTTGTGTCTAGAAAAATGTTTTGAGTCTTTTAGGAATTATATATTGGAGAGTTTAGGAATTCTTTTTACTTCCCAGTCCCTTCGACCTTCTGGTAAGGCATCCTGACGTAGAGTTTTGACTCTTCTCTTCTCAAATTTCACTAAAAAAAATTTAGGATCACGCGGGTATATTACAATCATTCCGATGGTTTTATGATGACAACATTGTCTTGGTTGCCTCCTGACATTTAGGGGTTGTGGCAGTGTCCCGGGGAGTTGAGCTCCGAGGTGTTGTCGTCATAATCTTATCGTTGCGGTTTTGGAATACCTGAGTTTAGTACGCCGACATCGAAAATCTCTTTTGTACAGTTGTTGGTGAGATAACCCTGATAGCCCAGTACTGAGGCGAGTGCGGGAGTATTGCCATGACTTGTATAACGGATGTGTTTTCGAAGGTTGAGGTAGACGATTTCCGAAGGTTTCTTGGTTATGTGTTGAAGGATGGATACAGCTGGTTGTAGGATTTGCTAGTTTGGGTGAGATATTATGCTTCCCCTGTATCCCCAACACCTGATTGCATAACCAGAAAGTTTCGGGAGTTTATAAGTGGGAATTCTTGTAGCTCTAGTATTTCTTCCGCAGATATTTGGTTTGTGATTGGGTAATCCTTACCAAGTATTTGTTCACATCCGTACCTTGTTGATTTTATTCCTTACCTTGTTCTAAGTGGCTTCTCAACTTATGGAAGTGTAATGTTTTACATTGGAATTCATTCGTTCATTCTCGTTCGAATGTTAATTGTGAAGACTATATGTTGCAATTTCGTTCCTTTGATTCAGCTTCAATATATCTCTGTCAAGATGCTAATGGATGTCACCCTCTTCAGGATGGCTCCACCAACGCGTCAGAATCCGGAACGCAATGAAGGGAATCAGGCTAACCCTCCGCCTCCACCTCCGCCTCCGGAAGCTTGGCAAGCCTTGATGACTGCCACAAATGCCAACGCTCATATTCTGATTCAGCTCTTGCAAGATCGCAAACAAGGGCAAGCTAATCAAGAGAATCAAGGCCAAGGCAACAATCAGCCGCATTTCGCTTCACTGAACCAGTTCCTTGCTAATCAGCCAAAAACCTTCAGCTACTGTGTCGAGGCCACAGACGCCGATGACTGGCTCGTGGACATCAGCAAGCATTTCGAGTGCAGCAATGTGAGACCTGAGGACTTTGTCAAGTTTGCCTCATTTCAACTCAAAGATCAAGCTGCTGAGTGGTTCCAGCAATACAAAGATTCCAAAGGAGGTCGTGTGATTACCTGGGATGATTTCCGCCGTGACTTCAAAGCTCACCACATTCCAGAAAGTGTTGTTGAGAGTAAGCGTGAGGAATTCTGCAATCTCAAGCAAGGCAACATGTCTGTCTATCAATACAACACTCAGTTCCAGAAGCTCTCTCGTTTTGCAAGGCAAGACATCCCTGATGAGAAGAGTATGATCTACCAATTCAGGTGTGGTCTCAGAGAAGATCTGCAACTTGCTCTCGTGCTTTTCGAGCCATTAAAGTATGATGAATTCTACAACATGGCACTGAAACAAGAAGCTTCTCAGCTCAAGTGTGAGGCTTCTAAGAAGAGAGTCAGAGACGCAGTCCAGTCTTCTTCTTCTTCACTTGTGGCAGCTAAGCAACAGAAGTTCTAGGGAGAGAGTTGAGTGTTGGGGAGACTATCATTTGAAGCACAAGAGCAAGGAGTTCATCATCAACACACCATTTGTTACTTCTTGGAGAGTGGTGTCTCCTAGATTGGCTAGGTGTCACTTCGGAGCCTCCGACAAGATTGTGGAGTTGAACCAAGGAGTTTATAAGGGCAAGGAGATTGCCTACTTCGTGAAGATCTACCGCTAGTGAGGCAAGTCCTCGTGGGCGATGGCCATGGTGGGATAGACAAGGTTGCTTCTTCGTGGACCCTTCGTGGGTGGAGCCCTCCGTGGACTCGCACAACCGTTACCCTTCGTGGGTTGAAGTCTCCACCAACGTGGATGTAGGATAGCACCACCCATCCGAACCACGGGAAAAACATCCGTGTCTCCAATTGCGCTTGTGCCGGGGTTTTCTGGCTCCTCGAGCACCTATGGGGACGGAGCCCCTTCTCGGTTCGGCGGGGGGCGGAGGTCGCGCGAAGAGCGGATCGAGGCGAAGCACACGGGGGGGTTTACCCAGCTTCGGAGCTCTCCGGAGAGATAACACTCCTACTGCTGCTTTGTGGATTGTATTGAGTTCTTGCTCGGGAGCGCTGAGTGCTACAGTACAATCAAGCAGCTAACGAGACCGAGCGTTCTTCTGTTTGTTCTCTCAGAGATCGCTCTCCAGGGACCGATCCCCCTCTACGTTGTGCATGGGCCTCCTTTTATATGTTCAAGGGGTCTCCAACAGGTGGCAACGTAGGTAAGGGCAAAAATGGAAACATGTTGTGGTAGGTACAGCTACCTACACAGTGTATCATACCTAACCCTGGCGGCAGGGGACAAAGGCATTAAATGCCTATCTACGTCGCCCAGACGGTGCAGAAAAGGGACCGTCAGGGGCGCCACCGCTTGCCACGATGGCGATCTTGTCAGCGCTGCATGCCACAGTGTACCCTTGGCTGCACAGCCTCCCACCACGTACGCCTGGAAGGGTCCCGGAGTGACACGTAGGTGGGTGAGCTGGAGCGCGGGTACATAGTGGTTGCTTGCCGCGGCAAATGCCTTGCCGCGGCCGTTGTCTTGCCGCGTCCGGGAGCTTGTCGCTCGCCGAGTCCTGCCGGGACGCGTGGCGCGTCGCGGCAAGCTCTTTGAGATGCTCTGGTTGGCCTTCCCGGCAAGCTCCTCTTGCCGGGGTCTTGTGCCTCGAGCGGCCTTCCCGGCAAGCTCCTCTTGCCGGGGAATCGTCTCCTTGGCTTAAATACTTTGTTCTTGAATGGCTCCAAAGGAACCATAGAGGGCCTTGGTGGTCACCTGGCAGGCCTTGCCGCGGGGTGCTGCGACTGCCCGTGCACAAGTTCGGGATACTAGGGTACCCCTACTTTAGTACACCGACAGGAGCCC
Source organism: Aegilops umbellulata (assembly GCA_032464435.1). Taxonomy (NCBI): domain Eukaryota; kingdom Viridiplantae; phylum Streptophyta; class Magnoliopsida; order Poales; family Poaceae; genus Aegilops; species Aegilops umbellulata. Next base: position 188,203,824 of record CP136055.1, read on the forward strand.
CCGGGCCTGGGCCACACACGGTGCCGAGCGCTGTTGGGCCAGGCCCAAAACAGGGCACGGGCACGCGCGGCCTGGGTCACGTCGCACCTTGCTCCGTATCCACCGCGTCCTCCCCGAACGGCACGCGTCGATTGCGGCGTCGTGGGAGAGGTCGTGGGTGGTTCCTTTATTCAGAAAGGCGAAACGTCTGCCCCCTCCCTCCTTATAAGCAGGGGGAACAGGGGCAATTCGCCCATCTGCCCGTTGCTATTCCCTCCTCGAGAATCTCCGCCACTCCCCTTCTTCCCAAAGCCGAAGGAGAGCAGCGCCCCGCCCCCATCGCCACCAGCACCACCAACGTCGCCGTCCTCACTCTCCATTCCCGCCATGGCTCCGAAAGCCGAGAAGGCGAAGTCGGCCGAGGTGCAACGGCTCGCGGCGCTGCGGAAGGAGCAGACAATCTTCCCTCCGAGGCTTGAGGCGGCGGAGCTGAAGGAGGACTTCTACCTCTTCTGGTCAACGGGGACGCGAGCGCATCCGCGCACGAAGGTACTCCCAGCCACTGCTTGGGATAAGTATCCCACTGGGTATCCCTTCTTTGCCTTGTTCTTCTACTGCGGACTCTGCCCGCCCTTCTCAGAATTCTTTTGCGATGTCATGAACACCTACGGGCTCCACCTTGTTGATTTCACCCCCAATGTTGTCCTGACCATGGCAGTTTTCGCACATCTCTGCGAAAACTTTGTCGGGATCCATCCAAAGGTAGCTCTTTTCCGCCATTTCTTTTCGCCTTGGGTTGAGAAAGGAGAGCCTTTATCCGGCGGAATCGCCTGGATCTCGAAAGCTGGCAAGAAGGATGCTTATCTGGAGGGAGAGCTCCGCAGCAAATGGGAGGAGTGGAGGGCGGACTGGTGTCTGATCGTTGAGGAGAACCCGCAGCCGTTTACTGCTCTGCGCGAAACCCCAGTAGTGCGCGACAGTGATTGGAGTAGCCTGGCCCCGGAGGATGACAGACTAAGGATCGCCGTCACCCGGATCCTACGCCTCAGGCTTGCCGGGCTTACAGTAGGAGCGGTTGGCGCAGATTTCCTCCGCCGCCGCATCGCCCCCCTGCAGGAGAGGAGGAGACCCGCCTGGGAGTTCCAGAATGCGGCGGATATCATGAGGTTGCGGCCGGGCCTCAACTTCAACTTCACTGTCCTGGAGCTCAACGCGATGCTCCAGGAGCTGTTCAAGCACGACCCACAGCATCCCGAAGTGTTCTGGTTGCCGAGAGGCGTCGTCCCGCTATGCAACAACTCCGCGCTCGACCGTATCCGTGCAATAATGCCGCTGTGCGACTCGCATGGAATTGATCCAGCCTGGATAGAGGCCGGGACACCACCGACGATGAGCTCAAGCGTATCGCCACCAGGATGGAAGAGGCGGCGGCAGCTGCCGCTGCAGGCGAGTTTGGGTTCACCGTGGAGGAGGCAGAGGCAGCAGAGGCGGCAAGCCTTGCCGACCGAGAGGAGCTTGCCGACAAGAAGAGGTCCGCCGAGCACGACGTCGGGCCGAGCGGGCCCGCCGAGGACACGAGCGGCTCGCTGGAGATCGGCTCCTCTTCCTCTTCGTCTTCGGGCAGCTTGCTGCAAGCAGAGCCCCTGACTCCACGAGCAGAGCCCCCGGCTCCACAAGCAGAGCCCCCGACTCCATCAAGAAGGCGTCTTCGCAAGGCCGAGGACGTAGCGGAGCGGCGGGCGAGTCAACCCCCGCCGCGCCGCATGACACGCTCCACCGCGGCAAGTTCTGTTGCCGCGGAAACACCTCACGCTGCAGCGGCAACTGGGGCGGGGTCCTCTCGGCCTGCCGCTCCAGCTCCCGCCAAGCAGCCAAGGGATCCTACTCCTTCGCCTCCTCGCGCCGGAGGTGGGCCAGGCTTTGACTTCTCCGCGCTCAGCTCCGACGAGGAAGAAGAAGAGTAAGATTCTTGTTGTACTTGCATGTCTTCAGTACTTGCCGTCTTGTCTTGTATCTCATTTGTTTCACTCTTAACTTATTACTTTTTAGGACGCTGGCCCAGAGAATGGCAAAGAGAGCCAAGGTCCCGGTGATTGTCATTGAGGATGATCCCACCGTGGCAGCAGGGGGTGCGCCTGAGACAAACTTGTCGGACCCGACAGCTGTTCCTCAGAGCAGCCCCCAGCGCAGCCCCCAGCGTAAGTATATGGTTTACTTCCAGCTGTTAGGCGCGCATGGATACAGTTTGCTTGCTAATATCTGACCGTTGGCTTGTGTAGGAGCAGAGCAGCTCCACCAGGAGCGCCCGGAGGCCACCCCTGACGTGCCACCTGCTTCGACTACGTCGCCAAGGGAGAGTTCTCCGGCAAGGGAGAATCCCTCGACAAGGGAAAGCTCCCCGGCAAGGGAGAAGTCTCCGACGAGGGAGAGCTCCCCGGCAAGGGAGAAGTCTCCGGCAAGGGACAGTACCAGCGACCCCCCGGCAGCGGAGATCCCAACTACCGAGCCTGGTACAGGTACTCCTCGCTTCTAAACTTCCCTTGGGTTCTTCTTTTTGGATATTTGCTTGACTTTTCTTCCTTTTCCGGTCGTCAGATCCATCCACTGTGGAGCCGATGGAGACCGAGGTTGTTATTGATGACGCCGCTGCCACCGAAGGAACGGCCGGCGCTGATGATCCCGCCGGTGAAGAGGCCGCCAAGGCTGCCGCCGTAGCAGCTGACGAGGGGTCCGGCGATCGTACTGACGACCCTGGGGCCGCAGGAGCGGCAGGTGCTACACCGACCGCCGATCCTCCTGCCGCTGCCGTAGCGTCAGGCTCCGAAGAACCCCAGCCAGGCGTCTACTTGAAGGCTGGCGCTGGTATCTTCATCAACCTCCCCTGGGCATCAACGTCCAGGGCGCCAGTCGAAGGAGAAAGCTTTGATGTGGAGGTGCTTGCCTCCACTGGGCTGACGTTGGTCGACTCACCAAGCAGAAGCAGCGAGGAGCCCGAGGAGGAGCGACTGTTGCGGAAGCTGGTGTCGCTCTACTGCGCCCGCCAGGCCAAACTGGAGTCCCGCGAATCGCTCGTCACAAAGGCGGGGGTGGACGTTGAGAACGGTGCGGAGGAGCTCCGAGGCCTCAACCAGGCAGCTCTACAGTCGCTGGCGGTGGAGGGGGTGCAGCTCGATGAGGCACAGAAGGCTTTCATCCTCGAGAAGGCAGAGATTGCAGAGCAACAGCGGCTTGCCGCCAAGGAGTTATCTGCGCGGGACGGTGAGTTGGTGTAGCTGAAGGCCAGCCTGGACAGCCATGAAGAGGAGCTAGCTGCGCGTGAGCAAGCACTCAGCGGAGCCCTCAAGGAAGCAAAGGACGCTGCCGCAGCTGCCGAGGCCGCCAAGAAGGAGCTGGAGGCGAAAGTGGCGCAGCTGGAGACTGATCTCAAGGCGAGCGGTGAAGCGCTTGCCGCGCTCAAGCATGAGCGCGAGAAGGACGCCTACACCTTTGGCAAACTGCAGGGTCGTCTCGCCGAGAAGGTCAAGGAGCTTGACGCTGCCAAGGACTCCAAGGATGATCTTGAGCTGAAGCTGGCTGCTTTGACCAAGACGCTGGACGGCGCCAGGGAGCAGGAGGCGCCCTTGAAGAAGGAGATCAAGGCCGACAAGGCGCTGCTGGAGAGCATCGCCGCCACCCAGAACGATTTCAAGGGAACTATGGAGCGGTGGACGGAGGGCCTTGTGAATGTTGCCGCAGACATCGACAAGGAGTTGGCGCTACTGGGGCTGGAGGATTTCGGGTATTCCTCTGACGGGAGCCTCCCATCCAGCGCCAAGCTCACCTTGTTCTTCAAAGGCGTGGCGACGGCCCTCCAGCAACTCCGGGAGAAGATCCCAAAGCAGCTGGCCGACGAGTCGCGCGAGATCTGTGCGGGAGCTCTCAAAAAGGTGCTGATGAAGGTGGCCTTCCGCAACCCGGGGCTCCGCCTCACTAACATCCTCAGGTCCCTGCCGCCGGAAGCTGATCTGGAGGAGCTCGAGACCCTCGTCGCACCCATTGTGGACAAGGTGAGCGGGATCAAGAGGGTTGAGGGCGACCGCGCGGACTAGGCCGCCTATTTTCTTCTTTTCTTGTCGCCGCTGGTCATGTTATGAAAACAGTCTGTTAGAGCTGCGACAAACTATCTTGTAATATAACTCTGTTTCAGGTCATGATTGCAATGTTACTCCCTTTACTCGATTCCTTCCTTTGTATGTTTTTGCCCTACGCTTTTAGGGAACTTGCCGGCGTAGGCACCTTTGCCGCGAGCGCTGAGTGCGGGACGTCAGCAGCCTGCTGGCGGTGCCGTTACCGACAAGAAACCTTGTCGTGGCTAGTCGCAGCTCGCTTAAGTTGCTGAGTGAACTTGAAACAAAGTAAGGGCGCGACTCTAGTCGCAGCACACTTAAACTGTTGAGCGAACTCGAAACAAAGTAAGGGCGCAACTAGCCACGAGCTGGTTCCTCCGCGCACAGGTTTTCCATACAAAGCATGGTCGTTCAAGGAAAATAACTTAAAGTTAAAAAATCTGATTGCTCAAACTTTGGCACTTAGCTTTTCTGTCGTTTGCTTCCCGGCAAGGCGAAATTTTTCCTGAACGACGCCGGGTCCATACCATTATCTTCCCCTTCCCCCCCCCCCCCCCCCGGTCAACTTGTGGGCGAAGGATCCTTAATTTCCTTGAAAGATAAAAGAAAGAAAGTAGAGAAAATAATGATATGGAGCCTTATGGCTCGTTATTGCTTACCGAGGGTGCTTGCCGCACAAATTGTCAGATAACTCATGCAGAAAGGCATGAAATTGACAAGGTGTGCGGAGCACGTGAGTTTTATTTATGCACAGGGTCTGCGCCTGGCTTTGTACAAAGGATTACATGCAACAGCGGCAAGACTTGTACAAAATGGTGGTTGCCGGACAGGGTCCGACAACCGCGCCTTACGGGTAAAACTTACGAAGATGCTCGATGTTCCAGGAGTTGCTCACCGGAAAGCCATCCTCGGTCTCAAGGCGGACAGCGCCAGGCCTAGTGACTCGTTTCACCCGGTAAGGGCCTTCCCACTTCGGCGTCAACTTGTTGGAACTCTTGGCGGAATGAACGCGCCGAAGAACAAGGTCGCCTTCCTCGAGACATCTGGCTTTAACTTTGCGGCTATGGTAGTGGCGCAAAGCTTGCTGGTATCGAGCAGCTCGTACAGCAGCCTGAAGACGGTCTTCCTCAAGGAGCAGCGCGTCATCTTGTCGCAGCTGCTCTTGCTCAAGCTCATCATAAGCGAGCACTCGAGGTGACCCGTATGCGAGTTCCTTGGGGATAACTGCCTCTGCTCCATAGACTAGAGCGAAAGGTGTCTGGCCAGTGGCTCGATTTGGCGTCGTCCTGATCGACCAAAGAACCACTGGCAGCTCCTCGATCCAGTTTCTTCCGCACTTGTGCAGCCTGTCGAAAGTCCGGGTCTTGAGTCCATGCAGCGCTTCAGCATTTGCCCTCTCTGCTTGACCGTTGCTCTTGGGGTGAGCAACAGAAGCTAAGCAGACCTTGGCGCCAAGGTCTTGGACGTACTGCATGAAGGTGCGACTCGTGAATTGTGTACCGTTGTCAGTGATGATCCTGTTAGGGATTTCGAAGCGGCAAACAATCGACCTGAAGAACTTGACTGTTGACTGTGCTGTCACCTTCCTCACTGGTTCCACTTCCGGCCACTTTGTGAACTTGTCGATTGCGACGTACAAGTACTCAAAGCCCCCGACTGCTCGGGGGAATGGGCCGAGGATGTCGAGCCCCCAGACCGAAAATGGCCAGGATAAAGGGATTGTCTGGAGAGCTTGAGCTGGCTGGTGTATCTGCTTGGAATGGAAATGGCACGCTTCACACTTGGTTACTTGTGCAGTTGCATCCTGGAGGGTTGTCGGCCAAAAGAAGCCTTGCCGGAAAGCATTGCCGGCAAGCGCTCTTGCGCCAATGTGGTGACCACAAATGCCTCCATGTATCTCTGCCAACAGCCTCTGTCCATCTTCCCGGGGAATACACTTCAATTTCACACCGTTGAGTCTTCTTCTATACAGTGCGTTGTCGACGAACTGGTACATACTTGACTGCCGGGCTACTCTTTCCGCTTCTTCTGGCTCATCGGGAAGTTCTCCTGTCTGGAGGAAACGGACGATCTGCTGTGCCCATGTTGGAGCCTGTGGCTCGACAACAAGGACTAAAGGCATATCTGCTGCTGCGGGAACATCCGCTTCTACGGCGAGAACCTGCGGTTCAGCCGGAGCTTGATGATCCCCGGCAAGCTTACCGGAGCGAAACTTGTCGGGAGCGCCTGCTACAACGAAACAAACCCTGGGGCTTGTCGGAGCAGACTGCTCCTCAGCACTCTTGGCGTTGATCTTGGGGACCTTCTTGGTGGCGGCTTCAGGAAGCTCTGCCGGAAGATAGTTACCAGAAATCAACTTCCTCTTCTTGCTCTGTCCAGTTGATGGCGTCACGGATGGTTGAGTCAGCTTGAGCACAAAGATCCCTGGTTCCACAGGTAACTTAAGTGCCGCGCACTTTGACAAGCCGTCAGCGATGTCGTTCTTAGCTCTTGGAACATGTTCCATCTGTAGGCTGACAAAGCGCTCTTCCAGCGTCCTCACTTCATCAACGTAGGCTTCCATCAACGGACTCTGATAATTCTTGTTCACTTGGCGGACGACAAGCTATGAGTCACCCCTGACAATGAGTTGCTTGATCCCAAGGTCTGCCGCGATCCTGAGACCGGCGAGCAATCCTTCATACTCTGCAGTATTGTTTGTTGCTTGCTCCTTGGGAAAGTGCATCTGGACTACCTACTTGAGGTGCTCTCCGGTGGGTGCGACAAGCAGCACGCCAGCACCGGCGCCTTGCAGCGAGAAGGCACCATCAAAGTACATCAGCCACTCTTTGTTTGCTTCCTTGACGGGGATGCTCGTCTCTGGAATTTCTTCGTCTAGTGTTGGCGTCCACTCTGCTATGAATTCTGCCAATGCTCTGCTCTGAATAGTTGAAGTGCTCTCAAACTTGAGGCCAAAGCTTGACAGTTCCAGTGCCCACTCAACAATCCTGCCTGTTGCTTCTGGATTCTGCAGTATCCTCTTCAGCGGAAAGCGAGTGACAACTGTGATCTCATGTGCTTGGAAGTAATGGCGCAGCTTTCTCGAGGCCATAAGAAGGCCGAAAAGCAACTTCGGCACACCAGAGTACCTTGACCTAGCCCCCTGCAGAAGGGAACTGACAAAGTAGACTGGGCGCTGCACCATTTTCTTCTTTTGTATCCCTTCGCACATCTGCGCAGATCCATCTTCGTCGGGACCAGAGCTCGTCGGGGAAGCCCCCTGCTTGTCGCTGGATGCGCTTGCCGCGGTCGCTGGCTCATCATCTGCCTCTCTTTCCGCTACTAACGCGGCACTAACCACTTGATTGGTTGCCGCTAGATATAGCAGCAACTTCTCTTGTGGTTTAGGTGCGACAAGTATTGGAGTGGAGGACAGGTATCTCTTCAAGTCCTGCAGCGCAGCCTCCGCTTCCGGGGTCCATTTCATTGGACCTGCCTTTTTCAAGATCTTGAAAAACGGCAGGGCGCGCTCAGCAGACTTAGAGATAAACCTGCTGAGAGCCGCCACGCAGCCGGCAAGTTTTCGTACATCCTTGACGCGCTTCAGTGCTTCAATCTGCTCAATGGCCTTGATCTTGTCGGGATTGGCTTCAATTCCCCTCTGAGACACGAAGAATCCGAGAAGCTTGCCGGACGGGACTCCAAACACGCACTTCTCGGGGTTGAGCTTGAGGCTGATCTTGCGTAGATTTGCCAAAGTCTCTTCTAGATGAATCAGAGTTGCTTTGTCCCTGCTCTTGGCCACTATGTCATCCATGTAGGCTTCCACATTTCTGTGTATTTGCGGCTCAAAAGCAGTATGGACTACCCTTGTGAATGTTGAACCAGCATTCTTCAAACCGAAAGGCATTCGTACGAAACAGTACGTGCCACATGGAGTGATGAACGCGGTTTTCTCCTCATCCTCTTCTGCCATGAAGATCTGATGGTATCCTGAGTATGCGTCAAGAAATGAAAGCAAGTCGCATCTGGCTGTGGAGTCGACAATCTGGTCAATGCGCGGCAAGGGAAATGGGTCTTTGGGACAAGCTTTGTTGACATCGGTGAATTCGATGCAAAGTCTCCATTTCCCGTTTGCCTTGCGCACGACTACAGGATTGGCCAACCACGTGGGATGGAGCACTCCTCTGACGAAGCCTGCTGCTTCCAACTTCTTGATCTCTTCGGCGATGAATTCTTGGCGCTCCACTGCTTGTTTCCTGACTCTTTGCTTGACGGGCCGCGCATGAGGACAGACGGCAAGGTGGTGCTCGATTACTTTCCTGGGAACACCGGGGATGTCAGACGGTTGCCACGCAAACACATCGACATTCGCCCGCAGGAAAGCAACGAGCGCGCTTTCCTATTTAGGGTCGAGAGTGGCACTGATGGTGAAAGTACCACCAGTGCCGTCCTCCTTGGCGGACACCTTTTTGGTCGCTGGCGGAGCTGCTATCGTCTTCTTACACTTGCCGGTGGAGCTCGATGGTGCGTCCTCGACGGTAGCGCAGCACTCCGAAGAGGTGCGCTTGCCGGAGTGGGCATCAGAGCTCTTGCCGGACTTGGTCTTCTTCTTCCCCCCGGGAGCTTCATCGGCAAGTGTCTCGCGATCTGCGGCAGCTGCTGCTTCTCGGTAGATCTTGTCGGCACAGATAAGAGCGTCTTTCTTGTCGCCATGTACAGAGATGACACTTATCGGGCCTGGCATCTTCAGCATGTTGTACGTGTAGTGAGAGGCCGACATGAACTTGGCGAGCGCTGGACGGCCGAGAATTCCATTGTAAGGCAATGGAAAATCGGCAACGTCGAAAGTGATCCTCTCAGTCCTGAAGTTCAGCTCGCTGCCAAATGTCACCGGCAGCGTGATCTTCCCCTTCGGCTTGCTCCTTCCCGGGTTGATTCCTTGGAACATGCCGGTCTCTTCGAGCTCGCTGTCAGGGACTTGGAGTCTCCGGAGCACAGCGGAGGAGATCAGGTTCAAGCCGGCCCCGCCGTCAACTAGCATCTTAGTGACCTTGAGGTTGCGGATAGTTGGTGAGACCAACATCGGCAAACACCCGACAGCAGTTGTGCGATCGGGGTGGTCCTCAATATCAAAGATGATAGGCGTGCTAGACCATTTCAGAAGCTTGCGTGACTCAACGGGTGGTTCTGCTGCATTGACTTCCCGCACCCACTGCTTGAGTTGGCGGTGTGAAGTATGCAGAGAAGCACCGCCGTCAACGCACAAAACTTCTGTGGCTTTCTGGAACTCCTGCTCGCTGGTCTCAGCGTCATCCATGTATTCGTCGTCGTCGTCATCTTCATCCTTGTCGCGGCCACGGGGAGGTCTGTCGCCTTGCCGCTGCTTGGCGTTGCCGCGGCGTCCCCCCGGCCAGTGCGCTTCGTACCGGATCCTCCAGCACCTCCTTGGGCCTTCTCCTTGTCGCATTGCTCGTATTCGGCCTTTTGTAGCTCAACGAGCTGCTTGACCTTCTTGCAGCTCTGGAGGTCATGGCCTTTGGTGCGGTGAATCTTGCAGTACTGCTTGTTGGTGCCGTCCTGCTTGTCGGCGGCCGCCATAGCCTGGCAGTTGGCGCATGCGACAACCTCCTTGCCGGAGCTACCAGTCTTGGCTGTCTTGGCGCCACCTTCGTTGCCGGACTGCTCGACAACTAGCACATCTTTGCCTTTCCTCTTCCTGTTGTTCCGCCGCTGGTTTTTGCTTGCCGGGGCGACATCATCGCTGTCAGATCCTCCTGTTCCTGCGTTCTCTCCGGGGAGTTTCCTCCCTTCCTCAGCACGTGCACATCTGTCAGCCAGGGCATACAGCTCACTGACGTCTCTGATCTTGCACATCGCCATCTCCTCCCGCATCCAGCGGTTACGCACGTTCTGGTGGAACGCACTGATGACCGCGGCAGGGTGGACGTCTAGGATGTTGCGTTGCACCTGGCTGAATCTCTGGATGTACTTGCGCAGAGGCTCCCCTTCCTTCTGGGCGAGCAGGTGAAGATCACTCTCCTGGCCATGAGGTTGTGTGGCCGCCTGTAAAGGCGCCGACAAACTGATGGCATAGGTCTGCCCAGGAAGATATGGAGTTTTCCGGCAAGTGCATGAGCCAGGACCTGACGTTGGGCTTGAGCACCAGAGGGAAGTAGTTGGCAAGGATCTTGTCGTCTCGCCCCCGGGCAGCCTGCATCGCGATGGTGTAGATGCCGAGGAACTCCGACGGATGCAGCCTGCCGTCGTACTTCTCTGGTACGTCTGGCTTGAAATTCTTCATGCTAGGCCACTGGACTTGCTGCAGCTCACGAGTAAACGCAGGGCAACCTACCGTGTACGGTAGGTCGCCTGGTTCCCCTGGCGCTTGCATGTCGACAGCGGGGCCAGCGCGTCGGTCTGATTGACGCCGCGTTTCTCTTCGGCGCTCGATGCGGGTACGAGCGTCTTCTTGCTGCCGTTCGTGAAGAACGTGGCGCTGATCGCGTCGACTTCGCGGATCTGATGAAGCAGTGGAGTCGCTGTCGTGGCGGACCCGGCGAGTCGGCGATCTTGGCCTTTGGGGCGGAGAGTGCACGGTGGTTGCACCCCCACCGGTTTTGTCGCCATCGGCTCGCACTTGGCTGGCCTGCCGCAGCTGCGATGTGGTCGCCGGCCGTGGAGTGTCGCCGTTGGCGAAGCCGATGAGACTCTGAATGGTGGCCCTCCAGTCGTCGATCTTGTCTGGCGTTGGAGGGAAGTCTAGGAGCAGTTGAGCTCGTGCCAAAGCTTCTGCTGGAGTGGCGGGTAGTGGTGGCGAACGGTGCGAGGAGCGGGATATGCTCGGACTTCCAACGATGTTAGAAGGAGCGGTATTCCATCCAGGCGACCGTGCCTCGCTCGCGCCAGCACGTTGGCGTGCATGTTGGCCTTGAGCATCCCGGGATCCGCCAGCTCGATTTGGGTCCAGCGAGCGTATGGTACCGTGAGTACCACGACGCTGCTGGTCCTGCGCCTCTTGAGATGGGCGCGGTGCGCCTACGGACGCCCGGTCGTCGTGGGAGCCGGCTACGCCCCCGACGGGCAGCGCAGCCTTGTCCTTGGACTTGGTGGCACCGTGGGCACCTTCGTCGACGCCCGTTCTTCCGCCGGCGTCTTCCCCACCGGCCGTTTGCTCCGGCGGCGGTGGATTCGATGCGGACGGCGCAGCCGTCTCCGAAGCCTTCTTCTTCGGCGGCATGTCGATGAAGTCGATGAAGATTTAGCCCGCGTGAACGCCGGATCGGGCTCACACAACCTCGATGCCCCCTACCTGGCGCGCCAAAGATGTCGGGGTTTTCTGGCTCCTCGAGCACCTATGGGGACGGAGCCCCTTCTCGGTTCGGCGGGGGGCGAAGGTCGCGTGAAGAGCGGATCGAGGCAAAGCACACGGGAGGGAGGGGGGTTTACCCAGCTTCGGATCTCTCCGGAGAGATAACACTCCTACTGCTACTTTGTGGATTGTATTGAGTTCTTGCTCGGGAGCGCTGAGTGCTACAGTACACTCAAGCAGCTAACGAGACCAAGCGTTCTTCTGTTTGTCCTCTCAGAGATCGCTCTCCAGGGACCGATCCCCCTCTACGTTGTGCATGGGCCTCCTTTTATATGTTCAAGGGGTCTCCAACAGGTGGCAACGTAGGTAAGGGCAAAAATGGAAACATGTAGTGGTAGGTACAGCTACCTACACAGTGTATCATACCTAACCCTGACGGCAGGGGACAAAGGCATTAAATGCCTATCTACATCGCCAGACGATGCAGAAAAGGGACCGTCAGGGGTGCCACCGCTTTCCACGATGGCGATCTTGTCAACGTTGCATGCCATAGTGTACCCCTGGCTGCACAGCCTCCCGCCACGTACGCCTGGAAGGGTCCCGGAGCGACACATAGGTGGGTGAGCTGGAGCGCGGGTACATAGTGGTTTCTTGCCGCGGCAAATGCCTTGCCGCGGCCGTTGTCTTGCCGCGTCCGGGAGCTTGTCGCTCGCCGAGTCCTGCCGGGACGCGTGGCGCGTCGCGGCAAGTTCTTTGAGATGCTCTGGTTGGCCTTCCCGGCAAGCTCCTCTTGTCGGGGTCTTGTGCCTCGAGCGGCCTTCCCGGCAAGCTCCTCTTGCCGGGGAATCGTCTCCTTGGCTTAAATACTTTGTTCTTGAATGGCTCCAAAGGAACCATAGAGGGCCTTGGTGGTCACCTGGCAGGCCTTGCCACGGGGTGCTGCGACTGCCCGTGCACAAGTTCGGGATACTAGGGTACCCCTACTTTAGTACACCGACAGTTTGAATTCTCCAAACCCTTCCATTTACATTCTTGCAAGTTGCATGCTTTACTTTCCGCTGCCTATATACTCTTTGCATGCTTGCTTGATATGTATTGTGTATGTTGAAATTGTGCCTAAAACTTCACTCAAACCAAAAAGGCATAAAAACTGCAACTTTAGTACTAAGTGTCTAATCACCCCCCTCTAGACACACCCACTTCTAGATCCTACATATACTTAAGTCAAACAAATGATTTTCTAAATTATCCGTATCTTTTAAACCGTAATTTTGATTTTAACATATTATATATGAAAGTTTATTAGAAAAATGCGTGGAATCTAAATATGTTGTTAATTTTACCTTTAAATATTTTTAAAATATTGTTTTGAAGCAAACTTATAATTTATAGCGCAAGATCCATTTTTCTTTCATACCGGCGGCGATCCGGATTGCAAATAAACACCCCACTATAACCATATAGGGAAAAGAAAACATCGCTAACTACACATGCATACCTCTGAAAAATGTCACAGGGGAAAACAATAGATTTCTCATCGTGGGAGTGAGAGAAAGCGAGAGAGATAGAGAACGAGGGAAAGACGCCTTAGGATTAACCATATTCAAACACGTTTTTTTTGTTTTGTGTGAACACCGAGGCCATCGCCGGCGAGGGTGAGAAGGAGGATAAGCGGCAACACAAATATGATGCCTCGCAAAAATAAAGAAGATGGACCTATTATGGTCTTGAGTGATGGTTGTTGGGTTAAGAGCGTGTGTTATGTTTCCTCTCCCGTTGAAACGCACGGGCTCTTTTGCTAGTATAGCTAAAGGGGTCACCATAGTGGCAAATCAATCATTATGCACTAATTCGATAGCAAATAGTGCTATCATGCCTAACTCTGCAGGCTGACAGGGCGCATTAAATGCGCCGCTCAATGTCACATCACAACTTGCCCGGCAGGCCCTGCAGGGCTGTTCTGCCAAGTTCGCGCGTGCTTGCTTGACATGTCGCAGGATGGGTGCTACTTTGAGGCATTTTCTGTAGGATGTGGCTGCCATGTGGCAAATAGCTGCCACTTAGTCACTTTGGAGCTTGACACCGCACTGGTCGACGATGTGCATCGTGATGAGGTGGTGCTGCCTCCGTAGGCCCCGGCAGGCCTGCCGGGACAACCCAAAGGCTTGCTTCCGGGGGTAACTCCTTGCCAGTCTCGCCTGCCCGGCAAGGGAGGTTTCTTCCTTAGCAATATATTGCTTCTCTGGCTAGTCTTGGTCCTCTTGTGCTGCACATTGGTCCTTCGTAGAACTGATCCCTTGTGCTCCAATCTGACCTCGGTGTTGTAATCTTGCTCTCATGCATGTGCACAGTCTGGGCAATGGACCCAGTGTTTGTTGCACCGACAGAAGATACCGCACCGATCGACGACATGCGTCGTGATGAGGTGGTGCTGCCTCTGTAAGCCCCGGCAGGCCTGCTGGGATAATCCAAAGGCTTGCTTCCGGGGGTGAGCCCATCCTTGCCTGGCTCGCCTGCCCGGCAAGGGAGGTTTCTTCCTTAGCAGTATCTTGCTTCTCTGGCTAGTCTTGGTCCTCTTGTGCTACATGTTGGTCCTTCGTAGAAATGATCCCTTGTGCTCCAATCTAATCTCGGTGCTGCGATCTTGCCATCGTGCCTGTGCACAGTCTGGGCAACAGACCTAGGGTTTGTTGCACCGACACAAACTTCTAGTGTAAGCCATGGAAATTAAATCCTTGTTGACAAACTTGTATTCCTTGCATCACTTATAGCCCTCAAGTTTACAAATATTAACATCATCTTAGGTATGGACTGGATGAAATCTCATTATGCCAAGATTGATTGTTACACCAGGTCTATTCATCTTACACACCCATCCGGCAAGATAGTCACTGTCTCCACTAGAGTTGCAAAATGTCAACTCTGTTCTCTTAATGCTAGCCCTCTCCCAGACCTTGAAGATATTGGTAGTCCGTGACTTTACGGATGTCTTTCCAGAGGAACTGCAAGCATTCCACCTGACAGAGATTTAGAGTTTGTTATAGATCTTATCCCAGGAACCGCCCCAATTTCTAGGAGAACTTACAAGATGGCACCCCTAGAACTAGCTGAGCTCAAGAAACTACTGGATGTGTCCTTGCAAAAGGGTTTCATCTGTCCTAGTTCTTCTCCTTGGGCTTTCCCGTCCTCTTCGTCAAGGAGTATGGTATGAATCAGATGGTTGTAGACTATCATCCCATTAATTTTGTCATGATAAAGAACAAGTATCCGCTATCCAGGATGAACGACCTGTATGATCAACTCGCTGCATCCTCAGTCTTTTCCAAGATGGATTTCAAGTTAGGCTACCACCAAATCAAGATCAGAAACGGGGACATTACTAAGACGGCTTTTGTCACCCATTATGGCCAGTATGAGTACACCGTCATGTCCTTTAGTCTAACCAATGCTCCAGCCACATTCTCCCGCTTGATGAACTCGATCTTCATGGAGTACTTAGATAAGTTCGTCGTGTTTTACCTCGATGATATTCTTATTTACTCGAAGAACGAGGAAGAACATGCCAAACATCTTAGACTTGTGTTAGAAAAACTCAGAGAGCACTGCCTTTATGCCAAGTTCTCCAAGTGTGAATTTTGGTTGCTAGAAGTGACCTACCTAGGCCACGTGATCTGTGGTAAGGGCATTGCTATTAACCCTAAGAGAGTTTAGGCCGTTCTTGATTGGACTCCACCTGAATCGGTTAAGCAAGTTAGGAGTTTCCTTGGTCTAGCAAGTTATTGTCCCCGCTTCGTTGAGAACTTCTCTCAAGTGGCCAAACCTCTCAGGAAACTTCTCAAGAAAGATAAAAAGTTTGAGTGGTCCCCATAGTGTGAGCACAGTTTTTAGGAACTGAAAAGACGCCTGACTTCTGTGCCCATACTTGTGCCACCAGATTTCACCAAGGACTTTGTTATCTATTGTGATGCCTCACGGCAGGGACTAGGTTGCATTCTTATGCAGGATCGTTATGTGATTGCCTATGCATCTCGACAATTGCATCCACACGAGGAGAATTATCCTACACATGATCTAGAGCTTGCAGCCGTAGTCTATGCACTTAAGATATGGCGGCATTACCTTCTTGGTAAAGGTTGCTAGATTTACACCGATCACCAGAGTCTCAAGTATATCTTCACCCAACCGGATCTGAATCTCAGGCAAAGACATTGGTAGAGCTAATAACAAATTATGACTTAGGGATTACTTACACACTAGGCAAAGCCAATGTCATGGCTGATGCACTAAGTCGTAAGTCCTATTGCAACAATCTCATGTTGCAACAGGGCCAGACACTTCTCCATGAGGAATTCTGTAAGCCTAATCTTCACATTGCTCCTCAAAGGATTCCTTTCTACCTTGGTGGCGAAACCTACTCTTGAGGATCATATCATAGAAGCCCAGAAGCATGATACGGGGATTACACAGATCAAGAGAAACATTAAGTAGGGAGTTGATGGTAGTTTCTCTATAGATGATCGAGGTGTTGTTTTCTTTGAGAACCGTCTGATGGTTCCTAAGAAGCAACATCTTCGAGAGATGATCCTTAAGGAGGCTCATGCATCTCCTCTCACGATTCATCCCGGTAGTACTAAGATGTATCAGGACCTATGCCAAAGGTTCTAGTGGACTAGGTTGAAGAGAGAAATCGCCGAGTTCATCGATAACTATGACGTTTGTCATCACGTTAAGGCAGAACATCAAAGGACTCTTGGAACTCTTCAACCTTTAGCTTTTCTTGAGTGGAAATGGGACAAAATTGGTATAAATTTCATCACCGGCTTTCCCAGGACCAAGAGAGGGAATAATGCTATCTTCGTAATCATTGATCGCCTTTCCAAAGTGGGTCACTTCCTACCTGTTCGAGAGAGTATCACTGCTAGTCTGCTTGCTAACTTATATGTTTCTCGAATAGTGTCGCTACACGGTTTTCCGTTAGAGATCAATTCATACCGTGGTAGTCTTTTCACTTCTCATCTTTGGGAGAGTTTCCAGACTGCCATGGGAACCCATCTTTCCTTCAGTGCCGCTTTCCACCCTCAGTCAAGTGGTCAGGTGGCAAGTGTCAACCAGATTCTCGAAGACATGCTTAGAGCTTGCGTTATCTCCTTCGGTATGGATTGGGAGAAGTGTCTTCCCTTCGTCGACTTTGCTTATAACAATAGCTACCAATCTAGTATCAAGAAAGCTCCTTTTGAGATTCTTTATGGACGAAGATGTCAAACACCTTTGAACTGGTCAGAATTCGGTGAAAGACAATTCTTTGGACCAGACTTGATTCGGGAAGCAGAAGAGCAAGTTCGCATTATTCGTGAGAATTTGAAAACATCCCAGTCTCGTTAAAAGAGCTAGTATGACCACCGTCATAAGGAAGTGGCTTATTAAGTTTGCGACAAGGCCTGCCTTCAGGTTACCCCTTTAAAGGGTACCCATCGATTCGGTATCAAGGGCAAATTGGGTCGTCGTTACATTCGTCCTTTTTGAATTCTCGCTAAACAAGGAGAGGTTGCCTACCAGTTGGAACTACCCCAACATCTTTCTCGAGTTCATGATGTCTTCCACGTCTCTCAACTCAGGCGTTGCTTCAAGGAACCCATCTGTGGAGTAGACATTGAAACGCTTGATCTCCAAGATAACCTCACATATCGAGAGTACATTGTTCGCATTCTTGATCAAGCAGAGCGTGTCACTCGATGTCAGCACATCAAGTTTCTCAAGGTTCAGTGGTCTCATCATTCTGAGAAAGAAGCTACTTGGGAGCGAGAAGATCGTCTTCGACTTGAGTACCCTGCTCTTTTTCCGCCAACTCCTGAATCTCCGGACAAGAATCTTTTGAGTGGGGGCGAGTTGTCACATCCCTAGTTCTGGTATGCTAGCTACAGGTGTTGCATCATGTTTAAATTTCAAATGAATTTGAAACGGGGATATGTGAAAGCCTCGAGAATCATTTTTGGGAATGATCAAGATAAAAAATGCTTCAAATAGGTCCAAGAAAATGTTCCTGTTTTTCTTCGAAAATATTGGCCAGAGGTAAAATTCAAACCAATATATTTAGGTGCACAGAAATATTTATTTTAGGCATTTGAGTTAATCCAATACTTATTTGCATTGGATTTATATTTTTATATATTTAATATATGTCCAATAATTCTGATATTTGGTGAGGGGCTTTGGAATAATCCACCTAGTCCTACAAAAATTACTAGAAGTAAATAAATTGATTTAGTATTTTTACTAAATCAGGAACAAATTACATAAAAGATAACAGAAAGAAATAATAAAAAGGGCTAACCTGGACTTACCTGCTTGGCGGCCTAGCAGGTGGCTCAGTTCGCAGCTCATGCCAGTTGTCGTCCTCCTGGCGCGAGGAGGACGAGGGGGATACGCTCACCGCATGGGCACATGGGCGCCACGCCACCTGCCTGCCTGCCCCTCCCCCTCGAAGCCCCGGTCTCTCTAGACGTTGATGAGACGCACCCCGGACCCCTCTCACTCTCCCCCGTCCCTATCCTCCCTCCTCTGCTC
Organism: Aegilops umbellulata; assembly: GCA_032464435.1. NCBI lineage: Eukaryota > Viridiplantae > Streptophyta > Magnoliopsida > Poales > Poaceae > Aegilops > Aegilops umbellulata. The sequence goes on from CP136055.1 coordinate 188,221,764, forward strand.
TCTCTCTCTCCCCCGGACCGAACGCGCCTGTCGCCGCCGCTCGCTGTTGCCACGCCCACCGCCATAGCCTCGCCTCTCCGACGCATCCACGAGCATAGCCGTGTCTCCCTCGTCCTCTCCGTCAAGCCACGCGATGCCGGATGCCCTGCATCGCTGTCGCCATTGCCATCTTCAACCTTGGCTGCCCGAGATCGTCGGTGATCGCCCGTCACCTCCGGCGTCTCCCCCGAGCCTTTGAGCACCCCCACGACATCACTATGAGCCTGCCGCTTTCCCCTTCCCCATCGCAGTCTCTCTTGTGCCATAGCCATGCCAACCACCGGAGCCGAAGCTCCCCGCCGTCAGCCATGTCGCCGACGGGGCTTGCGCGTCGTCGTCTTCCTTGCGCCACGAGGGTACCGCAAAGCCCCTCAGCTAGCCTTCCCACGGCCCATAGCAACCACCGAGCCTCTGCCGTACTACAGCTGTCACCGCCGCGAGCTCCGTCCCGTCGAGCTCCGGTCACCCCCCAGCCACCCACCTCCTTCCCTGGGTGCGGCCGAGCCCGGGCTACGCCCCGGTGCTCCCAACCGCCGCTCTCGTGGCCTCCAGCGCGGAGTCCGCCGCGACCAGTGGTCACCAACGATGAGCCGCCACCCGTACCATCGATCGGTGGGTCCTGCCTGTCAGGTGATTAGCTTAGGGCTAATCACCGTTCAACTAAACCCCTGATGCTAATAGTGGGCCCCGGCGCCCTAATCTTTTAGTTAGGCTAAATTACCCCCTGTTTAAACCCTGTGTCACTGACGTGTGGACCCACATGTCAGGTTTGACCTGGTCCGCGTTGTTGACCTGCTGACGTAGTAATTCATTTTCTGGATTTAAAATTACTCAGGAAATTCCAGAAAATTAGCAAAACTTAAAAAATTCATAGAAAATCAACCATAGCTTAGATTGAATTAATTTATATATGAAAAATCATCAGAAAAATTCAATCTATCCATCTGTACCATTTGCATGCATGACAAAGCAACTTGTACCTACTGTATAAGTGAAAACATGATAATGGCATTTTAAATGCTTAATATGGAGTTTCCATATGAACCCTTGGATCATATGGACTTCATTTAAATTGTTGCTGGATGCACTAGTGCAACACATTGCATTTTTGACATATCATGATCATGCACAATATGGTGGCATTTGTTTTTGTATTGATTGTCGGCACCATCCTTCTTGGTTGGTCGTGCTCCGAAGACCGTTCCAGAGTACTTGTGTAAGGAGCAGTGCCTCCTGCTAATATTATAGGAAAGCAAACCCCCTTTGAGTATTCCGGTACAACCCACTATCTTGCTCCTGCTCTCTTTTATTGCTTCAGGACAACAACGATTCAACTGCTACTTTACGCCGTGGTAGTTGAACCCATTCCTCTGCATGACCTGGCATTGCCATAGTAAATAGTTGAAACCCACTAGCATGTGTAGGAGTTGATTGAACCATGTTGTGTTCCTACCATGCCATGCCTACTATTGCTTAGAGTTGTGCCAGGTCCAATTCATTGGGAATGGATTGGAGTGCCATGACATGTTCCGATGTTGAGAGTTAAGTGTGTGAACACGATTTGGTAATGGTAGCGGTGAGAGGCCATGTAGGAGTACATGGTGGGTTGTCTCATTGGGACCATCCTTAAGAACTGAGTTCTGTGTATGTTGTCCAAGACTAGCTACTACCACACATTGATTTCCAGTAACTCGACCCCTCTCGTCTTATTAACTGCCTTGATCTCTGTCCAGGAGTTGCAACTAGTTTTTGGTGTTTATAGGTAGTGCTATTTTTCTACCAAGTGGCACCCGGCAGGGTGGACTTGGGATAGACTAGGCACAGTGGCATGATGTACCAAGTGGCAATCAGATGGTGGGCTTGGGAACCTTGCTCACATCATTTGGGACCGTGATGGAAACTTCGGCCGGACTTCCCTTGCGAGTTCGACCTCAGATAGACGATAAACCTGGAGTAGAGAATTGTGTTGTTAGTCTGGTCGTGGCTGACACCCTCACCATGCTTCCGCTTGAAAGTTGCCGAGATCCATGACGTGTACATGGCGGTAAGTGGCGAGAGCGTGTGTAAAGAAGTACACCCCTGCAGAGTTAACATGAACTATTCGAATAGCCGCATCCTCGGATATGGACTACTAGGATACTTATATGGTACATAGACAACTTGAAGTGGATACTCTAAAATGCTCAAGACAAGTGTGAGTGCTATGGATGGCCTTCTCGTAGGGAGACGGGATAGAATCCATAACAGTGTATTGATGTGGTGATTAGTGGACTCGTGTGCGCTTTCTCACCTCAAAGAAGTTACTCATAGTCTTAGAACATGATAGCCACTGAGTCAAAGCTGGCTTGCGGCACCCAAACCCCACAATACCCCTCTTGATACTAATGCATGTACGATAGGATCTGTTGTAAGTCTTGTTGAGTACCTTTGTACTCACGTTTGCTTAATTTATGTTTTTGCAGAGGAGACCTCGCTCTCACTAGTAGTTCCGCATGGACTTTGACAAGTAGGTTGTTACCTTAGCTTCGATCTTGTACCCTTGGGAGGGTCTTGTAGACAGTCAGGCTTCTCAACCCTTTTCATTTGTAGTTGTCTGCACTAAGACATGTTATGCTTCCGTTGCTTGTATGCTTTGAATGATGGGTCATGTGACCCCTGTTTGTAATATCATGTCATGTATGGCTCTTGAGAGCCTTCAAAATAAATACTTGAGTTTGTAGAGTTATGTTGTGATGCCATGTTGTATCTACACATATCATGCATATTGTGTGTATGTTTAAAATGCATTGGTATGTGTAAGATCCGACACCTAGTTATTTATTCTTGGTAGCCTTCCTTATGGGAAAATGTCTCACTACTATGGAAAACACTAGTAGTAGTGTAGGTTTTTTACATACTAGTAGCATGGGTTCCCGCACTAGTGCTACGACGCTACAGCTAAATTTTAGCAATAGCGCGTTTTTCCCCGCGCTACAGCTATCTAAGTACTAGTAGCGCTCCATTTTCCACCTACGCTATTACTATCCTAAGTACTAGCAGCGCTCCATTTTCCACCTATGCTACTACTATTGTATGTACTAGTAGCGCTCCATTTCCACCCCACGTTACTGCTAACTAATTAGGAATTTAAAAAAATAGGGTTTTTATCAGTTTTGCCACCGGTTGTATAACACTACTCAGTTTTGCCACTAAAAATTTTGACTACTCAAAAATGCCATTGTTATGTTGGACACAACCTCAAAAAGACCATTTTTCACCGTAATCGTCGGGTCAATGGACGTTGACCGAAGGTAGATGACGAAAATACCCTTATCCCATTTGTCAACTCCCCTTTGTCTCACTTTTGACTTGTGGGCCCATCTGTCAGGGGCGCATGAAAAAAGAAAATGAAAATTGGCAGTTCGGGGCTTCGAACCCAAAACCACGGCCTGTGCGTCGCGAGAGATAACCAGCTGAGCTACAAAACTTTTCTATTGTGAAAGGAGATACATCCCTTATATTGTGTAGATGGAGAGGCAGCCGTGAAGCTAGCGTAGGAGCAATTAGCGCGCAGGGTTTTAAACGTGCAGCTGCATCTACGTACTACATGCGGCGTTAGAAACTACAGCTGGCTGGCTGAAGCACTCTCGTAAGTCGTAACCGAAAGGGGCCTGCAGACTGCAGTGCAGGTGATATACAGTACTGTACAGTGCATGATTCGGAAATAAACGTGACATGCTTGACAGCAGGTTCTCGTGGCCATCACACAGCTATTTTTTTCTGAGAGCTGATGTAACAGAGTCGCCATCTGCATGGGCCATGGATGGCTCATGCTGTTCAGGCCTCACGCATGGGCCATGGATGGCTCATGCTGTTCAGGCCTCACGCAGGCATGCACGGGATGTATGGTACAAAGCGTGTGAGGTATCTCCTTTCACATTAGAAGGTTTGTGTAGCTCAGCTGGTTAGCTCTCGCGACGTGCAGGCCGTGGTCTTGGGTTCGAAGCCCCAAACTGCCATTTTTCATTTTCTCTTTTTTGCGCCCGTGACAGATGGGCCCACAAGTCAAAAGAGAGAGAAAGGGGAGTTGACAAAGCGATAAGGGTATTTTCGTCATCTACCTTCGGTCAACGTCCATTAACCTGACGATTACAGTGAAAAATGGTCTTTTTGAGGTTGTGTCCAACATAACAATGACATTTTTGAGTAGTCGAAATTTTTAGTGGCAAAACTGATTAGTGTTATACAACCGGTGGCAAAACTGATAAAAACCCAAAAAAATATTAGATGTAGTATTCATGGATGGAAATCAAGACACGTGCAATGCAAAATAAACTAAGGTCACAGAACCAGTTTAGTACTTCCATCGTTCATGGCTGCAACATTGAACATCTCAACTCCAAGGGATCACGGGATCCCATTTAACATCAGACGCAAACAACCAGACCAATTCTCTAGATGTATCTACCAAGGCTCGAAGTTCAAACGCCGGTGGACCCGAACCCTCCCTCCCTCCGGGCAGTGGCATTGAGGTCCTCCACCTCGGCAACCTCTGGCGTCGCAATCACCTGGACGATCATCTGCGTGATGCAGTCTCCAAGCTTCACAGCGAAGTCCGCCTACGAGTGGTTGAAGAGCACGACACCCACCTGGTTGTGATAGTCTGCGTCGATTGCCCCTGCACCTACGTCGGGGAAGTAAACACTTATTAGTTCGCATCCTCGTTCAAATCCAGTAGAGTATTTTCTTTCTTTTTAGCACATGCACATGAATCAGTAGTAACAACCAGAGGCTTGTCCATACTTGTTGCACGAGGCGTGAGAAGGCCGGGTCCCCTCCTTGTTGAATCCAAGAAGACACTGCCCCGAGACGTGAAGAAGGCCAGCTCCCCTCCTACAAATAGCTCAGGTGCATGAAGTTGTAAAGAAACTGAATACAATGAACTCATTGTAATGTATAATAACAAGAAAAACATGAATCCTAAAGAAAAAAATCATTCTATGAGTCAGGTTGATAGTTTTGAGACACAGGAAAGGATAATTAATGTTGGTAACAGTCTTCATTAGCAAGAACAATGGGCCGAGATATACTAATTAATATCGCCGACGATTCTCTGTGGCAGACAACTAAACACTACTGCCTTTACTGATTATTTCCCTGAGATTGGCCAAGATGCATGGCACGTAGCTCCCACAAGTTCACCATCTTCGGTATTTGGTCAAATTTGGACTTAATGTGCCGAGGCGGATGGGGGTAAGCACAAGCATACATATGGAGGTAAGCACAAGCATACATATGGTGTGAAAATACATACCAGCAACCTAGAACTGGCCATCGCTTTGACATAAGGATCCTTTGGATAAAATGTGTGAGTAGCGAACACACCATCATCAGTACAGCTGAGCGGATTTAGAAGCTAGTAAGATCATGTGCACCGAAATTGAGATTCCGTATACCCAATCAAGTATATATGCCCTGACCGCCGACATTTAACGGATAAATATTTTAAATAAGGATTAACCACAGATAAATATAAATATTTACTGATTTCCACTACTTCTCTAGCTGATATAGACATTTTGCATAATGCAGGCCTCCCTGGATGGAGCAAATCAATCGCTACTAGTGTGAAAGGGAAACGTCTGTCCTCGAAAGTTAAGCCAATGCAAATCAACTAACTATCATGGCTTACTGTATGAGTTGGGCGGAAACACATCAGCATTAAAAGTTTACGCTAGTTTGACCAAAACAACAAAGATATATGATACTGCCAAGAAGAAGGTTAGTACGTACCTCATTTCAAATGGAATAAATCTAACTCGAAACGGTAAATAACCATGAATTTCTCCAAACTGCACAAAACAAGAAAAATCAAATTATTAATATAGCCTAATAAATAATTAATATTGGTCAAGCAGTTAGCTGAACAGAAAATTGCATGACGTACAACACAAGATAAGACAATTAACAGTAAGTAACTGGTCTCTGTTTTGCTCTTTTTTCTTTTGGTTGCTAGGGACCCAGCTACTCACTGGGCCCTCTCCTCCGTTTTTACCTTTTAAGTTAATTTTCATGGCTCCTAATGTAACCTAACTGAGTCTTTGCTCCTTTTTTATGTACCCACTAGTTTATGATAAATTGAAAACTACCGTAGGGATTTTCCCTACATTTTGCTGGTTGAAAAAGAAATTACGGTAAGTAATTGCAATGATCAGAAGCAAGAATTGCACCCTTAATTTAAAGAGGAAACCTCGAAAGCCTAGCATTGTTGGAAGATCTCAATACACACTTAGCGTAGAGCTAGCTACTTCCTTTTCTTTTGCAGGGAGAGAGCTAGCAATTTCTTAACTACAAAGTTCAGCAATCAATTAATTCATAAGCTTCAAAAGAAAATGAAGTTTGTACACCAACTTGTACACACTTTTCCATTCTGTACTACCCTAAAAATTTATGGACCAGAATGCACGTGAGCCGGGGAACTAGTGAAGTTACTAACCTGCTCCGCTCTCCTCCTACAACAAGATTCCAAATTGAAGGTACCATCATGACCCAATCCCGTCAGCGCAAAAGCAGCTTCTGCAGGTAGACGCCAATGTGCAATCAAGAGGACATGCCTGATACACTCTCATCTTATTTGTGTGATTGATTGTTTCTGGATATTCTCTTATGCTAGCCATAGTAGGGGTTGCAGCCAAACATCGTCCAAGTGCTAGCGATGTCCACGTGAGGAACATAACAGAGTCATGGTGGAGAACGGCAACAACGTTGTGGCTGTTGTGCTGCCCATTTGAAACAACGTCTCCCTTGCTGACATCCCCGATTGCATGATATTGACTAAATACAATGGTAATTCATCACCAATCCCACTACATGTTCTCCATATTTCTGAGGGATCATTAATTATTCCATGGCAAAATTCTACTACCTGTATGCCGAGCTCGGCATTGCCCTCCTGCTCTAGCTGCTCATCCCGCCACCGACGCCTGCCCGCCTCAGCCTCCCATGCCGCCCCGCGCCCCTGCAGATCCTCCACCAGTGCGGCCTGCCGCAGCACCACCTCGTACACCGCCTCCTCTATCGCCGTCCGCGCCGCCACTAGGCTCGCCCTCGGGGTCACCGCGCCACCCCGCCGTGGCGGGGAGCAGCCCGGGCTGGTTGCCGCGATGGGCCTGGTCGGCTGGGTGGTGGAGTAAGGCTGCGCGCCCGTGCGGCCTGCAGAACATGTACACGGCAGAGGATCCCGCCATGGATCGGAGAGGGGAAGAGACGGGGACGACATCAATCAGAGAAGAATGGGGAGGGGATCCTGGCGGCAGAGGAGAGGAGAGGAGGTGGAAGGGAGGCCGACAGAGGAGAGGAGAGGAGGTGGATCGGAGGATCTGGATAGGGGGTGGATGGGGTGTGGGAGTGGACTGGGATGGTTGGTGGGCTGTGGGAATGGATCGGGGGTGTGGTTCGGCGTGGGATTGGGCTATCGGTAGAGCAGGGTGTATGACATGTGCTACAACTATCCATTTAGTAGTAGCGTGGGTCTAAAACCCACGGTGCTAATATTTTTTGGTCGGGTGGTGTGGTGTGACTAACTTATCAATAGCGTGCCCCTGAAAACCCACGCTGCTGCTAAGTCGTACCAATAGCGCGCTTTATAACAAGCGCTACTGGTAATTATCAGTAGCGTGTGCTCCAAAACAGACACTACTGGTAAACTTCTATGTATAAGCATTTTTCTAGTAGTGTCTCCTAGTGCTTTCACTGAGCCATGTATTAATGTATTAATGTAGAGCATCCTAGTGCTCCTAGTGCTACTAGTGCTACTAGTGCTCCTAGTGCTCCTAGTGCTACTGCTTCGGAACACTTGGGTTGTCCGACATGTATTAATGTAGAGCATCCTACGGTCATCCCATGGACCTACCATTTTCTCACCAAATGCCAAAAGGACCGATGACACGAGCACGAGCTAGAGCTCTCGAGACCGAGGTGACATCTCTCCTTAGTGATATTCCATATGACCCACTTGAGACATTGCTACTACATAAGTCCGAAATGTTGTGCATGATTAGGTACCAAGAAGGCCCCCTTGAGGATGCACGTGAAGACGGACAAGTTCCAAAGTACAAGGGTGAAGAGGAACGACGGAAAGAACCAAGAGAAACTCCCAGGTCTCGGACATCCGGCCCCTGAAGATGCCCACACAGCAGCAGCCTAGCAGTCGCAATGCTACAGGGCCAGGATATCCGGCCTGGCCTCGGATATCCGGCCCGACGACCCCGGACATCCGGCGCCTAGCCCGAAAATCCAGCCTTCCTTCACCGAACTGCACCAAATCGGCCACGCCAGCCCAGACATCCGCCCCCCTGCCCGGACATCCGGCTCCTCGTGAAGGCCCTGACATCCGGCCCGATGCCCGGACGTCCGGCTCCTCCTGTCTGCGCATAGTGAAAGGGCTGAGGCCCATGTTCCCATTCGCCCCTAGACTATTTATGCTCCCTCTCCTCCATCTTTCTAGGGTTAGCAAAGTATTAGCTAATTTTAGAGATAGAGCTTTGCTCATCCATTCGGTTCTACTCCATCGAGAGACCGTTGCCTCTACGTAGAATATCCATCGATTGGATTCAAGACCCTTCACGGGAAGACCCCCAAGACCTCCTCACGGACAAGAATTACCGCCTCTTGTATCGTCCTTTGCTGCGTTTGGATCTTGTATATCTCTTTATGTTCATGGATCTAGCACATGTGTAATTGTTCTCGTTGATTTGAGTGTCTTTCTCTCGCGTTTTCCCCTCGTGTTCTTTGTGTTCTTCGTAGGATCCCTCCATTTCGTGAAAGATCGCCCCAAGGGTTGCCACCCTACATCATCTTGGTATAATGACCCTAGGTTGGTCACGAATTTGGAGCCCTACCCTTTGTTTTCTAGCCTTGTTTTGTTGATTTCGTCCCAATTTCGAAAATTTCCCACCAAAAATAGCCCCAAATTTTTTCGTGATTTCTTGGTGTGGTGAAGTTTTGTTGGATTTGATCCATGGATTTCGTGTCTAACTGGTAGATCTAGCTTTCCCCCGTCATTTCCCAAATTTCCATCCACGAAATCTCTCAAATTTTGCCCCAAAATTTCCTTTTTCCCCACGAGTCCATGGAGTTCATCTCGGATTTTTAGGCCCGGATACCTGGCCCGATAGCCCGGACATCCGGCCTCCGCAACCCAACTTCCTCCACCCTTCCCTTTCGCCTAACTTTCACTTAATCTTGGCCGGGTTTCCACTTACACTTCCGCATACCGCCACCACCTCCCGCAACCACCATCGCTTACCCGCTACCAACTCCGAAATTTTGACACGTTCTATTCATTTAGAATTTGATTTGCGGTTTCCGTTTTCTAACGTGTTTCTGCTACTTAGGGACGGTTCAACTACAACATCACTTCTGCTCATCTTCACCACGGACTCGTCATCGACACCTTCAATCGTAAGCAAGGACGGTAACTTCGACAACACATTTGTGTACTCCCTTGCCATTGCATTGATAACTGCCATAACCCATGTTTGCGTCACCTTCCTATCGAGACTAGCCATTGAGTATTGTCGGCAATGTTACTTGTGCACATTAGTGATCATAGTTTCCCATTGCATACATACCATATCATATTGGTACAAGCATCTTGATATCATCTTTTGTGTACAAGGTTGCCATCACATATTCAATTGCTATCTTGGTTCGTGAAGTTTTGCATAAGAGGCCAAAGAAAGAGCTCAAAAGAGAAAGAGCCAAACAAGCTTTTAAGCAAAAGGAAAAGATAAGCAAAGAGTTTTAAGCAAGAACCATAGCATCATTGTAGCGATCCGACCTCAGACGGTCAAGCCTCTGTGTATCCGTGCCATCCATGGATCAGTATGCTGGCACACACAGTACATCAATGTATATATCAAAGTGCAATCACATGTATAAGTAACGTAAAACTAATATATACCTCATATGTCTCAGCGGAAACAAATCAACGGGTGTGGAGTCCCACCAACGCCATCGGCAAGTTGAGTGTAGACCATAACCATGTATCGTAACTCTCACTCATCGAAGAAATATCTGCAACATGATACGTTGCAGCCGTGTAGGTCAGTACATTGAATGTACCAGCAAGATCACTATAAGAAAAATAGATGATAAAACTATACTATATGCAATATGGCTTTGTGGCTCTGTATCTGTGTTTTATTTGCGTAAAAGATGGTTTTATTTTCCCTACATCAAAGGAATATCAGGAGTATGTACTACGAAGTTTTCTATCATGACATGGTTCCGCCAATCGATGTCTCATAGCCCAAAATCATCATAAGTTGCCCACAATTAAGTTATCAGTCTGGTGTCGAGAATTCCGAGATAGACCCAAGTCCAGAGGCTCAAATTGTCCGTAACCGGGGACAGGCTAATCGATTAGGTTTTAACCCTCTATAGAGGTTTGTACACTTTACCCGCAAGATTTGATCCCTCTTTTTACGTTCTCGCGCTTCAGGGTGTTTGAGAACAAGATGACCGAAACATGGTCTTCCGAAGAGTTCCTTCGACCACTGTTCGATGCTCATCTAATCCTACCGTAGTTCTACATCTGCTAGCACCGTCCCAGCCAGAGTCACCACTAAGGTCAACCAAGGCAGAGCCCATAGTGACTTGCGGTTGCACAAGTAAGCTTCCGGGCATGAAGTATTCTTCCGTCTCTTTGAGTCTGGGTGAAGCTTTCCGCAAGATGCCATGGCGCTTCTCCATGCATCCCAACCATTCACTGGTTGCTCCGGGGTTCCCGCCAACCGTCCTTCACCCAGTAGTGTGTATTGAATTCTTTTCTCGGGTCTTGAAGTCTTGAGGCCTTGAAGATGTAGTCCTTGCAGATTCCATCATGGATTTGTTGTTATTGACGTAAAGTCCTCCTTCTTCACACCACTCTCGTGCACTCATACCAAACCCTGTCTACTATAGCGTAGCATTAAAACTATATAATGTCCCGGGCTTGGTAACAGGGAGATGGGTTCCTACCTCATGCATTCTACTCAACTACAAGATTCAACAACACTACTGGAGGGATTGTTGAAACAGTGCTACTGCATGCAAATAAAACATAGGTATGAAAAACATGGTCAAAGTGAACTTGCCTGGTAAGTTGATGAAGATAACAACGCTCTCGAAACTTTGATAAACTATTCGTCACTCCAAGAAAATCTATATAGTCAAACATTGTATTCACATAAGCAACAATTCTAGCTATCAATTCTATTAATCGAAATAGCAATCAAAAAGCAATAAACAAAACAATAATGAAGTCAAAGAAAACCAAATAAAATTCCAAAGAAAACTTCAAGGAAAACAAGGGAGAAATCAACTCGCACAATATCAACCAATACTCTCGTAGCAACACTAAATTAATCTAATAACTTTTCTACAGCAAAGAAAATATAAATCCTAATGAAACACCAGAAAATAATTTACTAGCAAAAAGAACTAGTATAAAAACTATTATAACTATCTAGTTAACACTAGAACAACTATAACAACTAGCAAAACACTAAGAAAATAGTAAAGAATATTAAAATAATTATGAAACTAATTTACTCCCAAATAACAGAATCAATAACAACATATATTGAAGTGGCAAAATAATTTACTTTTGAAACTAATAAAACTATTATTATTAACTATCACTATAAACTAAACAAAAAAATACTAAAACAGTAGCTAAACACTAATAAATAACTACAACAACTTAACTACTGTAGTCTAACAGAAACATATAACAACATGTAAAAATTTACAAAAAGAATTAACAAGAAAATAATTTAAAACACTAATTATATGACAACAACAACTACATAAGCAAAACAGTATTGTTTCTACAATAAACCTAATTTAAGATAAACTGAAAATAGATCACTATATGCTACTGGTTAGGCAAAACAATAACAAAACCGCATAAAAAAGAATCAATCAAAACTCTATTCTAGAATTCAAACTAGAGCCAAAATAGTGTTTGAAGCATATTTGAAATAATTCAAATTTAGACTACCCAAATTAGAAAACTAAGTACGCGAATAGGAAATTCAACAAATTTTTGACACAATGCAAAAAGAATCACTCAATTTGGATCTAAAACACAAAAGTTGTAAGTAATCTAAAATCAGAACTATTCTATTTTTAATACAGAAACTAAAAAAACGAAAAACGCTATAGATCGGCTATGGTGTCGGTGTACAAAAGAAGGGGCGCACCTTTGTACCCCTTTACCTGTGCACGGACAGTCGGAGCCGCACCCACGGCCGCACCAAGCAGAACAGGGAAGGTGAACCGAGGTGAAACTGAAGCCCAAGACAACCAGAGCAACGCCAAGGCCAAGAACACAAAGAAGCAGAGAGGCGAAGCAGGTTCCCCCGGCAAGATCCTTGTCGGGGGCAGCCCCAGCAGCCCCGTCAAGACCCTTGTCGGGGCGGATCACCCATACCAGGGGAGCGTGACACCCTTGAGCCCACGGTCTCCAACACCATCAACCACGTTGCCATCCTGGACTTGACCTTGTCCAGGCGGGTGCGGTGGAGCGCCTGAAACTTCCGGAAATTGGCACCCATGGCCTGGAGAAGCCGCTCCTCCTGAGAGCCGTCGCCACCGGCGCTCGGTTTGTCGATGACCTTGAGCCCAGCGGCGGCAAGCACCTCTTCGTCGAACACTTCTCCTTCGACAGGCACCCTGGAGCTGGACGCCCCTGGGAGGTGGACGAAGAGGTCGTCGGTCACCCTCAGATACTTGTGGGAGCCGGAGGCCGCAGAGGAGGAGGGTTGGTCATCGGTCATGTCCTCCTCGGGGGTGGCCTTGCCGGCCTCTCCGGCAGGCCCCTTGGCGGCGTCTTCGGCAGCACCCTTGGCGGACTCCTCAGCAGCGACCTTCTCGGCCTCTGCTGCAGCGTCCTTGGTGACATCCTCGATGATGGCGTCTATGTGCTCCTGGTCCGCCGATGGACGACCTGGACACCAAGAAGGGGATGAGACAAAGCCAAGACCAAGAATCAGCAGCAAAAAGAAAAGGAAATGGAGACGAAGGGCGAGTAACCTACCCGTGCCGTGCTGAGAAGCAGAAGTCCCCTCCCCGCCAACATTTGGTGCCGAGGCAAAGCCACCGGCGTCCGAGTTCTCCTCCTCCTCCGTGTGCATGGGCTCGGTACTTGGCTCCCTTGCCGGGGACGCCCCTCGGGGCGGTGTAGTCGATGGGGGCGGTGTGTTGGGAGTACTCCTTCGTGGCTCCTCTTGCTGCTGCTCCCCTCCTGCATCCATGTCAAGGTCAGCACCAAAGTGTCATGCCCCTGACATACGTCGACGAGGGGTGAGTGGTGAACCTACGCTGGGGGCTATGCCGGGGGCTGCTGTCCGGGATGCTCAACACCACCAGTGGTGTGCCGGAGGCGCTTGCCGGGGGCTGACTGCTTGTCGAGGTCCTGGCCCTTTTCACTCTCTGGGCCAGTGTCTCCACCTCCTTGCAAATGAAGCTAATCCAAGGTAAGCAGCACTATTCGAAGAAATGGAGATGACGAAAAGGAGGGGGGGGGAATAAAGAGCTTACTCCTCCTCCTCTTTCTCCTCCTCTGTCGTCTTCCTTTTCCTCCTCGGGCTGAGGGATCCGAAGTCGAAGGTGACCTCCGCGTCAACATTTGCCGGAGGAGGGGAAGGAGGCGGTGTCTGAACGACCTTGGACGAGGAAGAAGCAGATGCCTTCTTCTTCGCCACCGCGGCCCTTGTCTGGCACACAGACGTCTCCTGGGCCTGCCGCAGCTGCGCGGCCCTGCCGGGCCGGACCGGCTCGCTAGAGGTGGCCTGCCGCAGGACCCGTCCTCTCCCTGTGGCTGGAGGGTTGACGGCCACGGTCTCCTCCTCCGACGACTTGCCGACCACGTCTTCAACGAGAGGAGCCCCGGTGCCAGCGTTGCTGGCCTCCCCGGCAGCCTCCGCCCACCGGGCGAGCTCCTTCTCCTCTGCTTCCGCTGCGGCCTTGTCCTCTATGCCGCCGGCGCTGCCGGCCTCCTCGGTGAGCTTCGCCTCCGCCGCCCGGGCGGCGATGTAGTCCAGCTCCACCTGGGTGGTGTCCAGGACGAGCCGCGGCTCGTCGGTGATGTACCCCTCGTGCAGGGTGTCAAAGAACTGCTGCACCTGGATGTCCTCCGGCTCGACCCAGCTCGGCTCGGGGCCATGCGCGTTGTAGAGCGACATCATGGCGATGGTGTCGCTCCTGCGCGAGTTGTTGCTCAGCGGGACCACTCCTGCCGGCAACCAGAATAAAGGCCCCTTGGCAACCTTGCCGGCCTTCACGGCGGCCCTCATAGCCTTGCTGGTCCCCTCGACCTCGCTGTCGTGGCCCACGTCGAGCTAAAAGAGCTGCTGGCAGGACTGGGCATGCCCCATCACTGGGAAGTTGTGGTCGAGGCCGGGGCGAAGCCGCATGATGTCGGCGACGTTCGTGAAGAGCCAGGCCGGCTGCCCCTTGTCGTGCAGCGGAGCAATGCGGCGGCGGATGAAGTCCGCCCCGATCATCTCGAGGGTGAGCCCGGCCTCGGTGAGCCGAAGGATCCTGGTGGTGGCGATTGTGAGCTTCTCATCGTCGGCGTCGACGTCGCTCCAATCGCTTCTGCAGACCGGCGGTGCCCGGCGTTCTGCGAGTCCTTCTCGTCAATCCAGCACCACCGGCCCCGCCATTCTTCCCACCTCTCCTTCATGGCGCCCTTCGGGTACGCCCCCTTGGACCTTGTGATCCAGGCAATGCAACCGGAGATGGCGCCCCCCGTTTGGATCCGAGGGAAGAAGTAGTGGCGGTAAAGCGCCGTGTTGGGGTGCACCCCGGCGAAACCTTCACAGAGGTGCGCGAAAAGGGCCATGCACGCCACAAAATTTGGGGTAAAATCCAATAGGCGGAAGCCAAAGGTGTGCATGATGTCGCTAAAGAAATCAAAGAAGGGAGGACAAAGCCCGCAGGAGAAATAGTCGACAAAGAAAGGGTACCGATTCGGGGCATCCTCGACACAGTTGGCGGGGATGACACGCGTGGCTGGATGCCCCGTCTTCTCTCCCCCCGTCTTCACCCCCCACAGGGGCTTGAAGGCTTCCCGGAGCTCGAACACGTCAACTGTCGAGGGGAAGTAGGCGGACTGCGTCCGCTCACTACTAGGAAAAGGGCTATAGATGAAATTGACACTAATGGCGCACCAGAGAAGAGGTGTGCCACTACTATATACTAATGGCGCACCATCAGGTGATGCGCCATTAGTGTGGAAGACACTAATGGCGCACCAGGCAAAAGGTGCGCCACTAGTAACAATTTTTTTTTCAATTTTCCAAACATACTAATGGCGCATCCAGGCGAAGTGCGCCATTAGTAGTTATAACTAGTAATGGCGCACCAGCCACAGAGTGCGCCACTAATGTATTTTTTTATTCTTTTTTTGCAAAACTATTAATGGCGCACGGCCAGGTGGTGCGCCATTAGTATGTTGGGTTACTAATGGCGCACGGCCAGGTGGTGCGCCATTAGTAACCTGGGACCAGCTAGATATTTTGGACAGCCACACCTACACACTCACTTTCCCCACTTCATTCCCTCCACCTCCTTCTCCAAGCTTGTCGGCTGCCTCCTCCTCCTCACCTCATTTGCACCATAGATTCATCAAAATTAAGTGGTGAAATTACCTTTTTTTTAATAGGTAAGTAAGGGGAAAGCTATCTTCATGTTGTAGATCTACTTTTTTTCTCCCTAGCTCGCTCCAACAACGTGCACATGCACTTTTTGTGGCTTAGCTAGATCTATGTATGGTTGTGGTGTTGCATATGTTTGTGGTGTTGCATATATGTTTGTGTTTGCAGGTACCGGTATTTGAAATGCGATAGTTGCCAATATTTTGCCGGAATGTTGATTCATTTCCGTTTCGGCGAGAATTTTGGCACTATGCATTCGTTTTGGTCCTATTTTTAGGGAAAGTCATGCCAAATTTTTTCTTGGTTCTAAAATATCGTTTTGCTCTACCACGTAGGCGACCATGGTCCGCACGATGACCGAAGGCATCGTGAATAGGTTTTTGAGCTCCGCGAAGGCCGAGATGCTTCAAAAGAACGAGACGGAAATAAGATGTCCGTGTCGAAGATGCAAGCTGAAGAGCCTTATTGTGGACCCGGATTCCGGGCAGGTGCGGGACTACCTGCTCTTGCGTGGTTTCATGGATGGCTATCGGTGGCAAGGTGATGAAGATGACTATGAAGTCGTCCATGGGGGCCGGGCAAGAAATGAGGAAGGGCAGCAAGACAACCAGCACGGCTCGGGCGGGCGAGAAGACGAAGAATCTCCAGGACATGATCACGACGGTGATGCTGTACACAGTCATCATGTAGAAGATGCCGGGCATGATGATGAGGAAGATGTCGGAGCAGACGAAGGGCATGATCATGTAGATGAAGATGCCGGCGGAGCAGACGACGATGGACCATCGATGGGCTGGGTGTAGGACCCTCATATTCAAGAGCTGCTTCTCAAGTAGACGGATAACGCAAGAGCTGCCGCCCGAGAGAAAGCCAAGCTGGATCAACTGGAGATAGATGCGGTTACTCCATTGTATGAAGGATGCAGGCCCAAGGATACCCACCTGAAAGTAACGCTCATGGCTCTGGAGATGAAGGTAAAACACAAAATGACCGACCCATGCTTCGACGAGAACATGTCATTCTGGTACGAACGTCTTCCCAAGGGGAACAAGTGCCCGACCAGTTTCGAGGAGGCGAAGAAAATCGTGTGTCCTCTGGATTTACCGCACGTGAAATACCATGTGTGCATGAACAATTGCATCATTTATCGGGACGAGCACGCGGAGTCTACCATATGTCCGGTGTGCGGCGTCACTCGATACAAGAAGAGGAAGAAAGCTCCTCGAAAAGTGCTGTGGTACTTTCCGATCACTCCTCATCTACAGCGCTATTTCACGGACCCTAAGGTAGCAAAGCTCCTGCGTTGGCACGCGGATAGGGAGGAGAAGAAGTGAGAAGATGACGCAAATGATCTAGAGATAAATGAAAAAGACAAGATGCTGAGTCACCCAAAGGATGCGAGCCAGTGGCAAGCGTTGAACTTCGAACACCCAGAATTTGGGAAGGATCCAAGGAACATTGTGCTGGGCGCGAGCACCGATGGAGTCAATCTGTTTGGCAGCCAGAGAAGCACACATAGCACCTGGCCTGTGTTTGTGTGGATGTACAACCTTCCCCCTAGTTGTGCATGAAGAGGAAGTACATTCACATGAGTATGCTAATTGGAGGACCGAAACAACCAGGGAACGACATCAGTCTGTATCTGGGGCTGCTGAAAGAGGAGCTAGACACACTGTGGAAAACGCCAGCCAATACGTGGGACGCCGCAGAGAAAGAATATTTCCCTATGAGAGTCACACTGCTCACGACGGTGCACGACTATCTCAGTTATGGATATCTCGCGGGGCAGGTGGTCCACGGATTTTCTGGATGCGTCAGATGCATGGATGACACAACGTATCGCCAACTAGATAGAGATCCCGGGTCTTCAAAAACCGTGTTCATGGGACATCGAAGGTGGCTTCGCGACGATGACCCGTGGAGGAAACGCAAGGATCTGTTCGATGGTGAAACCGAACCCCAAAAACGCCCGCATACGAGGAGTAGCGAGGAAATAGACCAGCTGTTGAAAAATTGGAAAGATTGCCCACTGCCGGGAAAGAAGCAAAAGGCGCCAGAGCTGGGAAAGAAGCGAAAGGCGCCAGAGCCGCTGCTGAAGGTATGGAAAACGAGGTCTGTTTTCTGGGACTTGCCGTACTGGAAGATCCACCGTGTGCCTCACAGCCTTGATGTCATGCATATCACGAAGAACGTGTGCGAGAGTCTGCTTTGTACCCTGCTCAACATGCCAGAGAGGACCAAAGATGGGCCGAAAGCAAGGGCAGACTTGAAATCAATGGGCATCAGGGAGGAGCTTCACGCTAATGATGATGATGATGAGGCGAAGCAGGACACGGAAAGCGCTGGTGGTGGCTGACCAAGGGAAAGAGATGGTGGTGGCTGACCAGGTGCAAGAGATGGTGGTGGCTGACCATGGGCAAGAGATGGTGGTGGCTGACCATGGGCAAGAGATGGTGGTGGCTGAGGGTGGCCTCGCGATGGTGGTGGTGCCTGACAATTACCACGCACCGGTGGTGGCGCCGGCGATCCCACAGCTGGGCGACATGACCACGCCAATTGTGGTAGAAGGCTACATCCCACAGCGCATCAGGCTGAGGAAGGAGAAGGAGAAGAACAATGAGAACTGAACTATGTCAGGTATGTCAGATCTCCAAAATGATATATATATATATATATATATTTAGTTACCTATGTTATCTCTAATATGCTTAGTTTCCTATAGGTTAGCTCCAAAATTACTTATGTTAGCACCAAATGATCAAGTTTACATAATAAGCTTATAGTCTTCTTCTTATTCTTCTTCTTTTCCAAAATGACATATGTTAGCTTCATTTTACCTAAGTTGGCTCTAATATGCTAACTTAGAGCTTATATGCTTAGTTTCCTATAGGTTAGCTCCAAAATAACTTATGTTAGCACAAAATGATCAAGTTTACATAATAAGCTTATAGTCTTCTTCTTATTCTTCTTCTTATCCAAAATGACATAAGTTAGCTTCATTTTACCTAAGTTGGCTCTAATATGCTAACTTAGAGCTTATATGCTTAGTTTCCTATAGGTTAGCTCCAAAATTACTTACGTTAGCACAAAATGATCAAGTTTACATAATAAGCTTATAGTCTTCTTCTTATTCTTCTTATTCTTCTTCTTATGATTCTTCTAGTCTTCTTCTTCTTCTTATTCTTCTTCTTCTTCTTCTTCTCTTCTTCTTGTTCTTCTTCTAACTTCTTGTTTATCATTTTGCATATTTGATTTAATTCACGGAAGCTTGCATGGATGGAGTGCTTCTTTTCCATTTGTGTTTTTATTTTGTATCAATGTGAAACTTTTGTGAATTGATGGATAACGGTGTTGAATGAACATTGTGAAACTTTTGTAATATGTAACGATGGAACTATGTGTTGGCTATGTATGTATATATGATGAAACTTGTGTGTTGGATATGATCTAGTGGACGCAGGTAACATCGTTACATATGGCCCCCTGTATGTAAGCTAAGCAGATCTGTGTTGTATGTTATCTCTAATATTTTGTAACCTGTGAAAATATCAGAAATGAAAAAAAATCCCTAATATTCATACTAGTGGCGCACCACACAAGACACTAATGGTGCACTGTGATAACCACACTAATGGCGCATCACCCACTGGTGCGCCATTAGAATGCCAAAGCACATGGGTACATATGGCCCCCTGGGAGGCATTCTAATGGCGCACTGCAGGCTATACTAATGGCGCACTACGTGGTGCGCCATTAGAACACCAGATACTAATGGCGCACCAGACGTGCGCCATTAGAATTTAATTCTAATGGTGTGATGCCAGTGGTGCACCGGTAGTGCGCCATTAGAAGGCAAAACTGGTGCGCCACTAGCATGGCTTTTCCTAGTAGTGGCTGCACCACCAACGCACTCTCCGGTGGCTCCGTCGCTCCGGCATCCTTGGCCACTCCCTTGCCCTTGGTGAATTTGGGCGCCATGGCGGCTGGGGGAGGGCACCAAGAAACAGAGGACGGCAGGAACACGACGGCGGCGAACGAGAGCGAAGCTTGGGGAAGAAGAGGAAGACGAACGGAGACTACCGAGATTGGGATTGCGCGGAGGGTAAAGGAACAGTGCGCTCGCGGTTATCCCTTTTTACGGGGAAGGTGCAGGCCGCGCTGCCCATTTAATGCGATGTGACACATGCATGCAGGAACCGCCCCATGCATGCCGCCCATATCACGTGCACCCCTCTACGCCGCGCACTCAATGTGGGTCGTTGGAAGCGCATCGCGTGAAAAGTTTTACCGCAGTAAAAACCGCCCCTCCTGCCAGCGCACCGTTTTGGGCCTGGCCCAACAACGTGTCGCGCTTATGTGTGGCCTAGGCCCGAGGGCTCCTGTCGATGTACAAAAGTAGGGGCACACCTTTGTATCCCTTTACCTGTGGACGGACAGTCGGAGCCGCGCCCACGGCCACACCAAGCAGAACAGGGGAGGTGAACCGAGGTGAAACTGGAGCCCAAGACAACCAGAGCAACGCCAAGGCCAAGAACACAAAGAAGCAGAGAGGTGAAGCAGGTTCCCCCGGCAAGACCCTTGCCGGGGGCAGCCTCAGCAGCCCCGACAAGACCCTTGCTGGGGCGGCTCGCCCACACCAGCAGAGCGCGCCACTCTTGAGCCCACGGTCTCCAACACCATCAACCACGTTGGAACTAGGGCTCGGGAGGCACCTCCATGGTGGCATGCAGATCTTTGTTAAGACCAAGGAATATTCAAGATCAGACAAGGATTAAAAGACGACGGTCCTCGGCAAGATCCTTGCCGAGGAGAGCCACAAGACCCCCGGCAAGATCCTTGCCGGGGACGACAGTGCGCCATGGCATGACCCTTGCCGGGCCACCCGGCAAGGCCCTCACCGAGGACACCAGCAGGGCCACCTCCAGGCCCGCAGCAGCCAATTTTCCGCCGCCGTTCGCATGCAGCTGCCAGCTCAACCAGCTGGGCTGGCACCTGCGTGGCAAAGTGCAGCTCCCAGACCAGATCAGCAAGCACATGCGTGGCAGCATGCAGATCTTCGTGAAGACCCTACCGCCGCGCCACCTCAGCTGCTTTCCTGCCTACATGGCGCCGCATGCAGTGCTGGCCAGGGCGCGTGTCGAAGCGAGGAGGAGCGGCGACGAAGAGGACGGGCCTCGTTCCCGTCCCCAATAAAGCAAGGGGACACCTAAGTGATGCATTAAATGCATCTTATCCTGTAATACAAGCGATAAGCTCGTAGCACTGTATGCCTTTCCACCTCTCGTGTGGCACTGTGGCAGCCCCTTTCGACTATAAAAGGAGGCCCATGGCGTACTGGAGAAGGATTCAACTCTCTGGAACGGCTCAGCCACCGTAGCTACTTGGAGAGCTCAAGAACACTCAATACATCCACCAAAGCAGGACTAGGGTTTTACGCATCCTCGCGGCCCGAACCTGGGTAAACGATCCTTGTGCTGATTACTAATCCTGCTCTTCTTGCAACCCTACGCCCCGACAACCGTAGTAGGGATTCTTGTGATCCCATAGGTGTCGTTCCACACCTACATATGGCCACATGTCAGATTCTGATTTGATGCGGGTGTGAACTGCGGAACCTAAACGGCAAACAGCCGCTACTTAAGAAAATCGGCATACGGTGCGGCTAAAAGAAAACCGTAGAGGCCGGGTCGATCTAAACCATAGAATAAACTGAACTGAACGTATCTAAAAAAACTACCTATTCAGAGATCTAATCTAACGCGTTTATTTTAGATCGGACAGTGGAGGGAGAGTGGAGAGCTCACCGCGGTGGTAGTCGACGACGAGCGGCTCAGGTGTCGTTGGCGGGGGCGGAGGAGACGTCAAGTGGGTGCGGAAGTCGACGACGACCTCGTAGGTGGTCGCGGCATCGTCGGAGGCGGTCCGAGACGGACGGCGGCGAGCTCGGGGCGGAGGTGGCGCTTGGTGTTGAAGGGGGCGACGGCTCGAGGGGTCCTTGGCAATGGCGGAGCGGCTTAGGGAATGCGGAGGAGCGAGGGGAGTCTGGGGTTTGCTCGGGAAGCTTCGGGGAGTGTGGTGCTCGGGTGGGTGGCAATGGCGGCGGTGGCCGAGGTGAGCTCCGGCGGGCAATGGTGGCGGTGGCAGGAGGCTTGGGGTACCGGGAAGGGCGGAACGGGTTGAGGGGAGGGGTATAAATAGGGGGGTTGACTTGGAGGAGGGGGCAGATTGGGGAGAGAGGATCCCGAGATCTCCGGGATTCCGGCGGCGGTGGCGCGTGCTCTGGCTTGGGCGAGGGGAAGAAGAAGGGGGCGGGGCCCGCTGTCAGCAACAGAGGTAAGCGAGGGAGGGGATCGGGCAGCCGATGGGTAAGTAACTGGCGCGCGCGAGAGGGAGAAAGGCCGGCCTGGTGCGGTAGGGCAGTGGGCCTCGGGCGTTTTTTCTAACCATAGCAAGGAAAACTAAAACAAAGTAAATATAAACAAAATTATATATAGGCATATTATATATCAAAATGTTTAGAAAAACATTTCCTAAAACATGAACTATTTTTAAAGTTCAAATAAAATCCTAAAAAAAACTAAAGCAAACAATGCTACTCTTGCATTAAAACCCAACAAAAGATCATTTTTAAAATACCAAAATGATTTCAAATTTATTTTCTCCTAATTTTCCATTGAAGAGAATCATTTTACCCTTATTTCCATTTATTTATTTTTAGGAGAAAAATAATTTGAATAAAATCCAAATAAAATCCAAATTTAAAGGGAGTTTTAAAATGCTTCCAAATGACTTTCGATTTGATTCTTTGTAACTTCCAACTCATATTTCATATAATTGAAGAAGTCATTTTATCTTCTCTCGTGAAAATCATTGAATTTCATAAAGTTTCGAATTTGAAATATTTCCAAAGGGACTTCAAATATTTTCAAAACCCTTTTCATTTATTAAAACGGACGAAGTCATATCATCTTCACTCTAGGGTTTTGTGATGAAATGAATTTGAGTTCATAGAGATCATAAATCCAATGTGAAAGTTTGGGAAATTCATTTCATTCCCTCTCTTTCAAAGTTTCATATTTCACTCAATTTCACACAAGTAACCACACCATAATCAAACAAACAATTAGAACTATTTCTTTAATATAACATTCCAAAATTTAGAATTTTGGAATGTTACAAACCTACCACACTTAAAATGAATCTCGTCCTCGAGATTCGAAGAGGCTAGCTAGAAAAGGTTAGGGTTTGGGGGTCTTCCAGCAAATCCATCGACCAGAGAGGTCTGGGGTGCTACCACACTTAAAAGCAAGGCTGTGGTTCTGACAAAATTCATGTACTCCATCCTTTGGGTTGACGGTGTCGGTCTTCTCATATTCTCCGGAATAACTCTTTCACTGGTGCTCTTCCGGTCGGGGCATAACCTTTTCCTCAAACACGTGTCCTTTCATGCTGGTGAGGTTCTTCTAAGACTGGGTCTTCTTAGCTGACCGGTCTGTCGCTAATGCTAAAAACTATCGGAACCTCATGATGGTCAACCATTAATGGTTTTCCTGCAGAAAATGGGTCTGGGCTAGATCTCATTGTATAACCTACGATTGGCAACAACTGCCTACTACCAGGGTTACTTAACATGCCATTCAAAGGTTTAAACAAGGTTTGATATCGTCACCTCTCCATGATGGGTAAGTCACTTAGATTTACCATTCCAAATAGCAAGAGCAAATGATACGAGTAAGTCGGTGTGGTGATCAATCCATTCCGCACCCAGATCTTTAACTTGTATAAGGTTTAGTGAATCTCGCATTTCTAACACTCGAGCATTGTCACAAGCATTGCAAAATTTCTCTTTTTCTCGAACTTGGTTCGGATAATTCAATTATTTCTGCAACCTGAACAAAACATCTATCGTTCTTCACAACTCTCGGGTTTTTGTGTAATCTCCTATGAAACGTCTGCGGATCAAATCATAGCTTCTTCCGATATTTCTTCTTCCAGGGAGTTCTTGATCCTTAGTACTTTCCTGGGCCTATGGGTTATGGACCCACTTCAATGCGGGTACAACTTCTATTCGTCCTGGGAATTATAATTGTCCCATATTCCAACCTCCTTTAAATCCAATGGTACCCCATTCCTTCCTAGCCTTGGGGTAACCTTCATATTAAAATAAGACTTAAACTTATTTTGTCCAAACTCCACTTTGCGGAATACATTTTCCCTTCCATAAATCAGGTGTTCTCACAGGGTACTACCACCCTTAAATGAAATTCACAAATCCATCCATATACCATATTTCTCATATCCTCGAAACTGGTCCAAAATCTTTGTTCATAGAGTAAAAACTCATATAATACAACATATGAAATCATAACACATTAACTTTATTGATTAATGAATTCATTACAAACTTCGAGGCTTCCATTACATAATTCAACTCATCGCACTTACAAAAATAAAATTGCTTTCTACTACTCTTATTATCCATATCAAAATTTCAACTACTCAGCTCCAGCTTTTATCTGATCTGAACATTCCCTTGGAAAATGTCATGCTTCCTTGCAGCGAAAACAAATGGCTTCCGAAATGTCTCGGGGCTTCTTTGTGATTATGTAAGCTCCTTGGATTTTTA
Source organism: Aegilops umbellulata (assembly GCA_032464435.1). Lineage (NCBI taxonomy): Eukaryota > Viridiplantae > Streptophyta > Magnoliopsida > Poales > Poaceae > Aegilops > Aegilops umbellulata. Next base: position 188,246,115 of record CP136055.1, read on the forward strand.
GCTTCTTTTCTGGACATTTATCAGCATAATGACCTAAATCCTTGCACTTATAACAAGTGATATGACTCAGGTCCTTCTCTGAAGAAATTGGGTTATTCTAGGGATGCCTTCGTTTTCTCTTCCTGGATTTCTCCGTAATGATCATCGCTTCTATTTCCCGAGGGTCAAACTTCACTTCTGTTGTCGGGAAGTCTCTGAGATACTCTTGGCTTTCCTTCGTGCAATACTGAGAATAATGTCCTTCTTCTCCACATGAATAGCAGGCATGAGCGTAAAATCTGTTTAGGCCTTCTCCATCAGGGTCTTCAATAACTTGCTCCATTATGGATTCTTCCAAACTTTCCCTAAGGGATTCTTTCTGCTGCTTGGTAATTTCTTTTACCTTGGGGTAGATTTGGCACTCAGCTGGGAAATGAGTAGCTCCTTCACACGGGAAACAAGTAACCTGCCCAGTTCGGCATTCTTCGGTTGGGTGATTTCCTTCACAATGAGGGCATCCATCCTTGTGTTCTTCATTGGTGTGTCCTATTTCTCCACAAATCTTGCAAGCACAATGTTTCTTCATCAGGTTATCCCAGTGTTTCCGGATGAGACGGGATCTTAAAAGAGTCTTCTTGAATTCCTCCCAAGTTCTTGCTCCGTTGTATCCTTGTATGGCTTGATGCATTTTCCACCAGGTTGCAACACTTTTTGTAAAGTACCGAAGAGCGTACTGAACCTCATACTTGTTTCCAATCAAGTTGGTCCTGAAGTGACCCTCCATATTCTGAATCCATAGTTCTACCTCCGGTTGTGTCTTCGGTCCAGAGAATACCAGTCCTTCTTCATTCATCATCTATTGGGGTCCAAGGGTTTTGGGATGAGTTAAGAGAGATAGGGAGAGATACACACAATACAAACAATAGTTTTGAAGAAACGGGTTTTATTTTGTGGCTGTCAGAAAAACATCAAACAAATGACAGCTCACAAATTGTCGCATCTAACGTAAGTATATAACAGGGGTTTGGTCTTCTAAAGGTAATATAATTCTTCAAATTATTCAAGTCTTCAGAGTCTTCAACTGTTGCAGCTTCAACTTTGCTAATGCATGGTGAAATCTTCTTTACTCCGATGAGGCCATCAGTTGTCCAAAATCTTGTCCTTCTTGGAGCGGATTCAGTTGGTGCTCCGTGTGGTCAAAAGGGAAAGGGTATATTCTAACTATTTGAGGTCAGAGGGAATATTTGATAAAATAAGAAAAGATGAGAAGTAAAGGATCTTTTTGAAAATAAAGTTTTAGAGATTTCCTCTCCTAGGGGCTTTCCGATTTCTAGCACTACAAAAAAAGACACATCCTTGACATTTTCGGCTGAACGAAATTTTTTCTGTCATACATATGACACTTCTATGACGATAATTGTGACAAAACCCGGTATCATCATAGATGTGGTGGGCTCCTACTTCTATGACAAAAAATCATGACAGAAAATGGGCTTTTCGTCCTGGGCGGGCCGGAGAGGCAGCTGCATGACATTCTTTGGGCCGTCCATGACGGAATAAACCGTGGTAGAAGCGAGGGGGAGGAAAATTTCGGGGAGTTCCCGGTTACGGTGGGAGGTCGGGGGCCGAGCGATGCACGTTTCTCTCGTACACGTACGCGCGTGTGTGCGAGGCATTGGCTCTAACTAAACCTGAGCGATTGCACTGCAGGCTACGTTTTACTGAACCCGAGCAATCGATCGATGGCTGTTAATTGAACCCAATCGAGCGATTCCTTCGCTACTGCTGCTAATTGAAGCCGATCGATGGGATGAACAGTGAGCGTTGCGGGGGGGGGGGGCTTTGGATGAACAGTGAGTGGTGGCGTTGCCTCTAGATGAACAGGACCCCATGGTGTGGTGGAGGGCTGGATGAACAGTAGATGGTGGAGGGGTGCCCGTCGAGGGGTGGTTAAACAGGACCCCGTGGTGTGGAAGGCTAGATGAACAGTAGACGGTGGAGGGGTGCCTGTGGAGGGGCGGTTGAACAGGACCCCATTATGTGGAGGGCTGGATGAACAGTAGATAGTGGAGGGGTGGTTGAACAGTAGCCGGTGGAGTAGCGCACGGTGGAGGCTGGACGAACAGGAGCCCGTGGAGGCTGGAGGAGGTCGACGGTAGCCCGTGGAGGCTGGAGGAGGTCCACGGTGGAGATGAACAGTATCCCGTGGAGTCCCATTTTGCGGTACGCCACACCACTCCCGATGAAAAGAACCCCCGTTTCGACCGTAGCGCTCCAACACAAGTCTGTTTCCTCCGTTTTGCGGTATGCCACACCCCTCCCGATCAACAGGACCCCCGTTTCGACTGTAGGAGGTCCGTTTCCTCCGTTTTGCGGTACGCCATACCCCTCCCGATGAACAGGATCCCGTTTCGACCATAGGAGGTCCGTTTCCTCCGTTCTGCGGTACGCCAGGCCTCGTTTCCATCGCCTGTTCTGTCCAAGCCCTCCCGATGAACACGACCATGCATCCGTTCCGACCCAGCCAGTTGGCTCCCATGCGTTCCGTTGCCTCCCGATGAACACGACGCATTCTGTTGCCTCCCCATGAACACGACGCATTCTGTTGCCTCCCCATGAACACGACGACGCTGTTTGATAGAGGCAAAAGTGTCCCGTCTTTCGATGAGATGGTGGTTACCGTTTCGGACGAAGTCGACTTTGACGATCCGACTACGACCGTGCGAGGACGTCGCGCCTTAGCAATCGCTAAACCAACTCTGAGAGGTTATTGACCACGCCGGAGCACGATCAACCTGACCACGAAGGTCTATTTCCTGCAGGCAAACGAAGAACAAGCAAGAATCTAAGATTGCAATCTTGATATTGCAAATATAAGAGGAAAACTTTATTGATCAAGGTGGGGTTCTGTGACGCCTTGGTCTGGTCGTTGAACACAAACGAAGTACGCAAAGTTGCAGCTATGGCGAACTTTTAATCTAAACAAAACCCAAAGTCTAAACGACGCCCTAAGGGCTATATATATGGAGGAAGAGGAGGGAATTTCGTGGCCCTTGAGGGAGGGGTCCGAAACCAACCCTAACTCTTGTTTCCCCACACATACGGACTCTAAAAACAGCCTATACTTAAGTATTTCGAAATTACATGGGCCTGGCCCAATAATAAGGTAACGCAACACCTAGAGTAGCCTATGGAGGAATATTATGAAGTGGCATCTTGAATATTTCGTCCAAGGCTTGATGCACTCATTATGGTGGCTTCAAAATCCTGGAATCATCACTTGTAACTCCGTTCTTGTTCCCCTTGCGCATGCCAACATCTCCATGCTTGAACTTGCTCCAAGGTTCATCTTTCTTGTCCATGGTAGGCCCTTCATTTGTAAGCAAAACAAATGTATCCAATTTAGGCAGCATCATATTCTCATGAACATTGGAATCGTTACCAAGAAATGAAAGTACCTGATAATTCAATTGGCGTGCGCGAGCTCTAGTAATTGGTCTAGTATGTATAGCAGCAGGGGCTGTGGGTGTAACAATGGTATTGATGTCCTCATCATCCTCCCCTTCTTGAAATGAAGCCATCCTCGATGGAAGCTCATCTTCCTCACGCAAATAAGGCTTCGACTCTGCAATGTTAAAAGTGGGATATAACGCCCTCAATGCGGCTATATCTCCCACGTGTCGAAGCACGACTTAGAGGCATAACCGCATTGAAAGCAATGTCGCAAGTGAGGTAATCTTCACACAACCCATGAAATACATAAGGGAAAGAGATACATAGTTGGCTTACAATCGCCACTTCACACAATTACATGAATAAAACAATACATCAACCAAGTACAATCAGGGCCCGACTACGGAGCCAAAATAAAAGAAGAACCTCAAAAACGACAAAGGACCAAGATCGACCCCAACTGGGCCCCACTACTGATCGACTAGAACGGAACAACATAAAGGACAAGATCTCCATCGAACTCCCCCTTGAGCTCGGGTGCATCACCTGCACGGTCTCATTGGCACCTGCAAACTGGTATTGGAAGTATCTGGTGAGTCACGGGGACTCAGCAATCTCACACCCGCGAGATCAAGACTATTTACGCTTAAAGGTAGGGGAAAAAGGTATGAGGTGGAGCTGCAGCAAGCGACTAGCATTTAAGGTGTCTAACATACGCAAATGAGAGCGAGAAGAGAAGGCAAAAGCACGGTCGAACAACTATGATCAATAAGTGATCCTGAACTACTTACGTCAGACATAACTCCAACAACCGTGTTCACTTCCCGGACCCCACCGAGAAGAGACCATCACGGTTACACACGCGGTTGGTGTATTTTAGTTAAGATCAACTTCGGGTTTTCTACAACCGGACATTAACAAATTCCCATCTGCCCATAACCGCGGGCACGGCTTTCGAAAGTTCAAAACCCTGCAGGGGTGTCCCAACTTAGCCCATGATAAGCTCTCGCGATCAATGAAGGATATTCCTTCTCCCCGGGAAGACCCGATCAGTCTCGGAATCCCGGCTACAAGACATTTCGACAGCAATAAAACAAGTCCAGCAAAACCGCCCGATGCGCCGACATCCTGATAGGAGCTGCACATATCTCGTTCTCAGGGCAACACCGGATGAACACTACGTACGGCAACCGAAGATACCCCAAGTTGCCCCGGGGTGGCACCGCAAGTGGCTCTGGTTTGGACCAACACTTAGACAAGCATTGGCCCGGGGGGCTAAATAAAGATGACCCTCAGGTTGATCAGACCCAAGAGAAAAGGGATAGGTGGCAGGCAAATGGTAAAACCAAGGTTGGGCCTTGCTGGAAAAGTCTTATTCAAAGCGAACTGTCAAGGGGGTCCCATAAATCACCCGACCGCGTTAGGGACGCAAAATCCGGGAACATAACACCGATATGATGGAAACTAGGGCGGCAAGAGTGGAACAAAACACCAGACATAAGGCCAAGCCTTCCACCCTTTACCAAGTATATAGATGCATTAATTAAATAAGATATATTGTGATATCCCAACAAGTAAACATGTTCCAACAAGGAACAACATCTCCATGTTCCAACAAGGAACAAACTTCATCTTCACCTGCAACTAACAACGCTATAAGAGGGGCTGAGCAAAGCGGTAACATAGCCAAACAACGGTTTGCTAGGACAAGGTGGGTTAGAGGCTTGGTTTAACAATATAGGAGGCATGACAAGCCAGTGGTAGGTATCGCAGCATAGGCATAGCAAAAGAGCGAGCAATCTAGCAAGCAAAGATAGAAGTGATTTCGAGGGTATGGTCATCTTGCCTGAAATCCCGCAAGGAAGAAGAACGAGTCCAAGAAGAAGACAAACGGACGAGGACGAACGGATCCTCACAAACGCGATGATAACGGAATCAACCCGAAGAAGCAACACCGGAAAGAAGCACACAACAATAGTAAACAACCAGCACATAAACATGGCATAATGCACAAACAAACATGATGCATGTCCGGTTTAAAGATGCATGGCAGGGCAAAGTGCAACAAACAACACTACAAATTAAGTGGAGCTCAATATGCAACGAGTTGCATATTGACGAAACACCACGACAAGTTATTTAGTTCACTCTTGTTTATGTACCCAACAATATTAAATGTTGATTAACATGGCAAGGGGTGAAGCACAACAAAACTATCTATCTAGACAAGTTTAAATGAGGCCGGAACAACAAACAACAATTCCGGAAAACCCCTCACTTGCATATATTGAATTTGGTTCTGATCTGCCTAAAACATATTTTAAAGTTGTTAAACAGGAAAATAAAGTGCAACATGTTAAACTAGGCATTTTTCCACCCCATTTACATATATAATTTATTTAAATCTGAGTTACGGTTAATTAGTTATGAATTAAATCATTTTAACATGGCATTTGTGCAAATTTAAACAAACAGCAAGTTAAACATTTTAAACATGCATGAAAGTTGGATATTATTAAACTACACAATTTTCTGAGCATTTTTCATATATAAATCATTTTAATCCGATGCACGGTTCAAGAGTTATTATATGCATGAACATGGAGGGTTTTTCTGCAAATCTGTAATTCTCTGTTTAAAAGACAAAATCGCCGATGGGAAAAAAACCTACACCGGGCCGAATCTGGCAGGCTGGCCCAACAGAAAAGAAACAGAGGAGCGCTGGGGGGCTGCTCACCATGGGCCTTGGCCCGGTTCAGGAGGGAGGCTGCAGGAGGGGCGCTGGGCCGGGGAGGCACTGGCCCACGTGGTGGTCAACGGGGCGCGACGGGATCGGCACCTCCCGATCCGGTCTGGACGTCGAGCGACGGCGCTCTCTAGCAAAGGCGGCGCGGCGCCGGTCAGCAGGGAGGCCGGGAGGGCGCCGGGACGACTGGAACGGACAGATCCAACGCGACGGTGCCGGATCCGAGCTTGGCGGTGCTCCAAACTGCGGTGGAGGCGGCGGCGCGACTTCCTGTCGACGGGAGAGAGAGAGGTGAGGACAGGAGAGGAGAAGGGTGGCGAGGTCGGGGCTCACCGGAGTTGCGCAGCTCCGGCGGGGTCGCCGAGGCGCAGGCGGCGGCGAGAGACCGGCGGCGGCGGGGTTCGATCTGGATCGGGAGCTCCTCTCCCGATCTGGATCGATCGAGCGAGCGGGGAGACGGCACGGTTCGGGCGCCGATGGGCTTCCAGGGCCCGAACTGGGCTTCGGCGGGCCCTCGGCGGTGGGACGGGGAGGCAGGGCGACGTGGAGGCCTGCGGGTGGCCAGGAGCGGCGGCGCAGGGGCTCAGGTGGCGGCGCGGCCAGTGGGGGCGCGCCACTTGGCGGCGGTGGCTTCGCCGGCGCGGAAAACGAGGCAGCGGAGGTGGGAGGCGGCTGGGAGATGATTGGGGCGCGGAATTTTAGGAGGAGGGTTAGGAAGCTGCCCAAAATGGCATGGGGGTCTATATATAGCAGTTTTGCTAGGGTTTAGGGGGTTTTGGGGCATTCCGGTCCCTCGGATCACGATCCGATGGCACCGGTCAGAGTGGAGGGCTAGGTGGGCTGTGCTGGAGAAATAGACTGAGAAGAGAGGAGAGGAGAGGAGAGGAGTGCAGCCCGGCAACTGTTTCCGGAGACCGAAAACATCCGACGTTAGACCGGCTATAGTTATCCGTTGGGGCACCAAACGGACTCCGAATGCGATGAAACTTGGCAGGCGACCTACTAACAACAAAACAACGCCGCATGCCAACTTTCATCCCATTCCGAGAACATTTCTCGGCCACTTATAAAATAATATTTCAGACATGCCGCAGGCGCGTGCAAGTGTGGTTGGTCTCAGAACGGACAAGGGAGAGAACAAAGAGACCGGGACGGATGCAAGTTTCGAAAACATGAAGATGCAATGCGGATGATGACATGGCAAGATGCGACACGCAAGCAAAAGACATGGCAAGGACAGCGAATAACTGGAGGACACCTGGCGCATCAGATCCGGGGCGTTACCACACTCCACCACTACGAGAGGATCTCGTCCCGAGATCTAGAATGGCACCGGAGGGGAAAACGGAAGAGAAGGAGAAGAGGTAAAACTAAGTTGCTTCTTCGACAAAAGAGTGAAACCAATGAACCTTGAAAGGTTGAACAAAATGAAAGAACGAAAACAATGAAGATGAACAAAGTTGAAAACACTCCGTTAGAAAAAAGGAACAAGTGATACGACGAGAATCAAGAGGTTTAGTGATAAGATAGATGTTGAAACCACTCCAGTAAAACAAGATAGAGAAAGAATACCAATGATATAATTTGGGCAGCACTCCGACTGAAAAGAGAAGAAAAACTTGATGAGATGAAAAGATATTGAAGAGATGATACAACACTCCGGTTAAAACGAGATGTACAAAGAACGATAATGATCAATTACGATGACGCTCCGGTTGGAAAATGGAAGGGATCGAATATGAACTTGAGAAGATGGGATGATACTTGATGAAATCGACAACACACTGCCTCGAAAACAATTATAAGAATGACAACAAGGGGTAAGAATGATTCCAAACAGCACTCCGGTTGAGAAGAGAGGATAAACTTGATAAGATGATAGAACTCGAATGAAAACACGACACTCCGGTTAAAACAAGATAATGCAAGAAAAAGGACACGATCCTCACAATTTGAGATGATGAGTGAAGAGAGCAACATCACCATGCCTCCGGAAGAACGAAAAGAAGATAGATCATTGGAATAAAGGAATGGAGAAGAAAATGATAACTCTCGCAAATAAAATTGAAAGAGAAAGCTTACGAAGAAAAAGGTTGAACGGAGTTGTTGGATTATCAACAACGAAAGCTTAAGCTTGATGTGGACTTATGGGAGACATCCCAAAATTATGAGGTGATAACCTGCCACTAACGAAAACCAACGATTGGATTGATATCACCAAGGAGACGAGAGACTTATTTCACTGGGAGGACAAATGAAGAATTTGGGTCATTGATAATCACCATAAATAGTAGCAATCCTTAGGGAAGGCTTTAGGTGAAATATAACCCAAGATAACTCCAATGAAGAGATTGATGGATTTACTAAACCTCATTGTTGACAACATGTGAAACATGAGACATGAACTCAAGTTATCAAGAATGACATAATACCGCCTCGAAAGATAAGATAGAAAAAATTGCACTTTGAAATGTAAGATGAAGAAATGCTTGAACTCCTCCAAACAAAACATGTGTAGAACACCATGTTTAATTTAGAGTAGCTTGGCGGATCTTAACTTCGAGAGGAATCCTGATGAACCATTGAAGAATGAAAAGAATCCTTGATAAACCACCAAGTAGGGCCTCCATGAAGAATTCCGGTAGTAAAAGAATGATCAAAAAGAATTGTAGGATGAAAAGAATAAGATTGAAGCCTTGCAATGATTCAGATGGATCTCCGTGGTGAGATAATGCGGAACACTTGGAACTCCGGAAAAAGAAAAGATGAAACAATTGAAATCAAGAATTTGAAGAACCTCCGGAATAAGGAATTGAATTTACTCGATGAAACAAGAATAAGAATTACATTATGCTTATCCTTCACCAATTCAAATTGATGACAAGCAATGGATTTGGCATACTACTTATTCTCGTAGAAAAGATTAAGAGAGATATAGCACAAACTTGAGAAGGTCTTCAACGAACCACCGGTAGGATTGGAAAGGACGAATGAATCTATATGATAACAAATGAAGAGAACTCTTGAACGAACCACCATAAGAATTGAAAATGACAGAAGAAAAGATAAAGAAACACCGGGAAGAATTAGCAAATGAACAAAGATACTTGAGAGAATTTAGATACATGAGAACGAAGAGATCATGAACTGATTAGAGAATATTGAATGATGCACCGGTAAGATTTGGAGAACGGGAGCCGCAAGCTGAGAATGAATAATTCTGAGATGATGGGCTCCATAGAATCAAACTGAAAAGACTCCTGAATTGCTCTGGATGGGTGAAAATTATTCTCACAATCGAAAACAATTAAGAGAGGATGGCAACAAGCAAGAACAATGAATCTTGAAGAGAATGGAGCAAGATTTAAGAGAAACTCTTCTTCAGTCTTGAAATGTTGAGAATGATGATGAGAAACACCACCATGAATTGATGAGACACTCCGGAATGAGAATTGGAAAGGTTGAACCAATGATGAAAAGAATTTGAAAGATCTTGGAGAAAGACATTTGACTGATGATAATTCATTCTTACGTCAAACTTCGAAAAGAATTTTAGAGGCTCCGGGAAGATTAGAAGAGTCAGGTAAGATCCTGGGAAAAGACCTGTGGGTTAGGGCCCACTCAAAAGATACACCGTTGAAGTGATTGCTTGAAAGGGATATTGCACCGGTTGAATTAAATGGCTTGAATAAGATAGCATCCTCAAAAGAACTAGCGTGAAATGAGAATGAAAACTTGAATCTTCTGAGATATTTTCATCACTCCGGAACAAATGAATAGCGAGAAGTGAATTATTATGAGGTGCACCGGTATGAGAAGGTATTGAAATGAGGAAAAGATGTGATCACCAACGAAAGATTACATTGAACACACCGGGGAAAGATAGAAGAACCAATAATTATAAACTTGAGGCTCCATCAGCATCTTCATGAGAAACACCGGGTAAGAACATGAAGGAGAAGAATGGAGAGGCTTCACAAGAATAAGATGGATACTTGATCAAGAAATCTGCGTCCTTGAAGAAATAAGAAAGGGTGGGAGGGCGGGAAAACAAAGACAACTTGGAACGGATGAAGCAAACACCGTTGAAAAGAAACTGATATATGATCTTGCAGATGTTGAAGTGATCGGATCCACTTGAAGAGAGACACACCGGTTGAAAAAGAATTGAGAAGACAACCTTGATGAACAAGAAGGACTAGCATCCACATAGAAATAAGAGAACACCATTTAGGAAAAGTATGGATTCAACACTTGACATTGAAGCAACTCGAATACCACAAAACAAAACCAAAACAAAGGATTGGCTTGCAGAATAAGCCGGAAACAAACATAAGATAGATCCCATATCGTACCATGTGTCTGTTGGAAAGATATCCTAAGAGATACTTGAATTCCCACTTATAAACTCCCGAAACTTTCTGGTTATGCAATCAGGTGTTGGGGATACAGGGGAAGCATAATATCTCACCCAAACTAGCAAATCCTACAACCAGCTGTATCCATCCTTCAACACATAACCAAGAAACCTTCGGAAATCATCTACCTCAACCTTCGAAAAGCATCCGTTATACAAGTCATGGCAATACTCCTGCACTCGCCACAGTACTGGGCTATCAGGGTTATCTCACCAACAACTGTACAAAAGAGATTTTCGATGTCGGTCGTACTAGACTCAGGTATTCCAAAACCGCAACGATAAGATTATGACGACAACACCTCGGAGCTCAACTCCCCGGGACACTGCCACAACCCCTAAATGTCAGGAGGCAACCAAGACAATGTTGTCATCATAAAACCATCGGAACGATTGTAATATACCCGCGTGATCCTAAAATTTTTTTTAGTGAAATTTGAGAAGAGAAGAGTCAAAACTCTACGTCAGGATGCCTCACCAGAAGGTCGAAGGGACTGGGGAGTAAAAAGAATTCCTAAACTCTCCGATATATAATTCCTAAATGACTCAAAACATTTTTTCTAGACACAACTCGGCCACTAAAAACGATCAATCAGTGGGGGCTCCTAAGGTCGGGGAAGGCTCTGATTACCAACTTATAACGCCCTCAATGCGGCTATATCTCCCACGTGTCGAAGCACGACTTAGAGGCATAACCGCATTGAAAGCAATGTCGCAAGTGAGGTAATCTTCACACAACCCATGAAATACATAAGGGAAAGAGATACATAGTTGGCTTACAATCGCCACTTCACACAATTACATGAATAAAACAATACATCAACCAAGTACAATCAGGGCCCGACTACGGAGCCAAAATAAAAGAAGAACCTCAAAAACGACAAAGGACCAAGATCGACCCCAACTGGGCCCCACTACTGATCGACTAGAACGGAACAACATAAAGGACAAGATCTCCATCGAACTCCCCCTTGAGCTCGGGTGCATCACCTGCACGGTCTCATTGGCACCTGCAAACTGGTATTGGAAGTATCTGGTGAGTCACGGGGACTCAGCAATCTCACACCCGCGAGATCAAGACTATTTACGCTTAAAGGTAGGGGAAAAAGGTATGAGGTGGAGCTGCAGCAAGCGACTAGCATTTAAGGTGGCTAACATACGCAAATGAGAGCGAGAAGAGAAGGCAAAAGCACGGTCGAACAACTATGATCAATAAGTGATCCTGAACTACTTACGTCAGACATAACTCCAACAACCGTGTTCACTTCCCGGACCCCACCGAGAAGAGACCATCACGGTTACACACGCGGTTGGTGTATTTTAGTTAAGATCAACTTCGGGTTTTCTACAACCGGACATTAACAAATTCCCATCTGCCCATAACCGCGGGCACGGCTTTCAAAAGTTCAAAACCCTGCAGGGGTGTCCCAACTTAGCCCATGATAAGCTCTCGCGATCAATGAAGGATATTCCTTCTCCCCGGGAAGACCCGATCAGTCTCGGAATCCCGGCTACAAGACATTTCGACAGCAATAAAACAAGTCCAGCAAAACCGCCCGATGCGCCGACATCCTGATAGGAGCTGCACATATCTCGTTCTCAGGGCAACACCGGATGAACACTACGTACGGCAACCGAAGATACCCCAAGTTGCCCCGGGGTGGCACCGCAAGTGGCTCTGGTTTGGACCAACACTTAGACAAGCATTGGCCCGGGGGGCTAAATAAAGATGACCCTCAGGTTGATCAGACCCAAGAGAAAAGGGATAGGTGGCAGGCAAATGGTAAAACCAAGGTTGGGCCTTGCTGGAAAAGTCTTATTCAAAGCGAACTGTCAAGGGGGTCCCATAAATCACCCGACCGCGTTAGGGACGCAAAATCCGGGAACATAACACCGATATGACGGAAACTAGGGCGGCAAGAGTGGAACAAAACACCAGACATAAGGCCAAGCCTTCCACCCTTTACCAAGTATATAGATGCATTAATTAAATAAGATATATTGTGATATCCCAACAAGTAAACATGTTCCAACAAGGAACAACATCTCCATGTTCCAACAAGGAACAAACTTCATCTTCACCTGCAACTAACAACGCTATAAGAGGGGCTGAGTAAAGCGGTAACATAGCCAAACAACGGTTTGCTAGGACAAGGTGGGTTAGAGGCTTGGTTTAACAATATAGGAGGCATGACAAGCCAGTGGTAGGTATCGCAGCATAGGCATAGCAAAAGAGCGAGCAATCTAGCAAGCAAAGATAGAAGTGATTTCGAGGGTATGGTCATCTTGCCTGAAATCCCGCAAGGAAGAAGAACGAGTCCAAGAAGAAGACAAACGGACGAGGACGAACGGATCCTCACAAACGCGATGATAACGGAATCAACCCGAAGAAGCAACACCGGAAAGAAGCACACAACAATAGTAAACAACCAGCACATAAACATGGCATAATGCACAAACAAACATGATGCATGTCCGGTTTAAAGATGCATGGCAGGGCAAAGTGCAACAAACAACACTACAAATTAAGTGGAGCTCAATATGCAACGAGTTGCATATTGACGAAACACCACGACAAGTTATTTAGTTCACTCTTGTTTATGTACCCAACAATATTAAATGTTGATTAACATGGCAAGGGGTGAAGCACAACAAAACTATCTATCTAGACAAGTTTAAATGAGGCCGGAACAACAAACAACAATTCCGGAAAACCCCTCACTTGCATATATTGAATTTGGTTCTGATCTGCCTAAAACATATTTTAAAGTTGTTAAACAGGAAAATAAAGTGCAACATGTTAAACTAGGCATTTTTCCACCCCATTTACATATATAATTTATTTAAATCTGAGTTACGGTTAATTAGTTATGAATTAAATCATTTTAACATGGCATTTGTGCAAATTTAAACAAACAGCAAGTTAAACATTTTAAACATGCATGAAAGTTGGATATTATTAAACTACACAATTTTCTGAGCATTTTTCATATATAAATCATTTTAATCCGATGCACGGTTCAAGAGTTATTATATGCATGAACATGGAGGGTTTTTCTGCAAATCTGTAATTCTCTGTTTAAAAGACAAAATCGCCGATGGGAAAAAAACCTACACCGGGCCGAATCTGGCAGGCTGGCCCAACAGAAAAGAAACAGAGGAGCGCTGGGGGGCTGCTCACCATGGGCCTTGGCCCGGTTCAGGAGGGAGGCTGCAGGAGGGGCGCTGGGCCGGGGAGGCACTGGCCCACGTGGTGGTCAACGGGGCGCGACGGGATCGGCACCTCCCGATCCGGTCTGGACGTCGAGCGACGGCGCTCTCTGGCGAAGGCGGCGTGGCGCCGGTCAGCAGGGAGGCCGGGAGGGCGCCGGGACGACGGGAACGGACAGATCCAACGCGACGGTGCCGGATCCGAGCTTGGCGGTGCTCCAAACTGCGGTGGAGGCGGCGGCGCGACTTCCTGTCGACGGGAGAGAGAGAGGTGAGGACAGGAGAGGAGAAGGGTGGCGAGGTCGGGGCTCACCGGAGTTGCGCAGCTCCGGCGGGGTCGCCGAGGCGCAGGCGGCGGCGAGAGACCGGCGGCGGCGGGGTTCGATCTGGATCGGGAGCTCCTCTCCCGATCTGGATCGATCGAGCGAGCGGGGAGACGGCACGGTTCGGGCGCCGATGGGCTTCCAGGGCCCGAACTGGGCTTCGGCGGGCCCTCGGCGGTGGGACGGGGAGGCAGGGCGACGTGGAGGCCTGCGGGTGGCCAGGAGCGGCGGCGCAGGGGCTCAGGTGGCGGCGCGGCCAGTGGGGGCGCGCCACTTGGCGGCGGTGGCTTCGCCGGCGCGGAAAACGAGGCAGCGGAGGTGGGAGGCGGCTGGGAGATGATTGGGGCGCGGAATTTTAGGAGGAGGGTTAGGAAGCTGCCCAAAATGGCATGGGGGTCTATATATAGCAGTTTTGCTAGGGTTTAGGGGGTTTTGGGGCATTCCGGTCCCTCGGATCACGATCCGATGGCACCGGTCAGAGTGGAGGGCTAGGTGGGCTGTGCTGGAGAAATAGACTGAGAAGAGAGGAGAGGAGAGGAGAGGAGTGCAGCCCGGCAACTGTTTCCGGAGACCGAAAACATCCGACGTTAGACCGGCTATAGTTATCCGTTGGGGCACCAAACGGACTCCGAATGCGATGAAACTTGGCAGGCGACCTACTAACAACAAAACAACGCCGCATGCCAACTTTCATCCCATTCCGAGAACATTTCTCGGCCACTTATAAAATAATATTTCAGACATGCCGCAGGCGCGTGCAAGTGTGGTTGGTCTCAGAACGGACAAGGTAGAGAACAAAGAGACCGGGACGGATGCAAGTTTCGAAAACATGAAGATGCAATGCGGATGATGACATGGCAAGATGCGACACGCAAGCAAAAGACATGGCAAGGACAGCGAATAACTGGAGGACACCTGGCGCATCAGATCCGGGGCGTTACCACACTCCACCACTACGAGAGGATCTCGTCCCGAGATCTAGAATGGCACCGGAGGGGAAAACGGAAGAGAAGGAGAAGAGGTAAAACTAAGTTGCTTCTTCGACAAAAGAGTGAAACCAATGAACCTTGAAAGGTTGAACAAAATGAAAGAACGAAAACAATGAAGATGAACAAAGTTGAAAACACTCCGTTAGAAAAAAGGAACAAGTGATACGACGAGAATCAAGAGGTTTAGTGATAAGATAGATGTTGAAACCACTCCAGTAAAACAAGATAGAGAAAGAATACCAATGATATAATTTGGG
Organism: Aegilops umbellulata; assembly: GCA_032464435.1. NCBI lineage: Eukaryota > Viridiplantae > Streptophyta > Magnoliopsida > Poales > Poaceae > Aegilops > Aegilops umbellulata. Next base: position 188,261,489 of record CP136055.1, read on the forward strand.
CAGCACTCCGACTGAAAAGAGAAGAAAAACTTGATGAGATGAAAAGATATTGAAGAGATGATACAACACTCCGGTTAAAACGAGATGTACAAAGAACGATAATGATCAATTACGATGACGCTCCGGTTGGAAAATGGAAGGGATCGAATATGAACTTGAGAAGATGGGATGATACTTGATGAAATCGACAACACACTGCCTCGAAAACAATTATAAGAATGACAACAAGGGGTAAGAATGATTCCAAACAGCACTCCGGTTGAGAAGAGAGGATAAACTTGATAAGATGATAGAACTCGAATGAAAACACGACACTCCGGTTAAAACAAGATAATGCAAGAAAAAGGACACGATCCTCACAATTTGAGATGATGAGTGAAGAGAGCAACATCACCATGCCTCCGGAAGAACGAAAAGAAGATAGATCATTGGAATAAAGGAATGGAGAAGAAAATGATAACTCTCGCAAATAAAATTGAAAGAGAAAGCTTACGAAGAAAAAGGTTGAACGGAGTTGTTGGATTATCAACAACGAAAGCTTAAGCTTGATGTGGACTTATGGGAGACATCCCAAAATTATGAGGTGATAACCTGCCACTAACGAAAACCAACGATTGGATTGATATCACCAAGGAGACGAGAGACTTATTTCACTGGGAGGACAAATGAAGAATTTGGGTCATTGATAATCACCATAAATAGCAGCAATCCTTAGGGAAGGCTTTAGGTGAAATATAACCCAAGATAACTCCAATGAAGAGATTGATGGATTTACTAAACCTCATTGTTGACAACATGTGAAACATGAGACATGAACTCAAGTTATCAAGAATGACATAATACCGCCTCGAAAGATAAGATAGAAAAAATTGCACTTTGAAATGTAAGATGAAGAAATGCTTGAACTCCTCCAAACAAAACATGTGTAGAACACCATGTTTAATTTAGAGTAGCTTGGCGGATCTTAACTTCGAGAGGAATCCTGATGAACCATTGAAGAATGAAAAGAATCCTTGATAAACCACCAAGTAGGGCCTCCATGAAGAATTCCGGTAGTAAAAGAATGATCAAAAAGAATTGTAGGATGAAAAGAATAAGATTGAAGCCTTGCAATGATTCAGATGGATCTCCGTGGTGAGATAATGCGGAACACTTGGAACTCCGGAAAAAGAAAAGATGAAACAATTGAAATCAAGAATTTGAAGAACCTCCGGAATAAGGAATTGAATTTACTCGATGAAACAAGAATAAGAATTACATTATGCTTATCCTTCACCAATTCAAATTGATGACAAGCAATGGATTTGGCATACTACTTATTCTCGTAGAAAAGATTAAGAGAGATATAGCACAAACTTGAGAAGGTCTTCAACGAACCACCGGTAGGATTGGAAAGGACGAATGAATCTATATGATAACAAATGAAGAGAACTCTTGAACGAACCACCATAAGAATTGAAAATGACAGAAGAAAAGATAAAGAAACACCGGGAAGAATTAGCAAATGAACAAAGATACTTGAGAGAATTTAGATACATGAGAACGAAGAGATCATGAACTGATTAGAGAATATTGAATGATGCACCGGTAAGATTTGGAGAACGGGAGCCGCAAGCTGAGAATGAATAATTCTGAGATGATGGGCTCCATAGAATCAAACTGAAAAGACTCCTGAATTGCTCTGGATGGGTGAAAATTATTCTCACAATCGAAAACAATTAAGAGAGGATGGCAACAAGCAAGAACAATGAATCTTGAAGAGAATGGAGCAAGATTTAAGAGAAACTCTTCTTCAGTCTTGAAATGTTGAGAATGATGATGAGAAACACCACCATGAATTGATGAGACACTCCGGAATGAGAATTGGAAAGGTTGAACCAATGATGAAAAGAATTTGAAAGATCTTGGAGAAAGACATTTGACTGATGATAATTGGAGGCACCAAACGGACTCCGAATGCGATGAAACTTGGCAGGCGACCTACTAACAACAAAACAACGCCGCATGCCAACTTTCATCCCATTCCGAGAACATTTCTCGGCCACTTATAAAATAATATTTCAGACATGCCGCAGGCGCGTGCAAGTGTGGTTGGTCTCAGAACGGACAAGGGAGAGAACAAAGAGACCGGGACGGATGCAAGTTTCGAAAACATGAAGATGCAATGCGGATGATGACATGGCAAGATGCGACACGCAAGCAAAAGACATGGCAAGGACAGCGAATAACTGGAGGACACCTGGCGCATCAGATCCGGGGCGTTACATGGGACTAACCCCAAAATCTGCAGGCAGCTCAAGTTTATATGCAGTATCATTTATTTTCTCTAACACCTTAAATGGACGATCAGCACGTGGCATTAGCTTTGATTTGCACAAATTAGGAAACCTATCCTTACACAAATGTAGCCAAACAAGATCTCCAGGTACAAAGACAACATGTTTTCAACCCTTATCTCCAGCAAGTTTATATTTAGCATTCATACGCTCAATGTTTTCCTTAGTTAACTCATGCATTTTTAAAATCAATTCAGCACGTTCTTTAGCATCAAAATTAACCTTCTCCGAAGATGGAAGAGGCAACAAATCAATGGGTGCACGAGGTAGGAAACCATACATAATTACAAAAGGGAACATCTTAGTAGTTCAATGCAACGAGCGATTATAAGCAAATTCAATATGAGGCAAGCATTCTTCCCACATTTTCTTATTATTCTTCAAAACAACCCTAAGCATAGTAGACAATGTTCTATTGACTACTTCAGTTTGTTCATCAGTTTGGGGGTGACAAGTAGTACTAAAAAGCAGTTTAGTCCCCAATTTAGCCCATAAACATCTCCAAAAGTGGCTAAGAAATTTAGTATCACGATCTGAAACAATAGTATTTGGCACAGCATGCAAGCGAATAATTTCACGAAAGAACAAATCAGCAACATGAACAGCATCATCGCTTTTATGACATGGTATAAAGTGTGCCATTTTCGAGAACCTATCCGCGACAACAAATATGCTATCCCTCCCCTTCTTTGTTCGAGGTAAACCTAAAACAAAGTCCATAGATATATCCTCCCAAGGAACACTAGGTACAAGCAAAGGCATATATAAACCATGAGGATTGAGTCGTGACTTAGCTTTTTGACATGTAGTGCAGCGAGCAACAAAACGCTCAACATCCCGTCTCATCTTTGGCCAAAAGAAATGTGTAGCAAGTATATCCTCCGTCTTCTTCACGCCAAAGTCTCCCATTAGTCCTCCTCCATGCGCCTCCTGCAACAACAAAAGACGAACGGAGCTAGCTGGAATGCATAGCTTGTTAGCACGAAACACAAATCCATCGTTAACGACGAACTTGTTCCATGTTCTACCTTCTTTACAATTCTGCAATACATCTTTAAATTCAGCATCATGCACATATTGATCTTTGATGGTCTCCAAGCCAAATATTTTAAAGTCAAGTTGTGAAAGCATAGTATAATGACGAGACAATGCATCAGCAATAACATTTTCTCTACCCTTCTTGTGTTTAATGACATAAGGGAAAGTCTCAATGAATTCAACCCATTTAGCATGTCTACGATTTAGTTTAGCTTGACTTTTAATGTGTTTCAAAGATTCATGATCAGAATGTATAACAAATTCTTTGGGCCATAAATAATGTTGCCATGTTTCTATGGTCCGAACAAGAGCATATAATTCTTTATCATAAGTAGAATAGTTCAGACTAGGCCCACTCAATTTTTCAGAAAAGTATGCAACAGGTTTGCCATCTTGTAATAACACACCTCCTAATCCAATTCCACTAGCATCACATTCAAGCTCAAAAGTCTTATTATAATCAGGAAGTTGGAGTAAAGGAGCATGTGTCAACTTATCTTTCAATACCGTGAAGGCCTCTTCCTGTGCGGTACCCCAAACAAAAGGCACATCCTTCTTTGTAAGCTCATTGAGAGGTGCAGCAATGGTGCTGAAATCTCTCACAAAACGCCTATAGAAACCAGCGAGGCCAAGGAAACTCCTCACTTGTGTGACCGTTTTGGGCTGCGGCCAACTCTCAATAGCTTCAATCTTGGCTTTATCAACTTCAATTCCCTGTGGAGTAACAACATAGCCAAGAAAAGATACTCGGTCGGTGCAAAAGGTGCACTTCCCAAGGTTACCAAACAAACGTGCATCACGTAGAGCAATAAAAACAACACGTAAATGTTCCAAATGTTCTTCCAAAGATTTGCTATAAATCAGTATATCATCAAAATAGACCACCACAAATCGTCCAATGAAAGCATGTAAAACTTTGTTCATTAGTCTCATGAAAGTACTAGGCGCATTAGTTAACCCAAAAGGCATGACTAACCACTCATATAAAGCAAACTTAGTTTTAAATGCTGTTTTCCATTCATCTCCCAATTTCATACGAATTTGATGGTATCCACTACGCAAATCAACTTTGGAGAATATTGTAGAGCCACTCAATTCATCAAGCATATCATGTAGCCTAGGAATAGGATGACGATAACGAATAGTAATATTATTAATGCCTCTACAATCAACACACATACGCGACGTACCATCCTTTTTAGGCACTAGTATAATAGGAACAGCACAAGGACTAAGAGATTCACGTATATAACCTTTGTCGAGCAGCTCCTGTACTTGACGCATAATCTCCTTCGTCTCCTCTGGATTGGTACGGTATGGTGCACGGTTGGGTAGCGATGCACCGGGAATTAAGTCAATTTGATGCTCAATCCCTCGAATAGGTGGTAATCCCGGTGGCACGTCTTGTGGAAAGACGTCAGCGAACTCCTGCAAAATGTTAGTGATAGCAGGGGGCAAAGAGGAAGGCACGTCCTCAAATGAAAATAATGCCTCTTTGCACACAAAAGCATAGCAAACAAATTTGCTAAAATCTAGCTCATCAATATCAGATTTGGTGGCAAGTAAACATGCACTTTTCAATTTAATTTCAGAAGCAACAGTAGATGGTTTATTATTAGGCTTCATTTGTTGCTCAAATTCTTTTGCCACAATCTGATTTTCACTCTTATTTTTCTCCTATTTTTCTTTATTAGCTCTATTAATATCATCTTTCAAAATGGAATCAGGAGTCATAGGAAGCAAAGTAATATTTGTACAAGAGTATACTGATTGTTTCTACCATGGTGTACATAACTTTTATCAAATTGCCATGGTCTACCAAGTAATAAGGAACATGCTTGCATAGGTACCACATCATAATCAACATAATCAACATATGTAGAGATACTAAAACGCACATGAACAGTACGTGTTACCTTAACCTTGCCGCTGTTGTTGAACCATTGGATGTAGTAAGGATGTGGATGTGGTCTTCTGGTGAGAGATAGCTTCTCCACCATCTCCATGCTAGCCAAGTTGGTGCAGCTCCCTCCATCTATGATGACGCGAATAGAACGTTCCTTCACAACTCCCTTTGTATGGAACAAATTATGCCTCTGATTTTTCTCAACTTGTGTAACATGCACACTCAAAACACGTTGAGCAACTAAACATTCATACCTGTTAGCATCTTCAGCAGCCATGTATTGCGTCTCATGATTAGAATCATCTCCACCGTGTTCTTCATGTGTAAGAAGAGCCAAAGTCTCCTCATCATAGTCACTAGCGGACTCATACCCACCATCCTCAGTAGCAATCATCACACGCCTCTTCCCTTACAACGACGACAAATAATATCACTTGTGTGCCCTGTAGACGCCATGGAAGAAGAAGAGCTCTGTGCAGGCCCGGCAGGTGTGCTCCTGGCAGATAGTGGTGGTTGTGCCTGCTTTCTTGTATCACGGTTGGAGGTGGCACCTGAAGGAGGTGATGGTGCAGTGGAAGTAGATGATGCACGTGGTGTCCATGATGAAGGTCGACCTGCAGAAAAGTTAGTTCGCGCCAATGCCTATCGATCCTGCACTTCACGTTCAGCTTTACAAGCAAGATGGAATAAACGAGTGATATTATTATAACCCTTATAGTCTAGAATGGTCTGAATCTCTCTATTTAATCCATCCCGAAAATGTGCAAGCATAGCTTCATTCTCCTCAACAATACCACATCTAATCAAGCCAGTTTGTAATTCTTGATAATATTCTTCTATCGAATTTTTTCCTTGTCTTAAGCGCTGCAATTTTTGAATTAATTCATGTTGATAATATGGTGGAACCCAACGAGTACGCATAGCTGTTTTCAAAGCAGCCCAAGTAGCCGGAACAGGATATAATCGACAATGTTCAGACCACCAAACACATGCAAAGCTAGTGAAAGCACAAACAGCAGCAGGAACACGTCTCTCCTTAGGATATTGTAAACATGTAAATCGTTGTTCAGTTTCTAACTCCCAAGTAAGATATATATCAGGAACATATCTACCCTCAAGTGGTGGAATATTCAATTTCAGTTTAGGGAGATGGTCATGATCTCGTACCTGAGGGGGAGCCCTAACATTGCCATTATTTGCATGTGGACGACCTGGTGGTTGTGGTGCTGGTGGTTGCACGTAGTTCTGATGTTGATCAACCTCATCCTCGTAATCTCCCACATAATCATCCTCCTCCACATCAGCAGCAGGAGCCACAGAAGTATCAACAACAGCACCAGCAGCTTGGCCAAGCTGAAGAGGGACACGACTCGCTCGGCGGAGGGCTGTTTCACGACGTGGAGGTAGTCGTTGTTGTTGTTGTAGAGGTGCGTTAGGTGCAGCCGGTGGTGGTGGTGGAAGACGCGCGAGCAATTCATTAAACTTGTCATCGAGCTTTGTTTTGACCGTCTTCTCCATGCCGTCTATCTTCTCCATGGCCTCTTCAAATCTGTTTAGCACATCTTGCACCTGTCCACTCAACATTTGCTGAAACTTATCATGAAGCTCCTTGTTCGTCAAGTTCTCCCAGTCAGTCTCGTCGGCTTGTGATCCTGGCATGGTTAGCAGCAATAGAAACACACAAGAATATGATCCTACAGACTACTAACAAATGGTGGTGGTGGCGGGTGTCACAAATCCGTCAAGCAAATCTCAAATTCTTACCAGTTCTTACCCAGCAGCAGGCGGTGATCGGCAACCGACGTAGTCAAAACTCTCAAAGCTTGGATAGAGCGATTACCAGGGCGAGTTAAACGCACGATGTAGATGTATGTGGAGCTGGGAAGGCTTATAATATGGTAGCAAAAAGGGTCAGCAATAATCAATTCAGAGATGCAAAGTTGAATAAACGCTCAATGACGGTACTGTGCTGGTCCTAGGCTAGACCGTGCTAGAGACGCGAGCCTAGAACACTAACAAAACCACGACGCTGCACGTAAACAAGGGAAAAACACACTCTGGGAACTTTTTTTTGCAATGTTTTTTTTGTGCTCTTTTTTTTTGCGCTCCTCTTTTTTTTTGCGAAAATTCACTATAATGGCGAGTGTCTCAAAACTCTTCCCCGGTCAAACTGACAGAATGGGCACGAATTTTTTTTTGACTTTTTTTTCAGAAATCAGGGCAGCGACGACGAAAAAGTGCGACAAAAATCGCTATGATGGGGAGTGTCTCAAAAGACTCAGAACAACCTAAAAATAGGATAGGGAAAAAATGTTTTCGGTCGCCGAAATTTTGGCCTAAAAACTGCCCGGGGGTCTCCAGACTCTTTTTTTTTTCCGAAACCTACTCAGGCAAGGAAACACGAAACAAAAAATAGATGGATCTCGAAAACAAACTTAATATGAAAAGAACTCGGATTGGTGGTGGATATATGGTGGTACGATATGGCAACGGTGGTGGTATATGGTAGCGGTGGTGGTATATGGATACGGATCGGTGGTGGTATATGGATACAGATTGGTGGTGGTATATGGATACGAATTCAGAGCGGTGGCGGATAAGCAGTGGTGGTAGATGGCAAGGCGATGATGATGGTGCGGCGGCGGTGTGACAACTTATGACCAGAACTCGAAAATCTAAAAGACTAGACTGTAAGACCAGCAACTTGACACGACGATGCAACCGCAAATTCAACAAAGCAAAAACCCTAAAAAGATTATGCAAAGGCTCAGATTGTTTCGGATATGATGAACTAACCCTAATTTTTTTGTGGCTTTTTCGTGGACTGTAGGTATGAAGAACAGACTCGATCTAAACTACGAAAAACTATAAAATCTCATCGAGCAACCTAAAATCTGATACCACTTGATAGAGGCAATGGTGTCCTGTCTTTCGATGAGATGGTGGTTATCGTTTCGGACGAAGTCGACTTTGACGATTGGACTACGAATGTGCGAGGACGTCGCGCCTTAGCAATCGCTAAACCAACTCTGAGAGGTTATTGACCACGCCGGAGCACGATCAACCTGACCACGAAGGTCTATTTCCTGCAGGCAAACGAAGAACAAGCAAGAAACTAAGATTGCAATCTGGATATTGCGAATATAAGAGGAAAGCTTTATTGATCAAGGTGGGGTTCTGTGGCGCCTTGGTCTGGTCGTTGAACACAAACGAAGTACGTGAAGTTGCACCTATGGAGAACTTTTAATCTAAACAAAACCCAAAGTCTAAACGACGCCCTAAGGGCTGTATATATGGAGGAAGAGGAGGGAATTTCGTGGCCCTTGAGGGAGGGGTCCGAAACCAACCCTAACTCTTGTTTACCCACACATACGGACTCTAAAAACAGCCTATACTTAAGTATTTCGAAATTACATGGGCCTGGCCCAATAATAAGGTGACTCAACACTTAGAATAGCCTATGGACGAATATTATGAAGTGGCATCTTGAATATTTCGTCCAAGGCTTCATGCACTCATTATGGTGGCTTCAAAGTCCTGGAATCATCACTTGTAACTCCATTCTTGTTCCCCTTGCGCATGCCAACATCTCCATGCTTGAACTTGCTCCAAGGTTCATCTTTCTTGTCCATGGTAGGCTCTTCATTTGTAAGCAAAACAAATGTATCCAATTTAGGCAGCATCATATTCTCATGAACATTGGAATCGTTACCAAGAAATGAAAGTACCTGATAATTCAATTGGCGTGCGCGAGCTCTAGTAATTGGTCCAGTATGTATAGCAGCAGGGGCTGTGGGTGTAACAATGGTATTGATGTCCTCATCACTGTTTCTCCGTTGCGACCCAGCCATGTCAACGAGCCATCGCCGTACGTATGCGCGAGTAGGCGTTCGAGACCCCGCCCGTATGCACACATACGTGGCCGTATTTTCTTTCTTGCACCCTAGCCGATGTACGTACGTGTACATGCTACGTGCGTGCCTCTACTACGACATGTGCGCGCCTCTACTACGACACGTGCACGCCTCTACATCGACCAGTATGTACATACACGTTCGCGACCAGAATGACAACGCTACGTACGCTTTGACCAGGTGGGTCCCGACTGTCAGGCACTTCCTTGCCTGCGAAGATGTAGCTGGTGGGTCCCAGCAGTCAAGGGGGCGAATCGTTTTGTTTTTTTGCCCGGACGCACTTCCTTGCGTGCGAAGGTGTAGCTGGTGGGTCCCAGTAGTCAGGGGGAAACGTTTTTTCGCGAAATACGGTGGCCCGTCCGGTGGGTCCCCACTGTCAGGTGGAGGAATAATTATTTTGCACGTAATAAGGAGGCACTTCCTTGCTGTGGCCGTGGACCCAGCTGTCAGCCTCTCCACGTATAGTCCACGTCCGATGGAAGCCGTTCCTTGACCACGTTGACCACGCCGCGCCAAGAGCACCAGGGCGGTGGACGACGGCGAGGCCTAGGAAGGGGACGATGCGGAGCCGGGGAAGACGCTGAAGTGGATGCCCACGCGTAGAGGAGTATGAGGGTTCACTGCTTTGCTGCGGTGTGAGGCTGCCATCGCCGCAGAATAACAGGGGGTGTGGGTGAGTAGAGGGATGGCCTGGCCAGCGGTGGGAGTAGTAGGGGGCGGTGACGCCTCCGCCGCATCGCAGCCGGCCACGGGAGGCAGGAGCACGAGGCACGACCGGCGCTGGTTTGGGCGGCTGGAGCAAGAAGACCAGAGGTTGAAGAAGCACTACGACCGTTGGATGGACATTGTACGGTCACTGGAGCTAGAATCGTACATATTGACTAAGTTGACAAAGCCCTCCGTCCCCGTCAACTTAGTAGGCCCACAAGTGAGCCTGCCACTATACTGGGTCCCAGCTAACAGGGGAGTATTCATTTTTTTGTGCGTAATAAGGAGGCACTTCCTTGCGTGCGAAGATATAGCTGGTGGGACCGAGCTATCAGTGGCGGTAACATTTTTTCGCGAAATACAGAGGCCCTTTCGGTGGGTCCCTGATGTCAGGTGAAGGAATCATTATTTTGCGCCTAATAAGGAGGCATTTCCTTGCGTGCGGCTGTGGACCCAATTGTCGGCCTCTCCACGTACAATCCACTTCAGATGCATGTCGGTCGTTGACCACGTTGACCAGGCCGTGCCGAGAGCACCAGGGCGGTGGACGACGGCGAGGCCTGGGAAGGGAACAACACGGAGGCAGGGAAGACTCGGCAGTTGTTTCCCACGCGGAGGGGAGTACGACTGTACGAGGGTCTACTGGTTCGTCTGCCATCGTCGGAGAGTAACAGCAGGTGTGGGTGAGTAGAGGGATGGCTAGGCCAGTGATGGGAGTACGGTGGGGCGGTGAGGCCTGCGCAGCAGCAGAGCCGGCCGCGGGGAGGAGGGAGCAGGTAGTCCCGCCGACGCTTGTTTGAGCGGCTAGAGCAGGAAGAGCAGAGATTGAAGAAGCATGACGGCCGTTGGATGGCCATCCAACAGTCACTGCTTGTGCGTCAACCTTTTTTTAGGAAAGCCTCAAATCTGTGGAAAACAACATACAACCCATTTGCCATTATTTCTAATAATTTACAGCCCATTTGCTAATTATTAAGGTGTTTTTTGGAGCCCATATTCTTTTTGTTAGCATTACAGCCCATATTGTGGCCATGGTTAAAGAATTATATGAAATTTTGCATATTTCGGGGCGGTCTGAACTGTTTTTAATCCCAAAATTTCGACTCACATTCAAACTGATTTTAAGAATAAATGTATATCAATATAAAATCCAACAAATTCTCCACGCATAAGAATTAATGTAATTTAAAATCTCGAAATGAAAAAAAAGATATTTGAAACTAATTGTCGGTTTGATGTGTTTTAAAAATGTACAACCCATTTCTCATTACTGTTGGGCCATTTTCAGCCGAATGAAAGCTCTCCTTGTCTTTAAAGATTTGCAGCCCAACAGGCGTGACAAAGCGACTTACTTGGCAAATCACAAAAAAACTGGGCTGTGGCCATGGACCCAGCTGTCAGCCTCTCCACGTACAGTACTCTTCCAATGGAATGTCATTGACGACGTTGACCACGCCGCGCCGAGAGCACCAAGGCGGTGGATGACGGCGAGGCCTAGGAAGGGGACGACGCGAAGCCGGGGAAGACGCGGCAGTGGATGCCCACGCGGAGAGGAGTATGAGGGTTCACTGGTTTGGCTGCGGTATGAGGCTGCCGTCGCCGCAGAATAACAGGGGGAGTGGGTGAGTGGAGGGATGGCCTGGCCAGCAATGGGAGTAGTATGGGGACGGTGAGGCCTCCGCGGCAGCACAGCTGGGCACGGGAGGCAGGAGCATGCGGCACGACCGGCGCTGCTTTGGGCAGCTGGGGCAAGAAGCCAGAGGTTGAAGAAGCAGTACGGCCGTTGGATGGACATCGTACGGTCACTGAAGCTAGGAATGTTTATATTGACTAAGTTGACAAAGCCCTTGGTACGCTCCAACTTAGTAGGCCCACAGGTCAGCCTCCGAAATGGTGCGCCCCAGATGTCAGGGGGAGGAATCATTTTTTGGGCGGCCGAAGCTAAGAATATCCGAGATTGAAGAAGAAGCACGACATTCGTTGGATAGACATCCAATGGCCACTACTGCTAGAACCGTGTGTTGACTATAATAAGTTGACAAAGCCTTGCATACGCGTCAACTTATTTTTTTTAGGGGACGCGTCACTTAGTAGGCCCACAAGTGTGTGGCAGAGAACTTATAGCCCATTTGCGTTTTGTAAGAATGTGGAACCCATTTACAGTTTGTTAAAAGTACAGCCCATTTTCTAGCTAGGACAATGATTAATAATTTCAACCAAGCGTTGAAGACAAAATTCAATAAAATTTCCCACATTTTGATGGGATCCGAAATATTTTTATCCCGAAATTTTTAGTGAGATTAAATATAAATTTGTATTACGTAAAAATCCAACGAAACATTGCGGCGCAACAATGAAAATTTAAGATTTTCAAAATCCATAAATAATATTTTATAAACTAACTTTGTGTTTGGTGCATTTTTTATAGTTACTTAATACGTCTCCAACGTATCTATAATTTTTGATTGCTCCATGCTATATTATCTACTGTTTTGGACTATATTGGGCTTTATTTTCCAGTTTTATATTATTTTTGGGACAAACCTATTAAACGGAGGCCCAGCCCAGAATTGCTGTTTTTTTTGCCTATTTTAGTGTTTTGGAGAAACAGAATATCAAACGGAGTCCAAACGGAATAAAATCTTCGGGAACGTGATTTTCTAACCGAACGTGATCCAGGAGACTTGGACCCCACTCCAAGGGAGCCAAGAGGCGGTCACGAGGGTGGGGGGCGCCCCCTCTTAGGGCGCGTCCCTGCCTCGTGGGCCCCTCGAAGCTCCACCGACGTACTCCTTCCTCCAATATATACCTACGTACCCCCAAACGATAAAAACAGGAGCCAAAAACCTAATTCCACCGCCGCAACTTTCTGTATCCAAGAGATCCCATCTTGGGGTCTGTTCCAGAGCTCCGCCGGAGAGGGCTGTCATCAGGGAGGGCTTCTACATCATCATAGCCCCTCCGATGAAGTGTAAGTAGTTTACCTCAGACCTTCGGGTCCATAGTTAGTAGCTAGATGGTTTCTTCTCTCTTTTTGGATCTCAATACAAAGTTCTCCCCCTCTCTTGTGGAGATCTATTCGATGTAATCTTCTTTTTGCGGTGTGTTTGTTGAGACCGATGAATTGTGGGTTTATGATCAAGTCTATCTATGAATAATATTTGAATCTTCTCTGAATTCTTTTATGTATGATTGGTTATCTTTGCAAGTCTCTTCGAATTATCAGTTTGGTTTGGCCTACTAGTTTGGTTTTTCTTGCCATGGGAGACGTGCTTAGCTTTGGGTTCAATCTTGTGGTGTCCTTTCCCAGTGACGGAAGGGGCAGCAAGGCACATATTGCATCACTGCCATCGAGGATAACAAGATGGGGTTTATTTCATATTGCATGAATTTATCTCTCTACATCATGTCATCTTGCTTAAAGCGTTACTCTGTTTTTAACTTAATACTCTAGATGCATGCTGGATATCGGTCGATGAGTGGAGTAATAGTAGTAGATGCAGGCAGGAGTCGGTCTACTTGTCACGGACGTGATGTCTATATACATGATCATACCTAGATATTCTCATAACTATGCTCAATTCTGTCAATTGATCAACAGTAATTTGTTCACCCACCGTAGAATACTTATGCTCTTGAGAGAAGCCACTAGTGAAACCTATGGCCCCCAGGTCTATTCTCATCATATCAATCTCCATCACTTTAATCTTGCTTTTCTTTTTTACTTTGCATTTTACTTTTCACCTTGCATCTTTATATCAAAAATACCAAAAACATTATCTATCAGTTCTCACTCTCGTAAGTGACCGTGAAGGGATTGACAACCCCTAATCACGTTGGTTGTGAGTAGCTATCATTTTGTGCAGGTACAAGGGACTTGAGCGTGGCCTCCTACTGGATTGATACCTTGGTTCTCAAAAACTGAGGGAAATACTTACGCTACTCTACTGCATCATCCTCTCCTCTTCGGGGAAAACCAACGCAAGCTCAAGAGGTAGCAAGAAGAATTTCTGGCGCCGTTGCTGGGGAGTCTACGCAAAAAGTCAACATACCAAGTACCCATCACAATCCCTATCTCTCGCATTACATTAGTTGCCATTTGCCTCTCGTTTTCCTCTCCCCCACTTCACCCTTGCCATTTTATTCGCCCTCTCTTTTCCGTTCGCCTTTATGACTTTCTTGGCTCGTTATCTCGCTTGGTTGAAATAGTTGAGTATTTATTCCTAAACAAGATAAGCTAATATCTCTGGATCCTCATCCGCTTGCCAATCTTTTTAAGAGATCCAATTATGATGAACCAATTCCTAGTGATTTGGATGCACTAGATTATCTTTATAAGCTTTTGCCTGAAATCCGTAAATCTGAAAATTGTTATGAAGTGCTTCACGGTAGATCTTTGAATAAAAAGCATGATTGCAATGATTTTATTACAAATTCTATTGATGTAAATTATGCTAATAATATTCAAAACCCTAAGCTTGGGGATGCTAGTTTTGCTATATCCAATAGTCATGATTGGGGGGATTTTTCTTATGATCTTGAAAGTTTATTTAAGCCCCATGACAAATATAAGATTGATAATAGTGCTTGCAATAATATTGAAAGTGGGTTTGGAAGAGTGTCAACTTTAGATCCCACATATTTGGATCACATTCAATCTGATGAAATTTTTGATAAAAGTGGGCTTGGAGAAATCATGACTTTAGTTAATGATAATCCCACTATTTTGGAAGAGTGTGAACTTCGCATGCATGTGAATCGTGTTGAGAATATGTTATGTGATAGCTATATTGTTGAATTTTCTTATGATCCTACATGTAATTATTATGAGAGAGGAAAATATGGTTATAGAAATTTTCATGTTACTAAATTACCTCTCGTTATGTTGAGATTGCTATTGTTGCTTTCCGCTTCCTTGCATATGCTAGTTTTTGCTTGCTATGATAATTTGTTTTACTATAATATGCCTATGCATAGGAAGTATGTTAGACTTAAGTGTGTTTGTCACATGTTTTATGATGCTCTCTTTGTACCTCAATTCTTGCCTTTCTTGTGAGCATCATTGAAATCTCAATGCCTAGCTAAAAAGGCTTTAAAGAAAAGCGTTTGTTGGGAGACAACCCAATATTTCTCCTTTCTGCTTAGTAATAAATATCCATCTAACTTCTGTTTAGATGTGGTTCTGTGTTTTAATTAGTGTTTGTGCCAAGCTAGACCTATTGGATCTTCTTGGATGATAGTTATTTGATATTGCTGTAATTTCGAGAAACTTTGCGCACAGTGCCTGAATTATTAAAAATCACTAGAACGTGATAAAATTCTGATTACAATTGCTGCTGATCAATAAACAAATTGTCTAGTTCATCTAATTTTGGTAGATTTTTTGGTGTTCCAGAACTTTGCGTTAGTTACAGATTACTACAGACTGTTCTGTTTTTGACAGATTCTTTTTTCGTGTGTTGTTTGCTTATTTTGATGAATCTATGGCTAGTAAAATAGTTTATAATCCATAGAGAAGTTGGAATACATTATGTTTAACACAAATATAAATAAATAATGAGTTCATTACAGTACCTTGAAGTGGTTTTATGTTTTCTTTCTCTAACGGAGCTCACGAGATTTCTATTGAGTTTTGTGTTGTGAAGTTTTCAAGTTTTGGGTGAAATCTTTTGATCGAGTATGGAACAAGGAGTGGCAAGAGCCTAAGCTTGGGGATGCCCATGGCACCCCCAAGATAATCCAAGGACACCAAAAAGTCAAAGCTTGGGGATGCCCCGGAAGGCATCCCCTCTTTCGTCTACTTCCATCGGTATTTTACTTGGAGCTATATTTTTATTCACCAACATGATATGTGTTTTGCTTGGAGCGTCTTGCATTATTTGTGTCTTTGTTTGTTAGTGTGCCACAATCATCCTTGCTGTACACACCTTTGAGAGAGCCATTTATGAATTAAAATTTGTTAGAATACTCTTTGTGCTTCACTTATATCTTTTGAGCTATGTAGTTTTGCTCTATGTGCTTCACTTATATCTTTTGAGCGTGATAGTTTTGCTCTATGTGCTTCACTTATATCTTTTAGAGCACGGTGGTGGATTTGTTTTAAAGAAACTATTGATCTCTCATGCTTCACTTAGATCATTTTGAGAGTTTTAATAGCATGGTAAATTGCTTAATGATAATATGCTTGGTATTCATGATTTGTGAAACTTTCTTTTGAGTGCGTTGAATACTAAGAAAAGATTGAAGCATCATAATTGTTTTGAGATATGGAGGTGATAATATTAGAGTCATGCTAGTGGAGTAGTTGTGAATTTAAAGAATACTTGCGTCGAAGTTTGTGATTCCCGTAGCATGCACGTATGGTGAACCGTTATGTAACGAAGTCGGAGCATGAGGAGTTTATTGATTGTCCTCCTTATGAGTGGCGGTCGGGGACGAGCGATTGTCTATTCCTACCAATCTATCCCCCTAGGAGCATGCGCGTAATACTTTGCTTTGATAACTTCTAGATTTTTGCAATAAGTATATGAGTTCTTTATGACTAATGTTGAGTCCATGGATTATACGCAATTTTCCCTTTCTTCCACCATTGCTAGCCTCTCTAATACCGCGCACATTTCGCCGGTATCATACACCCACCATATATCTTCCTCAGAACAGCCACCATACCTACCTATCATGGCATTTCCATAGCCATTCCGAGATATATTGCCATGCAAGTTTCCACCGTTCCGTTTATTATGACACACTCCATCATTGTCATATTGCTAGCACGATCATGTAGTTGACACCGTATTTGTGGCAAAGCCACTATTCATAATTCTTTCATACATGTCACTCTTGGTTCATTGCATATACCGGTACACCGCCAGAGGCATTCATATAGAGTCATATCTTGTTCTAAGTATCGAGTTGTAATTGTTGAGTTGTAAGAAAATTAAAAGTGTGATGATCATCATTTTTAGAGCATTATCCCAAGTGAGGAAAGAATGATGGAGACTATGATTCCCCCACAAGTCGGGATGAGACTCCGGACGAATTAAAAAAAATGAGAGAAAAAGAGAGAAGGGACAATGCTACTATCCTTTTACCACACTTGTGCTTCAAAGTAGCACCAAGATCTTCATGATAGAGAGTCTCCTATGTTATCACTTTCATATACTAGTGGGAATTTTTCATTATAGAACTTGGCTTGTATATTCCAATGATGGGCTTCCTCAAAATGCCCTAGGTCTTCATGAGCAAGCGAGTTGGATGCACACCCACTTAGTTTCTTTTGTTGAGCTTTCATATACTTATAGCTCTAGTGCATCCGTTGCATGGCAATTCCTACACACACATATTGATATCTATTAATGGGCATCTTCGTAGCCCGTTGATATGCCTAGTTGATGTGAGACTATCTTCCCCTCTTTTTGTCTTCTCCACAACCACCATTCTATTCCACATATAGTGCTATATCCATGGCTCACGCTCATGTATTGCGTGAAGATTGAAAAAGTTTTGAAAATGTTAAAGTATGAAACAATTGCTTGGCTTGTCATCGGGGTTGTGCATGATTTAAATACTTTGTGTGGTGAAGATGGAGCATAGCCATACTATATGATTTTGTAGGGATGACTTTCTTTGGCCATGTTATTTTGAGAAGACATAATTGCTTTATTAGTATGCTTGAAGTATTATTATTTTTATGTAAATATGAACTTTTGTCTTGAATCTTTTGAATCTGAATATTCATATCACAATTAAGAAGATTTACATTGAAATTATGCCAAGTAGCACTCCGCATCAAAAATTCTCTTTTTATCATTTACCTACTCAAGGACGAGCAGGAATTAAGCATGGGGATACCTGATACGTCTCCAACGTATCTATAATTTTTGATTGCTCCATGCTATATTATCTACTGTTTTGGACTATATTGGGCTTTATTTTCCACTTTTATATTATTTTGGGACTAACCTATTAACCGGAGGCCCAGCCCAGAGTTGCTGTTTTTTGCCTTCAAAGTTTCGGAGAAACAGAATATCAAACGGAGTCCAAACGGAATAAAATCTTCGTGGACGTGATTTTCTCACCGAACATGATCGAGGAGACTTGGACCCCACTCCAAGGGAGCCAAGATGCGGTCACGAGGGTGGGGGCGCCCCCCTTAGGGCGCGCCCCTGCCTCATGGGCCCCTCGAAGCTCCACTGACGTACTCCTTCCTCCTATATATACCTACGTACCCCCAAATGATCAGAACAGGAGCCAAAAACCTAATTCCACCGCCGCAACTTTCTGTATCCACGAGATCCCATCTTGGGGCATGTTCCGGAGCTCCACCGGAGAGGGCCGTCATCACGGAGGGCTTCTACATCATCATAGCCCCTCCGATGAAGTGTGAGTAGTTTACCTCAGACCTTCGGGTCCATAGTTAGTAGCTAGATGGCTTCTTCTCTCTTTCTGGATCTCAATACAAAGTTCTCCCCCTCTCTTGTGGAGATCTATTCGATGTAATCTTCTTTTTGCGGTGTGTTTGTTGAGACCGATGAATTGTGGGTTTATGATCAAGTCTATCTATGAATAATATTTGAATCTTCTCTGAATTCTTTTATGTATGATTGGTTATCTTTGCAAGTCTCTTCGAATTATCAGTTTGGTTTGGCCTACTAGATTGGTTTTTCTTGCCATGTGAGAAGTGCTTAGCTTTGGGTTAGATCTTGTGGTGTCCTTTCCCAGTGACAGAAGGGGCAGCAAGGCACGTATTGCATCGTTGCCATCGAGGATAACAAGATGGGGTTTGTTTCATATTGCATGAATTTATCTCTCTACATCATGTCATCTTGCTTAAAGCGTTACTCTGTTTTTAACTTAATACTCTAGATGCATGCTGGATAGCAGTCGATGAGTGGAGTAATAGTAGTAGATGCAGGTAGGAGTCGGTCTACTTGTCACGGACGTGATGCCTATATACATGATCATACCTAGATATTCTCATAACTATGCTCAATTCTGTCAATTGCTCAACAGTAATTTGTTCACCCACTGTAGAATACTTATGCTCTTGAGAGAAGCCACTAGTGGAACCTATGGCCCCCGGGTCTATTCTCATCATATCAATCTCCATCACTTTAATCTTGCTTTGCTTTTTTACTTTGCCTTTTACTTTTCACCTTGCATCTTTATATCAAAAATACGAAAAACATTATCTATCAGTTATCACTCTCGTAAGTGACCGTGAAGGGATTGACAATCCCTAATCGCGTTGTTTGCGAGTAGTTATCATTTTGTGCAGGTACGAGGGACTTGAGCGTGGCCTCCTACTAGATTGATACCTTGGTTCTCAAAAACTGAGGGAAATACTTACGCTACTCTGCTGCATCATCCTCTCCTCTTTGGGGAAAACCAACACAAGCTCAAGAGGTAGCATTACTGCCCAGTTTTTATAATTACATCCCATTTACTATTTTTTAAAGCCCATTTTCCTGTTAAGCCTAATGCATCCCTCCTAGGAAAGATTTGCAGCCCAGCGGGGCGGAGAATAACAAGTTGACCTTGCCTGGGTATTCCTCAAAAAGACGTATAGCTGGGCTAGCCATTTTCATCTTGAAAAAGTTAGTATCTGGGCTGGATATCTGGCCTGGGCTAGACGGGCCACAGCCCGCCCAGTTAATACCCTCCTCTCCTCTGAACAACAACGAAATCATCACTAAGAAAGACTCTGCAGTGCTCACGCCTAGAAAACACAAATACTGCTCGAGCTGCTTGGTCCCAGCTGTCGGCCGCACCTTGTGCAATTCTCTCGTTTATATTGACTACATAGGTTGACAATGGTGTGGGACCGTGATGCCAGGAAATCAGGAGAAAGCAAAAAAATATAGTTGTACGTAATAAGGAGGCACTTGCGTACGTACGGCTATGGCCCTAGTGGGTCCCTAGTGTCATCTAGTCAAATTAAAGTCATCTCCTGAATCCTCATGTTCGTTGACGATGTTAACAATGCTCGGCGCCACGGCGAGCACAACAACTCGAAGGAAAAAGGAGAGGGCCTCGCGGGCCCTACAGATGGTCTGATACAGCGCCTGCTGCTCATTCAGGAAGCCAGGATCATCGCCCGCTGCTCATTCAGGAAGCCAGGATCATCGGACACCTATGAGAACCTTGGAGAAACTGAGACGACATGAAACGGTAAGCCCGCGCTTGGGAGCTCTGGTTTATTTCAAACCTGTATTAACATACAAGTGTAATTTACTCGTGATCGGAAACAACGCGTAAAATACAGGCATAATGAAACCGAGGGCCCGAGGTCTGTACGTAAAACCGGCGGGTTACGCGTGTAATTTGAGAGACCAGTGTATATTTTACGAGCACTGCTATATGGACGACATTACCAGATGATACATGCACGACCATGGTTAGGGTTTGGTGGGCGGTGGCGACTTACGGGCTGACGGGCTTCGGGGCGCGCTATATAAAGGCCCGGCCAGGCAGAGTCCTGGCCAAACACGGCCAGAGTCGGTTCCCTTTTTTGAAATAAATACGTGCAGAAAAACATACAAAATAAATACTAAACGGACTCCAAAAATCCCGAAATAAATTTTACCCGACTTCTAAAATCAAGCCTGACAAGGTGAACTTTTATTTGAGGCCTAAATGCAATTTTGAAAAACGCACATTTTTCCTAAATTCAAATAAAATAGCAAAAAACTCCGAAATAAAATCTTATTTGATTTTATTATTAAATCCTCAATATTTCTTTACTTTGGGAAAGTCATTTTATTCCCTCTCTCATATTTTTATAATAGAAATAATTGAAGATAAAATAATTAAAATCAAATGATCCTATTCTCAGAATTTGAGAAAACTCAAATATGAAAATAACGAAATCCCCAACTCTCTCCGTGGGTCCTTGAGTTGCGTAGAATTTCTAGGATCAAACCCAAAAGCAAATAGAATATGATATGCAATGATGATCTAATGTATAACATTCCAAATTGAAAATTTGGGATGTTACAAGGCCCTATATAGATGGAAGGAGGGAGTAGCTTTGAATAGCATTTGTATAGTAAAACGGGGCAAGACTCTCTCTTTGTGTGGTGTGAATAGTTTTATTTTTTTCGTTTTCTTTTTGGTTGAGGGAAGTGCGAATTGATTTGGTACGTACAAGTACAATATTACTACACGTTAGGCTTGTCCCTAAAATTCAACCCGCGTCTTGTTATATCCCGAAAATTCAGATATCGTGCTCCCAAAACTGGCACCTTCACAACTCGCGTCTTGCTATCCCGAAATTACAACGCGCGTGAAAACTCTCTCCAGAAGCCAAATCCCGACATGTGAAATCCCCCTTCTAACCCTGAGCCGAAAGGGCCGCTAGTTCAAATTGGTGGGGGTACTTTTGTAACACACCCTACATTTTGGACAAGCGCGTCCCTAAGTCATGCTTCACCCACGACGTCAAGTTCCTTCGCTACTTTTGGAAGACGCTATGCACCATGCTCAGAATCAAGCTTTTGTTCTCTTCGGCATACCATCTCAAACCGATGGCTAAACGGAGGTCACGAGCCAGACGCTATCTACTCTCCTATGCGTGTTGATCAAGAAGAACATCAGGGAGTGGGAAGAGTGTTTACCCATCACCGAGTATGCCTACAATCGAGCATGACACTCTACTACTGGCAAGTGCCCCTTCGAGGTCCTCTACGGCTTCAACCCGTTGTCCCCATTGGACATTCTACCTCTACCACTACAAGAGCGCATCAACATGGACGCAAGTGCACGAGTGAGCTACCTCAAGAAGATGCATGAAGATACAAGGCACACCATCGAACATCAAGTACAACGACTCGCGACCAAGCTTAACATCAACAAGCAACCCATGTTATTCAACATTTGAGATCTCGTATGGCTGCACCTTCACAAGGAACGCTTCCCCAAAAAATGCAAGTCCAAGCTACGACCGCGAGCCGACGGACCCTTCATGGTGCTCGAGCACTACAACAACAATGCATACAAGATCGACTTACCATGCGACAACTACTCCATGAGCGACATCTTCAATGTCAAGGATCTCTCTCCCTACCATGGTGATAAAAGCTTTTGATCAGAGGTCGGATCTTTCCCAAGGAGGGTGGGGAGATGATGCGGAGCATCCTACGGCCATCCCCATGGACCTACCATCATCTCACCAAGTGCCAAAAGGACCGATGACATGGGCACGAGCTAGAGCTCTTGAGACCGAGTTGACATCTCTCCTTAGTGATATTTCATATGACCCACTCGAGACATGTCTACTACCTAAGTCCGGAATTTTGTGCATGATTTGGTACCATGAAGGCCCCCTTGAGGATGCACGTGAAGGACAAATCCCAAAGTAAAAGGGTGAAGAGGAACGATGGAAAAAATCGAGAGCAGCTTCTAGGGCCCCGACATCCAACCATCGCCCCGGACATCCGGCCCGTGAAGATGCCCACACAGCAGCAGCCTAGCAGCCACAATGCTACATGGCCCGGACATCCGACCCAATGACCTCGGACATCTGGCCTAGCTCGGATATCCGGCCCTCCTTCACCGAACTGCACCAAAACGGCCCCGCCGTCCAGGACATCTAGCCCCCTGCCCAGACATCCGGCTCCTCGTGAAGACCCGGACATCCGACCCGACGCCCGGACGTCCAGCTCCTCCTGTCTGCTCACAGTGAAAGGGTCGAGGCCCATGTATGTACCCCTTCGTCTCGAAGACTACTTATACTCCCTATCCTCCCTCTTTCTAGGGTTAGCAAAGGATTAGCTCATTTTATAGATAAAGCTTTGCTCATCCATTCAGTTCTACTCCATCGAGAGACCGCGACCTCTATAGAGAAGATCCATCGATTGGATTCAAGACCCCTCACGGGAAGACCCCCAAGACCTCCTCACGGAGAAGAACTACCTCATCTTGTATCATCCTTTATTGCATTTGGATCTTGTATCATTCTTTATGTTCATGGATCTAGCACATGTGTGATTGTTCTCATTGATTTGAGTGTCTTTCTCTCGCGTTTTCCCCTCGTGTTCTTCGTGTTCTTCATAGGATCCCTCCATTTTGTGAAAGATCACCCTAGGGTTTCCACCCTACATAATGTATCCTTCTATGTACATGTGTCTGTCCCTTTGGGAAAATGTCATGCGTTGTTCCTTTAAGTCCTTGTAGCTTGCTACGACATGGGTTCATACGTTGATGACCGACACGTTCATTGCTGGGTTACGTATGCCCATCCCTGAAAGTTTGTGAAGGAAATATGCTGTACAGGCAATAATAAAGTTATTATTTATTTCTTATTTCATGATAAATGTTTATTATTCATGCTAGAATTGTATTAACTGGAAACATAATACATTTGTGAATACATAGACAAAACAGAGTGTCACTAGTATGCCTCTACTTGACTAGCTCGTTGATCAAAGATGGTTATGTTTCCTAAACCATGGACATGAGTTGTCATTTGATAAACGAGATCACATCATTAGGAGAATGATGTGATTGACTTGACCCATTCCGTTAGCTTAGCACTTGATCGTTTTAGTTTACTGCTATTGCTTTCTTCATGACTTATACATGTTCCTATGACTATGAGATTATGCAACTCCCGATTACCGGAGGAACACTTTGTGTTCTACCAAACGTCATAACGTAACTGGGTGATTATAAAGGTGCTCTACAGGTGTCTCTGATGGTACTTGTTGAGTTGGCATAGATCAAGATTAGGATTTGTCACTTCGATTGTCGGAGTGGTATCTCTGGGCCCTCTCGGTAATGCACATCACTATAAGCCTTGCAAGCAATGCAACTAATGAGTTAGTTGCGGGATGATGCATTACGGAATGAGTAAAGAGACTTGCCAGTAACGAGATTGAGCTAGGTATTGAGATACCGACGATCGAATCTCGGGCAAGTAACATACCGATGACAACGGGAAAAACGTATGTTGTTATGCGGGTTGACTGATAAAGATCTTCGTAGAATATGTAGGAACCAATATGAGCATCCAGGTTCCGCTATTGGTTATTGACCGGAGGCGTGTCTCGGTCATGTCTACATAGTTCTCGAACCCGTAGGTTCCGCACGCTTAAAGTTCGGTGACAATCGATATTATGAGTTTATGTGTTTTGATGTACCTAAGGTAGTTTGGAGTCCCGGATGAGATCGGGGACATGACGAGGAGTCTCGAAATGGCCGAGACGTAAAGATCGATATATTGGACGACTATATTCGGACATTGGAAAGGTTCCGAGTGATTCGGGTATTTATCGGAGTACCGGAGAGTTACGGGAATTCGCGGGGGAGTATATGAGCCTTATTGGGCTTTGGGGGAAAGAGAGAGAGAGGCTGCGCCCCCCAAGGCCTAGTCCGAATTGGACTAGGGGGAGGGGCGGCGCCCCCTCCTTCCTTCTCTTCTCTTTTCCTTTCCCTTCTCTCCTACTCCTACTACATGGAAGGGGAGGAATCCTACTCCCGATGGGAGTAGGACGCCCCTGGGCGCCCCATAGTAGAGGGCAGGCCCTCCCCCTCCTCCACTCCTTTATATACGGGGGAGGGGGCACCCCATAGACACACAAGTTGATCATTGATCTCTCTTAGCCGTGTGTGGTGCCCCCTCCACCATAATCCACCTCGGTCATGTAGTAGTGGTGCTTAGGCGAAGCCCTGCATCGGTAGCTTCATCAACACCGTCACCACGCCGTCGTGCTGACGAAGCTCTTCCCCAAAGCTCTATTGGATCATGAGTTCACGGGACGTTACCGAGCTGAACGTGTGCTGAACGTGGAGGTGCCGTATGTTCGGTACTGAGGATCGGTCAATCGTGAAGACGTACAACTACATCAACCGCGTTGTCATAACGCTTCCGCTTACGGTCTACGAGGGTACGTAGACGACACTCTCCCCTCTCGTTGCTATGCATCACCATTATCTTGCGTGTGCGTAGGAATTTTTTGAAATTACTACGTTCCCCAACAGTTTGTGCCACCTTGGGTTTACGACTAGTCATGTCGGCCCGGGTTCTCTGTCATATGGATGGTAGTGACACTATCATATATGTGAGCCAAAAGGTGCAAACGGTCCCAACCAAGGTAAGGTTGCAGTCATGAGAATACCGTGCATGAGGCCGCAAAGTAATATGATGTGTTATATGCTAGACCGGTGTGACTTAGGATCGGGGTCCCGACGGTGAAAGATTTAAAGGGAAAGAATGAGCATTTATTTGAGGCAGGAAAAATATGGTCAATTGCATAAAGAAGAAAAGAGAAGAAGTAAGAGGAGGTGATGGTGCATGGAACATATACATAGAGAAAGCAACAACATAATGTAGAGTTCAATGCACATGATGATCATGGCAACAACATGGATGCCACAATGCAATAAAATATGATGGAAGAATAGACAATCCACTCACATGGTCATGGCATGCAACAATTAAAAAGAAACCATACAAAACAAGACAATGAAGCCATAAATCATAAAACCCACATGGAAACACTCATGACAAAGGTTGGAAAGGTTACAAAATGGGAAGGATTACACTTGGGGTGTTACAACTCTCCCTCACTACAATAGGATCTCATCCCAAGATCTAGGAATAGAAGAAATTAGGATATTCGGAACAGAGATGGTCCTCATGTTTCCAAGTAGCTTCTCAGTCGGAATGATGTGACTACTTTACTTTGAGGAACTTGATTGACTTTTGCGAGTTTTGTGCTTGTTTTCTTCAAGAATGGCAATGGGATGGTCACGATAGGATAAGTCCTCTTGGATATCAGTATCTTCGGAGTCGATGGTGCGCTAGGGTGTCTTGAAGCACTTGCGAAGTTGTGACACGTGAAACACATCGTGCACATTTGAGAAATTGGAAGGGAGGTCGAGTTGGTAGGCAAGGTCGCCTTTTTTGCCAACAGTTTTTAAAGGACCCACATATCTTGGGGTAAGCTTCCCTTTGATACCGAATTGTCGAGTGCCCTTCATGGGAGAGATTCAGAGATAGACACGATCTCCAATCTCGAACACCAAGTCGCGGTGCTTGCTATCTTAGTAACTCTTCTGGCACAATTGCGCTACTTTGAGGTTCTCACGGATGACTCGACACATATCCTCAGCTTTTGTGATCAAGTCATTACCGAGAAATTGACGCTCTCTTGTCTCAGTCCAACTGAGGGGAGTACGACACTTTCTGCCATATTGAATTTTGAATGGGGCCTTGCCCAAACTTTCTTGGAAACTATTGTTGTAGGAGAACTCGGCAAGTGGAAGGCAATCTTCCTACTTCATGCCAAAAGAGATGACACACATTCTGAGCATATCTCCCAGGATTTGATTGAGCCTTTCAACTTCTCCACGTGTTTGAGGGTGAAAAGAGGTGTTGAAACAGATGTTGGTGCCCATAGCCTTCTAGAAGGAATCCCAAAACTTGGAAGTGAAGATGCTTCCATGGTTTGAGGAGGTCAACTGAGGAATTGCATGCAATAAGACCACTCTGGAAGTGTACCACTCCGCCAACTAAGCTGCAGTGATAGATTCCTTGACTGGCAGGAAGTGAGCCACTTTTGCGAGTTTGTCAATGACAGTAAAGATAGCGTCATTCCCTCTCTTGGATTTTGGAAAACCAGTGAAAAAGCCCATCTCAATGTGGTCGAACTTCCACTCAGGAATAGGTAGGGGTTGGAGGAGTCCTGCTGGACATTGGTGTTCTTCTTTCACTCTGTAGCAGACATCACACTCATTGACAAACTGAGCAATCTCATGTTTCATATGAGTCCACCAGAAAGCCTGCTTGAGGTCATGATGCATATTGGAACTGCCTGGATGAATGGAAAGGAGGGAATTATGTGCTTCATCCATTATGACTCTCCTCAAATCACCCTTTGGAACCACTAGCCGGTCCTCGAAGTACATGGTGTTTTTGTCATCAACGCGATAGCACTTCTACTTTGAAATGCCCTTGGCAACACCATCATTCACCTGCTACACCATGGTATCAAGGAGTTGAGTTTCACGAATTTGATCCTCCAAAGTTGGAGTGACTTGAAGGTTGGCAAGGAATCCTTGAGGAATGAATTGAAGGTTGATCTTCCTGAATGCTTCATAAAGATAGGGCTGGACTGGTTTGAGAATGAGGCTGTTGCGATATGCTTTTCTGCTCAAAGCATCTGCAATGACGTTGTCTATCCCTAGACTATACTCAATGCTTGGGTTATATTCTTGAATCATCTCAACCCAACGAGTTTGACGGAGATTGAGGTGGGCTGAGTGAAGATATATTTCGAGATCTTGTGATCGGTATAGACTTCAACTTGTCTGCCCAACAATAGATGCCTCCAGATTATCAAAGCATGGACAACTGCCGCCAACTTCAAATCATCAGTTGGGTATTTCCTCTCATTTGCTTTCAACTGCAGAGAAGTATAAGCCACAACTTTCTTGTCTTGCATAGGAACCGCACTGAGACCTTGCAGTGAGGCATTACAGAACATTTGGAAGGGCTTGGATTCATCGGGAGGAGTAAGGAATGGAGATGAAACCAGCTTCTCCTTGAGTGTCTTGAGAGCAACATCACACTTAGGAGTCCAAGTGCATTTGACGCTCTTCAGGAGGAGTTTAGACAGAGGCTTGGCAATCTTGGAGAAGTTCTCCACGAACCTTATGCAATAGATTGCAAGCCCGAGAAAGCTTCAAAGTTCCTCGACATTTTAAGGAGGTTGCTAGTTGACAATAGATTCAACCTTTTCAAGATTTATTGAGATGCCCTCGACAGAAATAATGTGACCGAGGTAGAGTACCTCCTTGAACCAGAATTCACACTTACAGAATTTTACGTAGAACCGACGCTCCCAAGCTTGTCAAGCACCAAGCGAAGATACTCTGCATGTTCTTCTTGGGTCTCAAAGAAAATCATGATGTCATCAAGGTAGACGAGGACGAACTTGTTTGTGTATGGGCTGAATACATAGTTATTCATTCTGGAGAAAGTTTTGTAGGTGCATTTGCAAGACCTAAGGACATCACCGTCTACTCATAAGAGCCAAAGCTTGTCCTGAAAGTAGTTTTCAGAATGTCTTCTTCACGAATTCGGGTTCGATGATAGCCCATACGAAGATCGAGCTTAGAGAACACCTTGGCACCTTTCATCTCCTCGAATAATTCATTGATCTTGGGGAGTAGTTATTTATTCTTGATTGTCTTCTTATTCAAGGGGTGGTAATTGATGCAAATTCTTTGTGTGCCATCCTTCTTCTTGACAAAAAAACTCCACATCCCCAAGGAGATGAACTTGGTCTGATCAAACCCAGACGCTCTTGTTCATCGAGCCATTTATTCTACTCTGCCAGCTCTACTAGCCCAAGATTATATGTACGTCTACAAGCGGGTTTTGTACTGGGCTCGAGTTCAATCACAAACTCAATAGCTCGGTTCGGAGGCATTCCTGGCAATTCTTCTGGAAATACAACCTCATATTCACAGACGACTGGAATTTGAGATATGTCATTAATCTTTCCTTGCTCACTAGGAGAGAATTGCTGAACGGTGTTATCACGAGCAATGAAGATAATCACCTCTTCAGAAGGATGAGTCAATTTAACTTCCTTGGCAGCACAATCAAGAGAAGCCTTGTCCATAGAAAGCAATCCATGCCGAGGATAAGATCAATATTAGAATTCGCAAGAACCATCGGAGAAGCCAAAAAAGAACAATTACTCATCTTGATGGCGACATATGGAATAAAACTATTGGAATTCATCAATGCACCCGGAGAAACAACGAACAATAGCCTAGGCAATGCTTGAAAAAACAACTCATGCTTTGATGCAAAGGTCTTGAAATGAAACAATGTGATACACCAGAATCAAATAACACTTTAGCAGTAAAAGAGTTAACTAGGAGAGTACCCATGATCACTTAGGAAGACTCCTCTGCTTGAGCTGAGTTCACCATGGTCACTCTTGCATACTTGGGATTATGCTTCACCATTGCATTGCTTGGAAGTCTGCGAGGAGGAGGAGGAGGCGGAAGGCACCTCTGGTTGGTGCACTTGGTTGTGAAGTGTCCTTTCAAACCACACCTGTGACAAGTAACATCTAAGAGTGGGCGAGGAGGAGGACCGCCTGTCCTTGGAGCCTGAGGTCTCTGCTCATAGAATAGGTTGGGTGGGTGGGAAGAACCACGACCGCGGAACTGTTTCTGCTAAAAAGGAGGAAGGAACATAGGAGGAGGCAGGAACCAAAACTTCTACTACTTAGCAACCACTTGAGAGGAGGACGAGGAGTGAACTGCATCTCCGAGTCTCTTCTTAGAAGGTTCAAACTTGATCTGAGTTGATTCTTGCTTGAGAGCCATGTTATAGAACTGGTCAAACTCGGTCTGCTCGGAATGAATGCGAGCAAACTGGACGTCCTCTCTAAGACTATCCCTGAATTGATATATCTTGCTCTTATCATCAGAAAAGTCTTGCTTGGCATACCAAGCAAGATTCTATAATTGAATGTTGTACTAATAGACGGACATGCTACCTTGCTTTAGATTGCAGAATTTCTCACACATGACCTCAGTGACACTTGTCGGGATGTGATGAGCTCGGAAATCACAACAGAAGTAGGTCCAGCTGACCACTTGACCCCCTCTGGAGTCCTTGTACTATTGCCACCAATCAACTGCCTGGTTCTTGAGTTGGAAGGTAGAAAACTTGACATAGTCCTTGGGCATGACTTGCTGCATTCCAAATGTCTGTTGATGTCGACGAGCCAATCGTCGACATCCATCGGCTCGGCACAAGCATTGGATGTCTTAGGCTGATTTGCAAGGAACTGACTGTGAGTTGGGAATTGAAGTTCATTATTGTTGTTGACTTGGCCTTGATTTCTTTGGTTGCGCTCTTGCATAAGCTGAATCAACATCTGAGTATTAGCGTTGGTGTCCGCCATCAAGGCTTGCCATGCCTTCGGAGGTGGAGGTTGGGACTGTGGGCATTCTTCGCCGCCTTCTTCACCCTGAGCCGAGTTAGCATGAGTTGCAGGAGCCATCCTGGGGATGATGACAATCGTTAGCACCACCATTGAATAAATGCAAAACTAAATCAAGGGCTAGATAGGTGTGTCGGTGTCAAAACTAGCGGATCTCGGGTAGGGGGTCCCGAACTATGCGTCAAGGTCAGATGGTAACAGGAGACAAGGGTCACTTTATTTTACCTAGGTTCGGGCCCTCTCGATGGAGGTAAAACCCTACTCCTGCTAGATTAATATTGATGATATGGGTAGTACAAGAGTAGATATACCATGAGATCAAGGAGGCTAAACCCTAGAAGCTAGCCTATGGTATGATTGTGTATGATGATGGTTCGTCCTACGGACTACAACCCTCCGGTTTATATAGACACCGGATAGGGTTAGGGTTACACAGAGTTGGTTACAATGGTAGGAGATCTTGAATATCCGCACGCCTAGCTTGCCTTCCACGCCAAGAAAAGATCCTTCCGGACATGGGACGAAGTCTTCAATCTTGTATCTTCATAGTCCTGGAGTCCGGCTGAAGGTATAGTCCAGCTATCCGAACACCCCCTAATCCAGGACTCCCTCAGTAGCCCCTGAACCAGGCTTCAATGACGACGAGTCCGGCGCGCAGATTGTCTTCGGCATTGCAAGGCGGGTTCCTCCTCCAAGTTCTTCAAGAAGATTACAAACACCCAAAATAGTGTCCGGCTCTGCAAAATAAGTTTCCACATATTGCCATATAGAGAATAATATTAACACAAATCAAATCTGCTGACGTATTCCGCAGTGCGTCATAACACTGCGGCCAAGCTCTTTATATAAATTGTTTTCATTGTTCCACCTCAGCGTGTCTAGCGAGGCAGTTTCCTTGGCACGTCTTGTCAAAGCAGAGATCGTGTGCCCCTTTTAACGGGATTCTCATCAATACGGACGTGGGTAACCCAACCGCGCCATTTACCACGGCGCTTGGGAGGCAAGTGAGTTTTATTAGGTAGGTGGGGATACCTAACCGCACCCGCTTATATAAAGGGATAAAGATTCACCTTTTTAACCTACGCCTTCTTCCTCCTTTGCCAATCCATCTCTCGCGCACTCAAGCTCCAGCGCCCAAGTCCGCTCTTCCTTCCTCAACCTTCTCCAACAATGTCCGGAGTGGGAGGCAAGTGGATGGCCTCCTCCGTTACCGAGGCCCAAGTAAAAAAGCTAAGGAAAGCCGGATACTTGTCCAAGGACATCCCGCATCAGCTTCCTGAGAAGGGGCAGCTTCTTCCTACCCCAGGGCCCCATGAGAGGGTAGTTTTTCTTCCCCACTTCCTCCGCGGACTGGGCTTTCCACTTCACCCATTTGTCCGGGCCTCATGTTCTACTACGGCCTGGACTTCCACAATCTAGCCCCGAACTTTGTCCTCAATATCTTGGCGTTTATCGTCGTGTGTGAGGCCTTTCTCCGCGTCCGCCCCCACTTCGGCCTCTGGCTCAAGACCTTCAATGTCAAGCCCAAGGTGGTGTCCGGCACCCAGGCGGAGTGCAGAGGCGCTATGGCCGGCAAGATGGCCAACGTCCTCTGGTTCGATGGCTCCTATGTGGAGTCCCTAAAGGGGTGGCAGGCCGGGTGGTTTTACATCACCGAGCCACGCGATCCGAAATGGGTCGCATCCCCCAAGTTCAGATCCGGACCCCCCACGCGGCTCATGTCCTGGAAAGAGACGGGCCTGTCGTGGGGCAACGAGGAAGAAGTGACTGGGTTGCAAACGTGCATCCAGTCCCTGGTGAACAGGCCAATCCGGCTGATCAATGCGATCTAGGTCATGCTCGTTCGTCGGATCCTCCCGTGCCAACAACGGGATTTTACTTTGTGGGAATTCGACCCGGCGCAGCACCAAACCCTCAGTAGGCTCTTCGACACGATGTATGAAGATGTCTGGAAGGTGCTGTTCAAAGGCGCCGAGTCCCCCACATCCGCTTCCGAGGACCGCGGATACAGCTCGCAGCATAATGCCAGCGAGGTGAGCTATCTATACCTTTGACAGGTTTGTTAAGCTCTTCTTCATAGATTAACTCTATGCGGGATCTAAACTCCCTTTACCTTTGACAGGCTTGGCAGGCTATGTCCGGACCAATTAACTGTCCGGCTCCCCTGCCCGAAGACCCAGCCCCAGCTCTCTTGGTGAAGCTGATGGCTCCGGCACCTTATGTGGTGCCGGAGAGGAAGGCCAAGAAGAAGAAAACCACCGGGACTCGAAAAAGTTCCCGCAACATGGTGGTGTCGGACTCGTCATCTGACGAGTCCGCAACGCTCTCCTCTCGTGAAAACGAGGAGGAGGAACAAGAAAGCTCACCCCCCCAGCGAGGGGAGAAAAGAAGAAGAAGGCCACCCCAACGGGGGAGGCCGAGGGGTCGAGGAAAAGGAAGACCCCTCCGCCGGACTACTCCCATGACGCCGAAGAGGGCGGAGAGGAGCGGCCAGGCAGAACCAAGCGTCCGGCGAAATCGTAAGTATTTATATACCAGAGTGACTCATGATATTCTTTTAATGCGCGGCTTTCCCTAATATCGCTCGTAATTTATGCAGCCCGCCCCGGGCCGAACTCGACGATTCGTCGAGCGGCTCCCTGGATTCGTCGGACGTGAACTCTGTTCCGCCCGCTGTCTCCCCCTGCAGGGTGGACGACACCGAAGTGGCGTCCCGCCAAGCTGGGCAGGAGGAGATAGTCCTGGAGGAGCCGCAAGGCAATCCTCCGGACCCCAGGAGTAAAGGGGATGAAACCCCCCAGGGCTCCAAGTCCAGCTTTGTGCCGGACACCGTGCCGGACTCGACAGTCCTGGTCTGCGGTGGGCGAACTCCTTCCAAGAGGAGTAAGCCGTCTGAGCCGGCGGCCTCCGTCCAACCGGAGGCGCCGGACAATCTGCTGGAGGTGCTTGAGGGCGCCGCTATCGATGAGGAGCACCGTACTGTTATGAGTACGGTGATCCAAAGGGTTCAGTCCGCCAAAAACGGACTGAGTGAAGCTTGCGCTAGCCTTCTAACAGGCTTTGAGGTAAGTAAAAATATGTCAAATTATTTACCGTATAGACAGTAGCCCCTGATGCTCTGTTCGGTGTTCGGAAAGAAAAGCTGAATAGAGGATCTAGTAATATTCGCGGGAGTCTAACAACAAAAAGTCAAATATGCATATGCAGGCTTCGCTGCTGTCCACCGCCGCACTGACTGCGCAGGTGGATGTCCTTAAAAAGGACCTCGGGCGGACCGAGCAAGAGCTCGGCCTTGCCAAACGGCAGCTCGAGGAGAAAGAAGGTAAGAAATACCCTAAAAAAAATAAAAAAGGTGCCTATAGAGAGGCTTGATTGTAGAAAGAAATAACAGGATTGTACTGCTTATTGTAGGGGCCACAACCTAGGTAGCAACCCTGAAGCAGGCGCTGGATGAGGCCGGAAAGAAAACGGCCGAGGAGCGCGCCAAGCGAGAAAGGCTTGGGGTTCAGGTCGGTGAGGTGCAGCAAGAGCTGCAAGCTCTCATGAAAAAACATGAGAGTTTGGAGCTTGAGTCAAGAGCGCAAGCATCCGAGCTCGCGTCGGCCCTTGAGACCGCCAAGAGTGCCAAGGCCGAAGCCCAAAAGGCCCTCCAAGAATTGGAGGAGGTGAAAAAGATAGCAACGGGTAAGGCATTCTTGATGCAAAGTAGGAATATAAAAGTAAACTACCTGTTACTTACCCGAATCTAGAGTTCTCCAGGGGCGTTCGTCGATCTTCCCCGCAGCGTATCCGCCGCCGCCGCGTTCTACCGAGCTGAAGAGGGCAGCTCGACGGAGAGTGTGTTCTGGGCTCAGTATTCTGAGGCCGGACATCCTGTGCCTTTGAGCGATCAGCTGAAACAGTTGGTCGAGCTCCACAAGGCGGCCAAACAGGCCATGAAGGGCTTACTAGTTCAGCTGTGGCCTGGAGAGGCCCTGCCTGGGAGCTATTTCGGGCTAGTGCGGCGGCTGGTGGAGGCCTGTCCACGGCTTGAGGTCATCAAGCGTTCCGCCTGCATTGAAGGTGCCCGGAGGGCCCTTGCCCGTGTAAGGGTACACTGGGGTAAGCTGGACGGAGAGAAGCTGGTGAAGGACGGGCCGCCGCCGGGGAAGGAGCATCGCCAGCCCGAGAACTACTACAAGGAAGTTCTTGCCAGAGCCCGCCTTGTCGCGGATGAATGTACTAAAGATGTAGTATTTGAATGAACTCGCTCGTTTGTATCCTGTGCGCTGAAAACTTGTTCATATGCGCTAAGCAATGCTTATTGAATTTAAAATATTATTCTCTGTGCGGCCGTTTTTCAAAAATTGAGAGATGGCCAGTCGTCGGCTTCTGCCCCCATGCCACTAGTGCTGGGGTGTTCGGGATAAACCTGAGGGCTCTTTTTCCCATAGTTGGGTCCTTCGAGGGAGGCGCTCAGCACAACGAACCAGGCAATCGGACTATAATGCTTGAACACTCTCACTTAGCCATAGAACGTTATAATTTTAAATTTCGGCGAAGCCCCTAGTTCGGAAGGCCGAATTCGGGGCGCTATCCACGCCTTTGGCCAGACATAGCCAGCTCCTCGCTCGAAGCGGCATAAGTCTTTAAGGACTCGAAAAACCTCTCGAACAGCGACCGGTCTCACGCCTTATCATGACAGTCTGTTTTAGCTTTCTCCACTGAGGTGCTTAACCCACCTGAACTGGGGCACAATCGCAGTGGTGCTCCTAGTGCTACCTTAGCCGATATAGCGGAATGTAAGGCACCAAAACATAGGAGCCGGGCAAACCCAACATGTGACCAAAATCATGATTCGGAGCCGATGCATATAGTGCTATAAGTTCGGGGTGCCGCACTTGTGAAAGTGTATGGACTTCTCACACCAGATAGAAGGGTAATGAAGCCCCTGGCGTGTTTTGCCGTACCATGGTGTACGGTCGCGATCATGTTTTTTTAATGAACATATATATTAAAAGAGGACAATGCAAAAAAAAGGCGAAAAGCTATGCATTGTTTATAGAGAGGCTATTTATCAAAGCCGAACGATACAAGTAGTGCGATAAGCAAAATAGATATTAGACTATTTAACATGTCCTGACCAGGCGCTGGCCGCGGAATTTAGAGACAGATATATCGCTCGAAATAGAGACCACGTGAGAGTTCCGTAATGCGGTGTAGCTTTGTCTGCTTTCCTGGGTCTTGCATCGTCTGTGCGGCAGCAAAGCCGAACAGGTTATCCAGAGTGTGGAGTCCTGAAAGTAAAAAAAAATCCGGCAGCCCCTAGTACGTTTGACACCGTATTGTAAGCATTCCGTTGATGTGCCCCTCCCCCTGTGCCCATGGAATTTCAAGGGCATAATTGTGTACTCGAGGTACTAGCTCCGCTATGTTGCGATGGCTGGGGTTGGGGCCGTATTGCTACGCTTGCTCCGAACGTGCCAGGCGGTCTTGTTGCAGGTTACTCCGGGCGCGCTTTGCATTGTCCGGCTTTTTAACGGCCGGACTGGAGAGTTTCCTTGAAAGGCTTCTTTGTACTTCCGCTGCGAGGGCCGCCGTGTGCTCCTCCGTACGGATGGAGCGTTCTGTGTTTCCGTTGACTGTAATTACTCCTTGAGGGCCTGACATCTTGAGCTTGAGATATGCGTAGTGCGGCACCACATTGAATTTAGTGAATGCGGTTCGTCCGAGTAGGGCGTGATAGCCACTGCGGAACGGGACTATATCGAAGATTAACTCTTCGCTTCGGAAGTTATCCGGAGATCCGAAGACCACATCAAGTGTTACCGAGCCTGTGCAATTGGCCTCTACACCTGGTATGACGCCTTTAAAGGTCATCCTTGTGGGCTTGATCCTTGATGGATCTATGCCAATTTTCCGCACTGTATCCTGATAAAGCAGGTTTAGGCTACTGCCGCCGTCCATGAGGACTCTTGTGAGATGAAATCCGTCAATGATTGGGTCAAGAACCAATGCAGCAAAACCGCCATGACGGATGCTAGTGGGGTGGTCCCTTCGATCAAAAGTGATCGGGCAGGAGGACCATGGGTTGAACTTTGGGGCGACTGGCTCCATCGCGTATATGTCCCGTAGCACACGCTTCCGCTCCCTCTTGGGAATGTGGGTTGCGTATATCATGTTCACCGTTCGCACTTGTGGGGGAAACCCCTTATGTCCATTGTTGTTCGGCGGCCTGGGCTCCTCCTCATCGTCGCTATGCAGCCCCTTGTCTTTGTGTTCGGCTCTTAACTTGCCTACCTGCTTGAACACCCAACAATTCCTGTTGGTGTGATTGGCTGGCCTTTCGGGGGTGCCATGAATCTGGCACGAGAGGTCGAGTATCCGGTCCAAA
Source organism: Aegilops umbellulata (assembly GCA_032464435.1). Taxonomy (NCBI): domain Eukaryota; kingdom Viridiplantae; phylum Streptophyta; class Magnoliopsida; order Poales; family Poaceae; genus Aegilops; species Aegilops umbellulata. Next base: position 188,297,734 of record CP136055.1, read on the forward strand.
CTGGACGGGCCCTGGGTATTCTTTTTAAATGGCTTTTTCGCTGACCGGATTTATAGCCTCTGAGTCCGGCATTTACTGTCGTATCCTCATTGCTGTCGCTGCTAACGCGGCGCTTTTGCTTATTTTGACGTGTCCTGCCACTTCTGTCCTTGGTATCCGAATTACCAGGGTTCTTTGATAAGTTGTTGCTGCGAGCTAGCCAGCTATCTTTGCCCGCGCAAAAGCGGGTCATGAGTGTCATGAGGGCTGCCATAGATTTTGGCTTTTCCTGTCCCAGGTGCCGGGCAAGCCACTCGTCGCGGATGTTATGTTTGAAGGCTGCTAGGGTCTCTGCGTCCGGACAATCGACTATCTGATTTTTCTTTGTTAGGAACCATGTCCAGAATTGCCTGGACGATTCTTCTGGATGCTGAATTATGTGGCTTAGGTCGTCGGCGTCCGGTGGCCGCACATAGGTCCCCTGGAAGTTTTCCAGGAATGCGGCTTCCAGGTCTTCCCAAGAACCGATTGAGTCCGCTGGTAGGCTGTTAAGCCAGTGCCGAGCTGGTCCCTTGAGCTTAAGGGGAAGATATTTGATGGCGTGTAGATCGTCGCCACGTGCCATGTGGATGTGAAGGAGATAATCCTCAATCCATACTGCCGGATCTGTCGTACCATTGTACGACTCGATGTTGACTGGTTTGAAACCCTCTGGGATTTTATGATCCATTACTTCATCTGTGAGGCATAGTGGGTGTGCGGCGCCCCTGTAGTGGGCTATGTCACGACGCAGCTCGGAAGAGCTATGCCTGTTGTGTTCGGCCCGGCCGGATTTATTGTGTCCGGAGTGAAGATCATCACGTGTCGTCGGGCGTCTGCGCGATCCACAGATCGATCTTGTTTGCCTTGCTTTATCCTCCAGTACGTCTCGCAGGTCTGGCTCATTTTCCCGTGCCTTAGTTGAGCGGCACCGGGGCATGTCTTGTTTAGAGGTTCGACAGGCCTCTCTATCGCGGCCGCGAGGTGGCCGGTCTGCCATGTCATGCATTGGTAATGTAGGTGTTTCCCCCTCTGATTGGGGTAGCGGCCTGCGCTTAGGATAATTTTTGGAGTGGCGCTCGATTTCATACTCTTCGGCCGCAAGGACTTCAGTCCATCTGTCAGCTAGCAAATCTTGATCAGCTCTAAGCTGTTGCTGCTTTTTCTTTAGGCTATTCACCGTGGCTAGAAGCCTGCATTTGAAACGCTCTTGTTCGGCGGGGTCTGATGGTACGACGAATTCGTCGTCGTCGAGGCTTGCCTCGTCTTCGGAGGGAGGCATGTAGTTATCATCCTCAACCTCTCGCTCTGCCACTCTCTCATGAGGGCTGGCTTCTCCATCTTCTTGCGCCGAATCTTGCTGGATTTGGTGTTCTTCGGCGCTATCCGGGGTAGTATTATCTCCCGTGCCGGAATCACCGTTTCTGCTGTGGCGGGATTTAGAGCGGCGCCGTTGACGCCGGCGTTTTGGCTGTTTTTTCGAGGTGTCATCCTCCGCTGTTCCATCGCCATCTCCATCCTTTGGAGCGTCCACCATATATATGTCATATGACGAGGTGGCGGTCCAGCGCCCTACATGTGCTGGTTCTTGTTCGTCTCCTCCTTCGTCGTCCATACCATCGAAGTCTTCGGAGCCGAAGTCAAGTATGTCGGTTAAAACATCGACAGTGGCTATTAAGTGGGTGGTGGGTGGGCTTTGAATTTCTTCGTCGTCCGAATCCCAACCTCGCAGACCATAGTCCGGCCTGGGCTCTCCTAATAGAGAGAGAGACTTGAGAGAATTCAGGATATCACCGAAAGGTGAGTGTTGAAAGATGTCCGCGGCGGTGAACTCCATTATAGGCGCCCAATCGGATTCGATCGACAGGGGCACGGGAGGCCCGGAGTTCGGAGAAGAATCCGACTCCTTGGAGTCATGGGCCATGCGGAGTACGGGGCTGGCGTTCGGCTCGATCGCCTTCAAGATCGCAGCCCTCGAGGTGACGTCCAACCGTTCATCCTCAAAGAACGCAGCGGGCCCCGAGTTGAGGATCGGGGCCGGTGCGTGTGCGGCCTCCAAGGCACTATTCGGAGGCAGAGCTATATCATGCCCCTCGAGGTAGTGCGGCGCGCTTGGTTGTGGCTCGAACCCGTCAAAGATCAAGTCTCCGCGGATATCTGCCGTGTAGTTTAAGCTTCCAAACCTGACTTGATGGCCAGGGGCGTAGCTTCCGATCTGGTCCATATGACCAAGCGAATTGGCCCGCAGAGCGAAGCCGCCGAAGACGAAGATTTGTCCGGGGAGGAAAGTCTCACCCTGGACCTCATCATTGTTGATGATCAAAGGAGCCATCGGGCCTAAAAGCGACGACACAGAGGAACTCTCAATGAAAGCACCAATGTCGGTGTCAAAACCGACGGATCTCGGGTAGGGGGTCCCGAACTGTGCGTCAAGGTCGGATGGTAACAGGAGACAAGGGACACTTTATTTTACCCAGGTTCGGGCCCTCTCGATGGAGGTAAAACCCTACTCCTGCTAGATTAATATTGATGATATGGGTAGTACGAGAGTAGATCTACCACGAGATCAAGGAGGCTAAACCCTAGAAGCTAGCCTATGGTATGATTGTGTATGATGATGGTTGTCCTACGGACTACAACCCTCCGGTTTATATAGACACCGGATAGGGTTAGGGTTACACAGAGTCGGTTACAATGGTAGGAGATCTTTAATATCCGCATGCCTAGCTTGCCTTCCACGCCAAGAAAAGATCCTTCCGGACACGGGACGAAGTCTTCAATCTTGTATCTTCATAGTCCTGGAGTCCGGCTGAAGGTATAGTCCGGCTATCCGAACACCCCCTAATCCAGGACTCCCTCAAGGTGCAACATATAGTCTTCACAATTAGCATCCGAACATAAAAGTTTGAACGAATGCATTCCAAAGGTAAGATGATGCATCAACTGATTGAGAAGCCACTTGGAATAATGTTAGAATTAGCGAACAAGTTAACGAACTGGAGACAAACATATGACATAGATTTTGTCCAAAGTGTTCGTGATGAGGCCCCCCGGGCACGACGTACAGCGAACATCACGAATGATAAATGAGACATCCCCAAGTCGTTATAGCAAGGGACTCTTTAAGAAGCCATGCGACCACTGTAAATTGACAATGACAAGCGAACCACTAGGCATTGGACTCCAACCTAAAATCATACATCTGTCAGAAATAATGCCTGGTTGACTACTTGAATTCCCACCTAGGAACACCCAAATTTTTTGCTGCAATCCAGTGTAAAAAGAGTAAGGTGAAAAATATCATCACACAAGTCCTAGTAGAATTCTATGCTCCAAATGTACCACCTCCTCAACACATAACCAAGAATCTCGGAAAGTCATTTACCTTAGACCTTCAAAAAACAACAGCTTGTTGGGGAACATTGCATGGAAAACAAAGAAAATTATATGCACACGCAAGATCTATCCATGGAGATGCATAGCTACGAGAGGGGAGAGTGTGTCTACATACCCTCATAGACCGTAAGCGGAAGAATTTATTAACGCAATTGATGTAGTCGAACTTCTTCGCGATCCAAAACGTACGACACCTCCGCGTTCAGCACATGTTCAGCTCATTGACGTCCTCGCCTTCTTGATCCAGCAAGACTGTCGAAGAAGTAGACGAGTTCCAGCAGCACGACGGCGTGGTGATGGTGGTGATGATGCTATCTCCGTAGGGCTTCGCCTAAGCACTCCGAAATTATGATCGAGGGACAAAACTATGGAGAGGGGCGCCGCACGCGGCTAAGAGATTATTGTGTGCTAGTGTGCCCCCTCCCACATATATATATGTGGGGGTAGAGGGGAGGCAGCCAGGAGACGCCCCAAGGGAGGCCGAATCCCCCTTGGGATCCAACCATTTTCCGTGCCCCCTTCCTTATTTGCCGCACGGGAGGAAGGTAGGGGGAGGTGGCGCCCCCTTCCTTTCTCTCATGAGGAGGGAAAGGCAGCAGTGGCCAACCCTCCCACTTTCCTTCCCCTAGGGACGGCGGCCAGGGAGAGGGAGCGTTAGCCCCGTTCTGGGCTGGTGTGTGCCTCCCCTTGGCCCATTAGGCCCATAGACCTCCTGGAACCCCTTTCGGTGTTCCGATGGTTACCTAGTACAACCCGAAACCTTTCCGGTCTCCAAATAACATCGTCCTATATATCAATCATTACCTCCGAACCATTCCGGAGCTCCTTGTCATGTCAGTGATCTCAACCGGGACTCCGAACAAAATTCGGTCACCAAATCATATAACTCACATAATACTATATCATCAATGAACGTTAAGCGTGCAGGCCCTATGGGTTCGTGAACATTGTAGACATGACCAAGATACCTCTCTAGTCAATAACCAAGAGCGGAACCTTGATGCCCATATTGGTTCCTACATATTCTACAAAGATCTTTATAGGTCCAACCTTATCACAACATACGTAATTCCCTTTGTCTGTCAGTATGTTACTTGCCCGAGATTTGATCATCGGTATCTTCCTACCTATTTCAATGTCATTACTAGCAAGTCTCTTTACTCGTTCCGTAATACATCATCTCATAACTAACTCCTTAGTTACTTTGCTTGCAAGCTTCTTATGATGTGTATTACTGAGAGGGCCTAGAGATTTCTCTCCGATACTTGGAGTGACAAATTCTAATCTCGATCCATGCCAACTCAACAGAAACCTTCGGAGATACCTGTAGAGCAACTTTATGATCACCCAATTACGTTGTGATGTTTGATAGCACACAAGGTATTCTTCCGGTATCCGGGAGTTGCTTGAGCTCATAGTCAAAGGAATATGTATTTGACATTAAGAAAGCAATAGCAACAAACTGAATGATCATATGCTAAGCTAATGGAAGGGTCTTGTCCATCACATCATTCTCCTAATGATGTTATCCCGTTATCAAATGATAACACATGTCTACGGTTAGTAAACCTTAACCATCTTTGATCAGCGAGCTAGTCTAGTAGAGGCTTACTAGGGACACAATATTTGTTTATGTATCCACACATGTATCTAAGTTTCCGATAAATATATTTCTAGCATGACTAATAAACCTTTATCATAAATAAGGAAATATAATAATAATAATAATAATAATAATAATAATAATAATAATAATAATAATAATAATAATAACTTTATTATTGCCTCTAGGGCATATTTCAGTCAGCCTCCTACTTGCACTAGAGTCGATAATCTAGATTACATTGCAATGAATCTAACACCCATGGATTCTTGGTGCTGCATGTTTTGCTTGAGGAAGAGGATTAGTCAACGGGTCTGCTACATTCAGATCCATATGTATTTTGCAAATTTCTCTATCTCCATCATTGACCTTTTCAAGAATGGAGGTGCACCATCTCTTGATGCGTTTGGTTCTCTTGTGAAACCTGGATTCCTTCACTAAGGCAATTGCTCCAGTGTTGTCACAAAAGATTTTCATTTGACCAGATGCACTGGGTATTACACCCAGATCGGATATGAACTCCTTCTTCCAGACTCCTTCATGTGCTGCTTCCGAAGATCTATGTATTCTGCTTCACACGTAGAAATCGCCACGATGCTCTCCTTGGAACTACACCAACTGACGGCTCCACCATTCAATGTAAATATATATCCGGTTTGTGACTTAGAGTCATCTTAATCAGTGTCGAAGCTAGCATCAATTAACCATATACAATGAGGTCTTCGTCACCTCCATAAATGAGAAACATAGCCTTGGTCCTTTCTAGGTACTTCAAGATGTTCTTGACGATAGTCCAGTGATCCACTCCTGGATTACTTTGGTACCTCCCTGCCAAACTTATGGCAAGGCACAAATCAGGTCTGGCACACAGCATAGCATACATGATAGAACCTATGGCTGAGTCATAGGGAATGACTATCATTTCTCTCTATCTTCTGAAGTGGTCGGGCTTTGATTCTGACTCAATTTCACACATTGTAACACAGGGAAGAACCCTTTCTTTGACTGGTCCATTTTGAACTTCTTCAAAACTTTGTCAAGCTATGTGCCTTGTAAAAGTCCTATTAAGCGTCTTGATCTATCCCTATAGATCTTGATGCCCAATATATAAGCAGCTTCACCGAGGTCTTTCATTAAAAATTCTTATTCAAGTATCCTTTTATGCTATCCAGAAATTCTATATCATTTCCAATCAACAATATGTCATCCACATATACTATTAGAAATGATACAGAGCTCCCACTCACTTTCTTGTAAGTACAAGCTTCACCGTAAGTCTGTATAAAATCATATGCTTTGATCACCTCATCAAAGCGTATATTCCAACTATGAGATGCTTGAACCAATCCATAGATGGATCGATGGAGCTTGCACACTTTATTAGCACCTTTAGGACCGACAAAACCTTCCATGTGCATCATATACAACTCTTCTTTAAGAAATCCGTTAAGGAATACCGTTTTGACGTCCATTTGCCAGATTTCATAATTATAAAAGGCGGCAATTGCTAAGATGATTCAGACTGACTTAAGCATCACTACTGGTGAGAAAGTCTCATCATAGCCCCTTGAACTTTGTGAAAACCTTTTGCGACAAGTCGATCTTTGTACATAGTGATATTACCATCAACGTCTGTCTTCTTCTTAAAGATCCATTTATTTTCAATGGCCTACCGATCATCGAGAAATTCCACCCAAGTCCACACTTTGTTCTCATACATGGATCCTATCTCAGATTTCATGGACTCAAGCCATTTATTGTAATCTTGGATCATCATAGCTTCTTCATAGTTCGTAGGTTCGTCACGGTCTAATAACATGACTTCCCGAACAGGATTACCATACCAATCTAGTGCTGAACATGCTCTGTTCGACCTACGAGGTCCAGTAGTAACTTGATCCGAAGTTTCATGATCATCATCATTAGCTTCCACTTTCCTCCCACTCACTTCTTTCGAGAGAAACTCCTTCTGTAGAAAGGAACCATTCTTAGCAACAAAGATCTTGCCTTCAGATCTGTGGTAGAAGGTGTACCCAATAGTTTCTTTAGGGTATCCTATGAAGACGCACTTCTCCGATTTGGGTTTGAGCTTATTAGGCTGAAACCTTTTGACTTAAGTGTCGCATCCCCAAACTTTAAGAAATGACAGCTTAGGTTTCTTGCCAAACCATAGTTCATACGGTTGAGTCTCAATGGATTTAGAGAGTGCCCTACTTAATGTGAATGCGACTATCTCTAATGCATAACCCCAAAACATTAGTGGAAATCAGTAAGAGACATCATAGAACGCACCATATCTAATAAAGTACGATTACGAAGTTCGGACACACCATCACACTGTGGTGTTCTAGGTGGCGTGAGTTGTGAAACAATTCCACATTATTTTAAATGAAGGCCAAACTCGTAACTTAAATATTCGCCTCCGCGATCAGATCGTAGAAACTTTATTTTCTTGTTACGATGATTCTCCACTTCACTCTGAATTTGATTGAACTTTTCAAGTGTTTCACACTTGTGTTTCATTAAGTAGATATATCCATGGATACTTAAATCATATGTGAAGGTCAGAAAATAACGGATACCCCCCGCATGCATCTGCACTCATCGGACCGCATACATTGGTATGTATTATTTCCAATAAGTCATTAACCCGCTCCATTGTTCCGGAGAACAAAATTTGTAGTCATCTTGCCCATGAGGCATGGTTCGCAAGTATCAAATGATTAATAATCAAGTGAATCCAAAAGTCCATCCACATGGAGTTTCTTCATGCGCTTTACACCAATATGACCTAAACGGTAGTGCCGCAAGTATGGTGCACTATCATTATAAACTTTGCATCTTTTGGCATCAATATTATGAATATGTGTATCAATATGATCGAGATTCAACAAGAATAGACCATTCATCAAGGGTGCATGACCATAAAAGATATTACTCATATAAATAGAACAACCATTATTCTCTTATTTAAATGAATAACCATCTCGCAATAAACAAGATCCAGATATAATGTTCATGCTCAACGCTGGAACCAAATAACAATTATTGAGGTCTAAAACTAGTTCCGAAGGTAGATGTACAGGTAGCATGCTGACGGCGATCACATCGACCTTGGAACCATTCCTGACGTGCATCGTCACCTCGTCCTTAGCCAATCTTCATTTATTCCGTAGCTCCTGTTTCGAGTTACAAATATGAGCAACCGAACCAGTATCAAATACCAAGGTGCTACTACGAGCATTAGTAAGGTACACATCAATAACATCACTACAAGAGGATCCCCCCTTTAGCAATGGATCAATGCGTTGTCGTATGCCCATATAACCGTTGCTAAGGTCTACACCAACGGATTAATATGCGTTGTTGTTGGTGGCGTTGCTAGGGTCTACAACAACGGATATAATTGCGTTGGTAATCTACATGAGGAAACATTGCAAGATAGCAACGTATATAGTTGAAGCCTAACAACACTTCATATGCGTTGGTGGTAACCTACACAAACCGATTTAGCATGAAAAATTACTAGTATTTTATATACTGCCAATAATAGTTACTAGATCAACATCGATAGTGCACACAAGCAACAATCCATAAAATAGAAAGATCTCATATATTAAATCGAGTTAGTTGCATTAAATGGAATGCAATCCAAAGAATGAATATACATGATTTCTGTACATTGAGATATACATGACTTCTGTACATTGAGCATGAAATGACATTCTATAAAATTAACTTAAATCTATATGGTAGCAGCCCCATTCTCCACCTTACAATCAACTCAGCCGTGCACCATCCATTTATCTTCAATGTACAACAACAAAAAAGAGACATAGGTAATGTATCATTAGAGAAATAAATAATAAATCAGCTCAACAAAGCAATAAAAAGGAGAAGTCACATACAAAGGTTGAAGGCCATGAGATAACTAACCCAGCTACATGATCAATGCATCCAACATCTTTGAGTGGCCATATCAACTGAACATATATTTCCCAAAGTTCAAAGATGCAATGAGAATACAATCAAAACATGGTCTATGAAGGGGTGATGACTAAAATGATTTTACCTCTGGTCATTGTAGGCACTGATTTGATGTATAGGAAGTGTTGAGCGCCTAATATAAGAATCACTAAAAGAAGATATCACACCAATAAAAATATACAGTATATAGGTTGTTTTGGTGCCATTCTCAAATTGTTGTTCATGCATGCTGAATGGAATTATCTATGAAGATATATATATATATATATATATATATATATATATATATGTGTGTGTGTGTGTGTGTGTGTGTGTGTGTGTGTGTGTGTGTGTGTGTGTGTGTGTGTGTGTGTGTGTGTGTGCGCGCGTGTGTGTGTGTGTGTACAAGTTGCATAATGCAATCTAAGCATAGTCTATGTATAATGAATATATCGTACCTACATAATAGTTATTTTGCTCCATAAACCACTTTTAAAATATGCCCCATTCACTTGAGTACATCACGATATTTTGTACTAAAAATCGAAGGGATATCTAGAGCTATACATAGATCATACACATTTCTTCCACTGTTGGACATTCCATACACATAGTTTTTATATTTTTTATTAACTGAAAAATTAAGTATCAACTGTACTAACGCTCCTGCATTACATATATGTAGAGGATTCAAGAGTAGCTCTACCTGTATTCCTGTCTGAGTGTCGTCATAAATTGGAACTGACTAGGAATTGCGCAGGAATTAAATACGAACACTACCAATATATGTAGGTATAAAAGATAAGTGGACTCTTCTCAAATAAAAATAAAAAGATAAGTGGACAGTGGATGTACCAGACTGGTGTATAATTGGTTCCATAACAGGACATGAAAGTGATGGGGAGAAGAAATTGTCCTGGATTCTACACGACTCTAGCGAGAAGGATTCAGGAAAGCTACGTACTGCTTCAGGCAGAACCCCTAAATATGAGATAACCCATTGTTAACTTCCATGAAAGCAGAATATAAATGCAATCAAACTACAAGAACACATGAAAACAACTATCAGATTATTTATTCATCTGATAATTGAGAATTTTTGTTAGTACTTTTATCAACAACTCACTAGCAGATATGTACAATATGATCCTTGCTCCTGTTGACGCACTAAGTATGCTGAGCCTATAGGCAATGTCATTTCCTCACAGGTGTGAGCCTTTCAGTTTGTGATTGGCAGTATATAGCCGACTTGCACATGCACGTATACTTTTAATTTAATTGAAAATGCACAATAAAGAGAAAAGGGAGTTCTTCTAACCGTATAAGCACCAAGTCCTTTTGTTTTTCCTGAATAACTAAACTACTGAACTGTCAAGGTTCCCATTACATAAAAATAGTTCCCCATTTTGGATAAACATCATGCTGTTTGCTTTGCAACTATTTTAGAGGAGTTGACCAGAAATATAATACCAAGCTCCTATAAGTTGTTGTTTGCTGTGTACCTATTCCTAATTAGTTGATCATATAAACAATTGTTGGAAGCATATTTCTTAGAGGATTTTCTGCAGGCACACAACAGATTATTGTTAGCTTGTGGTTCGCCAGATCAAAAGCACATGGTTAAGCTAAATCAGATCCTTGAAGACCTAACATGAACAGGTGGGTCAGGATTGTGACACCTATATTTTCCTAATAAGAAGTTAACTATTAAAATAGAGTTCATTGTTAACTTTTAAAATAGAGTTCATTGTGAACATTTTCCTAATAATAGTTCACCTCTGAAGATGAACAATCCTCAATTTGATTATACAAACAATTATTTCTAAAACTCAACTGCAGTTCATTGTGCTGCTTCCCACTCTTTATATCTGACAAATACTTAGCAACTTTCAATGAGCACACATTACTTGCGTATCAACCAGAATAGGAATACACACTAGTTGCACATGAATCGGCAAAGAATATGTACCAGGATTTTAATTAGGAGAGGAACATAAAATCATGATGGTCCTTCACAGAGCTGGAGGCACAGTCAAGAACCCCATCGTGGTTGGGAGAGGGATGCCGAGGCGGCGCTTCGGGGAATGACGTTGTTCATCGGCCGCAGCAGAGGGTCAGGCTGTCGCGTCGAACAACGGGAGGCAGCGGTAAGACACCAGGGGAAGAGGCACAGAGGTGATGTGCATGGTGTGTGTCCCGTGCTTGGGCTCACGCGTCAGGCACGGTGGTCGTGTAGGTGGTCAGCAATGGGAACGGTAAGAGAGCAGAGGGGATGAGTAACTTACCCGAGGTCGGTGTAGCCTGGGGGAGGGAGCAGCCTCGTCGACCCCAAGCCAGCAGGCGCGTGTGTGCGGAGACGCCGGTCCGTCCGGCTGTCAGATTAGACGACGGTCGGGAGCCGTGCTGGTGACCCATGGTGACTGGGCTGATGTGGGGGTGCATGGAGGGGACGCAGAGAATGTAGCTGCGCCGGAGGATCCGAGCAGAGAGGTTGGGGGAGTACGGCCGGTGAGAGAGAGGAATTGGCGGCGAGAAAGATCTGCCCTTTTTTACAACTCTGCTTGGCTGTGTGCTATTTGCGGGAGCAGGTGCACATAATGTGGAGGTGGACTCGATATCTCTGTGGATATGGATATGCATCATTGTGGGAGGTTGGCTCATCGTGGAAGGTGGGAGGTTTAGCCGAACAACACATATGCCATCATCGTTGCTAGATATTCGTTGCTGTAGGGAGGTTTTTGTTGTAGTTCATGTATATCAAATATAGCTTTGTTCACTTTTCCATCCTTCTTATCTAGAAAGTATTTGGGGCACTTCCGCTTCCAGTGACCATTTTGTTTGTAGTAGAAGCGCACAGTTTTAGGCTTGGGTCCAGCTTTTGGCTTCTTCACGGGAGCGGCAACTTGCTATCCATTCTTCCTGAAGTTCCCTTTCTTTCGCTTTCCCTTTTACTTTAATCTAGTGGTCTTGTTAACCATCAGCACTTGGTGCTCCTAATTGATTTCTATCTCCGCGGCTTTTAGCATTGCGAAGAGCTCGGGAATCATTTTCGTCATCCCTTGCATATTATAGTCCATCACGAAGCTTTTGTAGCTTGGTGGAAGTTGACGACACACAAGTATAGGGGATCAATTTTAGCTCTTTTCGATAAGTAAGAGTATCAGACCCAACGAGGAGCAAAAGGAAATGACAAGTGGTTTTCAGTAAGGTAATGTCTGCAAGTGCTAAAATTGTAAGTAACAGAGTAGTTTGATAGCAAGATATTTTTCTAACGAGCAATTAATGATAGTAATAAAAAAAGTGCAGCAAGGAAGCCCAATCCTTTTTAGGCAAAGGATAGGCCAAAACGGTCTCTTAAAGTAAGCAAAGCGTTCTTGAGGGTACACGGGAATTTCATCTAGTCACTTTCATCATGTTGGTTCGATTTGTGTTCGCTAGTTTGATAATTTGATATGTGGGTGGATCGGTGCTTAGGTGCTGTTCTTACTTGAACAAACCTCGTACTTATGATTAACCCTCCCGCAAGCATCCGCAACTACGGGAAAAGTATTAAGAATAAATTCCAACCATAGCATTGAACTTTTGGATCCAATCGGCCCCTTACGGAATAGCGCATAAACTGCGGTTTAAGCTTCTGTCACTATCCATCATCTAATTACTAATCCACAATGCATTCCCTTAGTCCCAAATATGGTGAAGTGTCATGTAGTCGACGTTCACATGTCACCACTAAGGGAATCAGAACATACATATTATCAAAATATCGAACACACGTCAAGTTCACATGATTACTTGCAACATGATTTCTCCCATGACCTCAAGAACAAAAGTAAGTACTCACAAATGATAATCATGCTCAAGATAAGAGGGGTATTAAATAGCATAATGGATCTGAACATATAATCTTCCACCAAATAAACCATATAGTAATCAACTGCAAGATGTAATCAACACTACTAGTCACTGAGGGAGTCCTGGACTAAGGGGTCCTCGGGCGTCCGGCCTGTTGGACATGGGCCAAACTAAAGGGCTGTGAAGATACAAGACCGAAGACTCTCTCCTGTGTCCGGATGGGACTCTCCTTGGCGTGGAAGGCAAGTTTGGCTTCGAAATATGAAGATTCCTTTCTCTGTAACCGATCTTATGTAACCCTAGATCCATCCAGTGTCTATATAAACCAGAGGGCTAGGTCCATAGAGGCCAAGAATCATAATCATAGTCATATAGGCTAGACTCTAGGGTTTTAGCCATCATGATCTTGTGGTAGATCAACTCTTGTCGTACTCATATTCATCAAGATCAATCAAGCAGGAAGTAGGGTATTACCTCCATAGAGAGGGCCCGAACCTGGGTAAACATCGTGTCCCCTGTCTCTTGTTACCATCGACCTTAGACGCACAGTTCGGGACCCCCTACCCGAGATCAGCCGGTTTTGACACCGACAGTCACCCACAAGCACCAATCTATAGTTCCGGTAACAAGATTGAACACAAGAGATGAACTAGGGTTTGAGTTGAGATGGTGTTGTTGGAGATGTTGATGGAGATAGCCCTCCCCAAGATGGGAGAGTTGTTGGTGATGATGATGACGATGATTTCCCCCTCCAAGAGGGAAGTTCCCCTGGCGGAATCGCTCCGCCGGAGGGCAAAAGTGCTCCTGCCCAAGTTCCGCCTCGAGACGGTGGCGCTCCATCCCGAAAGTCCTCTCCTTGTTTTTTCTAGGTCAAAATGACTTATATACCAGAAGATGGGCACCGGAGGTGGGTCTGGGTCAGCACAACCCACCAGGGCGCGCCCGGGCTCCCTAGCACGCCCAGGTGGGTTGTGCCCACATTGTGGGCCCCCTCTGGTAGTTATTTGCTCCATTATTCTTCAAATATTCCATAAAAAACTCCGTGAAGTTTCAGATGGTTTGGAGTTGTGCAGAATAGGTGGCCTGACGTAGCTCTTCCAAGTCCAGATTTCCAGCTGCCGGAATTCCCCCTCTTTTTGTGTGCCTTGCAAATTATGTGAGAGAAGGCATTAAAATTACTCCAAAAAGCATTATTATGCATAAAAACATCATAAATAACAGTAAGAAAACATGATGTAAAATGGACGTATCAACTCCCCCAAGCTTAGACCTCGCTTGTCCTCAAGCGAAAGCCAAATCGAAAAACATGTCCACGTGCTTAGAGAGTAAGGTGTCGATAAAAACAAAATAGGGACATAGAAGCATTATGTAGATTATTATAACAGCAACAAATTTAAACATAATAATTTTATCATAGACTTCTCATGAATTAGTGACAATTCATCACACAATTGAAGTATAAAGCATAAACTCTATTAGAAGCCAACAAACTGTGTTCTCAGTCAACTTTGCAACTACAATTCATCATCTTTTAAGGAAGGGTCACGTATTGGAGCCTTTAGGCAAGCCCACATACTCAACCATCATATAGTCTTCTATGATTGCTAACACTCACCGCATACACATGAGCAAAATGTTTCAATCGGACACATAGAAAGATAGGGGGTTATGGTTTTGCCTCCCAGCGTATTCACCTCAAGGGTGATGTCAACAATAATAACTCATGCCACCCATATTCAACTAGACATATGTGCCTAGATCTTTCCTCACCACATGATGCTTGTCATAGGAGAAAATAAAGAGGAATAGAGAGAAAACTTTGACTCTTTACATAAAAGTAAAAGATAGGCCCTTCGCAGAGGGAAGCAGAGGTTTCCATGCGCTTATTTTTTTGTATGCTCAACCCTGCAAAAAAACGTCACGTTGCATTGCCCCTTGTGATAGCGACCTTTATTATGCAGTTTGTTGCTTTTATTATTCACCATCACAAGTTTGTGCAACGCTCAATTTTCTCTTACACTAAATGAACTCACACATTTAGAAGCAATTTTTATTGCCTTTTTGCACCGATGTCAACTTACTTGAGGGATCTTGCTCAATCCCTAGGTAGGTATGGTCGACTCTTGAAAATAAGATTTGGTTTAAGGTCTTTTTGGATGCACAAGTAGTATCTCTACTTGGTGCGGAATTTTTGGCTAGAAAAGATAGGGGCAAGCACCACATGTTGAAGGATCTATGACAATATGACTTCTGTGTGAATATGAACAAACATAAATCATTAAGTTGTCATCATTGTCCAACGTCAACAATTTTGGCATATAATATTTTGATGGGGGCTCACAATCACAAAAGATTTCTAGGATAGTGTATTTATATGTGAATCTTCTCTTCCCTTATTAATTCTTTCATGAGTTTCATCATTGACCAATGCTATGTTTGTCAATCTCTAATAAAATTTTCTACTTATACTTTTCCTTATGTGGTGTCATCACCTACCATAGGATTAACATATGATATTTTTCTTTTATTTCCTTTCTTTGTATTTATATCCTTTCTTTTTACTGCAACATGAAAGTAAAGAAAGCAAAAACTTAAACAAACTTTATTATATATGTTGCACATGATTACAAGGATGGATCACTAGGCAAGCTCTCAAAAAGAAAGTATTGAACTACACTTTTATTCATCTAAAGCAAAAGATTGAACTAAAATAGTAAAAGCAAAAAGATAGTGGGTATGATACGATACCGGGGCACCTCCCCCAAGCTTGGTGGAAGCCAAGGGGAGTGCCCATACCCGAAACTCAATTTTATTTTGGTGGTGAAGAAGATGGTGGTGGTGTGGAAGTAGTGGGTTTATCCTTCTTCCTAAGAATTTTTCTCCTTCAATTCACCGACCTCTTGCTCAAGATCCAGTACCTTTTTGCAAAGATCTTGCTTATTTTCCTGCAAAAGACGGAAGGGTATGAACTGAATCTTAGGCCTCTTTGGTTTGTTTGGGAGACTTGATTTCTTGAGTTCCACATGCATGTACCCAGGTTGAGGCAACGGGGTTTCGTCCTCATATGAGCTCATCTCCTCCTTCTCCCTAGGATAATAGTCTTTCCCTTCCTCCTTGGTCCAGCCATAGTGCTCCACATCCCCATAGGACTTGGAGTTTGTGATGAAATCAGCAGCATAGCTTTCACCCTCGGAGTCTTGGGATGACATATTTTTAGATCTGACAGGAAAACAACGAGAAAATAAAACAAAAGATTTCTTTGTGATACGGTGGTCAATAGGTTCGGGAGGTATATAAAGATTTTTTATCTTGGGAAACAAGCAAACTGTACAAAAACGGAGTCCAGAAGGTGCCCCCGGTGTCTTGTGCCCACCAGGGTATGCTTCCTGGAAGTTTCTTATTTTCCTAATTTTCTAAATATTCCAAAACTGAAAAAAAATATTTTTGTGGATTTTTCGAAGTCCGTTTACTTACCGTATCACGTACCTCCTTATTTTCACTATTCTGGAGCGTTCTGGAAGGACTCTTTTATGTGTACTTCCGGTGTCAAAGTTTGGATAATATTGCTTTCAACATTAATGAGCGTACTTGAGATATAATGTTTTATTCGTTGCCCATTAACAACCTTCAGGTTAGTACCTTTAGCATTATTTATTTTGGTAGTTGCAGATCGATAAACCTCCTCGATAACATAGGGTCCTTCTCATTTTGAGAGGAGTTTTCCTACAAAGAACCTGAAACAAGAGTTGTACAAAAAAAACATATTCTCCAACTTTAAACTCACGCTTTTGGATTCTTTTATCATGCCATCTTTTAACTTTTTCTTTAAACAACTTGGCATTTTCATAAGCTTGGGTTCTCCATTCATCTAATGAGCTAATATCAAATAACCTCTTTTCACCAGCAAGTTTGAAATCACAGTTGAGTTCCTTGATTGTCCAATATTCTTTATGTTCTAATTAAAGAGGCAAATGACAAGCTTTTCCATAAACCATTTTATAAGGAGACATACCCATAGGATTTTTATATGCTGTTCTATAAGCCCAAAGTGCATCATCTAATTTCTTAGACCAATTCTTCCTGGATCTATTGACAGTCTTTTGCAAAAATAATTTTATTTCTCTGTTGCTAACCTCAACTTGACCACTAGACTGAGGATGATAAGGTGATGCAATTCTATGGTTAACATCATACTTGGAAAGCATTTTACGAAAAGCACCATGAATAAAGTATGAACCACCATCATTCATTAAATATCTAGGAACTCCAAACCTTGGGAAAATAACTTCCTTAAGCATTTTAATAGAGGTGTTGTGATCAGCACTACTGGTTGGAATAGCTTCTACCCATTTAGTGACATAATCAACAACAACCAAAATATGTGTATACCAATTATAGGAAGGAAAATGTCCCATGTAATCAAATCCCCAAACATCAAATGGTTCAACAGCAAGTGAATAATTCATAGGCATTTCTTGACGCTTACCGATATTACCTATTCCTTGGCATTCATCACAAGATAAGATGAACTTATGGGCACCCTTGAAGAGAGTAGGCCAATAAAATCTAGATTGCAATACCTTGTGAGCAGTTCTGTCTCCAGCATGTGCCCTTCGTATGCTTCAGAGTGACATTTCCGAAGGATTTGTCCCTGTTCATGCTTAGGTACACAACGTCTAATAATACCATTTACTCCTTCTTTATAAAGATGTGGGTCATCCCAGAAGTAGTGTCTTAAATCATAGAAGAATTTTTTCTTTTGTTGGTATGTGAAGCTAGGGGGAAATATTTAGCAACAATATAATTAGCAAAATCAGCATACCAAGGAGTTTTATTCGAAACATTTATTGCAGCTAACTGCTCATCAGGAAAACTATCATCAATAGGTAGTGGGTCATCAAGCACATTTTCAAGCCTAGATAAGTTATCAGCTACGGTATTCTCAGCTCCTGTTCTATCAGTGATATTTAAATCAAATTCATGTAGCAAGAGAACCCATCGAATAAGTCTAGGTTTAGCATCTTTCTCTTCCATAAGATATTTAATAGCAGCATGGTCAGTGTGAACAATTAATTTTGAATCAATAATGTAAGATCTAAATTTATCACAAGAAAACACCACTGCTAGGAATTCTTTTTCAGTAGTAGCATAATTATTTTGAGCACTGTCTAGAGTTTTACTAGCATAATGAATAACATTCAATTCCTTAACAAATCTTTGTCCTAGAACAACACCAACAACATAATCACTAGCATCACACATAATTTCAAAAGGCAAGTTCTAATCAGGTGGTTGAACAATAGGTGCAGAAATTAAGGCTTTCCTGAGTGTCTCAAAGGCTTCAAAACAATCATCATAAAAAACAAAAGGGACATCCTTTTGCAAAAGGTTTGTAAGAGGCCTAGAAATTTTAGAAAAATCTTTGATAAATCTCCTATAGAAACCAGCATGACCTAGCAAACTACAAATACCTTTGATATCCTTAGGACATGGCATTTTCTCAATCACATCAACCTTAACTTTGTCCACTTCAATACCCTTTTCAGAAATCTTATGACCATCTGTATAGGAGGAAGTCTTGTGTCACTCAGTCTTGTTTACCATGTAACGCTATACCTCCAATTATTCACAATTCAGTGGTTAAAAACCTGTCTAAATCTTTTTGCAAGGTTGCTGAGGAAGAGATTCAGGAGAAGTTGACCAAGAAGCCCAAGAAGAAGGGGCAGGATGATGTGGCTAAGGTGTCGAAGGCCACAGCAGAAGCAGCAAATTCCAGGCCTTTGTGATGATGTGCCTGCAACATCAGTTTATGATAGGTAGCAGAAGGAACTGCTACTCTCTTTTGGGAACTACTTGTCCTATGTATGCAGTCAAATGTAATGCTTGCAACTGCTGCACTATGCTTGTTTGCCCTGGTAGGCACCTTTTGTATGCTCCATGTACTCTACTGCTGTGTCAGCTCTGGTATTTCCTTGTGGTTAAGACTACTATTCTCTCTGATGCTATGGAAGCCTCTGGCCATCATATGTGGCTGCACTGGTTCACCTGCTCTTCTGCTTATGTCTCCTGCTGGAATGTGTTATCTTGCTTTCAGTGTTCTGTCCTTTTGGTGGATCCCAATACTTTTGTGGCCTGGAATAGTCATCAGGGGATGGACCTTGCTGACTACAATAACATCAATTTGATTGTTAATGAATAACAATAAAACATGGAATATCTTAAACTGGAATGTGAGGGGCATTAATTCCTCAGATAAGTGGCTGGCTATTAGGCAAAAAGTGGAAGAAAGTGCTGCTGGAATTGTTTGTCTTCAGGAAACTAAGAGAGAAATCTTTGACCTATCCTACATTCATAAAGTTTGTCCTCCTAGGTTCAATAAATTTGAGTACTTACCTTCCATTGGGGCATCAGGTGGAATTCTCACTGTTTGGAATGGGGCTCTATTCTCTGGGGAGCTAATGTTTCAAAACAAATTCTCATTATCTATTCAGTTTACATGCAGGACATCCTCCAAAAGTTGGGTCCTCACAAACATCTATGGTCCTTGCAATCATGAAGATAGAATTGAGTTCATTAATTGGTTTGGCAACATTCAAATGCCTAGTGATATAGATTGGATTATTATGGGGGATTTTAATTTCATCAGAACCGCTGAAGACAGAAACAAACATGGAGGGGATGTAAATGAAATGCTCATGTCTAATGAGGCAATAAGTGAACTTGGACTGATTGAATTACCCCTTAAAGGCAGACAGTTTAGCTGGAGTAATATGCAGGACAACCCACTTCTGGAGAAATTAGATTGGTTTTTTACCTCTACAGCTTGGATGACCAGCTATCCTGATACCTTGGCTCTTCCCATGGCTAAACCAATTTCTGATCACCTACCTTGCATGATTAAAATTGGCACAAATATCCCAAAGTCTAGAGTGTTCAGGTTTGAGAACTACTGGCTCAATCACAGTTCTTTTAAACAGGTGGTTCAGAATGCTTGGGCTATTCTAGTAGGTCATTCAGACTGTGCTAAGAAGATTACTGCAAAATTCAAGAATGTCAGAAGAGCTCTAAAGCTATGGGCCAATAATCTTGCTTGCCATAAGAAGCAAATTGCAGACCTAAATGACTGTATATTTCTCTGGGATATGATTGAGGAATTCAGGGACCTTACTCTATTTGAAAATAATTGCAGGACCTTGCTCAAGGAGTATCTATTAACTGTGCTCAATGATCAGAAGATTTATTGGAAACAGAGAGGGAAAATTAAAGGAGTCAAATTTGGAGATGAAAACACAAAATTCTTCCACACTAAAGCCTCCATTAAGATTGCTATGCTACTGAACAAGGACCAAGTTGAAGTAACAGATCATGATGGAAAGGCTGCAATCCTCTGGGAGGCTTTTAAAAATAGATTGGGACAATCTAATGGACACTCAATGCACTTTAACCTTAATGATCTTTATGAAAACACAATGGACCCACAAATCTTCATTGATCTAGAACAGCCTTTCTCCCAAGAGGAAGTTGAGGAAGTAGTGAACAACCTACCTACTGATAAGTCCCCAGGCCCAGATGGATTCAATAATGAGTTTATTAAGAGTTGTTGGAATATTATTAAAGCTGATGTCTTTGAACTTATATTAGCATTCCATGCTGGGAATGTTAATCTTGAAAGCATTAACTCCTCTTTCATCACTCTAGTGCCCCAAATAGAAGTGCCACTTTCTCCTAATGACTTCAGACCAATCTCTTTACTAAATGGAGTGCTCAAAATCATTACAAAACTATTGGCAAATAGACTACAGAGAGTTATTCTATAGTTGGTGCATATTAATCAATATGGCTTTCTCAAGGATAGAGTGATCCAAGACTGTCTTGGTTGGGCATATGAATACATTCACCAATGTCATAAATCTAAGGAAGAAATCTTAGTAATAAAACTGGATTTTGAGAAGGCATTTGATACAATTGAGCATGATGCAATCATTGATATTTTTAGAGCTAAAGGATTTGGAGAGAAGTGGATTTCCTGGATGGAAGCTCTGTTCACAACTTCATCCTCCTCTGTATTACTAAATGGTGTTCCTGGGAAAAGAATTTATATAAAGAGGGGAGTAAGACAAGGAGACCCTTATTCTCCTTTAATCTTTGTGCTGGCTGCTCATTTGCTACAATCCATTCTTAATAAAGCCATGAGATTAAACCTGATCACTGCTCCACTTCAAGTAAACTCATGCCCCCACTTCCCAATTGTGCAATATGCAGATGACACCTTACTGGTTATGCAAGCTGATTCTAGGTAGTTATTTTGCTTAAAAGCACTCCTGAATACTTTTGCCACAGCAACGGGACTAAAAGTTAATTATGGGAAGTCCATCATGGTACCCTTGAATATTGCTGAAGATAGGGTAGAAATTTTTACAAACACCTTGCAGTGTAGTAGAGGACAATTCCCATTTACCTACCTTGGCATGCCCCTGGAAATATACAAACCAAGTGTGGAACAATGTCTCCCCCTAGTTAACAGGATTGCAAAAAGAGTGGCTGGTATCTCTATCTTCATGACCCAAGCTGGAAAATTACTGTTGGTCAAGTCAGTCATGACATCTTTATCAGTCTTCTTCATGTGCTGTTTGGACATTCCTGTTACTATAAAAAAAGCAGATCATTAAGTACTTGAGGCACTGTCTTTGGAGAGGGCCTGGTATGGAGGACAAAAGGCCTGCCTTGGTGGCATGGACTACAGTGTGCAGACCAAAAGACCAGGGAGGCTTAGGGGTTCTAGACATCTTTACTCATAATAAAACCCTGCTCATGAAAAATCTTCACAAATTTTTCAACAGACATGATATTCCCTGGGTTAACTTGATTTGGGAAACATACTACAGTGATGGAAAGCTACCAGGGGACAACATGATTGGATCATTCTGGTCGAAGTCCAACTTAGCCCTCATTGATTAGTACAAGGCTATTGCAAGATGTAATGTGGGTGATGGTGTAAGTGCTTTCTTTTGGGATGATCTATGGAGTCAAGCTATACTGAAACATCAATTTCCTCACTTGTTCTCTTTTGTTAGAAACCCACAATTGAATATTCAACAAGTATTGCAGACTGAATACCTGCAGGATTTATTCTTCCTCCCCTTAACAACTGAGGCCTATGAGGAATTCTTACAAATGGAAGACATTTGTATAGCCATGAGACAATCTGAACATTTAGACACTTTGGACACATGGAGCTACATTTGGGGGACTGAACACTATTCCTCCACCAAAGCATATAAAGTCTTAATTTGTCACAAATAGACTGCCCCACACTTCAACTGGATATGGCAGAGTTCATGCCAACCAAAGCATAAAGTCTTCTTCTGGCAACTTCTTCATGATCGAGTCAACACCAGAAACTTACTTAGAAGGAAGAATTTTGTGTTGGAGGAGTACAACTGTGCTGTGGGAGGCTGTCAACAAGAAGAAACACTGCACCACCTCTTTTGGGTCTGTCCATTTGTTCAACAATGCTGGGACTTCATTTGCCCAACAAGAGCTCCAAACCTGTCTGTGTTAGAAGTATTCCAAGACCTCAAAGAAAAGCTAAGGTACCCATTCTACATGGAGATAATCATTCTAGGATCATGGGCCATTTGGATCACCAGAAACAATAAGATCTTTGAAAATATTGCACCATCATTCCAAGGGTGGAAGTTCATATTTCTGGAGGAATTGAAGCTTCTCAAATATAGAATGAGGAAGAAGTATGAGAGGCAATTTGCAGATTGGCTTGACAACTTGTTGTAATTCCTTGTTCTTAGGATAGTTGGTAGTCTAGTTTTTTTCTTTTTCCTTTCTTTTCTTTCTTTTTTGTTTTCCTAGGTTTTAGTTTTTCTAGTCCTCTTCTTTCTTAGGCTTACCTCAAGCCTTTCAGACTACTTTGTTTCTCTGTGTTTTAATTTAATAAAACTTGCAGTGGGGTTTTACCCTACTGTTTATAGTCAAAAAACGAAATCTTATGACCCAAGACAATACCTTCAATAATCATAAAGTAGCACTTCTCCCAATTCAAGACAAGATTTGTTTGTACACATCTCTGCAAAACTCGATCAAGATTGCTTAAACAATCATCAAAAGACTTCCCATAGATAGAAAAGTCATCCATGAAAACCTCAACAATATTTTCACAAAAGTCACGGAATATAGTAGTCATACATCTTTGAAAGGTAGTAGGTGCATTGCATAAACCAAAAGGCATACGTTTATAAGCATATGTTCCAAAGGGACAAGTAAAAGTGGTATTTTCTTGATCAGGTTGAGAAACAGGTATTTGTGAAAAACCAGAGTATCCATCAAGGAAGCAAAAGTGTGTATGCTTAGATAATCTTTCTAGCATTTGATCAATAAAAGGCAAAGGGTAATGATCTTTTCTAGTTGCTTTATTTAATTTTCTAAAATCAATTACCATTCTATAGCCTATAACAATTCTTTGTGGAATAACTTCATTCTTATCATTAGGAACAACAGTAATACCTCCTTTCTTAGGAACATAATGAACAGGGCTTACCCATCTACTATCAGCTATAGGATAGATTATTCCTGCTTTCAGAAGTTTTAATATTTTCGTTCTTACCACCTCTTTCATCTTCGGATTTAACCGACGTTGGTGATTAACAACAGGTTTAGCATCAGGTTCCATACTAATCTTGTGCTGACATAGAGTGGGACTAATGCCCTTTAAATCATCAAGAGTATACCCAATAGCAGCTCGGTGCTTCTTTAGAACTTCCAATAATCTTTCTCCTTCATGTTCTGAAAGGTTAGCACTAATAATAACAAGATATATCTTCTTTTCATCAATATAAGCATATTTCAAATTGTCTGGCAATTGTTTTAATTCAAACACGGGATCACCTTTTGGTGGAGGAGGACCTCCTAGAGTTTCAACAGGAAAATTATGTTTAAGCAGAGGACGTTGTTCAAAGAAAATATCATCTATTCCATTTCTTTCATGCATATGTAAATCATTTTCATGGCCTAGCAAATATTGTTCTAGAGGATCAGTAGGAGGCACAACAATATAAGCAAGACCAATTATTTCATCCTTACTAGGCAATTCTTTTTCATGAAGCTTTCTACTAAACTTGGAGAAATTAAATTCATGAGACTCATCACCAAAACTAACACCGACAGTTTGTTTCTCGCAATCTATTCTAGCATTAACGGTGTTCAAGAAAGGTCTACCAATGATAATGGGACCGAAGTCATCTTGTGGGGAACCAAGAACAAGAAAATCAGTAGGGTATTTTATTTTCCCACATAAGACTTCAACATCTCTAACAATCCCAATTGGTGATATGACATCTCTATTAGCAAGTTTAATAGTAACATCTATGTCTTCTATCTCTGGGGGTGCTATGTCGTTCATAATTTCTTGGTATAAGGAGTAGGGAATAGCACTCACGCTAGCACCTATGTCACATAAACCATGATAACAGTGATCCCCTATTTTAACTGATACAACGGGCATGCCAACAACAGGTCTATGTTTATCCTTGTTATTAGGTTTGGCAATTCTAGCAGCTTCCTCGCAGAAGTAAATAACATACTCGTCTATATATTCTTCCAAGAGATCCTTAACCATACCAATACTAGGTTCTACTTTAATTTGTTCATCTTGTTTAGGTGTTCTAATATAACTTTTGTTAACCACAGTTGAAACTTTAGCATGTTCCTTTATCATGATTGGGAAAGGTGGCTTTTCAATATAAGCAGTAGGAACAACTGGATCAACATTATAAAGTATAGTTTCTTCCTTAGCTAGTACCGGTTCTTTAATTTCTTCTTTTATAGGTGGGTGATATTTAAACCACTTCTCTTTAGGGACATCAGCATGAGTAGAAAATGATTCACAAAAGAGGCTACTATCTCAGAGTCAAGTCCATATTTCGTGCTAAACTTTCGAAAAGCATCGGTATTCATAAAATATTTAACACAATCATACTTAAGCTTAATACTT
This sequence comes from Aegilops umbellulata, assembly GCA_032464435.1. NCBI lineage: Eukaryota > Viridiplantae > Streptophyta > Magnoliopsida > Poales > Poaceae > Aegilops > Aegilops umbellulata. Next base: position 188,322,573 of record CP136055.1, read on the forward strand.
GACTCTTTACCTTCATCAAGTTCCCAATCTTCAGAGTTGTATTTAATTCTTTCCAAAAGATCACACCGGAATTCAATAGTCTTCTTCATGAAAGAACCAACACAAGAAGTATCAAGCATGGTTTGATCATTACGAGAAAGCCGAGCATAATGTTCTGGATAATAATTTCTCTTGAGATCTCATGATTGGGGCATGAATATAATATTGGCTTAAGCCTCACCGAAGCTAGAGCGATACGTTCTCCTTCATGAGGCCAAAAATTATATATATAATTCGGATCACGATGAACTAGATGCATAGGATATTTTTTTGATGGAACTCCAATTTAAATTGATTCCAATTCCAGGATACAATATCGCACAACCTATACCATGCCAATGCTTTTCCCTTCACAGATAAAGGGAAAATCTTTTTCATAACTTTACCTCCGGGTAAACCTGTAGGCTTAAACAATCCACAAATTTGTTCCACATATATCAAGTGCCTATGAGGATTGTCAGGACCCCGATCCTAAGTCACACCGATCTAGCATGTAACACATCATATCACTTTGCGGCCTCACGCACGGTATTCCCACGGGTGCCACCTTACCTGGCCCGGGACCGTTTGCGCCTTTTGGCTCACGTATATGATAGTGTCGCTAGCATCCATATGACAAAGAACCCGGGCCGACATGGCTAGTCGTGAACCCAAGGCGGCACTAACCCATGAGGACAGGCATACATGAATCACATCGAGCATGTCGGTCAACAACGTATATATATCCGGGCTGTAGCACTGGGCTAACAGGACTCCGGTGACCCGGGCTGTAGCAGGCTAGGCAGGACTCCGGATAACACCGCGTGACATTTCCCCAAAGGGACAGACACAGGAACGACATGAAACACATGCCGGCCAGTCAAGTGTTCCGAGCAGTAGTGCTGGGCTAGCAGGACTCCGGTGAACCGGGCTGTAGCGGACTACTATCGCTCAGAAGCACTAGACTACATTTCCCCATATGATAGGCTGCCAAGGATAAACAACTAGATAGTCGGATCCCACACATAGCAAGCATTTCAATCATACACACAATATGCTCGATATGTGTAGATACAACATGGCATCACAACAAGACTCTACGACTCAAGGTATTTATTCAATAGGCTCGGAAGAGCCAGATATTACAAGCATGGGTCTCATGACCCAACAATCAAAGCATACAAGTCAAAGCACATGCGGAAGCTTAACATGTCTGAGTACAGACATCTACAAATGAAAAAGGCTGAGAAGCCTGACTATCTACCAGATCCTGCCGAGGGCACAAGATCGTAGCTGAGGTATCAAGCTAAACGTCGAAGTCCAAGCGGTACTACTAGCGAGACTGAAGTCTCTCTGCAAAACATAAAATAGGCAAACGTGAGTACAAATGTACTCAGCAAGACTTACATCAGAACTAACTACATATGCATCAGTATCAATAAAAGGGGTGGTGGAGTTTGACTGCAGCAAGCCAGCTTTAACTCGGTGGCTATCCTGAACTACAACTGCAAGCGACTCTTTTGAGGTGGCGCACACGAGTCCACATATTCACCATACCAATACACCACTATGGATCCACTTCCGTCTCCCTACGAGAAGGCCATCCATAGCACTCACGCTTATCTTGCGTATTTTAGAGTATCCACTTTCACTTGTCTATGAACTGATATAGGCAACCCAGAAGTCCATTTCCGCGGACACGGCTATTCGAATAGATGATGTTAACCCTGCAGGGGTGTACTTCTTCACACACGCTCTCACCACTTACCGCCGTTTACACGACATGTACTCGGCAACCTTCAAGCGGAAGCCCAGCGAGGGTGTCGGCCACAACCTACCTAAACACTCAAGTCTCTAGTCCAGGTTTATCGCCTATTCGGGTTCCATCCATGAGGAGATCCGGCCGGAGTTTCGCTCACAGCCCCAAACGATGTGTGCAGGGTTCCCGAGACACCAAACGGGCGAATCGGTACACCGTGCCACGTGCCTACCGCAACACAGCCCACCCCTATGGTCAGCGCTGCGTGCGGCCCCCAGCATACTACAAACACCAGAAACTACTTGCAACTCCTGGACAGAGGACAAGGGTGATTAAGAAGCCGAGAGAGTCAATTAAGGATCCCAATGTGTGGTAGTAACTGTTTCATGGATCACAAACACAAAACTCAGTTCCTGAGGACGGCTTCAATGAGACAACCCACCATGTACTCCTACATGGCCTCTCACCAATACCTTTACCAAATCGTGTTCACACACTTAGCTCACACACAGTAGGGCATGTTCATCACCATTCTAATTCATTCCCGATGAATCAGACCCGACTCAACTCTAAGCAGTAGCAGGCATGACAAACAAGCATGAATGAGTAGGCACATCAGGGCTCAAACAACTCCTACTCATGCTAGTGGGTTTCATCTATTTACTGTGGAATGACAGGTCATGCAAAGGATAAAGGGGTTCAGCTACCGCAGCAAGTAACACATGAATCGTTGTTGCCCTAATGCAATAAAAGAGAGCAGGAGCGAGAGAGTGGGACTTTATCGGAATGAACAAGGGGGTTTTGCTTGCCTGGCACTTCTAAAGATAACATTGAGTCTTCATCAGTGTCAACGATCTCATCGTCGGAACATACGTCTACCGAGGGGGAACAACCACCGGCAACTGAGGAGGAAACACAATCAATGCAATGCACAATATGATGCATGATCATGACATGGCAATATGTTGTGGTTGAGCTAATGCAACTAGCAACATGTTAAATGGAGTGGGTTTGAACCTTAGGTTCAAATTCAAACTCCATATGTGAGAGTTTAAATGCCATTTATGCAAATTGCCTTAAACAGCAACTTTAAGTTGTTCAAACATGCATGAAAATGGTACAGATGGATTCCTTGAATTTTTCTGATAATTTTTCATATATAAATTATTTCCATTGGGGTTATAGATTAATTTCTATGATTTTTCAAAGTTTTGGATATTTTCTGAATTAAACAAATCATTTAAGATTTATTTAAATTCAGAAAAGGATTACTGCGTCAGCCTGACATCATCACGACGTCAGCAGGTCAACGGGGCGCGGTCCAGGTCAAATCTGACCTGTGGGTCCCGTGTGTCAGTGTAATTAGTTTAACTAAAACAGTTAATACTAATCCTAATTAGTTAGCAGGGCCGGGCCCACCTGTCATTGAGCCAGAGGGGTCAACTGGGCCCAGCCGGGGTCAAACCCGGTCAGCGGGGTCAAACCCACCGGCGACTCGACGCCGGCGAGGCCAGGGACGGCGGAGGCGCTCGGGTTTCATCCTCCGGCGACCATTCGAGCAACGGGGACCACGGGCGAGGAGCTGAGCCTCGTCCGCGTCATCTGGGGTAAGTGGGAGAGGCGGGGGCGGCCGGAGCTCGCCGGAGCGGAGCTCGGGGCGGCGGCCGGAGCTCGGGCAGGTGCGGGGACGCGGCTACGGTGCCCAAGCGAGCGAGCTAGCATGCTGAAGATGCAGCACGCGATGCCCTGAGCGTAACGTACGCACGCCCGGGACCAATTGGTCACCGGAGCCACGCCGACGTTGAGCTCAGGCGGCGGTGAGTATCGGCCTTGACGGAACTGCGGCTAGAGGTCGGGGAAGACGCGGGAAAGAGAGGGGGAATGCGTCGGAGCTCACTGGGTGGTCGTTGAGGAGCTCAGCGTGCTTGGGGGCGGCTCGGAGGCGACGAAATCACGCCGGCGATCTCGGGTGCCCGAGGAGGGGAACGGCGGTGCAGGCGGCATCCAGGGCTTCCGGCGTCGGGCGGCTCGCCTAAGAGCTTCAGCACGAGCATACGGAGCTTGTGGTTATGGGGAGGGGCGAGTCAGTGGCGGTGGCCGTGGCAGCAGCAAGCGGCGGCGATGATGGCGCTCGGCGCGGGTGAAAGAGAGAGAGCAGGGGAGGGGAAAGAGATCCAGGGAGAGAGGGGAGAGGACGAGAGGGTCGGGGGGGGTGGCGTGGCGTTGCGGGGGGACGTCCAGGGGAGGAGGAGGCAACCAGGCAGGGAGGAGGTGGCCGCGGCGTGTGCCGGCGTGCGTCGGGCGCGTGCTCGTCCTCCTGGCAGAGAGGAAGACGACAGGGAGGGGTGGCTTGGTGGGCTGGGCCGCCAACTGGGCCAGCCAGCTGCGGAGCTGGGCCGAATAGGTAAGTTAGCCAGGTAATTCTCTCTCTCTCTTTTATTTCCAGTTTTCTATTCTAACCTTTGTTTTGATTTAGTTTTAGAAACTAAATCATTTTTTGCTGCTTCTGTAAATTATTGTATGGACTAGAGATATTAGTATAAAGCCCCACAACAATTTCCAGAATTATTGGATCATATCTGAAATATATTAAATATAAATCCAATGCAAATAATTATTGAATTAATTCCAAATGCCCAAAATAAATATTTATGAACTCCTAAAAATATTGGTTGATTTTTATCTCTGCCCAATATTTTCAGAGAGAGACATGAACATTTCTTGGACCCTTTTGGAGCGATTTTTATCTGGGTCATTTCCAGAAATGATTCTGAGGGTTTCACAAATCCTCATTTCAAAATTTAATGAAATTTTAAACATGATGCACACATGACTAGCTAGCCTTGAGCATACCAGAACTAGGGATGTGACAACTCGCCCCCACTAAACAAGAATCTCGTCCCGAGATTCAGGACGTGAGGTAAGAAAACAGAGGGGACACAAGTTAACATGATCCTGTCGATCCAATTGCCCTTCCCGAAGATGTTGATTCACTTCTCCAATTGATCTTGATGTCCTTGCTTTTGAGATCTTTATCCAACACGATGGTGACAGAAAGAAACTCTATAGGAAACGATCTCCTCGAAGATCGAGCATTCAGGATTAACTTGTGGAATGAGATGTTGGAACATCTCGAGTTGAGGCACAAAACGCATCGTGAGGGACGGAAGAATAACAACGGGGTTTGATTTGATGGGCAAAAATTCCACACTTAGAAAGATGGTGGAGGGTGTCACGGTAGCGAGGAAAATTGCCATGATTCCATAACGGGGCACCTCAGGGAAGGTGACTCGAAGAACTATCCCCTTAAGTGGCAAAAAGAATTACTTTTGATCCATAGATCATTAAAACTCTCTATACCAGCCTAAGGCAATCACAAACGATCGTTTGAACGAATTCGAAAGAATGGCATACTCACACCAGAGTAAATGATGTGGACTACCTTGTTGAAGACAATGCAATGGATGATTCTGCGTGTGCGTGCTCTCAAGAACTTGAGCATTCCCATATTCATCAAGGTTCTACCAACATCCGTGTCAAGGATCTTGGCAACACAACATACTACCATGATGAATAGTGATGGACAATGCAGATGCAAAGGAAGACAACACTTCTCAGATTTCACCTTAGCGAAGCCAAGGAAACAAAATCTGGATGATCGACCGAGAGACATTTAGCACTCCGCTTCTAATGTTCTCCTTGGTGTACTAGCGTAACCCAGTTATAGGTAAGGTTTGGTATCTAGAACATCAAGTAAAAGGTCGGACTTCGGAACACAAAAATCCACAAGGAATAACTATAGAAGTAAATCCTGCGAGATCCTTATGGGGAGGTGGCCAACTTCCTCAATTGAGATACTACGATAATAGGTCTTCCGGCTGGTGTGTTGGCCACAACATCCACTTTAACGGGTTACGGAGAGACCAATATTATAGTTCTCGGGAAACGTTCCAACCATCATATTTGCCTGAGATTCAGATCTGGTTGGAAACAGAATATTTCAGACAGCATGTCTGGAAAAGAAAGTTTGCAACACAAACCGACGAGATGACGTTGCGAGACTCTCCGGAAATGAACTACGATAGCAAGCTCCAAAACATGAGCTGGTTCTGCTACAAGCATGTGAACATGTTGTCCTAGACAAGCATGACCACATGATAGTCTTATAATGAAACACCACCGAGTTCTGGTTGGGAACCATCATCGCGGATAACGAAGTCCTTGCATAAGTCATATGATTAGCTCTCATGAAGGAACTTCTTCTCCTTGAACCAATCAATCAGTGGCTTGGTGTGCTAGGGATAATATAGAATGAAGGTTGCAAGTCTTCAATCCACAGAATACTTTGCACGTATGCATGACTGATTTGGGATGATTCTAGAGGAACAAAACAAACCTTTCTCAATTCATGGCGGCAACTTACACCAAATGCACATGAATTCTAGGAGGTCGCTTCTTCCATCCAAGCATATGCTTCATGAACGGAACACGAAAGCAATGCTTACAAAGTTTCTAACACTAACTTAGATGTTCAACATGAATCATGGGGGGAGACAAAATGCTGCTGATGGGCTCAACAACAACTCATCGGAATTTCCATATCACTGGACTTCCACCATCATGTGAACACGGTGATAGCATTGGTCAGACCAAAAGATGTAATGGTGTATGCTCGAGGGATCAACCACGAGTAAGACAACATTACGAACATCGTTGGTTCTGATTTGACTTGACGATAGCCCATACTCAAGTCAACATTTTGACAAGACAATACATCCAACAACTGATCACGAGGACCAATTGGTAAAGATATCATCTTTCTTCAACACACACCACAAAAGATATCCCTTAACATGAACTAAGTCAGACAAGCTTTATCTTCCAACTCTCCAAGTTGTTGTCTAGCTCAACCAACTAGCTCAGGGATATCTAACACAGATTCTTGGAGAAAGGGTGGTTCACAAGGAACCAACTTGATCACGATCTCAACATAACAGTCTGGGGACAACCTGGTAATACTTCCGAGAAGATATTCGGAAAATCACGAACCACCGATATGTCTCTAGGCTTGAGATCAATCTTGTCTTTCCGAGCAAGATGATATGATCAAATAAGCAAGGGATTGAATAATCCTCACTCATTGACCGAAGAGTGCACCAGAATAAGGACTAGGTAGCACGTTCAATCTTAGGATGATGATTTAATAACCAACACGCTAAGAATGAGAATATTGTCCATTTACTACCAAGCAACGAGTTGCTAGGAGTATTGATTTCACACATCATAACTCATTTGTCGATATTCCGGTTGCAACAACACGGAACCGAGGATTGAAGAACGATGGCAAGAAGTATCACTTCGTCAGGAATTCATAAGACACGGTGCAATTCTCATGACATTCTTGATAAGAAAGAAGGTGACACTCCACGGTGGAACAGAACAAAAGCTTGATTGCACTTGATCTGCGGGATACAACTACTTTGACCCAATCCTAGAAATGGATGAGGTACTGGAGTTTGTTTCTCCTAGTCATTCTGGAATAGAATGGCTGGACGAACCACAAGAGTAGTAGGCATAGATAAACGAATGCACGACTACCCTGACTGTCAATTAACAAACGAGGGCCAGGAGATAGCCAAAGAGGGACAACTCAACGGAACATATAACTTTCTGAGTTGTGGATGCATGGATTAGTATGTCGAACCAAGTTCAACATATTTCTTCCAGATAACCCATGCGGAAAGGTAGAGCTGGCAGAATCACAATATGAATGGAGTACTCCTCAAGAGCACCCTGGTTGTGATCTTTTGGTTCAACAAACTTCTGCCATAAATGGTTCATAGTATTTGGAAGAAGGGAATTCCACGGACCTCGAGGGCTAATGCAAAGGTTACTAATATCCTAGAGGAACTAGCAAACACTATCGACATGAGGTAAGTAGGGTGAATCTCGGGTTCAAAAACCCAAGAGTAGAATACCTACTACTAAGTGGCATCACGGGATGCTTTCGAGAATGGTGGCCAGATTCATCACACTGAGGACACAAAACATGGCTAGGTTACTAGGTGACTCCCTAAAACACCTAGGGTCATAATAATAGCTCCAACATATATGTCGAGGCAACGGAGTACCTCAACAGACCGATTGGTGTGATTAATCTAGCCCAAAAGAACATCGAGAACGGGAAGAAGGGGTTTACAACTGCATCAGACTATTTAGAAACCTGGGATGACTCGGACAGCATAACGGCTGTAAATGCTCAATTTTTTTGAGACATCCTGCAAAAATGGTGGCATAGCCACTCAACATCACAATATCAATGTTCGGATATCACTAAGAACACATGGAAGTAGTAGAAAATGATCAGAGGCTTGAACTCAACAATCTTAGGCAACTACGGTTTAGTAACACGTCATCCTGATAGATAGATGAGAAGGCCTAGTTCTTAACCCCCGTAGAAAAGAAGAGGTTGACTCAGATCAGAAGGCCATGAGGTATAAGGAGTAAAAAGAGCCTTACGTTCCCTTCCACAATCAATTCCCTTACATAACTAAAGCATTTCTAGACTCAACTTCGACCAGTTTGGCTTGGTAATCCTACAGGCAGTCAGGCTCTGATACCAACGCTGTCAGGACCCCGATCCTAAGTCACACCGATCTAGCATGTAACACATCATATCACTTTGCGGCCTCACGCACGGTATTCCCACGGGTGCCACCTTACCTGGCCCGGGACCGTTTGCGCCTTTTGGCTCACGTATATGATAGTGTCGCTAGCATCCATATGACAAAGAACCCGGGCCGACATGGCTAGTCGTGAACCCAAGGCGGCACTAACCCATGAGGACAGGCATACATGAATCACATCGAGCATGTCGGTCAACAACGTATATATATCCGGGCTGTAGCACTGGGCTAACAGGACTCCGGTGACCGGGGCTGTAGCAGGCTAGGCAGGACTCCGGATAACACCGCGTGACATTTCCCCAAAGGGACAGACACAGGAACGACGTGAAACACATGCCGGCCAGTCAAGTGTTCCGAGCAGTAGTGCTGGGCTAGCAGGACTCCGGTGAACCGGGCTGTAGCGGACTACTATCGCTCAGAAGCACTAGACTACATTTCCCCATATGATAGGCTGCCAAGGATAAACAACTAGATAGTCGGATCCCACACATAGCAAGCATTTCAATCATACACACAATATGCTCGATATGTGTAGATACAACATGGCATCACAACAAGACTCTACGACTCAAGGTATTTATTCAATAGGCTCGGAAGAGCCAGATATTACAAGCATGGGTCTCATGACCCAACAATCAAAGCATACAAGTCAAAGCACATGCGGAAGCTTAACATGTCTGAGTACAGACATCTACAAATGAAAAAGGCTGAGAAGCCTGACTATCTACCAGATCCTGCCGAGGGCACAAGATCGTAGCTGAGGTATCAAGCTAAACGTCGAAGTCCAAGCGGTACTACTAGCGAGACTGAAGTCTCTCTGCAAAACATAAAATAGGCAAACGTGAGTACAAATGTACTCAGCAAGACTTACATCAGAACTAACTACATATGCATCAGTATCAATAAAAGGGGTGGTGGAGTTTGACTGCAGCAAGCCAGCTTTAACTCGGTGGCTATCCTGAACTACAACTGCAAGCGACTCTTTTGAGGTGGCGCACACGAGTCCACATATTCACCATACCAATACACCACTATGGATCCACTTCCGTCTCCCTACGAGAAGGCCATCCATAGCACTCACGCTTATCTTGCGTATTTTAGAGTATCCACTTTCACTTGTCTATGAACTGATATAGGCAACCCAGAAGTCCATTTCCGCGGACACGGCTATTCGAATAGATGATGTTAACCCTGCAGGGGTGTACTTCTTCACACACGCTCTCACCACTTACCGCCGTTTACACGACATGTACTCGGCAACCTTCAAGCGGAAGCCCAGCGAGGGTGTCGGCCACAGCCTACCTAAACACTCAAGTCTCTAGTCCAGGTTTATCGCCTATTCGGGTTCCATCCATGAGGAGATCCGGCCGGAGTTTCGCTCACAGCCCCAAACGATGTGTGCAGGGTTCCCGAGACACCAAACGGGCGAATCGGTACACCGTGCCACGTGCCTACCGCAACACAGCCCACCCCTATGGTCAGCGCTGCGTGCGGCCCCCAGCATACTACAAACACCAGAAACTACTTGCAACTCCTGGACAGAGGACAAGGGTGATTAAGAAGCCGAGAGAGTCAATTAAGGATCCCAATGTGTGGTAGTAACTGTTTCATGGATCACAAACACAGAACTCAGTTCCTGAGGACGGCTTCAATGAGACAACCCACCATGTACTCCTACATGGCCTCTCACCAATACCTTTACCAAATCGTGTTCACACACTTAGCTCACACACAGTAGGGCATGTTCATCACCATTCTAATTCATTCCCGATGAATCAGACCCGACTCAACTCTAAGCAGTAGCAGGCATGACAAACAAGCATGAATGAGTAGGCACATCAGGGCTCAAACAACTCCTACTCATGGTAGTGGGTTTCATCTATTTACTGTGGAATGACAGGTCATGCAAAGGATAAAGGGGTTCAGCTACCGCAGCAAGTAACACATGAATCGCTGTTGCCCTAATGCAATAAAAGAGAGCAGGAGCGAGAGAGTGGGACTTTATCGGAATGAACAAGGGGGTTTTGCTTGCCTGGCACTTCTGAAGATAACATTGAGTCTTCATCAGTGTCAACGATCTCATCGTCGGAACATACGTCTACCGAGGGGGAACAACCACCGGCAACTGAGGAGGAAACACAATCAATGCAATGCACAATATGATGCATGATCATGACATGGCAATATGTTGTGGTTGAGCTAATGCAACTAGCAACATGTTAAATGGAGTGGGTTTGAACCTTAGGTTCAAATTCAAACTCCATATGTGAGAGTTTAAATGCCATTTATGCAAATTGCCTTAAACAGCAACTTTAAGTTGTTCAAACATGCATGAAAATGGTACAGATGGATTCCTTGAATTTTTCTGATAATTTTTCATATATAAATTATTTCCATTGGGGTTATAGATTAATTTCTATGATTTTTCAAAGTTTTGGATATTTTCTGAATTAAACAAATCATTTAAGATTTATTTAAATTCAGAAAAGGATTACTGCGTCAGCCTGACATCATCACGATGTCAGCAGGTCAACGGGGCGCGGTCCAGGTCAAATCTGACCTGTGGGTCCCGTGTGTCAGTGTAATTAGTTTAACTAAAACAGTTAATACTAATCCTAATTAGTTAGCAGGGCCGGGCCCACCTGTCATTGAGCCAGAGGGGTCAACTGGGCCCAGCCGGGGTCAAACCCGGTCAGCGAGGTCAAACCCACCGGCGACTCGACGCCGGCGAGGCCAGGGACGGCGGAGGCGCTCGGGTTTCATCCTCCGGCGACCATTCGAGCAACGGGGACCACGGGCGAGGAGCTGAGCCTCGTCCGCGTCATCTGGGGTAAGTGGGAGAGGCGGGGGCGGCCGGAGCTCGCCGGAGCGGAGCTCGGGGCGGCGGCCGGAGCTCGGGCAGGTGCGGGGACGCGGCTACGGTGCCCAAGCGAGCGAGCTAGCATGCTGAAGATGCAGCACGCGATGCCCTGAGCGTAACGTACGCACGCCCGGGACCAATTGGTCACCGGAGCCACGCCGACGTTGAGCTCAGGCCGCGGTGAGTATCGGCCTTGACGGAACCGCGGCTAGAGGTCGGGGAAGACGCGGGAAAGAGAGGGGGAATGCGTCGGAGCTCACTGGGTGGTCGTTGAGGAGCTCAGCGTGCTTGGGGGCGGCTCGGAGGCGACGAAATCACGCCGGCGATCTCGGGTGCCCGAGGAGGGGAACGGCGGTGCAGGCGGCATCCAGGGCTTCCGGCGTCGGGCGGCTCGCCTAAGAGCTTCAGCACGAGCATACGGAGCTTGTGGTTATGGGGAGGGGCGAGTCAGTGGCGGTGGCCGTGGCAGCAGCAAGCGGCGGCGATGATGGCGCTCGGCGCGGGTGAAAGAGAGAGAGCAGGGGAGGGGAAAGAGATCCAGGGAGAGAGGGGAGAGGACGAGAGGGTCGGGGGGGTGGCGTGGCGTTGCGGGGGGACGTCCAGGGGAGGAGGAGGCAACCAGGCAGGGAGGAGGTGGCCGCGGCGTGTGCCGGCGTGCGTCGGGCGCGTGCTCGTCCTCCTGGCAGAGAGGAAGACGACAGGGAGGGGTGGCTTGGTGGGCTGGGCCGCCAACTGGGCCAGCCAGCTGCGGAGCTGGGCCGAATAGGTAAGTTAGCCAGGTAATTCTCTCTCTCTCTTTTATTTCCAGTTTTCTATTCTAACCTTTGTTTTGATTTAGTTTTAGAAACTAAATCATTTTTTGCTGCTTCTGTAAATTATTGTATGGACTAGAGATATTAGTATAAAGCCCCACAACAATTTCCAGAATTATTGGATCATATCTGAAATATATTAAATATAAATCCAATGCAAATAATTATTGAATTAATTCCAAATGCCCAAAATAAATATTTATGAACTCCTAAAAATATTGGTTGATTTTTATCTCTGCCCAATATTTTCAGAGAGAGACATGAACATTTCTTGGACCCTTTTGGAGCGATTTTTATCTGGGTCATTTCCAGAAATGATTCTGAGGGTTTCACAAATCCTCATTTCAAAATTTAATGAAATTTTAAACATGATGCACACATGACTAGCTAGCCTTGAGCATACCAGAACTAGGGATGTGACAAGGATGTTCTGTTCCATCTCCTACATAAGGATTAGCTAGCCGTTGTTCATCATACCCGAAGGAATTTCATATTAAATATTTTCAGTAGGTGAAGTAGGTTGAGGGGTAGCTAATTGTGGTTCCGGTCGAGGTGAACATACCCCGAACAAACCCCTCAAAGGATTGTTTTCCATAGTATCAAGTGGCAGTAAATTTCAGCACACTATATAAATGTTTCCTTACCAAATTCCACTTACCAAAGGCCCTTCTGTTGGCGTTATGGGAACGGGGGTCCACAGACTTGCCTGCCTGCGGCCCACAACGCGGCTCTGCGAACGGGCCCGTACGACCCATCTTCACCAACAAGCACTCAAGACCCTCACGAGGGGCCAAGCCTCGTGAGGCGGACGGTGCAAGACCTCTTTCTCCAAGTCTCGTCCCTAGCCTTTATATACTCTTTACCTAACATATTTGGAGGTTAGCAAAGTATTTTAGAACACCAAAGAGAGCTTTGCTCCTTGTATCCTCCTCCTTTTGGACATCAAGACCCCTCTTTGGGAAGAATCCTTGTGGATTGCAAGACCTCCCAAGGGAGTAGATCATCATCAAGACCTCACCTCCTCTAGGACTGGGAAGAACTTTACCTTTGTGCTTGTTTCCTTGGATTGATCTTGTAATATTGTGGATCTCAGGTATGCTACTCTAGTGGATGTGATATTTGGGTTTGTTTGAGTGATTTGTGCTTTGTGTTCTTGAGTGTTCTTCCTCCTTTTCCCCCTCCAAGTGTGAAAAGATCCCCTCTAGGGTTTCACCCTACAAAAACACTTCAGAGTTTTCTTATCATGGCCGCGCCACACTCAGCGAGTTGGGTGCCACTATTCTTCAGCTAGATGCTGAAGAATTTTAACCACCAGCCAAAGTGCGGCTCGATGCAAAGGAATGCCTCACCTATGGTAATGAAGGTGGCTATCTGGAGGATTGAGTTCAGGGCTAGGTGGTGGAAGTCTAACCCATAAAAGAATAGCAGCCCATCACAAAAGTATGGAAGGGAAATCCCAGACCTCGGATGAGGTGGGGAACGATGGCCACCCTCTCCCGTTCTTTGTGAGTAGGGATGGTGAGGCCGGGCTCCGTAGTGCGGCACTTGATGGCTGCAGGTATGTATCCTGCAGACTGTAGCTCCTCGATGGTGCCCGTTATCACAGGGGAAGGCACCCATTTCGTCTTGAGCTCGCCGTCGGATGCCACAACAGCGACTTCTTTTCCCCTGCCGCCCATCGCTAGTGGGGGATGTCGAGGAGGTTTGGATCTCATAGATGGATCTGGGGGTGCTGGAGCTCTGAAAGCTTTTGGCAATGGAGCAGGAGATGGAAGTGTGGGGTAAAAATGATTTACTACTCTTTGCTTTTATAGGTCAGTAAAAGACCAAGAGTCCCCTTGTTGGGTCATGTTAATCGCCAATTTCCAACCCTTTGTTCTGTTATACGCGCATCAATTAAATCAATTTGTTGATGATATCCCTTAAAAGTCGGGGCATGATATCTGCATTGAAGAGACAAGCCAATGAAGGGCGGCCTTGAGCCACAGAACATTTTCGTGATAACTGACTCCATCCCATGAGAGGTGATGATGGTTCAATAAAAGTTGTCAGGGGTTTGAACCCACTCCCTTGTCACACCTACATGGCAAGTCTTCGGGACTAAGTTAACTCAAGACCTCGGACACGAGTAAAATTCCTTTGTAAAAGAGCCATGTACTCTCCCATCCGAGGATAAGGTTTTAAAAATATATGGTCAGAAAAGTCTACTATAAAAGCAGGCCCAATAAGTTATTAAAGACTTCCAATTCAAAATGAGCTAAAAAAGAAGGAACTCGCCTGCCAAGCCAAACAAATTAGTACGAGGATAAAGGTGCAGTCTTTGGCTTTGAAGGCCAGTTCACGGGCTACTTACGGTGTCCTGGACTAAGGGGTATTAACCTATATGGCCCACGGTCCATGGGCCGTGCTTAGGGCCTGATACGTCCATTTTGCATCATGTTTTTATGTTGATATTTATTGCATTATGCATTGTTATTTCACATTATGGTACAATACTTGTGCCTTTTCTCTCTTATTTTACAAGATTTACATGAAGAGGGAGAATGCCGGCAGCTGGAATTCTGGACCGGAAAGGGGCAAATCTGTGATACCTATTCTGCACAACTCCAAATGTCGTCAAACTTTACGGAGAATTGTTTTGGAATATGTAAAGAATATTGGGCAAAGAAACAATAGAAGGGGACCCACCAGGTGGCCACAAGCCTGGGGGCGCCCTACCCCCCAGTGTCGGTGTACTAAAGTAGGGGTACCTTAGTATCCCGAACTTGTGCACGGGCAGTCGTAGCACCCCGCGGCAAGGCTTGCCGGGCGATCGCCAAGACTCTCCGTGGTCCCTTTTTGGGCCATCCAAGAACAAAGTATTTGAGCCAAGACCCCGGCAGGAGGAGCCTGCCGGGAAGGCCACCCGAAGAGAGCCAGGCCCCGGCAAGAGGAGCTTGCCGGGACGACCGCTCGAAGCACAAGACCCCGGCAGGAGGAGCTTGCCGGGAAGGCCGACCGAGGCACGACAAGATACTTGCTGCGACGCGCTCCGCGTCCCGGCAAGGACCGGTGAGCGACAAGCTCCCGGGCGTGACAAGACATCAGCCGCGGCAAGGCGCTTGCCGCGGCAAGTCACCACCCCGCGCCTGCGCTCCAGCTCATCCACCCACGCGTCGCTCTGGGGCCATTCCAGGCGTACGTGGCGAGAGGCTGCGCAGCCAGGGGCATGCGGTGGCGAAGCAAAGCTGACAGAGTAGCCATCGTGGCAAATGGTGGCGCTCCTGATGGTCCACTTCCCTGCTCCGTCTGGGCGATGCGGACGGGCATTTAATGCCCTTGTCCCCTGCCGTCAGAGTTAGGTATGATAGCACAGTACAGCCACTGTGCAGGCAGCTGTACCCACTACAACATTCTCCCATTTTTGGCCCCACCTGCGCTGCCACCTGTGGGTAACCCCTTGAGCATATAAAAGGAGGCCCCATGCGCACGTAGGAGGAAGAGGACACCCATCGCCACGCTCTCTCTCGCCAGCAGCTCGCGTGCACTGTAGCACCACACGCTCCCGAGCAAGAACACAATACAATCCACAAAGCAGCAGTAGGGTTTTACGCATCCTTGCGGCCTGATGCTGGGTAAAATCCCTTGTGTGCATCGCCTCGATCCGCTCTTCGTGCGACCTCCGCCCCCCGCCGAACCAAGAAATGGGCTTGGTCCCCATAGGTGTTCGAGGAAGCCGATTCCCCCCGACATCTTTTGTGCGCCTGGTAGGGGGCGTCGAAGTTGTGCGAACCTGATCCGGCGTGTGCACGGGCTAGATCTCCATCATCTTCGTCGACATGCCACCGAAGAAGAAGGCTCCGGAGGTGTCTAGTCCGTCCGCGTCGAATCCACCGCCCTTGGAGCAAACGGGTGGTGGGGACGGCACCGGCGGTGAAACGGGCATCGTCGAGCCAGATCATGATGCCACGGCGTCCGAACATACGCCGACACCTCTCGGCGCAGGTAAGCCCTGGTATGACCAGGCAACCTTTCGCTCTATTCCATGGAGCGGAGGCAGTTAGCCCCACGGATCTCGCATGCGGGCCACCTCGAGTGTTCGCTCACGCTGAGCTCGAGCGAGAGCAGCTGCGTCGAGATGATGCGCTGCTCCTCGAGGAGGACCGTCTTCAGGCCACTGTGCGAGCTGCTCGCTACCAGCAAGCCTTGCGCCGCTTTTATAGCCACAAGGTTAGTGCCTGAAGTCTCAAGAAAGTGGGAAGGCCCTTACCGGGTGAAACGAGTCGATAGGCCTGGCGCTGTCCGCCTTGAGACCGAAGATACCGCTCCGGTGAGCAACTCCTGGAACGTTGGGCATCTTCGTAAGTTTCGCCCGTAAGGCGCGGTTGTCGGACCCCGTCGGGGAACCACCCTTCTGTACAAAGTCTTTCCGCTGTTGCATGTGATCCTTTGTACAGAGCCAGGCGCAGACCCTGTGCGCAGATTGAGTTCTTGTGCTCCGCACACCTTGTCGATCTCATGCTCTCTATCCCTTGCATGCATTATCTGACACTCTGTGCAGCACTGACCCCCGGTAAGCAACGGCGAGCACCATGTTTCGCCTTACCGAAAAGCGACCTTGCCGGGCAGCGAGCCACGGAAAAGCTAAGTTGCCAAAGTTTGAGCAATTGAGTTTTTAAAATTTTGGGGTTATCTTCCTCGAACGACCGTACTTTGTATGGAAAACCTGTGCGCGGAGGGACCGGCTCGTGGCTAGTTGCGCCCTTACTTCGTTTCGAGTCCGCTCAACGACTTAAGTGTGCTACAACCCGAGTGGCATCCTTACTTTGTTTCGAGCTCGCTCGGCAGCTTAAGTGTGTTGCGACTGCAGTCGCAACACTTACTTTGCTTTGAGCCTGCTCAACAATTTAAGTGAGCTGCAGCTAGCCGCGGCAAGGTTTCTTGCCGGTAATGGCGCCGCTGGCGGGCTGCTGATGTCCCGCACTCAGAGCCCGCGGTAAGGCGGAGGCCTATGCCGACAAGTCCCCAAAAGCGTAGGGTAAAAACATACAAAGCGCAGAGTCAAGTAGAGGAAATAACAGTGCAATTACTACCTAAGATAAAGTTATATTACAAGATAAGCTTGTCGCGGCCCTAATGAATCGCTTTCATGACTTGGCCAGCAGCGACAAGAAAAGAAAAGGGGAGGCGGCCTAATCCACGCGGTCGCCCTCGATCCTTTTGATCCCGGCCACCTTCTCCACAATGGGCGCGACGAGGGCCCTGACCTCCGCAAGGTCAGCGTCTGCCGGCAGGGATTTGAGGACGTTGGTGAGCCGGATGCCGGGGTTGTGGAAGGCGATCTTCACCAACACCTTCTCGAGGGCTCCGGCGATGGCGTCGCGCGTCTCGCCGTCCAGCTGCTCTGGGATCGCGTTCCGGAGATGCTGAAGGGCCGCCACCACGCCTTTGAAGAATGAAGTGAGCTTGGCGCTGGGTGGGACGTTTTCACCAGAGGGATACTCGTGACCCTCCATCCCCAGCAGCGTCAGCTCCTTGTCGATGGAGGCGGCGATGTCCACGAGACCCTCGGTCCACTGCTCCACCGTCGCCCTGAATTCGTTTTGGGTGACCGCGGGGCTCTACAACAACGCCTCGTTGTCCGCGACCTCCTTCCGCAAAGCCACCTCTTGCTCCTTGGCGCTGTCCAGCGCCTTGGACAGGGTGTCCAGCTTCAGCTCGAGATCGGCGTTGGAGTCCTTGGCGGCGTCGAGCTCCCTGATCTTCTCGGCGAAGCGGCCCTGCAGCTCGCCAAGGGTGTGGGCACCCTTCTCGCGCTCCTGCTTGAGCGCGGCGAGCTCCTCACCGCTCGCCTTGAGGTCGGTGTCGAGCTGCGCCACCTTCGCCTCCAGTGCCTCCTTGGCGGTCTCGGCGGCCGCGGCAGCATCTCGCGCCTCCTTGAGGGCTCCGCCGAGCGCTTGCTCGCGTGCGGCGACCTCCTCCTCGTGGCTGGCGAGGCTGGCTTTCTGCTGCGCCAGCTCGCCCTCCCGCGCGGCTAGCCCCGCGGCGGCAAGCCTTTGCTGCTCTTCGGCTTCCGCCTTCTCGAGGATGAAGGCTGTCCGCGCCTCGTCGAGCTGCCTTCGCTCCTCCGCCAAGGATCGGAGGGCCTCCTGGTTGAGCTCTCGGAGCTCCCCGACGCGCTTCTCCATGTCCGCTCCCGCCTTCGCGACAAGCGCTTCCCGGCGTTCCACCTGGGCTTGTCGGGCGCGGTAGAGTGACACCAGCTTCCGGAGCAGCCGCTCCTCCTCAGGCTCGCCGCCGTTAATGCTTCGCGCGTCAACCAGCGTCAGCCCAGCGGAGGCGAGCACCTCTCCATCCAAGGTCTCCCCCTCGACCGGCGCCCTGGAAGTCGACTCCCAGGGGAGCTTGATGAAGATATCGTCGCCGGCCTTCAGGTAGGCGCCTGGCTGGGGCTCCTCGGGGCCCGACGCTGCTGCGGAGGCGGGATCGGCAGTTGGCGCAGCGCCTGGCGCTCCTGCGGCCTCAGGGCCGTCAGTACGATCGCCGGCCCCCTCGCCCGCGGCTGCTGCGGCAGCCTTGGCGGCCTCTTCGCCGGCCGGATCTTCAGCACCATCCGTCTCTCCGGTGGCGGCGACGTCGTCAGTATGGCCGCGCGCGTCCTCCTCGACGACGACCTCGGTCTCCATCGGGTCCGTGGCGGGCGGGTCTGAAGGCCGAAAGAGGGGGAGAAGTCAAGCAACTATCCAAAGAAGAAGAACTTCAGGGGTGTTTCGAGGCAAGAAGGCTACCTGGGCCAGGGTCTGCAGTCACGGTCTCCGTCACCGAGGGGCCGCCTGTGCCGTCCCTTGCCGGAGACTGCTCCCTTGCCGGGGACTGCTCCCTTGCCGGGGACTGCTCCCTCACTGGAGACTGCTCCCTCGCCGGGGATCGCTCCCTTGTCGGGGACTCCTCCCTTGCCGGGGAACTCCCCCTTGGCGGTGTAGTTGTAGCGGGTGGCTCATCGGGGACGGTCTCCGGACGCTCCTGGTGGGGCTGCTCTGCTCCTACACAAATCGTCAGCCAGATGTCAGGAAAAGCGAAGGGCACCCGGGCGCGCCCAACGGCAGAAAGCAAGCCATATGCTTACGCTGGGGGCTGCGCTGGGGGCTGCTCTGAGGACCAGCGGCGGAAGGGGGCGGAGCGCTGCTTCTCTTGGGAAGTGGCGGAGGTTTTCAAGGAATCGCAACTGGCGGGTGGGCGGACTGCCCCTGTTTCCCCTGCTTATAAGGGGAGGAGGGGGGCGCTTCGCCTTTCCGAATAAACAAATCGCCTGCGACGTGACGCGCGCCTACGGGGTTCGGCCCCACGCACGCCGCCCACGTCACGCACGCCTCTCCCCACGATGCCGCGTTCGACGCGTGCCTTTCGGGGAAGACGTGGTGGGCGCAGAAGCAGATGCGGCGTGACCCAGGCCACGCGTGCCCGTGCACTGTTTTGGGCCTGGCCCAACAGCGCTCGGCACCGTGTATGGCCCAGGCCCGGGGGCTCCTGTCGGTGTACTAAAGTAGGGGTACCTTAGTATCCCGAACTTGTGCACGGGCAGTCGTAGCACCCCGCGGCAAGGCTTGCCGGGCGATCGCCAAGACTCTCCGTGGTCCCTTTTTGGACCATCCAAGAACAAAGTATTTGAGCCAAGACCCCGGCAGGAGGAGCCTGCCGGGAAGGCCACCCGAAGAGAGCCAGGCCCCGGCAAGAGGAGCTTGCCGGGACGACCGCTCGAAGCACAAGACCCCGGCAGGAGGAGCTTGCCGGGAAGGCCGACCGAGGCACGACAAGATACTTGCTACGACGCGCTCCGCGTCCCGGCAAGGACCGGTGAGCGACAAGCTCCCGGGCGCGACAAGACATCAGCCGCGGCAAGGCGCTTGCCGCGACAAGTCACCACCCCGCGCCTGCGCTCCAGCTCATCCACCCACGCGTCGCTCTGGGGCCATTCCAGGCGTATGTGGCGAGAGGCTGCGCAGCCAGGGGCATGCGGTGGCGAAGCAACGCTGACAGAGTAGCCATCGTGGCAAACGGTGGCGCTCCTAACGGTCCACTTCCCTGCTCCGTCTGGGCGATGCGGACGGGCATTTAATGCCCTTGTCCCCTGCCGTCAGAGTTAGGTATGATAGCACTGTACAACCACTGTGCAGGCAGCTGTACCCACTACAACATTCTCCCATTTTTGCCCCCACCTGCGCTGCCACCTGTGGGTAACCCCTTGAGCATATAAAAGGAGGCCCCATGCGCACGTAGGAGGAAGAGGACACCCATCTCCACGCTCTCTCTCGCCAGCAGCTCGCGTGCACTGTAGCACCACACGCTCCCGAGCAAGAACACAATACAATCCACAAAGCAGCAGTAGGGTTCTACGCATCCTTGCGGCCCGAAGCTGGCTAAAATCCCTTGTGTGCATCGCCTCGATCCGCTCTTCGTGCGACCTCCGCCCCCCGCCGAACCAAGAAAGGGGCTCGGTCCCCATAGGTGTTCGAGGAAGCCGATTCCCCCCGACACCCAGCGTGCGCCCTCTGAGCCTGTGGCTCCCCTGGCCAGCCCGCGATGTCCATCTTCTGCTATATGAGGGGTTTTGGCCTAGAAAAAAAATCATAAGGAAGCTTTCGAGATGAAGCTCCGCCGTCTCGAGGTAGAACATGGGCAGAAGCAATCTAGGGTTCAGGCGGAGCTATTCCGCTGGGGAAACTTCCCTCCGGGAGGGGAAATCGAAGCTATCGTCATCACTAATGATCCTGTCATCAAGGGAGGGCTAGTCTTCATCAACATCTTCACCAACGCCATCTCTTCTGAAACCCTAGTTCATCTCTTGTATTCGATCTTTGTCCCAAAACCTCGGATTGGTACCTGTAGTATTGATTAGTCTTTGTAGTTGATGCTAGTTGGTTTATTTGGTGGAAGATCATATGTTCAGATCCTTAATGATATTTATTCCCCCTCTGATCATGAACATGAACATGTTTTGTGAGTAGTTATGTTTGTTCCCGAGGACATGGGAGAAGTCTCGTTATAAGTAATCATGTGAATTTGGTATTCGTTTGATATTTAGATGAGATGTATGTTGTGTTTCCTCTAGTGGTGTTATGTGAACATCACTACATGACACTTTACCATAATTTGGGCCCAGGGGAAGGAATTGGGAAATTATAAGTAGATGATGGGTTGCTAGAGTGACAGAAGCTCAAACCCTTGTTTATGCGTTGCTTCGTAAGGGGCTGATTTGGAGCATGATGAAAACTAGCTTGACGATAATCCCCATGTGTCCTCGGGAGCACTTTGCTTTATATAAGAGTTCGTACAGGCTTATCCTTTGCTATCAAAAGGATTGGGCCACCTTGCTGCACCTTTTCTATACTAGTTACTTGTTACCCATTACAAATTATCTTATTACCAAACTATCTGTTACCGATAATTTCAGTGCCTCCAGAAAATACCTTGCTGAAAATTGCTTGTCATTTCCTTCTGCTCCTCGTTGGGTTCGACACTCTTACTTATCGAAAGGACTACGATGATCCCCTATACTTGTGCGTCATCAAGACTCTTTTTTGGCACCATTTCCGGGGAGTGAAGCACCTTTGGTGGGTGGAATTTGGTAAGGAAAAATTTATATTACGTGCTGAAATTTACTGTTACTTGTCACTATGGAAAATCATCCTTTGAGGGGTTTGTTCGGGGTATCTTCACCTCGACCGGAAGAACAAAGAGTTTCTCCTCAACCTACTGCACCTACGGAAAATATTTATTATGAAATTCCTTCGGGTATGACAGAGAAACTGCTAGCTAATCCTTATGCAGGAGATGTTACACTACATCCCGATATTCATCTAATCTATGTGGATGAAGTTTGTGGATTATTTAAGCTAGCAGGTTTACCTGAAGATGAATTCAAGAAGAAGGTCTTCCCTTTATCTTTGAAGGGAAAGTCATTGACATGGTATAGGCTATGTGATTGAAGGAAATATGCCCTAGAGGCAATAATAAAGTTATTATTTATTTCCTTATATCATGATAAAGGTTTATTATTCATGCTAGAATTGTATTAACCGGAAACATAATACATGTGTGAATACATAGACAAACAGAGTGTCACTAGTATGCCTCTACTAGACTAGCTCGTTAATCAAAGATGGTTATGTTTCCTAACCATGAACAAAGAGTTGTTATTTGATTAATGAGGTCACATCATTGGTTGAATGATCTGATTGACATGACCCATTATATTAGCTTAGCACCCGATCGTTTAGTATGGTGCTATTGCTTTATTCATGACTTATACATGTTCCTATGACTATGAGATTATGCAATTCCCGTTTGCCAGAGGAACACTTTGGGTACTACCAAACGTCACAACGTAACTGGGTGATTATAAAGGAGTATTACAGGTGTCTCCAATGGTAGATGTTGGGTTGGCGTATTTCGAGATTAGGATTTGTCACTCCGATTGTCGGAGAGGTATCTCTGGGCCCTCTCGGTAATGCACATCACTTAAGCCTTGCAAGCATGCAACTAATGAGTTAGTTGCAGGATGATGTATTACGGAACGAGTAAAGAGACTTGCCGGTAACGAGATTGAACTAAGTATTGGATACTGACGATTGAATCTCGGACAAGTAACATACCGATGACAAAGGGAACAACGTATGTTGTTATGCGGTCTGACCGATAAAGATCTTCGTAGAATATGTAGGAGCCAATATGGGCATCCAGGTCCCGCTATTGGTTATTGACCGGAGACGTGTCTCGGTCATGTCTACATTGTTATCGAACCGTAGGGTCCGCACACTTAACGTTACGATGACAGTTATTATGAGTTTATGCATTTTAATGTACCGAAGGTAGTTCGGAGTCCCGGATGTGATCACGGACATGACGAGGAGTCTCGAAATGGTCGAGACATAAAGATTGATATATTGGAAGCCTATGTTTGGACATCGGAAGTGTTCCATGTGAAATCAGGATTTTACCGGAATACCGGGTGGGTTACCGGAACCCCCCGGGAGCCATATGGGCCTTAATGGGCCTTAGTGGAAAGGAGAAAGGGGCAGCCCTAGTGGCCGCGCGCCTCCCCCCTTCCCTAGTCCTATTAGGACTGGGATAAGGTGGCCGGCCCCCCTCTCTCTCTTTCCCCCCCTTGAGGAATCCTATTCCAACTAGGATTGGGGGGGGGGGGGGAATCCTACTCCCGGAGGGAGTAGGACTCCCTGGCGCGCCACCCCTTGGCCGGCCAGCCCCTCCCCCTTGGCTCCTTTATATACGGGGGCAGGGGAGCACCCTAGGACACACAAGTTGATCTACGGATCGTTCCTTAGCCGTGTGCGGTGCCCCCTTCCACCAAATTCCACCTCGGTCATATCGTTGCAGTGCTTAGGCGAAGCCCTGCACCGGTAACACATCAAGATCGTCACCACGCCGTCGTGCTGACGGAACTCTTCCCCGACGCTTTGCTGGATCGGAGCGCGGGGATCGTCATCGAGCTGAACGTGTGCTAAGAACTCGGAGGTGCCGGAGTAACGGTGCTGTGAACGGTCGGATCGCGAGGAGAACGTACGACTACTTCCTCTATGTTAAGTCAACGCTTCCGCTTCAGTCTACAAGGGTATGTAGACAGCACTCTCCCCTCTCGTTGCTATGCATCACCATGATCTTGCGTGTGCGTAGGAAATTTTTGAAATTACTACGTTCCCCAACAGTGGCATCCGAGCCTAGGTTTTTATGGTTTGATGTTATTTGCACGAGTAGAACACAAGTAAGTTGTGGACGATACAAGTCATACTGCCTACCAGCATGTCATACTTTGGTTCAGCGGTATTGTTGGACGAGACGATCCGGACCAACCTTACGCGTACGCTTACGCGAGACCGGTTCCCTCGACGTGCTTTGCACATAGATGGCTTGCGGAAGACTGTCTCTCCAACTTTAGTTGAACCGAGTGTGGCTACGCCCGGTCCTTGAGAAGGTTAAAACGGACTCTATTCGACAAACTATCGTTGTGGTTTTGATGCGTAGGTAAGATGAGTTCTTGCTTAAGCCCGTAGCAGCCACGTAAAACTTGCAACAACAAAGTAGAGGACGTCTAACTTGTTTTTGCAGGGCATGTTGTGATGTGATATGGTCAAGACATGATGCTAAATTTTATTGTATGAGATGATCATGTTTTGTAACCGAGTTATCGGCAACTGGCAGGAGCCATATGGTTGTCGCTTTATTGTATGCAATGCAATCGCGATGTAATGCTTTACTTTATTACTAAGCGGTAGTGATAGTCGTGGAAGCATAAGATTGGCGAGACGACAATGATGCTATGATGGAGATCAAGGTGTCGCGCCGGTGACAATGGTGATCATGACGGTGCTTCGGAGATGGAGATCACAAGCACAAGATGATGATGACCATATCATATCACTTATATTGATTGCATGTGATGTTTATCTTTTATGCATCTTATCTTGCTTTGATTGACGATAGCATTATAAGATAATCTCTCACTAATTATCAAGAAGTGTTCTCCCTGAGTATGCACCGTTGCAAAAGTTCTTCATGCTGAGACACCACGTGATGATCGGGTGTGATAGGCTCTACGTTCAAATACAACGGGTGCAAAATAGTTGCACACGCGGAATACTCAGGTTATACTTGACGAGCTATGCATATAAGATATGACCTCGGAACACAGAGACCGAAAGGTCGAGCGTGAATCATATAGTAGATATGATCAACATAACGATGTTCACCATTGAAAACTACTCCATATCACGTGATGATCGGTTATGGTTTAGTTGATTTGGATCACATGATCACTTAGAGGATTAGAGGGATGTCTATCTAAGTGGGAGTTCTTAATTAATTTGATTAACTGAACTTAAACTTATCATGAACTTAGTATCTGATAGTATCTTGCTTGTTTATGTTGATTGTAGATAGATGGCTCGTGCTGTTGTTCCGTTAAATTTTAATGCGTTCCTTGAGAAAGCAAAGTTGAAAGATGATGGTAGCAATTACACGGACTGGGTCCGTAACTTGAGGATTATCCTCATTGCTGCATAGAAGAATTACGTCCTGGAAGCGCCGCTAGGTGCCAGGCCTGCTGCTAGAGCAACAATAGAAGTTATGAACGTCTGGCAGAGCAAAGCTGATGACTACTCGATAGTTCAGTGTGCCATGCTTTACAGCTTAGAACCGGGACTTCAACGACGTTTTGAACGTCATGGAGCATATGAGATGTTCCAGGAGTTGAAGTTAATATTTCAAGCAAATGCCCGGATTGAGAGATATGAAATCTCCAATAAGTTCTATAGCTGCAAGATGGAGGAGAACAGTTCTGTCAGTGAGCATATACTCAAAATGTCTGGGTATAATAATCACTTGATTCAATTGGGAGTTACTCTTCCATATGATTGCGTCATTGACAGAATTCTCCAATCACTGCCACCAAGCTACAAGAGCTTCGTGATGAACTATAATATGCAAGGGATGACCAAGACTATTCCCGAGCTCTTCGCAATGCTAAAGGCTGCGGAAGTAGAAATCAAGAAGGAGCATCAAGTGTTGATGGTTAACAAAACCACTAGTTTCAAGAAAAAGGGCAAAGGGAAGAAAAAGGGGAACTTCAAGAAGAACGGCAAGCGAGTTGCTGCTCAAGAGAAGAAACCCAAGTCTGGACCTAAGCCTGAAACTGAGTGCTTCTACCGCAAGCAGACTGGTCACTGGAAGCGGAACTGCCCCAAGTATTTGGCGGATAAGAAGGATGGCAAGGTGAACAAAGGTATATGTGATATACATGTTATTGATGTGTACCTTACTAATGTTCGCAGTAGCACCTGGGTATTTGATACTGGTTCTGTTGCTAATATTTGCAACTCAAAACAGGGACTACAGAATAAGCGGACACTAGCAAAGGACGAGGTGACGATGCGCGTGGGAAATGGTTCCAAAGTCGATGTGATCGTAGTCGGCACGCTACCTCTACATCTACCTTCGGGATTAGTATTAGACATAAATAATTGTTATTTGGTGCCAGCGTTGAGCATGAACATTATATCTGGATCTTGTTTGATGCGAGACGGTTATTCATTTAAATCAGAGAATAATGGTTGTTCTATTTATATGAGTAATATCTTTTATGGTCATGCACCCTTGAAGAGTGGTCTATTTTTCATGAATCTCGATAGTAGTGATACACATATTCATAATGTTGAAGCCAAAAGATGCAGATTTGATAATGATAGTGCAACCTATTTGTGGCACTGCCGTTTAGGTCATATCGGTATAAAGCGCATGAAGAAACTCCATAGTGATGGACTTTTGGAGTCACTTAATTATGAATCACTTGGCACTTGCGAACCGTGCCTCATGGGCAAGATGACTAAAACACCGTTCTCCGGAACTATGGAGAGAGCAACAGATTTGTTGGAAATCATACATACGGATGTATGTGGTCCGATGAATGTTGAGGCTCGTGGCGGATATCGTTATTTTCTCACCTTCACAGATGATTTGAGCAGATATGGGTATGTCTACTTAATGAAACACAAGTCTGAAACATTTGAAAAGTTTAAAGAATTTCAGAGTGAAATTGAAAATCATCGTAACAAGAAAATAAAGTTTCTACGATCAGATCGTGGAGGAGAATATTTGAGTTACGAGTTTGGTGTACATTTGAAAAATTGTGGAATAGTTTCGCAACTCACGCCACCCGGAACACCACAGCGTAATGGTGTGTCCGAACGTCGTAATCGTACTTTACTAGATATGGTGCGATCTATGATGTCTCTTACTGATTTACCGCTATCGTTCTGGGGATACGCTCTAGAGACGGCCGCATTCACGTTAAATAGGGCACCATATAAATCTGTTGAGACGACGCGTTATGAACTATGGTTTGGCAAGAAACCAAAGTTGTCGTTTCTGAAAGTTTGGAGCTGCGATGCTTATGTGAAAAATCTTCAACCAGATAAGCTCGAACCCAAATCGGAGAAATGTGTCTTCATAGGATATCCAAAGGAAACTGTTGGATACACCTTCTATCACAGATCCGAAGGCAAGACTTTTGTTGCTAAGTTCGGAAACTTTCTAGAGAAGGAGTTTCTTTCGAAAGAAGTGAGTGGGAGGAAAGTAGAACTTGACGAGGTAACTGTACCTACTCCTTTATTGAGAAGTAGTACATCACAGAAAACTGTTTCTGCGACACCTACACCAATAAATGAGGAAGCTAATGATGATGATCATGAAACTTCAGATCAAGATACTACTGAACCTCGTAGATCAACCAGAGTGAGATCCGCACCAGAGTGGTACGGTAATCCTATTCTGGAAGTCATGTTACTAGACCATGATGAACCTACGAACTATGAAGAAGCAATGGTGAGCCCAGATTCCGCAAAGTGGCTTGAAGCCATGAAATCTGAGATGGGATCCATGTATGAGAACAAAGTATGGACTTTGGTTGACTTGCCTGATGATCGGTAAGCAATTTAGAACAAATGGATCTTTAAGAAGAAGACTGACGCTGATGGTAATGTTACTGTCTACAAAGCTCGACTTGTCGCAAAAGGTTTTCGACAAGTTCAAGGGATTGACTACGATGAGACTTTCTCACCCGTAGCGATGCTTAAGTCTGTCCGAATCATGTTAGCAATTGCCGCATTTTATGATTATGAAATTTGGCAGATGGATGTCAAAACTGCATTCCTGAATGGATTTCTGGAAGAAGAATTGTATATGATGCAACCGGAAGGTTTTGTCGATCCAAAGGAAGCTAACAAAGTGTGCAAGCTCCAGCGATCCATTTATGGACTGGTGCAAGCCTCTCGGAGTTGGAATAAACGCTTTGATAGTGTGATCAAAGCATTTGGTTTTATACAGACTTTCGGAGAAGCCTGTATTTACAAGAAAGTGAGTGGGAGCTCTGTAGCATTTCTAATATTATATGTGGATGACATATTACTGATTGGAAATGATATAGAATTTCTGGATAGCATAAATGGATACTTGAATAAAAGTTTTTCAATGAAAGACCTCGGAGAAGCTGCTTACATATTAGGCATAAAGATCTATAGAGATAGATCAAGAGGCTTAATTGGACTTTCACAAAGCACATACCTTGACAAGATTTTGAAGAAGTTCAAAATGGATCAAGCAAAGAAAGGGTTCTTGCCTGTGTTACAAGGTGTGAGATTGAGTAAGACTCAAAGCCCGACCACTGCAGAAGATAGAGAGAAAATGAAAGATGTTCCCTATGCTTCAGCCATAGGCTCTATCATGTATGCAATGCTGTGTACCAGACCTGATGTGTGCCTTGCTATAAGTTTAGCAGGGAGGTACCAAAGTAATCCAGGAGTGGATCACTGGACAACGGTCAAGAACATCCTGAAATACCTGAAAAGGACTAAGGATATGTTTCTCATATATGGAGGTGACAAAGAGCTCACCGTAAGAGGTTACGTTGATGCAAGCTTTGACACTGATCCGGACGATTCTAAATCGCAAACCGGATACGTGTTTACATTAAACGGTGGAGCTGTCAGTTGGTGCAGTTCTAAACAAAGCGTCATAGCGGGATCTACATGTGAAGCGGAGTACATAGCTGCTTCGGAAGCAGCAAATGAAGGAGTCTGGATGAAGGAGTTCATATCCGATCTAGGTGTCATACCTAGTGCATCGGGTCCAATGAAAATCTTTTGTGACAATACTGGTGCCATTGCCTTGGCAAAGGAATACAGATTTCACAAAAGGACCAAACACATCAAGAGACGCTTCAACTCCATCCGGGATCTAGTCCAGGTGGGAGACATAGAGATTTGCAAGATACATACGGATCTGAATGTTGCAGACCCGTTGACTAAGCCTCTTCCACGAGCAAAACATGATCAGCACCAAGACTCCATGGGTGTTAGGATCATTACAGTGTAATCTAGATTATTGACTCTAGTGCAAGTGGGAGACTGAAGGAAATATGCCCTAGATGCAATAATAAAGTTATTATTTATTTCCTTATATCATGATGAAGGTTTATTATTCATGCTAGAATTGTATTAACCGGAAACATAATGCATGTGTGAATACATAGACAAACAGAGTGTCACTAGTATGCCTCTACTAGACTAGCTCGTTAATCAAAGATGGTTATGTTTCCTAACCATGAACAAAGAGTTGTTATTTGATTAACGAGGTCACATCATTGGTTGAATGATCTGATTGACATGACCCATTATATTAGCTTAGCACCCGATCGTTTAGTATGTTGCTATTGCTTTATTCATGACTTATACATGTTCCTATGACTATGAGATTATGCAACTCCCGTTTGCCAGAGGAACACTTTGGGTACTACCAAACGTCACAACGTAACTGGGTGATTATAAAGGAGTATTACAGGTGTCTCCAATGGTAGATGTTGGGTTGGCGTATTTCGAGATTAGGATTTGTCACTCCGATTGTCGGAGAGGTATCTCTGGGCCCTCTTGGTAATGCACATCACTTAAGCCTTGCAAGCATTGCAACTAATGAGTTAGTTGCGGGATGATGTATTACGGAACGAGTAAAGAGACTTGCCGGTAATGAGATTGAACTAAGTATTGGATACTGACGATCGAATCTCGGACAAGTAACATACCGATGACAAAGGGAACAACATATGTTGTTATGCGGTCTGACCGATAAAGATCTTCGTAGAATATGTAGGAGCCAATATGGGCATCCAGGTCCCGCTATTGGTTATTGACCGGAGGCGTGTCTCGGTCATGTCTACATTGTTCTCGAACCGTAGGGTCCGCACGCTTAACGTTACGATGACAGTTATTATGAGTTTATGCATTTTGATGTACCGAAGGTTGTTCGGAGTCCCGGATGTGATCACGGACATGACGAGGAGTCTCGAAATGGTCGAGACATAAAGATTGATATATTGGAAGCCTATGTTTGGACATCGAAAGTGTTCCAGGTGAAATCAGGATTTTACCGGAATACCGGGTGGGTTACCGGAACCCCCCGGGAGCCATATGGGCCTTAATGGGCCTTAGTGGAAAGGAGAAAGGGGCAGCCCTAGTGGCCACGCGCCTCCCCCCTTCCCTAGTCCTATTAGGACTAGGAGAAGGTGGCCGGCCCCCCTCTCTCTCTTTCCCCCCCTTGAGGAATCCTATTCCAACTTGGATTGGGGGGGGGGGGAATCCTACTCCCGGAGGGAGTAGGACTCCCTGGCGCGCCACCCCTTGGCCGGCCAGCCCCTCCCCCTTGGCTCCTTTATATACGGGGGCAGGGGAGCACCCTAGGACACACAAGTTGATCTACGGATCGTTCCTTAGCCGTGTGCGGTGCCCCCTTCCACCAAATTCCACCTCGGTCATATCGTTGCAGTGCTTAGGCGAAGCCCTGCGCCGGTAACACATCAAGATCGTCACCACGCCGTCGTGCTGACGGAACTCTTCCCCGACGCTTTGCTGGATCGGAGCCCGGGGATCGTCATCGAGCTGAACGTGTGCTAAGAACTCGGAGGTGCCGGAGTAACGGTGCTGTGAACGGTCGGATCGCGAGGAGAACGTACGACTACTTCCTCTACGTTAAGTCAACGCTTCCGCTTCAGTCTACAAGGGTATGTAGACAACACTCTCCCCTCTCGTTGCTATGCATCACCATGATCTTGCGTGTGCGTAGGAATTTTTTGAAATTACTACGTTCCCCAACAGTGATGATATTGGATCTTGGAATTAGAACTGATTGAAATTGGACTCTCATCAGAAGTTTTATCCTATGCATCTAGTTCATCGTGATCGGAATTATATATATATTTTTTGGCCTCGTGAAGGTGAAAGTATCACTCAAGCTTGGGGGGAGGCTTAATTCAATGCTATATTCATGCCTCAATCATGAGCTCTCAACAGAAATTATTATTTAGAATTTTTATGCTCGGCTTTCTCGTAATGATCAATCCATGCTCGATGCTTCTTGTACTGGTTCTTTTATGAAGACTATTGAATTCAAATGGAATCTCTTGGAAAGAACTAAATGCAACTCTGAAGATTGGGAGCTCGACGAAGGTAAGGAGTCTGGTATAAGGCTTGAGTTTGATTGTGTTAAATCTTTTACGGATACCAAAGCTTTTCATAACTTTAGCACTAAATATGGGCTTGACTCTGATATAGTAGCTTCCTTTTGTGAATCATTTGCTACTCATGTTGATATCCCTAAGGAGAATTGGTTTAAATATCATCCTCCCATTGAAGTAAAAATAGTAGAACCCATTGAAGCTAGATAAGAAACTACTATCTATAATGTTGATCCAGTTATTCCTACTGCTTATATTGGGAAACCAACTTTTCCTGTTAGGTTAAAAGAACATGCTAAAGCTTTAGCCGTGGTTCGCAAAAGTTATACAAGAGCACTTACACCCTCTGAACAAATTAAAGTTGAACCTAATGTTTCTATGGTTAAAGAAGTCTTGGCTGAAAATATTGATGGGCATGCTATTTATTTCTGTGATGAAGCCACTAGAATTGTGAAACCCGATGAATAAGATAAACATAGAATTGTTGTTGGCATGCATGTTGTCTCTGTTAAAATAGGCGAGCATTGTTATCATGGCTTATGTGATTTTTGTGCTAGTGTGAGTACGACCCTGTTTACTTTATATGAAGAAATTATGAATGATATTGCACCTGCTGAGATAGAAGATATTGATGTTACTATTAAGCTTGCTAAAGAGATACTATCACACCACTTGGGATTGTTAGAGATGTTGAAGTCTTGTGTTGGAAATAAGATACCCTACTGAGTGTCTAGTTCTTGGTTCCCCACAAGATGATTTTTGCCCCATTATATTTGGTAGACCTTTCCTAAACACGGTTAATGCTAAGATAGATTGTGAGAAAGAAACTGTTAGTGTAAGTTTTGGTGATGTGTCCCATGAGTTTAATTTCTTGAAATTCCGTAGACAACCACGTGAGAAAGAATTACCTAGTAAGGATGAAATTATTGGTCTTGCTTCTATTGTTGTACCACCTACTGATCCTTTCGAACAATATTTGCTAGACCATGAAAATGATATGTTTATGAATGAAAGAAACAAAATGGATGAGATATTCTTTAAACAAATGCTTGTTTTGAAACACAATTTGCCTGTTGAGACTCTCGGGGATCCTCTTCCACCCAAGAGCGACCCCGTGTTCGATTTTAAACAATTACCAGATACTTTGAAATATGCTTATCTTGATGAAACGAAGATATATCATGTTATTATTAATGCTAACCTTTCAAAGCATGAAGAAAAGAGATTATTGAAAAACTCTGAGGAAGTGATACTGCTACCTCTTGAGCATGTGTTGGTTTTCCCTTGAAGAGGAAAGGGTGATGCAGCAAAGTAGCGTAAGTATTTCTCTCAGTTTTTGAGAACCAAGGTATCAATCTAGTAGGAGGCCACACGCAAGTCTGTCGTACCTACACAAACAAATAATAACCTTGCAACCAACACGATAAAGTGGTTGTCAATCCCTTCACAGCCACTTGCAAAAGTGAGATCTGATAGAGATGATAAGATAATATATTTGGTATTTTTATGATAAAGATTGAAAGTAAAGATTGCAAAAAAACAACGCTAGAAATGGCTAGTTGACGAGAGATTAATATGATGGAAAATAGACCCGGGGGCCATAGGTTTCACTTGTGGCTTCTCTCAAGATAGCATAAGTATTACGCTGGGTGAACAAATTACTGTCGATCAATTGATAGAAAAGTGCATAATTATGAGAATATCTAGGCATGATCATGTATATAGGCATCACGCCCGTGACAAGTAGACCGACTCCTGCCTGCATCTACTACTATTACTCCACACATTGACCACTATCCAACATGCATCTAGAGTATTAAGTTCATAAGAACAGAGTAACACATTAGGTAAGATAACATGATGTAGAGGGATAAACTCAAGCAATATGATACAAAGCCCATCTTTTTATCCTCGATGGCAACAATACGTGTCGTTTCCCTCTCTGTAACTAGGATCGAACAATGTAAGATTGAACCCAAAGCTAAGCACTTCTCCCATTGCAAGAAAGATCAATCTAGTAGGCCAAACCAAACTGATAATTTGAAGAGACTTGCAAAGATAACTAATCATACATAAAAGAATTCAGAGAAGATCCAAATATTGTTCATAGATAATCTTGATCGTAAACCCACAATTCATCGGATCTCGACAAACAAACCGCAAAAAGAGTTACATCGAATAGATCTCCAAAGATCGAGGATAACTTTGTATTGAGATCCAAAGAGAGAGAAGAAGTCATCTAGCTAATAACTATGGACCCGAAGGTCAGTGTTAAACTACTCACACATCATCAGAGAGACTATGGTGTTCATGTAGAAGCCCTCCATGATCGATTCCACCTTCGGCGGAGCGCCGAAAAAGGCCCCAAGACGGGATCTCACGGGTACAGAAGGTTGCGGCGGTGGAAATAGGTTTTCATGGTGCTCCTCGATGGTTTCGGGGTACGTAGGTATATATAGGAGGAAGAAGTAGGTAGGTGGAGCCACGAGGGGCCCACGAGGATGGAGGGCGCGACCAGGGGGGTAGGCGCGCCCTCCTGCCTCATGGCCTCCTCGTTCGTTTCTTGACGTCCACTCCAAGTCCTCTGGATCAAGTTTGTTCCAAAAATCACGCGCCCGAAGGTTTCATTCCATTTGGACACCGTTTGACATTCCTTTTCTGCGAAACACTAAAATAGGCAAAAAACAGCAATTTGCACTGGGCCTTGGGTTAATAGTGTTGGGGAACATAACAGAAATTCAAAATTTTCTACGCATCACCAAGATCAATCTATGGAGTAATCTAGCAACGAGGGGAAGAAGTGTGCATCTACATACCCTTGTAGATTGCTAAGCAGAAGCGTTCAAGAGAACGGGGTTGATGGAGTCATACTCGTCGTGATCCAAATTACCGATGACCAAGCGCAGAACGGACGGCACCTCCGTGTTCAACACACGTACGGAGCGAGGACGTCTCCCGCACCTTGATCCAGCAAGGAGGAGGGAGAGGTTGAGGAAGAGAGCTCCAACAGCAGCACGACAGCGTGGTGGTGGTGGAGCAGCAGTACTCCGGCAGGGCTTCGCCAAGCTCTTAACGAAGGAGGAGAGGTGTTGGGGAGGGGAGGGGCTGCGCCTTGGATGTGGTCCTGCAGCCCTCCCCTTGCCCCTCTATTTATAGGGAGAAGGGGGAAGGGGGCCGGCCCCTCTAGATGGGATCTAGAGGAGGGCGGCGGCCAAGGGGGAGGGGGCTTGCCCCCAAAGCCAAGGGGGCGCCCCCTTTTAGGGTTCCCCCCAACCCTAGGCGCATGGGCCCTAGGGGGGTGTGGCGCCCCAGCCCACTTGGGCTGGTTCCCTTCCTCCTATGGCCCATAAGGCCCTCCGGGAGAGGTGGCCCCTCCCGGTGGACCCCCAGAACCCCTCCGGTGGCCCCGGTACAATACCGATATGCCCTCGGACCTTTCTGGTGACTGTATGACTACTTACCATATATAAATCTTTACCTCCGGACTATTCCGAAACTGCTCGTGACGTCCAGGATCTCATCCGGGACTCTGAACAACATTCGGTAATCACATACAAGTCTTCCTAATAACCCTAGCGTCATCGAACCTTAAGTGTGTAGACCCTACGGGTTCGGGAACCATGCAGACATGACCGAGACAACTCTCCGGCCAATAACCAACAGCGGGATCTGGATACCCATGTTGGTTCCCACATGTTCCACGATGATCTCATCGGATGAACCACAATGTCGAGGATTCAATCAATCCCGTATACAATTCCCTTTGTCTATCGGGGGAAATCAGCCTCCACGAGCACCTATGGGGACGGAGCCCCTTTTCGGTTCGGCGGGGGGCGGAGGTTGCACAAAGAGCAGATCGAGGCGACACACACACAACGATTTTACCCAGCTTTGGGCCGCACGGATGCGTAAAACCCTACTGCTGCTTGTCTGGTTGATTCGAGTTCTTGCTCTGGAGCACAAGAAGCTACAGTAAGTTGGAGCTGGACGTAGACGAGGGTCTACTGGGTGTCCTCCTTCCCGGTCCCCCCCTACGTGCGCATGGGCCTCCTTTTATATGCTAAGGGGTTTCCCACTGGTAGCGACGCAGGTGAGGGTAAAAATGGCAAGGAACTGTGCGAACAGTGGCCGCACAGTGCTATCGCGCCTAACTCTGACGGCGGGGGACAAAGGCATTAAATGCCCGTCTGGATCGCCCGAACAGTACCGAGGCGGACCGTTGGGGGCGCCTCCGCTTGCCACGGGGGCGACTCTGCCAACGTCGCATGCCACCGCGCGCCTCAGGTTGCGCGGCGCCCCACCACGTGCCTCTGGGGAAGCTCCAGAGTGACGCGTGGTTAGGTGAGATGGAGCGCAGGCCTGAGGTGGTGGTTTGCCGCGGCAAGTGGCTTGCCGCGGTGGTTGTCTTGCCGCACCTGAAAGCTTGCCGCTCGTCAGGCCTTGCCGGGGCGCGCGGCGCGCCGCGGAGGGCTTTTCTTGGGGTGCCTTGGCTTGGCCGTCCCGGCGAGCTCCTCCCGCCGGGGCCTTGGTGCTTCGGCTTAGTCGTCCCGGCAAGCTCCTCTTGCCGGGGCCTTGTCGCCTTGGCCCGGCAAGCTCCTCTTGCCGGACCTCGCCTCCCTGGCCCGGCAAGCTCCTCTTGCCGGGGCCTGGTCTTCTAGGCTCGATCACTTGGCCTTCGTCCGGCCCAGAAAGGGCCGTGGAGACTCTTGTCGCTCCCCTGGCAAGCCTTGCCGCGGGACACTACTACTGCCCGTGCACAAGTTCGGGGTACTAAGGTACCCCTAATTTAGTACACCGACAGGAGCCCCCGGGTCTGGGCCATACACGGTGCCGAGCGTTGTTGGGCCAGGCCCTAACAGTGCACGGGCACGCGTGGCCTGGGTTGCGCTGCTCCTTAACTCCGTGCCCGTCGCGCCCTCCCCAAGTGGCGCGTGCTTATCGCGGCGTCGTGGGGGGCGAGGCGTGCGAGGCGTGCGTGACGTGGGTGGCGTGCGCGGGGCTTGAGGCCCGCCGGCATGCGTCACGTCGGGCACGATTCCTTTATTTGTAAAGGCGAAACGTCCGCCCCCACTTTCAAGTGGGGGGGAGACGTGGAGGCGCGGCTTGGTGAACGAACGGGGTCGAGGCGCGGCTTTCGGGGCGCCCGCCCCCACGATCACGGGGTGGGGAGAGGTCGCCTCATCTGTCGCCTCGGCCGTGCTCGCCCGCCACGCGTCCTCCATGCGCTTGGGGCTGCGGTGGTGGAGGCAGGAAACCGGGCCGACGCGGGTCGAAGTAGAGGTTCGGCCCCGTCGCCTGCCCTTCCTCTGCTTTGATTGGTTGGGCGGGGCGGCCGAGCCCCCACTCCGCCCCTTTATAAGGAGCGGAAGGGGGTGATGAGGGTCCGCACTCCTTCCTTCTTTCTTCTCTTAGATCCCTGGTCCCCTCTCCCCAACTGTCATGGAGAAAGGGAACCCTGGTCCTTCTTCGGTGGCGGCAAGGGTTGCCGCCAGGCAGCACGCCCCTCCTCCCCTTGCACCCGTGGTGACGGAGCCAACCGTAAGGGGAAGGGGGAGGGGCGAGGTCGTGGACGAGGCCGTGGACGGGGCCGAGGCGCTCGAGGCGGGCGGGGCGGCGCGCCGGCCTCGCCTCTGCCAGCGGCTCCGTTTCTCCCGGCGGTTCATCTCGGGGACGACCCCTGCGAGTTCATCATCAGGCTGCGCCGGGCGCCTCGCCGTCGCCTCCGCCTCCCGGCTCCCTTCGTGGACGTCCTGGAAGCGGAGCAACACGAGACGCTGAGACTGCGCATGAGGGGCTGCGGGATCAGTGGTACGCGAGTCCACGTCGAATCCCGAGCCCCCGGCGTGATGTATCTTGGCCGAGGGTGGAAGTCGTTCGCCCGGATCCACAACTTGATGGAGGGGTTCACCCTCCATTTTAAGCTGATGGAGGGTGATCTCCTCTCCGTCAAGGTCTTCAGGGACCTCGGCACCCGGGCCCGGTGCTGCATGGATAGCTCCTCCGACAGCGAAGGCTCCTCCTCGAGCGAGAGTGACGAGGAGGGGAGCGACCGTGACGACGAGGGGAGCGGTCGCCGGGATGACGGGTCCGACTAGGTGCCGGTCGCAGCTCCGCGTGGCACTGGCGACCCCCATCGTCCGCGTCGCTGGCGCCGTGAACTCCCCGGGGTCGTCTCCTTGGGCGGCTGGCGTAGGGAGGCTGCAGAAGAGGAAGAGGGCGGGCGGCAAGGCCGCTGCCTCGTCTTCCAGCTTCGCCCCAGACGCCGTCACCACCCCTGCTCGCGGCGACGACCACCGGGGTCTTCTCTCCGGCCCGGCAAGCTCCTCTTGCCGGGGCTTCATCTTCTCGGGCGACCGGAGTGGCGAGGCTGCGGAAGAGGCCGGCGGCAAGGCCGTCAACTCGGAGTACGAGGGCTAGATGCCCTCGACAGCGTGTTGACGTCCCGCAGCCTCCTTTTCGAGCTCCGCTCCCGGCGTCGCCGTCTCCATCCGGCCTCCGGAGCCCCCGGGCGGAGCCCCGGATGCTCTCTTGGCGTCTTCTGCCACCCGTAGCTCGTCTAGGCGCTCCTTTTGCCCTTCTCGCCTCCTTGCCCTACCTCCTGAGGAGAGAGACAAGAAAGGGATCACGGGCACCTTATCTCTTTTTATCTTGTAAGCCCTCGGGCCTTAATTGTGTTTAAATCTTGTAATCCCATCTTTCATGTTTTTCATTCTCTCTGAGCTGTACCTGAGTGGAATGTTTTTAATGAAAAGGGAGTGTTTGCCGGACCATTTGTCTCGCGGGTACATCCCACGGCAAGGAGCGAACCCTTTGCATCGTTAAGATAGACTCTTCCCCGCCCGGCAACGGACCCTGCCGTCTCCCCGCGCCCCTTGGCCCTCCTCACGCTCTTGGCGGAGGCAGGGAGAAGGCGGGTTCTGGCCCTTCGCTTCCTCCTCTTGCCGCCGCGGCTACTATCAGAAGCGGGCCCCGGGAACGCGCTCCGGGGTTTGACGCTTAAGAGAGCACGGCAGCTTTTAGGAGGAAGCAAGGTTTTCGCATTCCGCAGCTCACGAGAGAATGCATGATAAGGGATGTAAAGACTTATCTGAGGTTGCAACCCCCGGCAACTCTGGCTTGCCGGGGCGCGGGT
Organism: Aegilops umbellulata; assembly: GCA_032464435.1. Lineage (NCBI taxonomy): Eukaryota > Viridiplantae > Streptophyta > Magnoliopsida > Poales > Poaceae > Aegilops > Aegilops umbellulata. The sequence continues at coordinate 188,360,891 of CP136055.1, forward strand.
GCTGGCTCGCCCTTCTCCCCTTCTTCGTCCTTGAGTGGCTCGGCAAGGGTATGCAATTCCTGCGAGCCAAAGGGGAAGGACGGGAAAAAGACGCGGACTCGACCTCTAAGTTAGGGGTTAGCGACTGTTAGGCACTACCAACCCTAACCAAGGACGAGACTCGACTCAGCATGCATGCTAAAACTTGGGGGCGCCAGCGCTTCATTATCTGCTGCCAGGGTCTGCGCCTGGCTTTGTACAAAGGATTACATGCAACTATGGCAAGACTTTGTACAAAGAGTTGGTTGCCGGACGGGGTCCGACAACCGCGCCTTACGGGTAAAACTTGCGAAGATGCTCAATGTTCCAGGAATTGCTCACCGGAGTACCATCTTCGGTCTCGAGGCGGACGGCGCCGGGCCTCGTGACTCATTTCACCCGGTAAGGGCCTTCCCACTTCGGCGTCAACTTGTTGTGTATCTTGGCCGACTGAACGCGCCGAAGAACAAGGTCGCCTTCCTCGAGGCTCCTGGCTTTAACTTTGCGGCTATGATAGCGACGCAGAGCTTGCTGGTAGCGAGCGGATCGCACAGCAGCCTGGAGACGATCCTCCTCGAGGAGCAGTGCGTCATCTTCACGCGACCGCTCTTGCTCAAGCTCATCATAAGCGAGCACTCGAGGTGACCCGTATACGAGTTCCGTGGGGGTAACTGTTTCTGCTCCATAGACTAGAGCAAATGGTGTCTGGCCGGTGGCTCGATTTGGCGTCGTTCTGACCGACCAAAGAACCGCCGGCAGCTCCTCGATCCAGTTCCGTCCGTGCTTGAGCAGCCTGTCAAAACTTCTGGTCTTGAGCCCGCGCAGTACCTCGGCGTTGGCCCTTTCCGCTTGACCGTTGCTCCGGGGATGAGCAACAGAAGCGAAGCAGACCTTGGTGCCGAGGTCTTGGGTGTACTGCATGAAAGCGTGGCTTGTGAACTGCGTACCGTTGTCGGTGATGATCCTGTTGGGGACCCCGAAGCGGCAAACAATCGACCTGAAGAATTTGATCGCGGACTGGGCTGTCACCTTCCTCACCGGTTCCACTTCTGGCCACTTTGTGAACTTGTCGATGGCAACGAACAAGTACTCAAAGCCCCAGACGACTCGGGGGAAGGGACCGAGGATATCGAGCCCCCAGACCGAGAAGGGCCAGGACAAAGGGATCGTCTGGAGAGCTTGAGCTGGCTGGTGTATCTTCTTGGAATGGAACTGGCGCGCTTCACACTAGGTTACTTGTGCAGTTGCATCCTGGAGGGCTGTTGGCCAGAAGAAACCTTGCTGGAACGCTTTGCCGGCAAGTGCTCTGGCGCCAATGTGGTGTCCACATATGCCTCCGTGTATCTCCACCAACAGCTCCTGTCCATCTTCCCAATGAATGCACTTCAATTTCACCCCATTGCGTCCTCTTCTGTACAGTGCGCCGTCGACGAACTGGTACATACTGGACTGCCGGGCTACTCTTTCCGCTTCTTCTTGTTCTTCGGGAAGTTCTCCTGTCTGGAGGAAACGGACGATCTGCTGTGCCCATGTCGGAGCCTGTGGCTCGACGACGAGGACTAAAGGCATGTCGGCAGCTGCGGGAACATCAGCTTCTACGGCGAGGACTTGGGGCTCAGCCGGAGCTTGACGTTCCCTGGCAAGCTTGCCGGGGCATGGCTTGCCGGGAGCGCTTGCTTCGTCGGGACAAACCTTGGGGCTTGCCGGAGCGGGCAGCTCCTCAGCACTCTTGGCGGCGGCTTCGGGAAGCTATGCCGGGAGATAGTCACCAAAGACCGATTTTCTCTTCTTGCTTGGCCCAGTCGATGGTGTCACGGATGGCTGAGTCAGCTTGAGCACAAAAGTCCTTGGTTCCACAGGTAGCTTTAGTGCGGCGCATTTTGACAGGCCGTCGGCGATGTCGTTCTCTGCTCTTGGAACGTATTCCATTTGCAGGCCGTCAAAGCGCTCTTCCAGCTTCATCACTTCATCAACGTAAGCCTCCATCAACGGGCACTGGTAATCCTTGTTCACTTGGCGGACGACGAGCTGCGAGTCACCCCTGACAATGAGCTTCTTGATCCCAAGTTCCGCCGCGATCCTGAGACCGGCAAGCAAACCTTCATACTCTGCCGTATTGTTGGTTGCTTGCTCCTTGGGAAAGGGCATCTGGACGATGTACTTGAGGTGCTCTCCGGTGGGCGCGATGAGCAGCATGCCGGCACCGGCGCCTTCCAGCGAAAAGGCACCATCAAAGTACATCAGCCACTCTTTGGTTGCTTCCTTGCCGGGGATGCTCGTCTCTGGAATTTCTTCGTCCGGTGTCGGCGTCCACTCTGCTATGAACTCTGCCAATGCTCTGCTCTAGATGGTCAATGTGCTCTCGAACTTGAGGCCAAAGCTTGACAGTTCTAGTGCCCACTCGACAATCCTGCCTGTTGCTTCGGGATTCTGCAGTATCCTCTTAAGCGGAAAGCGAGTGACCACTGTGATCTCGTGTGCTTGGAAGTAATGGCGCAGCTTCCTCGAGGCCATGAGGAGGCCGAAGAGCAATTTCTGCACACCACAGTACCTCGACCTAGCCCCCTGCAGGAGGGAACTGACGAAGTAAACTGGGCGCTGCACCATCCTCTTTTTCTGCACTTCCCCTTGCGCTTGCGCGGATTCGCCTTTGCCGGGGCCAGAGCTTGTCGGGGAAGCCCCCTGCTTGTCGTCGGACGCGCTTGCCGTGGTTGCTGGCTCGTCATCAGCTTCCCTCTCCGCTACTAACGCAGCACTAACCACTTGATTGGTTGCCGCTAGGTAGAGCAGCAACTTCTCTTGCGGTCTAGGCGCGACAAGTATAGGAGCGGAGGACAGGTATTTCTTCAAGTCTTGCAGCGCAGCCTCCGCTTCCGGAGTCCATTTTACTGGACCTGCCTTTTTCAAGATTTTGAAAAACGGCAGGGCGCGTTCCGCAGACCTGGAAATAAACCTGCTGAGAGCCGCCACTTAGCCGGCAAGTCTTCGCACGTCCTTGACACGCGTTGGTGCTTCAATCTGCTCGATGGCCTTGATCTTGTCGGGGTTGGCTTCGATCCCACGCTGAGACACGAAGAACCCGAGAAGCTTGCCGGAGGGGACTCCGAACACGCACTTCTCGGGGTTGAGCTTGAGGCTGATCTTGCGCAAGTTCGCAAAGGTCTCTTCCAAGTCTTGAACCAAGGTTGCCTTGTCTCTGCTCTTGACCACAATGTCGTCCATGTAGGCCTCCACATTTCTGTGGATCTGTGGCTCGAAAGCAGTGTGAACAACCCTCGCAAACGTCGAGCCTGCGTTCTTCAGTCCAAAAGGCATCCGCACAAAACAGTACGTGCCGCACGGAGTGATGAACGCAGTCTTCTCTTCATCTTCTTTGGTCATGAAAATCTGGTGGTACCCGGAGTAGGCGTCGAGGAATGAAAGCAGGCCACATCCGGCCATGGAGTCAACAATCTGGTCGATGCGCGGCAAGGGAAATGGATCTTTAGGGCAAGCTCTGTTGACATTGGTGAAATCGATGCAAAGCCTCCACTTCCCGTTTGCTTTGCGCACGACAACAGGATTGGCCAACCACGTCGGATGGAGCACGCCTCTAACGAGGCCTGCCGCTTCCAACTTCCTGATCTCCTCCGCGATAAACTCTTGGCGCTCCACCGCTTGTTTCCTGACTTTTTGCTTGACGGGACGCGCATGAGGACAGACGGCAAGGTGGTGCTCAATCACTTCCCTGGGAACGCCGGGGATGTCAGATGGTTGCCAGGCAAACACATCGACATTCGCCCGCAGGAAAGCAACGAGCGTGCTTTCCTATTTGGGGTCGAGAGTGGCACTGATGGTGAAGGTACCACCAGTGCCGTCCTCCTTGGCGGGCACCTTCTTGGTCGCTGGTGGAGCAGCCGTCGTCTTCTTGTGTTTACCGACGGGGCTCGATAGTGCGTCCTCGACGGCAGCGCAGCGCTCCGAAGAGGCGCGCTTGCCGGAGTGGGCGCCAAAGCATTCACCGGGCTTGGCCTTCTTGCCGGGAGAGCTCGATGGCACGTCCTCGACGGCAGCGCAGCACTCCGAGGAGGCGCGCTCGCCGGAGTGGGCGCCACAGCACTTGCCGGGCTTGGTCTTCTTGCCGGCGGGGCTCGATGGCACATCCTCGACGGCAGCGCAGCACTCCGAAGAGGCGCGCTTGCCGGAGTGGGCGCCAGAGCACTTGCGGGGCTTGGTCTTCTTGCCGGCGGGGCTCGATGGCACGTCCTCGATGGCAGCGCAGCACTCCGAAGAGGCGCGCTTGCCGGAGTGGGCGCCAGAGCACTTGCCGGGCTTGGTCTTCTTGCCGGCGGGGCTCGATGGCACGTCCTCGACGGCAGCGCAGCACTCCGAAGAGACGCGCTTGCCGGAGTGGGCGCCAGAGCACTTGCCGGACTTCTTCTTTCCCCCGGAAGCTCCAGCGGCAAGTGGGCCGCAGGCCGTTGCTGCTGTTGCGTCCCGGTATATTTGGTCGGCGCAGATAAGGGCATCCTTCTTGTCGCCGGGGACAGAAATGACGCTTATCGGGCCAGGCATCTTGAGCATGTTATACGCGTAGTGAGAGGCCGCCATGAACTTGGCGAGCGCTGGTCGGCCGAGGATCCCGTTGTAAGGCAACGGAAAGTTGGCGACGTCAAAGGTGACCTTCTCAGTCCTGAAATTCAGCTCGCTGCCAAATGTTACTGGCAGCGTGATCTTTCCCTTCGGCTTGCTCCTTCCCGGGTTGATTCCTTGGAATGTGCTGGTTTCTTCGAGCTCGCTGTCGGGAACTTGGAGTCTCCGGAGAACAGCAGAGGAGATCAGATTCAAGCCGGCCCCGCCGTCAACTAGCATCTTAGTGACCTTGAGGTTGCGGACCGTTGGGGAAACCAACATCGGCAAGCACCCGACCGCGGTTGTGCGATCAGGGTGGTCCTCAATGTCGAAGATGATAGGCGTGCTGGACCATCTCAGGGGTCTGCGTGACTCGACAGGTGGCTCCGCTGCATTGACCTCCCGCACCCACCGTTTAAGCTGGTGGTGGGAAGCGTGCAGGGAGGCACCGCCGTCCACACACAAGACCTCAGTGGCTTTCTGAAACTCCTGCTCGCTGGTCTCGGGGTCTTCCATGTCTTCGTCGTCGTCATCGTCTTCGTCCTTGTCGCGTCCCCGGGGAGGTCTGTCTGCTTGTCGCTGCTTGTCCTTGCCGCGGCGCTCCCCCGGGCCGGGACGCTTCGTGCCGGATCCCCCGCCGCCTGCTTGGGCTCTCTCCTTGTCGCGTCGTGCGTACTCGGCCTTCTGCAGCTCGACGAGTCGCTCGACTTGCTTGCAACTCTGGAGGTCGTGGCCCCTGGTACGGTGGATCTTGCAGTACTTCTTGTCGGTACCGTCCCGCTTATCGGCAGCAGCCACCGCCCGGCAGTTGGCGCACCCGACAACCTCCTTGCCGGGGCCTCCCGCCTGGGCTATCTTGGCGGAGCCCTCGCTGCCGGACTTCTCGACAACCAGCACCTCTGGGTTTTTCTTCTTTTTGCCGTTCCGCCGCCGGCCTCTCCTTGCCGGGGCGGTACCTTCACTGTCGGATTCTCCTTCTCCAACACTTTCTCCGGGGAGCTTCCTCCCCTCCTCAGCGCGTGCACACTTGTCGGCCAGGGCGTAAAGCTCGCTGACCTCCTTGATTTTGCACATCGCCATCTCCTCCTGCATCATGCGGTTGCGCACGTTCTGGTGGAACGCGCTGATCACCGCGGCGGGGTGGACGTCTGGGATGTTGTAGTGCACACGGCTGAACCTCTGGATGAACTTGCGCAAAGGCTCCCCCTCCTTCTGAACAAGCAGATGAAGGTCGCTTGCCTGGCCATGGGGTTTGTGGCCGCCCGTGAAGGCGCCAACGAACTGATGGCATAGATCTGGCCAGGAGGAGATGGAGCCGTCCGGCAAGTGCATGAGCCAGGATCTGACGTTGGGCTTGAGTACCAGCGGGAAGTAGTTGGCAAGGATCTTGTCGTCCCGTCCCCCGGCAGCCTGCACCGCAATGGTGTAGATGCTGAGGAACTCCGACGGGTGCGACTTGCCGTCGTACTTATCGGGCACGTCGGGCTTGAAGTTCTTCGTGCTGGGCCACTGGACTTGCCGCAGCTCGCGGGTGAACGTGGGGCAGCCTACCGAATACGGCAGTTCGCCTGGTTCCCCCGGTGCGTGCATGTTTCTAGAGGGCTCAACGCGCTGGTCTGATTGACGCCGCGCCTCGCTTCTGCGCTCGATGCGGGTTCGAGGGTCTTCTTCCCTTCGTTCGTGAAGGACTTGGCGTTGGTCGCGGCGAGTTCGCGGGTTCGACGACGCGGTGGAGTCGTTGTCGAGGTGAGCCCGGCGAGTCGGCGACCGCGGCTTCTGGGGCGGGGAGTGCACGGTGGTCGCACCCCCGCCATTCTTGGCGCCATCGGTTCTCGCCTGGGTGACTGGCCGCGGCTGCGACGCGCTGTGCTGCCGCGGATGTCGCCGTTGGCGAAACCGATGAGGCTCTGGATGGTTGCCCTCCAGTCGTCGAGCTTGTCCGCCGTCGGAGGGTAGTCTAGGAGTAGCTGAGCTCGCGCGAGAGCTTCCGCTGGGGTGGCGGGCAGAGGCGGCGAACGGCGCGAGGAGCGGGATGTGCTCGAACTCCTAACTATGTTAGAAGGAGCAGCACCCGGTCCAGGCAGCCGCGCGACGCTCGTTCCGGCACGCTGGATCGCATGCTGGTCCTGAGCGCCTTGGGACCCACCAGCACTGTCTGGGTCCAGCGAGCGTATGGTACCATGGGTACCATGACGCTGCTAGTTTTGCGCCTCCTGAGAGGGGCGCGGGGCGAGCTCAGACGTCGCGGGACCAAGAACTGGTTCGACGGCGCCCGTTCCTCCGCCGGCGTCCTCCCCACCACCTGTCTGCTCCATGGGCGGTGGGTTCGACGCTGACGGACCGGTCACCTCCGGAGCTTTCTTCTTCGGCGCCATGCCGGCGCAAACAATGAGAGTCTGGCTCGCGCGGACGCCGGATCTGGTTCACACAACCTCGACGCACCCCCTACCTGGCGCGCCAAAGATGTCGGGGGAAATCGGCCTCCACGAGCACCTATGGGGACGGAGCCCCTTTTCGGTTCGGCGGGGGGCGGAGGTTGCACAAAGAGCAGATCGAGGCGACACACACACAACAATTTTACCCAGCTTCGGGCCGCACGGATGCGTAAAACCCTACTGCTGCTTGTCTGGTTGATTCGAGTTCTTGCTCTGGAGCGCAAGAAGCTACAGTAAGTTGGAGCTGGATGTAGACGAGGGTCTACTGGGTGTCCTCCTTCCTGGTCACCCCCCTACGTGCGCATGGGCCTCCTTTTGTATGCTAAGGGGTTTCCCACAGGTAGCGACGCAGGTGAGGGTAAAAATGGCAAGGAACTGTGCGAACAGTGGCCGCACAGTGCTATCGCACCTAACTCTGACGGCAGGGGACAAAGGCATTAAATGCCCATCTGGATCGCCCGAACAGTACCGAGGCGGACCGTTGGGGGCGCCTCCGCTTGCCACGGGGGCAACTCTGCCAACGTCGCATGCCACCGCGCGCCTCAGGTTGCGCGGCGCCCCGCCACGTGCCTCTGGGGAAGCTCCAGAGTGGCGCGTGGTCAGGTGAGCTGGAGCGCAGGCCTGAGGTGGTGGTTTGCCGCGGCAAGTGGCTTGCCGCGGTGGTTGTCTTGCCGCACCTGAAAGCTTGCCGCTCGTCAGGCCTTGCCGGGGCGCGCGGCGCGCCGCGGCGGGCTTTTCTTGGGGTGCCTTGGCTTGGCCGTCCTGGCGAGCTCCTCCCGCCGGGGCCTTGGTGCTTCGGCTTAGTCGTCCCGGCAAGCTCCTCATGCCGGGGCCTTGTCGCCTTGGCCCGGCAAGCTCCTCTTGCCGGACCTCGCCTCCTTGGCCCGGCAAGCTCCTCTTGCTGGGGCCTGGTCTTCTAGGCTCGATCACTTGGCCTTCGTCCGGCCCAGAAAGGGCCGTGGAGACTCTTGTCGCTCCCCTGGCAAGCCTTGCCGCGGGACGCTACTACTGCCCGTGCACAAGTTCGGGGTACTAAGGTACCCCTACTTTAGTACACCGACATTGTCTAGCGGTATTGCACTTGCCCGAGATTCGATCGTCGGTATCTCGATACCTTGTTCAATCTTGTTATCGGCAAGTCTCTTTACTCGTTCCGCAAAACATCATCCCGTGATCAACTTATTGGTCACATTGCGCATATGATGATGTCCTACCGAGTGGGCCCTGCGATACCTCTCCGTTACACGGAGTGACAAATCCCAGTCTCGATTCGTGCCAACCCAACAAACACTTTCGGAGATACCTGTAGTGTACCTTTATAGCCACCCAGTTACGTTGTGACGTTTGGCACACCGAAATTATTCCTACGGTATCCGGGAGTTGCACAATCTCTTGGTCTAAGGAAATGATACTTGACATTAGAAAAGCTTTAGCATACGAACTACACGATCTTGTGCTAGGCTTAGGATTGGGTCTTGTCCATTACATCATTCTCCTAATGATGTGATCCTATTATCAATGACATCCAATGTCCATGGTCAGTAAACCGTAACCATCTATTGATCAACGAGCTAGTCTACTAGAGGCTTACTAGGGACATGGTGTTGTCTATGTATCCACACATGTATCTGAGTTTCCTATCAATACAATTCTAGCATGGATAATAAACGATTATCATGAACAAGGAAATATAATAATAACTAATTTATTATTGCCTCTAGGGCATATTTCCAACAGTCTCCCACTTGCACTAGAGTCAATAATCCAGTTCACATCGCTATGTGATTAACACTCAAGGTCACATCCCCATGTGACTAACACCCAAAGAGTTCTGAGTTTGATCATGTTATGCTTGTGAGAGATGTTATAGTCAACGGGTCTGAACCTTTCAGATCCGTGTGTGCTCTACAAATCTCTCTGTCATCTTGTAGATGCAGCTACCACGCTCTATTTGGAGCTATTCCAAATAACTATTCTACTATACCAATCTGGTTTACTACTCAGAATCATCCAGATCAGCGTCAAAGATTGCATCGGCGTAACCCTTTACGACGAACTCTTTTACCACCTCCATAATCGAGAAAATTCCTTAGTCCATAAGCTGCTAAGGGTAACCTTGACCGTTGTCCCGTGATCCATTCCTAGATCACACTTGTACCCCTTGACAGACTCATGGCTTGGCACACTTCAGGTGCGGTACACAACATATATAGCATACTTTAGAGCCTATGTCTAAAGCATAGGGGACGACCTTCGTCCTTTCTCTCTATTCTGCCGTGGTCAGGTCCTAAGTCCTACTCAATACTCATACCTTATAACACAGCCAATAACTCCTTCTTTGCTGATCTATTTGAACTCCTTCAAAATATTGTCACGGTATGTATTCATTTGAAAGTACTATTAAGCGTTTTTTGATCTATCCTTATAGATCTTGATGCTCAATGTTCAAGTAGCTTAATCCAGGTTTTCCATTGAAATACACTTTTCAAATAACCTGGCATGCTTTCCAGAAATTCTACATCATTTCTGATCAGTAATATGTTAACAACATATACTCATCAAAAATTCTATAGTGCTGCCACTCACTTCTTTGGAAATACAAGTTTCTCATAAACTTTGTATAAACCTGAAATCTTTGATCATAGCATCAAAGCGTACATTGGATGGATTGCTGGAGCTTTGCATACTTGTTAGCATCTTTCAGGACTGACAAAAATCTTCTGGTTGTATCACATACAACCTTTCCTCAAGAAAATCGTCAAGGAAACAATGTTTTTGACATCCTATCTGCAAGATTTCATAAATAATGCAGTAACTGCTAACATAATTCCAACTAACTTTTAGCATCGCTACGAGTGAGAAAGTCTCATCGTAGTCTACTCCTTGAACTTGTCGGGAAACATCTTAACGACAAGTCGAGCTTTCTCAATGGTGACACTTACCATCATTGTCCGTCTTCCTTTTAAAATCCATATGTAACTAACAACCTTACGACCATCAAGTAGTTCTTCCAAAGTCCACACTTTGTTTTCATACATGGATCCTCTCTCGAATTTTATGGCCTTGAGCCATTTTTCGGAATCTAGGCCCACCATCGCTTCTCCATAGCTCGTAGGTTCATTGTCGTCTAGCAACATGAATTCCAAGACAGGATCACGTGCCACTTTGAAGTAGCACGCATCCTTGTCGTCCTACGAGGTTTGGTAGTGACTTGATCCAAAGTTTTATGATCACTATCATAAGCTTCTACTTGAATTGGTGTAGGTGTCACAGGAACAAATTCCTGTGCCCTGCTACACACTAGTTGAAGTGACGGTTCAATAACCTCATCAAGTTTCCACCATCCTCCCACTTAATTCTTTCAAGAGAAACTTTTCCTCAAGAAAGGACCCGATTTCAGAAACAATCCCTATTGCTTTCGGATCTGAGACAGGAGGTATACCCAACTGTTTTGGGTATCCTATGAAGATGCATTTATCCGCTTTGGGTTCGAGCTTAGCAGCCTGAAACTTTTTCCCATAAGCGTCGTAGCCCCAAACTTTTAAGAAACAACAGCTTAGGTTTCTCTAAACCATAGTTCATACGGTGTCGTCTCAACGGATTTGTGTGGTTCCCTATTTAAAGTGAATGCGGTTGTCTTTAATGCCTAACCCATAAACGATAGCGGTAATTCGATAAGAGACATCTTGGTATGCACCATATCCAATAGGGTGCAGTTATGATGTTCGGACACACCATCACACTATGGTGTTCCCGGCGGTATTAGTCGTGAAACAATTTCCACAATGCCTTAATTGTGTGCCAAACTCGTAACTCAGATATAAATCTCTATGATCATATCACAGACATGTTATCCTCTTGTCACGACGATCTTCAACTTCACTCTGAAATTACTTGAACCTTTCAATAATTCAGACTCATGTTTCATCGAGTAAATATACTCAGCATCTACTCAAATCATCTGTGAAGTAAGAACATAACGATATCCACTGCGTGCCTCAGCGCTCATTGGACTGCACACATCAAAATGTATTACTTCCAACAAGTTGCTTTCTTGTTCCATCTTACTAAAAACAAGGTCTTTCAGTCATCTTGCCCATGTGGTATGATTTGCATGTCTCAAGTGATTCAAAATCATGTGAGTCCAAACGATCCATCTGCATGAAGTTTCTTCATGCATATCTACCAATAAACATGGTTCGCATGTCTCAATCTTTTCAAAAATGAGTAAGTCCAAAGATCCATCAACATGGAGCTTCTTCATGCGTTTTATACCAATATGACTCAAATTACAGTGCCACAAGTATGTGGTACTATCATTACTATCTTATATCTTTTGGCATGAACATGTGTATTACTATGATCAGGATGGTATTATTCAAATAAACAGAGTAACCATTATTCTCCTTAAATGAATAACTGTATTGCGATAAACATAATCCAATCATGTCTATGCCCAACGCAAACACCAAATAACAATTATTTAGGTTTTAATACCAATCTCGATGGTAGAGGGAGCGTACGATATTTGATTACATCAACCTTGGAAACACTTCCAACACATATCGTCATCTCACCTTTAGCTAGCCTCCGTTTATTCCGTAGCCTTTTATTTTGAGTTACTAACACTTAGCAACCGAACCGGTATCTAATACCCTGGTTCTACTAGGAGTACTAGTAAAGTACACATTAATATAATGTATATCCAATACACTTCTGTTGACCTTGCCTGCCTTCTCATCTACCTAGTATCTAGGGTGGTTCTGCTTCAGTGACTGTTCCCCTTATTACAGAAGCACTTAGTCTCGGGCTTGGGTTCAACTTTGGGTTTCTTCACTAGAGCAGCAACTGATTTGTTGTTTCATGAAGTATCCCTTTCTTGCCATTGCCTTTCTTGAAACTACTGGTTTTACTAACCATCAACAATTGATGCTCCCTTTTGATTTCTACTTTCGCGGTGTCGGGAATAGCTCAAGGATCATATCTATCCCTGATATGTTATAGTTCATCACGAAGCTCTAGTAGCTTGGTGACAGTGACTTTGGAGAACCATCACTATCTTATCTGGAAGATTAACTCCCACTCGATTCAAGTGATTGTAGTACTCATAAAATCTGAGCACATGCTCAACGATTGAGCTTTTCTCCTTAGTTTGTAGGCTTAGGAAACTTGTCAGAGGTCTCATACCTCTTGACGTGGGCACTAGCCTGAAATCCCAATTTCAGTCCTTGGAACATCTCATATGTTCTGCGATGTTTCAAAAACGTCTTTGGTGCCTCAATTCTAAACCATTTAGCATTACGCACTGAACTATCACGTAGTCATCAAAACGTGTATGTTAGATGCTCGCAACATCCACAAACGACACTCGAGGTTCAGCTCACTTAGCGGAGCATTAAGGACATAATCCTTCTGCGCAGCAATGAGGACAATCCTCAGTTTACGGACCCAGTCCGCATAATTGCTACTATCAACTTTCAACTAAATTTTCTCTAGGAACGTATCTAAAACAGTAGAACTAAAGCGTAAGCTACGACATAATTTGCAAAGTCCTTTTGACTATGTTCATGATAATTAAGTTCATCTGATTATTTAATGAACTCCCACTTAGATAGACATCCCTCTAGTCATCTAAGTGATACATGATCCGAATCAACTAGGCCATGTCCGATCATCACGTGAGACGGACTAGTCATCAGCGGTGAACATCTTCATGTTGATCGCATCTTCTATACGACTCATGTTTGACCTTTCGGTCCTCCGTGTTCCGAGGCCATGTCTGTACATGCTAGGCTCGTCAAGTCAACCTAAGTGTTTCGCATGTGTTCCGAGGCCATGTCTGTACATGCTAGGCTCGTCAACACCCGTTGTATTCGAACGTAAGAATCTATCACACCCGATCATCACGTGGTGCTTCGAAACGACGAACCTTCGCAACGGTGCACAGTTAGGGAGAACACTTTTCTTGAAATTTTAGTGAGGGATCATCTTATTTAAGCTACCGTCGTTCTAAGCAAATAAGATGTAATAACATGATAAACATCACATGCAATCAAATAGTGACATGATATGGCGATCATCACTTTGCTCCTTTTGATCTCCATCTTCGGGGCTCCATGATCATCATCGTCACCAGCATGACACCATGATCTCCATCATCGTGTCTTCATGAAGTTGTCTCGCCAACTATTACTTTTACTACTACAGCTAACGGTTAGCAATAAAGTAAAGTAATTACATGACGTTTATGTTGACACGCAGGTCATAAATAAATTAAGACAACTCCTATGGCTCCTGTCGGTTGTCATACTGATCGACATGCAAGTCATGATTCCTAATACAAGAACATGATCAATCTCATACATCACATATCATTCATCACATTCTTTTGGCCACATCACATCACATAGCATACCCTGCAAAAACAAGTTAGACGTCCTCTAATTGTTGTTGTATGTTTTTACGTGGCTGCTATGGGTTTCTAGCAAGAACGTTTCTTACCCAAGCAAAACCACAACGTGATATGCCAATTTCTATTTACCCTTCATAAGGACCCTTTACATCGAATCCGATCCGACTAAAGTGGGAGAGACATACACCCGCTAGCCACCTTATGCAACTAGTGCATGTCAGTCGGTGGAACCTGTCTCACGTAAGAGTACGTGTAAGGTCGGTCCGGGCCGCTTCATCCCACGATGCCGCCGAATCAAGATAAGACTACTAGCGACAAGTAAATTGACAATATCGACGCCCATAACTGCTTTGTGTTCTACTCGTGCATAGAAACTACGCATAAACCTGGCTCTGATACCACTGTTGGGGAACGTAGCAGAAATTCAAAATTTTCTACGCATCACCAAGATCAATCTATGGAGTAATCTAGGAATGTGGGGAAGAAGAGTGCATCTACATACCCTTGTAGATCGCTAAGCGGAAGCGTTCAAGAGAACGGGGTTGATGGAGTCGTACTCGTCGAGATCCAAATCACCGATGACCAAGCGCCGAACTGACGGCACCTCCGCGTTCAACACACGTACGGAGCGAGGACGTCTCCCGCACCTTGATCCAGCAAGGAGGAGGGAGAGGTTTAGGAAGAGATCTCCAATAGCAGCACGACGGCGTGGTGGTGGTGGAGCAGCAGTACTCCGGCATGGCTTCACCAAGCTCTTAACAGAGGAGGAGAGGTGTTGGGGAGGGGAGGGGCTGTGCCTTGGATGTGGTCCTGCAGCCCTCCCCTCGCCCCTCTATTTATAGGGAGAAGGGGGATGGGGGACCGGCCCCTCTAGATGGGATCTAGAGGGGGGGGCGGCGGCCAAGGGGGAGGGGCTTGCCCCCAAAGCCAAGGGGCGCCCCTTTTAGGGTTCCCCCCAACCCTAGGCGCATGGGCCCTAGGGGGGTGTGGCGCCCCAGCCCACTTGGGCTGGTTCCCTTCCTCCTACGGCCCATAAGGCCCTCCGGGAGAGGTGGCCCCTCCCGGTGGACCCCCGGAACCCCTCCGGTGGCCTCGGTACAATACCGATATACCCCGGGACCTTTCTGGTGACCATATGACTACTTCCCATATATAAATCTTTACCTCCGGACTATTCTGGAACTCCTCGTGACGTCCGGGATCTCATCCGGGACTCCGAACAACATTCGGTAATCACATACAAGTCTTCCTAATAACCCTAGTGTCATCGAACCTTAAGTGTGTAGACCCTACGGGTTCGGGAACCATGCAGACATGACCGAGACAACTCTCCGGCCAATAACCAACAGCGGGATCTGGATACCCATGTTGGTTCCCACAAGTTCCACGATGATCTCATCGGATGAACCACAATGTCGAGGATTCGATCAATCCCGTATACAATTCCCTTTGTCTAGCGGTATTGCACTTGCCCGAGATTCGATCGTCGGTATCTCGATACCTTGTTCAATCTCGTTATCGGCAAGTCTCTTTACTCATTCCGCAACACATCATCCCGTGATCAACTTCTTGGTCACATTGCGCATATGATGATGTCCTACTGAGTGGGCCCAGAGATACCTCTCCGTTACACGGAGTGACAAATCCCAGTCTCGATTCGTGCCAACCCAACAGACACTTTCAGAGATACCTGTAGTGTACCTTTATAGCCACCCAGTTACGTTGTGACGTTTGGCACACCCAAAGTATTCCTACGGTATCCGGGTGTTGCACAATCTCATGGTCTAAGGAAATGATACTTGACATTAGAAAAGCTTTAGCATACGAACTACACGATCTTGTGCTAGGCTTAGGATTGGGTCTTGTCCATCACATCATTCTCCTAATGATGTGATCCCGTTATCAACGACATCCAATGTCCATGGTCAGGAAACCATAACCATCTATTGATCAACGAGCTAGTCAACTAGAGGCTTACTAGGGACATGGTGTTGTCTATGTATCCACACATGTATCTGAGTTTCCTATCAATACAATTCTAGCATGGATAATAAACGATTATCATGAACAAGGAAATATAATAATAACTAATTTATTATTGCCTCTAGGGCATATTTCCAACAAATAGGTTAGTCCCAAAAATTATATAAAAGTGTATAATAAAGCCCATTAAACATCCAAAACAGAATATATAATAGCTTGGAACAATAAAAAATTATAGATACGTTGGAGACGTATCAAGCAACCCCAAGCTTAATTCCTGCTCGTTCTTGAGTAGGTAAATGATAAAAATAGAATGTTTGATGTGGAATGCTACCTAGCATATTTTTCAATGTAATTTTCTTTATTGTGGCATGAATTTTCAGATCCGAAGATTCAAGATAAAAGTTTAATATTGACATAAAAATAATAATACTCCAAGCATACTAACCAAGCAATTATGTCTTCTCAAAATAACATAGCCAAAGAAAGCTCATCCCTACAAAATTATATAGTTTGGCCATGCTTCATTTTCGTCACACAAGAGTGCTCTCATCTTTCACAACCCTGATGACAAGCCAAGCAATTGTTTCATACTTTAGTAATCTCAAACTTTTTTCAACTTCCACTCAATACATGAGCGTGAGCCATGGATATAGCCCTATGGGTGGAATAGAATATAATGATGGGGGTTGTGTGGAGAAGACAAAAAAGGAGAAAGTCTCACATTGACGCGGCTAATCAACGAGCCAGGGATATGCCCATCAATTGATGTCAACACAAGGAGTAGGGATTGCCATGCAACAGATGCACTAGAGATATAAATGTATGAAAGCTCAACAAAATAAACTAAGTGGGTGTGCATCCAACTTGCTTGCTCACGAACACCTAGGGCATTTGAGGAAGCCCATTGTTGGAATATACAAGCCAAGTTCTGTAATGAAAAATTCCCAGTAGTATATGAAAGTGACAAAACAACAGACTCTCTATCATAAAGATCATGGTGCTACTTTGAAGCACAAGTGTGGAAAAAGGATAGTAGCATTGCCCCTTTTTATTTCTCTTTTTTTGGGCCTTTCATTTTTTTATTTAGCCTTTCTCTTCTTTTTTTGGGACAATGCTCTAATAATGATGATCATCACACTCTTTTTATTTACAACTCAATGATTACAACTCGATACTTAGAACAAAATATGACTCTATATGAATGCCTCCGGCGGTGTACCGGGATGGGCAATGAATCAAAAGTGACATGTATGAAATAATACGCATGGTGGCTTTACCACAAATACGATGTCAACTAGATGATCATGCAAGGCAATATGACATTGATGAAACGTGTCATAAAAAACGAAACGGTGGAAAGTTGCATGGCATTATATCTCGGAATGGCTATGGAAATGCCATAATAGGTAGGTATGGTGGCTTTTTTGAGGAAGATATAAGGAGGTTTATGTGTGATAGAGGGTATCTTATCACGGGGTTTGGATGCACCGACGAAGTTTGCACCAACTCTCAAGGTGAGAAAGGGAAATGCGCGGTACCGAAGAGGCTAGCAATGATGGAAGTTTGAGAGTGCTTATAATCCATGGACTCAGCATTAGTCATAAAGAACTCACATACTTATGGCAAAAATCAATAAGTCATCAAAAACCAAGCACTACGCGCATGCTCCTAGGAGGATAGGTTGGTAGGAAAATACCATCGCTCGTCCCCGGCCGCCACTCATAAGGATGACAATCAAAGAACACCTCATGTTTCAAATTTGTTACACAACGTTTACCATACATGCATGCTACGGGACTTGCAAACTTCAACACAAGTATTTATCAAGTTCACAACTACTCAACTAGCACAACTTTAATATCACTATCTCCATATCTCAAAACAATCATCAAGTATCAAACTTATCCTAGTATTCGATGCACTTATATGGAAGTTTTTATTATATCCATCTTGGATGCCTATCATATTAGGACTAATTTTATAACCAAAGCAAATTACCATGCTGTTCTAAAGGACTCTCAAAATAACATAAGTGAAGCATGAGAGATCAATAATTTCTATAAAATAAAACCACCACCGTGCTCCAAAAGATATAAGTGAAGCACTAGAGCAAAATTGTTTAGCTCAAAAGATATAAGTGAAGCATATAGAGTATTCTAATAAAATCCGATTAATGTGTGTCTATACCAAAAGGTGTGTACAGCAAGGATGACTGTGGTGAACTAAAAAGCAAATACTCAAACCATACAAGACACTCCAAGAGAAACACATATCATGCGCTGAATAAAAATATAGCTCCAAGTAAAGTTACCGATGGACGAAGACAAAAGAGGGGATGCCTTCCGGGGCATCCCCAAGCTTAGTATTTTTGGTTTTCCTTGTATTTTACCTTGGGGGCCTTGTGCATCCCCAAGCTTAGGCTCTTGTCACTCCTTGTTCCATAATCCATCAAACCTTTACCCAAAACTTGAAAACTTCACAACACAAAACTTAACAGAAAATCTCGTGAGCTCCGTTAGCGAAAGAAAACAAAACACCACTTCAAGGTACTATAATGAACTCATTCTTTATTTATATTGGTGTTAAACCTACTGTATTACAACTTCTCTATGGTTCATAAACTCCATTACTAGCCATAGATTCATCAAAATAAGCAAATAACACACGATAAATAGAATCTGTCAAAAACAGAACAGTCTGTAGTAATCTGTATCAAACGCATACTTCTGGAACTCCAAAAATTCTAAAATAAATTGCCGGACGTGAGGAAGTTATCTATTAATCATATTAAAAAAGAATCAACTAAATATCACTCTCCAGTAAAAAGTTGTAGCTAATCTTGTGAGTGCTAAAGTTTCTGTTTTTTAAGCAAGATCAAAAAGACTTCACCCAAGTCTTCCCAAAGGTTCTACTTGGCACAAACACTAATTAAAACATAAAACCACATCTAAACTGAATATAGATGGATTATGTATTACTAAACAGAACCAAAAATCAAGAAACTAAAATAAAATTGGGTTGCCTCCCAACAAGCGCTATCGTTTAACGCCCCTAGCTAGGCATAAAAGCAAGGATAGATCTAGGTATTGTCATCTTTGGCATGCAATCCACAAGTGTCTCTCATAATAGATTCATAAGGTAATTTTATTTTCTTTCTAGGAAAGTGTTCCATGCCTTTCCTTAACGGAAATTGGAATTTAATATTCCCTTCTTTCATATCAATAATTGCACCAATCGTTCTAAGGAAAGGTCTACCAAGAATAATAGGACATGAAGGATTGCAATCTATATCAAGGACAATGAAATCTACGGCCACATAATTCCTATTTGCAAAAATAAGGACATCATTAATTCTTCCCATAGGTTTCTTAATGGTGGAATCCGCAAGGTGCAAGTTTAAAGAACAATCATCAAGTTCACGGAAACCTAGCAAATCATGCAAAGTTTTTGGAATCGTGGAATACCTAGCACCCAAATCACACAAAGCATAGAATTCATGATCTTTAATTTTAATTTTAATAGTAGGTTCCCACTCATCATAAAGTTTTCTTGGGATAGAATCTTCTAATTCAAGCTTTTCCTCATAAAATTGCATTAAAGCATCAACGATATGTTTAGTAAAAGCTTTATTTTGACTATAAGCATGCGGAGAATTTAACATGGATTGCAACAAGGAAATACAATCTATTAAAGAACAATTATCATAATTAAATTCCTAGAAATCCAAGATAGTGGGTTCATTGCTATATAAAGTTTTGACCTCTTCAATCCCACTTTTACCAATTTTTGCATCAAGATCTAAAAACTCTGAATCATTGGGACGCCTTTTAACTAAAGTTGACTCATCTCCAGTCCCATCATTATCAAGATTCATACTGCAAAACAAAGATTTAATAGGAGACACATGAATCAGTTTTAGATCTTCATCCTTATTATCATGAAAACTAGAAGAACATGCTTTTACAAAGCAATCTTTCTTAGCACGCATCCTAGTGGTTCTTTCTTTGCACTCATCAATGGAAATTCCCATAGCCTTGAGAGACTCATTGATATAATGCTTAGGAGGAATAGATATAAGTTTCAAAGAATCAACATCAAGAGAAATTCTATCCATGTTCCTAGCCAACTCATCAATGTTAGGCAATTTTTCTTCAAGCAAAGCATTGAAATTCTTGTAAGAAATCATAAATTCTTTAACGCTAGTCTCAAAATCAGAGGGCATCTTATTAAAATTTCCATAAGAGTTGTTGTAGGAATTACCATAATTATTAGAGGAATTACTAGGATACGGCCTAGGATTAAAGTTTTCTCTATAAGCGTTCTTACCAAAATTGTTCCTAACAACAAAATTCACATCCATAAATTCATTACTATTCTCAATCAAAGTAGACAAAGTCATATCATTGGGATCAGAAGAAACACTCTTATTAGCAAACAATTTCATAAGTTCATCCATCTTTCCACTCAAAACATTAATCTCTTCTATTGCATGCACCTTTTTACTAGTAGATCTTTCAGTGTGCCATTGAGAATAATTAACCATAATATTATCTAGGAGTTCAGTAGCTTCTCCTAAAGTGATTTCCATAAAAGTGCCTCCCGTGGCCGAATCTAAAAGATTTCTAGAAGCAAAATTCAAACTAGCATAATTTTTTGTATAATCATCCATAAGTTCAAACCATGTGTAGGGCAATTACGTATCATTAATTTCATTCTCTCCCAAGCTTGTGCAACATGTTCATGATCAAGTTGCTTAAAATTCATAATATTGTTTCTGAGAGAGATGATCTTAGCGGGAGGAAAATACTTAGAGATAAAAGCATCTTTGCACTTATTCCAAGAATCAATACCATTTTTAGGCAAGGACGAAAACCAAGTTTTAGCACGATCTCTAAGCGAAAAAGAAATAGCTTCAGTTTAACAATATCATTGTCCACATCTTTCTTCTTTTGCATATCATACAAATCAACAAAGCTATTTAGATGGGTAGCGGCATCTTCACTAGGAAGGCCGACGAATTGATCTTTCATGACAAGATTTAGTAAAGCAACATTAATTTCACAAGATTTAGCATCGGTAAGAGGAGAAATTGGAGTGCTAAGAAAATCATTGTTGTTGGTATTGGCAAAGTCACACAATTTAGTATTATCTTGAGCCATTGTGACAAACAAGCAATCCAACACACAAGCAAACAATAAGCAAGCGAAAAAGAGGCGAACGGAAAGAGGGGGCGAATAAAACGACAAAGGTGAAGTGGGGGAGAGGAAAACGAGAGGCAAATGGCAAATAATGTAGTGCGAGGGATAAGAGTTTGTGATGGGTACTTGGTATGTCTTAACTTGTGCGTAGACTCCCCGGCAACGGCGTAAGTATTTCCCTTAGTTTTTGAGAACCAAGGTATCAATCCAGTAGGAGGCCACACGCAAGTCCCTCGTACCTACACAAACAAATAAGAACCTTGCAACCAATGCGATAAAGTGGTTGTCAATCCCTTGACGGCCACTTGCAAAAGTGAGATCTGATAGAGATGATAAGATAATATTTTTGGTATTTTTATGATAAAGATTGAAAGTAAAGATTGCAAAATAAACGGCGCCAGAAATAGCTAGTTGACAGGAGATTAGTATGATGGAAAATAGACCCGGGGGCCATAGGTTTCACTAGTGGCTTCTCTCAAGATAGCATAAGTATTACGGTGGGTGAACAAATTACTGTTGAGCAATTGATAGAAAAGTGCATAATTATGAGAATATCTAGGCATGATCATGTATATAGGCATCACGTCCGTGATAAGTAGACCGACTCCACACATCAACCGCTATCCAGCATGCATCTAGAGTATTAAGTTCATAATAATAGAGTAACGTATTAGGTAAGATGACATGCTATAGAGGGATAAACTCAAGCAATATGATATAAACCCCATCTTTTTATCCTCGATGGCAACAATACAATACGTGTCATTTCCCTTTCTGTCAATGGGATTGAGCAACACAAGATTGAAGCCAAAGCTAAGCACTTCTCCCATTGCAAGAAAGATCAATCTAGTAGGCCAAACCAAACTGATAATTCAAAGAGACTTGCAAAGATAACCCATCATACATAAAAGAATTCACAGAAGATTCAAATATTGTTCATAGATAATCTTGATCATAAACCCACAATTCATTGGATCTCGACTAACACACGACAAAAAGAGTTACATCGAATAGATCTCCAAGAAGACCGAGGAGAATTTTGTATTGAGATCCAAAGAGAGAGAAGAAGCCATCTAGCTAAAAACTATGGACCCAAAGCTCTGTGGTAAACTACTCACACATCATCGGAGAGGCTATGGTGTTGATGTAGAATCCCTCCATGATCGATTCCCCTCCGGCGGAGCACCGGAAAAGGCCCCAAGATGGGATCTCATGGGTACAGAAGGTTGCGGCGGTTGAAATAGGTTTTCGTGGTGCTGTTGGATGGTTTCGGGGTATGTAGTTATATATAGGAGGAAGAAGTAGGTCGGTGAAGCCACGAGGGGCCCACGAGGGTGGAGGGCGCGCCCAGGGGGGTAGGCATGCCCCCTGCCTTGTGGCCTCCTCGTTCGTTTCTTGACGTCCACTCCAAGTCCTCTGGATCATGTTTGTTCCAAAAATCACGCTCCCGAAGGTTTCATTCCGTTTGGACTCCGTTTGATAATCCTTTTCTGCGAAACACTGAAATAGGCAAAAAAACAACAATTTGCACTGGGCCTTGGGTTAATAGGTTAGTCCCAAAAATAATATAAAAGTGCATAATAAAGCCCATTAAACATCCAAAACAGAATATATAATAGCATGGAACAATAAAAAATTATAGATACGTTGGAGACATATCAAATACGTCCATTGTGCATCATGTTTTCCTACTGTTATTTATAGTGTTTTTATGCTTTGTAACACTTTATGGAGTTCTAATGCCTTTTCTCTCATAGTATGCAAGGTTTACAAAAGGAGGGAGAATGCCGGTAGATGGAATTCTGGACCTGAAAAAGCTATGTCAGAGATACCAATTCTGCACATCTCCAAATGAGCTGAAAATTTTACAGAGAATTATTTTGGAATAAATAACAAATACTGGGGAAAATAACTACTAGAGGGGGCGGTGAGGTGCCCACAAGACACCAGGGCGCACCACCCCCTCTAGGCGCGCCCTGGTGGGTGGTGGGCACCCTGGCCCACCTCCGATGCCCATCTTCTAGTATATAAGGTCTTTTGACCTAGAAAGAAATTAGTAGAGAACTTTCGGGATTGAGCGCAGCCGTTTCGAGGCGAAACTTGGGCAGGAGCACTTTTGCCCTCTGGAGGAGCGATTCCGCCGCGGAACTTCCCTCCCGAAGGGGTGAATCAAAGCCATCGTCATCACCAACAACCGTCTCATCTTTCGGAGGCCAAACTTCATGAACATCTTCAACATCACCATCTCATCTCAAACCCTAGTTCATCTCTTGTGTTTAATCTTTGTACCGGAACCTCAGATTGGTACCTGTGGGTGACTAGTAGTGTTGATTACATCTTGTAGTTTATGCTATATGGTTTATTTGGTGGAAGATTACATCTTCAGATACATTATGCTATTTAATACCCCTTTTGATGTAGAGTGGAACACTAGATGCCCGATCTTTCATGATAGGAGTGAATCCCACGATGAACACGAAGAACACGAGGAGAAAACATGAGGGGAAACATGAGAGAATCACTCAAACCAACAAGATTAGATTAGACATGTGCTAGATCCTCGAAACACAAAGATATACATGATCCAAATCCAATAAAGGATGATACAAGAGGTAACTAGTTCATCTTTGTGAGGAGGCCTTGAGGGGTCTTCCCGTTAGGGGGTCCTGAATCCAAGGTGGATCTTCTCCATAGAGGCCGCGGTCTCTCTCTCGGTGGAGTAGATCCAGATGGATGAGCAAAGCTCTATCTCAAGTATGAGCTAAACCAGTGCTAACCCTAGAATGAGGGAGGAGGAGGAGTATATATAGTCTAAGTTGTCGAAGGGGTACATGGGCCTCGGCCCTTTACTGTGCGCAGACTGATGGGGCCGGACGTCCGGGTGTTGGGCCGGATGCCCGGGCCTTCCTGAGGGGCCGGATGTCCGGGCTAGGGGGGCGGATGTTCGGGCTGGCGGAGTCGGCCTCGGTACTCTTTGGATAGGAGGTGTACGGATTTCCGGGCTCGGCCAGATGTCCGGGCTGAGGCCGTATGTCCGGTGCCTATAGGTACTTGGTGGCTGGGTGGCTGTTGTGGTTGATGCTCCAAGGGCCGGATGTCCGGGGCTTGGGGCCGGATGTCCGGGTCCTAGAGACCTCTTCGGATCCTTTTGTCGTTTCTCTTCATCCGCGAACTTGGGGACTTGTCCGTCTTCATGTCCATCTTCTGGAGGGCCTTCTTGGTACATGATCATGAACAACATTCCAGACTTAGGTAGTTACCATGTCTCGAGTGGATCGTATGTAATATCACTAAGGAAAGAAGTCACCTCGGTCTCGAGAGCTCTAGCTCGTGCTCGTGTCATAGGTCCTCTTGGCACTTGGTGAGATGGTTGTAAGTCCATGGGGATGACCCTAGGATGCTCCGCATCATCTCCCCTCCCTTGGGAAAGATACGACCTCAGATCAAAATCCTCATCACCATGGTAGGGAGAGAGATCTTTGATGTTGAAGATGTCGCTCACAGTGTACTTGCCGCGTGGGATGTCGATCTTGTAGGCGTTGTTGTTGTAGTGTTCAAGCACCTTGAAGGGTCCATCGGCTCATGGTATAAGTTTGGACTTGCGTTCATTGGGGAAACGCTCCTTGCGAAGGTGTAGCCACACAAGATCTCCAATGTTGAATACCATGGGTTGTTTGTTGATGTTGAGCTTGGTCGCGAGTCGTTGTACTTGGAGCTCGATAGTGTGCCTTGTATCTTCATGCTTCTTCTTGAGATAGTTCACAAGGGCACTCACGTCCATGTTGGTGCGCTCTTGTAGTGGTAGAGGAAGTATGTCCAATGGCGACAATGGGTTGAAATGGTAGATGACCTTGAAAGGGGACTTAACGGTAGTCGAATGTCTTGCGCGGTTGTAGGCGTACTCGGCGATGGGTAGGCACTCCTCCTAATCCTTGATCTTATTCTTGATCAACAAGCATCGTAGAGTGGAGAGCGTTCGGTTCGTCACCTCCATTTGGCCGTCGGTTTGAGGATGGTATGCCGAAGAGAACAAGAGCTTGATTCTGAGCTTGGCGCATAAGGTCTTCCAATAGTATCTTAAGAACTTGATGTTGCGGTCCGATACAATGGTCTTTTGCACTCCATGTAGGTGCAAGATTTCCCTACCAAAAGATTTGCAACATGTGAAGCATCGTCTATCTTGTTGCATGGTATGAAATGTGCCATTTTAGATAATCGGCCCACAACAACAAACACGAAATCCTTTCCATTTCTAGTTCTAGGGAAACCAAGGAAAAAATCTATGCTAATATCTTCCCTTGGGTGATATGGAATTGGAAGGGGCATATAAATACCATGAGATTGAGCTTTGGACTTAGCTTTGCGACATTTAGAGCATCGGTTGGTGAAGCGTGAGATGTCACAGGACATCTTGGGCCAAAAGTAGTTCTTGGAGAGCGTAGAGAATGTCTTGTCGCGTCCAAAGTGTCCCATTAGTCCTCCTCCATGAGATTCTTGCAGAATTAACAAACGAAGAGCAGACTCGGGAATACATAGTTTGTTAGCTCTCATAAGATAATCATCTTTGATATAATAGCTTTCCCAAGATGTATGCGTCAAACATTTGGCATAAGGAATAGCAAAAGTAGGATCATGCGCATACAAGTCTTTAATGTGCTCAAAACCGATGACATTCAATTCAAGTTCGTTGACAAGCATGCATATGCGGGAAAGAGCATACACCACAACATTTTCCTTACCTTCGATGTATTTGATGACATAAGTAAATGACTCAATGAACTCACTCCACTTAGCATGACGCTTGTTCAACTTGGTTTGACCCTTGAGGTATTTAAGCGTTTCATGGTCGGTATGAATGACAAATTCATGAGGGCGGATATAATGTTCTCATTCATGCAAAACACACACTAAAGCATATAGCTCTTTGTCATAGATGGCATAATTAAGTTGAGCTGAGTTTCTCACTAAAGTAAGCAATGGGGCGCTTCTCTTGCGTTAGCACACCTCCTATGCCATTACCACTAGCATCGCAATGAATTTCAAAGGGTTTGTCAAAGTTGGGTAATGCAAGCACGGGAGCATGAGTAAGCAAATTTTTAAGTTCGTTAAATGCGGTATCTTGGGATGGTCCCCAAATAAATGGTGCATTTTTCTTACTCCAAGCATGTAAAGGGGATGCAATGGTGCTAAAATCCTTAACAAATCTATAGTAGAAATCGGCTAAACCAAGGAAGCTACGCACTTGTTGCAAGTTGGTTGGTTGGGGCCAAGTTTTAATAGCATTGATCTTAGATTCATCAACATGAACACCCTTAGGAGACACAAAAAACCTAAGAAAACAAGCTTATCAACACCAAAAAGGCATTTATCCATATTAGCATAAAGGCGCTCTTTCCTAAGGGTTTGCAACACGGTTCTAAGATGGGTGACATGATCTTTGAGAGATTTTCTAAAGACAAGAATGTCGAAAAAATATACCATAACAAATACGCCAATATAGGGTCGAAGAACAAAATGCATGACTCGCATGAAAGTACCGGGTGCTTTGGATAAACCCATTGGCATAACAAGCCATTCATATAAGCCAAATTTGGTCTTAAATGCAGTTTTCCATTCATCACCTTCTTGGATGCGTATTTGATAGTAGCCACTTTTAAGGTCAATCTTAGAGAAAATTGTGGCTCCGCTAAGCTCATCTAGCATATCATCTAGGCGTGGAATGGGGTAACGATAACGCACGGTAATAGCATTGATAGGACGACAATCAGAACAAATGCAATGTGTACCATATATCTTGGGAACAAGGATTACCGGGATGAGACAAGGGCTCAAGTTTTCTCGTACATGGACGTTGTTGATGAGTTGTGGTACTTGCCGTTGGATCTCGTTCGTTTCCTCGGGGTTGACACGGTAAGGAGCCTTGTTAGGAAGGGGTGCTCCGGGGATGAGGTCGATTCGGTGTTCGATGCCTCGTAGTGGAGGTAGACCCGGAGATAGCTTGTTGGGGAATACATCTTGGAATTCCTGCAATAGAGAAGATAACACTAAAGGTATAATGTGAGAGTTGTTAGTTTTGGGTGCCTCGTCCTATCACAAAAGGACATAGTGCATGACACTTGATGGGTTCTTACACACTTATCTCATCTCACTTTTGGTGGCAAATAGGACTAAGTTCTTCTTGTCGCTCCTCATGGAGGCACTCAATTTTGGCTTGTGGCGCTCACTCTCTTTTGGGTGGTTCGCTCTCTCACCATTCTCTCCACGATGGGTTCCGGCGATCACTTGGCTAGGAGACATAGGTCGTAGCACGTACTCCTTTCCCTTCATCTTGAAGCTATAATGATTCGTTCGCCCATTGTGGATGACACCTCAGTAAAATTGCCATTGTTTCCCAAGAAGAAGGTGGCAAACGGAGATCGGAACGACATCACACTACAAAGTGTCTTCGTATGCTTCGATCTTGAAGGAAACTTGCACCATATGCTCGACTTGGATAGTGCTGGAGTCGCTTAGCCATTTAACCTTGTAGGGATGCGGGTGATTTTTCTTGACCAATTGGACTTTGGAGCATAGCTCTTCACTTACCAAGTTATGGCAACTCCCTCTGTCGATGATGACTTTCACGGACCTTTCATTGATGCCGGCCTTGGTGTGGAAGATATGGCATCTTTGGTCTTCGTCTTGTTGATGTTGAAGTGTCAAGACCTTGGAGACACCGAGAGTGGGGCTCGAATCCTCGTCACAAAAGACTTGATCATCTTCATCTTCGTCCATGCACCGGTGCATGGACACTTGCTCAAGGGCTTCCATTTCCTCTTCACTCATGGAGTCATAGGTTCCGTCGTTGCTGAGGATCATGGTGCGCTTGTTGGTACACTCAAAGGACTTGATGGAACTTTTCTTGACGGTCTCATCAGTTGGAGTTGTAGATGATAAAGCTCTCATCTTGAAGTTGCTTGTAGTAGGAGGATGACTTGAGGTTGTTGAAGTTTTCTTGAAACTCGATTTGTCATCGTTGCTTGTAGAAGGCTTGGTTGAGGTAGAAGTTGTTGGAATCGTTGAAGCTTGGGTGTTGGAGAAACCGTAGCTCTTGGAAGAGTACTTGGCGTACTTGAAATCATCTTGCACTTGACGTTCCGCCTTGGTAGTGAGGGAGTCCTAGATTAGGGGGTGTTCGGATAGCCGGACTATACCTTCAGCCGGACTCCAGGACTATGAAGATACAAGATTGAAGACTTCGTCCCGTGTCCGGAAGGATCTTTTCTTGGCGTGGAAGGCAAGCTAGGCGTGCGGATATTCAAGATCTCCTACCATTGTAACCGACTCTGTGTAACCCTAACCCTATCCGGTGTCTATATAAACCGGAGGGTTGTAGTCCGTAGGACGAACCATCATCATACACAATCATACCATAGGCTAGCTTCTAGGGTTTAGCCTCCTTGATCTTGTGGTAGATCTACTCTTGTACTACCCATATCATCAATATTAATCTAGTAGGAGTAGGGTTTTACCTCCATCGAGAGGGCCCGAACCTGGGTAAAATAAAGTGTCCCTTGTCTCCTGTTACCATCCGACCTTGACGCATAGTTCGGGACCCCCTACCTGAGATCCGCCGGTTTTGACACCAACATTGGTGCTTTCATTGAGAGTTCCTCTGTGTCGTCGCTTTTAGGCCGGTTGGCTCCTTTGATCATCAACAACGATGAGGTCCAGGGTGAGACTTTCCTCCCCGGACAAATCTTAGTCTTCGGCGGCTTCGCTCTGCGGGCCAATTCACTTGGTCGTCTGGAGCAGATCGAAAGCTACGCCCCTGGGCATCAAGTCAGGTTTGGAAGTTTAAACTACACGGCAGATATCCGCAGAGACTTGATCTTCGACGGGTTTGAGCCACAACCAAGCGCGCCGCACTACCTCGAGGGTCATGATATAGCTCTGCCTCCGAATAGTGCCCTGGAGGCCGCACACGCACCGGCCCCGATCCTCGACTCGGAGCCCGCTGCGTTCTTTGAGGATGAACGGTTGGACGTCACCTCGGGGGCTGCGATCTTGAAGGCGATCGAGCCGAACGCCAGCCCCGTACTCCACACGGCCCATGACTCCAAGGAGTCGGACTCTTCTCCGAACTCCGGGCCTCCCGTGCCCCTGCCGATCGAATCCGATTGGGCGCCTATAATGGAGTTCACCGCCGCGGACATCTTTCAGCACTCACCTTTCGGTGATATCCTGGATTCGGACGACGAAGAAATTCAAAGCCCACCCACCACCCACTTAATAGCTACTGTCGATGATTTAACCGACATACTTGACTTCGGCTCCGAAGACTTCCACGGTATGGACGACGAAGGAGGAGACGAACAGGAACCATCACCTATAGGGCGCTGGACTGCCACCCCACCTAACGATGTATTCATGGTGGATACCCCTAAAGGAAACGACAACGAGGAAAAAGGGGACGGAAAAAGGGATAAACGTTCCGAAAAGCAATCAAAGCGGCAACGAAAATGCCGAGCCAAGCCCTGCCACGATCAAGACCCAGCCATAGAGCAGGATGAGCCGGTAGACGACGAGCATGCCTAAGAGCAACCGTCCGAACAGGGCAATGCGGATAGAGAGGACCGACAGCCCTCCCCCGGCCATAACAGAACTCCGGATGATCTCACATCGGATAAAACCACGAAGCAGAAGAATCCCCACGAAAGGCTCGTTGCCACAACACGCAGCCTGAAAAAGCAGAAGCGGAAGCTAAAGACGGCAGAAGATGCACTCAAAATAAGATGGAGCAAGGTAATCAAGACCGTAGACAAATACGGCGGCAGCCGCCGTACCAAAAGCTATCCAAAGAGAAAACTACTGCCCGAATTCGACCAAGAGGCCCTAGAGCCCTCGCATTCAAAAAATAAAGCCACACGGTCGGATAGACGACCCCACGGCCACCAAAAAACGGCAAGCGGCGCCGCACTCAATGCGGCATGCGACCCAATTAAAGATTCGCATCATGGCCCAGCCAGGTCCATTTACGGGCCAAGAAAGCAAGCTCTCACAAGCAATGCAAAAAAGCCATCATCAGAATCCGACACACCCAAATACAGGGGCGCCGCACACCCCCTATGCTTCACCGATGAGGTCCTGGAATATGAATTCCCAGAGGGATTCAAACCCGTCAACATAGAGGCGTACGATGGAACAACAGACCCCGGAGTCTGGATCGAGGATTATATCCTCCACATACATATGGCTAGAGGAGATGATCTCCACGCCATCAAATATTTACCCCTCAAGCTTAAAGGGCCAACCCGACACTGGCTTAAAAGCCTTCCCGAAAACACAATTGGAAGTTGGGAAGAGCTCGAGGATGCTTTCCGAGCAAATTTTCAAGGGACCTATGTCCGCCCTCTGGACGCAGACGACCTCAGTCACATAACTCAACAACCCGGAGAATCAGCTCGGCAGTTCTGGAACAGATTCCTTACTAAAAAGAATAAAATAGTGGATTGTCCGGACGCCGAAGCCTTAGCAGCTTTCAGGCATAATGTCCGAGACGAATGGCTTGCCAGACACCTCGGCCAGGAAAAGCCAAGAACAATGGCCGCACTCACAAGCCTCATGACCCGCTTTTGCGCAGGAGAGGACAGCTGGTTGGCACGATGCAGCCCCAGCGACCCAAGTACATCCGAAATCAGGGATGGAAACGGAAAACTGCATGAAATAAAGACCATCGCCGAACCAAAGAAAAAAGTACGAAGAGCACGATAGTCAATGCCGGATTCAAAAGCTCACGGCAAAATCAGACAAAATCACCCCTTCAGGATAATAGGGATGATCCGTCTAGCTTAAACAGAATCCTGGACAGAATATGTCAGATACACGGTACTCCTGGGAAGCCTGCCAATCACACCCACAGAGACTGTTGGGTTTTTAAACAATCCGGAAGGCTCAACGCCGAACACAAGGGGCTCGATACACCAAGCGAAGACGAGGACGAACCCCAGAAGCAGAACACCAGGAAACAAAAGAACTTCCCACAAGAAGTCAAAACAGTGAACTCACTTCACGTAACAAAACGTGTGGCACCCATAAAGGTACGCACAATAAAACCTATCCCTCAGGGGTCCCGCCACTGGTTGTTAAAACCAATCATTTTTGATCAGCTAGATTATTCTAGAAATATCAAAAACGCAGGCCGGACTGGCTTGATACTCGATCCAATAATTGACGGATTCCAGTTTCCCAATGTCCTTATGGACGGCGACAGTGGACTAAACCTGATATATCAGGATACAATCCACCGCATGGGCATAAACCCAGCAAGAATCCGCCACAGCAAAACCTCCTTTCAACGGGTAGCACCGGGCCCGGACACCCATTGTATGGGTTTTCTCCGGCTTGCAGTCATATTTGGCTCTGCCCATAAATTTCGTCGCGAAAAGCTGATCTTCCATGTCGTCCCGTTTTCAAGTCGCTATCAAGCACTAATGGGACCCGGAGCTTTCGCTCGCTTTAACGCAATACCGCACTATGCATCTCTCACGCTTAAGATGCCCGGTCCACGAGGCATCATCTCTTTAAAGGGAGCGCACTAAAATACGCCTCCTCCAAACGGAGGATTGCGCGGCCGCTTAAACAGCCACACACTAAAGTGGCCTCGCCAGCCAAAAGACTTTTTCGATACAAGTCATTAAAGGCCACGCACCCAGACTACATGAGTTCGGCACAAGTCCATCATCAACGCAGGCTTAAAACGCCACATACCCCCGTACCGAGGGCTATACACAGAGAAAATAAAGCTCAACTTTATATATTTTTCTTTATATTTTGTTTATTATCTTTTTGTTCCGCACGACCCATTTTCAATTCAGCTCCTCTCTTTTACAGATGAACGTCGTGCGGCGCCCGTCCAGGACACGGCACAGCGGAGACACAGGCGCAGACGTGCAGTAGGGACCCGTCCTAAGGATTCTTTTTAGATTAAGACCCTGCGTAAACCTTTTTACTGTCTCTTGCTGATATACATGCCCTGGTTTTTTCTACTATAACCAAGGAGGAGGCTGGCGTTTTGGCATGTGGCCACGCCAGAATTTTTGCTCGTACCTGGACACAAGGGGCTCTTTTTTTAAGGGTGTTGTTTCACCCGCACTCATAAAGACCAAACACCTTAGGGAGTGTTCGGCGTCGCGAGTTTTGGCACAATATGCATCAGCTCCGAATCATGTCTTTGGTCAATGTTGGGTTGCCCGGCTCCTGAGTTCGGCTACCTTACGTTCCGCTCTATCGGCTAAGGTAGCACCAGGAGAACTACTGCGATTGTGCCCCGGTTCGGCCGGGTGAGCACCTCAGTAGAGAAAGCCGAAAACCGACCGTCATGATGTAGCGCGAGACTGGTCGCCACTCTATGACTTATAGGAATTTATCGGATTCCTCCGCTTTGATGAAGGGCCGTTTCCCGGTCAGGCACGCATGCGCCCCGAATTCGGGCAAGCGCAGTCGCCACTAAGGGGCTACCTAAAGAGTCCCACTGTCAAGCTCCTATGGCTAAGTGAAAGTGTTAAAGCATTATAGTCCGGTTGCCTAGCCCGCTGCGCTATCACCTCCTTTGTAGGACCAAGACGTTGGGTTAAGTATGAAAATGCGTCTTCTGCGCGCACCCCCGCACTATGTGCGTGGGGGCTGAAGCCAACGACTGCAATCTTTCAGAATTTATATATTGAAACGGCCGCACAGGAGGTGTTCTTAATACTTGAAGGCACAAGTCTAAAGAATGCCACTACAATTTATCAAAATACTGTTTTATGATTACATATGCTATCATAATATAGCATCCTTCGAGCACTACGTCTCTATTACGCGAGCGCCTTCGAGGACTTCCTCAAAATAGTGCTCGGAAGGTATTTGGCTTTTATACGAATCCCGGGACGCAACAATGGTGGGCTCCATATCTGCCCAGTATGTCTTGACACGGGCAAGAGCCAGCCGAGCGCCCTCTATGCACGCTGACCTCTTCATAGCATCGACACGTGGCACCACGTCTAGCAATTGCTGCACCAAGCTGAAATAGCTCTTCGGCTTCGATCTCCCCGGACACAGACGATCCATGACATACTTCATGGCGAGTCTGGACAACCTATTCAGTTTGGCCCATTGGGCCAGGCGATCGTCCACTGCCAGTGGACGCTCTGGACTGATGAATTGCGACCAAAAGAGCTTCTCCACTTCATGATCTTTTTTATCTCGAAAGTGTTCGGTCGCATCAGCGGCACTAGTCGCCAAATCCAGATAGGTGTCCTCTATACTCCACATCCGATTTAACGGGGCAAACTTCAGATCACAAAATTTCCTCCGCAGCGAGAAGGGCTTTCCATCCGCAATTTGTCCGGCTTGACGCAGCTCGTCTTTTGCCGCCCTCATTATAGAGCGGGCGTCCTTGGCGTCAGCAACAGCCTTCTCTAAGCTCGTTTGCCTTGCCCGATCTTCTTATTCAAGAAGCTTGCAACGGTCAGTAGCACTCTTTAACTTTACAGCCATATCAGCCATTTCCTCCTTGCTTCGGCAATGGGCAGCCTGTTCGGCTTTCAGCTCTTCAAGGGCTTTTACGGCAGCCGCATCGCTTTTTCTGGCTTGCTCCTTCGCTCGGGCGAGTTCGGCCCTAAGACCTTCCACGGCGGCCGCACCATCTGCGTTAAGCATACACACGGTAAGATATTGACATAAAGCTCCTCTTACTAACCATCGCCCGATGATTTCAATACCTTGAGCATCATCAAGCCGCCTTTGAACAAGTGCGATGTCGGCTTCTGCCTCACCAAGTTGTCGCTTCAGTTCTGCAAATTCACGAGTCCGACTCGACTCCGGACAATCCACCACCTACATATAACGGTGCCACTTAAAGAACCTGGGATTAAGATCCTCTGGGCGCCGTCAATTTTAACGACGCACAGAGTCTTAGGGGCTACTATCTACACATGGCGCACTTTATTTATGCGCAACTAACACAAGTGTACATTATTTAAAAACGTACCTCAAGGCCTACGAGTAAACTTTTGACGGCCTCGTGCAATCCGCTTTCTGCGGATGACATCTTTTCAATAACCGTGTTCATCAACACACGATGATCCTCTGAGACAAAGGCTCGCCCCAGCAGAATCTTTAGCTCCTTCGACCGAACACCGGATGGTGCCAGACTCGTCCCATGGCCTCCCTCAAAGGCCGGACGCGGAGAACCTCGGGGGGCCACATGGCCACCTTCCGCCCCTGTCAGATCCGGAGAAATCCTCTATGATGACACTTCAGCGTCGCCCGCCTTGCTAGGCGATACAGAAGGAGGAGGCGACCCGCTCTCCATCATCTCCGGAAGAAGATCCCCCGAGGACGAGTTCTGCTGAGAAGGGCTGAGGTCCGAACTACAAGATAAGGTTTCGGTTAGAACTTCTCAGATATAAATCAAGGATTTCTCTTAAAAGAAAAACTCTTCTTCTACTTACGGCTCGCTGGAGAGCTGTTCCCTTTGAGGGTTTAGTTCGGCCGAGGGGCTCCTCGGCGTCGGGCCCTCCGACAAGGATTCTTTCCCCTGCTTCGAGGCTATGGTCTCCGGGTCGTCAGAGGCGGCCCTTTTCTTTCCCTTAGGAGAGGAATTATCGATTCCCCCCTTCGGAATGGCCTCTTTCGAGGAGGCCATGGTTTCCTTGTCCTCCCCCTTATTTCCCTCCAAAGGCACTACCTCCCGCATCCTGACTAGCACGGGATCTAGCCTGGTTTCGGGAAGGGGAGCCGGACACCTGATTAGCTTCGCCTTCGCTATCCACTCCTGCTTAAATGGAGAAGAGCTGTTAAGAGCGAGTCAATTATGCGGATAGAAGGTCCGGGCACAAGGTCACTTACTTGAGTATCCGGGCGATTGCGGCTTAGACCCACATCCTCGGTCAAATCCGGACTCACTTCTTGTGATCCGAAGAACAGTTTATACATCTCCGCGGGCGTCACGCCCATAAAATCCCGGAGAACTCGCAGTCCCTCTGGATTGAACTCCCACAGGCGAAGGGGGCGACGTTGGCCGGGCAGTGTCCGGGGAATCAGCATGACTTGTGTCACCTTGACCAGGTTGAGGTCTCCTTCCAAGAGATCCTTAATGCGGCCCTGCAGCAGAGGTACGTCTTTGGGCAAGCCCCGATCTAACCCTGTGTTGATCCACGATGCTAACCGCGGTGGGGGACCCGAGCGAAAGGCAGGAGGCGCCACCCATGCGGTGCCCCGAGGAGCGGTGATATAGAACCACTCCTATTGCCATAAGCCAAGCTCCTCTTGAAAAGCGCCCTCGAACCATGGAGCATCGGCGTTTCTTTTTATAGCAGCGCCTCCGCACTCTGCGTGGCGCCCCTCGATCATCTTCGGTTCTACTTTGAAGGTCTTGAGCTATAATCCGAAGTGAGGGGTAACACGGAGGAACGCTTCGCACACAACAATGAACGAGGAGATATGGAGGATGGACTCCGGAGCTAAGTCGTGGAATTCCAGCCCATAATAAAACATCAGCCCCCTTACAAAGGGATCCATTGGGAAGCCTAATCCCCGAAGGAAGTGGGATATGAATACCACACTCTCGTCGGGCTAAGGGCTAGGGATCACCTGTCCTTGAACAGGCAACCTGTGCGAAATCTCGCCGGTCAGGAATTTAGCTTCCCACAACCTTAATACATCCTCCTCCGTAACGGAGGAGGGCATCCATCGGCCTTGAAGGTCGGAGCCGGACATTGTTGAAAGTCCGGTGCGCCTGGAATCTGGAAGCCTAGGGTGTTGGAACTCGAGGCGACGGGCGAGCTCGTTTTGAGAATAGAAGGGGGGAACAGGGTCTTGGTCTCTTTATAAGAGGCAGAATACCAAGATCCCTCCCCGTAACCGTCTTGGACTAGCCTTTAATTAAGGCAAAATGTGCTAACGGGCACGATTGGGTTACCCACGTCCGTATTGATGAGAATCCCGTTAAAAGGGGCACACGATCTCTGCTTTGACAAGACGTGCCAAGGAAACCGCCTCGCTAAACACGCTGAGGTGGAACAATGAACACGATTTATATAAAGAGCTTGGCCGCAGTGTTATGACGCACTGCGAAATACGTCAGCAGATTTGATTTGTGCTAATATTATTCTCTATAAGGCAATATGTGGAAACTTATTTTGCAGAGCCGGCCACTATTTTTGGTGTTTATAATCTTCTTGAAGAACTTGGAGAAGGAACCCGCCTTGCAATGCCGAAGACAATCTGCGCGCCGGACTCGTCGTCATTGAAGCCTCGTTCAGGGGCTACTGAGGGAGTCCTGGATTAGGGGGTGTTCGGATCGCCGGACTATACCTTCAGCCGGACTCCAGGACTATGAAGATACAAGATTGAAGACTTCGTCCCGTGTCCGGAAGGATCTTTTCTTGGCGTGGAAGGCAAGCTAGGCGTGCGGATATTCAAGATCTCCTACCATTGTAACCGACTCTGTGTAACCCTAACCCTATCCGGTGTCTATATAAACCGGAGGGTTGTAGTCCGTAGGACGAACCATCATCATACACAATCACACCATAGGCTAGCTTCTAGGGTTTAGCCTCCTTGATCTCGTGGTAGATCTACTCTTGTACTACCCATATCATCAATATTAATCTAGCAGGAGTAGGGTTTTACCTCCATCGAGAGGGCCCTGTCACATCCCACCTAGCTCATGCATTAGAGTGTGCATCATGTTTACTTTTGACAGAAATTTGAAATGGGGAAGGCTGAACCCCCAGCACCCCTCCTGAAATCAACTAGGGTTTACTAAAAATATTTTCAATGAACCTGAAATGCCCTTCTAAAATGTTCACCCTCTTTGTCTTGGGTTGAAACCTCTGGCAAAAATGGTGCATATTTTTCTAGGTCAACAGAAGGTCATTGAATTAATGCATTAGTATTTGAATTCGGGCCTTTAAAATTTATAAAAT
The DNA here is from genome assembly GCA_032464435.1 of Aegilops umbellulata. Lineage (NCBI taxonomy): Eukaryota > Viridiplantae > Streptophyta > Magnoliopsida > Poales > Poaceae > Aegilops > Aegilops umbellulata. Next base: position 188,397,504 of record CP136055.1, read on the forward strand.
ATTTCAAATGCTCAAATATCTCCAAACTAAAATGTTCCTGGCTGGAAATATTCTAACTAAGGACCAGATGCAGTTTGGTGATTTTAGGAGTTATTTTAGTATTTTTAATAAGTCTACAAAGTTACAAAAGAAATAGAAAAGGAAACAAAGATCAGAAAAAGACTTACCTGGCCAAACCCACCAGCCGGCCCACCTGGCGGCCCAGCACTGTGCTGGCCCGAGCCAGCCAGCTGCTTCGTCCCCGCCAGGCAGGCAGGGTGGTGACGCCGACGAGCGCGAGCTCGCCACGACGCCACCTGCTCGCTGCTTCGCCGCCCGACGCGCTGTACGACCTCCACGTCGTGCCCCCGACCCCGTGGACACGTCCACTTCCCCCCTGCCTCTCTCCCTCGCTCCCTCACCGCCATGGCCGACGCTGCCGCGCCCACGCCGCCGTGAATCCACACCCCTCGTCACCCCCGTGCTGCTCCACTATGTCTTGCAGCTCCGCCACCTCCTCCTCGAGCGTTCCACCAAGCCACGCCTCGCCGGGAGCCTGCGAACGACCTCCTCGAGCTCGTCTTCAACCTTCGGCCGCCCAGATCGCCATCGCCGCCCTGCTTTCTCCGGCTCGTCCCCGACCCCGCCGTCAGCTCCGTCGCAACCGCGGTGAGCCTAGCTAGCTTCCCATCCCCTCCGTTCTGCTTCTCGTGCACCACAGCGAGCACACGCAGCTCACCTGCACGCGCCGCCGCCTGGCCACGTCGCCGGCGTTGCTCCGGTGACCATTTGGTCACGGGCCTGTGCCCGTCACACCCCACGCGCCACGTAGAGGCCGTAGGTGCTAGTTCCACCTCGCCTCAGCCACTGCAGCCACGCGCACGAGCTGGCCGAGCTTCGGCCTCCACCTGACCTCGTCGCCGGCGTCGTTTCCGGCGACCCCGAGGCCAGCCACCACCACAGCTAGATGCCGGCGAGCACCAGCTGCCCGTAGCCGCTCTCTGCGCTGCAAACGGAGCCCTGTGGGCGAATCCCGCAGTGCGCCGCCGCGTCTGGCCTCGCCGGCGGCTAAACGCCGGCGGGCCTTGACCTTTGACCGGTAGGGTTTGACCCCCTGACGTTGACAGGTGGGCCCAGTTGACTCCTCCTGAGTCTATGACATGTGGGCCCCGCCTGCTAATTAAACTAGAATTAAGATTAATCTGTTTTGCTTAAGCTAATGACCCTGACACGCGGGACCCACGCGTCAGGTTTGACCTGGACCGGTCTGTTGACCTGCTGAGGTCAGCATGATCTCATGCTGACGCATTTATCTAATTACTGGATTTATTCTTATACAGGAAAATCCAGAAAATAGTTCCAACTTCAAAAATTCATAGAAAATTATTTTTAACTCCAAATGCAAAGTTCTATATATGAAAAATGATCAGAAAAGTCCAAGCTATCCATTGGTGCTGGTTTCATGCATGTCAGAACAAGTTAAACCCACTGTTTAGGCATTACAAGATGATACACTAATATGATCTTAATAAATGAGTTTCCATTTGAATCTTTGGTTCAAATGGGTTCATTCCCTTCTGTTTTAACTTGCACTAGGACAGGACACATTCATATTGCCATGTCATAGCATGCATCATATTGTTGCATATCGCCATGTATTGATTGTGTTCCGATGTGTTCATCGTGGTAGGTTCTGCCTCCGAGGATATCTCCGAGTATCCATCTGAAGGGCAGTATCCCACGACCACTCCATCAGGCAAGCAACTCGTTGATCATTCCGATAAAAACCCATGTTCTCGCTTCTGCCCTCGTTTACTGCATTAAGACAACGCGTTTCAAACTGCTGTGTGTTGCGGTAGTTGAACCCACTTCCTTTGCATGACCTGTCATTGCCACAGTAACTAGATGAAACCCACTAGCATGTGTAGGAGTTGATTGAGCCAATACATGTGTGTGTGTTCCTACCATGCTATGCTTGCTATGCTTAGGGTTGTGTCAGGTCTGGCTCATCGGGATGATGATCCGGAGTGAAAGGTTGTATCGTTGTCAATGGTGTGGAAGTGTTGAACACGATTTGGTAAAGGAATCGATGGAAGGCCATGTAGGAGTACATGGTGGGTTGTTTCATTGAGGCCGTCCTTAAGAACTGAGATCTGTGTGTGTGATTTAAGACTCAGCTACTACCACGCATTGGGCCCGAAACCAATGGACCCTCTCGTCTTCTTGATCACGCTTGTCCTCTGTCCAGGAGTTGAAAAGTAGTTTCTGGTGTTTGTAGCATGCTGGGGGCCGCACGCGGCGCTGACCATCGGGGTGGGCTGTGTTGCGGTAGGCACGTGGCCGGGTCAACCGGGCGCCCGTTTGGTGTCTCGGAACCCTGTTCACATCGTTCGGGGCTGTTAGTGGAAACCTCGGCCGGACTCCCTGCGGATGGAACCCGAATAGGCGATAAACCTGGACTAGAGACTTGAGTGTTTAGGTAGGCCGTGGCCGACACCCTCGCTGGGCTTCCGCTTGAAGGTTGCCGAGTACATGTCGTGTAAATGGCGATAAGTGGTGAGAGCGTGTGTGAAGAAGTACACCCCTGCAGGGTATAAATCTATTCGAATAGCCGCGTCCGCGGTAAAGGACTACTTGGTCACCTATACAGTTCATAGATAAATTAAATGGATACTACTAAAAATCTCAAGATAAGTGTGAGTACCGCGGATGGCCCTCTCGTAGGATGGCGAGAGAGGATCCTCGGTGGGGTATTGTGTTGGTGATAGTGGACTCGTGTGCGACAAATGATTTACAAGTGGTGTCTATCGTAGGATAGCTTAGCCAAGAGTCAAAGCTGGCTTGCTGCAATAACCCCACTACCTTCTTGAGAATGTGCATGTATAGTAGGTTCCTGTTGTAATACTTGCTGAGTACCTTCGTACTCATGTTGCTTTAATCATGTTTTTCAGACGACTGCACCAACCCCTCTGATGGGTTCTATGTAGACCTCGACGTTGACGAGTGACTTATCACCCAGGTGGTGATCCAAGACTTGTGAAGGGTCGTTGTAGATAGACAGGCTTGTCAAGCCTTCTTTCTTTCTAGTGTCTGTACTCAGACTACTTTGCTTCCCCATGTGCTTGTATGTTTGTATGACTTGAGTGTTGGTTCATGTGACCCCTATCTGTATGGATGATATGTATGGCTCCTCGGAGCCTTCTAAATAAAGTACTTGAGTCGTAGAGTACTGTTGTGATGCTATGTTGTATTTACTCATATCGGACATATTGTGTGTATGATTGAAATGCTTGGTATGAGTGGGATCCGACTATCTAGTTGTTTATCCTTGGCAGCCTTTCATATGGGGAAATGTAGTCTAGTGCTTCTGAGCGATAGTAGTCCGCTACAGCCCGGTTCACCGGAGTCCTGCTAGCCCAGCACTACTGCTTGGACACTTGACAGGCCGGCATGTGTTTCACGTCGTTCCTATGTCTGTCCCTTCGGGGAAATGTCGCGCGCTGTTATTCGGAGTCCTGCCTAGCCTGCTACAGCCCGGGTTACCAGAGTCCTGTTAGTCCAGTGCTACAGCCCGAATAAATACGTTGATGACCGACATGTTCAATGTGATTCATGTATGCCTGTCCTCATAGGCTAGCGCCGCTTTGGGTTCACGACTAGCCATGTCGGCCCGGGTTCTCTGTCATATGGATGCTAGCGACACTATCATATACGTGAGCCAAAAGGCGCAAACGGTCCCGGGCCAGGTAAGGTGGCACCCGTGGGAGTACCGTGCGTGAGGCCGCAAAGTGATATGATGTGTTACACGCTGGATCGATGTGGCTTAGGATCGGGGTCCTGACAGCGTTGGCATCAGAGCCGGACTGCCTGTAGGTTCGCTAAGCCAAACTGGTCGATGTCGAGTCTAGAAATGCTTTAGTTATATGTAGGGGAATTGATTGTGGGAGGGAACGTAAGGCTCTTTTACTCCTTTACCTTATGCCTCTATTCTGAGTCATTCTCTTCTCATTCTACGTGGGTTAAGGACTAAGCTCTTTTCTCTCTATCAGGTTCAGGTGTTACTAAATCCGTAGTAACTTATAGGATTGTTGGTTCAACCCAGTCCAGTTCTACTAAAGTTTAGTATGTTGCCAATTGAACCAGAACCTTGATATGATGTTGTTGAGTGGTTTCGCAAACTGTTGTGGATGTCTCAAGTCTTTTTCTGAGCATTTACAGCCGTTATGCTGTCCAATTTCATCCAGAAATTCTAATGCCTTTGCACTATTTTGTGCTTTCAGATGGCTACCCGTCCCCAGAACCAAGTGGTTCGTCTGACCCGTTGCATTGGTATATGTGGTCATACCGCCATGTTGGTTCGAGTGATGGTTGAGGCAGGTTACCGATGGTACCCTGAATACACCGTCGAAGAGCAGTTTAGAGATTTTAACCAGAGCCAATATCTGTGCACGGTCAGGATATATCCATCTTATCCCGGAGCCACGGAACCACTCCACTGTTCTTATGGACTCGGGATCACTATTGGGATGTCCATTCAAGATGCAGCCTACTCGATGATGACCATTATGCGAGCTAGAACTGCCTTGTTGAGCAACACTGACTTTCGCTACATGCCAGCATCCCTCCCTGGGGCGCATGGTTACCTTCAGGGCATGTACAATGATGCATCCCATGAGGACTCACTCCTTTGCACCACTACTGAGATGTTGGAAGATAAGGACCGTGAAAACCGGGCCTTGCGTATGGAGCTCTTTAATGCTCGTGCTGATCATTGGGCCACCTTGACGAGGTTTGCACCTGCTGTGCAAGCCGGATACATGGACACGAGAGACTTGTACCCTGTGCGGGCTAGTCTGCCAGACTTCATGGAATGGCGTGAGGTGGGAGGCATCACCCCTCCTCGTGGGCCTCTTCTGCCGCCATTTGTTGGACCGAGGCCGCACCCAAGTCCCTATGGTCCACAAGCACCGCAGGACCGTCTGTTCCCAGATGACCATGTTCCGCTTCCAGGTCTGGGTGGTGACTTCTATGAGGACTTCTACGGAGCCGTCTGAGCTAGTAGTAGTCTCGCTAGTATTGTAATAGTTGTATGTCCACCGTCCTGCGTGATTGTGGAATATAACTTAGTTTGTATCAATTCCGGAGGTGTAAAAAAATAATGTATAGGAGCTTGGAATGCCTCCGATGAGATGTAACGTCTGTCGTCTTAGTTGTACTTCAGCTTGAGCTTGTACTAAACTATGTATGATGTGTATGACCGTTGGTATATATATGGCAGTTTCTATATTACCATGTCATACGGATGATCATCTCTGCATTCCTTGTTATCCATTACATTCCGCATTTCCTTGGCCAGATTTTGCCATCCTGGTTTAAATCATTATTTTGTTTTCCTAGGATGGTCAACACCCGCAGCAACCCTGCTGCTCCGGAGCAGGGAGAAGCTAGTGCACCTAGAGAGGAAAGTCTGCCTCAACCAACTTCTCTGGCCGAAGTGATGCTGGAGGCAGAGCGCAACAGGCGCGACACCAACCGCTTGTTAGAGCGGATTGAGCAGAACACTGCACGCCAGCAGAGGATCAATTCAGTGTCCATCAATGACTTTGTCAAGCTGTACCCGCCAAAGTTCAATCATTCCATCGAACCTCTCGATGCGGATGACTGGCTCCGCAACATCGCCCACAAGCTACGTTCTGCCAACGTGGCTGAAGATGATAAAGTCACCTTTGCTGCCTATCACCTTGAAGGCCCTGCCAGCCTTTGGTGGGAGAATTATGAAGCTATGCGTCCGGTCGGCCAACTCACTACTTGGGCTGATTTCAGTGCCGCCTTTCGTGAGCATCATATTCCGGAAGGTCTCATGGATCGCAAGAGGGAGGAGTTCTGTAACTTCACCCAGGGGAAGCTGACTGTGGATGCATACAGTCGCGAGTTTGGGAAGCTTGCACGCTATGCTCCCGAAGAGGTGTCCACCGACGTCAAGAAGCAGGCAAGGTTCCGCAAGGGACTTAGCCCTGAGCTCCGTCGAGACCTTCGTCTGCATGAATGCACTTCCTTTCCGAAGCTAGTCAATAAGGCCATCAGTGCCGAGACAGGGCAGAATGATTTTGAAGCTTCACGCAAACACTCCCGTGACTATGGTTCTTCATCCGGCTCTGGATCTCAGAAGCGCCGGGTCTAGATTCCAAATTCTGCTATGCCACCCAGGTATACTTCGAGGCCATCCTTTGAGGCGCCTCGCCCCAATTAGCAGTATGTGCCGCCCAAGACTTTTGGTGGCCCCACTGCCAATGCTGCTCCACGCCCCAATTCGATAACTTGCTTCAAGTGTGGTGAGCCGGGCCACTACATCCGTGAGTGTCCCCAGAACAACCCCAGCTAGTTCGGAAAGTCTGTTGGACGTGGTAAGTCAACAGCAAAGGTGCTTATCGCCAAGCCAGCCACCACTGCTCGTGGCCATGTCAACTACGTTTCAGCTGAAGAGACTCAAGAGGATCCCAACGTCGTTCTCGGTACGCTCCTTGTTAATTGCCACCCGGCAACTGTTCTCTTTGATACTGGAGCATCTCATTCATTTATTTCTGAGAGCTATGCTCGATTGCACAACACTACCTTTAGTGACATGCCCACCTCCATGGAAATTCAAACTCCTGGTTCTAGATGGCAAACCTCTAGGATCAGCCATGGAAATGAAATTCTTGTCGACAGATTGGTTTTTCTCGCGTCACTAATAGCTCTCAAGTCTTCGGACATAAACATCATCTTGGGTATGGACTGGATGTCAGCTCATTACGCCAAGATTGATTTCTCAACTAGAATTGTCCAACTTACCCATCCATCGGGCAAGACAGTCAATGTTTTGACCCGAGTATCGGAGCGTCAGCTCTACTCTCTAAATGCCAATCCCCTTCCAGACCTCGAAGATATTCCGGTAGTCCGTGACTTCCCGGATGTCTTTCCAGAGGAGCTGCCAGGTGTTCCACCTGACAGAGATGTTGAGTTCGTGATAGACCTTGTTCTAGGAACCGTCCCAATCTCTAGGAGACCTTATAAGATGGCACCCCTAGAACTAGCTGAGCTTAAGAAACAACTCGATGAGTCCTTGCAAAAGGGTTTCATCCGTCCTAGTTCATCTCCATGGGCTTGCCCCGTCCTCTTCGTCAAGAAGAAGGATGGAACGGATCGGATGGTTGTGGATTATCGACCTGTCAATTTGGTCACTATCAAGAACAAGTATCCGCTCCCCAGGATCAACGACCTGTATGACCAGCTCGCTGGATCCTCAGTCTTTTCCAAGATGGATTTGAGGTTGGGCTACCATCAAATCAAAATCAAGAACGGGGACATTCCCAAAACGGCTTTCGTTACTCGTTACGGCCAATACGAGTACACCGTCATGTCCTTCGGTTTAACCAATGCTCCAGCCACCTTCTCTCGGTTAATGAACTCGATCTTCATGGAGTACTTGGATAAATTCGTCGTGGTATACCTCGATGATATACTCATCTACTCCAAGAATGAGGAAGAACATGCCGAACATCTAAGGCTAGTATTGATGAAACTTCGAGAGCATCGCCTTTATGCCAAATTCTCCAAGTGCGAATTCTGGTTGCCAGAAGTGACCTATCTGGGCCATGTAATCTCTGGCAAGGGCATTGCTGTCAATCCCGAGCGAGTTCAAGCTGTCCTTGACTGGACTCCACCTGAAACGGTCAAGCAAGTCCGGAGTTTTCTTGGTTTGGCGAGCTATTGCCGCCGCTTCGTCGAGAATTTCTCCAAGGTTGCTAAGCCTCTAACTGAACTCCTCAAGAAAGATAAAAAGTTCGAGTGGACCCCACAGTGCGAGTTCATCTTTCGGGAACTGAAAAGACGCCTGACATCTGCTCCCGTACTGGTACCACCAGATTTCTCTAAGGACTTTGTTATCTATTGCGACGCCTCGCGACAAGGACTAGGTTGCATACTCATGCAAGATCGTCATGTGATTGCCTACGCATCTCGACAGTTGCGTCCACATGAGGATAATTATCCCACTCATGATCTAGAGCTTGCAGCAGTAGTCCATGCACTCAAAACCTGGCGACATTACCTTCTGGGTAATCGTTGCGAAATCTACACTGATCACCAAAGTTTGAAATATATCTTCACCCAACCGGATTTGAATCTCAGGCAAAGACGTTGGGTCGAGTTGATCTCGGATTATGACTTAGGAATAACTTACACCCCAGGCAAAGCCAATGTCATGGCTGATGCACTAAGTCGTAAATCTTATTGTAACAACTTGATGTTACAACAAGGTCAACCACTTCTCCACGAGGAATTTCATAAGCTTAACCTTCACATTGTTCCTCGAGGATTCCTTTCCACCCTGGTGGCGAAACCTAACCTTACGGATTAGATCATCAAGGCACAAAAGGTGGATCCGGGAATTTCCCGTATCAAGAGAAACATCAAGAAGGGAGTTGCAGATTGTTTCTCCATTGATGATCAAGGTGTTGTGTTCTTTGGAAACCGTCTAGTGGTTCCCAAGGTACGCAACTTGAGGCGATTGATCCTTAAGGAAGCTCATGAATCCCCTCTCACCATTCATCCCGGTAGTACTAAGATGTATCAAGACCTACGCCAGAGGTTTTGGTGGACTAGGATGAAGAGACAAATCGCTCAATACATTGCTAATTGCGACGTCTGTCGTCGTGTTAAAGCAGAGCATCAACGGCCTGCTGGCACCCTTCAACCATTGGAGATTCCTGAATGGAAATGGGATAAAATCGGTATGGATTTCATTACCGGGTTTCCAAGAACCAAAAGAGGGAATAATGCTATCTTCGTTGTTGTCGATCGTCTCTCCAAAGTAGCCCACTTCTTACCTGTTCGCGAGAGCATAACCGCTAGCCAGCTAGCTGATTTGTACATCTCTCGAATATTGTCTCTCCATGGTGTCCCATTGGAAATTAACTCAGACCGTGGAAGTCTTTTCACCTCTCGATTTTGGGAAAGTTTCCAAAATGCTATGGGGACTCGTCTCTCCTTTAGCACCGCCTTCCATCCTCAGTCAAGTGGTCAAGTAGAACGAGTCAATCAAATTCTGGAGGATATGCTCCGAGCTTCTGTCATCTCTTTCGGTATGAATTGGGAGAAGTGCATTCCATTCGCCGAGTTCGCTTATAACAACAGCTATCAAGCTAGCTTGGGTAAAGCTCCTTTCGAAGTTCTTTATGGACGAAAATGTCGAATGCCTCTTAACTGGTCCGAAACCGGCGAGAGACAACTCTTTGGCCCGGACATGATCCAGGATGCAGAAGAGCAGGTTCGCATTATTCGTGAGAAGTTGAAAACCGCCCAGTCTCGACAAAAGAGTCAGTATGACCGCAAGCATAAGCCCATGGTTTATGAAGTCGGCGAGATGGCTTACCTTCGGGTTACACCTTTAAAGGGAACCCATCGATTCGGTATCAAAGGCAAATTGGCTCCTCGTTACATTGGACCTTTTCGCATTCTTGCCAAACGAGGGGAAGTTGCCTACCAGCTGGAACTGCCTCCGCATCTCTCCAGAGTCCATGATGTCTTCCACGTCTCTCAACTCAGCCGTTGCTTCTCGGATCCTATCCGTGGAGTGGACCACGAAACGCTTGATCTCCAAGATAACCTCACTTATCGAGAATACCCCGCTCGTATCCTTGATCAAGCCGAGCGTACCACTCGACGCCACAATATTAAGTTTCTCAAGGTTCAATGGTCACACCATTCCGAGCAAGAAGCTACATGGGAAAGGGAGGATCGTCTTCGACTTGAGTACCCCACCTTCTTTCCGACAGATCCTAAATCTCGGGACGAGATTCTTTTGAGTGGGGGTGAGTTGTCACATCCCACCTAGCTCATGCATTAGAGTGTGCATCATGTTTACTTTTGACAGAAATTTGAAATGGGGAAGGCAGAACCCCCAGCACCCCTCCTGAAATCAACTAGGGTTTACTAAAAATATTTTCAATGAACCTGAAATGCCCTTCTAAAATGGTCACCCTCTTTGTCTTGGGTTGAAACCTCTGGAAAAAATGGTGCATATTTTTCTAGGTCAATAGAAGGTCATTGAATTAATGCATTAGTATTTGAATTTGGGCATTTAAAATTTATAAAATATTTCAAATGCTCAAATATCTCCAAACTAAAATGTTCCTGGCTGGAAATATTCTAACTAAGGACCAGATGCAGTTTGGTGATTTTAGGAGTTATTTTAGTATTTTTAATAAGTCTACAAAGTTACAAAAGAAATAGAAAAGGAAACAAAGATCAGAAAAAGACTTACCTGGCCAAACCCACCAGCCGGCCCACCTGGCGGCCCAGCACTGTGCTGGCCCGAGCCAGCCAGCTGCTTCGTCCCCGCCAGGCAGGCAGGGTGGTGACGCCGACGAGCGCGAGCTCGCCACGACGCCACCTGCTCGCCGCTTCGCCGCCCGACGCGCTGTACGACCTCCACGTCGTGCCCCCGACCCCGTGGACACGTCCACTTCCCCCCTGCCTCTCTCCCTCGCTCCCTCACCGCCATGGCCGACGCTGCCGCGCCCACGCCGCCGTGAATCCACACCCCTCGTCGCCCCCGTGCTGCTCCACTGTGTCCTGCAGCTCCGCCACCTCCTCCTCGAGCGTTCCACCAAGCCACGCCTCGCCAGGAGCCTGCGAACGACCTCCTCGAGCTCGTCTTCAACCTTCGGCCGCCCAGATCGCCATCGCCGCCCCGCTTGCTCCGGCTCGTCCCCGACCCCGCCGTCAGCTCCGTCGCAACCGCGGTGAGCCTAGCTAGCTTCCCATCCCCTCCGTTCTGCTTCTCGTGCACCACAGCGAGCACACGCAGCTCACCTGCACGCGCTGCCGCCTGGCCACGTCGCCGGCGTTGCTCCGGTGACCATTTGGTCACGGGCCTGTGCCCGTCACACCCCACGCGCCACGTAGAGGCCGTAGGTGCTAGTTCCACCTCGCCTAAGCCACTGCAGCCACGCGCACGAGCTTGCCGAGCTTCGGCCTCCACCTGACCTCGTCGCCGGCGTCGTTTCCGGCGACCCCGAGGCCAGCCACCACCACAGCTAGATGCGGGCGAGCACCAGCTGCCCGTAGCCGCTCTCTGCGCTGCAAACGGAGCCCTGTGGGCGAATCCCGCAGTGCGCCGCCGCGTCTGGCCTCGCTGGCGGCTAAACGCCGGCGGGCCTTGACCTTTGACCGGTAGGGTTTGACCCCCTGACGTGGACAGGTGGGCCCAGTTGACTCCTCCTGAGTCTATGACATGTGGGCCCCGCCTGCTAATTAAACTAGAATTAAGATTAATCTGTTTTGCTTAAGCTAATGACCCTGACACGCGGGACCCACGCGTCAGGTTTGACCTGGACCGGTCTGTTGACCTGCTGAGGTCAGCATGATCTCATGCTGACGCATTTATCTAATTACTGGATTTATTCTTATACAGGAAAATCCAGAAAATAGTTCCAACTTCAAAAATTCATAGAAAATTATCTATAACTCCAAATGCAAAGTTCTATATATGGAAAATGATCAGAAAAATCCAAGCTATCCATTGGTGCTGGTTTCATGCATGTCAGAACAAGTTAAACCCACTGTTTAGGCATTACAAGATGATACACTAATATGATCTTAATAAATGAGTTTCCATTTGAATCTTTGGTTCAAATGGGTTCATTCCCTTCTGTTTTAACTTGCACTAGGACAGGACACATTCATATTGCCATGTCATAGCATGCATCATATTGTTGCATATCGCCATGTATTGATTGTGTTCCGATGTGTTCATCGTGGTAGGTTCTGCCTCCGAGGATATCTCCGAGTATCCACCTGAAGGGCAGTATCCCACGACCACTCCATCAGGCAAGCAACTCATTGATCATTCCGATACAAACCCATGTTCTCGCTTCTGCCCTCGTTTACTGCATTAAGACAACGCGTTTCAAACTGCTGTGTGTTGCGGTAGTTGAACCCACTTCCTTTGCATGACCTGTCATTGCCACAGTAACTAGATGAAACCCACTAGCATGTGTAGGAGTTGATTGAGCCAATACATGTGTGTGTGTTCCTACCATGCTATGCTTGCTATGCTTAGGGTTGTGTCAGGTCTGGCTCATCGGGATGATGATCCGGAGTGAAAGGTTGTATCGTTGTCAATGGTGTGGAAGTGTTGAACACGATTTGGTAAAGGAATCGATGGAAGGCCATGTAGGAGTACATGGTGGGTTGTTTCATTGAGGCCGTCCTTAAGAACTGAGATCTGTGTGTGTGATTTAAGACTCAGCTACTACCATGCATTGGGCCCGAAACCAATGGACCCTCTCGGCTTCTTGATCACGCTTGTCCTCTGTCCAGGAGTTGCAAAGTAGTTTCTGGTGTTTGTAGCATGCTGGGGGCCGCACGCGGCGCTGACCATCGGGGTGGGCTGTGTTGCGGTAGGCACGTGGCCGGGTCAACCGGGCGCCCGTTTGGTGTCTCGGAACCCTGTTCACATCGTTCGGGGCCGTTAGTGGAAACCTCGGCCGGACTCCCTGCGGATGGAACCCGAATAGGCGATAAACCTGGACTAGAGACTTGAGTGTTTAGGTAGGCCGTGGCCGACACCCTCGTCGGGCTTCCGCTTGAAGGTTGCCGAGTACATGTCGTGTAAACGGCGATAAGTGGTGAGAGCGTGTGTGAAGAAGTACACCCCTGCAGGGTATAAATCTATTCGAATAGCCGCGTCCGCGGTAAAGGACTACTTGGTCACCTATACAGTTCATAGATAAATTAAATGGATACTACTAAAAATCTCAAGATAAGTGTGAGTACCGCGGATGGCCCTCTCGTAGGATGGCGAGAGAGGATCCTCGGTGGGGTATTGTGTTGGTGATAGTGGACTCGTGTGCGACAAATGATTTACAAGTGGTGTCTATCGTAGGATAGCTTAGCCAAGAGTCAAAGCTGGCTTGCTGCAATAACCCCACTACCTTCTTGAGAATGTGCATGTATAGTAGGTTCCTGTTGTAAGACTTGCTGAGTACCTTCGTACTCATGTTGCTTTAATCATGTTTTTCAGACGACTGCACCAACCCCTCTGATGGGTTCTATGTAGACCTCGACGTTGACGAGTGACTTATCACCCAGGTGGTGATCCAAGACTTGTGAAGGGTCGTTGCAAATAGACAGGCTTGTCAAGCCTTCTTTCTTTCTAGTGTCTGTACTCAGACTACTTTGCTTCCGCATGTGCTTGTATGTTTGTATGACTTGAGTTTTGGGTCATGTGACCCCTATCTGTATGGATGATATGTATGGCTCCTCGGAGCCTTCTAAATAAAGTACTTGAGTCGTAGAGTACTATTGTGATGCCATGTTGTATTTACTCATATCGGGCATATTATGTGTATGATTGAAATGCTTGGTATGAGTGGGATCCGACTATCTAGTTGTTTATCCTTGGCAGCCTTTCATATGGGGAAATGTAGTCTAGTGCTTCTGAGCGATAGTAGTCCGCTACAGCCCGGTTCACCGGAGTCCTGCTAGCCCAGCACTACTGCTTGGACACTTGACTGGCCGGCATGTGTTTCACGTCATTCCTATGTCTGTCCCTTCGGGGAAATGTCACGCGCTGTTATTCGGAGTCCTGCCTAGCCTGCTACAGCCCGGGTTACCGGAGTCCTGTTAGTCCAGTGCTACAGCCCGAATAAATACGTTGATGACCGACATGTTCAATGTGATTCATGTATGCCTGTCCTCATAGGCTAGCGCCGCTTTGGGTTCACGACTAGCCATGTCGGCCCGGGTTCTCTGTCATATGGATGCTAGCGACACTATCATATACGTGAGCCAAAAGGCGCAAACGGTCCCGGGCCAGGTAAGGTGGCACCCGTGGGAGTACCGTGCGTGAGGCCGCAAAGTGATATGATGTGTTACACGCTGGATCGATGTGGCTTAGGATCGGGGTCCTGACAGGCCCGAACCTGGGTAAAATAAAGTGTCCCTTGTCTCCTATTACCATTCGACCTTGACGCATAGTTCGGGACCCCCTACCCGAGATCCGTCGGTTTTGACACCGACAGGTAGCTTGATGCACTAGCTCGATGAGGTTGTAACGTTGGAAGTCGGCGATCTTCTTGATAGGATGATTGAGTCCATTCAAGAAACGTGCCATAGTTTGCTCATCATCTTCCGTGACATTGGCTCTTATCATGGCAATCTCCATTTCCTTGTAGTATTTTTCAACGCACTTTGTTCCTTGCTTGAGGAGTTGGAGTTTCTTGAAGAGGTCACAGTTGTAGTATGTTAGCACAAAATGTGCTCTCATGACATCCTTCGTTTGCTCCCAAGTGGTGATGGGTGGTTCACCTCTTGCTTCTTGTCGCTCAATGACTTGTTCCCATCATATGAGGACATAGTCTTGGACCTCAAGGGATGCCATAGAAATCTTCTTCTCTTCCTCGTAGTTGTGCAAATGAAAGATCTTGTCGACCTTCAATGCCCATGATAGGTACTCTCCGGGATCATTGCTTCCGGTGAACTTGGGCATAGTGAACTTGAGCTTACCGTAGCATTGCTCTTCATGTGTTGGGGTCGGGGATCATGACGCCCTTGTCGTGGAGGATCGTCAACCTCATGTTGCTCTTATCATGGAGGATTTACATTGTCTTCATGCTCTTGGTGAACTTGAGGTTCATGTAGCTTGTGGATGAGCTTTTCTAGCATGTGGAGGAGCTTGAGGAACTTGACGATGCACTCTTGATTGATAAATCCTCTCTTGAACTTCATCATGAAATGCTTCTTGTTGCTCGCGCCTATGGCGGTTGCGTGCGGCAACGGCGCGGCTTGTGTCGTGGAGTGCATGTTGCGCCTCAAGTTCTTGTGCTTCTCGCCGTAGTTGTTCTTCACATTGTGCCTCGGCATCTTGCTCGTCTTGGTGTTGTCGTGCTCGCTCTTCCTCTTGTTGGCATAGATGTTGTTGTTCTTGTGCTTGCACAAATGTAGCTTAATTTTGGCGATGCCAATGTGCTTGCTCGTCAAGCTGTTCTTGTGTACGATTGCCATGTAGAGGATTGCGGTTTGCTTGACAGTCTTGGCGCGCGGCTCGTTGATGAGTGTTTGATGTCGGAGTACTTGAGCCGGAGATGGTGTCATCGGAGTGTCGACTCGAGGGGCTCCGTCTTGAATAGGACGAAGAGGTAGATGAGCGGTTGACCAACAAGGCACGAATATCGTCCATTCTTGCATTGCTCTCTTCTTTTTGTTCATCGAGCTTGTTGTCGAAGTAGTCTCTTGTACATTGCTCGGAGAGGCGTAAGTCGGTGGCGAGATTATCGATGCGGTTGCTCATTGCTTGTTTTTCTTGATGCAAAGCTCGTTGGGCACCAAAGAGGTGGCTCTTGGTGACGTACGAGGTCATGTCGTCGTCTTGCTCAATGAAGAGTGGGTTGTAGAAGAACTTGGCCTATCCATCATTCCAGGAAAATATGTGAGTGGGATAAAGAGAAGAACTTATACCAAATGTACCTTAACTGATGTTGAAGATGGATCAATGATCACTCAAATATGTAACAAGGAAATAGCATAATTGGTACCAATTCTTGTCGGTTCTCACGCCTACACAAATAAAAGCTTATGGTGGAGCTCGGTTAGGATGGTGGCACAAAATTTGATGCAATTGTTAGTGAGCCTCAATAATGTTGGAAAAGATTCACAAATTTGCAAATGCAACAAGTAGACCAGTAGCAAGATATGGAACACGGAAACACACACACGGATATATAAATGGGTCGGGCAACCAAGGAATGAGCCAAAATATGGAATCCACGAAAATGCTCTTGTTGCACAACACTAGAGAGACGCTAGCACGATTGCACAATAGGAGGATACGAAATTTGTGCACAACCTACTAAGAAAAAATGCAACGACTTGAATTTCAAGTATACTATATGTATTGTATTTCGATGATATGATCCAAGAAGATCGAGTATGCCAATCTTATTGTTGTATGATGCTATGGTTCTTGCTTAAAAGCTCTTTGCTTATCTTTCCCTTTTGCTTAAAATGTTGGTTGGATCTTTGTCTTTGGAGCTCTTTTTGCATGCAAAACTTCACGAACCAAGATAGAAATCGTGTATATGCAACGACAACTTTGTGACAAAAAATAGGATACCAAGATATGTATCAAGATGATACGGTATGTATGCAACGGGAAACTATGATCACTAATGTGCACAAGTGACATTGCCGGCAATACTCAAAGGCTAGTCTCGACAGGAAAGATACGCAAAATTGGGATATGGTGGTTATCAATGTAATGGCAAGGAGTATACCAAGATGTCGTCGAGATTACGTACTTGCTTACGGTTGAAGGTGTCAAAACTGTTGAGCGGTTGTTGTCGATGACGAGTCCGTGGCAAAGATGAGCGGCGGGGATGTTGATGTCGAACCGTCCCTAAGTTGCTGAAACGCGTTTGGAAACGGAAACTGCATCTCAAATTCTCAAAGAAAAACGTGTCAAAATTGTTGGAGTTGGTAGCGGGTAAGTGGTGGTGTTTGCAGAAAGCGGCGGTGGTATGCGGAAGTTTAAGTGGGCATAGGAAAAAAATTGGCGAGAGTTAGGCGGGAAACGCGGCGGTGGATGGAAGTGATGCTGTCAGGGGCCAGATGTCCGGGGTGGCTAGATGTCCGGGCTATCTGGCCGGATGTCCGGGCTTTGGATCCGTTGATGAACTCGAAGAACTCTGCGTGGAAAATTCAAATTCGGGGCAAAATTCGGGAGATTTTGTGGATGGAGATTGGGGAAAAGATGGGGGAAAGCTAGATCTACCTGCTACTCACGAAATCCATGGACCAAATCCAACAAAACTTCATCACAAAAGATTTTGGGGGGCTGTTTTTGTGGGGAATTTTCGAATTTGGGACAAAATCAACAAAACAAGGCTAGAAAACGAAGAGGGGAGGCTCCGAAATCGTGATCAACCTGGCTGTGATACCAAGATGATGTAGGGTGGAACCCTAGATGCCCAATCTTTCACGATAGGAGCGAATCCCATGATGTACACGAAGAACACAAGGAGAAAACACGAGGGGAAACGCGAGAGAATCACTCAAACCAACAAGATTCGATTACACATGTGCTAGATCCTCAAAACACAAAGAGATACATGATCCAAATCCAACAAAGGATGATACAAGAGGTAACTAGTTCATCTCCGTGAGGAGGCCTTGAGGGGTATTCCCATTAGGGGGTCTTGAATCCAGGGTGTATCTTCTCCGTAGAGGCCGCGGTCTCTCTCAGTGGAGTAGATCCGGATGGATGAGCAAAGCTCTATCTCAAGTATGTGCTAAACCAATGCTAACCCTAGAAAGAGGGAGGAGGAGTATATATAGTTTAGTTGGGCAAAGGGGTACATGGGCCTCGGCCCTTTACTGTGCGCAAACAGACGGGGCCGAACATCCGGGCGTCGGGCCGGATGTCCTGGCCTTCCCGAGGGGCTGGATGTCCGGGCTGGCGGAGTTGACCTCGGTGCTCTCTGGATAGGAGGTGTCCGGATTTCCGGGCTTGCCCGGATGTCCGGGCTGAGGCTGGATGTCCGGGCCCAGTAGGTACTTGGCGGCTGCTGTGCTTGATGCTCTAGGGGCCGGATGTCCGGGGCTTGGGGCGGGATGTCCGGGTCCTGGAGACCTCTTCGGATCCTTCCATCGTTTCTCTTGATCCGTGAACTTGGGGACTTGTCCGTCTTCATGTCCATCTTTGGGAGGGCCTTCTTGGTACTTGATCATGCACAAGATACCGTACTTAGGTAGTAGCCATGTCTCGAGTGGATCATATGTAATATCACTAAGGAAAGAAGTCACCTTGTTCTCGAGAGCTCTAGCTCGTGCTCATGTCATACGTCCTCTTGGCACTTGGTGAGATGGTGGTAGGTCCAAGGGGATGACCCTAGGATGCTCCGCATCACCTTTGATCTTGAGCATGAACATTATTTGTGAGTAGTTGTCCTTGTTCTTGAGGCCACGGGAGAAGTCATGTTGCAAGTAATCATGTGAATTTGATATTCGTTCGATATTTTGATGATACGTATGTTGCGGTTCCCTTAGTGGTGTTATGTGAACGTCGACTACATGACACTTCACCATATTTGGGCCTAAGGGAATGCATTATGGATTAGTTATTAGATGATGGGTTGCTAGAGTGACACAAGCTTAAACTCTAGTTTATGCGTTATTCCGTAAGGGTCTTATTTGGATCCATATGTTTAATGCTATGGTTAGATTGTCACCTTAATTCTTCTTTCATAGTTGCGGATGCTTGAGAGGGGGTTAATCATAAGTGGGAGGATTGTTCAAGTAAGAACAGCACCCAAGCACCAGTCCACCAACATATCAAATTATCAAAGTAGCGAACGCGAATCAAACTAACATGATGAAAGTTACTAGATGAAATTCCCATGTGCCCTCAAGAATGCTTTGCTTCTTATAGGAGATTGTTTTGGCTGTCCTTTGATACAAAAAGGATTTTTATTTACCATTACCGTTACTTGCTCATCAGAAATTATCTTACTATCAAACTACGTGTTACCGACAATTTCAGTGCTTGCAGAAATTACCTTGCTGAAAACCACTTGTCATTTCCTTCTGGTCCTCATTGGGATCGACACTCTTACTTATCAAAAGGATTACGATTGACCCCCTATACTCGTGGGTCATAAAGTATCTTTTTCGGCACCATTGCCGGGGAGTGAAGTGCTCTTGGTAAGTGGAAATAGGTAAGGAAAAATTTATATTACGTGCTGAAATTTAATGTCACTTGTTACTAGGGAAGATAATCCTTTGAGGGGTTTGTTTGGGGTATCTTGACCTCAAACGTAAGCACAAAGAGTTTCCCCTCAACTTACTGTAGCTATTGAAAATATTAGTTATGAAATTCCTTCGGGTATGATAGAGTAACTGCTAGCTAATCCTTATGCAGGAGACGGAACAATGCATCCCGATATGCATTTGATACATGTGGATGAAATTTGTGGATTACTTAAGCTTGCAAGCTTTCCCGGAGATGAAGTCAAGAATAAGGTTTTCCCTTTATCATTGGGGGAAAAGCATTCATATGGTATAGGCTATGCGATGATATTGGATCTTGGAACTAGAATCGATTGAAATTGGAATTTCACCAAAAGTTTTATCCCATGCATATAGTTCATCGTGATAGGAATTATATATATAATTTTTGGCCTTGTGAAGGAGAAAGCATGGCTCTAGCTTGGGGGAGGCTTAATTTAATCTTAGATTCATTGTGATGCCCCCAATTCAATCGTACACTAATCATACATGCAAACGCGCACGATCAAGATCAGGGACTCATGGGAAGATATCACAACACAACTCTAAAAATAAAATAATTTATACAAGCATCATAATACAAGCCAGGGGCCTCGAGGGCTCGAATACAAGTGCTCGATCATAGACGAGTCAGCGGAAGCAACAATATCTGAGTACAGACATAAGTTAAACAAGTTGGCCTTAAGAAGGCTAGCACAAACTGGGATACAGATCGAAAGAGGCGCATGCCTCCTGTCCTAACTACTCCTGGTCGTCAACAGCGGACTACACATAGTAGTAGGCACCTCCGGTGTAGTAGGAGTCGTCGTCAACGATGGCGTCTGGATCCTGGGCTCCAACATCTAGTTGCGACAACCAGGTAGAAGGGATAGGGAGAAAAGAAGGATAAAGCAACTGTGAGTACTCATCCAAAGTACTCGCAAGCAAGGAGCTACACTACATACGCATGGGTATATGTGTAAAGGGCCATATTAGTGGACTAGACAGCAGAATGCCACAATAAGAGGGGGATAACTAATCATGTCGAAGACTACGCTTCTGGCAGCCTCCGTCTTGCAGCATGCAGAAGAGAGTAGACTGAAGTCATCCAAGTAGCATCGCATAGTATAATCCTATCTGGCGATCCCCTCCTCGTCGCCCTGTTAGAGAGCGATCACCGGGTTGTATCTAGCACTTGGAAGGGTGTGTTTTATTAAGTATCCGGTTCTAGTTGTCATAAGTTCAAGGTACAACTCCAAGTCGTCCTGTTACCGAAGATCACGACTATTCGAATAGATTAACTTCCCTGCAGGGGTGCACCACATAACCCAACACGCTCGATCCCCTTTGGCCGGACACACTTTCCTGGGTCATGCCCGGCCTCAGAAGATCAACACGTCGCAGCCCCACCTAGGCACAACAGAGAGGTCAGCACGCCGGTCTAAATCCTATGCGCGCAGGGGTCCGGGACCATCACCCATTGCACACCTGCACGTTGCGTACGCGGCCGGAGAGCAGACCTAGCAACCTCCATTACAAAGGAAGTCACGTTACGCGGTCCAACCCGGCGCGCGCCGCTCAGTTGCTGACGTCACGAAGTGCTTCGGCTGATACCACAACGTCGAGTGCCCATAACTATTCCCGCGTAGTTGGTTAGTGCGTATAGGCCAGCAGACAGACTCAGATCAAATACCAAGATCTCATTAAGCCTGTTAAGTATCCGCGAACGCCGACCAGGGCCAGGCCCACCTCTCTCCTAGGTGGTCTCAACCTGCCCTGTCGCTCCGCCACAAAGTAACAGTCGGGGGCCGTCGGGAACCCAGGCCCACCACTACCTGGGTGGAACCACCTACCCCTTCAGCCCCCATCTCCGAACAGTATGACAGGTAAGGTAACAGTGTAAAGTATATAGTATATGCCCGTGATCACCTCCCGAAGTGATCATGGCCCAGTAGTATAGCATGGCAAACGGACAAGAGTGTAGGGCCACTGATGGAACACTAGCATCCTATACTAAGCAGTAGGATAACAGGTAAAGGTAACAACAGTAGTAGCAAGGACAGGCTATGCAGCAGTATAGGATTAACTGAAAGCAGTAACATGCTACACTACTCTAATGCAAGCAGTATATAGAAGAATAGGCGATATCTGGTGATCAAGGGAGGGGGTTTGCCTAGTTGCTCTGGCAAGAAGGAGGGGTCGTCAACACAGTAGTCGATCGGGGCTCTAGCAGCGGCGTCAGTCTCGTAGTCTACCGAAGAGAAGAGGGGGAAGAAAAAATGAATACAATGCAAACAGATGCATGACAACACAAGTAACGGTGTCAGGTGTGCCCTAACGCAGTAGGAGGTGATACCGACAAAGGGGGAAACATCCTGGAAAGTATCCCCTATGTTTCACGTTTTTGGACAGATGTACCGGAGGGGGAAAGTTGCGTGTTCGATAGGCTATGGGTGTGTGGCGGAAGAACCGGCTGCGGATCCGGATTCGTCTCGTCGTTCTGAGCAACTTTCATGTACAAATTTTTTGCATCCGAGTTACGGATTGTTTTATATTAATTTTTAAAGTTTTAAGTGATTTTCTGAATTTCTGGAATTTACTTAATTCGAAAATATATTAAATACTAAATGCTAGGTGTACACAACAGTGGCATTACAGACTGACAGGTGGGGCCACCCTGCTCAGTCAGTAGGTCAACGGTTAACCAGCTGACTAGTAAACAGGTCAACATGGGGCCCACCTGCCATAGACTGGGACTAGCCCAGTCAGCAGGTTGACTGGTCAAACTGACGAGTCGGGCCCAGTAGTTAGCGAGTAAACTAAACAACAGTGGTTTAGTTAATTTAATTAGTTAGTTAAGAGGGTGGGGTCCGGCTGTCAGTGTCCTAGTTTAATAACAGGGTTAGTTTGATTTATTTAAACTCTACAATAGATGGGCCCATAGGTCAGTGGGTGTTAGTGACAGCTGTCAGCTGCTAATGGCCGGGACGGGTGCGTCCCGCCGGTTTTTAAACACCGGCGCGCGCGCCGGTGACCAGACCGACAGCGGCGCGACGCGGGACAATGCCGGAAATCGGCCAAAGTGGCCCATTTGGAGCGCGGTTAGGTCCTAAGGTGAGCTGACGCTCGCGCGCGTCGGGTGCGGCAGCCGGCAGGTGCCGAGGTGGTCGGGAACAACACCGGCAATGAGACGGGGCGGCAACCGGAGCACAGCACCGACGGGGAAGACGCAGGGGGCACGAGGGAAAGAGCTAGTGGGTGCTACGGCATCCTATGGGGATGTTGAGCATGATGGTGTGCTCAAAGGCCACCGGCATGAGCTGTGGCCGTGACGGCAAGGTGAGCGGCGGAGCAAGCTTTCGGCAATGGTGGTCGGGGCATCTAGGAGTGACTCAGCAATGGGGAAGGCGATGGGGATGGATGTGGTGCTCACCGGGGAGCTCAAGGAGGCTCGACGAGATCTCGGAGCGCGCGGGGGGGGGGGGGGGGGGGGGGCGACTCGACGCGACGGAGCTCCGGTGGCCGGAGGTAGAAGATGATGCGGATCCGGCGATGGAGAGGCACAGAGCTCGAATGAGTCCTCGTAGAGGACGTAGTGGACGACGACGCATCTCCTAGGCGCGGTCTCGAGGCGTGGGGGCGACGGTGGCCGCGAGATCGACGGAGGCCATGGCGGCAGTGCTTTGGGCTCATGCAGGGAAGGAGAGAGCAGCGCGAGGGAGGTGGGAGAGTGAGCTAGGGTTCGTCAGAGGGGGTTCGGGGAGGGGTCGCCGTCGACCTAAAGGAGCTGGGGGCACCGGATGGCCGCCCCGTGGCCATCTTCGGCCATGGACGCGGTGCACGCGTGTCACACCCTGATTTTCATGCCACAACACTTAAGCTAATAAATCATGATAAAATGTGGTTTGACAAAAACTTTTGAGTGTTTTGTCTTTACTTTGATTGAATGTTTGACTGCTGTTTTCAAGTGCTCTAAAAATCAAATAAATCCTCCAACTCCTATACTTCATCTCCTTGCTCCAAACTCTTAAACCAATGATCATGCCATGTGTAGAGGACATAAAAATAATTTCTTACAAAAATAATTTGGCCAAATAGTATTTTCAAAATTTAGTTTTTCAAAAACCCCTGAATTGAGGTTTGCACTACAAGTACTTAATTAAGGGCAGTAAAAATCTTTCCAAAAATTTGTTTGACTCATACTAGATATAGGATACCCAGAAACCAAAAAAACATAATTTTAAAAGTTATTTTCCTATTTTATTTAAAGGCTTTTTCTTAAGGATAGAAATGGTCTTTAATAGGTTAAAATTATTTTAAAGCTTTAAAAATAATTGAGAAAAATTAGGGAGACTCAATGGACATATATTTTCCATATATATGAGTTTCAACATATGGTCATGATCAAAATATTGAACAAAACCCTCCAGAACCATTTCAACTCATTTCAAATATTTGAAATGTTTGTAAAAGAAATATTTTCAACTAAATCCAGGAAAATTCTAGAATGTCACATATGACATTTTTGGTGATCTTGCTAAGTACCATGCCATGGAGAACAGCATAACCCCATGAAACCCTCTCAAAACCACTTCTGTCCTTTTTCAAGTTTGAACATTTTTTGCACTGTCAAACATGTCCAAATGATCTCAAACTTGGTGCACATTCTCAAATGGTGTAATAATGAATATAGACCAAATGGCACAAGTTGGAGAGAATCTTATCTTGATCAAAGTACTCCAAAACCCTTTCTGTCCAAAACCAAATTTGAACAACTCTACATTGCCAAGTGTGTCCTTTTGATCTGAATTTTTGTGGACATGTTCATATCCTCAAATGATGACACTACACCAAGTGGTGCATCAAGGAGAATAGTTTTGGATGACTAAATCTTGAAAAACCCATTTCTGTTGTGTTTGATGCAGTTTTGTACTAAAGAAGAGAGGTTAAATAAGATTTTTCGAGAGTGCAGGATACACAGGGAAGAATATATGTACATACATGGTATACTAGTGCATGCTCGAACTAGTTGATTTCTTGATTCACCTTGTACATGGTGCATGGCAATTTTGCCTACGTACATACATGCATGCATGTGGGCAGCAATGTATGCTTCAGTCATACATCGCGGCTGGTGCAACAGAAGTTGAAGCTGTTACATCAAGCATCGGCGGAGTCCAATAAGGATCGTGAAGGACTGTAGCATATACACCAGGGAGGCTGTGGTTAGTTAGCCTGATCGTTGTTGGAAGCTGATACAACGCAACTCCATGGCCAGTATGAAGCAAAGACCCAGCGAGTAAAGTAAAAAAAAGAGATATATCACAAAAGCTATCATTTTATTGATCGATGATACAAATTTCAATTGGACTAATAAAACTTGGTTCTGTATGAGCTAAGACAAATTATATTTAATTAAGATAGAACCTATTTGAACTAAGTGCGGCTTTTGCAGAGCAGTCCATGATCTCTAGACTGCTCCCTCACTCAGGAGCTTTGTATGCTAGAATCGTCGCGATCTCCGGAAGCGTTCCGCCGGCGGCCAGGAAGGCAGCCGCCTCCGCACGGCGTCTGGTGTATGACTCGGCCACCTGTGATGAACTTCGGACTGCATCCTCATGAGCTTCAAGATGGCGGGAGCTAGAAGTCATCATGTCAGCTAGGACGCCTGTGCGCTTTTCAGCCAGTGCCGCCATCTCGGTTTCCTTCTCGCAGAGGGCCTTGTACTCCTCGGCAAGCTGCTGATGTGTGCCGGCAAGCATCAGATGTTCTTCGGCCAACTTCTTTTGTCGGTAAGGCATCCCTCTAGGCGCGGCCCTTCCTTCTCGAGGCGGCGAAGTCCTTGAGTGATCCCCGCATGAGCTGCATCGAGTTTCTCCAGCAGAGACGACACTTGAGCCGGCGCGGGTGCCGATGTGTGGGAAGTGCCAAGACCACCTTTTCCGCCCAGACGAGCCACCACCGCTTCAAGATGGCGAATCAGAATCTCGAGGTCTGGCAGGACCTCGTTCGTATACGGGATCTTCCACATACTTATCATAGACTCTATTTTTGTGATGGTTAGCTCCTCATTGATCGGCTGCTCCCTTAGCGCCTCTTGTATATCTTTGAGTCCTATTGAGATGTACTTTGCTGCTATTCCGGGCGGGAGAACAAGGCTTGGCGTTGAGATGTTACTAGTTGGAGGGACTTTGAGCTTCTCGAGCAGAGTGTTTTCTCCAGCAAGGATATTCTGGTGTTGCTCAATTAAGAGACGGAGCTCCTTTGCCTCAGGGGAATAAAAGCCTTCTAGATTAGTGGATTTGGTGAAGATATCTAGAAAGGCGACAAAAAGAGAAAGTGTCAAGAAAGCATAAAAAAATCAAATCATGCAAAGGTGGCGGGGGTACTATACACGTACCGCAAGCAGACGGCCTTGGCTTCTTTGCAGTTACCCCAATATCCTTGTCATTGATAGCTCCCGATGACCGCTTTTTGTCCACTTCAGGGGTGCCTGTTGATGTGGTTAAAGAAGCGGGCTTTGTCACCAGGGAGGCGGGTTTTACGACAAGATCGCTCCCTGCCACATTTGAAGAACTCGCCGCTGGATCACTCGCTGCCGGGGGCGGGTGCTGCGCCACCGAACTAGACTTGACCGGAGGTGCGGATTTGGTGGCCGGCCCATCTTTGTCTATGTTTTCCATCACCTCGTCTAAGAGTTGCTCCATACCGCGGCTCATAGGCACGAACGGCAACACGTCGTCAAGCTTGTCCTGCATGCGTATAGGATATACGTAGAAGTAAGGAAGAATACATTCATGCAATCTCTATTTCTTTATTATTATTTTTACCTCCAGGTTCCCTAATGATGGGGCGTCGGCATCAAGGGAGATGGATGTCTCATCAGAATTCTTTGAGTTGCGGTTCGGGTAGCTACGCGTAGTCCGTGGCGCTGTGCTATGCGACTTCAGTACAAGCAGCGGGGCACTTGGCAATGGTGGTGACCGGCGTGCGTACTCCACGCCCTTGGAGTGGTTTCCCCACTTGCTTGGAGGTGGTGGAGGAGTTGAGCCGTTTTTGCCGTTCTTGCTGCCGCTCGTCGAGCTTTCAACATCTCTCGGTCCATACTGCTTGAACTTGTCGCCCCGTCCCATGGTGTCCTGATGATACGAGTGAAACAACAAATACAAAGTTAGCATGAGACAAAAGATGCAAGTTTATCTACTGGGCATGCACACAGAACGTGCAAAGTCCAGGCGGCGCATTAGCTTCAGAAAAGAGATAACAAAAGTGTACCTTTTTTCTCTTCTGATCGGATGTGTTGTAGGCGATGATCAAACTTGTGTGCCCTTGGACGCTACCCAGGGTCTCATCTTTATAGCAGCTTAGATGATGCATCCATGGCAGGACCTATGCAAGAGCCCTGATCGGATGCGGCAAGGGATTGCATCGACCGAGAGCTTTGGACTATGTTGAGGACTTTGCTTCCTTGTACGAAGAGTTGAAGAGGTGCTTTACCGTATCAACCTCAACTTCGAGCTCGGCACAGGTAATGTACATGTAATATACATGGGATTGGGCTTATTATCATATGTACGTGGCTTTTGCATGCTCGTTCAAATAAAAAAAGGGTTTTTGCATGTACCTGACAAGCTTGCCTGGCACTTGGTATTTGTACACTATATGTACGTATTCGGGTATCTCGGCCGGCCGGCAAGCCCGCGTGTATATACCCGAATACCCGCAGTACTCAAACCAAGCATATACGTGTACCTGTACTTTAGCCCACCCATATGCTAGCTAGTCTTTGGTTACCTTTTTGCATGCACACGTAAGATAGTATACATGCATATATTTTTGTGGATTATACGCGGCAACCATGTATGCATGCGTACATACTTGAGTATTCACGGGCCAGCCAGCAGGCACACGTATTGATTCAAAAAAGAACAAGAGGCAGGTCCATCTGCAGCCGGGTAATCACAGGTACGCAAGATGTTTTCCTTTCTTTTTGTAGGCTCAAATGGAAAGTTTCTAGCAAAAGGAAGGTGTGGAGGCGGCATTTGGATTTCCTTACCTTACGCATCAACTTGGACGAGGAGCAATACACAATCGCCGAGTCTCCAAAATTTGGAAACGAATACAAAAGGAAAGGTGACCTGCCGAACGAAGCAAGAGTACGGACCAAGAAATCTCACATTTCCTTTCCTCTGCACCGGCTGGACGCCTATATATATAGAGGCAAAGTCTCAACATTGGAGACAGGCAGCAAACCCACGAGAGAAACTCACGCACGCAGATCTCACGCACGACAAAACCCAAGCACACAACTCACGCAGGGAGGAGACACGCACGTTTGCAGGAGATCGGCGCCTCGGCGTACGCTCATCCGCACAAAGAACTCCGATGGCGATGGACGCAAAGGTCATGTTTCCGAAAGGTGAGACTAATGTCTAATTCTTTTCTTTTGTCTCCCCCTTACATCCAGCATGCATGCACTACATGGAGAGTACGTGCTCATCGCCGAAGACGACGCTCGTTCGATCCCGCTGCCGGCACCGGAGAGGACTTCATCGAACAAGGAGACTACACCAACATCGCTGGAGCTTGTCCATACCAAGCCCTTCATTGAGTGCAGACGGAGCTCGCCAACGACGGGGCCCAACCACGCCTATCTACAAAGTCACCTTCCTCGGCCCCGTGAGGCAGCGCCATTGTCTTGGCGGACCACCGAATACGGCGTCTGACCAAGACGGGGTGCACCCTTCATGGCATAAAGGTTTCGGCATACAGTCGGCATGATCCTAGTCTCGGCAGACCACCGAATACGGCGTCTAGCTGAGACATGGCATCAATCACTCCCCTCAATGTCCTCTTTCTTCGACCCGGCGATGTGTTTCCCTTATCTTGGCGGACCACCGAATACGGCGTCCAGCCGAGACGGGGAGCACCCTTCGTTGCACAGGTCTCGTCGTCATATAGGCGGCGTGCTCCTTGTCTTAGTAGACCACCGAATACGGCGTCTAGCTGAGACGGGGCATGAACCACGTCCCTTCATAGAGCCATCCTTCATCGGCAATGTTTTGCTCTTGTCTTGGTGGACCACCGAATACGGCGTCCAGTCGAGACGAGACGCACCCTTTGTTGCAGAGGTCTTGTCGTCATATAGGCGGCGTGCTCCTTGTCTTAGCAGACCACCGAATACGGCGCCTAACTGAAATGGGGAATCAGCCACGCCTGTCCATCATGTTACCTTTCCTCGGTTCCGCGGCGTGATCCTTGTTTTGGCAGACCACCGAATACGGCGTCTAGCTGAGACGAGGCATCAACCACGCCCTTCTAAGATGTTACCTTTCGCGGCCACATGAGGCGGAGTCTTTGTCTCCGTAGACTGCCGTAACCACGGTGTCTAATCGAGATGAGACACCAACTACACCGACCATGCCGATGCAAGCGTGCGTTGGTTTTACACTGATGACAGTCTCCACAAAAGAATACTCCCGCGAGGCAACCCCTTGCGTACCCTGACGAAGCTGCTACATCGTCAAGAAGTCCGAGCCAAGCAGGATCCATGCCACCCCAATACCGATTAAATCAACGCTGTCAAGACCGACGAGGCGCGACGGCGAGGGCGGACGTGGCTAGCACAAAGCCATGTTTTGAGTGGCACGTGTACCGACGAGGACACGGGCTTTGCCGCTGCCCGCACCTACACACATCATCATCATATGCATGGAGAACGTGAAGCGAAGACGACGAAGACGACCACACGGCTTAATCGGAGGTCTGTCGCGGAGCAACCCGTGGGAGTAATTAACCGGGAGCCTTCCGAGGCCCCGGGAACCAGGAGACTGCTCAACGCTAGTCAGACAGGCCGCGCTAGTAGGCCATGGAGCGCATTATCGGGAATTGTATTTGTTATCCTTGAGATTAATAAAATACTATTCCCATCTCTTTGTTTTCTTTGTGTACTACGGTACACTGGCACACCCGCATTTTCTTTTCCCCGGCGCATGAGAGAAATCCACACTCCTTCCCTTCCCTTCTCACGAAGAGCTTATAAGATTTTTCTCGTGACAAACAAATTGGCACGCCCGATGGGACCTGGTTCTCCTCCCATCTTCGCTATGCTGTGGTCGTCTGAATCGTCTTCGCTCGTCTCCCAACCTGCACAACATGCTGCATAACAAGGCGTCGGCGAGGGTCTCCGCTCATCAAGATCCCTTTCATGCAGGTGGAATCTCCCGTGGCAGCAACTCGGAGCTGGTAACGATCCAGTTTGGATCGATGCCGCCCATGGTCGTCATCGAGCTTGGCGAGAAGGTCTACATCCATCAAGCCCAGGATCCTGCCTAGTTTCAAACTGTGCAGTCGAAGAAGGCACTAAGGCGGGAGGCTGCCAAGATGAAGAAGGAGCGTCGCGAGCTAATGCTTGAGGCGCGCGCCCTGTTGAAGGAATCGACGAGGGCGGATATGAAAGGAGATGTGGAGGCAGCTCAACGCCTCCGCACCAGAGCCGCCAACAGGCAGTCTAGTGCGGTGTCTCTCCACGCCCCTACCGCGACTACGCACTCGGAGCCGCTGACAACAACACCGCGACGTACCGAGGTTGAGCTTCTCGAGGTTTAGAAGCTATGTCACAAGACTTGCGTAGGCTCATGGCCAACGCTCGTTTGTCGGATAGCCCTCATCCCCTACGCAACTACATGAGGAAGTACTGCAAGGTACAATTACTCCACCAACAGATAGCTTCCCGCATCGCTCAGAGCACAGTGCCAGAGGAGGATTGGTCCCTCGGCGCCATGGACCTAGCTGATAAGGTGTTCACTTACCGAAGCACCTTAACCCCTCCGTATGACTTGTTCCCTGATGATTGGGCATACGAGCCATGCAAGGTCAAGGAGCTGGTGAGACGCGCATCATGAAGGAGTTCTGGAAGCGGCGCTCACACAAAGAGCCTGTTCTAACAGGCCCTACTATCTCCCTCAACATTGGCGACACTCGAAGGGGTGCATGGGCACCGTGTCTCCACAACTCGGCGGTCGACGGAAGGTCTCTCCCCAACAACAACAGGTTTTCCACCCTTCGGCATGAAGCACCCGCGCCACGGGTCGACGACCTTCGGCGAGAATTTTGCCAACTCCAAGAGCAGATGAACAATATCCAGAGGAGGCTCCAAGATCCGACGGCGCAAAGTGCGTCGTCGGCTCAAGCTACAGGAAGGATGAGGCGTCAAGCCCCAAGCCATCGTCCTCAACATGAGCACCAGACTTTGGCGCCTCGGTGACAACCTTCACCAACTCGACACTTCCCACAAGGGAGATATCCCAACATGCCTCCATGTTGGAACCGATGGTCAAGACATCAAGACGATGAGAGGGACCCCCGGCCCACTCAACAGTGGCAACCATGGGAACCTTTGCGACAGACGCTTCCACCATGACCTTCGTCACCTCCCAGGCGGGGACATCAAGACGATGAGAGGGACCCTCGGCCCACTCAACAGTGGCAACCACGGGAACCTTTGCGACAGACGATTCCACCACGACCTTTGTCACCTCCTAGGCGGGGAGATTGGCCACAGCTGCAGGCGATGACGGACAGGTATTGATCATCCATGAGGCGCCCTGCACCAACACTCCTACGCACGCCACCGGTGCAAAGGGATGGTATCTTTCCAATGGAGAATCAGCGCAAACGGGAGAGGCGTCGGAGAAACCGCCATGTTCTTTATAAAGAACTTGAGGACTTAGTCCTTCGACACACTCAGGTACGTTTACGACCCGATGGTGGGGTCATTCAAGAAAATGACAGGATCGAATTTCGCATCTCCCCAGACTTGGAGCGGCATGAGCGGTATAGCTACCTGCTCAGCCGGTTGGCACCGAAACCACTCAAGACGTCCACGAGAAGCATTGAGCAAGGGAGAAAGGTGGTTCTGTCTTCATCCCTTCCCCAGAAGAATGGTGAACAGGTGAAGGCTACCGCACCAGCACCCCCACTAGAGAATCATAAGATGCCAGCGCCGACGGCCACACCGATGGTAGGCGTTGAAGAAGCCAAGCTTACGTTCTCCTCCAACAATGAAGTAGCTTCCGAGGGTGCCGCCAATGCTGCCCTCCCATAAGACACAACACTTCCCACGGAGTTTCCTTTTATTCCCTCTGAGAGGATGGACCAAGATGGAGAAGCTCAAGCCCAGCAGGAGGCTGAAAAAGCAAAGGAATCAACTGAGAAGAACCTTGCCTTGTGTGGTACTCTTGGAGTGCAGCTAAGCGAAGGGTCAAGTAATGAATGGCGGCCTCCCGCCATCATTGGAGAGTCGCCCGCACTCCCCTCGTTACCATGAACTAGCTTCATCGGTTTTGTCAGATTACGAGGGAGGTGATGAAGACCTCCACACCGCGCCTGTTCGCATGGTGAATCATGGTGATAGCCTTGTGGATCAAGATCCTGCTGCCAAACCACCCGTTGATGGCACCCAGGGCCCAAGCGCTGTAAACAAAGTAGCACCACAAGAAGTGTCTTTAGAAGAAGAGGTCAGAAGCCAGCTCCAGACGATTGACCAGTTGGCGTCAAAGCTTGACCAGTTCATTGAGCTCATGATGAACAACCAAGGCATTCCTCCACAAGGCGTGCTGCAGCGAGTGGTGGATCCGCAAGAGGAGGAACTCCAAGTGGGCCCTCCTGCTAGGGTGCCCATAAATGATGTGCCTCAACACGACCCCAACACACAAGCTCGGCCTTGGGTTAGCCCTGCTGGTTCTGCCAACGCAGTACCACACACGGTTATGCTGAAGGACTACCACGACATGGTCGGGGATATGGTGGACAAGAAGTTGAAGCAAATGGCAATAGATCAAGTCCCTCGCATCTCCGGGAGTGAGCTGGAGAAGCCTTACGAGGCGTGGCATTCCATGATGGAGTATCCCGCAGGGTGGCACCCACCAAAGTTTCGTCAATTTGATGGAACCAGTGATGCAAGGGAGCACTTGGCGTACTTCGAGGCGGCATGCGGGGACACAGCAAACAGCCCGTCACTTCACCTTCGCCAATTTTCAGGGTCATTAACCAGGCCCGCCTTACATTGGTACAGCCGTTTACCGGTTGGGTCCATTGGGAGTTGGGCGGCCATGAAAGAGGTTTTCAAGAAGCACTTCGTCGCCATGAAGAAGGACTTCTCGGTTGTTGAGCTGGCACAAGTCCGACAACGACGAGATGAGTCCATTGATGACTACATCATCCGCTTTCGCAATAGTTATGTGCATCTCGCCAGGGAGATGCACCTCGAGGATTCCATTGAGATGTGCGTCCATGGGATGCAGCAACATTGGTCACTTGAAGTCTCTCAGCGTGAGCCTAGAACTTTTAGTGCCCTCAGCACGGCGGTAGCGGCCACGAAACTTGAGTTTGAGAAATCACCGCAGATAATGGAGATCTATAAGAATGCCAGTGCATTTGATCCTGCCAAGCGCTTCGCCTTGACGTCCAAACAAATTAACAACGGTAGCAGGGTGAAGGCACCAGCTGAAACGAACACCACCAAGGTCTTCTCGTCTGCACCGCAAGGCTATGTGCCCATCTTGGGTGTAAGAGGCGAACAAGACGGAGGGAGGCAACGCCCGTCGATGCAGGAGCTCCTCAAGAAGCAGTACATCTTCCGTCGGGAGCTCATCAAGGACATGTTCGACCAGTTGATGGAACATCGAGCCTTGAGCTTACCAGAGCCTCGGAGGCCTGATCAGGTGAGGATGACAGATAATCCTTTATTTTGCCCATATCACAGGTATGTGGGACATGTCATTGAAGATTGTGTCGCATTCAAAGAATGGCTCCAAAGAGCCATTAATGATAGGATGATCAACCTCAACCCAGAAGCTATCAACCCAGATTACCATGCAGTAAACATGGTGAGCATGAAGTTACCATCTCCTCCAAGTGAAGACACGAAGCTTGAAGAAACATGAGTTCCACTGGCCCAAGTTGAAGACCAGCTATCCAACCTCGTCCTCTCCAAGACGCCGGTATCTCCCTTTCGGCCACAGGTGACCCCAACCATTCCCGGGGAGGAGCCTTGGAGGACGGTGCACCGAAGGCCGTACACAAGGAGGCTTCCACCCCGACATCCTCGCTCGGCTTTGCCAGAACAAGCTCACCCAAGAATTCTAAGGCGGTTCGATCCGAGTCAACGCCGGCCTCCACCAAGATTTGTCCCTATGTCAGAGGGAGATGAGCCTTTTCCTCGACGGGGGTGTGTGCTACCAACCTTGGCGTAGTTCTTGCCACCCGGCTGGGGGCCAGAACCAGCAAAGCAGGGGGGAAAAGTTCAAGAAGGAGCCAGCTCATCCCAATCACCAAGCATAGAGAGTTGCAACGTCATCCATGACTACATGGACACCCCTTCCGAAGACGTGTTTACTCCTAAAGAGCAAGCTGTCCTCCACGCCGAAGAGGCAACAAAGGAAGTGCTATTGGAAGAGGTGAACATGAACCTGCGTGGGGGCAAAGTCCTACCTGAACCACTAAAGATCAAGCCAACAAGGGTGCAGAAGCCAACCGCCCCAAAGGAGTCGCCTGTGCAGGAGGAGGAATCTGAACACCAAGGCCAAGAGAAGATGAAGACACGTGACGTCGACTACAACATCATCGCCCACCTCAAGCGGATCCCTGCACTTTTGAGTGTGCATGATGCACTCATGATGGTGCCTGACCTTCGTGAAGCCCTTATCAAGGCGCGCCAACCTCCGGAACTCTACGAGGTGTCCATGGCGAAACACCGTCTTTGCTCCAGCCCCTTGTTCGTGAACGAGATCATGGTCGACGAGGATGATAAGCTCATAGATGATGGTGACCACAACCGGCCATTGTATGTGGAAGGTAGTATTGGTGTTGCACATCTTCGCAGGATCCTCATAGACCCAGGGTCTGCCGTGAACATTCTCCCTCTTGGGAGTTAGACGCGGGCATGTTTTACGATGGACGACTTGGAGGCTACTAACGTGATGATCTGTGGCTTCGACAACCAAGGGACGCCTACGCTAGGTGCCATTACATTGAAGATCCAGATGTCAACTTTTAGCTTCAAGGTGCGGTTCTTCATCATCGAGGTGGATACCTCCTACTCCGCCCTTCTAGGAAGACCGTGGATCCACAAGTACTGCGTCGTTCCATCCACCCTCCATCAATGCCTGAAGTTCCTCGACGCCAGCGGAACACAAAAGCGCATCATCGACAACATATCTCCTTATACTATGCAGGAGTCTCACCATGCAGATGTGAAGTACTATTTCCCCATTGTAGACAGCGACCAGCAGTTGGGGCGCACAACACCTCCGGTGGATCTCTTGACCAAACCAGGTTTTGGCCCAGTAGCCGAGATGAAGCTCCCCATCATGCCGAGCTCACCTGCCGATGCAAAGGGCTCCTCCCCTCGGACCTACAGGGCCAAGTCCGTTGGAGGCCATCTTCATTGTGGTACAACTATAGCCCCTCTTCCCAATTGCAGGTAGGGAGCTCTACTCCGACATCATGTGGAACAGGATCTTCTATGCCTGGTCCAGTGGCCCCATTACTGTTGAAGGCAAGGTTCCCGACGTCAACACCAATCACGCTGAGGTCGTCCACAACAATTTCTCAATAGGCCACCACTTCTTCATCAACTTTGGCGCGCCGAGAGCCCATTTGTTTAACACTTGGAAGCTCTGCAGGTGCCCAGGAAGGCTCCAGGATGCTAACAAGCGGCAATGATGCGCCCCCACCCATCACGCTACGGGCACGCAACCCGCGGAGGGAAGAGCCTGCACCCGTACCAATTGCCGATAGAAGAAGAATAAAAGAAGTGGAGGAAGTCGCAAGGGGAGATCAAGGCGTACAGCCCCCGTCACTCTATATCTCAGTGACTTCCCCATTGGAGGTTTGGGAAATCCCTAATTTGTCCGGATCTAGAGTCCAGACCATTTTCTACAAAGTTCTACAGGTAAAACAATGTGATTTTGTATTTGAATTTCCCCAAACTTGCAGTGACCCAGAGGAGATACTATCGACAATTAAGGCGGAGCCCAAGATGGTTCGTTTGTTGGAGAAGGCCGAGATCACTCTTGGGCGGAACAATTGTATGCCTGCACCACCCGCCATATGCGAGGAATGGTGGAGACAAGCGGAAGACCTCATCAAGCAAAAAGGCAAAGCTCAACCAAAGTTTGGGCTTGGCTACAACAACCCCGACGCCCCCGACAATGAGGGGAAGCTCAGCTCCATGCAAGCAGCACGAGAACCAGAAGATAGAAGGCGACCGATGCAAGAAGGATACTTATACAACAATGACATGCCTTTTCGGTTGAAGAATGCAGGTGCAACATATCAGCATGCCATGACATGCGTCCTTGGCGATCTGATACACGATGCGATGGAATGCTGTACCTACGACGTCCCTGCCGATGAAGAGGATGAGCTCGGTGTCGGAACATGAGTCAACTGCCACGCCATGTCCGTCTCATCAAGCGATGAGTCCGACACTTTGTCCACCGTTCCTCATCAACAACACTCTGCCAACGGTGAGCCAGGTGACGCCGAGGAACTTAGCTCCATATCAGCACCACATGAGTTAGAAGATGGAGGACAACCCACCATCGATGATCTCTTCCAAGTCAACCTTGGAGCGGAGGACGACCCACGCCCCAATTTCGTTAGCGCCACGATGACAGAAGAGGAGCGGGAGGACTATCGAAACTTCTTGATGGAGTACCGAGACTGCTTCGCCTGGAGTTACAAGGAGATGCGAGGTTTGGACCCTCGTGTCACTATGCACAAGTTGGCGATTGACCCACGGTTCCGTCCCATCAAGCAGCAACCACGACGGTTACGTCCAGAACTTGAAGACGATGTCATTGCATAGGTCGACAAGCTAATCGCCACAGGTTTCATCAAGGAGACGAAGTATCCATGGTGGCTCGCCAATATTGTCCCGGTGGAGAAGAAGAATGGGCAGATACGAATCTGCCAGGACTTCCGCGACCTCAATCACGCCTGCCCAAAGGATGACTTTCCTCTCCCAATCCCAGAGACCATCATCGACTCCACCACAGGCCATGGCACACTTTCCTTCATGGACGGTTCGTCAGGCTACAACCAGATCAAGATGGATCCCGCTGATGCCATCGACACTGCTTTCAAGACCCCGAAGGGAAAATTCTACTACACCGTCATGCCATTCGGACTAAAGAATGCTGGTGCAACTTACCAGCGCGCCATGACATGTGTTCTTGGTGATTTAATCCATCATTCGGTGGAATGCTATGTTGATGACATGGTAGTCAAAACCAAGGATCGCAAGCATCATCAGGAGGATCTTCGAGTTGTCTTCGAGCGGCTACGTCAACATCAACTCAAGTTGAACCCGATGAAGTGTGCCTTTGCTGTTCAGTCAGGCCTCTTCCTTGGCTTTGTTTTTCGTCACCGAGGCATAGAGATCGAGCCTAAGAAGATCAAGGCCATCCTCGACATGCCGCCGCCTCAAGATCTCAAAGAGTTGAGGTCATTGCAAGGGAAGCTTGCGTACATCAGGCGCTTCATCTCCAATCTCTCCGGACGAATCCAGCCCTTCTCGAGCCTAATGAAGAAAGGAGCTCCGTTCGTGTGGGATGAAGGATGCCAACGTGGATTCGATGAAATCAAAAGGGACCTCCTTAATCCACCTGTCTTGGCAGCTCCCGTAAAGGGGCACCCACTCATCCTATACATTGCAGCGCAACCTACTTCGGTAGGCGCTTTGTTCGCCCAAAACAATGACGAGGGAAAGGAGGTGGCATGTTATTACTTGAGCCGCACCATGGTGGGGGCTGAGCGAAACTACTCTTCTATAGAGAAGTTGTGCTTGGCCCTAATCTTTGCTTTGAAGAAGCTCAGGCACTGCACGTTGAAGCATGAAGTCCAGCTCGTCGCGAGGGCGGACCCCGTGAGGTACGTTTTAAGTCAGCCCGTGCTCATGGGGCGACTTGAAAAATGGGCACTTATCATGATGGAGTTTGACATCACCTTTGAGCCTCAAAAAGCAATTAAGGGTCAAGCCTTGGCGGAGTTTCTCGCAGCGCACCCAATTCCAGATGACTCACCTTTGGTCATGGACCTCCCTGACGAGGAGGTTTTCAATGTCAACCTCGACACGTTGTGGGAACTTTACTTTGACGGTGCCTCCCGCATGGACGCTGACTCCGATGGTACCCCAAGACGAAGAGCCGGTGCAGGATTGGTGTTCAAGACGCCACAAGGAGGGGTGATGTATCACTCATTCTCCCTCCTCAAAGAAGAATGCTCCAACAACGAAGCAGAGTATGAGGCGCTCATCTTCGGCCTCCTCTTGGCGCTCTCCATGGAGGTTCATTCCTTGTGGGCTTATGGAGACTCTCAACTCATCATTCGTCAAGTCAACGACATCTATGAGGTTCGCAAGCCTGAACTGGTGCCGTACTATTCTACGGCCCGGAATCTAATGGAAAATTTTCAACATGTTGAAGTGCTCCATGTCCCTCGAAGTAGGAATGCACCTGCTGATGCCTTGGCAAAACTAGCAGCGGCATTGGTGCTCCCAGATAATAAAACAATGCAGGTAAACGTGGAAGAAAGGTGGCTACTCCGGCTGTTTGGGAGCCCATCCCGGCGGAGTACGAAGTCAATACTGTCATGACAAATGCCGTAGAGGAGGGCGAGTGGCTGCAACCATTCCTCGACTACTTCAAGCATGGGAGCCTCCCCGACGACCCTGTCACGAGGCACCAACTACAACGACGACTTCCTTTCTACCTTTTTGAAGCAGGTGTCCTATATAGGCGTTCGCATGGGCAGGAGGTCCTACTTCCATGCGTCAACCGTAGTGAAGCCGACAAGATCCTACAGGAGATGCATCATGGAGTCTGCGGCGGGCACCAAGGAGGGGCCAAGATGTATCATAGTATACGTCTAGCAGGATACTACTGGCCCGGCATTATGGCAGATTACCTTCGGGTGGCTAGATCGTGCCACAATTGTCAAGTTCATGGTGATTTCAAGCACAGGCCGCCGGTCCCTCTTCACCCTACCATTCCCTCTTGGCCATTCCATGCCTAGGGAATCGACGTCATCGGCCCTATCGACCCTCCATCTTCCAGGGGGCATCGCTTCATCCTCGCCGCGACGGACTACTTCTCGAAGTGGGCGGAAGCTGTCCCGTTACGAGAAGTGAAGAGTGACAATGTCATCAACTTCCTAGAGTGAAACATCATATATCGCTTTGGGATACCCCATCGGATCACCTCCGACAACGGCAAGGCCTTCAAGTCCAACAAGATGCACAGGTTCACGGAGAAGTACAAGATCAAGTGGAACTACTCCACTGGCTACTACCTTCAAGCTAACGGTGCGATCGAGGCTTTCAACAAGACGCTCGGCAAGATACTCAAGAAGACAGTGACAAGGAATCAGAGAGACTAGCATGATTGTCTCTTCGAGTCCTTATGGACGTACCGTGTCACACTTCGTACCCCAACGCAGGCGACTCCATTTTCTCTCGTTTACGGGAGTGAGGCGGTCCTACCACTGGAGGTCCAGCTACTCTCTTTGAGGTGGCTATCCAAGATGAGATCGCCCAAGACGAACAGGTACAACTGTGGTTTCAGGAGCTCGACGCCCTTGAAGAGGGGCGGCTTAATGCCCTACAAAACCTGGAGCTTTACCACCAGAATATGGTGAGAGCTTACGACAAGCTCGTCAAGCAACGCGTCTTTCGAAAAGGCGAGTTGGTTCTTGTGCTCAGGCGGCCTATCGTCGTAACACACAAGACGAAGGGCAAGTTCGAACCAAAGTGGGAAGGGCCATACGTCATCGAGCAAGTCTACGACGGGGGAGCATACCAACTTGTAGATTCCCAGGGAGTCCGACCTATGCCCCCAATCAACGGAAGGTTCCTCAAAAAATATTTTTCTTAAAATTTTGCCTCTTTGGTTTCCTTTTGTTTTTTCATTGGGGAAACTTTTTCTGTGGCCTTTCGGATCCATGATGCATTCTCCTTAGCATTTCGTGGATATATCTAGTTTTCCCCCCAAAAAAATTACGGACTAAGTCCAACAAAAAAATTGGCTTTCCCCTATCGCACTATGCTGTTGATTGAAGTTTCAGCTACTCTAGGACTTGTTGGAGGGCGGCACAATGTGTCAAGTTGCAGGTGGAGCGGTTCCTACACCCACAATGCACGACACATACTAGGTGTATGCTTCCGGAGGCAGTGGAGATGATTACTTGGGCACTTCTGAGTCTTGAGACCCAGGCTCTTCATGTTTCCTGGCATGCCTCGTGTTCACAGAGGCTCGCACTCTAGGGAAGACCATAGGAAAAGATCATGGAGGGCTGCCTGACCCAACACAAGTTGGTTTGGTGTGTAGTCACATGGCAACCCTGGGGTGCGCCACCAGAAGCCTCAGATAAAAAGCTAGAGAGTTTTTCCTAGTCCATAGAGGTGAACAGTTCCCTTCCAAGTTCCCAAGGTGGGTCCCCAAGAAATCCCGGAAGAAGATTCCTCAAGAAGTTCGAGCCGAATGTCAAAACAAGTCCATGAAGTCCACGGCCAATCAATCATCCGCGTGAGCAATCAAGATGAAATTCTGAAAGTCCAAGAAGCAAATTCAAGAAAGAAAATCCCAACAATCCAAGAAGCAAGCAAGCGGTCCCAAGCAGTAAGGGACCCACTGGAAGGAAGGAGGGAGGTAGCTATTCACCACCCCTCAATATGCACGAAGAAAAATCGCCAAGCTATTGTCCCAAAACCATTTACCCTGAACTTACCACACCCAAGTCTCTGGGTTCATGAGGCGTGTGCAGGGGGCATGTTGAGCTGTGGGGGCCCTCAATATGATGATGGGCTAGAGTATGAATTTTTGTTGCCTCTCGGAAGCATCCCGGAACACGACGTCTTCATACACGTACACCAAAGCTATTTAAGTTGTTGAGTTGCAATCGTCAAGGTCTTTCGACAGTTCCCAATGAGAAGTCCTTCGGTAGCCTTCTTGGATATCACACCTATAGCTGTTGTATAATGGGAAAGCCAACATTTTAAAACCCGCAAACATTTATTTTCTCCTCTCTCTATCGCCTGTTTTTGTTTGGTGTTCCTAGTTGTGCTCCTCCAACATCTTTTGCAGCCATGGAGAGACACTCCCTGTCATCGTCGACGGCATTCAGACGACAACCACTACATCGAACTAAGTCCTGGGTGCTTGGGTGTAACAATACCCATGCGTCCCTGACAACACCGACGACAGCCCGACAACCAATGGTGTACACCGACACGCACGATGGGAACCAGAAGGCAACACCTGCGCTCACGAAGGTGGGGCCGATTGGTCTCTGCAACCCCGTCTCAAACAACAATGGAGCATGGGGGCAACGTCAACCCCTCAATTATTCGTAAGGTTGATGGCGTCCCTGCGCACCACCAGAATTGTCACACCATGGATGGTGTGATGGTTCGCTCAACGAAGGGGAGCTATCGACGGTTTACCGATGCCTCGCCTACATCAACACCAAGAGATCATGGGAGCAGTGCAACGCGCCAGTGCGGCCAGCGTGAATCTATGAAACCCTCCAATCAAGTCGGCTGGCACCGTAGCAGCTAGACGGTCGAGACGAGATTGGTAAAAAAATCTTTTTGTTTTTAAGACAAGGCATGATGTTTTGCCATCGAACGAAGACAGGATAGGGTTCCTTCGTTGGCTGGCATCGTACGTGTTATACGATCCAACGAACACCCTAGAGAAACGCATGT
This sequence comes from Aegilops umbellulata, assembly GCA_032464435.1. NCBI lineage: Eukaryota > Viridiplantae > Streptophyta > Magnoliopsida > Poales > Poaceae > Aegilops > Aegilops umbellulata. The sequence continues at coordinate 188,438,056 of CP136055.1, forward strand.
GTGGATGGACATTCCTACACTAATTTACATTACTATCAGTCAATCATCTTCGGGACCACGCTCAATATCACGAACCTTGGATCAATGCCTCTCTGGGCTGCACACATGTTGATGCGCCAATTCATTACAGAAAAAAATGTTTTCACCAAACTAAGTTCGATCGCTTCATGCTCGAACTTTATTTGGTGAGGGGGCATTTGTTTGATGCAGGTTTGTACTGAAGAAGAGAGATTAAATAAGAATTTTCGAGAGTGCAGGATACACAGGGAAGAATATATGTACACACATGGTGTACTAGTGCATGCTCGAACTAGTTGATTTCTTGATTCACCTTGTACGTGGTGCATGGCAATTTTGCATGCATGTGGGCAGCAATGTATGCTTCGGTCATACATCGCGGCTGGTGCAAGAGAAGTTGAAGCTGTTACATCAAGCATCGGCGGAGTCCAATAAGGATCGTGAAGGACTGCAGCATATACACCAGGGAGGCTGTGGTTAGTTAGCCTGATCGTTGTTGGAAGCTGATACAACGCAGCTCCATGGCCAGTATGAAGCAAAGACCCAGCGAGTAAAGTAAAAAAAAGAGATATATCACAAAAGCTGTCATTTTATTGATCGATGATACAAATTTCACTGGGACTAATAAAACTTGGTTCTGTATGAGCTAAGACAAATTATATTTAACTAAGATAGAACCTATTTGAACTAAGTGCGGCTTTTGCAGAGCAATCCATGATCTCTAGACTGCTCCCTCACTCAGGAGCTTTGTATGCTAGAATCGTCGCGATCTCCGGAAGCGTTCCGCCGGCGGCCAGGAAGGCAGCCGCCTCCGCACGGCGTCTGGTGTATGACTCAGCCACCTGTGACGAACTCCGGACTGCATCCTCATGAGCTTCAAGATGGCGGGAGCTAGAAGTCATCATGTCAGCTAGGACGCCTGTGCGCTTTTCAGCCAGTGCCGCCATCTCGGTTTTCTTCTCGCAGAGGGCCTCGTACTCCTCGGCAAGTTGCTGATGTGTGCCGGCAAGCATCAGATGTTCTTCGGCCAACTTCTTTTGTCTGTTGCAGATGGAGGCGAGGTCGGTAAGGCGTCCCTCTAGGCGCGGCCCTTCCTTCTCGAGGCGGCGAAGACCTTGAGTGATCCCCGCATGAGCTGCATCGAGTTTCTCCAGCAGAGATGACACTTGAGCCGGCGTGGTTGCCGATGTGTGGGAAGTGCCAATACCACCTTTTCCGCCCAGACGAGCCATCACCGCTTCAAGATGGCGAATCAGAATCTCGAGGTCTGGCGGGACGTCGTTCGCATACGGGATCTTGCACATACTTATCACAGACTCTATTTTTGTGATGGTTAGCTCCTCATTGATCGGCTGCTCCCTTAGCGCCTCTTGTATATCTTTGAGTCCTATTGAGATGTACTTCGCTGCTATTCCGAGCCGGAGAACAAGGCTTGGCGTTGAGATGTTACTAGTTGGAGGGACTTTGAGCTTCTGAAGCAGAGTGTTTTCTCCAGCAAGGATATTCTGGTGTTGCTCAATTAAGAGACGGAGCTCCTTTGCCTCAGGGGAATAAAAGCCTTCTAGATTAGTGAATTTGCTGGAGATATCTAGAAAGGCGACAAAAAGAGAAAGTGTCAAGAAAGCATAAAAAAATCAAATCATGCAAAGGTGGCGGGGGTACTATACACGTACCGCAAGCAGACGACCTTGGCTTCTTTGCGGTTACCCCAATATTCTTGTCATTGGTAGCTCCCGATGACCGCTCTTTGTCCACTTCAGGGGTGCCTGTTGATGCGGTTAAAGAAGCGGGCTTTGTCACCAGGGAGGCGGGTTTTACGACAAGATCGCTCCCTGCCACATTTGAAGAATTCGCAGCTGGATCACTCGCTGCCGGGGGCGGGTGCTGCGCCACCGAACTAGACTTGACCGGAGCTGCGGATTTGGTGGCCGGCCCATCTTGGTCTATGTTTTCCATCACCTCGTCTAAGAGTTGCTCCATACCGCGGCTCATAGGCACGAACGGCAACACGTCGTCAAGCTTGTCCTGCATGCGTACAGGATATACGTAGAAGTAAGGAAGAATACATTCATGCGAGCTCTGTTTTTTTATTATTATTTTTACCTCCAGGTTCCCTAGTGGTGGGGCGTCGGCATCAAGGGAGATGGATGTCTCATCAAAATTCTTTGAGTTGCAGTTCGGGTAGCTACGCGTAGTCCACGGCGCTGTGCTATGCGACTTCAGTACAAGCGGAGGGGCACTTGGCAACGGCGGTGATCGGCGTGTGTACTCCACGCCCTTGGAGTGGTTTCCCGACTTGCTTGGAGGAGGTGGAGGAGTTGAGCCGTTTTTGCCGTTCTTGCTGCCGCTCGTCGAGCTTTCAACATCTCTCGATCCATACTTCTTTAACTTGTCGCCCCGTCCCATGGTGTCCTGATGATACGAGTGAAACAACAAATACAAAGTTAGCAGGAGACAAAAGATGCAAGTTTATCTACTGGGCATGCACACAGAACGTGCAAAGTCCAGGCGGCGCATTAGCTTCAGAAAAGAGATAACGAAAGTGTACCTTTTTTCTCTTCTAATAGGATGTGTTGTAGGCGATGATCAAACTTGTGTGCCCTTGGACGCTACCCAGGGTCTCATCTTTATAGCAGCTTAGATGATGCATCCATGGCAGGACCTATGCAAGAGCCCTGATCGGATGCGGCAAGGGATTGCATCCACCGGGAGCTTTGGACTATGTTGAGGACTTTGCTTCCTTGTACGAAGAGTTGAAGTGAACTTGCCTTGTATAGAGCTGTCCGACGTGCTTTACCGTATCAACCTCATCTTCGAGCTCGGCACAGGTAATGTACAGGTAATATACATGGGATTGGGCTTATTATCATATGTACGTGGCTTTTGCATGCTCTTTCAAATAAAAAAAAGGGTTTTGCATGTTCGTGACAAGCTTGCCTGGCACTTGGTATTTGTACACTATATGTACGTATTCGGGTATCTCGGCCGGCCGGCAAGCCCACGTGTATATACCCAAATACTCACAGTACTCAAACCAAGCATATACGTGTACCTGTACTTCAGCCCACTCATATGCTAGCTAGTCTTTGGTTACCTTTTTGCATGCACACGTAAGATAGTATACATGCATATATTTTGGTGGATTATACGCGGCAACCATGTATGCATGCCTACGTACTTGAGTATTCACGGGCCAGCCAGTAGGCACATGTATTGATTCAAAAAAGAACAAGAGGCATGTCCATCTGCAGACGGGTAATCACAGGTACGCAAGATGTTTTCCTTTCTTTTTGCAGGCTCAAATGGAAAGTATCTAGCAGAAGGAAGGTGTAGAGGCGGCATTGGGATTTCCTTAGCTTACGCATCAACTTGGACGAGGAGCAATACACAACCGGCGAGTCTCCAAAATTTGGAAACGAATACAAAAGGAAAGGTGACCTGCCGAACGAAGCAAGAGTACGGACCAAGAAATCTCACGTTTCCTTTCCTCTGCACCGGCTGGACGCGCATATATATAGAGGCAAAGTCTCAACATTGGAGACAGGCAGCAAACCCACGAGAGAAACTCACGCACGCAGGTCTCACGCACGACAAAACCCAAGCACACAACTCACGCACGGAGGAGACACGCACGTTGGCAGGAGATCGGCGACTCGGCGTACGCTCATCCGCGCAAAGAACTCCGATGGCGATGGACGCAAAGGTCATGTTTACGAAAGGTGAGACTAATGTCTAATTCTTTTCTTTTGTCTCCCCCTTACATCCAGCATGCATGCACTACATGGAGAGTACGTGCTCATTGCCGAAGATGACGCTCGTTCGATCCCGCTGCCGGCACCAAAGAGGACTTCATCGAACAAGGAGACTACACCAACATCGCCGGAGCTTGTCCACACCAAGCCCTTCATCGAGTGCAGACGGAGCTCACCAACGACGGGGCCCAACCACGCCTTTCTACAAAGTCACCTTCCTCGGCCCCATGAGGCAGCGCCTTTGTCTTGGCGGACCACCGAATGCGGCGTCTGACCAAGACGGGGTGCACCCTTCATGGCATAAAGGTTTCGGCATACAGTCGGCATGATCCTAGTCTCGGCAGACCACCAAATACGGCGTCTAGCTGAGACATGGCGTCAATCACTCCCCTCAATGTGCTCTTTCTTCGACCCTGTGATGTGTTTCCCTTATCTTGGTGGACCACCGAATACGGCGTCCAGCCAAGACGGGGAGCACCCTTCGTTGCACAGGTCTCGTCGTCATATAGGCGGCGCGCTCCTTGTCTTAGCAGACCACCGAATACGGCGTCTAGCTGAGACGGGGCATCAACCACGTCCCTTCATAGAGTCATCCTTCATCGGCAATGTTTTGCTCTTTTCTTGGTGGACCACTGAATACGGCCTCCAGTCGAGACGAGACGCACCCTTCGTTGCTGAGTTCTTGTCGTCATACAGGCGGCGTGCTCCTTGTCTTAGCAGACCACTGAATACGGCGTCTGTCGGCGTTCTTGGAACGGGGGTCCCCAGACTTGCCTGCCTGCGGCCTGCGGCGTGGCTCAAAAGGGGCCCAGCACGGCCCATCTTCATCAACATAAACCCAAGACCCTCGCGAGGGGCCAAGCCTCGCGGGGCGGACGACGCGGAGCTTCCTCAGGCGCAGCCTCATCAGGCTGGCTCACGAGGAGGCGGAGAGATCAAGGCGGGGTACCTCACGAGGTGCCCATGACGCAAACCATGACGACCAAGGGCGCCAGGCGGGCGCCAGCCGCGCAGTGTCCTCCCTTTTCTCTTTGGTGCAAAGGGAGCAAGCGCAGGCGAGAGGGTCAAGCAAAGGCATCCATTTCGGTGCAACGAGACCAAGACCAGCTCCGCGACAAGGAGGAAGTCACTGTGGGGCCCAAGCCAGCGTCACCAGAGCCTTTGGCAGGCGAAGACCAACTTTAGTCAGGATAAGTGTACCAGATGTTCCCCTTCAAAATGGCCAATTGTTGGCGCCCTTCCCGCTCAATATTTGGGAAGAGGCCCAGGGCCTTTGCCTATAAATAGGACTAGCCTCCCCCAGGGTAGGGGGAACCTAATTGGGTATCTAGCGCAACCTAATTCAGCATCTAGAGGTATACATAGAGAGAGAGAAGGGCGATCGAACTCCCCCTAGCAGTTCATCCCCTAGCCAAGAACAGACCCTCACAAGGCTGTTCTTCCTTGTACTATTCTTCACCATCAGCCCAAGAGGCAATCCACCCACCACACTGGAGTAGGGTATTACACCGCATCGGTGGCCCGAACCAATATAAAGTGTCTGTTGTGTTGTTCCTTTGGTAGTTAGATCCTTTCGAGACGGAGAGGTAGAGGGCACGATCTCCGCGTGCACCCCAGAGTTCGAACCTTAAGGGTCTGCCGGAACCCGTGATCCGACATTTGGCGCGCCGGGTAGGGGTGCGCCGGAATCTGTCTTCCACCGCTCCGCTCTCCTCCGACCGTCGCATCCATGTCTGACGCTCGTCGGGCCCGCGCCGAGCGCCGGGCTGCCATCGCTTCCCGCGCCGTCCAGACGGCCCCCGTCGGTGGGCGTCCTTGTCGTTCCCCGTCGCCCGCCGTCAACGCCGCCACCGGCCCGGCGGGGAACGAGCAGCAAGCATCCTCTCAGCACCCGTCCGTGCGGCGGGATGGCCGCACCGCCACTCCGTCGCTCACCCCGGCCGGTTCTTCGTCGCACGCGCTTCGCGCGCCCTTGGAGGCTCGAGCTGCGCTCATCGCGGCGAACGAGCTCCTGCGCTACCGCCCCGTCGACGACGTCTACGAGGAGTGGCTCGACCGCGTCGCCGAGCTCGTCCGCACCGCGGGGGGCTCTCCCGCGCCTTCCGCACCGCTGCGCCGCACTCCGCCCCGCGTGGGCAATGAAGCCCCGGGGGCGTTCCAGCCGCCTCCTTTCCAAGAAGATGCCATGGCCCCAAGGCGCGCAGCTCCTGGGCAGAACCCGCTCCGTCATGCGCCGGCCCAGCAGGAACGGAGCTGCCAAGAAGTCCCGCGACCGCAAGAGGCCCCCCAGGCGCTCCCAGCCCCGGTTCGCCGAGACCCCGCTCCAGCTCCGGCACGTCAAGACCCCGCGCTGCTCCCAGCTGCAGCGCAAGGCGACCCGCAAGGCCAAGCTCTCCCTCAACCAAAACCTCCCGCGGTCACCGCTGGCTACCGCGCCTACACCGCCGAGCTGCGCGGAGTCGCATGGCCCGGCAAGTTCAAGCCGGACCTGCCCCCTCGCTATGATGGCACGACTGATCCAACAGAGTTCCTCCAGCTTTACGAGTTGGGAATCGATGCAGCCAGCGGGGACGAAAAGGTCATGGCGAACTGTTCCCCATGGCGCTGAAGGAAGGTGCTCGCACTTGGATCCTGAACCTGGCCCCAGGCACGATCTCCTCCTGGGACCAGATGTGTACTCGCTTCATCGCCAACTTCCAAGGTACCCGCAACCGGCCTCCCGCCGTGAGCGACATGCTCCGCATCAAGCAGCAACCTGGGGAGACCCTGCAAAAGTACATCCAGCGCTTCAACAGTGCGCGCCTCAAGATCCCCAGGGTGTCCGAGGAAGCCATCATTTCGGCCTTCTCTGATGGCGTGCGCGACGTCAAGATGAAGGAGGAGTTGGCGATGCACGAAGACCTCTGCACCTCCCTGGAGCTGTTCAACCTGGCTACCAAGTGCGCCAGGGATGAGGAGGGACGCCTCTCCCTCCTTGAGCTGGCTGCCGCAGACCCAGAAGAGAATAAGCCCAAGGCCAAGGACGTGAAGCGCAAGGGGGCTGCCGTGCTCGCGGCAGAGCCGGACACCAAGCGGGGCAAGGATCTGCCTGAATCCTCCAGGGGCAGCCGGTACTGTGTGTACCACGACCTCCACACCCACAACACCAATGAATGCCAAGAACTTCGCACCGTGCGAGAAGGACGAGTCGGCCGTCGCCCTGACCGTGCTGACCGGGGCTACGGCCGAGGAGGAGGAAGAAACCCAGGACGTTGGGAAGATCATGGCCCACGTCAAGGCTGGCGTGACCAACCTCGCGAGGACCGCTGGCGTGACCCGCCTCCCGAGGGGGACTGGAGGGACCAGCCTCGTGAGGATCGCCCTCATGGCAACCCAGGCCTGCCGCCGTTGCCGCCTCAGCCAAGAAGGAACGAAGACCGCCACCAAGACGAGGGGGCTGGGGGCTTCCAAGAGCCTCGCGCAATCGCCTGCATCCTGGGCGGAGCTCAAGCCCCAACCTCTCAACGTATCTTCAAGAAGTTTGCTCACGAAGTGAATGCAGTTCTCCCCAAGCTCGAAGCGACGCGTCCCCTCAAGTGGTCAGCGTGCGCCATCACGTTCAGCTCGGCAGACCATCTCAAGTGCGCGGCCACAGCCGGAGTCCTCCCAATGCTTTGTTCCCCAGTCATCAGCAATGTTCTGGTCACCAGGACCCTCATCGACGGAGGGGCAGGGCTCAATGTCTTGCCCGTGGAAACATTCAACAGCCTCCAAGTGCCCTATGACCAGCTTCAGCCAACCAAGCCCTTCTCCGGAGTCACCGATGGTTCCACAGTCCCGATCGGGCAGGTCCGCCTCCCAGTCACCTTCGGGGCCCGCAACAACTACCACACCGAGCTCATCGACTTTGACGTCGCCCACATTCGCACGCCGTACAACGCCATCCTCGGGTACCCGGCGCTGGCCAAGTTCATGGCCGTGACTCACCATGGCTACAACGTCCTCAAGATGCCAGGAAGCGGCGGCGTCATCACGGTGCCCTGTCAAGAGAAGGATTCAGTGTGTACCCTGGAGCGAGGCTTTCAGGCTGCGTCACTAGAAGACCCAGATCGCGGAAGCAGGAGGCTTCCTGAGACCACCCCCAAGAAGAAGAAGACAATGTCAGGCTCAGCCCCCCAGGAGGCAGGCCCTTCAGGGCCCGCGTCTGCCCAGGGGTATCCTCCTTCAATCGCATAGGAAAGCGCGCCCGACGCCCTCCTCAGGCAGGGATCGGGGGCTCTCACCTAGAGGGCCACCGACCTCGCCAAGGTCACGAGGGAGGCGCTTGGGCACCATGTGGAGGCGTGTTTCGAAGCACGTTTCCCTCGAAAGGAAGCCAGGGAAGGAAGGTCAGACCAGCAGGAGTTTGTTAGCAAGGCCATTCAAGAACAACAGGAGTCAAGGATCATAAGAGGTCGCCGACGCCCACCCGCTGTGGCTCCCCATCCAGGCGAGGATGGTGGGCTGCGCGTCTGCGTCGACGTACCAGGGCTCAATCAGATCGCCACGGCGGAGCGCCTCTGGCCCTCACAAGTGGGGCGCTGCGGAGGTCCTCCCCACCGCTATGTTCGCATGCCTTATGGCCTGCCGAGCGTGGCTGCGGCGTACCAGCGCCTCATGAGGAGCGTCTTGGAGGCGCAAGAATACAGGCGTTCCACAGCCCTGGCGGAGATGGAGGCTGCTCATGAGGAGCCACCAGTGCCTTCGGAGCATCCCGAGGCCCCTGGGCCTGGGGGCTCGTGAGGATCGGCTTCCGCAGCCCATCGAGTCTGCTGCACCAACGCCACTGCACCGACGACATCTTCAGGTGACATCTTTCAAGTTTCATTCCCAGCGGGGAGCGCCCTCCCAGGGTTGCGTCATTCCCAGGCCGCGTGGGTCCGTCCCTGCGGCATGTATCCCTTTTTATCTTTTCAGTCGCTAGCTTGCTTTGCTGGGGGCGCCCCTCAGGCTGCATCATCCCCAGGCCACTCGGGCTAGGCCCAGTGGCATGTATCCCTTCCGTGTTTATTTCCAATTATGCATCATGCTTGATTACTTGATGCCGTCCACGGCACCTTTTCTTCTTCATGTCGACCACTTGCACGTTAAAGGGGGGGTGCCTGAGAATCGCGACTCAGGGCTCTTACTGGCTCTCCAGCCCTCACCCTCTGGCCTTGTCCACGGCATCGCGACCTGGCATACCAGCGACGGCTGAGACAAGCTCGAGGGCTGGGACCCGAGGATGTAGAGTGCCGGCATCTAACCAGATTTTGCAGGAACACATCTCAAGATATGGCCCAGTGACAGGCGCAACCCGCCTAGAGGTAGGGCCTCGTGAGTCCCGCGCTGGGTCACGGGTGCCCAGATACACCTCACCTAGCTCTACCGTGCCAGCCATGTGTCAGGGCGGGGCTGTACACGCCCTGGGGGCTCCTCCCGGAGGGGAGCCCCCTCCCACGTACCAGTAGAAGCACCATGCTCCGCGCTGGCTGACGACACTGCCGAGGAGCGGCTATGCCCGTACACATACGGAAGCGCTATGCTCCGCGCTGGTGATAAACAACTGAGGGTGGCCTCCGGGCCGCATTAACCTCAGGGAGCCCCGAGCTCAGTGGCCGGCCTCATCGCAACGCCTCCCCCCCGGGAGCGCCGCGTGAGGGGGCTGGGCACGAGGGCTATGACTGGGTCACGCTCAGCCGTACGCCCCAGCCAGGCCCCTCGGTCCTGGTTTCATCGCGTGTCTCTCCCCGAGCGGAGCCAAGGTATGAAGGCCGTTTGCGCGTCAAGGGGGACACCTGAGCATCGCGACTCAGGAGCCTAACTGGCTCCGTAGCCCCTCACTCCTTAGTTCCGAAAGGCTATGCTGGGTGAGGTACGCGCGGGGTCGGGCTCTGCAGACGTAGAACGGTAGACTCGCCTGCATTTCATCTCGTCACCTGTTGTTTGCGCGTCAAGGGGACTCCTGAGCATCGCGACTCAGGAGCCTAACTGGCTCCGTAGCCCCTCACTCCTTAGTTCCGAAAGGCTATGCTGGGTGAGGTACGCGCGGGGTCAGGCTCTGCAGACGTAGAACGGGAAACGCACCTACATCGCGCTTCCCTACTTGTTGTTCGTGCGCCAAGGGGGACTCCTGAGCATCGCGACTCAGGAGCCTAACTTGTCACGTGGCACCTCATTCCTTTGGTCCCGTCCTGGTTTCCGGTCGGGGCTGATGCTGGGTGAGGCATGCGCGTGGCCGGGCTCTGCCGGCGTAAAACATAAGCAAGTAGGGAAGGGGAACATAAAATTCAAGGAACTTAAAAGTAAATATTACAACCCATACTGACGCCTTGGTACCAAACGCAAATTTAAATGTCTCCCCGAGGCGTCGTGCATGTGCAGGAATCGAAAGAAGGACATGAACGATAGCAGAGTCACTTGTCGGCAGCGGAGTCGCGTGGAGTGGCTTCGCCTTGTGGGGTAGTGGGGCCGGCAGCGCCTCGCTTCGGCTTGGTGCTGAAGGCCCGGAACTTCCCTAGCAGCGCCTCTGCATGCCCCTTCACGGCCTCGACAGCGGCAGCGGCGCCCTCGCCGCTCACCGGCTCCAGCAGGCTGTCGAGGTCGGCACTGGGATCGCGAAGGTAGACATGGGCGAAGACCCGCGTCAGCGTGGCAGAAGACAGGACTCGCGCCTCGAATTCGGCCGTGGGGGCGAGTCCAAGGGCGACATCTCCAAGAGCCTTCACCAAGAAGGGAAGCAGTTTGGCGGGGCAGTCCTCGTCACCAGCCAGCGGGCTATCCAGGCCACTCTCGTAAAGCGTCTTCAGTGAAGCACGAGCATCCCTCTCCATGTCCGCGAAGGACACGCGATCCTCGGCAAGGACGCGGGCCTTGGTTCCAGCTCGGCCTTCGTCGTCTCCAGCTCCTTCTTCAACGCGCCTAGGTGGCTGCGGCGCTTCCTGAGCTTCGCCTCCTAGTCCTCGAGCGCCGCCTTGCGAGCTTTCACCCCCTTCTCCTGCTCTTGGCGAAGGCGTGTCTCCTCTGCAAGCTGACCACGCAGGCCGTGCAACTCGTCCTCCAGCTCCTTGCAGCGGCCGCGGATGCCAACCACCTCTCCCAGGGCCGTGTCACGGGCAGCCTTCGCCTCGAGGGTGGCCTCCCTCTCCCCGTCATAGGCCGTTGAGGCCTGAATCAATGCTGCCCGAATCGAGGCGTCAGAGCGAATCCACCCCGAGGCCAGCTCCAGGCGCCCGGCCACCAGGCGAGGGTCGGCGCCTAGAAGATCCTGCCGCAGCCGGTCCAGTCCAGCAACAGCCCGCTCCAAGATGGAAGAAGAAGGCGGAGAAGCATCAGCATGCCCCGAGGCAGCAGGAGGGGTCGTGGAACCAGCGGCCGGCGGAACGGGAGGAGAAGGTAGCAGCGGCGAGGCCGCAGTATCCCGAGACGGAGTCTGCTGCGCCTCCGCAGCCGTAGCAGCAGTACCAGGCAAGGGCACCTCTGGGGTCGATCGAGCCATGGGGGCTGCGGCCCTAGCCAGATCAGCCAAGCCCCGCAAGGACGAGTGGGCAGGAGATGCCCATGCGTCGCGGTCACCTTCCCCTGCAGGCGGAGGTGTCGCCGCAGCTGGGGCCTCAGGAGCTCCCTTCAGCTTCTTCGCCGCGGGCGCCAGCCTGCTCAGGAGAAGTAATCGTCAAGCCTCGTCAGTGGAACAAGAAACCAGGGATCAAGGATCAAGCACTTACAGGTCGTCTCCAGAAAGCTCCAGCAGCCTCCTGCCAAACTTAAAGCCTGAGAGCCGGCTGGAGGGGTCGACCTCGGGAGCAGAAGGCACGTCAGCGGTTCGCCCCGGCGTCAAGGCGGACCCGCGGGGAATCAACCCGGTCCTGCCCCTCTTCGGGACCGGGGGTGAGCTCCCGCTGCCCAGCACGTCGTCGTCATCGTCATCATCGCTCAGCGAAAGGCGGAGAGTGCGGGGCTTGCGCTGGAGCGGGGGAGCCCTAGACTCTGCGTCAGTCACCTCGGAGTCGGGACCTCCCTCCCGCTCCTCCTCGCCCGCTCCTCCGCTGGAGTCGCCGGAAGAAACATCCACCAGATCCTTGGGAGCCACCACGGGCACGAGCCTGTCCCCGTTGAAGACGGGCATGGACTTCACCGCTTGCTCCCAATCGTCGCGGAGGAACAGGGGCGAAGGTGCGCCCTCCAGCCTTGCTACCTCGCCCCCGACCAGGGATTGGAGGACCGAAGTCACGTCCTCTTCTCCCACGGCTGCGGGGCTCGGGTGAGGCCTCCACATTGGGAGAGACTACTGCCGAAGCGGAGCCAGCTGGTGCTCCAGGAACTCCCTCAGCAGCGACGCCCCGGTCAGCTTCGCCGTCGCCATGTTGGCTGGCTTCAGATCGGCGTCCATCTTCGCCAGCATCGAATTCGCGCGCGGATCCGTGAGCTCCGCTCGGCACCAGTCACCCGAACTCACGGGCGGCTCCGTGGGAAGGGTTAACCGAGGGTGGACGCGCCCGGCGTCAACCAATACCCACTTGCTCCGGAAGCCCTCGATCCTCTTCCCTGGATTCGAGATGGCCATGGAGCTGCCGCACGCGACGAAGCCCGCGCACGCAGAAGGGGAACCTTTGGAGGTCCGGAGGTAGAAGTAGTGGCGCAGCAAGGCCACTGAAGGCTGCACCCCCACATGCGCCTCGCAGTAGTAGGCAAAGATCGCCAGGAGAAGGATGGAGTTGGGGTGGAGATGCAGAGCTTGCAAGTTGTAGTGACGGAGGACGATGAGGAAGAACTCGGAGAAAGGAGGCACCAGGCCCGCTGTAATGGAGCTCACGAAGAAAGGATAGAAGGTGCTCCCTTGGCCTTCACGGGCATCGGAGCCGACCTTGAACATCTGCGCCCCGTCAATGCCCTGCGCCGCAGCCATCCGGTGCAGTAGGGCGAGGCTCGCCTCCGACACGTTGGGCGAGTCCAAGGCAGGCGAGAACCAAGCTTCGGCCGAGGCCCTACGAGGCGCCATGGCTACCTGGGTCGAGCAAGTGGAGCAGATCTGGAAGCTTGGAGGAAGGGAGGAGAAGCGCAAGAAAGGGGATCTGAGCAGCGAAGAAGAAGAACAAAGCCCGAGCAGATGCCACGCCTATAGTATCCAGCGCAGTCGCAAAAGCACCCACGTCCAATCAGCCGCCATGCGGCGCCCAAGGCCGCAGGCTGTTAGGGCCCGCGCCGCTTCGCCCTTGCCCTTTCGCCTCTCGGCACGGCCAAGTCCGTGCGCGCCTTGGGCCCGGGCGCTACTGTCGGTGTTCTGGGAACGGGGGTCCCCAGACTTGCTTGTCTGCGGCCTGCGGTGTGGCTCAAATGGGGGCCCAGCATGGCCCATCTTCATCAACACGAGGCTCAAGACCCTCGCGAGGGGCCAAGCCTCGCGAGGCGGACGACACAATACTTCCTCAAGCACGGCCTCCTTAGGCTGGCTCGTGAGGAGGCAGAGAGATCAAGGCGGGTACCTCACGAGGTGCCCATGACGCAAGCGATGACGACCAAGGGTGCCAGGCGGGCGCCAGCCCACGCAGCGTCTCCCTTTCCTCTTTGGTGCAAAGGGGGCAAGCGCAGGCGAGAGGATCAAGCAAAGGCACCCATTTCGGTGCAACGAGACCAAGATCAGTCCAACGATGGGAAGGAGGTCACCATGGAGCCCAGGACGGCGTCACCACATGGCCTTTGGCAGGCGAAGACCAACTTTAGTCAGGATAAGTGTACCAGATGTTCCCCTTCAAATTGGCCAATTGTTGGCGCCCTTCCCGCTCAATATTTGGGAAGAGGCCCAGGGCCTTTGCCTATAAATAGGACTAGCCACCCCCAGGGTAGGGGGAACCTGACTGGGTATCTAGCGCAACCTGATTCAGCATCTAGAGGCATACATAGAGAGAGAGAAGGGCGATCGAACTCCCCCTAGCAGTTCATCCCCTAGCCAAGAACAGACCCTCGCGAGGCTGTTCTTCCTTGTACTGTTCTTCACCATCAGCCCAAGAGGCAATCCACCCACCACACTGGAGTAGGGTATTACACCGCATCGGTGGCCCGAACCAGTATAAACTTTGTGTCTGTTGTGTTGTTCCTTTGGTAGTTAGATCCTTTCGAGACGGAGAGGTAGAGGGCACGATCTCCGCAGGCACCCCAGAGTTCGAACCTTAAGGGTCTGCCGGAACTCGTGATCCGACACCCGCCGTGAGCGACATGCGCCGCATCAAGCAACAACCCGGAGAGACCCTGCAAAAGTACATCCAGCGCTTCAACAGTGCACGCCTCAAGATCCCCAAGGTGTCCGAGGAGGCCATCATCTCAGCCTTCTCCGATGGAGTGCGCGACGTCAAGATGAAGGATGAGCTGGCGATGCATGAAGACCTGTGCACCTCCCTGGAGCTGTTCAACTTCGTGACCAAGTGCGCCCGGGCTGAGGAAGGGCGTCTCTCCCTCCTCGAGCTGCCTGCCGCAGACCCAGAAGAGAAGAAGCCCAAGGCCAAGGATGTGAAGCGCAAGGGGGCTTCCGTGCTCGCGGCAGAACCAGACACCAAGCGGGGCAAAGATCTGCCCGAATCCTCCAGGGGCAGCCGGTACTGTGTGTACCACGACCTCCACACCCACAACACCAACGAATGCCAAGAACTCTGCACCGTGCGAGAAGGAAGGATCGGCCGTCGTCCCGACCGTGCTGACCGGGGCTACGGCCGAGGAGGGGGAAGAAACGCAGGACGCTGGGAAGACCGCGGCCCGTGCCAAGGATGGCACGATCAACCTCGCGAGGACCGCTGGCGAGACATGCCTCGCGAGGGGGGCTGGAGGGATCAGCCTCGTGAGGACCGCCCACAAGGCAACGCAGGCCTCCCTCCACTGCCACCGCAGCCAAGGAGGAACGAGGATCGCCATCAAGACGAGGGGGCTGGGGGATTCCAGGAGCCACGCGCGATCGCCTGCATCCTGGGCGGAGCTCAATCCCCTGCCTCCCAACGCATCTTCAAGCAGTTTGCCCGCGAGGTGAATGCAGTTCTCCCCAAGCTCGAAGCAACGCGCCCTCTCAGGTGGTCGGCGTGCGCCATCACATTCAGCTCGGCAGATCAGCTCAAGTGTGCGGCCACAGCCGGAGTCCTCCCGATGCTTTGCTCCCCAGTCATCAGCAACCTACTGGTCACCAGGACCCTCATCGACGGCGGGGCAGGGCTCAACGTCCTGTTCGTGGAAACATTCAACAATCTCCAAGTACCCTACGACCAGCTTCAGCCAACCAAGCCTTTCTCCGGAGTCACCGACGGTTCCACGGGCCCGATTGGGCAGGTCCGCCTCCCTGTCACCTTCGGGGCATGCAACAACTACCACACCGAGCTCATCGACTTCGATGTCGCCCACATCCGCCTGCCGTACAACGCCATCCTCGAGTACCCAGCGCGGGCCAAGTTCATGGCCGTAACTCACCATGGCTACAACGTCCTCAAGATGCCAGGAAGTGGCGGAGTCATCACTGTGCCCTGTGAAGAAAAGGATGCGGTGTGTTCCCTGGAGCGAGCCTTTCAGGCCGCGTCACTGGAAGACCCGGATCGCGGAAGCAGGAGGCTTCCCGAGACCACCCCCAAGAAGAAGAAGACGTCGTCTGGACCGGCCCCTCAGGAGGCGGACCCCTCAGGGCCCGCGTTTGCCCAAGGGGAACCTACCTCCATCGCATAGGAAAGCGCGCCCGGCGCCCTCCTCAGGCAGGGCTCGGGGGCTCTCCCCTGGAGGGCCACCGACCTGGCCAAGGTCACGAGGGAGGAGCTTGGGCACCACGTGGAGGCATGTTTCGATGCATGTTTCCCTCAAGAAGGAGCAAGGCAAGGAGAGAAAGACCCTCAGGAGTTCGTCAGCAAGGCCATTCAAGAGCTACAGGAGTCAAGAGTCATGAGAGGCTGCCACCGTCTATCGGCTGTGGCTCCCCATCCAGGCGAGGATGGTGGGCTGCGCGTCTGCATCGACGTACCAGGGCTCAACCGAGTCGCCTCGATGGAGCGCCTCTGGCCCTCGCAGGTGGGGCGCTGCGGGGGTCCACCCCACAGCTACGCTCGCATGCCCTACGGCTTGCCGAGCGCGACTGCTATGTACCAGCGCCTCATGAGGGGCATCATGGAGGCTCAAGAGGACGGGCGTCTCGCAGCCTTGGCGGAGATGGAGATGATTCGCGAAGAGCCACCAGTGCCTCTGGAGCCTCCCGAGGCCCCAGGGCCTGGGGGCTCATGAGGATCGGCTTCCGCAGCCCATCGAGTCTGCTGCACCAACACCCCTTCGCCCTGGACATCTTCAGGTGACATCTTTCAAGTTTCATTTCCAGCTAGGAGCGCCCTCCCAGGGCTGCATCATTCTCAGGCCACGTGGGTCCGTCCCTGCGGCATGTATCCCTTTCGTTTTCATGTTGTTAGGTTACCCTGTTTGGGGTGCCCCTCGGGCTGCATCATCCCCAAGTCGCTCGGGCCTGACCCAGCGATGTCTACCTTCCCAGCATCTATTTGAATGAATCTACTCTTGCGCGGCTAACGTGTTTGATCTAGTTGCCTGCTCAATTGACGCCAATGGACGGAACTGCTACCACAGCGGCGCGACGCTTGCGCATGGGTCCGTCCCTGCAACACCGACAAACCTGAATGGCTGAGCTCTGGCCGCGGCAGCCCCGAATGGTGCCACCTCGTCAAGCCTTCAGTGCCCCATCTCCCCTTGGAAGCAACTAACGTCCGACTGTCAATTGTCCTGGCAATCCCTTTTTCCTTCTACGATGAGTCTACAGGACCTCCCAAGAGAGTTGTGCCAGGCAAGGCCCTTGCGGCATCTCCTTCACTCTCGTCCGCGCAAACCGCTTGCACGTTAAAGGGGGGTGCCTGAGCATCACGACTCAGGGCTCCTACTGGCTCTCCAGACCTCACCCTCTGGCCTTGACCACGACATCGCGACCTGGCATACCAGCGACGGCTGAGACTCGCTCGAGGGCCGGGACCCGAGGACATAGAGAAGAAAGGGGAGCGAAGACGAGGGGGAAAGGGGGACGCGAGGACCTTGCCAAGCGATTCCGCTTCTACCGACGCACGGACCCGACAACACACTAGGAACGATCCCTGACTATCGAGATAAGTCACCACCCTAAAGCACCAGCTACCGTGGCACCACCGACGCACCGAACGCAATTCCATGCTAGCGACGCCGCTCTCCTTTCTCACCAAGCGACGGCTGCTTGCGCGCCAAAGGGGACCTCCTGAGCACCGCGACTCAGGGTCTCTTACCGGACCCTGGGTCGCTCACCTCCTGGCCTTGACCACGGCATCGCGACCTGGCATACCAGCGACGGCTGATGCCGCCTTGGGACTGGGACCTGTCGACGCAGAGCATCAAGCCCTCGCGAGGTTCGAAAGGGAAAACTGAGCTAAGACGGAATCCGCAACTCACACAATTCTGTGACAAGGGGTATATATTAACAAGCAGGATCACAGGCACCTTACAAGCCCCCATGGGGTGCATTTTGATTCCTCGCAGGGAAGGGATCCTAAGGGATGCTAACTACACGCGCCCCCGCAAAAGATGCCATCATCAACAGTGGGCCGTCAAGCACCGGCGCCAACCTCATCCGGATCAGAGCCGGCGACGGCCAGACGAGCCCGCCCTGCTCCAGGAGCGGCGCCGGCTCATGGGCTCGTAGCTGTCGTCGCTCGTCTCCGGAGTCGCGAAGATCTCGCTGGAGTCGCTGGATCCTCCGGCGCCTCCGTCGCCTATGGATCCGCCAAGGGAGCGGTCGACGGGCCTAGCCCTCACTGTGGCGAGGTCCTGGCCACCTCTCCCGGGGCCGCACTCCAGCCGGCGCCCGTTCGCCTCAAAGACCTTGAAGAACATCACCGAAGCACCATCGTACTCCAGGTGGATCACGAAGGCGCCTCTAGTCTTGCAAGCCCGGGCGATTTCACCCCAGCCTCGAGTCATGAAGACCTCGCCCGGGGCAACCACCGCGACCTCTGCCTCTGTTGCGAGGGTGCTACAGCCGGCGTGCTGCAGCCAAAGCTCCAGGGGCTCTCCCTGTGGGATGATGGAGGTGAAGAAGGGGGGAAGACGAATCCAAGACCGAGGAGGGATGGCGGCGTGAAGCACGAACTCTCGAGAGGAGCCCTCGATGTGGACCCCAGGGGGGATGACCCACACCTTCGTGACCCGTCGGCGCCTGCGGCGGCGCCGCCCACGGCGATCGGCATCGGCTCCTTCAGCGCCCTCGATGTGGGTGTACAAGGGGAGCGGGAACCCCGGCGGCGCCCGCTCACCCCAGGGTTTCGACACCACCTGAAGAGTCCCCTCGTCACGACCACGGAGTGCGAGCCGTTTCTTCGGCGGGAGCAGGTCAGGTTCCTCTCGGGGGGCCTTTCCTTTCTCTGCCGCGGAGAACCGACGGATCGGAGCCATTGCTGCAAGACGGAGCAAGGATCGGGAAGAAGGAGAAGCAAAGAGGGATGGATTGGAAGGGCACGTGCCGCTCCGTACTTATAGCCGGCGAAGTCCAACCGTCGACCTCCACGATTGCAGGTAATCATGACCAGTTTTGCATGCAGGGACTTGTCCAATCCGTGCAGATGCCGAGGCGTCATGGGGAAGTGGGGGTGCCCACGTCCAATCAGCCGCCACGCGGCGCCCAAGGCCACATCCTGTTAGGGCCCGCAGCGCTTCTTCCTTGCCCTTTCGCCTCTCAGCATGGCCAAGTCCGGGCGCGCCTTGGGCCCGGGGGCTACTGTCTGCGTTCTGGGAACAGGGGTCCCCAGACTTGCCTGCCTGCGGCCTGCGGCGTGGCTCAAAGGGGGCCCAGCACGGCCCATCTTCATCAACAAAAACCCAAGACCCTCGCGAGGGGCCAAGCCTCGCGGGGCGGACGACGCGAAGCTTCCTCAGGCGCAGCCTCATCAGGCTGGCTCACGAGGAGGCGGAGAGATCAAGGCTGGGTACCTCACGAGGTGCCCATGACGCAAGCCATGACGACCAAGGGCGCCAGGCGGGCGCCAGCCGCGCAGTGTCCTCCCTTTCCTCTTTGGTGCAAATGGAGCAAGAGCAGGCGAGAGGATCAAGCAAAGGCATCCATTTCGGTGCAACGAGACCAAGACCAGCTCCGCGACAAGGAGGAAGTCACTGTGGAGCCCAAGCCAGCGTCACTTGAGCCTTTGGCAGGCGAAGACCAACTTTAGTCAGGATAAGTGTACCAGATGTTCTCCTTCAAAATGGCCAATTGTTGTCGCCCTTCCCGCTCAATATTTGGGAAGAGGCCCAGGGCCTTTGCCAATAAATAGGACGAGCCTCCCCCAGGGTAGAGGCATCTAGACATCAAGCAATCGATAAACCCAATCAGCTAGGATCCAGAGAGAAGGGCGATTGAACTCCACCTAGCACTTCGTCCCCCCAGCCAAGAGCAGACCCTTGCGAGGCTGTTCTTCGTTGTATTGTTCATCATCATCAGCCCAAGAGGCAATCCACCACACCACACTGGAGTAGGGTATTACACCACATCGGTGGACCGAACTAGTATAAACTCTGTGTCTCTTGTGTTGTTCTTTTGGTAGTTTAGATCTTTGCGAGACGGAGAGGTAGAGGGCGTAATCTCTGTGTGCACCCCAGAGTTCGAACCTCAAGGGTCTGCCGGAACCCGAAATCCGACAGCATCTAACTGAGATGGGGAATCAGCCACGCCTGTCCATCATGTTACCTTTTTTCGGTCCCACGGCGTGATCCTTGTTTTGGCAGACCACCGAATACGGCGTCTAGTTGAGACGAGGCATCAACCACGCCCCTCTAAGATATTACCTTTCGCGGCCACGTGAGGCGGAGTCTTTGTCTCCGTAGACTGCCGTAACCACGGTGTCTAGTCGAGATGAGGCAGCAACTACACCGGCCATGCTGATGCGAGCGTGCGTTGGTTTTACATTGACGACAGTCTCCACAAAAGAATACTCCCGCGAGGCAACCCCTTGCGTACCCCGACGAAGCTGCTACATCGTCAAGAACTCCGAGCCAAGCAGGATCAATGCCACCCCAATACCGACTACATCAACGCTGTCAAGACCGACGAGGCGCGACGGCGAGGGCGGACATGGCTAGCACAAAGCCATGTTTTGAGCGGCACAAGTACCGACGAGGACACGGGCTTTGCCGCTGCTCGCACCTACACACATCATCATCATATGCATGGAGAACGTGAAGCGAAGACGACGAAGACGACCACACGGCTTAATCGGAGGTCTCTCGCAGAGCAACCCGCAGGAGTAATTAACCGGGAGCCTTCCGAGGCCCCGGGAACCAGGAGACCGCACAACGCTAGTCAGACAGGCCACGCTAGTAGGCTATGGAGCGCATTATCGGGAATTGTATTTGTTATCCTTGATATTAATAAAATATTGTTCCCATCTCTTTGTTTTCTTTGTGTACTACGGTACACTGGCACGCCCGCATTTTCTTTTCCCCGGCGCATGAGAGAAATCCACACTCCCTCTCTTCCCTTCTCACAAAGAGCTTATAAGATTTTTCTCGTGTCAAACTTGTTGATTTCTAAGGTTTACAAAAGTTGCATTGGCAACTTTGCCCAAATGGACTCAACCTTGGTGGAACCTATTATTACCTCATGCCATTTGACCCTGTCAAGCCTCATGACAATAGGAGTTCATCTTCTTGCCCAAACTAGCAACAAACACCTTCTGCCATTTTACTAAAACCCCTGTTTTGACCACTTCCACTAATCTCCATGACCCTATGTTTTTACCATAGCTGCCCCAGGTCACCTCCTACCTCCAGTAACTCTCGTCCTTCAACAGCTCAATTATTTGGGGGTAAAACCCATCTCTTTCTCTCTCTGTTTACTCATGGCAACTCCTCCTCTCTCTCTCATTTCTATATGCAGCGCCCCACCAAGCTCCTGACCACTCTAGAGCATCCAAGAAAGCTCCAGGACACAAGTGGACATGCCCCTGACCTTTTAAAATGGACATGTCGGCCATATGCATGCTCTGGAGCGTGCTACAGTGCACCCTTGCACTGTAGCCGCTCTCTGCCCCAAGCCTCCCGACGACCTTGGGCACCAGGAGCGTGTCCCCCGAGTCCGCCTCGGCATGCCTGACACGCCTAGCTGTCGGGCCCCTCGCCCCTCGGCCTCCTTTGCCCCTGTCGAGCTCACCGGAATGCCGCCCAAGCTCACCGGTCGTTGCACTCGTGCGGGACCTCCTCTGGCATCGCCCCGCTCCCCCTATCACCTCCCTCACTCCTGGACGAACTCCACGAGCACCACTGACCCATCCAGGAACCCTACCTCGACCGCCACCGCGGTTTCTGCGGGCACTTGTGAGCTTCGCTCACGGTGCACCATGGCCTCGCCTTATAGGGCCTCCCCTGGTCTCTCCCTCATCTCCATTCACTCTCTCCCCCTCCCCTAATCCTTCTGGACCAGCCCTCTCTCTCTCCCGCGTCCCCTATCCTCCTCCACAGCCAAAGAATCGCCGTCGGCCGCCGCCAAAATTCGTGATATCCCAAGCTCCTCCGCGGGCGCAAAGCACATGGACGGGATCGGTGCACTGCGCTGAGTCCTCCGGTGTGCTGGGCACCATCGCAGGTGACCAGAGCCACCGGGACGGGCGCCGGTGCTGCTTGGCCATGCCTCCCCTATGGCTCCTCTCCCTCAGGCGCAAGGTAGCGGATGACCACCCCGCCAGCTGGCAGGGGGCCCACCCGTCAGCGGTAGAGGTGACCGAGCCGGCCCACCAGTCGGGTTAAGTGGAAACGGCTTCTAGCCAATCCGCTTGCCCCGCTAGGTGGCGCTCTCCTGTAGTGCGCCTTCGGCGTCACCTCCTCCCACGCGCAGCTGAGCCACTGGGCCGAGCCCAGTAGGCGCTGTTTAGCTGGGCTTCGCCCAGTGCGCTTTATAAGGATGACATCTTTTCTTCCTTTTTCTCTTTTTATAAATATTGTAAAATCTCTAGAAAATTCAGATGGACTCCAAATTTGATGATTCAAATTTCTAGTAGCTCATAAAATCATGATCTATCACATGGTGCAACTTGCACATTTTTCCAGGAACTTTTTCTTCACAAACATTTACCAAATCTTGTTTTTCCATTTCTGTGATGAACTTTGGAAAATCACAGAGAGCCCATTTTTATCCAAATTCCATGATTCAAATTCCTAGATGCTTATAAGTTCAGAACTTAGTTTTAGAACATTTTTCCTAGTACTTTCTACGCCACATAGAATATTGGTCCACTTCTCCATATATTGCCAACTTTGCAAATTCATAGGAAAATCATCTGAACTCCAAATCCAGTGAAACCAACTCCTAGGTGCTTCTAAAATTATTCCTTGTGAAATGGGTGCCTTTGCTCATTTTTCAAAGTAATTTTTCTGTACACTTCTTCTGAATCCACAAATCCCTTGATTCCATCATATCGAAATGTTTAGAAATATCCATTGATCCACTTCCAATGGAATCACCTTGGTCATTCCTCATATGACCAGAGGCATCCTAGAAAAGTCCAACTCACATTTGTAGAGGACTTTTATTTTTGCCTGGTCGTGTTGCTTATTATGGTTGTTTTCGACGATAGTTGACGAAGTAGACGAAATGCTCGGAGTTGGACCAGAGATATTTGAAGACCTCGAAGACTTTGTTAAAACAGGCAAGCAACCCTTTGGCCATGTCCATGAAACCCTTTTATGCATGTCATATAGCACCATATTGTTGTTGCAACAGAATCATGATGAGTTGGTAACCACTTTGATGGTTTGCCACCGTACTTCCTCGTCGATACTTGCATTGTGCATGACCCTACCTTCTTATGACGGTTATGCCGGTGGGGGTAGATAGGATGCTAAGTAGTGCTACGCAAAAAGGGACGAGAATATGCATGGTGATGGAGACAAAGTATTTTCAAAAGACTTTTCGAAAACCCCATCGGGTGCCACTTATGCTCCGGGGAGATGATGAGATGGGTAACCACTTGATGACGAAGTGGTGTACCGAGGCAAGTGTGTGTTGTTTTCGAAAACGGATTAGATTTAAGATTTGTCGACTGTCCCAACCTTACATGTGCAACCACTCTACCCTTGTATGGGAAAGGGCATTATTGATTACCTAGGCCAATACTAGCTTGGAGCCCGCATTACTAGTGACGGGGGAGAGTTGGTGATCTCTCTCGGGACGGGGTCGTGCCAGGTAGGGCAGCCATGACTGTTTTCACAGGGCACCGGATACACTCTTGTGTCCCCTCTCGGATGTTACAATCTCGAGTGAGTCTCGTATGATGTACATCGTGAGGATACGGAACAACGAGTGGACTCCTTGTTAGTGTCGTCTAGGGAAAGATAGTGATCGGGTGCTTCCCTGGGTACTTCAGGTACCGCGGGTCGTGGATGACACGGAAGTTCCCCGGATCTTGTGGGTAAAGTGTGCAACCTCTGCAGAGTGTAAAACTATTCGAATAGCCGTGTCCACGGTCAAGGACAGTTGGGCGGTGCTGCTTAAACTACATCCAGAGTATTACAAACGGTGTGTGTGTGTTGATAAAACTACTTGGGTCAAGTCAAAGGACTTGACATGATTGAGTTGGGTTGATGCCCACTCTATTTATGTTGATATCTGTAACCTGTCCTCCTAGTTACTTGAATTCTCCTGATGCACGTCTTACAAGTTGTTGAACATGTCATTGCACTCAAAACTGGCTTTCTGCAAAAAATTACCTATATAATGCATTGTTGTATCTTGAACCAAAACTTGGGTTGCTTGCGAGTACATTCAAAGTACTCATTGGCTTGCCACTGGTTATTTAATTGGCCAGGCATGGAAGAACAGGAGTTCGAAGAAGAGTTCTTTGGAGACGAACATGCGAACTAGGACGCTTCCCAGTCAGAATGCCTGTAGGGTTAAGGCAGATGGCATGGTTCTACTTATCGACGAAGATTTCCGCTGCGATGTTATACTCAAGACTTGACCATAATGGTCATAATTTATGTAAGACGGTATGTATGGATGTAAGACTCTTGTTATTCAGCTTCTGTGTGTTCAGTGAGCATTGATCTCTGGGATCACTGTACACGTGCATTCGGTGATCACGACTTATGAGTCGGGGTCCCCACAGCGCGTCCAGCGCGACGGTGAACAGGGGGAGGAAGGGGATGGCTCGGGGTTGGGCTAGCTGGGCCAGTTGGGCCGGCACTGTGCACTAGGCCTAGTGCACAATGTCCCCTTTTCCTTTTTCTTTAACCTTTTCGTTTTCTTTTTGTTTGTTTTATTTCTTTTCTGTTTCTTTTAGTTGCTCTTTATTCTACTGTTAACCATATAGCAAAGGGGTACCTAAATGGATGTCACCAATTATGCCACTGACACATTAATTTTTCTACCCAAAGTAAAATATTTTTGTAATTAATTATTATTTAAAAGTATTTAAATAATAGTTTTTGCTACTGTTTTATTCACCTTAGAGTATTTAAGCGTCCTATAAAAATGTTGTTTCTCCACCATAATTACCTATGGGATACTTCGTTCAACCCGAACATTTTTAGTTTTAATATTTGAAAACTTTTATTGTTTGCTTGATTTTGAATTTTTAATTTGAATCAGTTTCGAACTAATGTGAGATTAGCAACAGTAATCGAGGTGACATGGCATCATTAGTAGAAAGTTACTGTATCTTAATTATCCAGGCGTCACAATTTGTAACGCCCCGGATGCAACTTGCCATATTTGTACTCCAACTCTTGCCATTTTCGGCAATGTGATATGATATTCCCTCCGTGGTTGGGTTTCCCGTCATTTTGCATTTTGTCCTGGTCATGCATTTCATATCATGTCATCATGTGCATCGTATTCGCATACGTGTTCGTTTCATGTATCCGAGCATTTTCCCCGTTGTCCGTTTTGCAATCCGGCGCTCCTATGTTCCCCGGCGTCCCCTTTTACCTTTTCCCGTGAGCGGGTATTTAACTGTCTCGGAATGGACCGAGGTTTGTCAAGCGGCCTTTGTATAGCACCGGTAGACCGCCTGTCAAGTTTCGGGTCATTCGGAGGTCGTTTGATACTCCAACGGTTAACCGGGTAACCGTGTAAGCCCCTTTTGGGTTGCAGCCCAAAACCCCTCCAAATCAGCCCAATAACCCATCTAAGCCACTCCCATGTCCATCGCCGTTCGACCACGATCGTGTGGCCGCAAACCGCTCTCCATTTGGAGCTTCCTAGCTCCTTCTACCTATAACTATACCCTCTCCCCCGAAATCCCGGGTCCAAACCTACCCTAACCCTAGATCCCACCTCCTCTGTGCGCCGGACATGTCCGCCGTCGTCCGGACGCATCGCAGCCACCGCCCGGCCAACCGCAGCCTGCCATGTGGCGTCCTCGCGCCCACATCGCCGCCGGCCCGCGGAGCCCACCCGGGGCCCGCGCGGGCCCAGATCTCGCCGCCGCCTGGCCCATCCCCGCCGCGGCGGACCGCGCGCGCCCGAGCCGGGCCCGAGCTGCTCCGACCACCCCGCGCCACTGCCCGTCGCCGGACCCCTCCGCCGTCGTGCGCCCGTCCGCCGCCCGCGACTTCCAGCTCGCCCCGCCGCCTCGGTGCTCGCCCCCGCCGCCGCCCGGGCACCTCGCCCGTCCCCTCGCCGGACCGCCCGCGCCGTCCCCAGCTCCGGCCGCCGCCTCCCCTCGCCGGCCCCGCCGCCTCCGGCCTCCTCGACGCCTGATTTGGGCGGGTGGATGAGATCCACCCGTCCCCGAACCAAACGCCCGCGCCCGTCCCCGGATCTCCCCGTCCCGGGACCTCCTCATCCAGTTCTTCGCGGGGTATAATTTTCTCTAAGTCATTGAGATTTTTGCATTATATTGCTCTGTTAATCATGCCATATCTCCGCATCCGTAGCTCCTTTCATGCATATAATATACCGAAATGTTCGCCCGGAGATGCTCTACATTTGTTTCCATTGTGCCATGTTTGTTTGAGGTGATCTTGATGCCCTAATAGTCGTTGCAAAGCTGCTATGTGATGTTGTCTGCTGACTGTTATCAGAACATGCACTTTTGTCATTTTTGCCATGATTGACGTGTGCTTCCTATGATATAGAGCTCTACATGTGTTTTGAAATATGCCATGCCATCTTTCCAAAGGTTTATGCCATGTATTTTTGTGATCTTTGTGGTGACTAGAACAAGCATGCAAACTAGGGATCATATTGTTGCTGATTTCAGGGACTAGTAATTTCACTAAGCCATTCCCTGCTGTTATTTTTATGCCATGTGTTCATGTTGTTTCAGAGAGATCTATGCCTCTTTTGAGCATGATCATTAAGGGTGTTTTGAACATATGGATTTTCTATATCCATACATGCCTTTTTTTGTAATTATGGAGTGCCATAGCTTGAGTAAATCGAGCTCTACTTTTGCTATAAAATGTTACTGGCAGATTGTTTACATGTTATTCGATTTTGCCAAGCTTGTTGTAGTTGGTCTTTGCATGCTATGGTGTTGTTCTTGCCATGTCTAGTTTCTATGCCATGTCTTCTTGGTGGTTGCATGCTTAGTTTATCATGAAATGCTCTGAAGTGAGTGCATCGAGCTCGTAAACATGCCTACTTGTTATCTGTTTTAGACATGTCCAGTTTTCTGCCAATTCTGAAAACAGTAACGAAACTTGCTTATTTGACATGGGTGTTATTATATTTTCTGGTCCTTTTTGGCTCATGGTCAGTAAGGGCTTTTGTTCAATGATTTGTGTAGATTCATGCCATGCCTTGTTTTGCTATATTGTGTTCCTGTAGCAGGTTGTTTCCTTGCTCTAAACATGTCATCCTGATGTTAATTTCTGGCATGTTATTTTCACCAAGTCTGTGAACCTGTTATCTTTTGCACTTTTGCCATGCTTGGTTGAACCTGTTATGGTGTGATTTAGACGTACCTCAGTGTTCATCTTTTGTCAAGAATCTTTATTAGATCACTTCCATATGCTTTGCTGATATTTTTGGGTGTAGTAGCTTAATTTCTTGTTGCGTGCTAAGTGGCATCATGCTGTTAATAGCAGAATCTTGTCATTCTTGTTTTGCTTGTCATTTGCAAACCGTGCATCCGATTCCGGTGATCTTTATATCGATTTCAACCGAAATCATCTCACCTTTCCAATGGCATACTTGGTTTGCCAAGATTATTCCTTGTTCATCTTTTCCTTCCGGAGCACGCATATGCATTGCATACCACATCTCGCATATCATGCCATGTTTTGCATCATGTTGCTTGCGCATTGCATCGTGATTGATGTTTGTCCCCTTTGCTTGTGTTCTTGCCTTGGGTAGAGCTGGGAGACGAGTACGTGAACGAGGAACCTGTTGAGAACACTTACGAGGATCAAGCTTTCGACAAACCTGAGAACCTTGCAGGCAAGATGACCATACCCTCGAAATCACTTCTATCTTTGCTTGCTAGTTGCTCGCTCTTTTGCTATGCCTATGCTGCGATACCTACCACTTTCTTATCGTGCCTCCCATATTGTTAAACCAAGCCTCTAACCCACCTTGTCCTAGCAAACCGTTGTTTGGCTATGTTACCGCTTTGCTCAGCCCCTCTTATAGCGTTGTTAGTTGCAGGTGAAGATGAAGTTTGTTCCTTGTTGGAACATGGAGATGTTGTTCCTTGTTGGAACATGTTTACTTGTTGGGATATCACAGTATCTCTTATATTATTAATGCATCTATATAGTTGGTAAAGGGTGGAAGGCTCGGCCTTATGCCTGGTGTTTTGTTCCACTCTTGCCGCCCTAGTTTCCGTCATACCGGTGTTATATTCCCGGATTTTGCGTCCCTAACGCGGTCGGGTGATTTATGGGACACCCTTGACAGTTCTCTTTGAATAAGACTCCTCCAGCAAGGCCCAACATTGGTTTTACCATTTGCCTACCAGCTATCCCTTTCCCTTGGGTCGGCCAGCCCGAGGGTCATCTTTATTTTAGCCCCCCCGGGCCAATGCTTATCTAAGTGTTGGTCCAAACTAGAGCGCTTTGCAGCGCCACCTCAAGGAAACTTGGGGGTCTGGTTTTAGTTGTACGGACAACTCATCCGGTGTTGCCCTGAGAACGAGATATGTGCAGCTCCTATCAGGATGTCGGCGCATCGGGCGGCTTTCCTGGTCTTGTTTTATTACTGTCGAAATGTCTTGTAGCCGGGATTCCGAGACTGATCGGGTTTTCCCGGGGTGAAGGAATATCCTTCATTGATCGCGAGAGCTTATAATGGGCTAAGTTGGGACACCCCTGCAGGGTTTGAACTTTCGAAAGCCGTGCCTGCGGTTATGTGGCAGATGGGAATTTGTTAATGTCCGGTTGTAGAAAACCCGAAGTTGATCTTAATTAAAATACATCAACCGCGTGTGTAACCGTGATGGTCTCTTCTCGGCGGAGTCCGGGAAGTGAACACGGTGTTGGAGTTATGCTTGACGTAGGTTGTTCTAGGATCACTTATTGATCATAGTTGTTCGACCGTGCTTTTGCCTCCTCTTCTCGCTCTCCTTTCTGTATGTTAGCCACCATATTTGCTAGTCGCTTGCTGCAGCTCCACCTCACTACCCTGTCCTACCTTTAAGCTTAAATAGTCTTGATCTCGCGTGTGTGAGATTGCTGAGTCCCCGTGACTCACAGATACTTCCAAAACCAGTTTGCAGGTGCCGATGAAACCGTGCAGGTGACGCACCCGAGCTCAAGGAGGAGCTCGATGAAGATCTTGTTCATTGTGCTGTTTCGTTTCAGTTGATCAGTAGTGGAGCCCAGTCGGGACGATCGGGGATCTGTGTAGCATTTGGGGTAGTCTTCTTTTATTTTGGTTCCATAGTCGGACCTTGATTGTATCTGTTTGATGTAATGCTTTACTCATGTATTGCGTGAAGTGGCGATTGTAAGCCAACTATGTATCTCTTTACCTTATGTATTACATGGGTTGTGTGAAGATTACCTCACTTGCGACATTGCTTTCAATGCAGTTATGCCTCTAAGTCGTGCTTCGACACGTGGGAGATATAGCCGCATCGAGGGCGTTACAAGTTGGTATCAGAGCCTTCCCCGACCTTAGGATTCCCCACTGATTGATCGTTTTTAGCGGCCGAGTTGTGTCTAGAAAAATGCTTTGAGTCATTTAGGTATTATGTATCGGAGAGTTTAGGAATTCTTTTTACTTCCCGGTCTCCTCATCGCTCTGGTAAGGCATCCTGACGTAGAGTTTTGACTCTTCTCTTCTCAAATTTCACTAAATTTTTTATTTTTTTAGGATCACGCGGTTATCTTGGAATCGTTCCGATGGTTTTATGATGACAAATTGTCTTGGTGCCTCCTGTCAGCAGGGGTTTAGTGGAAGTGTCTCGGGGAGTTGAGCTCTGAGGTGTTGTCGTCATAATTTTATCGTTGCAGTTCTGGAATACCTGAGTTTAGTACGCCAACATCGAAAATCTCTTTTGTACAGTTGTTGATGACATAACCCTGATAGCTCAGTACTGAGGCGAGTGCGGGAGTATTGCCATAACTCGTATAACGGATGCTTTTCGAAGGTTGAGGTAGACGATTTCCGAGGGTTTCTTGGTTCTGTGTTGAAGGATGGATACAGCTGGATCTAGGTATTGTTAGTTTGGGTGATATATTTTGTGTCCCCTGTATCCCCAACACCTGATTGCATAACCAGAAAGTTTCGCGAGTTTATAAGTGGGAATTTAAGTATCTCGTAGGATATCTTTCCAACAGACACATGATACGATATGGGATCTATCATATGTTTGTTTCCGGCTTATTCTGCAAGCCAATCCTTTGTTTTGTTTTATTTGTGGTATTCGAGTTGCTTCGATGTCAAGTGTTGATTCATACCTTCCCTAAGCGGTGTTCTCATATTCCTATGTGGATACCAATCCTTCTCGAAGAGGTCGATCCATTACATTGTTGTCTTCATTTCGATGCTTCAAGTCATCATGATGAAGTCAGCATCCTTTCTTCGGGAACTCCATCGTACTTACGAAAGGATAAGGGGGTATTACGGAAGAACGGACCGCTACAATGTTTTCTTATCTAGTAGATAACATCAGGGAAGGTGGCGAGAAGTAATTCTCGAATTGAAATTTAAGACAATATTGAGAGCAAAGTAAGAAGGTGCAAAATATAAGTTTCAAGCGCATAGGCAATCGTTCATTGCCTGAAGCAAAGTGTGAAAAGGGTTCAGAGTAATGGGAATAAGTATTGCGTCTGATACCAAATTGATGATCTCATCGGAAGGTGGCTCGTGATTTACACACAAGGCCACGCGCGAGGAATAACTTTGGGAACAGGGGGTGTACAGGAGAGTCGGGTTTCGATCCTGTGGAACTGTGGGTTATGGGCCCACCATGTGTTTTTTAATAGGAGCAGTGACATCTCGCATGATCATGATAGCAAGGCATGTCAGAGAGTACCATGTCAGTTATGTTGGCAACAACGTTGGTACCAAGGGCGAGGGACAAAGAGAACCATTTTCCTGCTCGTTGCTACGAGGCGGACCAATAGGCAAAGTTCTCGTCAATCGGTGGTTACCGGAATGTCATCAACAAAAGTAACAGGGTCTTACTGACAGAATTGTACACCGAGGGGTTTACATAAGCAGGGAATTAATACTGCTTAGACCATAATGATCACCAGAAAGGTTAAACCAAATAATGGAAAGGAAAATATGATTATCAGATATTTCAGGGGTATATCCTTCCCAATGATATGCAGAGCATGATATCCATGACAGGATATAATGTAGAAAACCCTTTAGGTAAGGTGAGAAAAAATTCATGACATTACCCATACAACAGTGTTCGGATAATTGAGCAAGAACATTTAGCATTGGGATTCAAATGTTCTTGTTGAAAATCGGAGTACCACAAACATGCTTCGAGACAATATTGTCATGGTCTTCAAGCAAAGGTCAAGCTTTGGATAGAAAGGATCCATCGAAAACAACATATTGAATAAGTCTTGTAGTTTCCTAATGGAAGAATGGATAACCTTGCTGAAAAGGAATCTATAACAATAGGGCCTCTGGCCAAGTGTGCTAGGCACGACAACACCTTACCGGGTCACATAAATCCCATTGTTATAACCCTTGGAAATATGATCCAACCATCATATGTGACTGAGATTCAGATCTGATTGGTGTCAGGATAACTCAGACTCGGGATGCCTGAGAAGAAAGGTGCAACACACATTGTCGAGATGACATTGTAAGATTCTTGGGAATTGAACTATGGAAGCGAGTTCCGAAACATGAGCTGATCATTAATTCAAGGAGAGGTGAGGAGGTGGCTGACTCACATCAGTGACAATTCATTGAGATTTCCAAAGGATGGATTTCCACAATTTTTGTGAACAAGGAATCATATTGGACATGTCGAAGTATATAACGAAGTATGTTTGAGGAGAACATACTCGAGTGAACATCGATCGAAACATGCACCTAGAAGATGGACTAAGTAGCACGATCGAGGTTAGAGTGGTGATTCAATAACCAATAGACCAAGAATCAAGCTATCGACCATTATGTCCAAGCAATAGGGTTGCTATAATTTTGAAATTTACACCTCTCAGTCCATTTGTCGGCATTCCGGTTAGAATCAACATTGGGACCAAGAAAGAATGGTGATGGTGAGAAGTATCACTATACCAAGAAATTTTTAGAGGCCGAGCAATTCTCACAATATCCTTGACATAAAAGATGGTAATACTCCGCGATAGAACATAACATAAGTTAGATAGCAAGGAACTCAAGGTACATCCCAAAACAAGAACAAGTTTTGTGTTGGAGGGAATGCAATAATGTTGTCGATGATAACCCAAATCATCGAGGGCAAAGGATGGTATTTCTCATAAATAACTTGATAGATATCTTGGAAGACCTCGGAATGTTGATGATGATCCTGACACATTTGTCGCGAGGTTTCGAGAAGATGTAACTGATATGCAATGACATTAAGTCAACGGAATGATGAAGCAAAAGTTATTGGAACCATGGTTACGACACAAACTTGAAATCAAGTTTGTTCTTCAAGGAGAAATGATATGACGAGAAAGATCGACGTAAGATTATCTCACCGTTGAATTTTGTGCTCTGAGAAGAAGAACCAGGTAGCACGATTAAATTTAGCATGATGATGATGTAGCCGATCAGGCTAGGAATGACATGATGGAGTATTAAACTTCTCAACAACAAAGTACTAGGAGTACTGAATTGCAGTGCGGATTCGATTCAATTCTCGGAGTCCTCGGTTGATGACAACCCAGAACCATTGGAGTGAATATGACAAGGAAAGGTACTACTTCATCAGAAATTCATAAGATGTAGTGCGATGGCATTATATTCTCGAGATACCAGGGGTAGTATTCGGAGGCAGATCAAAATAGACATGGAGGAGATGTATTGATCAGTAAAAGGCAAGTACTTTAACTTGTCCGAGAAATAGAATCAAGGGAGAACAATCATGTTCGGAACCACGTTTGCAAAGGACCAACATGGATACAAGATGAACTTATAACAAGCGGACCATTATTAAACAAGAAGCTTCCATGATAAGTTCCACATCGGGTCCATGGGCATGAACACAAAGTTCAAGGTCGACTCCCACTTCTCCAAAGCACAACCTTACATTCACTTCTAGTTGTAAATAGTGACATTGGTGTTGAGAGTTTTACCTGGTGAAATACCAGATGAGCTTGGCTCGTGAAAACTTTCGAGTTCACACATTAAGGAAGGTATAGGTTCAAGCCATCGGGGCTTCTTAGAACATATACCACGAACTTCAGGAGTAAATAACACAAGCTCAAAAGTAGAGCATGGTTGACAAAGCAGAGGATACAATTTACCAAAGGCATTATATACCCATGGAAAGGCTCACAAGGTTATTGGATATGAAGGGAAGTACGATGTCGGATGAAATCCAACAATGGATCGGGCGATCCACAACGGAGCTGATGTGAGTATCGGTACTCAATCAGTGGAAGAAAGAATGCACGGGCATCATATTATAAAACATCTGAATAATTCGATGCTTAGATAACAAAGGAACTATGATTTCCAAATCAAAGGATCAGAAGCAACGCTCTGATTAAGGATGGATAAGTTGAGTAAGCTTAGGGGTAAAATCGACAACAACTTGATTGGTCGAGATTCACCTCAAGTTTAAAATGACGTTTGAGCCGAAAGGATGAATTCTAGGTTGGATTAATGATTGCGAGAATTCGCAAACATATTGGATCAAAGACTCAAAATGACGGTGACAAAGGGTGCTCGTGAATATTGCTAGACATATGGAAAGTAACCATAATGCAAGCAGACAAGTATTTGTAGAGTAATAGTTGGCAATGGATTATCAGAAGACCGGATAGTATTTCAAAGTATCTTGTGGATCACATGGTCAACTAGTAATGAACATATCCTTGATGACTGTGAGGAATTATCCATAGATGTATTAAAGCGAAAATGGAGCTACAAGGCAGCAGGCATAATGGGTTCTCGGGATATTGGAATGTTTCAGGGAATCTTGTAATAACAAGAGCAATAGGGCATGAAGGTATGAACGACGAATGCAGGAAGTTATCCATAACGATTTATCGGTGGTAGGGAATTGCACACGCATGAGCACAAGTTCTCAGGACAACATCGGAGAGTATCTTCGAGGTCTACTGATGAATCAAGCCATCATCTGGAATGAAGGGGCTCTCTGGGAGGAAGTGTTTTCGTGAACCTAAAGTTAGATTTTAGAAAATCATTTAACCTGAATAGAAGAGAGATCAGAATCCCAGAGTATAGACGAGGAATAAAAGATCCTACTACCACCCAATGGCGACGTGGGCCCGTAGGCCACACAGCCATGTTAGTAAAAGTTTTGCAATGACTAGACTCAACTTCGGCCAAGGAGTTGGAAAGGGGGATTCCTACAGGCGGTCGGCTCTGATACCAACTTGTGACGCCCCCGATTCAATCGTACACTAATCATACATGCAAACGTGTACGATCAAGATCAGGGACTCACGGGAAGATATCACAACACAACTCTAAAAATAAAATAAGTCATACACGCATCATAATACAAGCCAGGGGCCTCGAGGGCTCGAATACAAGTGCTCGATCATAGACGAGTTAGTGGAAGCAACAATATCTGAGTACAGACATAAGTTAAACAAGTTTGCCTTAAAAAGGCTAGCACAAACTGGGATACAGATTGAAAGAGGCGCAGGCCTCCTGCCTGGGATCCTCCTAACTACTCCTGGTCGTCATCAGCGGACTGCACGTAGTAGTAGGCACCTTCGGTGTAGTAGGAGTCGTTGTCAACGGTTGCATCTGGATCCTGGGCTCCAACATCTGGCTGCGACAACCAGGTAGAAGGGATAGGGGGAAAATAAGGAGAAAGCAACCGTGAGTACTCATCCAAAGTACTCGCAAGCAAGGAGCTACACTACATGTGCATGTGTATATGTGTAAATGGCCATATCAGTGGACTGGACTGCAGAATGCCAGAATAAGAGGGGGATAACTAATCCTGTCGAAGACTACGCTTCTGGCAGCCTCCGTCTTGCAGCATGTAGAAGAGAGTAGACTGAAGTCCTCCAAGTAGCATCGCATAGCATAATCCTATCCGGCGATCCCCTCCTCATCGCCCTGTTAGAGAGCGATCACCGGGTTGTATCTGGCACTTGGAAGGGTGTGTTTTATTAAGTATCCGGTTCTAGTTGTCATAAGGTCAAGGTACAACTCCAAGTCGTCCTATTACCGAAGATCACGACTATTCAAATAGATTAACTTCCCTGCAGGGTTGCACCACATAACCCAACACGCTCGATCCCCTTTGGCCGGACACACTGCCCGGCCTCGAAAGATCAACACGTCGCAGCCCCACCTAAGCACAACAGAGAGGTCAACACGCCGGTAAATCCTATGCGCGCAGGGGTCTGGGCCCATCGCCCATTGCACACCTGCATGTTGCGTATGCGGCCGGAGAGCAGACCTAGAAACCTCCATTACAAAGGAAGTCACGTTACATGGTCCAACCCGGCGCACGCCGCTCAGTCGCTGATGTCACGAAGTGCTTTGGCTGATACCACGACGTCGAGTGCCCATAACTATTCCCGCGTAGTTGCTTAGTGCGTATAGGCCAATAGCCAGACTCAGATCAAATACCAAGATCTCGTTAAGCCTGTTAAGTATCCGCGAACGCCGACAAGGGCCAGGCCCACCTCTCTCCTAGGTGGTCTCAACCTGCCCTGTCGCTCCGCCACAAAGTAACAGTTGGGGGCCGCCGGGAACCCAGGCCCACCACTACCTGGGTGGAACCACCTAGCCCTTCAGCCCCCATCTCCGAACAATATCACAGGTAAGGTAACAGTGCAAAGTATATAGTATATGCCCGTGATCACCTCCCGAAGTGATCACGGCCCAGTAGTATAGCATGGCAGACGGACAAGAGTGTAGGGCCACTGATGGAACACTAGCATCCTATACTAAGTAGTAGGATAGCAGGTAAAGGAAACAACAGTAGTAGCAAGGACAGGCTATGCAGCAGTATAGGATTAACTGAAAGCAGTAACATGCTACACTACTCTAATGCAAGCAGTATAGAGAAGAATAGGTGATATCTGGTGATCAAGGGGGGGGGGGGGGCTTGCCTGGTTGCTCTGGCAAGAAGGAGGGGTCATCAACACAGTAATCGATTGGGGCACCAGCACCGGTGTCAGTCTCGTAGTCTACCAAGAGAGAAGAGGGGGAAGAAAAAATGAATACAATGCAAACAGATGCATGAAAAGACAAGTAACGGTGTCAGGTGTGCCCTAACGCAGTAGGAGGTGATACCGATGACGGGGGGAAACATCCAGGAAAGTATCCCCGGTGTTTCGCGCTTTCAGACAGATGTACTGGAGGGGGAAAGTTGCGTGTTTGATAGGCTAGGTGTGTGTGGCGGACGAACGGGTTGCGTATCTGGATTTGTCTCGTCGTTCTGAGCAACTTTCATGTACAAAGTTTTTCCATCCGAGTTACGGATTATTTTAGATTAATTTTTAAAGTTTTAAATCATTTTTTGAATTTCTAGAATTTACTTAATTCGAAAATATATTAAATACTAAATGCTAGGTGTACACAGAGAAGTGTACACAACAGTGGCATTACAGGCTGACAGGTGGGGCCAGCCTGCTCAGTCAGTAGGTCAACGGTTGACCAGTTGACTGGTAAACAGGTCAACATGGGGCCCACCTGCCATAGACTGGTACTAGCCCAGTCAGCAGGTTGACTGGTCAAACTGACGAGTCGGGCCCAGTAGTCAACGAGTAAACTAAACAACAGTGGTTTAGTTAATTTAATTAGTTAGTTAACAGGGTGGGGTCCGGCTGTCTGTGTCCTAGTTTAATAACAGGGTTAGTTTGATTTATTTAAACTCTACAGTAGATGGGCCCGTAGGTCAATGGGTGTTAGTGACGGCTGTCAGCTGCTAATGGCCGGACTGGTGGGTCCCGCCGGTGTTTAAACGCCGGCGCGCGTGCCGGTGACCAAACCGACGGCGGCGCCACGCGGGACAACGCCGGAAATCAGCCACAGTGGCCCATTTGGAGCGTGGTTAGGTCCTACGGTGAGCTGACGCTCGCGCGCGTCGGGTGCGGCAAGCGGCAGGTGCCGAGGTGGTCGGGAATGGCACCAGCAATGAGCCGAGGCGGCGTCCGGAGCACGGCACCGATGGGGAAGACGCAGGGGGGCACGAGGGAAAGAGCCAGTGGGTGCTACGGCCTCCTACGGGGATGTTGAGCACAATGGTGTGCTCAAACGCCAGCGGCGTGAGCTGTGGCCGCGACGGCGAGGTGAGCGGCGGAGCAAGCTTTCGGCAACGGTGGTCGGGGCATCTAGGAGTGACTCAGCAGTGGGGAAGGCGATGGTTATGGATGTGGTGCTCACCGGGGAGCTCAAGGAGGCTCGACAAGTTCTCGGAGCGGGGGGGGGGGGGCGAATCGACGCGACGGAGCTCCGATGGCCGGAGGTAGAAGATGATGCGGTTCCGGTGATGGAGAGGTGCAGAGCTCGAATGAGTCCTCGTAGAGGACGTAGTGGACGACGACGCATCTCCTAGGCCGCGAGATCGAGGATGCCATGGCGACAGTGCTTCGGGCTCATGCGGGGAAGGAGAGAGCAGCGCGAGGGAGGTGGGACAGTGAGCTAGGGTTCGTCAGAGGGGGTTCGGGGAGGGGTCGCCGTCGACCTAAAGGAGCTGGGGGCACCGGATGGCCGCCCCGTGGCCATCTTCGGCGATGGACGCGGTGCACGCGTCCAGCACGACGGTGAACACGGGGAGGAAGGGGATGGCTCGGGGTTGGGCTAGCTGGGCCAGTTGGGCCGGCACTGTGCACTAGGCCTAGTGCACAATGTCCCCTTTTCCCTTTTCTTTAACCTTTTCGTTTTCTTTTTGTTTGTTTAATTTCTTTTCTGTTTCTTTTAGTTGCTCTTTATTCTAGTGTTAACCATATACCAAAGTGGCACCTAAATGGATGTCACCAATTATGCCACTGACACATTAATTTTTTTTACCCAAAGTAAAATATTTTTGGTATTAATTATTATTTAAAAGTATTTAAATAATAGTTTTTGCTACTGTTTTATTCACCTTAGAGTATTTAAGCATCCTATAAAAGTGTTGTTTCTCCACCATAATTACCTATGGGATATTTGGTTCACCCCGAACATTTTTAGTTTTAATATTTGAAAACTTTTATTGTTTGCTTGATTTTGAATTTTTAATTTGAATCAGTTTCGAACTAATGCGAGCTTAGCAACAGTAATTGAGGTGACGTGGCATCATTAGTAGAAAGTTACTGTAGCTTAATTATCCGGGCCTCACATTCATGCCCCAATCATGATCTCTCAAGAGAAATTATCATTCAAAATTTTTATGCTCGACTTTCTCATAATGATCAATCCATTCTCGATACTTCTTGTGCTGGTTCTTTTATGAAGCAGACTATTGAATTCAGGTGGGATATTTTAGAAAGAATTAAATGCAGCTTTGAAGATTGGTAACTCGACGAAGGTAAAGAGTCAGGTATTAAGCTTGAGTTTGATTGTGTTAAATCTTTTTATGAATACCGATGCTTTTCACAAGTTTAGCACTAAATATAGACTTGACTATGAGATAGTAGCCTCCTTTGTGAATCGTTTGCTACTCATGTTGATCTCCCTAAGGAGAAGTAGTTTAAATATCATCCACCTATTAAAGAATAAATTAAATAACCGGTTATAGCTAAAGATGAAACTATCATTTACAATGTTGATCTAGTTGTGCCTACTTCTTATATTGAAAACCACCTTTCCCTGTTAGGATAAAGGAACATGCTTAGGTATTAACAGTGGTTCGCAAAAGTAATTTTAAAGCACCTAAACCCTCTGAACAAATTAAAGTAGAACCTATTGTTGCTATGGTTAAAGATCTCTTGGTCGATAATATTGATGGGCATGTTATTTACTTCTGTGATGAAGCTGCTAGAATTGCCAAACCCGATGAAAAGGATAAACATGGACCTGTTCTTGGCATGGCTGTTGTCTCAGTTAAAATGGGAGATAATTTCTGCCATGGCTTATATGATTTAGGCGCTAGTGTGAGTGCTATCCCTTTTACTCTATACCATGAAATTATGAATGAGATAGCACCCGCTGAAATAGAAAACATAGATGTCACTATTAAACTTGGAAACAGAGACACCATCACACCACTTGGGATTGTTTGAGATGTTGAAGTCTTGTGTGGGAAAATAAAATACCCTACCGATTTTCTAGTTCTTGGTTCCCTACTAGATATCTTTTGTCCCATAATTTTTGGTAGATCTTTCCTGAACACTGTCAATGCTAAGATAGATTTCCATAAAGAAACAGTCAG
Source organism: Aegilops umbellulata (assembly GCA_032464435.1). Lineage (NCBI taxonomy): Eukaryota > Viridiplantae > Streptophyta > Magnoliopsida > Poales > Poaceae > Aegilops > Aegilops umbellulata. The sequence continues at coordinate 188,476,742 of CP136055.1, forward strand.
TGTGAACTTTGGTGATATGTCTCATGAGTTTAATTTCTCTAAGTTTCGTAGAAAATCTCATGATAAAGAATCACCTAGTAAAGATGAAATAATTGGTCTTGCTTCTATTGACATACCTCCTACCGATCCTTTAGTACAATATTTGGTAGACCATGAAAATGATATGCACTTGCGTGAAAGAAATGAAATAGATAAAATATTCTTTGAACAACAACCTATCCTTAAACACAATTTGCCTATTGAAACTCTAGGAGGTCCTCCTCCACCTAAAGGTGATCCTGTGTTTGAATTAGAACAATTGCCTGGCACTTTGAAGTATGCTTATCTTGACGAGAAAAAGATATATCATGTTATTATTAGTGCTAACCTTTCAGAACACGAAGAAGAGATATTGTTAAAACTTCTCAGGAAGCACCGTGCTGCTATTGGATATACTCTTGATGATCTTAAGGGCATTAGTCCTACTCTTTGTTAGCAAAAGATTAATATGGAACCTGATGCTAAACCAATTGTTGATCATCAATGATGATTGAATCCTAAGATGAAAGAAGTGATAAGAACTGAAATACTGAAGCTTCTAGAAGCAGGTATAATCTATCCTATAGCTGATAGTAGATGGGTAAGTCATGTTCATTGTTTCCCTAAAAAAGGAGGTATTACTATTGTTCTCAATGATAAAAATGAACTTATTCCACAAAGAATAGTGGCTGGATATCGAATGGTAATAGATTTTAGAAAATTAAATAAATCTACTAGAAAAGATCATTACCCTCTGCCTTTCATCGATCAAATGTTAGAAATATTGTCTAAGCACACACACTTTTGTTTCCTTGATGGTTATTCTGGTTTCTCTCAAATACCTATTTTCACAACCTGATGAAGAGAAAACCACCTTTTGTCCTGTTGGAACCTATGCTTATAGACGTATGCCTTTTGGTTTATGTAATGCACCTGCTACCTTTCAAAGATGTATTACTGCTATATTCTCTAATTTTTATGAAAAGATTGTTGAGGTTTTCATGGATGATTTTTCCGTTTATGGAACTTCTTTTGATGATTTCTTAAACAACCTTGATCGAGTTTTGCAGAGATGTTAACAAATTAATCTTGTCTTGAATTGGGAGAAGTGCCACTTTATGGTTAATGAAGGCATTATCTTGCGGCTTAAAATTTTCGAACGAGGTATCGAGATGGATAAAGCTAAAGTTGATGCAACTGAGAAAATGCCATGTCCTAAAGATATTAAAAGTATTCATAGTTTCCTTGGTCATGTTGGTTTCCATAGGATGTTTGTTAAATACTTCTCTAAAATTTCGAGGCCTCTTACTAATATTTTACAAAAGGATGTTCCATTTGTTTTTGATGATGATTGTTTTGAAGCCTTTCAAACACTTAAGAAAGTCTTAACTTCTGCACCTATTGTTCAACCACCTGATTGGAACTTGCCTTTTGAAATTATGTGTGATGCTAGTGATTATTCTGTTGGTGTTGTTCTACGACAAAGAGTTGATAAGGAATTAAATATTATCCAGTATGCTACTAAAACTCTAGACAGTGCCCAAAGAAATTATGCTACTACTGAGACATAATATTTAGCAGTTGTGTTTGCTTGTGATAAATTCAGATCTTACATTGTTGATTCCAAAGTTTGTGCACACTAATCATGCTGCTATAAAATATTTTATGGAAAAGAAAGATGCTAAACCTATACTCATTATGTGGGTTCTCTTGCTACAAGAATTTGAGTTACATATTACTGACAGGAAGGGAGCTGAGAACCCCATAGCTGGTAACTTGTCTAGGTTAGAGAATATTCTTGATGACCCACTACCTATTGATGATAGCTTCCCGGATGAACAATTAGTTGTAATAAATGCTTCTCATAATACTCTTTGGTGTGGTGATTATGCTAATTATATCATAGCCAAATTTATACCACCCAGTTTCACATACCAATAAAAGAAAAAATTCTTCTATGACTTAAGATGTTACTTTTGGGATGACCCACATCTTTATAAAGGAGTAGATGGTATTATTAGACGTTGCATACCTGAGCATGAACAAGAAGAAATCCTACGGAAGTGTCACTCCGAAGCTTGCGGAGGACATCATGCGAGAGATAGAACTGCACACAGGGTATTGCAATCTGTTTTTTATTTGCCTACTCTTTTCAAAGATGTTTGTAAGTTTGTCTTATCTTGTGATGAATGTCAAAGAAATAGTAATTTTGATAAGCTTCAGGAAATGCCTATGAAATATTCACTTGTTAGTGAACCATTTGATCTTCGGGGTTTTGATTATATGGGACCTTTTCCTTCCTCTAATGGGTATACACATATTTTGGTTATTGTTGATTATGTCACTTAGTGGGTAGAAGCTATTCCAACTAGTAGTGTTGATCATAACACCTCCATTAAAATGGTTAAAGAAGTTATTTCCCCATGGTTTGGAGTCCCTAGATACTTAATGACTGGTGGTGGTTCACATTTTATTCATGGTGCTTTCTGTAAATTACTTGACAAATATGATGTTAACCATAAAATTGCATCACCCTATCATCCTCAATCTAGTGGTCAAGTTGAGCTTACCGATAGAGAAATAAAATTAATATTACAAAAAACTGTCATTAGGTCCCGAAAGAATTGGTCTAAGAAACTTGATGATGCACTTTGGTCCTATACAACAACTTATAAAAATCCTATGGGTATGTCTCCTTATAAAATGGTTTATGGAAAAGCATGTCATTTGCCTCTTGAGTTAGAACATAAAGCATATTGGGCAATGAAAAAACTCAATTATGACTTCAAACTTGCTGGTGAAAAGAGGTTATTTGATATTAGCTCACTAGATGAATGGAGAACCCAAGCTTGTGAAAATGCCAAACTGTTTTAAAAAAAGATTAAAAGATGGCATGACAAAAGAATCCAAAAGTGGGAATTTCAAGTTGGTGAATATGTTCTATTGTACAATTCTCGTTTTAGTTTTTTTGCAGGAAAACTTCTTTCCAAATGGGAAGGACATATATAATCAAAGAAGTTTATCGCTCTTGAGCTATCAAGATTAATAATGTCGAAGGTACCAACCCGAAGGTGGTCAATGGACAAATAATTAATCTCTATATTTCAGGTACACCTATTAATGTTGAAAATAACATTATCCAAACCATGACACCGAAGGAACACATAAAAGAAACCTTCCAGAACACTCCAGAACCCTGAAAAAGAAGAGGTACGTGATACGATAAGTAAACGGACTCCGAAAAATCCACAAAAATATTTCCTGTCAGTTTTGGAATATTAGAAAAAGGAAAATAAGAAATAACCGGGAAGGCAACCAAGGTGCCCACAAGACACCAGGGCGCGCCTGCCCCACCTAGCGCGCCCTTGTGGGTGGTGGGCCCCTCGGGCACCTTCCTGACTCCGTTTTCCTTCCATATGTTTGTTTCCAAAGATAAAATATCTTTATATATACCCCCGGGAGATTTGACCACCACATCATGGAGAAATCCTCTATTCTTGTTTTGTGTTGTTTTTCCAATAGATCTAGATCGCCATGGACACCCTAAGCTCTTCCAAGGACAAGTTCTTCGAGAAGGTCATCAACCCCTACCTATCGGAGGTGTCGAAGCACCCTCAAGGCATAGAGATGCGTGATGGGGTGCTCCACTTCCGGGATGTTCAAGGCCCCAAGAGGACGGGGAGCATGGATGCCAGGCTCGAGGCGGTGGAGCAAGAGATCTTAAAGTGCCAGGGGATGGTGGAGCATGGACTCAGTGCCAATCACCTCTTGATTATGGAATTGACCCATGATCAGAAGGTGGATGGCCGGTCTATGAAGGACATCATGTTCACCCTCAACGAGCAAAATAATTTTCTGCAAAGCCAAATTAATGATCTTCAAAATCAAGTTTTTGAGTATGAAGCGAGATTTAAATGTACGAGTTTAGCCGCCAATTGCAGGACTCAGGAGACTCGTGCTTCCTCTTATGATGGTGAGCCGCTGCCATGGAAGCCCGAGGACAAGTTTGCCCCTACCTCATCTACACCACCACGTACATATTCATCACCAAAGGAGACTTGAGTACACGGGTATGGGCACTCCTCTTGGGTTGTGACAAGATTGGGGAGATGCCCTGGTATCATATCACCATCACTATTATTACCTTTACCTATCTTAGTTTGATCCTTAGTTATTTCATGATCTAGTTGAATAAAAGTTTAGTATGATCTATTTTTGAGTGCTAGTTTCGTGATCTATCCATCTATGTAATCGAGTGAGAGTTATATAATAACATTTAGTTTGAGTTTTTCCTTCTTTACTTTTATGTTTCAATCAAAATAAAATAATATAATTTAAAAGATCATATGCTAATCTTATGGTAAGTAATGACATCACATAAGGAAAAGTATAAGTGGTAAATTTGTTGAAAGTTGACAAACATAGCATTGGTCAATAATGCAATTCATGAAAGAATTAATAAGGGAAGATAAGATTCAGATGCAAATACACTATCTTGGACATCTTTTATGAATGTGACCTCCCAGTAAATATCTTATGCCAAACTGTTGACATTGGACAAGGAAGACAACGTAATGATTTATGTTTGTTCATATTCACATAGAAGTTATATTGTCATAGATCCTTCAACATGTGGTGCTTTCTCAATATCTTTTCTAGCCAAAAAATCCGCACTAAGTAGAGATACTACTTGTGCATACAAAACCCTTAAACCCAAACTCATGTTTGAGAGTCCACCATACCTACCTATGGATTGAGTAAGATCCTTCATGTAAGGTGTCATCGGTGCAAAAAGGAAATAAAAATTGCTTATAAATGTGTTTGATCATTTAGTGTAAGGAAAAATAAGCGTTGTATGAACTTGTGATGGCAAAGTAATAAAAGTGACGGACTGCATAATAAAGGTTGTTATCATAAGGGGCAATATAATGTGACGTTCTTTTGCATTAAGAGAATGTGCATACAAAACCAAAAAGTGCGTGACAACCTCTGCTTCCCTCTACGAAGGACCTATCTTTTACTTTTATGCATTTACTTTTTATGTAAGAGTCAAATTATTCTTCTCAATTCCTTTTTATTTTTCTCTTTGGCAAGCATCATATGGTGGGGAATGATCTAGGCACATATATCCAGTTGGATATGAGTGAGCATGAGTTTTTATTGTTGACATCACCCTTGAGGTGAATAAGTTTGGAGGCGAAACTATAAGCCCCTATGTTTCTATGTGTCCAGTTGAAACTTTTTGCTCATATATATGTTGTGAGTGTTTGCAATCATAGAAGATTAAATGATGGTACAGTATGTAGACTTGCCAAAAGGCTCCGATATGAGACCTTACTGAAAATATGATGAATTGTAGTTGCAAAGTTGACAGAGAACATAGTTCCTTGGTTTTCAATAGAGCTTATGCTTTTTACTTAGATGTTGTGATGAATTGTTACTTGTTCATAAGAAGTTATATGATACAATTTGTTGTTGTTATAATAATAAGCATGATGCTACTATGCCCGTATTCTGTTTTTATAAACACCTCTCTCTCAAAACATGTGGACATGATTTTTGAGATCAGCTTTCTCTTGAGGACAAGCGATATCTAAGATTGGGGGAGTTGATACGTCCATTTTGCATCATGTTTTCCTAATGTTATTTATGGTGTTTTTATGATTTATAACACTTAATGGAGTAATTCTAATGCCTTTTGTCTCATAGTATGCAAGGTTTACACAAAGAGGGAGAATGCCGGTAGCTGGAATTCTGGATCGGAAAAAGCTATGTCAGAGATACCTATTATGCACATCTCCAAATGAGCTGAAATTTACGGAGAATTATTTTGGAATAAATAAAAAATACTAGAGAAAATAACTACCAGAGGGGGCTGCCAGGTGCGCCACCCCCCTCCAGGCGCACCCTGGTGGGTTGTGGGCACCCTGGCCCACCCTCGTGCCCATCTTCTAGTATATAAGGTCTTTTGACCTCAGAAAAGTAAGGAGAGAACTTTCAGGATGAATTGTCGCCGTCTCGAGGTGGAACTTGGGCAGGAGAACTTTTTCCCTCCGGTGGAGCGATTCCGCCGGGGAAACTTCCCTCCCGGAGGGGGAAATTGAAGCCATCGTCGTAACCAACAACCGTCTCATATTTGGGAGGCCAATCTTCATAGACATCTTTAACAACACCATCTCATCTCAAATCCTAGTTCATCTCTTGTGTTCAATCCTTGTAACGGAACCTCAGATTGGTACCTGTGGGTGACTTGTAGTGTTGATTACATCTTGTAGTTGATGCTGTATGGTTTATTTGGTGGAAGATTATATATTCAGATCCATTATGCTATCTAATATCCCTCTCATCTTGAGGATGAGTAATATCTGTGACTAGTTGTCATTGTTCTTGAGGCCACGGGAGAAGTCATGTTGCAAGTAATCATGTGAATTTGGTATTCCTTCGATATTTTGATGATATGTGTGTTGTGATTCCCTTAGTGGTGTTATGTGAACATCGACTACATGACGCTTCACCATCTTTGGTACTAAGGGAATGCATTGTGGAGTAGTTATTAGATGATGGGTTGCTAGAGTGATAGAAGCTTAAACCCTAGTTTATGCGCTATTCCATAAGGGAATGATTTGGATCCATATGTTTAATGTTATGGTTAAATTGTTATCTTAATTCTTCTTTCATAGTTGCAGATGCTTGTGAGGGGGTTAATCATAAGTGGGAGGCTTGTTCAAGTAAGAATGGCACCCAAGCATTGGTCCACCCACATATCAAATTATCAAAGTAGCGAACACGAATCAAACCAACATGATGAAAGTGACTAGATGAAACTCTCGTGTGCCCTCAAGGACACTTTGCTTCTTATAAGATATTGTTTTCGCCTATCCTTTGCTAAAAAAGGATTGGGCTACCTTGGTACACTTTATTTGCCATTACTATTAATTGCTCGTTACAAATTATCTTACTATCAAACTACCTGTTGCCGACAATTTCAGTGCTTGCACAAATGACCTTGCTGAAAACCACTTATCATTTCCTTCTGCTCCTTGTTGGGTCTGACACTCTTACTTATCGAAAGGACTATGATTGATCCCCTATACTTGTGGGTTATCAGGAAGCACCGTGCCTCTATTGGATATACTCTTGATGATCTTAAGGGCATTAGTCTCACTCTATGTCAGCATAAAATTAATATGGAGCCTTATGCTAAACCCGTTGTTGACCAACAAGGATGATTAAATCCTTACATGAAGGAAGCAGTAAGAAATGAAATATTAAAGCTTCCATAAGCAGGCATAATCTATCCCATAACTGGTATTAGATGGGCATGTCCTGTTCATTGTATCCCTAAGAAAGGAGGTATTACTGTTGTCGCTAATGATAAAAATGAATTGATCCCACAAAGAATTGTCACATGTTATAGAATGGTTATTGATTTTAGAAAATTAAACAAAGCTACTAGGAAAGATCATTATCCTCTGCCTTTCATAGATCAAATGCTAGAAAGACTATCAAAACATACACATTTCTGCTTTCTAGATAGATATTCTGTTTTTCCCCAAATACATGTGTCATAAGAGGATCAAGAAAAAACTGCTTTTACATGCCCTTTTGGTGCTTTTGCCTATAGACATATGCCTTTTCGTTTATGCAATGCACCTGATACCTTTCAAACATGTATGACTAATATATTCTCTGACTTATGTGAAAAGATTGTTGAGGTTTTCATGGATGAATTTTCCGTTTACGGAATGTCTTTTGATGATTGCTTGAGCAACCTTGATCGAGTTTTGCAGAGATGTGAAGAAACTAATCTTGTCTTGAATTGGGAGAAGTGCCACTTTATGGTTAATGACGGTATTGTCTTGGGTCATAAAATACCCGAAGGAGGTATTGACGTTGATAAAGCTAAAGTTGATGTAATTGAAAAATGCCATGTCCTAAATATATTGTCGGTGTGGAACGACACCTATGGGATCACAAGAATCCCTACTACGGTTGCAAGGGCACTGGGTTGCGAGGAGACCAGGGCTAGTAGACAGCACAAGGATCATTTACGCAGGTTCGGGCCGCGAGGATGCGTAAAACCCTAGTCCTGCTTTTGTGGGTGTATTTCTGAGAGTTCTTGAGCTCTCGAACTAGCTTTGGTTAGTGCCTGGTTCAAAAGAGCCGAATCCCTCTCCGATATGCCATGGGCCTCCTTTTATAGGTGAAAGGGGCTGCCATAGCTATCGGTGTCAAAACCGGCGGATCTCGGGTAGGGGGTCCCGAACTGTGCGTCTAAGGCGGATGGTAACAGGAGGCAAGGGACACAATGTTTACCCAAGTTCGGGCCCTCACGGTGGAGGTAAAACCCTACTTCTTGCTTGATTGATCTTGATGATATGAGTAGTACAAGAGTTGGTCTACCACGAGATCGTAGAGGCTAAACCCTAGAAGCTAGCCTATGGTATGATTGTTGTTATCCTACGAACTAAACCCTCCGGTTTATATAGACACCGGAGGGGGCTAGGGTTACACAGAGTCGGTTACAATGGGAGGAGATCTACATATTCGTATCGCCAAGCTTGCCTTCCATGCCAGGAGAGTCCCATCCGGACACGAGACGAAGTCTTCAATCTTGTATCTTCATAGTCCAACAGTCCGACCAAAGGATATAGTCCGGCTGTCCGGATACCCCCTAATCCAGGACTCCCTCAGTAGCCCCCGAACCAGGCTTCAATGACGATGAGTCCGGCGCGCAGATTGTCTTCGACATTGCAAGGCGGGTTCTTCTCCAAATCCCGAATACCTGTTAAATAGTGTCCGGCTTCTCATAAATACTTGCGCTTCTTGGCTTCCACGCCCAATAATGGCCATCTTCCACGTGTCGAACGAATGCGAGAAGCCAGGGCGTTTTTACATCTACCACCCTAGCTATGTGAACAAACCGCCTACTTAAAGAGACGGGGATTCTCAGATCCAAATCACACCTTTCTTCAGCGAGCATTCATCAGAGCGCACCTGAGCGAAATCCATCCCAACATGGCCGGCCAGCGCAGCTCCTCCTCTCGCTCCCGTAGCCCTAAGCCCGGAGATTGGATGAAGTGTTCCGTCCCGCATAGCCAACTAGTGAAGCTACAGACCCAGGGATTCCTCCCCCAGCGTACATGTTCCCTGTTCGAGCCGGGCTCGCCACCTATAATGGCGGAGAGCAAGCGAAAAGCTTTCTCGACCCCTCCAAGGGGGAGCAGGTATGCCTCGTTCCTTATTTATTAAGGGTACTCAGGTTTCCAATCCATCCGTTCCTATGAGGGCTCCTGGAGTTTTACGGCCTCCAATTGCATAATCTCACCCCCTGCCTCCATATTACACATCACTGGTTATGTGGCCCTTTGCGAGCTGTTTTTGGGCTGCAAGCTCATTTCGCGCTGTGGAAAAGGCTATTATGCCTTGTGCCCCGTGCACAGAGCGTCTCAATATTTCAAGTGGGAGGAGCCGAAATATGGCGCATCGTCGGGACCGGATACCTATCCGGTACTCCGAAGAAGACGTCCGAAGACTGGCCTTTAGAGTGGTTCTATATAGAGGACATCCCTCTTCCGAATCCTATCCGGGTTGGCCTTCCTGAGCTCGATAATGCTCCTCTGAAGAAGCGCCTAAACTGGCGACCAAGGAGCCCTCAGGAGGAAGATGATAGAGACGTTTCTTACCCGATGGGCCGGATAAAGGCGCTGGCTCTATCAGGACTGACTACAACCGAGGTTATGTCAATATGCATTATGCGAGGAGTGCAACCGCTTCAATATCGAGGCCACCCTATGTGGGATTTTAACGGGGAAGACGATACCACCCGCTGCGGCCGTAAGGGGCCGGACTCAGCTGCCGCTCTGGCAAAAATTCTGTCCGGTCTGTACAAGGGAGAGGAAGAGGAGTTCCTCCGCATCAAGCCGCGGGACGGATTCTCCATGTACAATCCTCCGAGCTGGGTAAGCTGCCGCTTTTTGTACCCATCTTTTTCGCATTTTTGCAATAAATGTTTCATCTCGCCTTTCCATCGTAGGAGGTGCGTAAAGCCGTAGGGGGGATCAGCAGGCCACCTCCACAACCAGACGATCCCGAACGGTCCCACGACCCCGGCCTCAAAGAAGATCCGGACGTATTTGTGGAGCTGATTGACAGAATATTCTATCAATTAAGCTGTGACGAGGCCATGGTGGCTATCATAGACGACTATCCCGGACTACTCCCTGCTTCACGGGTAAGTGAGACCAGAGTCCCGACCTTTGAGAAGAATCCCTTTGTACACCCTTCACCTACCGTATATGTACGGTGTTTTACAAGGAAGGTCCTCCGGGCACCCTGCCGAGCCCGTGGCGGGTTGCCAACAAGGGGTGCCGAGGCCAGGCAGGCTGAAAAAGGAAAGCGGTTCGGACTGAGACGCCGGGGCAGAGGTATGATATAAAATCTCGCTCCATGGGTGTTGTCTTTAAAAACATAATAACACCCATGTTTCCCAGAAGGAAAAACACTCGTCGGATTATATCCGGAGAAGTTGACGATCACGCCTCCACTAGCCGGGCTCCAGGGCCGGACGCGGAGGCGGGGCACGCGTCGAACGTTCCTCCAACAAAGGATGCGGATAAAATATCCGCTACAAATTCTAAAGTGGAGAGCGCCATGAATCACAGGCGTCACCGGGCCGTACTCCGTGATGCTTGTTTCTCTCAAGAGGCGTTTAACGCCTTCAACTCGGGAGACGCGTACATCCGTGTCGCTCAAAACGGTTTTGCCATAGCCACAGACCAGTATGTAAAGGATATACGGGTAAGAAAATTTGATGATTATATATGTTAGTAGCCCCTGAGACTTGACACAGTTGGCACAACTGATTTAAGGATCATTATTGATGCAGGTTCTTACAGAGAAGAATACCCAATTGTCTCCAGAGCTGGAAGAGTGAAAGGCCGAGCTATGGGCCGCAGTGGCCGCGTTGAAGGAGTCCGAGAAGGCCCCCTCTGGTAACACCCGCTTTAAAGGATGATGGGTACCATATAGGATGCGGCATGCACGCAGTTCTGACAATAAATATTGCAGATGGCGCTGGAGTGAATCCAGATGAGCAACATGTCATACGGCAGCTAAAGGCTGGCGAGCGCATGCTTACAAAGTTTATGCAGGAGAAAAACAATCTCCAAGATGCCAATACCCAGCTGAGCGTGGAACTAAAGGATGTTCACACCCAGGTGTCGGACTACGTGAAGGAGAACAAGCGACTTTGACGCGGCATTTTTAGTAAGTGCTTGAGCGAACTTTTAAAAAGAGTTCGGCAAAGAAGGCAGCTAACAGAGCTATGTCTGCAGGTATGCTGACGGGTCATCCCGCGAATGAGATGCCCGGGTCTGCGGGTGATCCTCTACCAGAGCTCTCACAACTGCACGAACAAGTTCGGCAGCTGATGCAAGGTATTGCCTAGGCCTTGTGGCCATCTGTCTCCCTGCCCAAAGGCCTTGGAGAGCTTGTGGAGAAGATCAAGGGAGCGCGGCGGCGCTTCCAATTATGGAAGATATTGGCCTGCCGTCAAGGTGCCAGAGAAGCCGGGGCCATGGTGAAGACACGGTATACCAAGGCTGACCGAAACCACATGGCCGAGGTCGGACCTGTGGGGCTCGATGGGAAAGAAATCCCTGTCAGTTTGGTGTATCATCAAGTAGATTTAGCCGCAAAGTATTCCCAACAGGATTGTAGGCTAGACAGCTTGTTGGATGGTATAGAAGAAGAATTTACGTAGTCTAAGTGACTTTGTAATCTAAATGACATGTAGAATGTCGCTAGCCGGATGGTAAATCATTTGTCATGGCGGACCTTTTCGCTTCGTTCTCTGGACCCGATAGTCCGGAGTGTATCCGAATACCCGCTCAGTTATGTAAAAACCAGGGTATGCGTGGAAACCAGGCGTAGGGGTCATAAGTGCTTGAACAGACAAGTACCCAACTAGTTATGTTATATTACATGGGTAGTAAGAAATATCTTCCAGGGTGAATAGTTCCATTAAGGGTTCCTTTCCCTGGGTACGCATGCCCTAATGTGCATGTCCGAGCTGCGAGAAGAGACGCAGGCAAAAACATCTGGGGGAAAGTGGAAAAAATAAAAAGCCATCTTTTATTCACCGACCGAATATTCCCTTAAGAACGCTAGCTTTCGGCTTCACCCAGTCTAAGGTACCCATCCGGCTGACCCGGCAGTAACAATCGCAGAGGTGCTCCCCTTATGCCCTAGCCGAATTAACGGGAACATAGGGCATAAATACAAGAGCCAGACAACCCAACTTGGCCAAAACTTAAGTCATATCGATGCATATAGTGGCGAAAAAAGGTACATGCGGAAGAATAACTCATGTGCGGGGCATGAAGCCCATGAAATAATTAAGCTTCTGTGCAAGAAGCCCCGAGGTATAATGAGCGCGGCTGGCGCATCAAGATTGTTATAGTTAGAACACATTTTAGCCTTTCAAGGCCTCGAAAGAAAAAGGGGAAGAAAGAAAGAAAGAAAAAACAGATAACGAATGTGTAAAAATTTGACAGGGGTAAGGAGACGAACAGGGAGTCCAGCACTAGGCATAGAATCTTCAGAGTCTGGCTGCGTTCCATGGATTTGGCTCGAGTCGATTGTCCGATGCATCCGCAGACGGTACGCTCCACCGGTCAGAACCTGGTCAATAACGAAGGGACCTTACCATTTGGGCTTGAGCTTACCTTTTTCTTCTCTGGTAGGCGTAGAACGAGTTCGCCAACATTATAAGTTTTGGCCCGTACTTCTCTACTTTGGTATCTTCTAGCATGTTGCTGATAGAATGCGGAACGGGCTTTTGCCACGTCACGCTCCTCCTCGAGGGCGTCCAAACTGTCCTGCCGATCAAGCTCGGCCTCTCTTTCTTCATACATGCGCACTCGAGGTGAGTCATGAATTTTGTCGCTGGGCAGAACCGCCTCTATGCCGTACACCATAAAGAACAGTGTGTATCCGGTAGTGCGATTCGGCGTGGTCCACAGCCCCTAGAGTATGGAGTCGAGCTCCTCTACCCAGTGCGTGTTAGATTCTTTTAAGGACCACACTAATCTGGGTTTGATGCCGCTCATGATAAGACCATTTTCTCGCTCGACTTGACCGTTAGTTTGTGGATGATAGAAATAAGCATAATCGAGCTTGATGCCCATGTTGCTGCACCATAGTTTCACCTCGTCGGCAGTGAAGTTCGTGCCATTGTCAGTGATGATGCTGTGGGGGACACCATAACGGTGTACAACCCCAGGTATGAAGTCTATCACCGGTCCCGATTCGGCCGTTTTAACAGGTTTGGCTTCTATCCATTTGGTGAATTTATCCACCATTACCAGTAAGTATTTTTTCTTATGGGTTCCCCCTTTAAGGGGTCCAACCATGTCAAGCCCCCAGACCACAAAAGGCTAGGTAATGGGGATTGTTTGTAGGGTGACATGTGTCATATGGCTTTGGTATGCGAAAAGCTGGCAACCAACGCAGCGTTGGACCAAGTCCTATGCATCTGCCCGGGCCATCGGCCAATAAAATCCTATAAGGAAGGCCTTACTTACGAGGGCCCAGGCTGCGGCGTGGTTGCCGCCGGCTCCGGCGTGGATTTCTGCAAGAAGCTTCCGCCCTTCCTCTTCGGAGATGCACCATTGAAGGACTCCGGTGGTGCTTTTCTTATAGAGCTCTCCCTCGTAGACCTTGTAAGCTTTAGATCGCCGCACAATGCAGCGTGCCTCATTTTGGTCCTCGGGAAGTTCCTGCCTGGTTAGGTAGGCCAGGAATGGTTCAGTCCATGGGGCGATGGCGGCCATTATTACGTGGGCTGAAGGTGTTAGAATATGTTGGGTGGGACCGGATTGCGCTTAGCGCTGATACGGGCGAGGATATCCTCCGCCTGATTGTTTTCCCGAGCCACATGGTGGAATTCGAACCCCTTGAACCGAGCTGACATCTTGCGGACGGCATTGCGATAAGCCGCCATTTTCAGATCTTTAGCGTCGAAGTCTCCATTTATTTGGGATATTGCAAGGTTCGAGTCACCGCGCACCTCTAGGCGTTGAATGCCCATGGAAACTGCCATCCGGAGATCATGTAACAGGGCCTCGTATTCGGCTGCATTGTTGGAGTTTGTGTACAGTATTTGGAGTACATATTGGACTGTATCTCCGGTAGGGGATGTCAGGATGACGCCAGCCCCTAGCCCGGCCAACATTTTAGAGTCGTCGATGTGCATAATCCAATTGGAGTATGCGTCGTACTCTTTAGGGAGTTCGGCTTCTGTCCATTCGGTGACAAAATCGGCCAATACCTGCGACTTAATAGATCGCCGAGGTTTTTATGTTATATCGAACGGGAGGAGCTCAATGACCCATTTGGCAATCGAACGGGAGGAGCTCAATGACTCACTTCCGAGGCCACTGTAATTGAACACTCTTGAAAGTAGTGTCGTAGTTTCCGGGATGCCATGAATACCGCATACGCTATCTTTTGATAATGCGGGTACCGTGATTTGCATGGAGTGAGGACAGTGGATACATAATATACCGGCTTTTTAAGGGGGAATTTATGTCCGTCCGTTTCTAGTTCGACGACGAGCACTGCGCTTACGACTTGATGAGTCGCCGCTATATATAGCAGTATTGGTTCGCCGATGTTTGGCGCAGCCAGGATTGGGTTGGTGGCCAGTATGGCTTTTATTTCTTCAATCCGGCCGTGGCAACATCCGTCCACTCGAAGTTTTCGGTGCGTCGAAGAAGGAGATAAAGGGGTAGTGCCTTTTCTCCTAATCGGGAGATAAAGCGGCTTAAGGTCGTAACGCATCCAGTCAATTTCTGGATTTGTTTGAGGTCTGTTGGGGTGGACAACTATGACAGAGCTCGGATTTTAGCCAGATTTGCTTCAATTCCTCTACTGGAGACGATGAAACCCAGGAGCTTTCCGGCGGGCACGCCGAAAATGCCTTTTTCTGGATTTAGCTTGATGTCGTATGTTCGGAGGTTGTTGACCATGAGCCTCAAGTCATCTATTAAAGAGTCGACGTGTCTGGTTTTGACAACCACATCGTCTACGTATGCTTCCACTGCTTTCCCGATCTACTTTTCCAGGAATGTCTGAATCATGCGTTGATACGTTGCACCGGCGTTCTTAAGCCCGAAAGGCATTGTGTTGAAACAGAAGGGGCCGTATGGTGTGATAAATGCCGTTGCGGCTTGGTCGTACTCCGCCATCTTGATTTGGTGGTAGTCGGAGTACGCGTCGAGGAAGCACAATGAGTCGTGTCCCGCAGTGGCATCGATAATTTGATCAATGCGGGGGAGGGGAAAGGGATCCTTTGGGCAAGCTTTATTGAGTTCTTTGAAATCGACACATAGGTGCCAGGATTTGTCCTTCTTTGGTACCATCACCAGGTTTGCTAGCCAGTCCAGGTGTTTTATTTCTCTGATGAGTCCGGCCTCCAATAACTAGGCGAGCTCCTCACCCATGGCTTGTTGCTTAGGTTCAGAAAAACGCCAAAGAGTCTGCTTGACAGGCTTGAATCCTTTTAGAATGTTAAGGCTATGCTCGGCCAACCTGCGTGGGATTCCTGGCATATCTGATGGGTGCCAGGCAAATGTATCCCAGTTCTCGCGCAGGAACTCCCGTAGTGCGGCGTCCACAGCGGGGCTTAATTGTGCCCCAATTAAGGCTGTTTTGGTAGGGTCCGTTGGGTGGACATGGAATTTGACTATTTCGTCCGCTGGTTTGAAAGAGGTGGACTTGGATCTCTGGTCGAATATCACGTCGTCCCTGTCCACTGTCGAGCGTAGCGCAGTTAACTCCTCTGCTGCTAGGGCTTCAGATAGTGCCTCGAGGGCTAGTGCGGCTGTTTTGTTTTCAGCGCGGAGCGCTGTGTCCGGATCACTAGCTAGAGTGATAATTCCATTGGGCCCAGGCATTTTGAGCTTCATGTACTCATAATGGGGTATAGCTTGGAAGAATGCCTCCCGCCCTAGAAGGGCGTGGTATCCGCTACTGAACGACGCCACTTGGAATGTGATTTCTTCCGACCTATAATTTTCCGGTGTGCCGAATACCACACCTAGTGTGATTTTCCCAGCGCAATGTGCCTCCCGACTAGGGATGATTCCTCTAAAGGTTGTGCTGCTTTGCTCAATGCGGTTCCGGTCTAATTCCTTTTTTTTTGAAGAGTTTCCTCGTAAATGAGGTTTAATCCGATGCCGCCGTCCATGAGCACTTTAGTGAGCCAAAAGCTGTCCACAATTGGACTAAGGACTAATGCGGCTAGTACTCAGGCTGGTTGGAATTTAGGTTCGTCACTGGCATTGAAGGTGATAGTCGTGTCGCTCCATGGATTTATTGTTGCCACATGGTAAATCTCAGCAAGGCTGCGGAGTGCTCGCTTGCGCCTATTATTTGAGGCGAATGTCTCGAAGACTGTTAAAACCGTATTGTAATCCACGGATGTTGCTCTGCGGTGTTTTGAATGAGGAGATCCTCGCCGCTCTTAGCAACCTTCCGGAGTACCCAACATGCTCTAACGCTGTGTGTTGGTGTGGTATCCACCGTACTGTGAATTTTGCAGGGCCCGTTAAGCCATCCCTCCAATACGGTTCCATGCCCTGTAGTGGGCTTTTGCTTTTTTGCGATTGAATCCGGTGACTTACGAAGGTGCACCCTTTTAATTCGGACTGGGTGTTTAGCCAAAGCCGGGTTATCCCAAAATTTTGTTTCGGTTTTCCAGGCACTTTCCATCGCATAGTACTTCCGTACTATGGCCGCCAAGTCAGCGAAGTGTGCTATGTTGCGGTGGCTTATGGCGTTAAAGATTCCCTTGTCCGTGCAATTATTGCAGAAGAATGAAATTGCGTCTTCCTCACGACAGTCCTTGACCTTGTTTATTACAAGGAGGAATCTGGCCCAGTAGTGATGTACTATTTCCTAGGGCTCTTGTCTAATGTGGGAGAGATCACTTCTATCTGGGTGGGTGGGCGGATTTGAGTCCGGACCCTGACCCGATCTGAGACCCAGGGGCATGGAAGTTTCTGATCTTGGAAGTTCGGGCTCCGGGATGTCGCCCAATAGGTCTGGCCCACTGCCTGATTCTAGGCTCGAGGCTTGGGCGATGTCCTTCCGTAGACGGGTATCCGACTCGGAGAGCTCTGGAATATGGACATAGTTTGTCCTCAAGATAGAGGACAAATTGCCGCATTGTTCCTCCACCACCGCTACCTGATGGGTGACCGGCGGAGAGTTAATCTCCCTTTGGTTGGGTTTAAGCCCAATCCGATCGTAGTCCGTGGCGACTCCCAAAGCAGCGATGCGATCCAAGAGCTCGTTTAGGGGGGAGAGCTCAATTGGATCTATCTACTCGGCAAGTTCCAAGCTGACGTGGAGGTTGTTTTCGAGGACCCAAGAAGTCATCGTCGGCGCCGGAGCCGAACGGGCAGTGATGCCAAAATCACCTAGCTGGAGAGTCTGGCCGACAGCCAGGGCTCCCCCATAGGTGACGCTATCCTTGACAACGAGACGAGACATTCTTCCTTATGGTGACGGTACAGTGGAACTCTCAATGAAAGCACCAATGTCGGTGTCAAAACCGGCAGATCTCGGGTAGGGGGTCCCGAACTGTGCGTCTAAGGCGGATGGTAACAGGAGGAAAGGGACACAATGTTTACCCTGGTTCGTTCCCTCACGACAGAGGTAAAACCCTACTTCCTGCTTGATTGATCTTGATGATATGAGTAGTACAAGAGTTGATCTACCACGAGATCGTAGAGGCTAAACCCTAGAAGCTAGCCTATGGTATGATTGTTGTTGTCGTACGGACTAAACCCTCCGGTTAATATAGACACCGGAGGGGGCTAGGGTTACACAGAGTCGGTTACAATGTGAGGAGATCTACATATCCGTATCGGCAAGCTTGCCTTCCACGCCAAGAGAGTCCCATCCGGACACGAGACAAAGTCTTCAATCATGTATCTTCATAGTCCAATAGTCCGGCTGTCCGGATACCCCCTAATCCAGGACTCCCTCAACAGCGACACACGGGAGGTGGAAAGGCGTACAGTGCCCTGAGCTTATCGCTCGTATTACAGGACAAGGAGCATTTAATGCGTAGCTTAGGTGTCCCCTTGATTTATTGGGGACGGGGGCGGGGCCCGTCCAGTCCGTTGCCGCTCCTCCTCGCCTTGACACGCGCCCTGGCTAGTGAGGTGCGTGGTGCCATGTAGGCAGCCAGGAAGCTGAGGTGGCACGGTAGCGGAGCCTTCACGAAGATCTACATGCCACCACGCAGGCGCTTGATGAGTTGGCCTGGGAGCTGCATGTTGCCACGCATGTGCCCGCCCAGCTGGTTGGGCTGGCAACTGCATGTGAACGGTGGTGGAAGCTTGTCCGGCGCGGGTTTGGGGGTGGACCCGCTGGAGTCCTTGGCGAGGGCCTTGCCGGGTGGCCCGGCAAGGATCTTGCCGTGGCGTGCGTCGTCCCCGGCAAGGACCTTGCCGGGGGTATTGTGGCCTTCCTCGGAAGGGATCTTTCCGGGAATCGTCGTCTTCTAATCCTCATATGATCTTCAATATGTCTTCACAAAGATCTGCATGCCACCACAGAGGTGCCTTCCCGAGCCTTGGCCCCATGTTGATGATGGCGCTGGGGGCCGTGGGCTCAAGGGTGGCTCGCTCTGTTGGTGTGGGGCGAGCTGTCCCGGCAAGGGTCTTGCCGGGGCCACTGAGGCCGCCCGGCAAGGGTCTTGCCGGGGGAACCTGCTTCGTCCCTCTGCTCTTTGTGGTCTTGGCCTTGGCGTTGCTTTGATTGTCTTGGGCTTCGGCCTTACATTGGCTCACCTCCCCTGGTCTACTTGGTGTGGCCGTGGGCGCGGCTTTGACTGTCTGTGCACAGGTAAAGGGGTACAAAAGCGTGCCCCTGTTTTTGTACACCGACAGGAGCCCCCAGGCCTGGGCCACACATAAGCGTGACACGTTGTTGGGCCAGGGCCAAAACGGTGCGTGGGCAGGTGGGGCGGTTTTTACTGTGGTAAGACTCTTCGTGCGCTCCGCTTCCCATGACCTGCGTGCGCGGCGCGGCGTGGAGGGGCGTGCGTGACGTGGGCGGCCTTCGTGGGGCGGTTTCCACACGCATGCGTCATATCGCAGTAAAGAGGTGGCTCGCGCCCTTCCCGTAAAAAGAGGAAGGCGTGGAGGCGCGGCTCATTTACTGAGCAGGGCGGGGTGCGGTCATCAAGGCGTCCACTCCCCACGATCACAGGGTGGGGAGAAGTCGCCTCACCCATCCCCTCAGTTCTGCACGTCTGCCACGCGTCTTTCATGCGCTCGGGGTGGCAAACGGTGGAGGCGGGAAACCGGGCCGTTGCTGGTTGGGGCAGCAAGTCGGTCCTGATTCCCTGCGCCTCCGGTGTCTGGATTGGCCGAGTGGGGCACCCGAGCCCCAACCCCGTTCCTTTATAAAGAGGGGGAAGGGGGATGGCATCCCGCATTCTTCCATCTTCTATCTCCTCCTGCTTCTGCTTCTTCCTCTCACCCGCCATGGAGAAGGGGAATCCTGGTCCCTCGATGGTGGCGGCGAGGGTCGCCGCTCGACAGCGCATCCCTCCTCCACCTAAGCCCGCGGTGGTGGAACCGGCCGCGAGGGGAAGGTGGAGGCGGCAAGGCCATGGGCGAGGCTGGGGCAGAGGCCGTAGCGCTCGGGGAACAGGAGGAGGGGGTGGTACGCCGGCCTTGCCCTTGCCAATGATGCCCTTCCCGATGGAGGGCCACGTTGAAGACCAACCTTGCGAGTTCTTCATCAGAGTGCGCCGGCCTCCGCGTCGTCGTCTTCGTCTCGCTACCCCGTTTGCTCGGGTGATGGAGTGCGACCCACCCCAGACCCTCAGGTTGCACATGAGAGGCTGTGGGAACGGGGGCACGCGGGTTGACGTCCACTTCCTGGCTCCTCGGGTTATGTACCTCCGCCGTGGATGGAAGACGTTCGCCCACATCCACAGCCTGACGGCAGGGCTCGTCCTCTACTTCAGATTAATGGAGGACGGCCTACTCTCCTTCAAGTTCTTTGGAGAGTTTGGAACTCGCCTGAAATGCTGCATGGAGAGCTCCTCTGATGGAGATTCTGACGATGGAAGCTCTTCCTCGAGCGAAAGTGGCGAGGAGGACAGTGGGGACGAGTTCGACTAGGCATCGGGCTCCTCGCGCCTGGGCGGGTGCGACAGCAGCAGCATCTGCACCTGGCCGCTCCTCTAGCAGGGTTTTGTTGGGGGCGGGGCCAACTCCTTAAACTTCTCGGGGCCGTCTCCTTGGGCGGCTGGCGTTGGGAGGTTGCGGAAGAGGAAGAGGGCGGGCAGCAAGGCCGTCAACTCGGAGTACGCGGGCACCGATGCCTTCATCGCGTATTGCCGATCCTGCCGCCTCGTCTTCCAGCTCCTTCCCGGCACCGTCATCACCGGCCCGCCCGTGGGCGGCCACCGAGGTGTTCTCTTGGTGCTTTCTGCTGCTCGTAGCTCGCCTAGGCGCCCCTTTTTCCCTCTCACCTCCTTGACCTGCCTCCTGAGGAGAGGTACAAGAAAGGGATCACGGGCACCTTATCTCTTTTTTTATTCTGTAAGCCCGCGGGCCTTGTTAAATTTAAAGCTTGTAATCCCCATTGTCCATGTTTTTCATTTCGTACGAACTATACCTGTATGGGATGTTTTTAATGAAAAAGGGATGCTTGCCGAGCTTTTCATTCGTGGGTAAATCCCACGACAAGGAGCGAATCCTCGTTATTGTTTAAGATAAACGTTTTTTGCCCGACAACAGGCCTTGCCGTTCCCCCCACTCCATTCGACCGTTCTCGCGCTCTCGGCGGAGGCATGGATGAAGTGGGCTTTAGGCTCCTCGTTCTACCTCCTTGCCGCCGCGGCTACAACCAAATCCGGACCCAGGAAATAATCCTTAGGTATAGGAAAAAAGGGAGCACGACAGCCTAGAGATAAAAATGAGGGTTCACATGCCCCAGTCCTGTTTCGAAATGCATGACAGGGGATAAAAATACTTATCTGGATCTGCAGCCCCCGACAGTCTTATCTTGCCGCGGTTGGATCCTTGAGTTTGTAGCCCCCGACAACTCTGGTTTGCTGGGGTCGGGATGCCGGTCCATTTCCTTTCTTCCAAGTAGCTCAGCAGAAGTGCTCATGTGCCCTGCGGACCAAAAAAGGATAGAAGAGGAACAGATAGACGCGTACTGGACCTCTAAGCTAGGGGTTAGTCGCTGCTGGGCACTATCAACCCTCACCAAGGAAGAGACTTGACCTAGCATGCATGCTGTGACTTAGGGCGCCAGCGCTTCATTTATTTATGCTCAGGGTCTGCGCCTGGCTTTGTACAAAGGGTCACATGCCTTGCCGGCAAATCTTGTACAAAAGGTGGCTTGCCGGGTGGCCCGGCAAGCCGTGCCTTATGGGTAAAACTTGCGAAGATGCTCGATGTTCTAGGAGTTGCTCAGTAGGACGGCATCCTAAATCTCCAGGCGGACTGCGCCAGGCCTGGTGACTCGCATTACCTGATAAGGGCCTTCCCACTTTGGCATCAACTTGTTGGAATTCTTGGCCGACTGAACGCGCCGAAGAACAAGGTCGCCTTCCTCAAAGCTTCGGGCATGAACCTTGCGGGTATGCTAGCGGTGCAAGGCTTGCTGGTAGCGTGCCGCTCTCACAACCACCCGAAGACGATCTTCCTCAAGGAGCGTCGCCTCATCTTGGCACAACGGCTCTTGCTCAAGCTCATTATAAGAAAGCACTCGAGGTGACCCGTATATGAGTTCCGTGGTGAGAACTGCTTCTGCCCCGTATACCAGGGCAAAAGGTGTCTGGCCGGTGGCTCGATTTGGCGTCATC
This sequence comes from Aegilops umbellulata, assembly GCA_032464435.1. Lineage (NCBI taxonomy): Eukaryota > Viridiplantae > Streptophyta > Magnoliopsida > Poales > Poaceae > Aegilops > Aegilops umbellulata. Next base: position 188,498,667 of record CP136055.1, read on the forward strand.
CTGATCGACGAAAGAACCACCGGCAACTCATCAATCCAGCGCCTTCCACTCTTGTGCAGCTTGTCCAAGGTCTTCGTTCTCAGGCCTCGCAACACTTCAACATTTGCCCTCTCCGCTTGGCCGTTGCTCCGTGGGTGTGCCACGGAAGCAAAAGACCTTGCTGCCGAGGTCTTGGATGTACGGCATGAAGGTGTGGCTTGTGAACTACGTGCCATTGTCGGTGATGACTCTGTTTGGCGCACGAAAACGGCAGACTAGTCCTTTGAAGAACTTAACGGCTTACTAAGCAGTCACCTTCCTCACTGCTTCCACCTTCGGCCACTTTGTGAACTTGTCGATTGCAACGTACAAGTACTCAAAGCCCCCGACAGTGCGGGGGAAAGGGCCCAGTATATCGAGCCCCCAGACCGAGAATGGCCAGGAGAGAGGGATTGTTTCAAGGGCTTGAGCTGGTTGATGAAGCTTCTTTGAATGGAACTGGCATGCTTCACACCTGGTTACTAGTGCCGTCGCTTCCTGGAGGGGGGTGGGCGGAATGTCATTTTCTCACCGAACATGATCCACGAGACTTGGACCCTACTCCAAGGGACAAGAGAGGCGGTCACGAGGGTGGGGGGCGCGCCCCCTGCCTCGTGGGCCCCCTGTTGCTCCACCAATGTACTCATTCCTCCTATATATACCTACGTACCCCCAAACGATCAGATACGGAGCCAAAAACCTAATTCCACCGCCGCAACTTTCTGTATCCACGAGATCCCATCTTGGGGCTTGTTCTGGAGCTCCGCCGGAGAGGGTCGTAATCACGGAGGGCTTGTACATCATCCTAGCCCCTTCGATGAAGTGTGAGTAGTTTACCTCAAACCTTCGGGTCCATAGTTAGATGGCTTCTTCTCTCTTTTTGTATCTCAATACAATGTTCTCCCCCTCTCTTGTGGAGATCTATTCAATGTAATCTTCCTTTTGTGGTGTGTTTATTGAGATCGATGAATTGTGGGTTTATGATCAAGTCTATCTAAGAATAATATTTGAATCTTCCCTGAATTCTTTTATGTATGATTGGTTATCTTTGCAAGTCTCTTCGAATTATCAGTTTGGTTTGGCCTACTAGATTGGTTTTTCTTGCCATGGGAGAAGTGCTTAGCTTTGGGTTCGATCTTGCGGTGTCCTTTCCCAGTGACAGAAGGGGAAGCAAGGCACGTATTGCATCGTTGCCATCGAGGATACCAAGATGAGGTTTTTATCATATTGCATGAAGCTGACCCTCTACATCATGTCATCTTGCTTAAGGCGTTACTCTGTTTCTAACTTAATACTCTAGATGCATGCTGGATAGCGGTCGATGAGTGGAGTAATAGTAGTAGATGCAGGCAGGAGTCGGTCTAGTTGTCTCAGACGTGATGCCTATATACATGATCATGCCTAGATATTCTCATAATTATGCACTTTTCTATCAATTGCTCGACAGTAATTTGTTCACCCACCGTAGAATACTTATGCTCTTGAGAGAAGCCACTAGTGAAACCTATGGCCCCCGGGTCTATTCTCATCATATCAATCTCCATCACTTTAATCTTGCTTTGATTTTTTACTTTGCCTTTTACTTTTTACTTTGCATCTCTATACCAAAAATACTAAAAATATTATCTATTATCTCTACCAGATCTCACTCTCGTAAGTGACTGTGAAGGGATTAACAACCCCTAATCGCGTTGGTTGCGAGTAGCTATCGTTTTGTGCAGGTACGAGGGACTTGAGCGTCACCTCCTACTGGATTGATACTTTGGTTCTCAAAAACTGAGGGAAATACTTACGCTACTTTGCTGCATCATCCTCTCCTCTTCGGGGAAAACCAACGCAGTGCTCAAGAGGTAGCAAGAAGAATTTTTGGCACCGTTGCCGGGGAGTCTACGAAAAAAGTCAACATACCAAGTACCCATCACAATCCCTATCTCTCGTATTATATTAGTTGCCATTTGCCTCTTGTTTTCCTCTCCCCCACTTCACCCTTGCCGTTTTATTCGCCCTCTCTTTCCCAATCTCCTTCTCCTTCTCTTTTTCCATTTGCCTTTTTCTCGCTTGACTTTTTTTTGCTCGTGTGTTGGATTGCTTGTTTGTCGCGATGGCTCAAGACACTACCAAATTGTGTGACTTCACCAATACCAATAATAATGATTTCCTTAGCACTCCGATTGCTCCTCTTGCCAATACTGAATCTTGTGAAATCAATACTGCTTTGTTGAATCTTGTTCTGAAAGATCAATTCGCCGACCTTCCTAGTGAAGATGTCGCTACTCATCTTAATAGCTTCGTTGATTTATGTGATATGCAAAAGAACAAAGACGTTGATAATGACGTTGTTAAATTGAAGCTATTTCCTTTTTCGCTTAGAGATCGTGCTAAAGCTTGGTTTTTGTCTTTGCCTAAAAATAGTATTGACTCTTGGAACAAGTGCAAAGATGCTTTTATCTCTAGGTATTTTCCTCCCGCTAAGATCATCTCTCTTAGAAACGACATTATGAATTTTAAGCAACTTGATCATGAACATGTTGCACAAGCTTGGGAGAGAATGAAATTAATGATACGTAATTGCCCTACTCATGGTTTGAATTTGTGGATGATTATACAATTTTTTTATGCCGGATTGAAGTTTGCTTCTAGAAATCTTTTAGATTCGGCCATGGGAGGCACTTTTATGGAAATCACTTTAGGAGATGCTACTGAACTCATAGATAATATTATGGTTAATTATTCTCAATGGCACATTGAAGGATCCACTAATAAAAAAGTGCATGCAATAGAAGAAATCAATGTTTTGAGTGGAAAGATGGCTGAACTTATAAAATTATTTGCTACTAAGAGTGTTTCTTCTGATCTTAATGATATGCCTTTGTCTACTTTGATTGAGAATAATAATGAATCTATGGATGTGAATTTTGTTGGTAGGAATAATTTTGGTAACAACGCGTATAGAGGGAATTTTAATCCTAGGCCTTATCCTAGTAATCCTCCAAATAATTATGGAAATTCCTACAACAACTCTTATGGAATTTTTAATAAGATGCCCTCTTAATTTGAGAATAGTGATAAAGATTTTATGATTTCACAAAAGAATTTTAATGCCTTGCTTGAAGAGAAATTGCTTAAAGTTGATGAGTTGTCTAGGAACGTTGATAGAATTTCTCTTGAGGTTGATTCTCTAAGCTTAGATCTATTCCTCCTAAGCATGATATCCATGAGTCTCTCAAAGCCATGAGAATTTCCATTGATGAGTGCAAGGAAAGAACCGCTAGGATGCGTGCTTCCAAAGATGCCTTTATTAAAGCGTGTTCTTCCAATTCCTATGAAAATCAAGATGAAGATCTAAAAGTTATTGATGTGTCCCCTATTAAATCTTTGTTTTGCAATATGAATCTTGATGAAACTGAATATGATCTTCCTTTACCTAGAAGGCGTTCCAAAAATTCGGAGTATTTAGATCTTTATGATGAAATTGATGAAAGTGGGATTGAAAGAAATAAAACCCTAGATATTGCCAAACCCACTATATTGGATTTCAAGGAATTTAATTACGAAAGTTGCTCTTTAATTGATTTTATTTCTTTGCTGCAATCCGTGCTAAATTCTCTTCATGCTTATAGTCAAAAGAAAGCCTTTACCGAACATATTGTTGATGCCTTGATGCAATCTTATGAAGAAAAACTTGAGTTGAAAGTTTCTATCCCTAGAAAACTCTATGATGAGTGGGAACCAACTATTAAAATTAAAATTAAGGATCATGAGTTTTATGCTTTGTGTGATTTGGGTGCTAGTGTCTCCACTATCCCCAAAACCTTGTGTGATTTGCTAGATTTCCGTGACCTTGATGATTGCTCTCTAAACTTGCATCTTGCGGATTCTACTATTAAAAAACCTATGGGAAGAATTAATGATGTTCTTATTGTTGCAAATAGGAATTATGTGCCCGTATATTTTATCATTCTTGATATAGATTGCAATCCTTCTTGCCCTATTATTCTTGGTAGACCTTTCCTTAGAACGGTTGGTGCGATTATTGATATGAAGGAAGGAAATATTAGATTTCAATTTCCATTAAAAAGGGCATGGAACACTTTCCTAGAAAGAAAAAAAGATTGCCATATGAAACTATCATGAGAGCCACTTATGGATTGCCTACCAAAGATGGCAATACCTAAATCTATCCTCGCTTTTATGCCTAGCTAGGGGCGTTAAACGATAGCGTTTGTTGGGAGGCAACCCAATTTTATTTTTAGTTTTTTAGTTTTTGCTTCTGTTTAGGAATAAATAATCCATCTAGCTTCTGTTTAGATGTGGTTTTGTGTTTTAATTAGTGTTTGTGCCAAGTTAGACCTACATGATCTTCTTGGATGATAGTTATTTGATCTTGCTGCAATTTCCAGAATCTTTCTGTTCATGAAAACAATTGTTAAAAATGACCAGAACGTGATAAAATACTGATTCCAATTGCTGCTGATCAATAAACAAATTTTCTAGGTCGTCCTATTTTGTTAGATTTTCTGGAGTTCTAGAAGTTTGCGTTAGTTACAGATTACTATAGACTGTTCTGTTTTTGACAGTTTGTTTTTCATGTGTTGTTTACTTATTTTGATGAATCTATGGCTAGTAAAATAGTTTATAATCCATAGAGAAGTTGGAATACAGTAGGTGAAATACCAATATAAATAAAGAATGAGTTCATTACAGTACCTTGAAGTGGTGTTTTATTTTCTTTCTCTAACGGAGCTCACGAGATTTCTATTGAGTTTTGTGTTGTGAAGTTTTCAAGTTTTGGGTGAAATGTTTTGATGGATTATGGAACAAGGAGTGGCAAGAGCCTAAGCTTGGGGATGCGCATGGCACCCCAAAGATAATCCAAGGACACCAAAAAGTCAAAGCTTGGGGATGCCCCGGAAGGCATCCCCTCTTTCGTCTACTTCCATCGGCAATTTTACTTGGAGCTATATTTTTATTCACCACATGATATGTGTTTTGCTTGGAGTGTCTTGTATTATTTGTGTCTTTGTTTGCTAGTGTGCCACAATCATCCTTGCTGTACACACCCTATGTGCTTCACTTATATCTTTTGAGCTTTGTAGTTTTGCTCTATGTGCTTCACTTATATCTTTTGAGAGTTATAATTTTGCTCTATGTGCTTCACTTAGATCTTTTAGAGCACGGTGGTGGATTTGTTTTAAAGAAACTATTGATCTCTCATGCTTCACTTAGATCATTTTGAGAGTCTTAATAGCCTGGTAAATTGCTTAATAATAATATACTTTGTATTCAAGATATGTGAAACTTTCTTTTGAGTGCATTGAATACTAAGAAAAGATTGAAGCATGATAATTGTTTTGAGATATGAATATGGTGATATTAGAGTCATGCTAGTTGAGTATTTGTGAATTTAAAGAATACTTGCGTTGAAGTTTGTGATTCCCGTAGCATGCACGTATGGTGAACCATTATGTGATGAAGTCGGAGCATGCTTTATTTATTGATTGTCTTCCTTATGAGTGGGGTCGGGGACGAGCGATGGTCTTTTCCTACCAATTGATCCCCTAGGAGCATGCGTGTAATACTTTGCTTTGATAACTTCTAAATTTTTGCAATAAGTATATGAGTTCTTTATGACTAATGTTGAGTCCATGGATTATATGCACTTTTTCCTTCCTTCCACCATTGCTAGCCTCTCTAACACCACACACTTTTCACCGGTATCATACACCCACCATATATCTTCCTCAAAACAGCCACTATACCTACCTATCATGGCATTTCCATAGCCATTCCGAGATATATTGCCATGCAACTTCCCACCGTTCCGTTTATTATGACATGCTCCATCATTGTCATATTGCTAGCATGATCATGTAGTTGACATCGTATTTGTGGCAAAGCCACCATTCATAATTCTTTCATACATGTCACTCGTGATTCATTGCATATCCCGGTACACCGTCGGAGGCATTCATATAGAGTCATATTTGTTCTAAGTATCGAGTTGTAATTGTTGAGTTGTAAGAAAAATAAAAGTGTGATGATCATCATTTTTAGAGCATTTTCCTAAGTGAGGAAAGGATGATGGAGACTATGATTCCCCCATAAGTCAGGATGAGACTCCGGACGAAATATAAAAAAAATAAAAAAAATAAAAAAGAAAGAAAGAAAAGAGGCCATAAAAAAGGCCCAAATAAAAAATGAGAGAAAAAGAGAGAAGGGACAATGTTACTATCCTTTTACCAGACTTGTGCTTCAAAGTAGCAGCATGATCTTCATGATAGAGTGTCTCCTATGGTACCACTTTCATATACTAGTGGGAATTTTCATTATAGAACTTGGCTTGTATATTCCAATGATGGGCTTCCTCAAATTGCCCTAGGTCATCGTGAGCAAGCGAGTTGGATGCACACCCACTTAGTTTCTTTTGTTGAGCTTTCCTATACTTATAGCTCTAGTGCATCCGTTGCATGGCAATCCCTACTCACTCACATTGATATCTATTAATGGGCATCTCCATAGCCCGTTGATACGCCTAGTTGTTGTGAGACTATCTTCCCCTCTTTTTGTCTTCTCCGCAACCACCACTCTATTCCACATATAGTGCTATATCCATGGCTCACGCTCATGTATTGCATGAAGATTGAATAAGTTTTGAAAATGTTAAAGTATGAAACAATTGCTTGGCTTGTCATCGGGGTTGTGCATGATTTAAATACTTTGTGTGGTGAAGATAGAGCATAGCCAGACTATATGATTTTGTAGGGATAACTTTCTTTGGCCATGTTATTTTGAGAAGACATAATTGCTTTGTTAGTATGCTTGAAGTATTATTATTTTTTTGTCAACATAAAGTTTTGTCTTGAATCTTTTGAATCTGAATATTCATACCACAATTAAGAAGATTTGCATTGAAATTATGCCAAGTAGCACTCCGCATCAAAAATTCTCTTTTTACTACTCGAGGACGAGCAGGAATTAACCTTGGGGATGCCTGATACGTCTCCAACGTATCTATAATTTCTTATTGCTCCATGCTATATTATCTACTGTTTTGGACTATATTGGGATTTATTTTCTACTTTTATATTATTTTTGGGACTAACCTATTAACCGGAGGCCCAGCCCGAATTGTTGTGTTTTCCCTATTTCAGAGTTTCGGAGAAACAAAATATCAAACGGAGTCCAAACGGTATAAAACCTTCTGGAATGTCATTTTCTCACTGAACGTGATCCAGGAGACTTGGACCCTACTCCAAGGGACAAGAGAGGCGGTCACGAGGGTGGGTAGCGCGCCCCCCTCCTAGGGCGCGCCGCCCTGCCTCGTGGGCCCCCTGTTGCTCCACTGACGTACTCCTTCCTCCTATATATACCTACGTATCCCAAACGATCAGATACGGAGCCAAAAACCTAATTCCACCGCCGCAACTTTCTATATCCACGAGATCCCATCTTGGGGCCTGTTCCGGAGCTCCGCCGGAGAGGGCCGTCATCATGGAGGGCTTCTACATCATCCTAGCTTCTCCGATGAAGTGTGAGTAGTTTACCTCAGACCTTCGGGTCCATAGTTAGTAGCTAGATGGCTTCTACTCTCTTTTTGGATCTCAATACAATGTTCTCCCCCTCTCTTGTGGAGATCTATTCAATGTAATCTTCTTTTTGCGGTTTGTTTGTTGAGACTGATGAATTGTGGGTTTATGATCAAGTCTATCTATGAATAATATTTGAATCTTCTCTGAATTCTTTTATGTTGGTTATCTTTGCAAGTCTCTTAGAACTATCAGTTTGGTTTGGCCTACTAGATTGGTTTTCCTTGCCATGGGAGAAGTGCTTAGCTTTTGGTTTGATCTTGCGGTGTCCTTTCCTGTTGACAGAAGGGGCAGCAAGGCGCGTATTGCATCGTTGCCATCGAGGATAACAAGATGGGTTTTTTATCATATTGCATGAAACTATCCCTCTACATCATGTCATCTTGCTTAAGGCGTTACTCTATTTCTAACTTAATACTCTCGATGCATGCTGGATAGCGGTTGATCAGTGGAGTAATAGTAGTAGATGCAGGCAGGAGTCGGTCTACTTGTCTCGGACGTGATGCCTATATACATGATCATACCTAGATATTCTCATAACTATGCTCAATTCTGTCAATTGCTCAACAGTAAATTGTCGGGGTCTTCCCCACCAGCCGTTTGCTCCGGCGGCGGTGGGTTCGACGCGGACGGAGCAGCCGCCTCCGAAGCCTTCTTCTTCGGTGGCATGTCGATGAAATCGATGAAGATCTAGCTTGTGTGAACGCCGGATCAGGTTTACACAACCTCGACGCCCCCTACCTGGAGCGCCAAAGATGTCGGGGAAACTGCCTCCGCGAGCACCTATGGGGACGGAGCCCCTTCTCGGTTCGGCGGGGGGCGGAGGTCGCACGAAGAGCAGATCGAGGCGAGGCACACGAGTGGTTTTACCCAGCTTCGGAGCTCTCCGGAGAGATAATACTCCTACTGCTGCTTTGTGGTTTGTATTGAGTTCTTGCTCGGGAGCGCTGAGTGCTACAGTACACACCAGCAGCAAACGAGACCGAGCGTGAGCGTTCTCCTCTCCCCCCTCCCCTACGTTGTGCATGGGCCTCCTTTTAAACGCTAAAGGGGTCTCCAACAGGTGGCAACGTGGGCAAGGGCAGAAATGGAAAAGGTGCTGCGGTAGGTACAGCTACCTACACAATGTATCATACCTAACCCTGACGGCAGGGGACAAGGGCATTAAATGCGTATCTACGTCGCCCAAACAGTGCAGAAAAGGGACCGTCAGGGACGCCACCGCTCGCCACGATGGCGATCTTGTCAGCGCCGCTTGCCACAGTGCACCCCTGGCTGCACAGCCTCCCACCACGTGCGCCTGGAAGGGTCTCAGAGCGACACGTTGGTGGGTGAGCTGGAGCGCGGGTACAGAGTGGTTGCTAGCCGCGGCAAACGCCTTGCCGCGGCCGTTGTATTGCCGCGTCCAGGAGCTTGTCGCTCACCGGGTCTTGCCGGGACGCGTGGCGCGTCGCGGCAAGTTCCTTGAGATGACTTGGTTGGCCTTCCCGACAAGCTCCTCTTGCCGGGGCTTTGTGCCTTGAGTAGCCTTCCCGGCAAGCTCCTCTTGCCGGGGTCTTGTGCCTTAAGTGGCCTTCCCGCCAAGCTCCTCTTGCCGGGGCCTTGTCTTCTTGGCTTGAATACTTTGTTCTTGAATGGTTCCAAAGGAACCACAGAGGTCTTTGGCGGTCACCCGGCAAGCCTTGCCGCGGGGCGCTGCGACTGCCCGTGCACAAGTTCGGGATACTAGGGTACCCCTACTCTAGTATACCGACACTAGCCCTCTCGGGTGTCTATATAAACCGGAGGGTTTTAGTCCGTAGGACAGAACAACAATCATTCCATAGGCTAGCCTTTAGGGTTTAGCCTCTCTGATCTCGTGGTAGATCTACTCTTGTACTACCCATATCATCAATATCAATCAAGTAGGAGTAGGGTTTTACCTCCATCGACAGGTCCCGAACCTGGGTAAAAACATCGTGTCCCTTGTCTCCTGTTACCATCCGCCTAGACGCACAGTTCGGGACCCCCTACCCGAGATTCGCCGGTTTTGACACCGACATTGGTGCTTTCATTGAGAGTTCCTCTGTGTCGTCACTTTTAGGCCCGATGGCTTCTCCGATCATCAACAGCGATGCGGTCCAGGGTGAGACTTTTCTCCCCAGACAGATCTTCCTATTCGGCGGCTTTGCACTGCAGGACAATTCGCTTGGCCATCTGGAGCAGATCGAAGGCTATGCCCCTGGCAATCAGGTCAGATTTGGAAGCTTGAACTACACGACTGATATCCGCGGAGACTTGATCTTCGTCGGATTCGAGCCACAACCGGGCGCACTGCACCGTCGCGAAGGCCATGACCTAGCTCTGCTACCGGACAGTTCCTTGGAGGCCGCACCCATGTCCGCTCTGGCCCTTAGCTCGGAGCCGACTGTGCCAATCGGGGACGGGTGGTTGGACACCCCCTTGGGGGCTGCAATCTCTATGGCGATCGAGCCGAACACCATCCCTATTCTCTGCGAGGCCCGTGGATCCAAGGTGCCGGACTCCGAGCCCCCCGCGCCCTTGCCAATCGAATCCTATTGGGCGCCGGTCATGGAATTCACCGTCGCGGATATCTTTCAGCACTCGCCCTTCGGCGATATTCTGAACTCACTAAAATCTTTCTCTTTATCAGGAGAGTCCTGGCCGGACTATGGTCAGCAAGGTTGGGATGCGGATGACGAAGAAATTCAAAGCCCACCCACCACTCACTTCGTAGCCACTGTCGATGATTTAACCGACATGCTCGACTTCGACTCCGAAGACACCGACGGTATGGACGACGATGTAGGAGACGAGTAGGAACCAGCGCCTATAGGGTACTGGAAAGCCACCTCGTCATACGGCATATACATGGTGGACACCCCAAAAGAAGGCAATGGCGATGGAACATCGGAGGATGGGCCCTCCAAGAAGCAGCCTAAATTCCGGCATCAGCGGCGTTGCTCTAAATCCCGCCAAAGCAAAAACGGTGATTCCGGCACGGGAGATAATAATACCCCAAACAGTGCCGAAGACAACCCCCTCCAGCAGGATTCGCACAGGAGGACGGAGAAGCCAGCCCTCATGAGAGAGCGGCAGACAAAGAGATGGAGGACGATGATTACATTCCTCCCTCCGAAGACGAGGCAAGCCTCGACGACGATGACGAATTTGTCATGCCAGAAGATCCCGTCGAACAAGATGGTTTCAAATACAGGACTATGGCCATGGCGAGCAGCCTCAAGAAAAAACAGCAATAGCTTAGAGTTGATCAAGACTCGCTAGCCGACAGATGGACTGAAGTCCTGGCGGCCGAAGAGTATGAACTCGAACGCCCCTCCAAGAGCTACCCAAAGCGCAGGCTGCTACCCCGATTAGAGGAGGAAGCACCTAAACCTACATCACCAGCACATGACATGGCCGATCGGCCACCTCGTGGCCGTGACAGAGAGGCCTCACGGCCCTCCGTTCAAACCGCACCCCGGCGATGCTCAAAAAATACCAAGGCATGTGGAAATGCGCCAGACCTGCGAGATATATTGGAGGACAAGGCAAGGCAAACAAGATCGATCTACGGATCGCGTGGGCACCCCACGACACGAGACGATAATCGTCACGCCGGATACAGTAAATCTGGCCGGGCCAAACACAGTAGACAAAGCTCGTTCAAGCTGCGTCGTGATATAGCCCAATACAGAGGCGCCGCACACCCACTATGCTTCACAGATGAAGTAATGGAACATCAAGTCCCCGAGGGTTTCAAACCCATGAACATCGAATCGTACGATGGCACAACAGATCCTGCGGTATGGATCAAGGACTATCTCCTTCATATCCACATGGCCCGTGGTGATGACCTACAGGCCATCAAATACCTCCCACTCAAGCTTAAAGGACCAGCTCGGCATTGGCTTAACAGCTTGCCAGCAGAATCAATTGGTTGTTGGGAGGACCTGGAAGCCGCATTCCTCAACAATTTCCAGGACACTTATGTGCGACCACCAGACGCCGATGACCTAAGCCACATAATTCAGCAGTCAGAGGAATCGGCCAGATAATTCTGGACACGGTTCCTAACCAAGAAAAATCAAATCATCGACTGTCCGGACGCAGAGGCCCTAGCAGCCTTCAAGTATAACATCTGCGACGAGTGGCTTGCACAACACCGAGGATAGGAAAAGCCGAAATCTATGGCAGCCCTCACGACACTTATGACCCGCTTTTGCGCGGGAGAAGATAGCTGGCTAGCTCGTAGCAATAACATGACCAAGAGCCCTGGTAATTCAGATACCAAGGACAGTAGTGGTAGGTCGCATCGCAACAAGCAAAAGCGCCGCATTAACGGCGATAATGCTGAGGATACGGCAGTTAATGCCGGATTCAGAGGCTCTAAACCCGGTCAGCGGAAAAAGCCATTCAAAAGAAATACTCCGGGCCCGTCCAGTTTGGACCGGATACTCGAACGCTCATGCCAGATACATGGCACCCCCGAAAAACCAGCCAATTACACCAACACGGATTGTTGGGTGTTCAAGCAGGCAGGCAAGTTAAATGCCGAAAGCAGAGACAAGGGGCTGCATAGCGACGACGAGGAAGAGCCCCGGCCGCCGAACAATAGTGGACAGAAGGGTTTCCCCCCACAAGTGCGGACGGTGAACATGATATACGCAACCCACATCCCCAAGAGGGAGCGGAAGCGTGCGCTAAGGGACGTATACGCGATGGAGCCAGTCGCCCCAAAGTTCAACCCATGGTCCTCCTGCCTGATCACTTTTCATTGAAGGGACCACCCCACTAGAATCCGTCATGGTGGATTCGCCGCATTGGTTCTAGACCCAATTAGTGACGGATTTCACCTCACTAGAGTCCTTATGGACGGCGGCAGTAGCCTGAACCTGCTTTAGCAGGATACAGTGCGAAAAATGGGCATCGATCCCTCGAGGATTAAACCCACTAAAACGACTTTAAACGTCATACCAGGTGTAGAGGCCAACTGTACAGGCTCAGTTACACTTGAAGTGGTCTTCGGATCTCCGGATAATTTCCGAAGCGAGGAGTTAATCTTCGATATAGTCTCATTTCGCAGTGGCTATCACGCACTGCTCGGGCGAACCGCATTCGCAAAGTTCAATGCGGTGCCGCACTACGCGTATCTCAAGCTCAAGATGCCAGGCCCTCGAGGAGTCATTACGGTTAATGGAAACACCGAACGCTCTCTCCGAGCGGAGGAGCATACGGCGGCTCTCGCAGCGGAAGTATAAGGCAGCCTATCAAGGCAATTCTCCAGTCCGGCGGTTAAACGTCCGGACACCGTCAAGCGCGCCTGGAGTAACCTACAACAAGACCGCCTGGCACATTTCAAGCAAGTGTAGACATACGGCCCCAACCCTAGCCCTCGCGAACTTGCGAAACCAGTGTTGCGCGTACATAACTATGCTCTGGAAATACCATGGGCAAAGGGGGAGGGGCACCGTCACGGCACGCCCGAAACACGGCTTAAACCGCACTAGGGGCTGCCAACTTTTTTATTTTCTCTTACTTTCAGGACTCCATTCTTCGGAAGGTCTGTCTGTCAGTACAATTGCCGCATGAACAATACAACAACCAGGGAAGCAGAAAGCTACGCCGAACTCTCAGGTGGTCTCTATAACGAGCAACATACCTGTCTTACATATCATCTCGCAGCTCGCCCCTGGAGGGGGACATGTCAAATAGTCCCATCCCTTGCTTATCGCACTATTTGTATCGTTCTGCTTTTACAGCAGCACTTTAAAATAAACAATGCTTAGCTTCAGCTTATTACTGCATTCTCTATTCATTTCTTTTTTAATATATATGTTCAGTTATGACATTTAGCACCCGTACACTTTGGTACGGCCAATACGCCAGGGGCTCAAGCACCCCATAACACGGCGTGAAAAGTCCGAACACTTTCACAAGTGCGGCCCTCCGATCTTATAGCATTATATGCATCAGCTCCGAATCATGTCTTGCATCAATAGTTGGGTTTACCCGGCTCCTATGTTTTGGTATCTTACGTTCTGTTATATCGGCTAAGGTAGCACTAGGAGAACTACTGTGATTGTGCCCAAGTTGAGCTGGGCTAAGCACCTCAGTAGAGAAAGCTAAAACTGATCGTCATGATGAGGCGAGAACTGGTCGTTGTTCGGGAGGTTTTCGAGTCCCTAAAGACTTATGCCGCTTAGAGCGAGGAGTCGGCTTTGTCCGACCTAGGCGTGGATAGCGCCCCGAACTCGGTCTTCCGAAGATTAGGGGCTTCGCTGAAATTTAAAATTATAAAATTCTATGGTCAAGTGGGAGTGTTCAAGCATTATAGTCCGATTGCCTTGTTCGTTGTGTTGAGCGTCTCCCTCGAAGGACCCAAGAATGGGAAAAAGAGCGCTCAAGTTTATCCTGAACACGCCAGCACTCGTGGCATGGGGGCAGAAGCCGACGACTCGCCATCTCTCAAATTTGATAAACGGCCGCACAGAAGGCAATATTTTAAATTAAACGAGCGTTGCATAGCGCATATAAACAAGTTTTCAGCGCACAAGACAAAGCGAGCAAGTTTCACTCAAAAATTACATCTTTTGAGCATTCATCCGCCATAAGGCGGGCGCCCTTCAAGACGCCCTCATAGTACATCTCGGGGTGGCGATGCTCCGTGCCCGGCGGCGGCCCGTCCTTCACAAGCTTCTCCGCATCCAGCTTGCCCCAAGTGCACCTTAGCACGGGCAAGCGCCCTACAGGCACCTTCGATGCAGACGGAGCGCTTGATGACTTCGAGCCTTGGACAGGCCTCCACCAGCCGCCTCACTATCCTGAATTAGCTCCCAGGCAGAGCCTCTCCAGCCCACAACCAAACTATCAGGCCCTTCATGGCCTCTTCGGCCACCTTGTGGAGCTCGACCAGTTGCTTCAGATGGTCGCTCAAGGGCACAGGGTGTCCGGCCTCAGCATACTGAGACCAGAACACCTTCTTCATCGAGCTTCCCTCCTCGGCTCGGTAGAAGGCGGCGGCATCTGACATGCTGCGGGGCAAATCTGCGAATGCTCCTGGAGAGCTCCGGATTCGGGTAAGTAACAAGTAACTCACTTTCACGTGTTTGCTTTGCATAAAAAATCCTTACCCGCCGCTATCTTCTTCATCGCCTCCACCTCCTGGAGGGCTTTTTGGGCTTCGGCCTTGGCAGACTTGGCATTTTAAATGGCCGCCGCGAGCTCGGACGCTCGCGTCTTTGAGTCAAGCTCCAAACTCTCATGTTTTTTCATGAGAGTCTGGAGCTCTCGCAGCACCTCGCCAACCTGCGCCTCATGCTTCTCCCGCTCGGTGCACTCCGTGGCCGCCTTCTTTTCGGCTTCGGACAGCGCCTGCTTAAGGGTTACCACCTCAGTTGTGGCCCCTACAATAGCACATTAATACTGTCATTTTCTTGCAATTGCACCTTATATATATATATATATATATATATATATATATATATATATATATATATATATATTTAAAAAAGGTATCTCTTACCTTCTTTGTCCTCGAGCTGCTTCTTGGCAAGGCCGAGCTCTTGCTCGGACCGCTCGAGGTTCTACTTCAGCATGTCCACCTCCACAGTCGGTGCGGCGGATGCCAACAGTGAAGCCTACATACGCATGTTGACTTACTTTTGTTAGACTCCTGCGAATGTTATTAGATCCTCTATTCGGCTTTTCTTTCCGAACGCCAAACAGAGCATCAGGGGCTACTGTCTATGCCGTAATATTTTTACATATTCTTTACTTACCTCAAAGCCTGTTAGAAGGATGGCACAGGCTTTGGTCAGCCCGCTCTTGGCGGACTGAACCTTCTGGATCACCGTACTCATTACAGTACGGTGCTCCTCGTCGATGGAGGTGCTGTTAAGCACCTCCAGAAAGTTCTCTGGTTCCTCCGGTTGGGCGGAGGTCACCAGCGTCGTAGGCTTTCCCTTCTTCTTGGAGGGCCGCCTGCCGGACTCCGGAACCTTTGAAGGTCCCGGTGTGGTGTCCGGCCTAGGGCCGGACTTGGAGCCCTCGGGGGTTTTTTCCCCTTGGCGCCTGGAGCCCGGGAGGTCGCCTTGCGGCGCCTCCAGGACCACCTCCTCCTGGTTTGGAACCTCCTGGGACAACACTTCGGCATCGTCCGTAGGGCGGGGGTAGGTAGCGATCGGAAGTGAATTCACATCCGATGAGTCCAGGGAGCCACTCGACGACACGTCGAGCCGGTCTTTGGGCAGACTGCATAATTATATGCGGCGTCAGGAAAAGCTATTCAATAAAGGAACGTCATGAGTCATTCTGGTATCCGAACACTTACGATTTTGTCAGGGGCTTGGCCCCGTGCGGCCACTCCTGTTCGCCGACATCGGCGTTGGTGGAGTAGTCCAGGGGAAGGGTCCTCCCCTTCTAGGACCCTTCGGCCTCCCCAGTTGGGGCGGCCTTCCTTTTCTTCCCTCCCCCCGCTGGAGGGGGAGAGGTCCCTTACATTGCCCGTTCTTCCGCCGGCGTCTTCCCCACCAGCCGTTTGCTCCAGCGGCGGTGGGTTTGACGCGGACGGAGCAGCCGCCTCCGAAGCCTTCTTCTTCGGTGGCATGTCGATGAAACTGATGAAGATCTAGCTCGTGTGAATGCCGGATCAGGTTCACACAACCTCGACGCCCCCTACCTGGCGCGCCAAAGATGTCGGGGAAACTGCCTCCGCGAGCACCTATGGGGACGGAGCCCCTTCTCGGTTCGGCGGGGGGCGGAGGTCGCACGAAGAGTAGATCGAGGCGAGGCACACGAGCGGTTTTACCCAGCTTCGAAGCTCTCCGGAGAGATAATACTCCTACTGCTGCTTTGTGGTTTGTATTGAGTTCTTGCTCAGGAGCGCTGAGTGCTACAGTACACACCAGCAGCAAACGAGACCGAGCGTGAGCGTTCTCCTCTCCCCCTCCCCTACGTTGTGCATGGGCCTCCTTTTATATGCTAAAGGGGTCTCCAACAGGTGGCAACGTAGGCAAGGACAAAAATGGAAAAGGTGCTGCGGTAGGTACAACTACCTACACAGTGTATCATACCTAACCCTGACGGCAGGGGACAAGGGCATTAAATGCCTATCTACGTCGCCCAAACAGTGCAGAAAAGGGACCGTCAGGGACGCCACCGCTCGCCACGATGGCGATCTTGTCAGCGCCGCTTGCCATAGTGCACCCCTGGCTGCACAGCCTCCCGCCACGTGCGCCTGGAAGGGTCTCAGAGCGACACGTTGGTCGGTGAGCTGGAGCGCGGGTATAGAGTGGTTGCTAGCCGCGGCAAACGCCTTGCCGCGGCCGTTGTCTTGCCGCGTCCGGGAGCTTGTCGCTCGCCGGGTCTTGCCGGGACGCGTGGCGCGTCGCGGCAAGTTCCTTGAGATGACTTGGTTGGCCTTCCCGACAAGCTCCTCTTGCCGGGGCTTTGTGCCTTGAGTGGCCTTCCCGGCAAGCTCCTCTTGCCGGGGTCTTGTGCCATAAGTGGCCTTCCCGGCAAGCTCCTCTTGCCGGGGCCTTGTCTTCTTGGCTTGAATACTTTGTTCTTGAATGGTTCCAAAGGAACCACACAGGTCTTTGGCGGTCACCCGGCAAGCCTTGCCGCGGGGCGCTGCGACTGCCCGTGCACAAGTTCGGGATACTAGGGTACCCCTACTCTAGTACACCGACACTAGCCCTCTCGGGTGTCTATATAAACTGGAGGGTTTTAGTTCGTAGGACAGAACAACAATCATTCCATAAGCTAGCTTTTAGGGTTTAGCCTCTCTGATCTCGTGGTAGATCTACTCTTGTACTACCCATATCATCAATATCAATCAAGCAGGAGTAGGGTTTTACCTCCATCGACAGGGCCCGAACCTGGGTAAAAACATCGTATCCCTTGTCTCCTGTTACCATCCGCCTAGACGCATAGTTCGGGACCCCCTACCCGAGATCCGCCGGTTTTGACACCGACATTGGTGCTCTCATTGAGAGTTCCTCTGTGTCATCACTTTTAGGCCCGATGGCTTCTCCGATCATCAACAGCGATGCGGTCCAGGGTGAGACTTTTCTCCCCAGACAGATCTTCCTATTCGGCGGCTTTGCACTGCAGGACAATTCGCTTGGCCATCTGGAGCAGATCGAAGCTATGCCCCTGGCAATCAGGTCAGATTTGCAAGCTTGAACTACACGACTGATATCCGCGGAGACTTGATCTTCGTCGGATTCGAGCCACAACCGGGCGCGCTGCACTGTCGCGAAGGCCATGACCTAGCTCTGCTACCGGATAGTTCCTTGGAGGCCGCACCCATGTCCGCTCGACCCTTAGCTCGGAGCCGACTGTGCCAATCGGGGACGGGTGGTTGGACACCCCCTCGGGGGCTGCAATCTCTATGGCGATCGAGCCGAACACCATCCCTATTCTCTGCGAGGCCCATGGCTCCAAGGTGCCAGACTTCGAGCCCCCCGCACCCTTGCCAATCGAATCCGATCGGGCATCGGTCATGGAATTCACCGCCGCGGATATCTTTCAGCACTCGCCCTTCGGCGATATTCTGAACTCACTAAAATCTCTCTCTTTATCAGGAGAGTCCTGGCCGGACTATGGTCAGCAAGGTTGGGATGCGGATGACGAAGAAATTCAAATCCCACCCACCACTCACTTCATAGCCACTGTCGATGATTTAACCGACATGCTCGACTTCGACTCCGAAGACATCGACGGTATGGATGACGGTGTAGGAGACGAGCAGGAACCAGTGCCTATAGGGTACTGGAAAGCCACCTCGTCATATGACATATACATGGTGGACACCCCAATAGAAGGCAATGGCGATGGAACATCGGAGGATGGCCCCTCCAAGAAGCAGCCTAAATTCCGGCACCAGCGGCGTTGCTCTAAATCCCGCCAAAGCAAAAATGGTGATTCCGGCACGGGAGATAATAATACCCCGGACAGTGCCGAAGATAACCCCCTCCAGCAGGATTCGCACAGGAGGACGGAGAAGCCAGCCCTCATGAGAGAGCGGCAAACAAAGAGATGGAGGACGATAATTACATTCCTCCCTCCGAAGACGAGGCAAGCCTCGACGACGACGACGAATTTGTCATGCCAGAAGATCCTGTCGAACAAGAGCGTTTCAAATGCAGGACTATGGCCATGGCGAGCAGCCTCAAGAAAAAACAGCAATAGCTTAGAGTTGATCAAGACTTGCTAGCCGACAGATGGACTGAAGTCCTGGCGGCCGAAGAGTATGTACTCGAACGCCCCTTCAAGAGCTACCCAAAGCGCAGGCTGCTACCCCGATTAGAGGAGGAAGCACCTAAACCTACATCACCAGCGCATGACGTGACCGATCGGCCACCTCGTGGCCGTGACAGAGAGGCCTCACGGCCCTCCGTTCAAACCGCACCCCGGCGATGCTCAAAAAATTCCAAGGCATGGGGAAATGCGCTAGACCTACGAGATATATTGGAGGACAAGGCAAGGCAAACAAGATCGATCTACGGATCGCGTGGGCACCCCGAGCCCGGAAGGTCACCTTGCGGCACCTCCAGAACCACCTCCTCCAGGTTTGGAACCTCCTGGGACAACACTTCAGCGTCATCCGTAGGGCGGGGGGAGGTAGCCGTCCGAAGTGAATTCACATCCCACGAGTCCAGGGAGCTATTCGACGACACGTCGAGCCGGTCTTTGGGCGGACTGCATAATTTTATGCGACGTTAGGAAATGCTATTCAATAAAGGAACGCCATGAGTCATTCTGGTATCCGAACACTTGCGATTTTGCTAGGGGCTTGGCCCTATGCGGCCAATCCTCTTCGCCGTCATCGGCATTGGTGGAGTAGTCCGGGGAAAGGGTCCTCCCGTTCTTGGACCTTTCGGCCTCCCCAGTTGGGGCGGCCTTCCTTTTCTTCCCCCCCCCCTGCTGGAGGGGGAGAGGTCTGTTCTTCCTCCTCCTCGTCTTCACGGGAGGAGTGCGTCTCGGAGTCGTCGGATGATGAATCCGACACCCCCAGGCGTCGGGCACCCTTTCGAGTCCCCGTGGCCTTCTTCTTGGCCTTCTTCTCCGGCACCACATATGGTGCCGGAACCAGCAGCCCTGTCAAACAGGAGTCCACTTGGTCTTCGGGCAAAGGAGCCGGACAGGTGATCTGTTCGGACGTCTCCTGCCAATCCTGTCAAAGGTAAGGGAGTTTAGATCCCGCATAGAGTCAAACTATGAAAGACAAAAAACCTCTAAAAGGTAAAAGCAGCTTACCGCGCCGGCTTGACGCTGCGCGCTGAATCCGCGATCTTCGGAGGCGGATGCGGGAGCCTCGGCGCCCTTGAACGGCACCTTCCAGGCATCTTCGTACATAGTGTCGAAGAGCATGCTCAGTGTTCGGTGTTGTGCCGGATTGAACTCCCATAAGCTGAAATCCTGTTGTTGGCACGGGAGGGTCCGGCGGATGAGCATGACCTGGACTACGTTGACGAGTTTGAGCTTCTTGCTCACAAGGTTTTGGACGCATGTCTGGAATCCGGTCAGCTCTCCTTTCTTGCCCCACGAAAGGCCCGTCTCCTTCCAGGAGGTGAGCCGCGTAGGGGCTCCGGATCGAAACTCGGGGGCTGTGACCCATTCAGGTTCACGCGGCTTGGTGTTGTAGAACCACCCCGATTACCACCCCTTTAGGGTCTCCACAAAAGAGCCCTCGAGCCATAGGACGTTGGGCATCTTGCCCACCATGGCCCCTCCGCACTCCGCCTGGCAGCCGCGCACTACCTTCGGCTTGACGTTAAAGGTCTTCATCCATAACCGAAGTGGTACGGGATGCGGAGGAAGGCCTCGAACATGACGATAAACGCCGAGATGTTGAGGATGAAATTCGGGGCCAGATCATGGAAATCTAGGCCGTAGTAGAACATGAGACCCCGGACAAATGGGTGAAGAGGAAAACCTAGTCCGCGGAGGAAATGGGTGAGGAACACCACCCTCTCATGGGGCCTTGGGTTGGGGATGAGCTACCCCTCTTCGGGAAGCTAGTGCGCGATGTCGTCAGACAAGTATCCGACCTTCCTCAGCTTTTTGATGTGTCCCTCCGTGACGGAGGAGACCATCCACTTGCCTCCCGCTCCGGACATGGCTGGAGAAGGTTGAGGTTGGGAGTGCGAACTTGGGCGCTGGAGCTCGAGTGCGCGGAAATGGATAGGCAAAGGAGGAAGAAGGCATAGGTAAAAAGGTGGATCCTTATCCCCTTATATGGGCGGACGCAAACTGTGCGTCCCCACCCGCCTAGTAAAACTCGCTTATCTCCCAAGCGCCGTAATCAATGGCACGGTTGGGTTACCCACGCCCGTATTGATGAGAATCCCGGAATAAGGGGACACGATCTCCGCTTTGACAAGACGTGCCAAGGAAAACGCCTCGCTAAAACGCGCTGAGGTGGGATAGTAAAACGATTCGAATAAAGACTTGGCCGTGGTGTGATGTCGCACTGCGGAGTACGTCAGCAGATTAGATTTGTGTAAATATTATTCTCTCTATGGCAATATGTTGAACTTATTTTGCAGAGCCGGACACTATCCTTGTGTTCAAAATCTTCTACGAAGTACTTGGAGGAGGAACCCGCCTTGCAATGCCAAAGATAATCTGCGCGCTGGACTCGTCGTCATTGAAGCCTGGTTCAGGGGCTACTGAGGGAGTCCTGGATTAGGGGGTGTCCAGATAGCCGGACTATACCTTCGGCCGGACTCCTGGACTATGAAGATACAAGATTGAAGACTTCGTCCCGTGTCCGGAAGGGACTTTCCTTGGCGTGGAAGGCAAGATTGGCGATACGGTTATGTAGATCTCCTACCATTATAACTGACTCTGTGTAACCCTAGCCCTCTTCGGTGTCTATATAAACCAGAGGGTTTTAGTCCGTAGGATAGAACAACAATCATACCATAGGCTAGCTTCTAGGGTTTAGCCTCTCTGATCTCATGGTAGATCTACTCTTGTACTACCGATATCATCAATATCAATCAAGCAGGAGTAGGGTTTTACCTCCATCGAGAGGGCCCGAACCTGGGTAAAAACATAGTGTCCCTTGTCTCCTGTTACCATCTGCTTAGACGCACAGTTCGGGACCCCCTACCCAAGATCCGCCGGTTTTGACACCGACAACGTCCATTTCGCATCAAGTTTTTACGTTGATATTTATTGCATTATGGACTGTTGTTTCACATTATGGTACAATACTTATGCCTTTTCTCTCTTATTTTACAAGATTTACATGAAGAGGGAGAATGCCGACAGATGGAATTCTGGAATGGAAAGAAGCAATTCTGCGATACCTATTCTGCACAACTCCAAATGTCCCGAAACTTTACGGAGATAATATATATAAAATATTGGGTGAAGAAACAACAGAAAGGGACCCACTAGGTGGCCACAAGCTTGGGGGCGTGACCTACCCCCCATGGTGCACCTCCTGAGCTTGTGCACCCCTAGCCAGCCAGCAGTGTCCATCTTCTGCCATATGAGGGGTTTTGACCTCGAAAAAAAATCATAAGGAAACTTTCGGGACAAAGCGCCGCAGTCTTGAGGCGGAACCTGGGTAGAAGCAATCTAGGGC
Source organism: Aegilops umbellulata (assembly GCA_032464435.1). Lineage (NCBI taxonomy): Eukaryota > Viridiplantae > Streptophyta > Magnoliopsida > Poales > Poaceae > Aegilops > Aegilops umbellulata. Next base: position 188,520,876 of record CP136055.1, read on the forward strand.
TCCGGCAGAGCTATTCTGCCGGGTAAACTTCCCTCTGGGAGGGGGAAATCGAAGCCATCGTCATCACCCACGATCCTCTCATCAGAGGAGGGTCAATATTCATCAACATCTTCACCAACACCATCTCCTCGCAAACCCTAGTTCATCTCTTGTATTCAATATTTGTCCCAAAACCTCTAATTGGTACATGTGGGTTGCTAGTAGTGTTGATTACTCTTTGTAGTTCATGCTAGTTGATTTATTTGGTGGAAGATCACATGTTCAGATCCTTAATGATATTTATTACCCCTTTGATCATGAACATGAACATGCTTTGTGAGTAGTTACATTTGTTCCTGAGGACATGGGAGAAGTCTCATTATAATTAATCATATGAATTGGTATTCGTTTGATAATTTGATGAGATGTATGTTGTCCTTCCTCTAGTGGTATTATGTTAATGCCGACTACATGACCCTTCACCATGATTTGGTCCTAGGGGAAGGCATTGGGAAGTAATAAGTAGATGATGAGTTGCTAGAGTGACAGAAGCTTAAACCCTAGTTTATGTGTTGCTTCGTAATGGGCTAATTTGGATTCACATGTTTCATGCTATGGTTGGATTTATCGTAATTCTTCTTTTGTAGTTGCGGATGCTTGCGAGAGGGGTTAATCATAAGTGGGAGGCTTGTCCAAGTAAGGACAGGACCCAAGCACCGGTCGACCTGTTGGGCAACGTAGCATGAAATTTCAAAAAAATTCCTACGATCACGCAAGATCTATCTAGTAGATGATAGGAAACGAGAAGGGGAGAGTGTGTTCACATACCCTCGTAGACTGAAAGCGGAAGCGTTAGTTTAACGTGGTTGATGTAGTCGAACGTCTTCTCGGTTCAACCGATCACGCACCAAACGTACGACACCTCCGAGTTCTTCACATGTTCAGCTTGATGACGTCCCTCGAACTCTTGATCCAGCAAAGTGTCGTGGGAGAGTTATGTCAGCACGACAGCGTAGTGACGGTGATGGTGAAGTGATCTGCGCAGGTCTTCTCCTAAGCACTACATGAATATGACCGAAGGAGTAAACTATGGAGGGGGCGCCGCACACGGCTTGGAAGAATTGATGTGTGTTCTAGGGGTGCCCCCCCATATATATATATATATATATATATATATATATATATATATATATATATATATATATATATATATATATATATATATATATAGGTGGAAGAGGGAGGGGAGCTGGAAGGGGCACTGTCGGTGTCAAAACCGGTGGATCTCGGGTAGGGGATCCCGAACTATGCGTCTAGGCGGATGGTAACATGAGACAAGGGACACGATGTTTTTACCCAGGTTCGGGCCCTCTCGATGGAGGTAAAACCCTACTCCTACTTGATTAATATTGATGATATGGGTAGTACAAGAGTAGATCTACCACGAGATCAGCGAGGCTAAACCCTAGAAGATAACCTATGGTATGATTGTTCTCCTCTCCTACGGACTAAAACCCTCCAGCTTATATAGACACCGGAGAGGGCTAGGGTTACACAGAGTCAGTTATAATGGCAGGAGATCTACATATTCGTATCGCCAATCTTGCCTTCCATGCCAAGGAAAGTGCCCTCCGGACACGGGAAGAAGTCTTCAATCTTGCATCTTCATAGTCCAGGAGTCCGGCCGAAGGTATAGTCCGTCTATTCGGACACCCCTAATCCAGGACTCCCTCAGTAGCCCCAGAACCAGGCTTCAATGACGACGAGTTCGGCGCGCAGATTGTCTTCGGCATTGCAAGGCGGGTTCCTCCTCCAAGTACTTCGTAGAAGATTTTGAACACAAGGGTAGTGTCCGGCTCTGCAAAATAAGTTCCACATATTGCCATAGAGAGAATAATATTTACACAAATCTAATCTGCTGATGTATTCTGCAGCGTGACATCACACCACAACCAAGTCTTTATTCGAATCGTTTTACTATCCCACCTCAGCGCGTTTAGCGAGGTGGTTTCCTTGGCACGTCTTGTCAAAGCAGAGATTGTGTCCCCTTATTCCGGGATTCTCATCAATACGGGCGTGGGTAACCCAACCGTGCCATTGATTATGGCGCTTGGGAGATAAGAGAGTTTTACTAGGCGGGTGGGGACGCGCAGTTTGCGTCCGCCCATATAAGGGGATAAGTATCCACCTTTTTACCTACGCCTTCTTCCTCCTTTGCCTATCCATTTCCGCGCACTCTATCTCCAGCGCCCAAGTCCGCAAACCCCACCTCAACCTTCTCCAGCCATGTCCGGAGCGGGAGACAAGTGGATGGTCTCCTCCGTCATGGAGGGACACATCAAAAAGCTGAGGAAGGCCGGATACTTGTCTGACGACATCGCGCACTGGCTTCCCGAAGAGGGGCAGATCATCCCCACTCCAAGGCCCCATGAGAGGGTGGTGTTCCTCACCCATTTCCTTCGCGGACTAGGTTTTCCTCTTCACCCATTTGTCCGGGGTCTCATGTTTTACTACGGCCTAGATTTCCATGATCTGGCTCCGAATTTCATCCTCAACATCTCCGAGTTCATCGTCGTGTGCGAGGCCTTCCTCTGCATCCAGTCCCACTTCGGCTTGTGGCTGAAGAACTTCAATGTCAAGCCGAAGGTAGTGGGAGGCCGCCAAGCGGAGTGCGGAGGCGCCATGGTGGGCAAGATGCCCAACGTCCTATGGATCAAGGGCTCCTTCATGGAGAACATAAAGGGGTGGCAATCGGGATGGTTCAACATCATCGAGCCGCGCGACCCTGCATGGGTCGCAGCCCCCAAGTTCTGATCCGGAATCCCCACGCGGCTCACCTCCTGGAAAGAGAAGGGTCTGCCGTGGGGCAAAAAAGGAGAGCTGACCCGACTGCAAACATGCATCCAAACCCTAGTGAACAAGAAGCTCAAGCTTGTCAATGTAGTCCAGGTCATGCTCATCAACGGGATACTCCCATGCCAACAACGGGCTTTCAGCTTGTGGGAGTTCGATCCGGCACAACACCGAACACTGAGCAGGCTCTTCGACACTATGTACGAAGATGCCTGGAAGGTGCTGTTCAAGGGCGCCCAGGCTCCCGCATCCGCTTCCAAGGATCGCGGATTCAACGCGCAGCGTCAAGCCGGCGCGGTAAGCTTCTTTTACCTTTTACAGGTTTTTTGTCTTTCATAGTTTGACTCTATGCGGTATCTAAACTCCCTTACCTTTGACAGGATTGGCAGGAGACGTCCGGACAGATCAGCTGTCCGGCTCCTTTGCCCAAAGACCCAGCGGACGCCCGTTTGATAGGGCTACTGGTTCCGGACCCCTATGTGGTGCCGGAGAAGAAGGCCAAGAGGAAGGCAACGGGAACCCGAAAGAGTTCCCGACACCCGGTGGAGTCGGACTCATCATCTTACGACTCCGAGGAGGACTCCTCCCCCGAAGACGAGGAGGAGGAAAGAGAGGTCTCTCCCCCAGCGGAGGGAGAGAAGAAAAGGAAGGCCGCCCCAACTGGGGAGGCCGGAAGGTCCAAGAAAGGGAGGACCCTTCCTCCGGACTACTCCACCAACGCCGATGACGAAGAAGAGGAGTGGCCGCACAGGGCCAAGCCCCTGGCAAAATCGTAAGTGTTCGGATACCAGAATGACTCATGGCGTTTCTTTATTAAATAGCTCTTCCTGACGCTGCATATAATTATGCAGACTGCCCAAAGACCGTCTCGACGTGTCATCGAGTGTCTCCCTGGACTCGTCGGATGTGAATTCACTTCCGACCGCTACCTCCCCCCGCCCTACAGACGACGCCGAAGTGTTGTACCAGGAGGTTCCAAACCAGGAGGAGGTGGTCCTGGAGGCGCCGCAAGGCGACCTCCCGGACTCCAAGCGCCAAGGGGACAAAACCCCCGAGGGCGCCAAGTCCGGCCCTAGGCCGGACACCGCTCCGGAACCTTCAAAGGTTCCGGAGTCTGCCAGGCGGCCCCCTAAGAAGAAGGGCAAGCCTACAACGCCGGTGACCTCCGCCCAACCGGAGGCACCGAATAACTTGCTAGAGGTGCTTAACGGCGCCTCCACCGACGAGGGACACCGCACTATTATGAGTGCGGTGATTCAGAAGGTTCAGTCCGCTAAGGGCGGGCTGACCGAAGCCTGTGCCAGCCTGTTGACAGGCCTTGAGGTATGTAAAAAATATGTAAAAATATTACCGCATAGACAGTAGCCCCTGATGCTCTGTTTGGCGTTCGGAATGAAAAGCCGAATAGAGGATCTAATAACATTCGCAGGAGTCTAACAAAAGTAAGTCAATATGCGTATGTAGGCTTCACTGCTGGCGTCCGCCGCACTGACTGCGGAGGTGGACACGCTGAAGCAGAACCTCGAGCAGTCCGAGCAAGAGCTCGGCCTTGCCAAGAAGCAGATCGAGGACAAAGAAGGTAAGAGATACCTTATATATATATATATATATATATATATATATATATATATATATATATATATATATATATAAGGTGCAATTGCAAGAAAATGACAGGATTAATGTGGCTATTATAGGGGCCACAACTGAGGTGGCAACCCTTAAACAGGCGTTGTCCAAGGCCGAAAAGAAGGCGTCCACGGAGCGCACCGAGCAGGTGAAGCATGAGGCGCAGGTTGGCGAGGTGCGGCGAGAGCTCCAGGCTCTCATGAAAAAACATGAGAGTTTGGAGCTTGACTCGAAGACGCAAGAGTCCGATCTCGCGGCGGCCATTGGAAATGCCAAGTCTGCCAAGGCCGAAGCCCAGAAGGCCCTCCAGGAGGTGGAGGCGATGAAGAATATAGCGGCGGGTAAGGCATTCTTTATGCAAAGCAAGCACGTGAATGTGAGTTACTTGTTACTTACCCGAATCCGGAGCTCTCCAGGAGCATTCGCAGATTTGCCCCGCGGCATGTCAGATGCCACCGCCTTCTACCGAGCCGAGGAGGGAAGCTCGACGGAGAAGGTGTTCTGGTCTCAGTATGCTGAGGCCGGACACTCTGTGCCCTTGAGCGACCAGCTGAAGCAATTGGTCGAGCTCCACAAGGTGGCCGAACAGGCCATGAAGGGCCTCATAGTTTGGCTGTGGCCTGCAGAGGCTCTGCCTGGGAGCTACTTCGGGCTGGTGAGGTGGCTGGTGGAGGCCTTTCCAAGGCTCGAAGTCATCAAGTGCTCCGTCTGCATCGAAGGTGACCGTAGGGCGCTTGCCCGTGCTAAGGTGCACTGGGGCAAGCTGGATGCGGAGAAGCTTGTGAAGGACGGGCCGCCGCCGGGCAAGGAGCATCGCCACGCCGAGATGTACTATGAGGGCGTCTTGAAGGGCGCCTGCCTTATGGCGGACGAATGTTCAAAAGATGTAATTTTTGAGTGAAACTTGCTCGTTTTGTCCTGTGCGCTGAAAACTTGTTCATATGCGCTATGCAACGCTTGTTTAATTTAAAATATTACCTTCTGTGCGGCCATTTATCAAATTTGAGAGATGGCGAGTCGTCGCCTTCTACCCCCATGCCATGAGTGCTGGGGTGTTCGGGATAAACTTGAGTGCTATTTTCCCATTCTTGGGTCCTTCGAGGGAGGCGCTCAACACAACGAACAAGGCAATCGGACTATAATGCTTGAACACTCTCACTTGGCCATAGAATTCTATAATTTTAAATTTCGGTGAAGCCCCTAATGTTCGGAAGACCGAGTTCGGGGCGCTATCCACGCCTAGGCCGGACAAAGCCAACTCCTCGCTCTAAGCGGCATAAGTCTTTACAGACTCGAAAACCTCTCGAACAGCGACCAACTCTCGCCTCATCATGACGGTCAGTTTTAGCTTTCTCTACTCTGGTGCTTAGCCCAGCTCAACTGGGGCACAATCGCAGTAGTTCTCCTAGTGCTATCTTAGCCAATATAACGGAATGTAAGGTACCAAAACATAGGAGCCGGGCAAACCCAACTATTGACCCAAGACATGATTCGGAGCTGATGCATATAATGCTATAAGATCGGAGGGCCGCACTTGTGAAAGTGTTCGGACTTTTCACGCCGTGTTATGGGGTACTTGAGCCCCTGGCGTATCGGCCGTACCAAAGTGTACGGGTGCTAAATGTCATAACTGAACATATATATTAAAAAGGAAATGAATAGAGAATGCAGTAATAAGCTGGAGCTAAGCATTGTTTATTTTAAAGTGCTGCTGTAAAAGCAGAACGATACAAATAGTGCGATAAGCAAGGGATGGGACTATTTGACATGTCCCCCTCGAGGGGCGAGCTGCGAGATGATATGTAAGACAGGTATGTTGCTCGTTATAGAGACCACCTGAGAGTTCAGCGTAGCTTTCTGCTTCCCTGGTTGTTGTATCGTTTGTGCGGTAATTGTATTGCCGAACAAACCTTCCGAAGAATAGAGTCCTGAAAGTAAGAGAAAATGAAAAAGTCGGCAGCCCCTAATGCGGTTTAAGCCGTGTTTCGGGCATGCCGTGATGGTGCCACTCCCCCTTTGCCCATGGTATTTCCAGAGCGTAGTTATGTACGCGCAACACTGGTTTCGCAAGTTCGCGAGGGCAGGGGTTGGGGCCGTATTGCTACGCTTGCTCAAAACGCGCCACGCGGTCTTGTTGTAGGTTACTCCGGGCGCGCTTGACGGTGTCCGGACGTTTAACGGCCGGACTTGAGAATTGCCTTGATAGGCTGCTTTGTACTTCCGCTACGAGAGCAGCCGTATGCTCCTCCGTTCGGAGAGAGCGTTCGGTGTTTCCATTGACCGTAATGACTCCTCGAGGGCCTGGCATCTTGAGCTTGAGGTATGCGTAGTGCGCAACCGCATTGAACTTTGCGAATGTTGTTCGCCCGAGCAGTGCGTGATAGCCACTGCGGAACGGGACTATATCGAAGGTTAACTCCTCGCTTCGGAAATTATCCGGAGATCCGAAGACCACTTCAAGTGTAACTGAGCCTGTACAGTTGGCCTCTACACCTGGTATGACGCCTTTAAAGGTCGTTTTAGTGGGTTTAATCCTCGAGGGATCGATGCCCATTTTTCGCACTGTATCCTGGTAAAGCAGGTTCAGGCTGCTGCCGCCGTCCATAAGGACTCTAGTGAGGTGAAATCCGTCAATAATTGGTTCTAGAACCAATGCGGCGAATCCACCATGACGGATGCTAGTGGGGTGGTCCCTTCGATCAAAAGTGATCGGGCAGGAGGACCATGGGTTGAACTTTGGGGCGACTGGCTCCATCGCGTATACGTCCCTTAGCGCACGCTTCCGCTCCCTCTTGGGGATGTGGGTTGCGTATATCATGTTCACCGTCCGCACTTGTGGGGGGAAACCCTTTTGTCCACTATTGTTCGGCGGCCGGGGCTCTTCCTCGTCGTCGCTATGCAGCCCCTTGTCTCTGCTTTCGACATTTAACTTGCCTGCCTGCTTGAACACCCAAAAATCCCTGTTGGTGTGATTGGCTGGTTTTTCGGGGGTGCCATGTATCTGGCATGAGCGGTCGAGTATTCGGTCCAAACTGGACGGGCCCGGAGTATTTCTTTTGAATGGCTTTTTCCGCTGACTGGGTTTAAAGCCTCTGAATCCGGCATTAACTGTCGCATCCTCAGCATTGACGCCATTAATGCGGCGCTTTTGCTTGTTGCGACGCGACCTGCCACTGCTGGCCTTGGTATCCGAATTACCAAGGCTCTTGGTCATGTTATTGCTACGAGCTAGCCAGCTGTCTTCTCCCGCGCAAAAGCGGGTCATAAGTGTCGTGAGGGCTGCCATAGATTTCGGCTTTTCCTGTCCTAGGTGTCGTGCAAGCCACTCGTCGCGGATGTTATGCTTGAAGGTAGCTAGGGCCTCTGCCTCCGGACATTCGACGATTTGATTTTTCTTGGTTAGGAACCATGTCCAGAATTGTCTGACCGATTCCTCTGGCTGCTGAATTATGTGGCTTAGGTCATCGGCGTCCGGTGGTCGCACATAAGTGCCCTGGAAATTGTCGAGGAATGCGGCTTCCAGGTCCTCCCAACAACCAATTGATTCTGCTGGCAAGCTGTTAAGCCAATGCCGAGATGGTCCTTTAAGCTTGAGTGGGAGGTATTTGATGGCGTGTAGGTCATCACCACGGGCCATGTCGATATGAAGGAGATAGTCCTCGATCCATACCTCAGGATCTGTTGTGCCATCGTATGATTCGATGTTCACGGGTTTGAAACCCTTGGGGATTTGATGATCCTTTACTTCATCTGTGAAGCATAGTGGGTGTGCGGCGCCTCTATATTGGGCTATATCACGACGCAGCTCGAATGAGCTTTGTCTACTGTGTTCGGCCCGGCCGGATTTACTGTATCCGGCGTGACGATTACCGTCTCGTGCCGTGGGGCGCCCACACGATCCATAGATCGATCTTTTTTGCCTTGCCCCTCCAATATATCTTGCAGGTCTGGCGCATTTCCCCGTGCCTTGGTATTTTTTGAGCATCGCCGGGGTGCGGTTTGAACGGAGGGTCGTGAGGCCTCTCTGTCACGGCCATGAGGTGGACGATCGGCCGCGTCATGTGCTGGTGATGTAGGTTTAGGTGCTTCCTCCTCTAATCGGGGTAGCAGCCTGCGCTTTGGGTAGCTCTTGGAGGGGCGTTCGAGTTCAAACTCTTCGGCCGCCAGGACTTCAGCCCATCTGTCGGCTAGCAAGTCTTGATCAACTCTAAGCTGATGCTGTTTTTTCTTGAGGCTGCTCGTCGTGGCCATAAACCTGCGTTTGAAACGCTCTTGTTCAAGGGGATCCTCTGGCATGACAAATTCGTCGTCGTCGAGGCTTGCCACGTCTTTGGAGGGAGGCATGTAATTATCGTCCTCCATCTCTTTGTCTGCCGCTCTCTCATGAGGGCTGGCTTCTCCGTCCTCCTGTGCAGAATCCTGCTGGAGGGGGTTGTGTTCGGCACTGTCCGGGGTATTATTATCTCCCGTGTCGGAATCACCGTTTTTGCTTTGGTGGGATTTAGAGCGGTGCCGCTGACGCCGGCGTTTAGGCTGCTTCTTGGAGGGGCCATCCTCCAATGTTCCATCGCCATTGCCTTCTTTTGGGGTGTCCACCATGTATATGTCATATGACGAGGTGGCTTTCCAGTGCCCTATAGGCGCTGGTTCCTGCTCGTCTCCTACATCTCGTCCATACGGTCGATGTCTTCGGAGTCGAAGTCGAGCATGTCGGTTAAATCATCAACAGTGGCTACGAAGTGGGTGGTGGGTGGGCTTTGAATTTCTTCGTCATACGCATCCCAACCTTGCTGACCATAGTCCGGCCAGGACTCTCCTGATAAAGAGAGAGATTTTAGTGAGTTCAGAATATCGCCGAAGGGCGATTGCTGAAAGATATCCGCGGCGGTGAATTCCATGACCGGCGCCCAATCGGATTCGATTGGCAAGGGCGCGGGGGGCTCGGAGTCTGGAGAGGAGTCCGGCACCTTGGAGCCAGAGGCCTCGCAGAGAATAGGGATGGTGTTCGGCTCGATCGCCGTAGAGATTGGAGCCCCCGAGGCGGTGTCCAACCACCCGTCCCTGATTGGTGCAGTTGGCTACGAGCTAAGGGTCAGAGCGGACATGGGTGCGGCCTCCAAGGCACTGTCCGGCAGCAGAGCTAAATCATGCCCTTCGCGACAGTGTAGCGCGCCCGGCTTTGGCTCGATTCAGTCGAAGACCAAGTCTTCGCGGATATCAGCCTTGTAGTTCAAGCTTCCAAATCTAACCTGATGGCCAGGGGCATAGCTTTCGATCTGCTCCAGATGGCCAAGCGAATTGGCCCGCAGTGCAAAGCCGCCGAATACGAAGATGTATCCGGGGAGAAAAGTCTCACCCTGGACCGCATCGCTATTGATGATCGGAGAAGCCATCAGGGCCTAAAAGTGACGACACAGAGGAACTCTCAATGAAAGCACCAATGTCGGTGTCAAAACCGGCGGATCTCAGGTAGGGGGTCCCGAACTGTGCGTCTAGGTGGATGGTAACAGGAGACAAGGTACACGATGGTTTTACCCAGGTTCGGGCCCTCTCGATGGAGGTAAAACCCTACTCCTGATTGATTAATATTGATGATATGGGTAGTACAAGAGTAGATCTACCACGAGATCAGAGAGGCTAAACCCTAGAAGCTAGCCTATGGTATGATTGTTGTCCTCTCCTACGGACTAAAACCCTCCGGTTTATATAGACACCGAAGAGGGCTAGGGTTACACAGATTCGGTTATAATGGTAGGAGATCTACATATCCGTATCGCCAAGCTTGCCTTCCACGCCAAGGAAAGTCCCCTCCGGACACGGGACGAAGTCTTCAATCTTGTATCTTCATAGTCCAGGATTCCGGCCGAAGGTATAGTCCGGCTATCCGAACACCCCCCTAATCCAGGACTCCCTCAGGCACCCCAAGTAGGAGTATTCCTACTTGGGCGCCTCCCACAAGTCGGTCTCCCCCCTTCCATAAGTGTCGAAGGGGGAAGGACAGAGAGGGGCGAGAGAAGGGACGGGGGAGGCCGAATCCTCCCCTTTCCTTTCTCCCTTCCCCTCCTTCCTTCTCCTCCTATTCAGCCTATATGGGGGTGCACCATCCCACTAGGGTCTGGTCTGTCCCGCTCTTGACGCAATAAGGCCCATATCTTTGTCGGGGGGTGCCCGGAACCCCTTCCGGTGATTTGTTACGTACCAGGTACCCCCAGAACACTTCCGGTGTCTGAATACTATCGTCCTATATATGAATCTTTACCTCTCGACCATTTCGAGACTCCTCGTCATGTCCGTGGTCTCATCCAGGACTCCGAACAACATTCAGCCACCAAATCAGATAACTCATATAATACAAAATTGTCATCGAACGTTAAGCGTGCGAACCCTACGGGTTCGAGAACTATGTAGACATGACCGAGTGACGGTGTACAAAAGTAGGGCCTTTCTGTACCCCTTTACTTGTGCACAGGTAGTTGTAGCCACACCTACGGCCATGCTTGGCGGGGCAGAAGAAGCAAAGATACAAGACTACTAGGGTAGTGCTCAAGCCAGAGTCGCGAAGTGCAAAGGGACAAGATGGGTTTCCCCGGCAACACCCTTGACGGGGAAGACCTACATTGCCCCGGCAAGAGCCTTGCCGGGGCGACTTGCCCAACACCAGCAAGACCGCCACCTTTGAGCCTGAGAGTTCTAACACCATCGACAACATCGGAACCAAGGCTCGGGGGGCGCCTGCATGGTGGCATGCAGATCTTTGTGAAGACCAAAGGTCTGCAAAACAAGATGAGAACCAGAAGACGTAGACCCCTAGCGAGACCCTTGTCGGGGACGCCCACGAGACCTCAGCAAGACCCTTTCCGGGGACATCTGCAGGGCCGATACCAAGCCCGCACTCGCCAGATTTCGCTGCCCCGCGCCCATTCCGATGTGGCGGCCAGCCCGCCAACTAGGTGAGTGCCTGCATGGCAGCATGCAGCTTCTAGGCCAACTAGCCAAGCACCTGCGTGGTGGCATGCAGATCTTCGTGAAGACCCTACCACCGCACCAGCTCAGCAGCCAACAAGCTTGGAGCTGCATGCCTTGTCATCTTGGGCGCGCGTCGAAGCAAGGCGAGGCGGCGATGGACGATGCCGTCCTTGATAAATCAAGAGGACACATAGGCGGTGCATTAAATGTGTTTATCCTATGGTGTCAGGAGATCAACTTGTACACTGTGGATACTTTCCACCTCCTGTGTGCCGCTGTGGTAACCCCTTTTACATATAAAAGGAGGCTGGAGGCGTACTAGAAAAAGATTCGGACTTTTTGGACTGGGCATGCACCACAGCTAGTTCAAGATCTCAAGAACACTAAATACACACAAAGCGGGACTAGGGTTTTACGCATCGTTTGCAGCCCGAACCTGGGTAAACCCCGCTGTGTTGATCTTCTCGACTTGCTCTTTGCACATCCCCACGCCCCGCCAATCATAGTAGGGATTCCCCGTGATCCTATAGGTGTCGTCCCTGAGCCCCGACATCTTAGGCATGCTAGACATGTGGCGCTGAGGTTGTGAAAATCTAATTTTTAAGTCAACGCATCAACTCCTTCGTCGCGATGGCTCCCAAGAAGAAGGCGATCACGACGATCGGCTCGTCTGGGGCTGAACCACCCGTCCCAGCACGGGTGGGCGACGGAGCGGGCGCGGAGGCGTGGCCCGCGAGCATCCATGACATTCTGGCAATCGGAGCCAGGCGAGCGGCATCGTGCGTGCTCGAGACGACGAGCCATGCTCCGCTGGGCCCGGGGGCGGGGCCGTGCTGCCCACGGGCGTTGCGGCGACCTCCTGGACGCCCCAACCGGCGCCCGCACCGTGACCTTCCAAGGCCGCGCGTGACGGGCAACACCGCGACGTTGGTGCCTCCGGTCACCGCTATGGGAAGAGCCCTTTACGTCACTCTTAAGATGCACCGGGCCGGCATGCGCGCCCAGACACTGGCGGAAACGGCGTGCTACAGTGACACCATGATAGCGCTCCTTCTAACGTGGTTAGAAGTCAGAGCGTGTCACGGTCCAGGCAGCTTTCGCCACCACCCACGCCAGCGGAAGCATTGGCACGCAGGCAACTACTCCTCAACTTCCCTCCGGCAGCGGAGAAGCTCAACAAGTCGAGAGCCACCATTCGAAGCCTCATCAGCTTTGCCAACAAGATGAGCCGCGCCCAGCGGGGCCTTTAGGCCGGCGTTCTGTCGAGCAGGTGCATGCCGGCTGTGGGAGGACCGGAGATGCTGCGACCATGGTGCACTCTCCTCCTCGCAGTCGTGACAGCAGCCGCCGGCTCGTTGGGCCGACGCCCGCGACAATGTTTATACAACGTCGTCCGACCCGTGAGCCCGCAGCGACCAACATCATGTACTTCGGGAGCGAGCTCAGGAATACGCTCGAACCACCATCGAGCAGCGGCAGGACGCGCGCCACCAGGTCCGCCCGGCGCTGGGGGGCGCCGGTGACCTACCTTATGAGGTGGGTTGTCCAGCCTTTACCCGTGAGCTACAACAGTTCCAGTGGCCCACCCACAGCACGTTCAAGCCTGAGGTCGGAGAAAAATACAATGGCAAGACTCACCCGTCGGATTTCCTCAGCATCTACACCATTGCGATGCAAGCTGCTGGGGCTCGCGACGTAAGGTGGTTGCCAATTATTTCCCGTTGGCACTTAAGCCCTACGTCATGTCATGGTTGATGCACCTGCTAGTGGATTCCATCTCTTCTTGGTCGGATCTGTGCCACGAGTTTGTTGGCGCCTTTATAGGAGGCCGCCAAGCTCCTGGCCAGGCAAGTGATTTGCATGTCATCCCCCAGAAGCACGGCGAGTCCCTGCACAAGTACATACAAAGGTTCAGCCGTGTGCAGTACAACATCCCAGATGTTCATCCCACCGTTGTCATCAGTGCATTCCACCAGAATGTGCGCAATCGCAAGATGCAGGAGGAGCTGGCGATCAACAAGGTTAAGGATGTAGTCGAGCTATATGTTCTGGCCGATAGGTGCGCTCGGGCTGAAGAAGGAAGGAAGTACCCTGGTGTCGGTGGGAACGACACCTATGGGATCACTGGAATCCCTTCTAGGTCGGTGGGCGCTGGGTTGTGAGAAGAGCAGGTCCAGGAGTGTGGGGACCCTGACTCATAAGTCGTGATCACCGAATGCACGTGTACAGTGATCCTAGAGATCAATGCTCACTGAACACACAGAAGTTGAATAACAAGAGTCTTACATCCATACATACCGTCTTACACAAATTATGACCATTATGGTCAAGTCTTACATTGATAAAGCCTTAAGGGTTGAACAACAAATGAAACACAAGCAGCGGAAATCTTCGTTGATAAGTAGAACGCATGCCATCTGCCTTAACCCTAAATGCATTCTAACTGGGAAGCGTCCTAGCTCGCGTGTTCGTCACTGAAGTATTCTTCATCATATCATGTTCTTTCATGCCTGGCCAATAAAATAACCAATGGCAAGCCAATGAGTACTTTGAATGTACTCGCAAGCAACCCATGCTTTTTGTTCAAGATACAACAATGCATGATATAGGTAAATTTTTGCGGAAAGCTAGTTTTGAGTGCAATGACATGTTCAACAATTTGTAAGGCATGCATCAGGAGAATTCAAGTAAACAAGAGGACAGGTAACAGATATCAACATAAAGTGAGTGGGCTCGAACCCAACTCATCTATGTCAAGTCCTTTGACTTGACCCAAGTAGTTCTTTCCCACACACACTGGTTTGTAAACAAGTAGACGTAGCCCAAGAGCGGTTACCCAACTGTCCTTGACCGTGGACACGGCTATTCGAATAGTTTTACACTCTGCAGAGGTTGCACACTTTACCCACAAGATCCGGGGAACTTCCGTGTCATCCACGACCCGCGATACCTCAAGTACCCAGGGTAAGCACCCGATCACTATCTTTCCCTAGACGACACTAACAAAGAGTCCACTCGTTGTTCCATATCCTCACGATGTACATCATACGAGACTCACTCGAGATCGTAACATCCGAGAGGGGACACAACGGTGTATCCGGTGCCCTGTAAAAACAGTCATGGCCGCCCTACCTAGCACGACCCCGTCCCGAGAGAGCGCACCAACAACTCTCCCGTACAAGGGTAGAGTGGTTGCGCATGTAAGGTTGGAATAACGGTCGCCACTTAAACCAACCCATTTTCAAAAACAACACTCACACTTGCCTCGGTACACCACTTCGTCATCAAGTGGTTACCCAACTCATCATCTCCCCCGGGCATAAGTGGCACCCGATGGGGTTTTCGAAAAATCTTTTGGGAATACTTTGTCTCCATCACCATGCATATTCCCGCCCCTTTTTGAGTAGAAACTACTTTAGCATCCTATCTACTCCCACCGGCATAACCCTCATAAGAAGGTAGGGTCATGCATAATGCAGGTATCAACGAGGAAGTAACGAAGGCAACCCACCAAAGTGGTTACCATCTAATCATGATTCCGAAGCAACACTAATGAAGTGCTATATGACATGCATAAAAAGGGTTTCATAGACATGGTCAAAGGGCTGCTTGCCTAGCTCAGCAAAGTCTTCTAGGTCTTCAAAGTATTCTGGTCCAACTCTTTTGTCAGCAACGCAATCTACCGTCGCAAAATAATAACGAGAAAATAAGGCAATAATAAAATAGAAAAACCGAAGTGCTCAGAAAAATGTCAACTCATTTTTGTTAAATACTAGGTTCAAAACTAAGAAGGGGAAAATTCCTAGTTTTGGATTTGGAGTAGCAGAGTAGGAGAAATGGATTTACAAAGGTATATTTAAATGCTTAAAATCACATTTAAATATAAACAGTGAAGAAAAGGTTGTTGGATTTGAATGAAAGTTGCACCATTAAATAGGTTGCAATACTTTAGGAATTTAGGAATTGGAATTAATTTATTTGGACATATATTTTATCCTGTGGAATTTTGGAAAAGTGACAGAAAAGAAAAAGGAAAAGGAGTACCGTGCCTGCTGGGCCAGAACAGCCGCAACGTAGCAGGCCCAGCCAGAGAGGCGGCCCAGTGCACTGGTGCACGCATGCGCGCCAGGTTTAAACCTGACGGGCGGGGCCCAGGCATCGGCGAGAGAGAGGGGGGCGATGGAGGGGAGAGGCTGACAGGCGGGGCCCGCCTGTCATCCCTAACCCCTAGTCCAGGCGGCTGGCGAGCTGACCGGCGTAGATGTAGGGCACGGCGAGGTCGAGCGAGGGTACGGCTGGACTCAGCGTCGAGTCGTCGTTCGGGTGAAGGTGGTTGCGGTCGCCGGGGCGGCCTGGTTCGCCGGCGATGAGGTCTCGCGGTGGAGAACTTCGGGCATCGACGGTTCCGGCCGTTTCTGGCTGCAAAAGAAGCGGGGTAGAAGGGGGAAATGATCAGGGGTGCTCGGGGCTTCCAGATCGAGGCAGAGGAGGAGCGGGGGAGGCCTATACCTCGCGAACTCCGGTGAGCCGAAGCGGCTGAGCTCGAGCTCGATCTCGAGCTCGGGCGGAGCTCGAGCTCGATCTCGAGCTCGGGAGGCTCTGAAGAGGAACTGGGGGTGCAAGGGGATGATTTGGTGGTGCATAGAGCGAGTGGTGAGGAGAGAAGGGCTCGGGAAGGCCCTTAAATGGGCGAACGGCGGGGTGCCGTGGACCCATGCGCTGGAGAGCCCCTGCTCGTCGCCACAGGGCTCGGGAGGAGCTGGCGGCGTGTCTGGGGTGTTGTTAGGCGTGGACTACGCCTAGGGGAGCTAAGGGAGAGAGCGGGGGAAGGCCAGAGAGCATCGCGCGTGTGAGCCGCACCATTGGCGCGCTCGGGCGGCCAACGCGCGCGCGAGCAGGGGAGAGAGGGGGGAGAGAGGAGGGGGACAGCGCCGTGTCATGACGCGGACGTCGAGGGGCGTTGGTTGGCGTGCTGGGGAGGCCCGAGGTGGTCGGAGGCGGTTGGAAGGGGGCGGCTACAGTGCGGGGGCGCACTGTAGCGCGCTCCAGAAAATGCAAATGGCCGGCATGCCATTTTCTATGCAACTAGGGCACGACCAAAGGTGTGTGGTGGCTCTAGCGGGGAGTAAAGAAGTAGGAGATGGCCTTGGATGCCCTGGGTGGCCAGTAGGAGAGGAGAGAGGTAGAAGAGGAGGGAGAAATGGGCTGTCCAGAGAGAGAAAGTGGGGTTTTACCCATACAAGAATAGAGATGGGGATTTGCCATTGTTACTGGAGGTGAAAGGGGACTAGGAGGAGCTGTGGTAAAAAGTTGAGCTCAAGGAGAATAGTTTTAGTGGTCAAAATGGAGATTTTGAAAAGTGGCAGAAGGTGTTTGATAATGGTTTTGGCAAGCAAATGATTTCCAATTGCCATGAGACTCCATAGGGTGAAATGTCACATATAATTAGGGTCTTCCACCAATTTGGAGCTTATTTGGGCAAAGTTGCCAATGCAACTTTTGTAAACCCTAGAAATTAGCAGAAATGGACTTGTGTAGATCTAGTTGAGCAAATCACTTCCCCTTGATGCACCACTTGGTGTAGTGGCCTCATTTGGTCATGTGAACATGCCCACAAAAGTTGGGGTCAAGGAGATAAAGTTGGCAATACAAACTTGTTCAAATTTGATTCTGGTCAGAGAAGGATTTGGGGTACTTTGATCAAGATAACATTCTCTCCAACTTGTGCCATTTGGTCTAGATGCATTATTACACCATTTGAGCATGTGAACCAAGTTTGAGAGCATTTGGACATGTTTGACAGTGCAAAAATGTTCAAACTTGAAAAAGGACAGAAGTGGTTTTGAGAGGGTTTCATGGGGTTATACTATTCTCCATGACATGGTACTTGGCAAGATCATCAAAAATGTCATATGTGACATTCTAGAATTTTCCTGGATTTATTTGAAAATATTTCTTATAGAAATATTTCAAATATTTGAAATGAGCTGAAATGGTTCTGGGGGGTTTTGTCCAGTATTTTGATCATGACCATATGTTGAAACTCATATATATGGAAAATATATGTCCATTGAGTCTCCCTAATTTTTCTCAAATATTTTTAAAGCCTTAAAAGAATTTTAACCTATTACAGACCATTTCTGACCTTAAGAAAAAGCCTTTAAATAAAATAGGAAAATAACTTTTAAAATTATATTTTTGTGGTTTCTGGGTATCCTATATCTAATAGGAGTCAAACATATTTTTGGAAAGATTTTTACTGCCCTGAGTTAAGTACTTGCAGTACAAACCTTAATTCAGGGGTTTTTGGAAAACTAATTTTTGAAAATACTATTTGGCCAGATTATTTTTGTAAGAAATTATTTTTATGTCCTATACACATGGCGTGATCATTGGTTCAAGAGTTTGGAGCAAGTAGATGAAGTTTAGAAGGTGGAGTTTGTTGACTTTAAAGAGCACTTAAAAAACACAGAGAGAAAACCAACTCCAAATAAAAGCCAAAATGCAAATGTTTTTGTCAAACCACACTTTATCATGATTTATTAGCTTAAGTGTTGTGGCATGAAAATCAGGGTGTGACAGACCTACCCCCTTACAAGAATCTCGTCGCCGAGATTCCCAGACTAGGCGCGGAAAGGAATACGGAAACTTGGATCTGGGGTAGTCTTCACGTCCTCATACTACTTCTGCTTCCGAGTGGTGCCCCATTGAACCTTGAAGTACTTGATGGTGTGGCTTCATGTATGACATTCTTGCTTGATCCAGGTTGCTAAGGGGTCTCTCGCGTTAGTTCAGGTTGGGCTGGGGGTCAATGGTTTGGTGATTGATGCCCTGGTAGGGATCAGGCTAGTTAGGAAGTTGGAAACACTTTCGGGGGTGTGTCGCGTGGAAAACGGTGTGCACAGTGGGTAACTCAGGTGGTAACTCTAGCTGGTAGTCGTCTACTCTTCGTCACCACTAGTGGTGGTCTTTGTTGTGTGTGGGCTAAAGTAGGCTGGGGAATTAGTGGTGGTCTTTGTTGTGTGTGGGCTAAGGTGTTCTAGATCTAGTATCAAGGCCCTAAGGTCCTGATCCGACCATGTTGTAGCTTGGTAGGGCTTAAGGGTTTCAAGGATTCTAGGGTGCGAGTGAACATTTATCCTTGAGCACAATTCCTGAGATGCCAATTGTTCTATTTAGTCCTGTAAACAAATCACATCATATTACTGATAGCATCTTTACATATAGGTCAACTCCAATCATCACTCATGTGATTCATATCCTCATGGCTCCCGAGAGGAGGTCTAACAAAATCATATATGTCTACGATCCCCAAACTCATATGTATGGCTACCCCTAAAAATCCATGGGTATACAAGCTTCGAAGATGGAGTAAAACATGACAATCCAAGTGCTCAGCCTATTCTTCCAAGGTCTAAGATAAAGCACCTCTATCCTAAGGAAACACATCGTAAGCCACTCCAAGATCTTGTTTCCTTCCTATGAATCAACTCCAACAGCCCATAATTACATAATTCATTAATTCTACAAATGCAATGTCTATGGTGTTCCACATGGTCTCCTAAAGTCCCTATAGTCCCCACTACTTGAAAGGGCTGCCTTACTATAGTCAGTCCACCAATTTCCGTTATTGTGATCTAGTAATACTCCAAGGTCAAGCTCATAAAGATCCCTAAATAAACTCCGACAATTAGTCCAATCTCCTAGTTTATTGTCCTCCAAGAAACATGGTATCATGATCGAGATCATCAGTCTAAATCCAATTTACTCCGAACCATGTAGACTCACTCATCATCTTTACTCAACTAGAATTATCTACTTAAATCCAATCTCATGTCCAATGGGAATTCCTATATGTTTACTCCAAGTCCTTATTGTAATGCCAACCATCCCCTATCAATATCCCCTGGCTAAGTCAAAACCTTATACTTCCAAGAATTTCATCTTGCGATATAATTGTCCTACAAAATCCAATTTACTCCAGGGGTAATGAAAGTTATGCTACTCTATCAACATGATCCCACCATGTTCATCTACCAACTTCAAAGCCTCATAATCCACCAAATAGTCTCATATAATTCCTCAAGTCATTTGTCATGTATTCCTATGTCCTCAGTTTGGTCTTCCCTATGGCATCGTCAGTTCTGGTGCTATATTAGGATGATAATGTGCGCGTTCACTATGTTCACTAGTTCCATAATGAACCCAGTGCTGTGCAAGGTTTACAGAGGCTTAACTGGTTCTCTTGCAATTCTATGGGTTAAGCACATGGTTAAGGACTCGAGCTTGGGTATCTCGTGAAGTCTCGAAGGGTCTAGGAATTGGTTTCTAGTCTGGGGGGTTAAACCTAACTCTACGGGGTTTTACTTGGTCGAGGAGGCTGTAGAAAAGTTCTTCAGTGCTAGGTGTCCGCCGAGGTAGAATCCTTGGTGTATCTTGTCTTGCTGGCCTTCAGTTGAGGAGAGAGATTATAGGGAAAAGTAGCATAGAGGAAGGGAATACCTAAAGGGGGTTCTATAGTGCAAGTTCAAGCAAACAAGTGCCGTTAAGGCCACGGACATTCATTAAGATAAGATAGGTGATATAGTCGCGTACAAGCTGCCTAGGGCAAATGTGCGACTTATATCAAAACACAAACAAGTAAAAACAAGCGCCACAAAACGTGGTTCCATTCGAACCATCTCACGGACTTGACTACGCATATGGAGGTACATGACTCATCCTACCCTAGGGGTCCTCGGACTCGGTAGTCGTGCTTGCTCGGAGAGAAGGACGCTCAGTCTTCAGTTTGTGGGTTCCCCTTGTGGTGCCAAAGGGTATGCGACAGTCGGCTGATTGTTGGGACACATCCTTTTAATGTGCCCAAGTTCACCACACCCGTGACAAGTGACAGAAGCAAAAAGGTTGTTATCCAGTCTTGGGTTATGTCGTCAATGGCCTAACGACGATCTTCTACGAGGTGGATATGGAAATTCGTTCCTATGCCTCCTGCATGGGGTTTGGTTGCGGGTTTTCCGAAGTTCCTTGATTTGTTGCTCTTGATTGGCAAGGTGGGCTTGTAAGGCACTGATTTGCTGTCCTTGCTCGACCACCTTCTTCTTCTCAATGCAGTGGAGGTGCAGAAGTGAAGGGAGGTCTTGGGGAGCCTTAAGAAATGCTTCGGTAAGGTGACGTAGAAGGTAGTCTCCTGCGTTGATGAAGCAGATCTGGTACTTGAGGGTTGGATCCTCATCTTCTGGGGAAATCATCACTTGAGCTGGGGCTCCAAACCCGTTCTTTCCAGGTAGGTAGCGGGTGGCGTGTTCTTCTTTCATTTCTGGAAGGAGCCCTCGAAGACGGAGGAGCGCTTCATATGCCACTTGCTGAATGGCCAGGTCTTTTGTTGGCATGGGTGGTCCAATGAAGAACCACCCCTGGGGTGAGGTCTTTGCAGGCACAAAAACCTTGGCGTAGAACTCCTTCTCGAGCACATCATTTTCCTCTTCATGCAGAGTGTATATGGGCAGCAAGGGATAGTGGCATTGTTGGAGGCAGTCTTTTAGGAGTGATGGAAATCCTGTCATAAGGAGTCTCAAGGGGGCGACAGCCATCTACAAAAGTTGAATAAGGGAGGTCAATATGGAAAATATCCCTTGGGTTTGGTAGGCTTAGAAAAGAAGAGGAGTATAGAGGGTTTTGCAAAATGGGTTTTATCGTCACTAATGCCCATGCTAACTAAGGCTTCCTACAGTCAGGATGGCTCTGATACCAGCTCTGTGGGGACCCTGACTCATAAGTCGTTATCACAGAATGCACCTGCCCCCACCTACTGCTTCATGGCACGTGGTGCCAAGGTAAACTCACGTGATGCTTACTTTCAAACATCCAGTGAAGATGACTCTGATTGTGAATCCAAACCCAGCTACAAAACACTTGCTAAAATTGCAACTGAACAACAGAAAGCTATGGAACATTATCGGTGTCAAAACCGGCGGATCTCGGGTAGGGGGTCCTGAACTATGCGTCTAGGCGGATGGTAACAGGAGACAAGGGACACGATGTTTTTACCCAGGTTCGGGCCCTCTCGATGGAGGTAAAACCCTACTCCTGCTTGATTAATATTGATGATATGGGTAGTACAAGAGTTGATCTACCACGAGATCAGAGAGGCTAAACCCTAGAAGCTAGCCTATGGTATGATTGTTGTTGTTGTTGTCCTACGGACTAAACCCTCCAGTTTATATAGACACCGGAGGGGGTTAGGGTTACACAGAGTCGGTTACAAGGAAGGAGATCTACATATCCGTACTGCCAAGCTTGCCTTCCACGCCAAGGAGAGTCCCATCCGGACATGGGACGAAGTCTTCAATCTTGTATCTTCATAGTCCAACAGTCCAGCCAAAGGTTATAGTCCGGCTGTCCGGATACCCCCTAATCCAGGACTCCCTTAGTAGCCCTTGAACCAGGCTTCAATGACGACGAGTCCGGCGCGCAGATTGTCTTCGGCATTGCAAGGCGGGTTCCTCCTCCGAATACTTCATAGAAGATTTTGAACACGAGGATCATGTCCAGCTCTGGAAAACAAGTTCCACATGCCACCGTAGAGAGAATAATACTTCCACAAATCCAATCTGCTGACGTATCCTGTAATGTGACATCACACCACAGCCAAGCCCTTATGCGAATAGTTTTTTCTTTACAGCCAACCTCAGCGCGTTTCATGAGGCAGTTTCCTTGGCACGTCTTGTCGAAGCAGAGATCGTGTCCCCTTATTGCGGGATTCTCATCAATACGGACGTGGGTAACCCAACCGCGCCATCAATTACGACGCTTGGGGGATGAGCGAGTTTTACCAGGCTGGTGGGGACGCATAGTTTCGTCCGCCCATATAAAGGGACAAGGATTCACCCTTTTCCACCCACACCTTCTTCCTCCTTTGCTCATCCATTCTCGCACACTCGAGCTCCAGCGCCCAAGTCCACATTTTCTTCCTCAACCCCCTCCAACCATGTCCGGAGCGGGAGGCAAGTGGATGGTCTCCTCCGCCACGGAGGGACACATCAGAAGCTGAGGGGAGCCGGATACGTGCCCGACGATATCGCACACCGGCTCGCAGATGCGGGGCAGCTCATCCCGACACCCCAGACCCCATGAGAGGGTAGTGTTCCTTACCCATTTCCTCCGCGGACTGGGATTCCCTCTCCACTCATTCGTCCGGGGACTCATGTTCTACTACGGCCTGGACTTCCATGATCTGGCCCCGAACTTCACCCTCAACATCTCGGCGTTTATCGTCGTGTGTGAGGCCTTCCTCCGCATCAATCCACACTTCGGCCTATGGCTGAAGACCTTCAATGTTAAACCGGAGGTGGTGGGCGGCCAGCAGGCGGAGTGCAGAGGCGCCATGGTTGGCAAGATGCCCAACGTCACATGGGTCGAGGGATCCTACGTGGAGATCATGAAGGGGTGGCAATCGGGGTGGTTCTACATCACCGAGCCGTGTGACCCCAAATGGGCAGCGGCCCCGAGTTCCGATCCGGAATCCCCATGCGGCTCACCTCCTGGAAAGAGAAGGGCCTGCCCTGGGGTAGTCCGGGAGAGCTGACAGGACTCCAAACCTGTGTCCAAAACATGGTGACAAGAGGCTCAAGCTTGTCGACATAGTCCAGGTCATGCTCATCCGCCGAATCCTCTCGTGCCAACAACGGGCGTTCAACTTGTGCAAGTTCGACCCGGCCTACCACCAAACTCTGAGCGAGCTCTTCGACACAACACACGAGGATGCTTGGAAGGTGATGTTTAAGAGTGCCGAGGTTGCCCCTCCCCTTACCGAGGATCGCGGATTCAGCGCGGAGCGTCAAGTCAGCGCGGTAAGCTTGTTTATCTCTTTATAGGGTATTTTTCATAGTTTAACTATGTGCGGGATCTAAGCTTCCTTGCCTTTGACAGGAATGGGTGGAGACGTCGGGGCAGATTGATTGTCCAGCCCCCCTGCCCGAAGACCCCGCAGATGCTCTCCTGACGGAGATGCTTACTCTGGCTCCTTATGTGGTGCCGGAGAAAAAGGTCAAGAAGAAGGCTACGGGAACCCTAAAGAGTTCCCGACGCCAGGTATTATCGGACTCATCGTCCGATAACTTCGAGACACACTCCTCTTGTGGAAACGAGGAGGAGGCAGATAAAGGTTCTTCTCCTCCAGTCGGGGAAGACAAGAAGAGGAAGGCCGCCCCAACTGGGGGAGGCCGGAGGGTCCAAGAAGGGAAGGACTCTCCCTCCGGACTACTCCGCCACCGCCACCGATAGCGAAGACGAGTGGCCACCCAGGGCCAAGCCCCTGACGAGATCGTAAGTATTCGGACACCAGATTAACTCATGGCAATGTTTAATTACACAACTTCTTCTAACACCGGACATGGTTATGCAGTCCGTCCCGGGCCCGTATTGACGTATCCTCGTCGAGCGGTTCTTTGGACCCGTCGGCCATGAGCAGCGGAGGATCACTTCAGACTTCCTCCACCCCTCACCCTAGGGACAACGCCGAGGTGTTGTCTCAAAGGGCACCAAGCCAAGGGGAGGTAGTCCTGGAGGCGCCACAAGGCGACCTTCCGGACTACAGGCGCAGGGGAGCAAGGCTCCTAAGGGCTCCAAGTTCGTCCCTGGGCCGAATACCGCACCGGAACCCCCAGTGGTTCTGGACTTTGGCAGGCGGCCCCCCACTAAGAGGGGCAAGCCTATTGTGCCGGTGACCTCCGTCCAACCAGAGGCACCGGATAATTTGCTGGAGGTGCTTAACGGCGCCTCCAGAAGGTTCAGTCTGCCAAGAGCGGACTAACTGAAGCCTGTGCCAGCCTTCTAACCGGATTTGAGGTATGTAAAAAATATATGAAAATATTGCTGCATAGACAGTATCCCCTGATGCTATGTTCGGTGTTCACAAAGAAAAGCCGAATAGAGGATCTAAAAATATCCGTAGGAGTCTAATGTAAGTATGTCGACATGCGTATGCAGGCTTCGCTGCTGACCTCTGCCACACTGACTGCGGAGGTTGATGCGCTGAAGCAGAACCTCGAGCGGTCCGAGAAAGAGCTCGGCCTTGCCAAGAAGCAGCTCGAGGAGAACCAAGGTAAGTAGTGCATGACTGTATGTGTATAAAAAATGCAGTTGCAAGAATGATAGGATCGTTATTAATGTGCTAGGGGCCACGACCGAGGTGGCGACCCTGAGGCAAGCACTGTCCGAGGCCAAAAACAAAGCGGCCACGGAGTGCACCGAGCGGGGGAAGCAAGAGGCACGGGTTGCTGAGGTGGAGCAAGAGCTCCAGGCTCTCGTGAAAAAACATGAGAGTTTGGAGCTTGACTTGAAGATGCGAGAGTCCGAGCTTGCCTCGGCCCTTGAGAGCGCCAAGCATGCTAAGGCCGAAGCCCGAAAGGCCCTCCAGGAAATTGAGGCGATGAAGAAGATAGTGGCGGGTAAGGCATTCATTATGCAGAGAAAGCATCTGAAAGTAAATTACTTATTACTTACCTGAGTCCAGAGCTCTCCAGGAGCATTCGCAAATTTACCCCGTAGCGTGTCGAATGCTGGAAAGCACTACCGAGCCGAGGAGGGGAGCTTGATGGAGAAGGTGTTCTGGTCTCAATATACTGAGGCCGAACACCCGGTGCCCTTAAGCGACCAGTTGAAGCAATTGGTCGAGCTCCATAAGGCGGCCGAATAGGCCATGAAGGGTCTTATAGTCCGGTTGTGGCCTGGAGAGGCCCTGCCAGGGAGCTACTTCGGGCTGGTAAGGCGGCTTGTGGATGCCTGTCCTTGGCTTGAGGTCTTCAAGCGCTCTGTCTGCATCGAGGGCGCCCGTAGGGCGCTTGCCCGTGTTAAAGTATATTGGGGCAAGATGGATGCTGAGAAGCTGGTGAAGGACGGGCCACCGCAGGGCAAGGAGCATCACCACCCTGAAATGTACTATGAGGGCATCCTGAAGAATGCCCGCCTTATGGCGGATGAATGTTCCAAAGATGTAATATCTGAGTAAGCTCGCTTGTGTGATCCTATACGCTGAAAACTTGTTCATATGCGCTATGCAACGCTTGTTTGAATTTAAAATATTACCTTCTGTGCGGCTGTTTATTAAATCTGAGAGATGGCCAGTCATCGGCTTCTGCCCCCATGCCACGAGTGTTGGGGTGTTCGGAATAAATCTGAGCACTCCTTTTCCCATTCTTGGGTCCTTCGAGGGAGGTGCTCAGCGCAACGAACAAGGCAATCGGACTATAATGCTTTATCACTCTCACTTAGCGAGAGAATTCTATAATTTTAAATTTTGGCAAAGCCCCTAGTATTCCGAAGACCGAGTTCGGGGCGCTATACACGCCTAAGACGGACAAAGCCGACTCCTCGCCCTAAGCGGGATAAGTCTTTAGGGACTCAAAACCTCTCGAACAGCGACCAGCTCTCGCCCTATCATGACAGTCAGTTTTAGCTTTCTCTACTGAGGTGCTTAGCCCAGCTGAATCGGGGCACAATCGCAGTAGTTCTCCTAGTGCTACCTTAGCCGATATAACAGAACGTAAGGTACCAAAACATGGGAGCCGGGCAAACCCAACTATTGACCCAAGACATGATTCGGAGCCGATGCATATAATGCTATAAGTTCGGGGGTGCCGCACTTGTGAAAGTGTTCGGACTTCTCACGCTGTATTATGGGGTGCTTAAGCCCCTGGCGTATTTGCCCGTACCAAAGTGTACAAGTGCTAGATGTCATGAATGAACATATACACATAAAAAGGAAGGAATAGAGAATGCAATAATAGACTGAAGCTATGCATTGTTTATTCGAAAAAGGTGCATTAAAAGCAGAACGATACAAATAGTGCGATAAGCAAAAAATGGGACTATTTGACATGTCCCCTCCAGGGGCGAGCTGCGGAATGGTATTTAAAGCAGGTATTTTGCTCGTTATAGAGACCACCTGGGAGTTCCATGATGCGACGTAGCTTCCCGCCCCCTGGTTCCATGATGAGAACTATACTGCCGGACAGGGCTTCCAGAGACTAGAGTCCTGAAAGTGAGAAAAAATAACAAAGTAGGAAGCCCCTAGTGCGGCTGAGCCGCGTTTTGGGGCGTGCCGTAGTCGTGCCCCTTCCCCTGTGCCCATGGTATTTTTAATGCGTAATTATGTACACGTGGTACGTATTTCGCCGTTTGGCTGGGGCTGCGGTAGGGGCCGCATTGCTACGCTTGCTCGGAACGTGCCAGGCGGTCTTGTTGCAGGTTACTCCAAGCGCGCTTGACGGCGTCCGGATGTTTGATCGCCAGACTGGAGAATTGCCTTGAGAGGTTGCTCTGTACTTCTGCTGCGAGGGCCACAGTGTGCTCCTCCGTTCGGAGAGACCGCTCTATGTTTCCATTGATTTTGATGACCCCCCGAGGTCCTGGCATCTTGAGCTTGAGGTATGCATACTGCGGCACCACATTGAATCTTGCGAATGCGGTTCGTCCGAGCAGTGTGTGATAGCCGCTGCGGAACGGTACTATATCGAAGATTAACTCCTCACTTCGTAAGTTATCTGGGGATCCAAAGACCACTTCTAGCGTGACTGAGCCTATGCAATGGGCCTCTACACCTGGTATGACGCCTTTAAAGGTCATTTTTGTGGGTTTAATCCTTGAGGGATCCATACCCATTTTTCGCACTGTGTCCTGATAAAGCAGGTCCAGGCTGTTGCCGCCGTCCATAAGGACTCGAGTGAGGTGAAATCCGTCGATGATTGGGTCTAAGACCAATGCGACGAATCTGCCATGACGGATGCTAGTGGGATGGTCCCTGCAATCAAAAGATATCGGAGAGGAGGACCATGGGTTGAACTTTTGGGCGACTGGCTCCAACGCGTGCACGTCCCTTAGCGCACGCTTCCGCTCCCTCTTGGGGATGTGGGTTGCGTATATCATGTTCACCGTCCGCACTTGTGGGGGAAACCCCTTCTGTCCTCCGTTGTTCGGCGGTCGGGGCTCCTCCTCGTCATTGCTATGTAGCCCCTTGTCTTTGTTTTCGGCCTTTAACTTGTCGGCCTGCTTGAATACCCAACAATCCCTGTTGGTGTGGTTGGCTGGCTTGTCGGGGGTGCCGTGTATTTGGCATGAGCGATCGAGTATACGGTCCAAACTGGACGGGCCCGGAGTGCTTCTTTTGAATGGATTTTTCGCTGACCGGGCTTAGAGCCTCTGAATCAGGCATTAACTGCCGTATCCTCAGTATTGTCGTTGTTAATGCGGCGTTTGTGTTTGTTGCGACATGACTTGCCATTGCTGTCCTTGGTATCTGAAGTACCAGGGCTCTTTGATATGTTATTGTTGTGTGCCAGCCAGCTGTCTTCTCCCGCGCAAAAGCGGGTCATGAATGTCGCGAGGGCTGCCATAGATTTCGGCTTTTCCTGGCGGAGGTGCCGGGCAAGCAACTCGTCGTGGATGTTATGCTTGAAAGCTGCTAGGGCCTCTGCATTCGGACAGTCAACGATTTGATTTTTCTTGGTTAGGAACCGTGTCCAGAATTGCCTGGCTGATTCCTCTGGCTATTGAATTATGTGGCTCAAGTCATCGGCATCTGGTGGTCGCACATAAGTGCCCTTGAAGTTGTCGAGGAATGCGGCTTCCTGATCTTCCTAGCAACCAATGGATTCTGCTGGCAAGCTGTTGAGCCAATGCCGAGTTGGTCCTTTAAGCTTGAGTGGGAGGTATTTGATGCCGTGTAGATCGTCGCCACGGGCCATGTGGATATGAAGGAGATAGTCCTCAATCCATACCGCGGGATCTGTCGTACCATCATATGATTCGATATTCACGGGTTTGAAACCCTCTGGGATTTGATGATCCATTACTTCATCTGTGAAGCATAGCGGGTGTGCGGCGCCTCTGTACTGGGCTATATCACGACGTAGCTCAAATGAGTTTTGTCTGCTGTGTTCGGCCCGACCGGATTTACTTTTACTATATCTGGCGTGACGGTTATCGTCTCGTGTGGTGGGGCGCCCCCGCAATCGGTAGATCGATCTTGCTTGCTTTGCTTTGTCCTCCAATATGTCTCGCTGGTCTAGCGCATTTCCCCGTGCCTTGGTATTTTTTGAGTGACGCCGGGGTGCGGCATGAGCTGTGGGCCGAGAGGCCTCTCTGTCGCGGCCACGAGGTGGCCAGTCAGCCGCGCCATACAATGGAGATGTAGGTTTGGATGCTTCCTCCTCAGGCATGACAAATTCGTCGTCGTCGAGGCTTGCCTCGTCTTCGGAGGGAGGCATGTAATTATCATCCTCCACCTCTCTATCTGCCACTCTCTCAGGAGGGCTGGCTTGTCCATCCTCCTGCGCTGAATCTTGCTGGAGGGGGTTGTCTTCGGCATTGTCCGGGGTGTTATTATCTCCTGTGCCGGTATCACTGTTTTTGCTTTGGCGGGACTTAGAGCGGCGCCGCTGACGCCGGCGCTTAGGTTGGTTCTTGGAGGGGTCATTCTCCGTTGTTCCGTCGCCATTGCCCTCTTTGGGTGTGTCCACCATATATATGTTATATGATGAGGTGGCTGTCCATTGCCCTGTGGGCGATGGTTCCTGTTCGTCTCCTACATCGTCGTCCATACCGTCGACGTCTTCGGAGTCGAAGTCGAGCATGTCGGTCAAATCATCAGCAGTGGCTACGTAGTGGGTGGGCGTCGAATTTCTTCGTCATCCGCATCCCAATCCTGCCGGTCATAATCTAGCTAGGACTCTCCTGACAAGGAGAGAGACCTTAGTGAATTCAGTATGTCGCCGAAGGGAGAGTGCTGAAAGATATCCGCGGCGGTGAACTCCATGATCGGCACCCAATCAGATTCGATTGGCAGGGGCGCGGGTGGTTCGGAGCCCGGAGGAGAGTCCGGCGATGTGGAGTCGCGGGCCTCGCGAAGGGTAAGGCTGGTGTTCGGCTCGATCCCCGTTGAGGCTGCTGCCTCCGTGGTGGGGTCTAACCACCCGCCCATGGATGGCGCAGTTGGCTCCGAATTGAAGGTCGGAGCGGTTGCAGGTGCGGTCTCCAGGACACTATTTGGCGGCAGAGGTAAATCATGCCCATCGCGACAGTGCGGCGCACTCGGCCGGGGCTCAAATCCGTCGAAGATCAAGTCTCCGCAGATGTCGGTCATGTAGTTTAAGCTACCAAACCTGACGTGATGGCCAGGGGCGTAACTCTTGATCTGCTCCAGATGGCCAAGCGAGTTGGCCCGCAGTACGAAGCCGCCGAACATGAAGATCTTTGCGGGGAGAAAAGTCTCACCCTGGACTGCATCGCTGTTGATGATCGAAGGAGCCATCAAGCCTAAGGATGACGACACAGAGGAACTCTCAATGAAAGCACCAATGTTGGTGTAAAAACCGGCGGATCTCGGGTAGGGGGTCCCGAACTATGCGTCTAGGCGGATGGTAACAGGAGCCAAGGGACACGATGTTTTTACCCTGGTTCGGGCCCTCTCGATGGAGGTAAAACCCTACTCCTGCTTGATTAATATTGATGATATGGGTAGTACAAGAGTTGATCTACCACGAGATTAGAGAGGCTAAACCCTAGAAGCTAGCCTATGGTATGATTGTTGTTGTTGTTGTTGTTGTTGTCCTACGGACTAAACCCTCTGGTTTATATAGACACCGGAGGGGGCTAGGGTTACACAGAGTCGGTTACAAGGAAGGAGATCTACATATCCGTACTGCCAAGCTTGCCTTCCACGCCAAGGAGAATCCCATCCGGACACAGGACGAAGTCTTCAATCTTGTATCTTCATAGTCCAATAGTCCGGCCAAAGGTTATAGTCTGGCTGTCCGGATACCCCCTAATCCAGGACTCCCTCAAACATATTCAAAAATGTTAGACAAAAGTGATGACTTGTTGGACGCGGAAATGACCCGATCTCGGTCCTTAATTGAAGACATAAAAAATCTTCATGTTAATTACGAGGAACTTGAAGGTCGTCATGAAATGCTTTCAACAACTCATGAAAAGCTTTCCTATGATTATCTTCAAAGGAAGCAAGAACTTGAGAAGTTGAGAGCAGTTCATGAAGATCTTCAAAAAGAAAATGAGTCACTTCGCACTCAATAGATCAGTCCCGCTCAGGAAGGATTTGAACCATCATGTATAAAATGCCTTGAGCGTGATAACGCTACTTCTATTTCTGAATGTTCTACTGCTGCTACTATTGCAATATCTTCAACTGCTGATGTGGTAACTAACCCCTCTACCGAGGATGCCACTACTATTGCTGATGAAAATGCTAGGTTGAAGACATTGCTTGAGACAGGGATGTACAAAAGTCTCAAAGGGCATCAGACACTGTGCGATGTCCTCAAAAAGCAGATTCTGAACCGAAACCCTAGGAAAGATAGTGTTGGGTCCGAGAGGAAAATGAATGTTGAAGGCTCTTACTGGAAGACTGAGCAGTACCCCAAAACCACATGGGTTCCTACAAAGGGACCTTCAGTGGACCCATCCACCTTATCTGGCTTCACTTATGCTAACCCGATTGTCATTGATGAATCCTTTGATGCAAACTATAAACTGTTTAAGAATCAGAATGGTGAAGTGTTTGCCAGGTATATTGGTACTAACTGCAGGAATGGACCGCCTATGAAGAAGATCTGGGTATCCAAAAGTTGTCTTGAGAATCTTCCTGTGAATGTCATCATGACACCACAAGGGAAGAAGACAAACACTAGACCAAAGGCTTCATATGGCCCAAAGTCTTCATACAGACAGAGGACTCACCTGAGTCACCCTAACGCAAATGTTTTGCAGGGAAATTATACTCAGATGTATAAATATGAGCGTGTTTCTTCAAACCGCTATGTTCATAAAACTAAGAACTTTTCTGCTTATTCATATGAGTATTATTCTCCTCCTGCAAGGCTATTTTCTAGGGCTCCAAAGCCAAAGTTCTTAGATGTTGCACTTAGACTCATTGCTTCGAGGCCACCCCTGAAAATGTGGGTGGTTAAGAAAACTTAAATCTTTTTTGTAGGGAAAGGTCTCCAGCCGGAAATCAAAGGCGTCTGATGCTATTGCTGGGGACCTAAAACATCTTGTAGGGCGCAAGGTAAAATGCCCAAATGGTATTACTATGTATTTTGTTCCTGAATCGCTTGCCAATCATACTATCAGTCTTAACCTTGATCTGAGCTTTGATAATCCTCTTGTCCGTCAAATGTTTATGCTTCACAATACTCTTGGTGAAGCCTATCCCCCTAACTGTACTGTAGGGTATGACACCAAATGCTTCAGAATGGATTATGGACAGTGGATGCACTAATCACATGACTGGTGATACTAGCCTTCTCATGGACTCAACCTTACGTCCGTCTTACAAGAGCCACATCACATTTGCTGACACTGGTAAAAGCAAGGTATTGGGTCTAGGTAGTGTTGCAATCTCAAAGGATCAACACATGTATAAAGTGATGCTTGTTGAATCCCTTGGTTTCAACTTAATGTCTGTCTCAATGCTTTGTGACTTGAACATGATTGTGATATTTGGAAAATATTGTTGCCTTGTTCTAATGGAATCTGACAAGTTTCTAGTCTTTGAAGGGTATCGAAAAGATGATTTGTACGTGGTAGATTTCTCAGCAGGACCACAGCTAGCCGTATGTCTTCTAGCAAAAGCTTCAGAGTGCTAGCTCTGGCATTAGAGGCTATGGCATGCCGGCATGAGGAACCTGTACACTCTCGCGAAGAAGAAACACGTCGTAGGCATCGAGGGCGTCAAGTTCAAGAAAGATCATCTGTGTGGTGCCTGCGAAGCTGGAAAGGTGACGAGGGCCAAGCGTCCCTCGAAGACAATCATGACGACATCTCAACCCTTCGAGCTGCTACACATGGACTTATTTGGCCCTACTCACTACTCTACTCTTACTACCACTGCTTGCCTCTATGGTTTCGTCATTGTTGATGATTATTCAAGATATACATGGGTGCGTATAATTCTCTACAAGAATGAAGTGCAGGATGTCTTCTAACGCTTCGCCAATCATGCCATGACAAACTATGGCGTCAAGATCAAGCATATCAGAAGTGACAACAGGACAGAGTTCAAGAACACTGACCTTTACCTGGATACATTGGGCATCACTCATGAGTTCTCAGCTCCATACACACCTTAGCAGAATGGCATCATGGAGCGCAAGAACAGAACACTCATTGAGATGGCTCAGATGATGCTTGATGAATACAAGACTCCAAGAAAGTTCAGGCCCGAAGCCATTGATACTGCATGCCATGTCATCAACCGTGTTTATCTTCACAAGTTTCTGAAGAAGACATCCTATGAGCTCCTAACTGGTAAGAAGCCAAACGTTAGTTACTTCAGAGTATTTGGTGCTAGGTGCTGGATCAAGGATCCTCATCACACTTCAAAATTTGCACTGAAAGCACATGAAGGTTTTATGCTTGGTTATGGAAAGGATTCACACTCCTACACAGTCTTCAACCTCTTTCACTATAAAGTGGTTGAAACTGTGGATGTGCGGTTTGATGAGACTAACGGCTCGCAAAGAGAGCACCTGCCAAATGTGCTAGATGAAGTTCCACCTAGTGAATCCATCAAGCTCATGGGAACTGGAGAAATCATACCGTCTGAAGCTCAGGCTGAACAGGAACTTATCATTTCTTCACCTAATCAACCTAAAGACAATGCTCAGCCTGAAGACAATGCTCAAAATGAAGACAATGATCAGCAAGAGAAAAATCTTCGTCCAGTCATCCTCGTGTTGCTATTGAAGTGCAAGTTGAGAACATAATTGATAGCATCAATGCACCTGCTCCACTCACTCGTTCAAGAGCAACACATCGAGCAAATTTCTATGGGCACTTTGCATTTGTCTCAATATCTGAACCCAATAAAGTTGTTGAAGCCTTCATGGAACCTGAATGGATTCAAGCTATGCAAGAAGAGCTTCAACAGCTCGAGTTGAACAATGTGTGGGAATTGGTCAAGCGTCCTGACCCTCGCAAGCACAACATTATAGGCACCAAATGGATATATCGCAACAAGCAAGATGAGCATGGACAGGCTGTCAGAAACAAGGCTCGTCTCGTTGCTCAAGGATACACTCAAGTTGAAGGGATTGACTTCGATGAAACATTCGCTCATGTGGCTAGGCTTGAAGCCATTCACATACTGCTAGCCTATGCAAATCATCACAACATCCTTCTGTATCAAATGGATGTGAAGAGTGCCTTTCTCAACGGCAAGATTGAAGAAGAAGTGTATGTTGCACAACCACCTGGCTTTCAACATCCGAAACATCCTGATATGGTATACAAGCTAAACAAGGCACCGTATGGCCTCAAACAAGACCCTTGTGCTTGGTATGACACACTCAAAGACTTCCTAAAGAGCAAAGGCTTCAAACCTGGTTCTCTGGATCCCACACTCTTCGCAAAGACATATGATGGAGAACTGTTTGTGTGCCAAATCTATGTGGATGACATTATCTTCGGCTGCACTAACCAGAAATACAGTGATGAGTTTGGACACATGATGCAAGAGCAATATCACATGTCCATGATGGGTGAGCTGAAGTTCTTCCTTGGTCTTCAAATTCTCCAACAAAGCAATGGCATCTTTATATCTCAAGATAAATACCTCAAAGACTGCCTGAAGAAGTTTGGAATGCAAGACTGCAAAGGTTACACGACGCCAATGCCAACCAAAAGTCATCTGGGTCCTGACGCCAATGGTAAAGAGTTCGATCAAAAGATATACCGCTCCATGATTGGTTCTCTACTTTACTTATGGGCATCTAGGCCAGATATCATGCTTAGTGTTTGCATGTGTGCCCGATTCCAAGAGGAACCAAAGGAATCACATCACTTAGCTGTGAAGCGAATTCTTCGATATTTGGCTTACACCCCAACGCTAGGATTATGGTATCCAAAGGGCTCAGAAGTTGATCTAGTTGGATTCTCGGATGCTGATTATGCTGGTGACAAGGTGGATCGCAAGTCTACATCAAGCACATGTCACTTTCTGGGACGATCACTTGTCTGTTGGTCTTCAAAGAAGCAGAACTGTGTGTCTCTCTCCACTGCTGAATCTGAATACATTGCTGTTGGATCTTGCTGCGCTTAGCTTCTATGGATGAAGCAAACTCTCAAGGACTATGGCATCCATCTGAAGCAAGTACCAGTCTAATACGAAAATGAAAGCGCTATCAAGATTGCCAACAACCCAGTTCAACACCTGAAGACAAAGCACATTGAAATACGTCATCACTTTCTCAGAGATCATGTCATGAAGGAAGATATAGATATCATTCACGTCAACACTGAAGAGCAATTAGCTGATATCTTCACAAAGCCCCGAGATGAGAAAAGCTTTTGCAAGTTGCGGTGTGAGCTAAATATCTTGGAATCCTCAAATTTCCTGTGATTAGGCACACATCCTAACACTTATGCATGTTGATGACTTAGATGTGCAACACACGAAGTAATGTATATCTTCAATCAATGAAGACATACACTCTAAGTCTGAATACATTAATGCGGAATTTGACTTCGGAGTGCCACGATAATTGTTCATTGTGTCTGGGTCTAATACTTCCTATATGGTGGGTAACGCCAACAACAACCTTTTATTTGGAGTGTTTCATTTGGCCTTACAATTGCAAAGTCTTCGCATTTGATTTATCTTCAATGTTGATTTGTCTTCCTGTTGATCTTCACTTTTGTTGATTTGGTCTTACTCAGCTATATATACATATATCTGTGTTTTGTCCTCTACATCATTCACTTATAGCTATGTCTTCTCGTTTGAATCTTTTGGTCTAAGTGAATGTGATCGGACCCTAACCTCTTCTATGCTTCTACCTCAGATTCTATCTATCCAAATCATATGCACTCTATTGAAACCGTTGAATGTCTTCTATGCGTCCTTGTTAGCAGAAGATATAGAGACAAACATTGAATCTGTTTTAAATGCTCAATCGTCATTGCCTGAAATCCGGAGAAGCCGGAACGACCACCCGACAGTCCATGCATGCGAGGGAACATGGAACAACTTCCAATGTGCCACGTGTCCCTCAGATCTGAACTCCCAGGGGCACCTGCGTAATTGCGGTGTGCTGTCCCTCTCCTTATAAATACACATCATATCATGGTCAAAATCCTTCTTCCACCTCTCCACATCACACAAACCCTAGCGCCACCGCTAGCTCTCGATGACGCCGGTGACGAAGCGCTTAGCTGTCGCGACCTCACCGACGCCGTCCTCACGCCGGTCGTGGACCTCGTCTTCTCTGTCGTCGCTGTAGGTGTCTTCCGTCGCCAAGTTAGGGCACGGAAGATCGAACTGCTCGGCCTCCTCTCTACTCCGTCTAGCAGTTCTTCATGTGGTAATTAAAGCTTACTTTTACTGCCTTTTGGGTCCGATAGATTCATCCTTCTCCACCAAAAGTGGTTTCTGTGCCTACAAATTTGGATCTATCCTCTCCTGCATCTCATAACATGCCTAGTATATTCATTTATGCTTCACATGTAGTTAGATTCATCACTTGTACCTATTCTTGGATTCGTACAAATCTGGAACCAACTCTCAACATATAAGTGAATGTCTTCGCGCTATGAGGTCAATGTCTTCAAAACTGATTTATCTTCAAAATCTTCTGAGAATGCATATGACCTCTTCCCCTTCCCTCGTATCTCTAATGGTGTCACAGGTACATGTCTATGGGAGAATCCCTTGGTTCTCATAGTCTGCATTCATTTGCAGAGTTCTTACAGCATCACATCAATTCTCCCGAAGCTAGTTCTTGTCTGACCAGCAGACGTAAACCTTTGCAAGTTTTGAAGCCATTCAGTTTGAACTACAGGGCCTCAGAACAGTCAGCAAGGAAGGGAGGCAAACATCGCTGAGGGAATACATCCAAAGATCTGCCACCCGAACTCTATGAGCTATACAAGACAGACCCTGAAGAAACCTATGGCGAACGCAAGACATGAGTCCAATGGATTCACAGATACTGGGCAGAACAAAGGTTCCTGTACAGATTTGTGATAGCAGAGTATGCAGAAAAGAATGCCATCAAATGATCATGGGGAGATATTCTTTTCAAAATTCTTCCACCCAGGTCCATAACTGAAGCCATTGCTCAAGGCTTCTATCCTTGCATGGTTCGCAGACCGCAGCCTGCAGATGCCGACCCATCGTCTCTGTTATGGTGTCGCGAGGACAGTTTGTTCAAGCGCAACTACAAGTTTGCCAAGGACTCTGCAGTAAAGAACAAGAAGAGTATAGGATGCAACTTCAACCCAGGTCCTTCTGCTCCTAGGGCTGATGGCACACGTGATGCCAATCCCAATGTCATTGGTCCCTTTGACAACTTTTATGGTTTCCTGTCCTACATCGCCGCTCAGAGGGCCACAGTGGATCAGTCTGGAGATGATGCTGATTCTGATGAAGCTCCTGCTCCACCGAAGCCACTAAAGCAAAAGAAACCAAAGTATTCGAAACCTGCTGCTGCGCCGAGCGCCTCGCGTGCGAAGCCACTAGCCACTGCTCCTCCTGCACCAAGTGTGCATTCTGAAGATCTTTCTCATGTCTCCAAGAAGACAGAGAAGCCCCAGAAGAAGATCGTCAAGAGTTCCGGACAAGCACTAACCCCAGTTGCCGTTCTGAGGAACGAGAATGAAGCCATTGATCTATCAAGTGATGAAGATCTTAGCCACGATACTCTCGAGCTGCTGATAAAGAGCAAGCAAGAGGCGGAAATCTTCAATGATTTTCCCCTCTTTGACGTGGACATCTTGAATAACTTCATTGATCTGTGGTTTGAAAATCCGAACCTCAACATCGATGATCTTCAGCTTCCAATTGGCATCAGTGTCTCCTTCCATGGAGCCATTGCTCATGAGCTGGCTCTGGCCCAGAAGATTGTTGAACTGGAGAACAAAATTAACTATGAAAAGGCTCAGTTCAAGAAGCATATGACCAAGCTCAGCGTAGCTGATGTTGAAAAATTCAAACAAATGCTACATGACCTCAAGGAGGCATTTCACAAGAAACGGGAAGAAGCCGAAGGTTCAAAAGAGCGAATGAAACACCTCGCTGCCAAATGTGTTCAAGTTCACAATGAAGCTGAGAAGCGCAAGGCTCTTGGGCGTCCAGACATTGACCCGAAGATGGCTGCCAAGAAGAAGAAGCCTGCTGTGACCCCAGCTGAAGCATCCAGGCGGGAAGAACCTCGCATTGTCTTCCCCGCCAGCATGACAGGCATGAAGCCTAGGGTCCCCACAGTAGCTTCAGGACTTAAGAAAACAAGGGTGTCGGATGTGGGGTTCTAGCAAACCCTTAAGGTTCGAACACTGGGGTGCGCGTGAAGTCTATCCCTCCTATCGATATATGCTCTAGCTCTCTAAGACCTTGCAGACGAACTCGTCGAACTCAAAACACAAAGAGACACAGGGTTTATACTGGTTCGGGCCACCGTTGTGGTGTAATACCCTACTCCAGTGTGGTGGTGGTGGATTGCCTCTTGGGCTGATGATGAACAGTACAAGTGAAAAACAACCTCCTGAGGTTGCAGTGTTCTTGTGGCTAGGCTCTCGATTGATTGAATCAAGCTAAGATATGATCAAGCTAAGTTCTCCTCCAGCTATGGTGGCTAGCTCTACTTATATAGGCCCTGGTCCCCTTCCCAAATATCCAGCGGGAAGGGAGCCAACAATGGCGGGCAAATTTGAAGGGGGGCAGCTAGTACAAGCTATCCTGACAAAAGCGGTCTTCGCCTGCGAAAAGCCCTGGGGTGATGCCGTCTTGGGCTCCATGGTGAGCTCCGCCTTGCCGTCCTCCTGGTCTTGGTGTTGTTGCACCAATATGGCAACCTTTGCCTGATGCCTCGGTACTCTTCGTCTGCGCTTGCCTCCTTAGCACCAAAGAGAAAATGGGGACGCTGTGCGCACTGGCACCCGCCTAGCACCCGCCTGGCATCGTTCGTCATGGCTCACGTCACGAGAGCCTTATGAGGTTCGCCTCGCCTTGATATCTCCGATCCTCGTGAGCCTGCCTGGCTAGGCCACTCCAGAGGAGATCGTGCGTCGTCCGCCTCGCGAGGCTTGGACCCTCGCGAAGGTCTTGGATGCCTTTTCAATGATGATGGGCTGTACGGCCTGCTGCCCAGCCATGCCGTGGGCCGCAGGCAGGCAAGTCTGGGGACCCCCGTTCCCAGAACGCCGACAATAGCCCCCGGGCCCAAGGTGCGCTCGGTCTTGGCTTCGCGGCGAAGCCAAGGGTCAAGTTCGGAGATCCGCGGCCCTCAAAAGCATGCGGCCTCGGTCGACGCGTGGCGGTTAATTGGACGTGGGCGTCTCTGCTTCCCCATGTTGCCTTTGAATCCGGCCGGCTATGTGGCCCCCGCGGCCTACACAATTATTCCTCCGCCTCTTGCGCCTTGCTTCCCCAATTCCTCTGCTTCCTTGCGACTCTGCTTCTCTTCCCCGATCTGACTTGTGCTCCGCCTACTCCACAGCCATGGCGCCTAAGCAAGCTGAGAGGGGGAAGAGCCCTTTGCCACTTTCGGCTGCGCCTCCGCCCTTCGCGTCAGCGCTTGGCCGGTCTCGCGTGCTCAACGACGAGGCCATGGACAAGGTGCACCCGATGCTTGCCTCCAGCTTCAATGAGTGGGGGGAGATGGTGGCTTGGCCCGTGTCTCGCACTCGCTCGGCCCAGATGGCCACTGAGATCCCAATCTTCATAGACGCCCTCTGGGCAAGCCTGATTCCTCCCTTCTTCGCCTTCTTCAACACTGTGGTTGAGCACTATCAGATCCACATGCTGCATCTCGACCCTTAGTCTGTGACACTTCTTGCCATCTTCGCCTTTGTGTGCGAAGCCATGGCGGGCATTGCTCCTTCGGTGGCTCTCTTCCCTGCCCCTATCGCTGGGCTTGCCCCGAGTGATGGTGCAGGTGGGCGAGCCCAGGCGGGGACCGACGGCTTGAGTGCGGAGGAGCACGCGCCGAGTGGTGATCCTGGGGCATCATCTTCAGGAGCTTGTCACCCCTCTAGATGCGTCGGTTCCTGAGGGGACGTTGCATGCGTCTCCTGAGCTCTTCCAAGGGGCCTCGGGAGGTTGTGGTGAAACGGTGCCCGGCTGTTCGCCGCAACCGGGCGCCCCTGAAGATATTCTTCCGAGCTCTTCCACGGCCCCGCTGTGCACCGGCCGTCATGTCCAGCGTTTTGGTCGTCTTTGTGTAGACTTTGAGGAGCTCCGCAAGAGGAAAGGATCCCCCAGCGATAGCAACATCTTCGGACCGCTGAAGCGGAGGAAGTACATCGCCATTGACGTGTAAGTATCGCACAGTTGTGGCTTTCCATGTGATGCTTCCTTCCTCTAATGCCAGTCTTTGAGGACCTCTTCCACTGAGGCTGCCGAGCCTCCTGACAAACGGTCTCCTTCCTCCTCAACTCTTCCGTCTGCCTCGAGCGCTCCGAGTCCTACCCCTGGGGCAGAGTTGGTTGAAGGGGCACTCATGCCTTCTTGGAGTGCTGATCCTGCGGCCTCGTCACTCCTCCCCATTGGCCTGGCATGGAGCTTGGCAGGTGTGTCCAAGGCTCCTCCGCTGATCTTCGGCGGTAACTTGTTGGCTTCGTTACTCGGCTCCTCCTCGAGCAGCAAGCCCTAGCAGGCTTCTGCTTCTCGCGAAGACGGGCTGGTGTCGGGTGCGGCGCCCGCCCCAGCCTCCTGCCGAGGGGTGGCGCGCAGCGTGGCGCCCTGCCTGCAGCCCCCAAGGCGGGGGACGAAGAAGGCTGGGCGTTCGAGCTTGAGCGCGGGCGGAGCGTGGTCTGCTATGAGCTCTTTCAGGAGGTGATGACTGCGATGGGCCGGCTTGGTGAAGAGCTCGCGAGTGTTGATTCGCGTCTCGAGGCTGAAGGTCTCCGGCTAGCAGAGGAGCGGCACAAGCTGAAGGTGGCCATCAACCTTGGCTGTTGCCAGCGTGACCTTGAGAACGCGAAGGCTGAGGCGTCTCTCAGGATTTCCTACGAAGCCTGCTCTCGATCCTTGGAGGAGGCTTGCGAGGCTGATTGCCGCCGCGAGGCCGCGGAGAAGCGCGCGTGGGAACTCTAGGTCTGGAGCGTGTCTCTTGAGCAGCAGGTGGAGGCGCGCAGGGCTACTCTTGCGTCACTGAGGGGGAAGCCTGCGGAGGAAGAGGTGGTCCAGAAGCGTGAGAAGGCGCTGGCCCTGGAGGCCATGGAGCGCAGCCGTGAGATCGAGGAACTGGAAACGAGGGAGCGTCAAGTTGCCCAAGCAGAAGACGCCGTCGGGGCTCGCGAGGCCGGAGTTGAGGAGGAGGTGAACCATCGGGTGGCCGAGGTTCGCGCGGACCTGGAGGGCAGGTACGATCTGAGGTTGAAGCTCGCGGGCATGGACGATGAGGGTAGGGCCGCTGCCCTCAGGCCCAGGTTGGACGAGGCTGAGAGACATGCGGAATCCACGGCCGCTACCCTGGTGTCGGCGCAGGAAGACTTGGCCTCCGCCCGCGCCGAGCTGCGTTCCCTCTGGAGACATGTTGATGACGCAGAGGTCGTCGCGAGGCAGAACACGGAGGAGGTGCTCCAACGCCGAATGCTGGAGCGCGAGCATGCCCCCATGCTTCAGGATCTTCGGAACAGGGCCAATATCGCCATGGGCCACATTTTTTATGTGGAGACGTTGACTCCTGACTCAAATGATTACGCTAGCCACCTGACCTTCTTCACCGAGGTGGTGACGCGCTTGGAGGCTCGATCTGCCCAAGCTCGCCAGCTCATGGAGGAAAGGGGGCGCGGCTTGCTTGAGCACACTTTCTCACGCGTCTTCAGCCACATCCTGAATGCCGACCCCAACTTTGACTTTGACGCCGCCATCGCCCCCGTTCCCACGGCTGTCCGAGGCGACCTAGCGCGCTGGGTCGAGGACCGTGTGGACGCGTTGGTCAGGGCCTTCACTTCGGAGGATGATGCGGTGGTGGTCGTGGCAGACGAAGGCGGTATGGTCGACAATGGCGACGAGGGCGTCGCTGACGGCGGCGATGATGCCGATGAAGACGACGACAACGCGAGTGACGCGTCTGCGAGTGACGCAGCGAGCGACATTTCCGGCTGATCCCTTGTTCTCCTGTCATTTCTTC
The DNA here is from genome assembly GCA_032464435.1 of Aegilops umbellulata. Lineage (NCBI taxonomy): Eukaryota > Viridiplantae > Streptophyta > Magnoliopsida > Poales > Poaceae > Aegilops > Aegilops umbellulata. The sequence goes on from CP136055.1 coordinate 188,562,449, forward strand.
CTTCGCGCAAACTCGGGCATGGCCCTTGGAAACTTGTAAGAGCATTTTGAGAGGGGGAGCCCCTCATGTAAGCAAATCGCAGTTTTATTTTTCCATGCGGTGTGAGTTTGTGTCCTCGTGAACTTGTGAATCCTGATGCGAATTTTCTGCATTGGTTTACCTTAGTCAGTGCCAGCCTTGAGCTAGGCTGTGATGTGCCGAGTTCCTAAGAACCTTGCGGAGCTCGCCGCCCTGTCGGAAGGGGCCCCACGTGAGGTGGGCACCAGTTGCAGCGCGCGCTCGGGGCGCGCGTGCTTCGCGCAGTCCCACTCGCGAGGAGCTCGTGAGGGAAAGGCGACGGACATGAGTCCCAAACAAAGCGAGATCCAGAAAGCAAGAAATTGCTCAAACAAGAAAAGGCTCCCCCGCGTGCATCTATAAAAACTCAGCATCAACTCAAATCCAGATCCAGAAAGCAAAGCTACAGAAGGAAAGATCCAAATCAAAAGGCCGCGTCCGGCACCTTGTCTAGTCTTCTTGTCATCAAGTCTTCTCACCAGCGTGGAGCTAAGTGCTGCCATTCGGTGTGGGAGGGAGCCCTAGGGCCTAAGGCCGGCACCCCTGAGACTCCCGGGTGTGTACATCCCCAACTCATTATTACGTGAGAGTGTCACGGGCGGCGAGCTTCACAGGCACCGGGCCTTCTTCACAGGTACCGGCCTTACTTCATATCGCCAGACGAGGGCCCCGCCTTGCACCGCTCTCGACCTCCTCTGAGCCGACCGGCGACCAGGACGAAACAAAGGAGGGAAAGAGGACGCCAGCGGTTCCCTCGGCAACCACAGGTCCTCTGCCGGGGGAAGGGTTGGCGAGGCCTCCCCGGCAGAGGGCCTACCTCCGGGTGTCGTCAGGCATCGCGCGCCGGGCCTTGCTCCTGGCTCCCTCTCGGTGGCCCCTAGGGCGTCTCCCTTGTTGGAGCGGGTGCCTCCGCGCCTGGGTCGTTGATTGACGCGGCTACCTGGTTCATCTGTAGCCCATGGTTAGCGTAAACCTGTTCTTGAGAGACTAGAGGTACACTGTAATTGCCGCTGTTGGCGCAATCCTTGTGGTTCTCCGTTGGCTCTTGGAAAGCTTCCGCTCCTAGCGCCCCTGCTCCCCAATCTTCTACGAGGAACGAGCTGATGTCTTCCTCTGGTGCGTACCCTTGGTCCATCATGCGGGGCACGTAGGCTTCTGGGGCCGTCACCCCGAACACCTCGCCATGGTGCCCCACGCTCTACGTTGGTCCGCCCATGATGGCATCCTGGGGATGATGATACGATACCCGGCTGGAACCATGGGGGGTGACGCTTGCGCTTGTCGAGCGTGGCATGGGGGGACTGATGTCTACTACACAACCTTCTTCTTGTAGACATTGTTGGGCCTCCAAGTGCAGAGGTTTGTAGGACAGTAGGAAATTTCCCTCAAGTGGATGACCTAAGGTTTATCAATCCATAGGAGGCTTAGGATGAAGATGGTCTCTCTCAAGCAACCCTGCAACCAAATAACAAAGAGTCTCTTGTGTCCCCAACACACCCAATACAATGGTAAATTGTATAGGTGCACTAGTTCGGCGAAGAGATGGTGATACAAGTGCAATATGGATGGTAGATATAGGTTTTTGTAAACTGAAAATATAAAAACAGCAAGGTAGCAAGCGGTAAAAGTGATCGTAAACGGTATTGCAATGATAGGAAACAAGGCCTAGGGTTCATACTTTCACTAGTGCAAGTCCTCTCAACAATAATAACATAGTTGGATCATATAACTATCCCTCAACATGCAACAAAGAGTCACTCCAAAGTCACTAATAGCGGAGAACAAACGAAGATATTATGGTAGGGTACGAAACCACCTCAAAGTTATTCTTTCCAATCAATCCGTTGGGCTATTCCTATAAGTGTCACAAACAGCCCTAGAGTTTGTACTAGAATAACACCTTAAGACACAAATCAACCAAAACCCTAATGTCACCTAGATACTCCAATGTCACCTCAAGTATCCGTGGGTATAATTATACGATATGCATCACACAATCTCAGATTCATCTATTCAATCCAACACAAAGTACTTCATAGAGTGCCCCAAAGTTTCTACCGGAGAATCACGATGAAAACGTGTGCCAACCCCTATGCATAGGTTCATGGGCGGAACCCGCAAGTTGATCACCAAAACATACATCAAGTGAGTCACGTGATATCCCATTGTCACCACAGATACGCACGACAAGACATTCATCAAGTGTTCTCAAATCTTTAAAGACTCAATCCGATAAGATTTCTTCAAAGGGAAAACTCAATCCATTACAAGAGAGAAGAGGGGGAGAAGAAACATAAGATCCAACTATAATAGCAAAGCTCGCGATACATCAAGATCGTGGCAAATCAAAAACATGAGAGAGAGAGAGAGAGATCAAACACATAGCTACTGGTACATACCCTTAGCTCCGAGGGTGAACTACTCCCTCCTCGTCATGGAGAGCGCCGGGATGATGAAGATGGCCACCGGTGAAGGTTCCACCCTCTGGCAGGGTGCCGGAACAGGGTCCCGAGAGGTTTCTGGTGTCTACAGAGGCTTGCGGCGGCGGAACTCCCGATCTAATCTCTGTTCTGGAAGTTTTAGGGTACATGAGTATATATGGGTGCATGAAGTACGTCGGTGGAGCTTTGGGGGCCCCACGAGGCAGCGGGCGCGCCCTAGGGGGGTGTGCGCGCCCCCACCCTCGTGGGCACCTCCCTTCTCTCCTAATGTGGGGTCCAAGTCCATCCGGTAGCTTTCCTTCCAAAAATAACTTCTCCAGTTGATTTCGTTCCGTTTCGACTCCATTTGATATTCCTTTTCTTCGAAACACTTAAATAGGAAAAAATAGCAATTCTGGTTTGGGCCTCCGGTTAATAGGTTAGTCCCAAAAATAATATAAAAGTGGATAATAAAGACCAATATTGCCCAAAACAGTAGATAATATAGCATGGAGCAATCAAAAATTATAGATACGTTGGAGACGTATCAAGCATTCCCAAGCTTAATTCCTGCTCGTCCTTGAGTAGGTAAATGATAAAAAAGAATTTTTGATGCGGAGTGCTACTTGGTATAATTTCAATGTAATTCTTGTTAATTGTGGTATGAATATTCAGATCCGAAAGATTCGAGACAAAAGTTCATATTGACATAAAAGTAATAACACTTCAAGCATACTAACAAAGCAATCGTGTCTTCTCAAAATAACATGGCCAAAGAAAGTTATCCCTACAAAATCATATAGTCTGGCTATGCTCTATCTTCACCACACAAAGTATTTAAATCATTCACTACCCCGATGACTAGCCAAGCAATTGTTTCATACGTTTGACATTCTCAAAACTTTTTCAATCTTCACGCAATACATGAGCGTGAGCCATGGACATAGCACTATAGGTGGAATAGAATGGTGGTTGTGGAGAAGACAAAAAGGGAGAAGATAGTCTCACATCAACTAGGCGTATCAACGGGCTAGGAAGATGCCCATCAATAGATATCAATGCGAGTGAGTAGGGATTTCCATGCAGCGTATGCACTAGAGCTATAAGTATATGAAAGCTCAACAAAAGAAACTAAGTGGGTGTGCATCCAACTCGCTTGCTCATGAAGACCTAGGGAATTTTGAGGAAGCCCATCATTGGGATATACAAGCCAAGTTCTATAATGAAAAATTCCCACTAGTATATGAAAGTGACAACATAGGAGACTCTCTATCATGAAGATCATGGTGCTACTTTCAAGCACAAGTGTGGTAAGAGGATAGTAGCATTGCCCCTTCTCTCTTTTTCTCTCATTTTTTTTTATTTTCTATATTTGGGCCTTTTCTCTTTTTTTATGGCCTCTTTTTTTTCTTTTTTTTTCGTCCAGAGTCTCATTCCGACTTGTGGGGGAATCATAGTCTCCATCATCATTTCCTCACTTGGGACAATGCTCTAAAAATGATGATCATCACACTTTTATTTTTCTTACAACTCAACAATTACAACTCGTTACTTAGAACAAAATATGACTCTATGTGAATGCCTCCGGCGGTATACCGGGATATGCAATGAATCCAGAGTGACATGTATGAAAGAATTATGAACGGTGGCTTTGCCACGAATACGATGTCAACTACATGATGATGCGAAGCAATATGACAATGATGGAGTGTGTCATAATAATCGGAAAGGTGGTAAGTTGCATGGCAATATATATCGGAATGGCTATGGAAATGCCATGATAGGTAGGTATGGTGGCTGTTTTGAGGAAGGTATATGGTGGGTGTAATATAGCGGCGAAAAGTGTGCGGTATTAGAGAGGCTAGCAATGGTGGAAGGAAGGAAAGTGCGTATAATCCATGGACTCAACATTAGTCATAAAGAACTCATATACTTATTGCAAAAATCTAGAAGTTATCAAAGAAAAGTATTACGCGCATGCTCCTAGGGGGATATATTGGTAGGAAAAGACCATCGCTCGTCCCCGACCGCCACTCATAAGGAAGACAATCAATAAATAAATCATGCTCCGACTTCATCACATAACGGTTCACAATACGTGCATGCTACGGGAATCACAAACTTTAACGCAAGTATTCTTCAAATTCACAACTACTCAACTAGCATGACTCTAATATCACCATCCTCATATCTCAAAACAATTATCAAGCATCAAACTTTTCTTAGTATTGAACACACTCATAAGAATTCTTACAAATCTTGTATGCTTAGCATATTAGGTTTATTTAAGCAAATTACCATGCTATTTAAGACTCCCAAAATAATATAAGTGAAGCATGAGAGATCAATAGTTTCTATAAAACAAATCCACCACCGTGCTCTAAAAGATATAAGTGAAGCACTAGAGGAAACAACAAACTACTCTGAAAGATATAAGTGAAGATCAATGAGTAGTCGAATAATTATGCAACTATGTGAAGACTCTCTAAAATTTAAGAATTTCATATCTTGGTACTTTATTCAAACAGCAAGCAAAGCTAAAGAAAATGACATGACGCTCCAAGCAAAACACATATCATGTGGTGAATAAAAATATAGCTCCAAGTAAAGTTACCGATGAACGAAGACGAAAGAGGGATGCCTTCCGGGGCATCCCAAAGCTTAGGCTCTTGGTTATCCTTGAATATTACCTTGGGTTGCCTTGGGCACCCCCAAGCTTAGGCTCTTGTGTAACGCCCTCGATGCGGCTATATCTCCTACGTGTCGAAGCACGACTTAGAGGCATAACCGCATTGAAAGCAATGTCGCAAGTGAGGTAATCTTTACCCAACCCATGTAATACATAAGGGGAAGAGATACATAGTTGGCTTACAGTCGCCACTTCACACAATACAAAAATAAACAATCATCATCCAGATTACACTCAAGGTCCGACTACGGAACCAAAATGAAAGAAGATTACCCTAAATGCTACACAGATCCCCGATCGTCCCAACTGGGCTCCACTACTGATCATCAGGAAAAGACACATAGTAACGACCACGTTCCTCGTCGAACTCCCACTTGAGCTCGGCTGCGTCATCTACACTGGCGTCGTGGGCACCTGCAACTGTTTTGGTAGAATATGTGAGTCACAGGGACTCAGCAATCTCACACCCGCGAGATCAAGACTATTTAAGCTTAAAGGTAGGATAGGGTTGTGAGGTGGAGCTGCGGCAAGCGACTAGCATATATGGTGGCTAACAACGCAAAAGAGAGCGAGAAGAGAAGCAAAGCACGATCGTGAGACTAGAAGTGATCAATAAGTGATCCTAGAACAACCTACGTCAGACATAACTCCAACACCGTGTTCACTTCCCGGACTCCGCCGAGAAGAGACCATCACGGTTACACACGCGGTTGATGTGTTTTAATTAAGGTCAACTTCGGGTTTTCTACAACCGGACATTAACAAATTCCCATCTGCCTCATAACCGCGGGCACGGCTTTCGAAAGATAATACCCTGCAGGGGTGTCCCAACTTAGCCCATTATAAGCTCTCACGGTCAACGAAGGATATTCCTTCTACCGGGAAGACCCGATCAGTCTCGGATTCCCGGACTACAAGACATTTCGACAGTAATAAAACAAATCCAGCAAAGCCGCCCGATTGTGCCGACAAATCCTGATAGGAGCTGCACATATCTCGGTCTCAGGGCACATCCGGATTGTCCAAACTTCCGGTAGGCCAGTCCAGAGTTGCCCCTGGCGGCCACTGGCGGCTGACAGTTTGGACCAACACTCGAAGGAGAACTGGCCCAGGGGGGGGTTAAAATAAAGATGACCCTCGGGCTCGCGAAAACCCGGGGGGAAAAGGCTTAGGTGGCAAATGGTAAAACCAAAGTTGGGCCTTACTGGAGGAGTCTTATTCAAAGCGAACTGTCAAGGGGGTCCCATAAATCACCCAACCGTGTAAGGAACGCAAAATCAAGGAACATAACACCGGTATGACGGAAACTAGGGTGGCAAGAGTGGAACAAAACACCAGGCATAAGGCCGAGCCTTCCACCCTTTACCAAGTATATAGATGCATTAATTAAAATAAGAGATATTGTGATATCCCAACAAGTAAACATGTTCCAACAAGGAACCACATCTCCATGTTCCAACAAGGAACAAACTTCATCTTCACCTACAACTAACAACGCTATAAGAGGGGCTGAGCAAAGCGGTAACATAGCCAAACAACGGTTTGCTAGGAAAGGATGGTTAGAGGTTGAAATGGCAATATGAGTGGCATGATATAGTAAGTGGTAGGTATCGCAGCATAGGCATAGCAAAAGAGCGAGCAACTAGCAAGCAAAGATAGAAGTGATTTCGAGGGTATGGTCATCTTGCCTGCAAAGTTCTCAGGGTTGTCGAAAGCTTGATCCTCGTAAGCGTTCTCAACAGGTTCCTCGTTTACGTACTCGTCTCCCGGCTCTACCCAAAACAAGAACACAAGCAAAGGAACAACTATCAACCATGATGCAATGCGCAATCAACATGATGCAAAACATGGCATGATATGCGAGATGTGATATGCAATGCATATGCGTGCTCCGGAAGGAAAATATGAACAAGGCATAATATTGGCAAACCAAGTATGCCACTGGATAGGTGAGGTGATTTCGGTTGAAATCGATATAAAGATCACCGGAATCGGATGCACGGTTTGCAAATGACAAGCAAAACAAGAACGACAAGATTCTGCCATTAACAGCATGATGCCACTTAGCATGCAACACGAAATTAAGCTAATGCACCCAAACATATCAGCAAAGCATATGGCAGTGATCTACTCAAGATGCTCGACAAAAGATGAACAATGAGCTACGGCTAAATCACAACACAACAGGTTCAAACAAGCATGGAAAAAGTGCAAAAGATAACAGGTTCACAGACACAGTGAAAATACTATCATGCCAGAAATTAACATCAGGATGACATGTTTAGAGCAAGGAAACAACCTGCTACAGGAACAGGACATGCCAAAATATGACACGGAATGATTCTACTAAAAGCATAGAACAAAAATCCCTTAGTGACCATGAGACAAAAAGGACAAGAAAATACAATAGCACCCATGTCAATTAAGCAAGTTTCGTTACAGTTTTCAGACTTAGCAGAAAACTGGACATGTCAAAAACAGATAACAAGTAGGCATGTTTACGAGCTCGATGCACTCACTACAGAGCATCTCATGATAAACTAAGCATACTTTCATCAAGAAGACATGGCATAGAAGCTAGACATGGCAAGAATAACATCATACCATGCAAGGGTCCACTACAACAAGCTTGGCAAAATCGAATAACATGTAAACAATCTGCCAGTAACATTTTATAGCAAAAGTAGAGCTCGATTGACTCAAGCTATGGCACTCCAAAATTACAAACATAGGCATGGATGGATATAGAAAATCCATATGTTCAAAACACCCTTACTGATCATCCTCAAAACAGGCATAGATCTCTCTGAAACAATATGAACACATGGCATAAAAATAACAGCAGGGAATAACTTGGTGAAATTACTAAGTCTGTGAAATCAGCAACATTATGTACCCTAGTTTGCATGCTTGTTCTAGTCACCACAAAGATCACAAAAATACATGGCATACACCCCTGTAAAGATGGAATGGCATATTACAAAACACATGTAGGACTCAACTTCATAGGGTGCAAACATCAATCATGGCAAAAATGACAAAAGTGCATGTTCTGATAAAAATCTGGAACTAACATCAGATAGCCCTCTTCTAACAGCATTTAGGGCATCAAGATGAGCTCAAATGAAAATGATGCAATGAGATGAAATGATGTACTCAACGAGATGAACAATCCGATATGCTATACGCCCAAAGCGGAGCCACGGTTGCAGAGATATGATGCGATGAACATGACATAAAAATACAACAGAAAAATGACTTGGACGAATTAGACCTAGGGTTTGCCGGCGCGGAGACCGAGGCGGCGGCGGATCTGGACGGCGCCTCGCCGGAGAGAGCGCGGGGGCGGCCGGAGGCGGCGGTGGCGGCGCGGGACGGCGCGGGAGGCTGCGGCGGAGGCGCGGGACGGCGCGGGGGCCGGCCGGCGGCGACGGCGGCGCGGCGGAGGAGGCGAGATGGCGCGGGCGAGGAGGCGACCGGGCGCGGGCGGAGAGGCGACCGGGCCGGGGAGGGCCGGCGATGGGCCCCGCGGGCCCTGGCGGCGGCGGCGAAGTGGGGCTCGCGGGCGCCACGTGGCGGCTGCGGGTTGGTCCGGCGGAGCGAGCGGACGCGTCCAGCTCCGCCCGGACTTGTCCGGCGACGGCGGGAGGAGCGGTGCTAGGGTTAGGGTTGGAGTGGATCCGAAAATTTCGGGAGAGGGGGTGGATTTATAGGTAGGAGGGGCTAGGAGGCTCCAAATTGAGCACGGTTTTCGCCCACACGATCGTGATCGAACGGCGATGGACATGGGAGTGACTTAGATGGGTTATTGGGCTGATTTGAAGGGGTTTTGGGCTGCAACACACACGAGGCCTTCACGGTTACCCGGTTAACCGTTGGAGTATCAAACGACCTCCGAATGACCCGAAACTTGACAGGCGGTCTACCGGTGCTATACCAAGGCCGCTTGACAAACCTCGGTCCATTCCGAGAAAGTTTAATACCTGCTCAGGGAAAAAGGTAAAAGGGGGCGGCGGGGAACATAGGAGCGCCGGATTGCAAAACGGACAACGGGGAAAATGCTCGGATTCATAAGACGAACACGTATGTGAATGCGATGCACATGATGACATGACATGAAATGCATGACAAGGACAAAATGCAAAATGAAGGGAAACCCAACCACGGAGGGAATATCATATCACAGTGCCGAAAATGGCAAGAGTTGGAGTTACAAATATGGCAAGTTACATCCGGGGTGTTACAACACTCCACCACTACGAGAGGATCTCGTCCCGAGATCTAGGACTGAAAGAACTCCGGATATTCGAAACGGAGGTGGTCCTCGCGCTCTCAGGTGGCTTCTCGGTCTGAATCGTGTGACCACTTCACTTTCAGGAATTTGATTGACTTGTTGCAAGTCTTGCGCTCAGTTTCTTCAAGAATGGCAACGGGATGCTCATGATAGGACAAATCTTCTTGAAGATCAATCTCTTCGAAGTTGATGGTGCGCTCAGGCGTCTTGAAGCACTTGCGAAGCTGTGACACGTGGAACACATCGTGCACATTTGCAAAGTTGGGGGGAAGCTCAAGTTGATAGGCGAGATCGCCTCTTTTGCCGATGATCTTGAAAGGACCGACGTATCTAGGGGCAAGTTTCCCTTTGATACCGAAGCGACGAGTGCCTTTCATTGGAGAGACGCGGAGGTAGACATGGTCTTCGATCTCGAAAGCCACATCACGGTGTTTGCTATCGTAATAGCTCTTCTGGCGCGATTGAGCGGCTTTGAGATTCTCACGAATGACTTTGCACATATCTTCAGCCTCTGTGATCAAGTCATTGCCAAGAAGTTGGCGTTCGCCCGTCTCAGACCAATTGAGAGGAGTACGGCACTTTCTGCCATTGAGAATCTCGAATGGGGCTTTGCCCGATCTCGCTTGAAAGCTATTGTTGTAAGAGAACTCCGCATATGGAAGACAATCCTCCCACTTCATGCCGAAAGAGATAACACAAGCCCTGAGCATATCTTCAAGAATTTGGTTGACACGCTCGACTTGTCCACTAGTTTGAGGATGGAAAGCTGTGCTGAAGCGAATGTTTGTGCCCATGGCTTTCTGAAAAGAATCCCAAAACTTGGAAGTGAAGATGCTTCCACGATCTGAAGATATCAATTATGGAATGCCATGCAAGGAGACAATTCCGGAGGTGTAGAGCTCTGCCAGCTGCGCTGCTGTGATAGACTCTTTGATAGGAAGAAAATGAGCCACTTTAGTGAGCTTGTCGATGACGACGAAGATGGCATCATTTCCATGCTTGGACTTTGGAAAACCAGTCACGAAGTCCATTTCGATATGATCAAACTTCCATTCTAGAATAGCAAGAGGTTGGAGTAGACCAGCTGGTCGTTGGTGTTCTGCTTTCACCCTTCTGCAGATATCACATTCATTCACGAATTGAGCAATTTCTCGCTTCATTCGAGTCCACCAATACGACTGCTTGAGGTCATGGTACATCTTCGTACTTCCAGGATGAATTGACAGAAGAGAATTGTGAGCCTCGTTCATAATGACTTTCCATAGATCACCCTTTGGAACCACAATCCGGTCCTCGAAGAAAAGAGTATCTCTGTCATCAACGCGATAGCACTTGTATTTGGAAATGCCCTTGTCAATACCACGTTTCACCTTCTTCACCATGGTATCCAGCAGTTGAGCCTCACGAATTTGATCTTCCAAAGTACGAGAGACTATGAGGTTGGCAAGAAAACCTTGAGGAACAACTTGGAGATTCAACTTGCGGAAAGCTTCACAAAGATCCGGTTGAAAGGGCTTGAGGATTAAGCTGTTGCAATAAGCCTTCCTGCTCAAAGCGTCTGCAATCACATTAGCCTTGCCTGGAGTATATTCAATACTCGGATTATACTCTTGAATCATTTTGACCCATCGAGTTTGCCTGAGGTTGAGGTTGGGCTGAGTGAAGATATACTTGAGACTCTTGTGATCGGTGAATATGTCCACTTTCCTTCCCAACAAGAGATGTCTCCATGTTATCAACGCATGGACCACTGCCGCCAACTCAAGATCGTAAGTGGGGTAGTTCTTTTCGTTGGGCTTCAACTGACGAGAGGTATAGGCCACAACCTTCTTCTCTTGCATTAACACAGCACCGAGACCTTGAAGAGAAGCATCACAGAAAACTTCATAAGGCTTGGATTCGTCAGGAGGAGTCAAAACTGGAGCAGTGACGAGTTTCTCTTTGATAGTGTTGAAAGCAACGTCACACTCAGGAGACCAGACATACTTCACATGCATCTGGAGGAGTTTGGAAAGAGGCTTTGCAATCTTTGAGAAATTCTCAACGAATCTTCGGTAATAGCTTGCAAGTCCAAGAAAACTGCGAAGCTGCTTGACATTCTGAGGAGGTTCCCAATTCAAAACTGCAGACACCCTCTCTGGATTAATAGCAATGCCCTTGGCAGAGATGATATGCCCAAGGTAAAGAACTTCATCAAGCCAGAATTCACATTTGGAGAACTTCGCATAGAATTTATACTCTCTGAGCTTGTCGAGCACCAATCGCAAATGTTTGGCATGATCCTTCTTATTCTTGGAGAAGACCAATATATCATCGAGATAGACCAAGACGAATTCATTGGTGTAGGGATTGAAGATGAAGTTCATCATTCGAGAGAAAGTTGGAGGAGCATTGACAAGGCCGAAAGACATGACAGTATATTCATAAGAACCAAAGCTTGTTCTGAATGCTGTCTTGGGAATATCTTCTTCACGAATGCGAATCTGATGATAACCCATACGAAGGTCAAGCTTGGAGAACACTTTAGCACCTTTAAGTTGCTCGAATAGCTCATTGATGTTGGGAAGTGGGTACTTGTTCTTGATTGTCTTCTTGTTCAATGGACGGTAATCGACGCAAAGTCGGTCCGTGCCATCCTTCTTCTGGACAAAAAGAACACCACAACCCCAAGGAGAAGAAGTCGGTCTGATCAGACCCAGACGCTCTTGTTCATCGAGTTGTTTCTTCAATTCCTTCAACTCTTTTGGCCCAAGCTTGTATGGACGCTTGCAAATGGGTTCCGTGCCAGGCTCAAGATCAATAACGAATTCAACTGGCCGGTGAGGAGGCATACCCGGAAGCTCTTCTGGAAAGACATCTTGGTACTCACAAACGACAGGAATCTGAGAGATAGCATCCAATTCGCCCTTCTCATTGAGACAAAACAACCGAATGGTTTCATCGTGAGCGGCATAGATAATCACATCGTCAGAAGAGTGAGTCAATTGAATTTCCCTGGCGGCACAATTAAGATGAGCCTTGTGCTTAGAAAGCCAGTCCATCCCGAGAATTAGATCAATATCAGAGTCACCAAGAACAATTGGTTTAGCCAGAAATCTATAGTCGCCCATCTTGATGGAAACATCCGGAACCATAAAGCTTGCGTTCATGCATTTACCCGGAGAGACAACTGCTAACGGTTTCGGCAAACCTTGGAAAGACAACTCATGCTTCGATGCAAAAGGTCTTGAAATGAAAGAATGCGATGCACCAATATTGAATAAGACTTTTGCAGGAATATCATTAACAGGAAGGTTACCCATGATCACTTCTGAAGAATCCTCTGCTTGAGCTGCATTCAACATGTTCACCTTTGCAAACTTGGAATTATGCTTGACCACTGCATTGCTGGAAGATTTCACAGGAGGAGGAGGCAGAAGGCGCCTTTGGTTGAAGCACTTGTTCGCATAGTGACCCTTTTGCTGACATTTTTTGCAAGTCACCTCTGAGAGCGGACGATGATAAGGAGCATTTGGCCTTGGAGCTTGGTTCTGAGACTTGTTCTGATAGCCAGGGTTGGGTGGGTGGGAAGATCCACGACCACCTGAGTTCTTCTGCTCATAAGGCTGACGGAACGGAGGAGGAGGAGGCAACCAGAACTTCTGTTGCTTGGCTGCCACTAGTGAGGAAGAAGAAGACTAAACTGCGTCTCTGACTCTCTTCTTAGATGCCTCACACTTGAGCTGAGCAGCTTCTTGTTTCAGTGCCATGTTGTAGAATTCATCATACTTTAATGGCTCAAAAAGCACAAGAGCTAGTTGCAGATCTTCTCTGAGGCCACGCCTGAACTGGTAAATCATGCTCTTCTCATCAGGGATGTCTTGCTTAGCAAAACGAGAGAGCTTCTGGAACTGAGTGTCGTATTGATACACAGACATGTTGCCTTGCTTGAGATTGCAGAACTCCTCACGCTTACTCTCAACAACACTTTCTGGAATGTGATGAGCTTTGAAGTCACGGCGGAAATCATCCCAGGTAATCACACGACCTCCTATGGAATCTTTGTATTGTTGGAACCACTCAGCAGCTTGATCCTTGAGTTGAAAAGAGGCAAACTTGACAAAATCCTCAGGTCTGACATTGCTACATTCGAAGTGCTTGTTGATGTCCACGAGCCAATCATCGGCGTCTGTGGCCTCGACACAGTAACTGAAGGTCTTTGGCTGATTTGCAAGGAACTGATTGAGGGTAGCAAAATGCGGCTGATTGTTGCCTTGGCCTTGATTTCCCTGATTACCTTGCCCTTGATTGCGATCTTGCAAGAGCTGAATCAGAAACTGAGCGTTGGCATTGGTGGCTGTCATCAAGGCTTGCCATGCCAACGGAGGCGGAGGTGGTGGCGGAGGGTTAGCCTAACTTCCTTCATTGCGTTCCGGATTCTGACACGTTGGCAGAGCCATCCTGAAGAGGGTGACATCCATTAGCATCTTGAAAGACATATATTCAAGCTGAATCAAAGGATCGAAATTGCAACATATAGTCTTCACAATAAACATTCGAACAAGAATGAACGAATGAATTCCAAAGTAAAGCATCACACTTCCATAAGCTGAGAAGCCATTTAGATAAAGGTATGGAATCATCATCTGCCTCGAAACAACTCGAATATCACAACTGAAAACAAAACAAAGGGTTGGCTTGTAGAATAAGCCGGAACAAACATATGATGGATCCCATATCGTATCATGTGCCTGTTGGAAAGATATCCTACGAGATACTTGAATTCCCACTTATAAACTCCCAAAACTTTCTGGTTATGCAATCAGGTGTTGGGGATACAGGGGACACAAAATATATCACCCAAACTAACAATACCTAGATCCAGCTGTATCCATCCTTCAACACATAACCAAGAAACCTTCAAAAATCGTCTACCTCAACCTTCGAAAAGCATCCGTTATAGGAGTTATGGCAATACTCCCGCACTCGCCTCAGTACTGGGCTATCAGGGTTATCTCACCAACAACTGTACAAAAGAGATTTTCGATGTCGGCGTACTAAACTCAGGTATTCCAGAACTGCAACGATAAAATTATGACGACAACACCTCGGAGCTCAACTCCCCGGGACACCTCCACTAAACCCCTGCTGACAGGAGGCACCAAGACAATGTTGTCATCATAAAATCATCGGAACGATTCTAAGATACCCGCGTGATCCTAAAATTTTTTTTAGTGAAATTTGAGAAGAGAAGAGTCAAAACTCTACGTCAGGATGCCTTACCAGAGCGATGAGGAGACTGGGAAGTAAAAATAATTCCTAAACTCTCCGATACATAATTCCTAAATGACTCAAAACATTTTTCTAGACACAACTCGGCCGCTAAAAACGATCAATCAGTGGGGGCTCCTAAGGTCGGGGCTGGCTCTGATTACCAACTTGTAACGCCCTTGATGCGGCTATATCTCCTACGTGTCGAAGCACGACTTAGAGGCATAACCGCATTGAAAGCAATGTCGCAAGTGAGGTAATCTTCACACAACCCATGTAATACATAAGGGAAAGAGATACATAGTTGGCTTATAGCCGCCACTTCACACAATACATAAATAAACAATCATCATCCAGATTACACTCAAGGTCCGACTACGGAACCAAAATGAAAGAAGACTACCCCAAATGCTACACAGATCCCCGATCGTCCCAACTGGGCTCCACTACTGATCATCAGGAAAAGACACATAGTAACGACCACGTTCCTCGTCGAACTCCCACTTGAGCTCGGCTGCGTCATCTGCACTGGCGTCTTCGGCACTTGCAACTGTTTTGGTAGAATCTGTGAGTCACAGGGACTCAGCAATCTCACACCCGCGAGATCAAGACTATTCAAGCTTAAAGGTAGGATAGGGTTGTGAGGTGGAGCTGCGGCAAGCGACTAGCTTATATGGTGGCTAACAACGCAAAAGAGAGCGAGAAGAGAAGCAAAGCACGATCGTGAGACTAGAAGTGATCAATAAGTGATCCTAGAACAACCTACGTCAGACATAACTCCAACACCTTGTTCACTTCCCAGACTCCGCCGAGAAGAGACCATCACGGTTACACACACGGTTGATGTGTTTTAATTAAGGTCAACTTCGGGTTTTCTACAACCGGACATTAACAAATTCCCATCTGCCTCATAACCGCGGGCACGGCTTTCGAAAGATAATACCCTGCAGGGGTGTCCCAACTTTGCCCATTATAAGCTCTCACGGTCAACGAAGGATATTCCTTCTACCGGGAAGACCCGATCAGTCTCGGATTCCCGGACTACAAGACATTTCGACAGTAATAAAACAAATCCAGCAAAGCCGCCCGATTGTGCCGACAAATCCTGATAGGAGCTGCACATATCTTGGTCTCAGGGCACATCCGGATTGTCCAAACTTCCGGTAGGCCAGTCCAGAGTTGGCCCTGGCGGCCACCGGTGGCTGACAGTTTGGACCAACACTCGAAGGAGAACTGGCCCGGGGGGGGTTAAAATAAAGATGACCCTCGGGCTCGCGAAAACCCGGGGGAAAAAGGCTTAGGTGGCAAATGGTAAAACCAAAGTTGGGCCTTGCTGGAGGAGTCTTATTCAAAGCGAACTATCAAGGGGGTCCCATAAATCACCCAACCGCGTAAGGAACACAAAATCAAGGAACATAACACCGGTATGACGGAAACTAGGGTGGCAAGAGTGGAACAAAACACTAGGCATAAGGCCGAGCCTTCCACCCTTTACCAAGTATATAGATGCATTAATTAAAATAAGAGATATTGTGATATCCCAACAAGTAAACATGTTCCAACAAGGAACAACATCTCCATGTTCCAACAAGGAACAAACTTCATCTTCACCTGCAACTAACAACGCTATAAGAGGGGCTGAGCAAAGGGGTAACATAGCCAAACAACGGTTTGCTAGGAAAGGATGGTTAGAGGTTGACATGGCAATATGAGTGGCATGATATAGCAAGTGGTAGGTATCGCAGCATAGGCATAGCAAAAGAGCGAGCATCTAGCAAGCAAAGATAGAAGTGATTTCGAGGGTATGGTCATCTTGCCTGCAAAGTTCTCAGGGTTGTCGAAAGCTTGATCCTCTTAAGCGTTCTCAACAGGTTCCTCGTTCACGTACTCATCTCCCGGCTCTACCCAAAACAAGAACACAAGGAAAGGAACAACTATCAACCATGATGCAATGCGCAATCAACATGATGCAAAACATGGCATGATATGCGAGATGTGATATGCAATGCATATGCGTGCTCCGGAAGGAAAAGATGAAAAAGGCATAAACTTGGCAAACCAAGTATGCCACTGGATAGGTGAGGTGATTTCGGTTGAAATCGATATAAAGATCACCGGAATCGGATGCACGGTTTGCAAATAACAAGCAAAACAAGAATGACAAGATTCTTCCATTAACAGCATGATGCCACTTAGCATGCAACAAGAAATTAAGCTAATGCACCCAAACATATCAGCAAAGCATATGGCAGTGATCTACTCAAGATGCTCGACAAAAGATGAACACTGAGCTACGGCTAAATCACACAACAATAGGTTCAAACTAGCATGGAAAAAGTGCAAAAGATAACAGGTTCACAGACACAGTGAAAATACTATCATGCCAGAAATTAACATCAGGATGACATGTTTAGAGCAAGGAAACAACCTGCTACAGGAACAGGACATGGCAAAATATGAGAAGGAATGATTCTACTAAAAGCATAGAACAAAAATCCCTTAGTGACCATGAGACAAAAAGGACAAGAAAATACAATAGCACCCATGTCAATTAAGCAAGTTTCGTTACAGTTTTCAGACTTAGCAGAAAACTGGACATGTCAAAAACAGATAACAAGTAGGCATGTTTACGAGCTCGATGCACTCACTACAGAGCATCTCATGATAAACTAAGCATACCTTCATCAAGAAGACATAGCATAGAAGCTAGACAGGGAAAGAATAACATCATACCATGCAAGGATCAACTACAACAAGCTTGGCAAACTCGAATAACATGTAAACAATCTGCCAGTAACATTTTATAGCAAAAGTAGAGCTCGATTGACTCAAGCTATGTCACACCAAAATTACAAACATAGGCATGGATGGATATAGACAATCCATATGTTCAAAACACCCTTATTGATCATGCTCAAAACAGGCATAGATCTCTCTGAAACAACATGAACACATGGCATAAAAATAACAGCAGGGAATAACTTAGTGAAATTACTAAGTCTCTGAAATCAGCAACATTATGTACCCTAGTTTGCATGCTTGTGCTAGTCACCACAAAGATCACAAAAATACATGGCATACACCCCTGTAAAGATGGCATGGCATATTACAAAACACATGTAGGACTCAACTTCATAGGGTGCACACATCAATCATGGCAAAAATGACAAAAGTGCATGTTCTGATAAAAATCTGGAACTAACATCACATAGCCCTCTTCTAACAGCATTTCGGGCATCAAGGTGAGATCAAATGAAAATGATGCAATGAGATGAGATGATGTAATCATCGGGGCGAACAATCCGATATGCTATACGCCCAAAACAGAGCAACGGTTGCAGAGATATGATGCGATGAACATGACATAAAAATACAATAGAAAAATGACTTAGACGAATTAGACCTAGGGTTTGCCGGCGCGGAGACCGAGGCGGCGGCGGATCTGGCCGGCGCCTCGTCGGAGAGAGCGCGGGGGCGGCCGGAGGCGGCGCGGGAGGCGGCGGCGGCGGCGCGGGACGACGCGGGGGCCGGCCGGCGGCGACGGCGGCGCGGCGGAGGAGGCGAGACGGCGCGGGCGAGGAGGCGACCGGGCGCGGGCGGGGAGGCGACCGGGCCGGGGAGGGCCGGCGATGGGCCCCGTGGGCCCTGGCGGCGGCGGCGAAGTGGGGCTCGCGGGCGCCACATGGCGGCTGCGGGTTGGTCCGGCGGAGCGAGCGGACGCGTCCGGCTCCGCCCGGACGTGTCCGGCGACGGCGGGAGGAGCGGGGCTAGGGTTAGGGTTGGAGTGGATCCGAAAATTTCGGGAGAGGGGGTGGATTTATAGGTAGGAGGGGCTAGGAGGCTCCAAATTGAGCACGGTTTTCGCCCACACGATCGTGATCGAACGACGATGGACATGGGAGTGACTTAGATGGGTTATTGGGCTGATTTTAAGGGGTTTTGGGCTGCAACACACACGAGGCCTTCACGGTTACCCGGTTAACCGTTGGATTATCAAACGACCTCCGAATGACCCGAAACTTGACAGGCGGTCTACCGGTGCTATACCAAGGCCGCTTGACAAACCTCGGTCCATTCCGAGAAAGTTTAATACCCGTTACGGAAAAAGGTAAAAGGGGGTGCCGGGGAACATAGGAGCGCCGAATTGCAAAACGGACAACGGGGAAAATGCTCGGATTCATAAGACGAACACGTATGCGAATGCGATGCACATGATGACATGATATGAAATGCATGACAAGGACAAAATACAAAATGAAGGGAAACCCAACCACGGAGGGAATATCATATCACACTGCCGAAAATGGCAAGAGTTGGAGTTACAAATATGGCAAGTTACATCCGGGGTGTTACATCTTGCCACTCCTTATTCCATAGTCCATTGAATCCTTACCCAAGACTTGAAAACTTCACAACACAAAACTTAACAGAAAACTCGTGAGCTCCGTTAGCGAAAGAAAACAAAACACCACATCAAGGTACTGTAATGAACTCATTCTTTATTTATATTGGTGTTAAACCTACTGTATTTCAACTTATCTATGGTTTATAAACTATTTTACTAGCCATAGAGTCATCAAAATAAGCAATCAACACACGAAAAACAGACTCTGTCAAAAACAGAACAGTCTATAGTAATCTATAACTAACGCAAACATCTGCAACTCCAAAAATTCTAAAATAAACTATTGGACCTGAGGAATTTGTCTAGTAATCATATGCAAAAAGAATCAACTAAATAGTTGTGACGCTCCAGATTCAATCATACACTAGTCATACACGCTAACGTGTACAATCAAGATCAGGGACTCACGGGAAGATATCACAACACAACTCTACAAATAAAATAAGTCATACAAGCACCATATTACAAGCCAAGGGCTCCAGGGCTCGAATACAAGTGCTCGATCATAGACGAGTCAGCGGAAGCAACAATATCTAAGTACAGACCTAAGTTAAACAAGTCTGCCTTAAGAAGGCTAGCACAAACCGGGATACAGATCGAAAGAGGCACAGGCCTCCTGCCTGGGATCCTCCTAAACTACTCCTGGTCGTCGTCAGCGCGCTGCACGTAGTAGTAGGCACCTCCAGTGTAGTAGGAGTCGTCGTCGACGGTGGCGTCTGGCTCCTGGACTTCAGCATCTGGTTGCGACAACCAGAAAGAAAGGAAAGGGGAAAAAAGGGGGAGAAAGCAACCGTGATTACTCATCCAAAGTACTCGCAAGCAAGGAGCTACACTACATATGTATGGGTATATGTGTAAAGGGCCATATCAGTGGACTGAACTGCAAAATGCCAGAATAAGAGGGGGATAACTAATCCTGCCGAAGACTATGCTTCTGATAGCCTCCGTCTTGCAGCATGTAGAAGAGAGTAGACTGAAGTCCCCCAAGTAGCATCGCATAGCATAATCCTACCAGGCGATCCTCTCCTCGCTTCCCTGTTAGAGAGCGGTCACCGGGTTATATCTGGCACTTGGAAGAGTGTGTTTTATTAAGTATTCGGTTCTAGTTGTCATAAGGTCATGGTACAACTCCAAGTCGTCCTGTTACCGAAGATCACGGCTATTCGAATAGATTTACTTCCCTACAGGGGTGCACCACATAACCCAACACGCTTGATCCCATTTGGCCGGACACACTAATCTGGGTCATGCCCGGCCTCGGAAGGTCAACACGTCGCAGCCCCACCTAGGCACAACAGAGAGGTTAGCACGCCGGTCTAAACCTAAGCGCACAGGGGTCTAGGCCCATCGCCCTTAGCACACCTGCACATTGCGAGGGCGGCCGAAAGCAGACCTAGAAACCTCCAGTACAACAGAAGTCACATTACGTGGTCCAATCTGGCGTGCTCCGCTCAGTTGCTGATGTCACGAAGTGCTTCGGCTGATACCACGAAGCCGAAGACCCATATCTTTCTCGCATAGTTGGTTAGTCAGACTCAGATCAAATACCAAGATCTCGTTAAGCGTGTTAAGTATCCGCGAACGCCGACCAGGGCCAGGCCCACCTCTCACCCAGGTAGTCTCAACCTGCCCTGCCGCTCCGCCATAAAGATCCACACAGAGGGCCATTGGGACAATGGTCCTTTCAGCCCCCAATCCGTGAATCACTCGCGGGTGCTCCACGAGCCGACCCGACTTTAGTCACCACATGTATCATGTATAAAGTATATAGTATATACCCGTGATCACCTCCCGAGTGATCACGGCCCGATAGTATAGCACAACAGACGGACAAGAATGTAGGGCCACAGATGGAAATCTAGCATCCTATACTAAGCAGGTAGGATTGCAGGTAAAGGTAACAACAGTAGTAGCAAAGACAGGCTACGCATCAGGATAGGATTAGCGGAAAGCAGTAACATGCTACACTACTCTAATGCAAGCAGTATAGAAGAGAATGGGTGATATCTGGTGATCGAGGGGGGGGGCTGCCTGGTTGCTCTGGCAAGAGAGAGGGGTCGTCAACTCCGTAGTCATACTGGGTAGCAGCGGCGTAGGTCTCGGTGTCTAGCGGAGAGAAGAGGGGGAAGAAACAATAAATATAAAGAAAACATAGCATCACAAAGCATAACATGACAATAAGCAGAACTAGGGTCGACCTAACATAGTACTACACGTTGCAGACGGAGGGGATAAACATCCGAGGATGAATTCCCGGCGTTAGGCGAATTCCGGACAAAGGAAAAGAGGGAGAAAGTTCCAAGTTCAGCATGCTAGGGGCATGTGACAGATGAACGGGCCACGTATTCGGATTCGTTAGATTTTTCTGAGCAACTTTCATGTAGAAAACATTTTCATCCGAGCTAGGGATTATTTTATATGACTCGCTAAAGTTTAAAAGATTTTTTAATTTATTTAATTCGAATTATAAACAGTGAAAAGGTTTTTTTTTAACTCGACCGGGGCTAGTCGCACTCAATGACATGTGGGGTCAAGGAACTGGGTTGACTCAGTCAACACCTTTACTAGTCAACCATTGAACAGTGTGTTGGGCCCTACTTGTCATTGGCACAAACTATTAACTAGGCTTTTAAATAAAAGGGGCCACAAGTCATCTATACATAGACTATTCTAGTCATTAATTAACACCTAGTAGTACTAATCTAAGCAAGGGCCGGCCACTACTCCGGCCACCTGCACGACGCACATACACAACACACACAAGTTAGTAGGCTAGGAGTTATTAACATAAGATGTCATTTTGTGATTTTTGTAGGATTTAATCTATTCATCAAAAGGATTTGGTCCAGTGGGATAAAATGAAGTTTGTCATGTATACTTTCTACTCATATTATTTTTAGGCCTGTTAGCAGTTATTTAACCGCTGATCAGAGGCTGTCAAGGAGGTTAGTCAGTGTAAAAACTGAAAAGCTAGCTAGTAGTCGCTATAGTAACTAGCATCAGCAGTACAGCAAGCAGCGCTCGGCCGTAGCAACCAGTAGCACAGCCGCAACAATGGGCAGGCGAGGGGGAGCAGCGCCGGGCGCGGCAGTGCGGGCACACGGTGCGCGAGCGCTGGGCGGCTGCGGCGCAGGCAGTGGCTCCGTGGGGGCGACGGCAAGCGGCAGTGGCAGCATCAGGCGACAGCAGCAGTATGCAGAGCAGCAGCGGCAGTACAAGCAAGCGGCGGAGGCGCAAGCAGCAGTGGCAAGCGGCAACAGCAGCATGGCACGGTCGTGGCGGCAGGGCCGGGCCGCGGACAAGCCCGGGCACACGCGCGTGAGGGCGCGGGCAGGGTGCGCTCGAACGGCCGGACGACGCCGCGTCGAATGGTGGTGGTGCGAGATGCTGCGGTGGCTGGAACTGAGCGCTACGGGGCTCGACAGAGCGCGAGGGAGGGGTGCAACGGGCCCGCATGGACGTGCTGAGCACGATCCCGAGCTCATCTAAGCTCGACGGGGAGCAACGGCATGGTTTCGAGCACGCCGGCGGAAGCAGAGGCACGGCAACAGCGGCGAACTAGCTAGGGACGACCACGGGAAGAAGGAATGGAGGGAGAGAGGAGCTCACCGAGCGGCCAAGAAAGGCCCTCGACAGCTTTGTAGCAGCAGAGGATGACGAAGACGACGGCGGTCACCGGCGATGCAGAAGACAGAGACGAGCTCGATCCGCTCGATGCCGAGCCCATCGTCTCCAGTGGCTCAGCTCAGGCGACGCAGCGGAGGGCGACGAAGCTCCGTGACATCTCGCCGGGGCTCGGGGTCGTCGGAGAGCACGGGATCGACGGCGGTGAGCGGCGGAGGCTATCGGGAGTGGGCGGATCTAGCGAGGGGAAAAGGGGGAATGCCGTGAGGGCGCTAGGGTTCGTCAAGGGGGGTTTGGGGAGGACTTGTAGGTCGAGTAGGACGCCGGGAGGGGTCAGATGGCCTCCACGCAAGTGGCTACGGCCGGCGGATGGCCGCCACGGCCATCCCAGCCTCCTGTAGAGAGAAGAGGAGGGCGTGTGGGGCTGGCTGGGTCGATTTTTTGCTAAATGGGCCATGGTGCCAGTAGATTAGGTCATCTACTTCCCTTTTTTGTTTCTCTTTCTTTCTTTCTTTTTGGTTTCTTTTTTTTTGTTAATCTTTGTACTTATTTTAAATAGCAAATAGGTTTAGTAAAATAGAGAACTTGTCCCATAATTCACATTGCAAAATTAGACAATGCCATAAAAAGCTTGGGATTTATTTAAAATACTTTGGGAATTTTTATAAATTAACAAGCAATAA
Source organism: Aegilops umbellulata (assembly GCA_032464435.1). NCBI lineage: Eukaryota > Viridiplantae > Streptophyta > Magnoliopsida > Poales > Poaceae > Aegilops > Aegilops umbellulata. Next base: position 188,585,871 of record CP136055.1, read on the forward strand.
AAATATTGTTTTGCCCCTGTTTTAGTTGTTTAAATGCACTTAAATATTTTATAAAAATATGATTTCTCCACAATAATTATCTATGAATTATTTGCCACATCTTATACATTTTAGTTTTGTCATTTGAAATCTTTAATTATTTGACTTTATTTTTAGTTTGAATTTGAATCGGTTTCGAATCAACGCGGGTTAGCAATAGTAACAGAGGTGATGTGGCGACATTAACATGGGATTAATGTAGCTTAATTATCCGGGCGTCACAATTCTCCTCCACTACAAGAAATCTCGTCCTGAGATTTAAGAGGGGATCTAAGGGGGAAAGGTCTGGTTACGAAATTCTAACGAATCTTCTTGGTCTTGGTTGCTCTTCTCGAAGTGGTTGATCCATTACATTGATGTCTTCATTTTTCTGCTTCGGGTCATCAAGATGAAGTCGGCATGCTTTCTTCGGGGTCTGTCTCGTACTTACGAATAGGTAACGGGCAGTTCGACAATGATAGAATGCTATAAGGGTTAACCATCGGGGGTTATCCCATGAATGAACACAGGGGTATCTCTCGAGTTGGTCAAATGAAACACATCGAGAGCCAAGCAAGAAGGTATAGTAAGAAGTATCAAGCGGATAGGCAATCGTTCGATGCCCAATTAGAAGGTGATAAGGGTTTCAAGGCACGAGAATAAGTATTACGTCTGATACAAGAATAGATCACTTGGGACGGTGGCCCGTGAATTACATACGAGGCCACGCGCGAGGAATGACTTTGGGCACAGGGGGTGTACAGAAGAGTCAGGTTTCAATCCTGTGGAACTGTGGGTTATGAGCCCACCATGTGGTTGAAAGTAGGAAGGGGGCCGACATCTTGCACGGTCACGATAGTAAGGCGTGTCAGAGGGTAGCCTGTCAGTTATGTCGGCAACAACATCGATACCAAGGGCGAGGGACGAAGAGAACCATTTTCCTGCTCGTTAAACGAGGTAGGCCAATGGGCAAGGTTCTGGTCCATCGGTGGCTACCGAAATGCCATCAACAATAGTAACAGGGTCTTGCTGACAGAATTGTACACCGAGGTATATACATAAGCAGGAGAATATTACTGCTTAGATCATATAGATCACAAGAAAGGTTAAACCAAATAATGGAAAGGAAAATGTGTTTAAACACATATATCAGGGGTATATCCTTCCCAAGGACAAGCAGAGCATGATATCCTTGGCAGGATATAATGTAGAAAACTCTTTAGGAAAGGGGAGAGGAATTTCATGACATTACCCGTGCAACGGTGTTTGGATAATTGGGCAAGTAACATTTAGCATTGGGCTTCAAATGTTCATGTTGAAAATCGAAGCACCACAGACATGCTTCAAGATAGCATTGACAAGGTCTTCAAGCAAAGGTCGGACTTTGGATACACAAAGGATCCATCAGGATAAACTTATTAAACAAGGCATTCAATTTCCTCACGGAAAAAATGGTTAACCTTGTTAAGAAGGAAACTATAACACTAGGTCCTCCGGTCAGGTGTGCTAGGCATGACATCACCTTACCGGGTGATATAAAGACCAATGTTATGACTCTTGGAAAATGTCCCAACCATCATATCTGACCGAGATTCAGATCTGATTGGTGTTAGGATACCTCAGACTCAGGGAATGAACTATGGGAGTGAGTTCCGAAACAAGAGTTCGTCATTAAACTAAGGAGAGGATGAGGAGGTGGCTGATGGACTCAGCGACAACTCATCGAGATTTCCAAAAAGATGGATTTCCACAATTATGTGAACAAGGAGATATCATTTGTCATATCAAATGATATAATGATTTATGCTCGAGGAAAACGTACATATTTAAACATTGGTTGAAAGTTGCACCCGAAATATGGGCTCGATAACACGATCAATGTTAGAATGGTGATTCGATAACCATTGGTCTAAGAATGAACTGTCGATCATTAACTTCAAAGCATTAGGGTTGTCAGAAGTACAGAATCCAAACAACACCGTTCACTTGTTGGTACCCTGGTTAGAATCAACATAGGAACCAAGAAAGAATGGTGATAGTGAGAAGTATCACTATACCAAGAATTCTTAAGAGGTGGAGCAATCCTCACAACATCCTTGACATAATAGACAGTAATACTTCAAGGTAGAACATAATATAAGCTAGATAGCAAGGAAATAAGATACAACACAAAACATGAACAAGTTTGCGTTGGGGGGAAGACAAGAATGTTGCGGATGATAACACAAATCATCGAGGGGCAAGGATGGTATTTCACATCATGAATTCGATTGATATCTTGGAAGAGATTAGAATGTCGATGATGATCATGACACAATGGTCGGGAGACTTCATGAAGATGTAATCGATCGGCGATGACATCAAGTCAAAGGAATGATGAAGCGAAAGGTTATTGGAACCACGGATGCGACACGAACTCAAAACAAAGATTGCAGTTCAAGGCGAAATGATATGATGAGGAAGATCGACATAAGCTTAGCTCATCGTCGAAGTGGTGCTCCAAGAATAAGGACCAGGTAGCACAGTTAAAATCACCACGACAATGATATATCCATATAGGCTAGGAATGGCGTGATCTGTACAAACTCATACTTAAAGAAGGTTATCAAGTGTCGTTGAATCGTAGTGCAGAATCGGTTCAGTTATCGATGTCTTTGAGTGTTTAATAGCTCAGAGCCCATGAAAAATTGTAATCAGTGAGAATGTAGTACTTGATGAAGAACTCATAAGAAATTATGCAGTTCCAAGATAATCTCGAGATACCAGGGGGTAATACTCAACGACAGATCAAAGTAGAGGTTGGGGTAGAGTATTGCTCTCCAGAAGACGAGTGCTTAAACTTGCACGATAAACGGTATTTAAAGGAGAACATCGTCGGAACCACGATTGCAAAAGGCTAAATCCCAGATATAAGATGAACTTATAGCAAAGGAATAATTAATTTAAGAGAAGTTTTAATGATAAGATCTACATCATTTCCATGGGCATGAACACAAAGTTCAAGGTCGACTCGCACTTCTCCAATGCACAACCTTTCATTCACTTCTCACTTTTTAAGAAGTTGTAGTGTTGAAATTTTATCTAGCAAAATACCAGAAGAGTATGACTCGTGAAAACTTTCGAATTCACACATATTAAGGAAGGCATAGGTTCAACCCATCGGGGCATCTTAGGAACATATACCACAAACCTCAGGAGTAAATAACTCAAGCTTGGAAGCAGAGCATGGTTGACATACGCGGGGGATACAATTTACCAAAGGCATTATGTATCAGGGGAAATACCCACGAGGTAATTTGAATATGACTGACACTATCGGATCATAATCCAACAAAGGATTTGTCGGTCCACAAAGGATTTGATGTGAGTATCGGTACTCAGCGAGGAGAAGAAAGAATCCAAGCCACCGGATTATAGTAACATCTGGATAAATTGGGGTATATAAAATACAAAGGAATTGCGAATTCTATATCAGGGGATCAGAAGCAAAAGCTCTGACCAAGATATGAGTAAGTTGAATAGAATTAGATAGACAAGCAATCAAGGTTTGATTGGCCGAGAACCAGCTCATGTTTTAAAATGACGACCGAGCCGGAAGGATAATTTTCAGGGAATAACTAACGAATGTGTGCATTCACACACAACTTGAATTAACTGGATCAGAATGTCGATCACAAAGTAATTTAATAAATATTTCTTGACATATGGAAGTTACCATTATGCAAGAAGGTAAAGGAACTACATGAGAAATAGGCTGTTGAGGATCTTCGAAAGATCGAATGGTATTTCAAAAACTTTTGTGAAATACCTGAATCAACTGGGGATGAGCGGATACTCGATGAGTGTGAGAAATTAACCGTAGGGGTATCAGGTGGCAAGGAACTACAAGGCAGTAGGCACAAAATATTCTCGTAACAATAGAAAGGATTACAAGGTATCTTGTAATAACAAGATCAACTGAGAATAAAAGTAAGAATGACAAGTGTATGTATTTATCCATAGGGATATTTCGGTGGTAGGGAATTGCAAAAGCAACGGGCACAAAGTCTCAAAAGAGTATTGGAGAGTAACTTCGAAATCTTCCGGTGCAGCCGACGATCATCTGGACTGAAGGGGCTCTCCGGGAGAAAGTGTTTTCGAGAACCTAAAGTTAGATTTTAGAAAATCATTTAACCCGAATAGAAGAGAGATTAGAATACCAGAGTATAGACGAGGAATAAAAGATCCTAATACCATCCAATGGCGACGTGGGCCCATGGGCCGCACAGCCATGTTAGTAAAACTTTTGTAAAGTTTAGACTCGACTTCGGCCAAGGAGTTGGAAAGGGGGTTTCCTACAGGCAGTCGGCTCTAATACCAACTTGTGATGCCCCCGATTCAATCGTACACTAATCATACACGCAAACGTGTACAATCAAGCTCACGAGAAGATAACACAACACAACTCTACAAATTAAATAAGTCATACAAGCATCATATTACAAGCCAGGGGTCTCGAGGGCTCGAATACAAGTGCTCGATCATAGATGAGTCAGCGGAAGCAACAATATCTGAGTACAGACATAAGTTAAACAAGTCTGCCTTAAGAAGGCTAGCACAAACTGGGATACAGATCGAATGAGGCGCAGGCCTCCTGCTTGAGATCCTCCTAAACTACTCCTGATCGTCGTCAGCGGGCTGCACGTAGTAGTAGGCACCTCCAGTGTTGTAGGAGTCGTCGTCGACAGTGGCGTCTGGCTCCTGGACTCCAGCATCTAGTTGCGACAACCAGAAAGAAAGGAAAGGGGAAAAAAGGGGGAAGAAAGCAACCGTGAGTACTCATCCAAAGTACTCGCAAGCAAGGAGCTACACTACATATGTATGGGTATATGTGTAAAGGGCCATATCAGTGGACTGAACTGCAGAATGCCAGAATAAGAGGAGGATAACTAATCCTGCCGAAGACTACGCTTCTGGCAGCCTCCATCTTGTAGCATGTAGAAGAGAGTAGACTGAAGTCCTCCAAGTAATATCGCATAGCATAATCCTACTAGGCGATCCTCTCCTTGTTGCCCTGTTAGAGAGCGGTCACCGGGTTATATCTGGCACTGGGAAGAGTGTGTTTTATTAAGTATCTAGTTCTAGTTGTCATAAGGTCAAGGTACAACTCCAAGTCGTCCTATTACCGAAGATCACGGCCATCCGAATAGATTAACTTCCCTGCAGGGGTGCACCACATAACCCAACACGCTTGATCCCATTTGGTCGGACACACTTTTCTGGGTCATGCCCGGCCTCTGAAGATCAACACGCCGCAGCCCCACCTAGGCACAACAGAGAGGTCAGCACGCTGGTCTAAACCTAAGCGCACAGGGGTCTGGGCCCATCGCCCTTAGCACACCTGCACGTTGCGAGGGCGGCCGGAAGCAGACCTAGAAACCTCTAGTACAACAGAAGTCACGTTACGTGGTCCAATCTGGCGCGCGCCGCTCAGTCGCTGATGTCATGAAGTGCTTCGGCTGATACCACGACGCCGAGTGCCCATATCTTTCTCGCGTAGTTGGTTAGTGCGTATGGGCTAGTAGCCAGACTCAGATCAAATACCAAGATCTCGTTAAGCGTGTTAAGTATCCGCGAACGCCGACCAGGGCCAAGCCCACCTCTCACGCAAGTAGTCTCAACCTGCCCTGCCGCTCCGCCACAAAGATCCACACAGTGGGCCATTGGGACAAAGGTCCTTTCAGCCCCCAATCCGTGAATCACTCGCGGGTGCTCTACAAGTCGAGCCGACTTTAGTCACCACATATATCATGTATAACGTACATAGTATATACCCGTGATCACCTCCCGAGTGATCACGGCCCGATAGTATAGCACAGCAGACGAACAAGAATGTAGGGCCACAGATGGAAATCTAGCATCCTATACTAAGCAGGTAGGATTGCAGGTAAAGGTAACAACAGTAGTAGCAAAGACAGGCTACGCATCAGGATAGGATTAGCGGAAAGCAGTAACATGCTACACTACTCTAATGCAAGCAGTATAGAAGAGAATGGGTGATATCTGGTGATCGAGGGGGGGGGGGGGCTGCCTGGTTGCTCTGGCAAGAGAGAGGGGTCGTCAACTCCGTAGTCATACTGGGTAGCAGCGGCGTAGGTCTCGGTGTCTAGCGGAGAGAAGAGGGGGAAAAACAATAAATATAAAGCAAACATAGCATCACAAAGCATAACATGACAATAAGCAGAACTAGAGTCGACCTAACATAGTACTACACGTTGCAGACGGAGGGGATAAACATCCGAGGATGAATTCCCGGCGTTAGGCGGATTCCGGACAAAGGAAAAGAGGGGGAAAGTTCCATGTTCAGCATGCTAGGGGCATGTGACATATGAACGGACCACTTATTCGGATCATTGGATTTTTCTGAACAACTTTCATGTAGAAAACATTTTCATCCGAGCTACGGATTATTTTATATGACTCGCTAAAGTTTTAAAAAAAATTAATTTATTTAATTCGAATTATAAACAGTGAAAAGGTTTTTTTTTTACTCGACAGGGGCTAGTCGCACTCAATGACATGTGGGGTTAAGGAACTGGGTTGACTCAGTCAACACCTTTACTAGTCAACCAATGAACAGTGCGTTGTGCCCTACTTGTCATTGGCACAAACTATTAACTAGGCTTTTAAATAAAAGGGGCCATAAGTCATCTGTACATAGACTATTCTAGCCATTAATTAACACCTAGTAGTACTAATCTAAGCAAGGGCCGGCCACTACTCCAGCCACGTGCACGACGCACATACACAACACACACAAGTTAGTAGGCTAGGAGTTATTAACATAAGATGTCATTTTGTGATTTTTGTAGGATTTAATCTATTCATCAAAAAGATTTGGTTCAGTGGGATAAAATGAAGTTTGTCATGTATACTTTCTACTCATATTATTTTTAGGCCTGTTAGCAGTTGTTTAACCGCTGATCAGAGGTTGTCAAGGGGGTTATTCAGTGTAAAAACTGAAAAGCTAGCTAGTAGCCGCTACAGTAACTACCATCAGCAGTACAGCAAGCAGCGCTCGGCCGTAGCAACCAGTAGCGCAGCCGCAACAATGGGCAGACGACGGGGGAGCAGTGCCGGGCGTGGCAGTGCGGGCACGCGGTGCGCGAGCGCGGGGCGGCTGCGGCGCAGGCAGTGGCTCCGCGGGGGCGACGGCAAGCGGCAGTGGCAGCATCAGACGACAGCAACAGTATGCAGAGCAGCAGCGGCAGTACAAGCAAGCGGCGAAGGCGCAAGCAGCAGTGGCAAGCGGCAACAGCAGCATGGCACGACCGTGACAGTAGGGCCGGGCCGCGGACAAGCCTGGGCACACGCGCGTGAGGGCGCGGGCAGGGTGCGCTCGAATGGCCGGACGACGTCGCATCGAATGGCGGTGGTGCGAGATGCTGCGGTGGCTGGAACTGAGCGCTACGGGGCTCGACAGAGCGTGAGGGAGGGGTGCAACGGGCCCGCACGGATGTGCTGAGCATGATCCTGAGCTCATCTGAGCTCGACGAGGAGCAACGGCATGGCTTCGAGCACACCGGCGGAAGCAGAGGCACGGCAACAGCGGCGAACTAGCTAGGGACGACCACGGGAAGAAGGAATGGAGGGAGAGAGGAGCTCACCGAGCGGCCAAGAAAGGCCCTCCACAGCTTTGTAGCAGCAGAGGATGACGAAGACGGCGGCGGTCACCGGCAACGCAGAAGACACAGACGAGCTCGATCCGCTCGATGCCGAGCCCATCGTCTCCAGTGTCTCGGCTCAGGCGACGCAGCGGAGGGCGACGAAGCTCTGTGACATCTCGCCGGGGCTCGGGGTCGACGGAGAGCGCGGGATCGATAGCGGTGAGCGGCGGAGGCTATCGGCAGTGGGCGGATCTAGCAAGGGGAAAAGGGGGAATGTAGTGAGGGCGCTAGGGTTCGTCAAGGGGGGTTCGGGGAGGACTTGTGGGTCGAGTAGGACGCCGGGAGGGGTCGGATGGCTGCCACGCAAGTGGCTACGGCCGGCGGATGGCCGCCACGGCCATCCCAGCCTCCTGTAGCGAGAAGAGGAGGGCGTGTGGGGCTGGCTGGGCCGATTTTTGCTAAATGGGCCATGGTGCCAATAGATTAGGTCATCTACTTCCCTTTTTTGTTTCTCTTTTTTTGTTAAGCTTTGTACTTATTTTAAATAACAAATAGGTTTAGTAAAATAGAGAACTTGTCCAATAATTCACATTGCAAAATTAGACAATGCCATAAAAAGCTTGGGATTTATTTAAAATACTTTGGGAATTTGAAATGCACTTAAATATTTTATAAAAATATGATTTCTTCACAATAATTATCTATGAATTATTTGCCACATCTGATACATTTTAGTTTTGTCATTTGAAATCTTTAATTATTTGACTTTATTTTTAATTTGAATTTGAATCGGTTTCGAATCAACGCGGGTTAGCAATAGTAACCGAGGTGATGTGGAGACATTAACGTGGGATTACTGTAGCTTAATTATCCGGTCGTCACAATAGCACTCTCCAGTAAAAAGTTCTAGCTAATCTCGTGAGCGCTAAAGTTTCTGTTTTTTACAGCATGATCATAAAGACTTCACCCAAGTCTTCCCAAAGGTTCTACTTGGCACAAACACTAATTAAAACACAAAACCACATCTAAACAGAAGCTAGATGGATTATTTATTACTAAACAGAACCAAAAAGCAAGAAACTAAAATAAAATTGGATTGCCTCCCAACAAGCGCTAACGTTTAACGCCCCTAGCTAGGCATGATGATTTCAATGATGCTCACATAAAAGATAAGAATTGAAACATAAAGAGAGCATCATTAAGAATATGACTAGCACATTTAAGTCAAACCACTTCCTATGCATAGGGATTTTGTGAGCAAACAACTTATATGAACAACAATCAACTAGCATAGGAAGGCAAAACAAGCATAACTTCAAGATTTTAAGCACATAGAGGGGTAACTTGATATTATTGCAATTCCGACAAGCATATATTCCTCCCTCATAATAATTTTCAATAGTATCATGAATAAATTCAACAATATAACCAGCACCTAAAGCATTATTTTCATGATCTACTTGCATAAAAATTTTACTACTCTCCACATGAGCAAAATTCTTCTCATTCGGAATAGTGGTGGGAGAAAGCTCAACAAAACAATTATCATGTGATTGAAAATTAAGATCAAGATGACAAGTTTCATGGTTATCATTATTCTTTATAGAATACGTGTCATCACAATAATCATCATAGATAGGAGGCATGCTTTCAACATAGTAAATTTGCTCATCTAAGCTTGGGGGACAAAAAATATCATCTTCATCAAACATAGCTTCCCCAAGATTGTGGCTTTGCATATCATTAGCATCATGGATATTCAAGGAATTCATACTAACAACATTGCAATCATGCTCATCATTCAAATATTTAGTGCCAAACATTTTAATGCATTCTTCTTCTAACACTTTGGCACAATTTTCCTTCCATCATAAAGATGAAGCGTATGAGGTAAACTCAATTCCATTTCTTTTTATAATTTTCTTTTATAGACTAACTAGTGCTAAAACAAGAAACAAAAAGATTCGATTGCAAGATCTAAAGATATACCTTCAAGCACTCACCTCCCCGGCAACGGTGCTAGAAAAAATCTTGATGTCTACTACACAACCTTCTTCTTGTAGACGTTGTTGGGCCTCCAAGTGCAGAGGTTTGTAGGAAAGTATGAAATTTCCCTAAAGTGGATGACCTAAGGTTTATCAATCCGTAGGAGGCGTAGGATGAAGATAGTCTCTCTCAAGCAACCCTACAACCAAATAACAAAGAGTCTCTTGTGTCCCCAACACACCCAATACAATGGTAAATTGTATAGGTGCACTAGTTCGGCGAAGAGATGGTGATACAAGTGCAATATGGATGGTAGATATAGGTTTTTGTAAAATGAAAATATAAAAACAGCAAGGTAGCAAGCGGTAAAAGTGAGCATAAACGGTATTGCAATGATAGGAAACAAGGCCTAGGGTTCATACTTTCACTAGTGCAAGTCCTCTCAACAATAATAACATAGTTGGATCATATAACTATCCCTCAACATGCAACAAAGAGTCACTCCAAAGTCACTAATTGCGGAGAACAAACGAACAGATTATGGTAGGGTATGAAACCACCTCAAAGTTATTCTTTCTAATCAATCCGTTGGGCTATTCCTATAAGTGTCAGAAACAGCCCTAGGGTTCATACTAGAATAACACCTTAAGACACAAATCAACCAAAACCCTAATGTCACCTAGATACTCCAATGTCGCCTCAAGTATGCGTGGGTAAGATTATACGATATGCATCACACAATCTCAGATTCATCTATTCAATCAAACACAAAGTACTTCAAAGAGTGCCCCAAAGTTTCTAGGGAGAATCACGACGAAAACGTGTGCCAACCCCAATGCATAGGTTCATGGGCGGAACCCGCAAGTTGATCACCAAAACATACATCAAGTGAGTCACGTGATATCCCATTGTCACCACAGATACGCACGACAAGACATACATCAAGTGTTCTCAAATCTTTAAAGACTCAATCCGATAAGATTACTTTAAAGGGAAAACTCAATGCATTACAAGAGAGAAGAGGGGGAGAAGAAACATAAGATCCAACTATAATAGCAAAGCTCACGATACATCAAGATCGTCCCAAATCAAGAACACGAGAGAGAGAGAGAGAGATCAAACACATAGCTATTGGTACATACCCTCAGCCCCGATGGTGAACTACTCCCTCCTCGTCATGGAGAGCGACGGGATGATGAAGGTGGCCACCGGTGAAGGTTCCTCCCTCCGGCAGGGTCCCGGAACAGGGTCCCGAGAGGTTTTTGGTGGCTACAGAGGCTTGCGGCGGCGAAACTCCCGATCTAATCTCTATTCTGGAAGTTTTAGGGTACGTGAGTATATATGGGTGCATGAAGTACGTCGGTGGAGCTTCGGGGGCCCCACGAGGCAGGGGGCGCGCCCTAGGAGGGTGGGCGCGCCCCCACCCTCATGGGCACCTCCCTTCTCTCCTGACATGGGGTCCAAGTCCATTCGGTAGCTTTCCTTCCAAAAATAACTTCTCCATTTGATTTCGTTCCGTTTCGACTCCGTTTGATATTCATTTTCTTCGACACACTGAAATAGGCCAAATCATGGACTGGAGCCCCCTGCGCCGCCGGCCGTGCCGATGCTGACGAAGCCCCCGTGCGTCATTGGTGGCGTGTAGACGTGGTGAGGCTCGCCGCGCGACCCTGCAGTGGCCTAGGGGAGAAGTCGATAGCAGAAGGATGGTGCTCCCGACGTCGTTGCGTCCACTAGCTCAGCGACTCGCTCAAGTAGCGTGTCCCGGCCGTTCTCCATCAACCTGCATCGCAGCAGCTCCCTTGCCACCGTAAGTGCCGCCCGCATGTTTGATTGCTCCCACCGTGAGTGCGGCGCTGTTGCTGCGGCGTGGCTCGCCGCTCTCGCCGCGACCCGTACTGGCTGCGGGGTGAGGGTGGATGACGCCTGACCGCGCTGTCTGCGCCCAGCGGAGCTTGGCGACGCCCTGAAATGATCGAGAAGAGGTATCTAGAGGGGGGTGATTAGACACTAAGTGCCAAAAGTTGCAGTTTTTAATATTCTTAAGTTTAGGTGGAGTTTAGGCACAAGTTTAACAAACAGAATACATATCAAGCAAGCATGCAATGAGTATATGAGCAGCGGAAAGTAAAGCATGCAACTTGCAAGAATGTAAAGAGAAGGGTTTGGAGTATTCAAACGCAATTGGAGACATGGATGTTTTTGGCGTGATTCCGATAGGTGGTGCTATCGTACATCCATGTTGATGGAGACTTCAACCCACGGAGGGTAACGGTTGCGCGAGTCCACGGAGGGCTCCACCCACGAAGGGTCCACGAAGAAGCAACCTTGTCTATTCCATCACGGCCGTCGCCCACGAAGGACTTGCCTCACTAGCGGTAGATCTTCACGAAGTAGGCGATCTCCTTGCCCTTACAAACTCCTTGGTTCAACTTCACAATCTTGTCGGAGGCTCCCAAGTGACACCTAGCCAATCTAGGAGACGCCACTCTCCAAGAAGTAACAAATGGTGTGTTGATAATAAACTCCTTGCTCTTGTTCTTCAAATGATAGTCTCCCCAAACTCAACTCTCTCTCACAGAATTTGGATTTGGTGGAAAGAAGATTTGAGTGGAAAGCAACTTGGGAAGGCTAGAGATCAAGATTCATATGGTAGGAATGGAATATCTTGAGCTCAACACAAGTGTAGGTGGTTCTCTCTCAGAACATGTGTATTGGAAGTGTAGATGTGTTCTGATGGCTCTCTCTTCGAATGAAGAGTGGGTGGAGGGGTATTTATAGCCTCCACACAAAATCTAACCGTTACACACAATCTGCCAAACTCGGTGGGACCGAATCGTTAAACTCGGTCGGACCGATTCAGCAAACCTAGTGACCGTTAGGATTTTCGGTGGGACTGAGATGCAACTTGGTAGGACCGATATGGTTAGGATTTGGGCATAACGTAATCTTGGTGTGACCAATTACACAAACTCAGCGGGACCGATTTTGGTAATAAGCTAACCAAGAGTTGGTCAGGCAAACTCGGTGAGACCGATTACACAAACTCGATGGGACCGATTTTGGCAATGAGCTGACCAGAGGTTTTGCATTGTAATTTCGGTAGTACCGATTGCACAAACTCGGTGGGACCGATTTTGGCAATGGACATACAAAGTGAGATTACAATCCCATCTCGGTGAGACCGAGATCCCTATCGGTGAAACTGAATTGCTAGGGTTTGTGGCAGTGGCTATGACATGTGAAACTCGATGGCGCCGGATGGAAAGAATCGGTGGGGCCGAGTTTGACTTTTGGTTTAGGACATATGTGGATGCGGGAGGATAGTTGAGGGTTTTGGAGCATATCACTAAGCACATGGAGCAAGAGGCTCATTAAGCAATACCTCATCCCTCCTTGATAGTATTAGCTTTTCCTATAGACTCAATGTGATCTTGGATCACTAAAATAGAAAATGTAGAGTCTTGATCTTGAAGCTTGAGCCAATCCTTTGCCCTTAGCATCTTGAAGGGGTTCCACATCCTCTAGTCCATGTGTCGGTGTACTAGAGTAGGGGTACCCTAGTATCCCGAACTTGTGCACGGGCAGTCGCAGCGTCCCGCGGCAAGGCTTGCCGGGTGACCGCCAATATCCTCTGTGGTTCCCTTTGAGCCATTCAAGAACAAAGTATTCAAGCCGAGAAGACAAGGCCCCGGCAAGAGGAGCTTGCCGGGAAGGCCACTCAAGGCACAAAGCCCCGGCAAGAGGAGCTTGTCGGGAAGGCCAACCAAGGCATCTCAAGGAACTTGCCGCGACGCGCCACGCGTCTCGGCAAGACCCGGTGAGCGACAAGCTCCCGGATGCGGCAAGACAACGGCCGCGGCAAGGAATTTGCCGCGGCTAGCGACCACTCTATACCCGCGCTCCAGCACACCCACCAACGTGTCGCTCTGAGACCCTTCCAGGCGTACGTGGCGGGAGGCTGTGCAGCCAGGGGTGCACTGTGGCAAGCGGCGCTGACAAGATCGCCATCGTGGCGAGCGGTGGCGTCCCTAACGGTCCCTTTTCTGCACTGTTTGGGCGATGTAGATAGGCATTTAATGCCCTTGTCCCCTACCGTCAGGGTTAGGTATGATACACTGTACAGGTAGCTGTACCAACCGCAGCACCTTTCCATTTTTACCCTTGTCTACGTTGCCACCTGTTGGAGACCCCTTGAGCATATAAAAGGAGGCCCATGCACAACGTAGAAAGGGGAGGACAGAAGAACACTCAGGCTCGGTCTCGTTAGCTGCTGGTGCGTACTGTAGCACTCAGCGCTCCCGAGCAAGAACGCAATACAAACCACAAAGCAGCAGTAGGAGTATTATCTCTCCGGAGAGCTCCAAAGCTGGGTAAACTGCTCGTGTGCTCCGCCTCGATCTACTCTTCGTGCGACCTCCGCCCCCCGCCGAACCGAAAGGGGCTCCGTCCCCATAGGTGCTTGCGGATCAGTTTCCCCGACATCTTTGGATCTCCTCTTTCCTTCAGCTTCTGCTCCTCTCTCTCTCATTCGCCATGGAGAAAGGGAACCCTGGTCATTCAACGGTGGCGGCGAGGGTCGCCGCTAGACAACGCGTCCCTCCTTCACCCGCACCCGTGGTGGCAGAGCCAGCCATAAGGGGAAGAGGGAGGGGGCGAGGCCGCGGGCGAGGTCGAGGGCGAGGCCGAGGCGCTCGGGGAACAGGTGGACGGGGCGGCTCGCCGGCCTCGCCTCCGCCAACGGTTCCTCTTCCCATGGCGGTCCATATTGGGGACGACCCTTGCGAGTTCTTTGTCAGGCTGCGTCGGCCGCCTTGTCGTCGCCTTCGTCTCCCGACTCAATTTGCGAGCGAGATGGAGTTGGATCCGCCCGAGATACTGAGGCTGCACCGCCCTCTTCGCCTCCTTCAAGCGTGCCAGTTCCATTCCAAGCAAATACGCCAGCCAGCTCAAGCTCTGCAGACGATCCATTTATCATGGCCATTTTTGGTCTGGGGGCTCGACATCCTCGGCCCCTTCCCCCGAGCAGTCGGGGGCTTTGAGTACTTGTACGTTGCGATCGACAAGTTCACAAAGTGGCCGAAAGTGGAAGCAGTGAGGAAGATGACGGCACAGTCAGCAGTCAAGTTCTTCAGGTCGATTGTTTGCCGCTTCGGGATCCCTAACAGGATCATCACTGTCAACGGTACGCAATTCACGAGCCGCACCTTCATGCAGTACGTCCAAGATCTTGGCGCCAAGGTCTGCTTCGCTTCTGTTGCTCACCCCAGAAACAACGGTCAAGCGGAGAGGGCAAATGCTGAAGTGCTGCGTGGACTCAAGACCAGGACTTTCGACGGGCTGCATGGGTGCGGAAAAAACTGGATCGAGGAGCTTCCGGTGGTTCTTTGGTCGATCAGGACGACGCCAAATCGAGCCATTGGCCAGACACCTTTCGCTCTAGTCTATGAAGTAGAGACAGTTCTCCCCACGGAACTCGTATACGGGTCGCCTCGAGTGCTCGCTTATGATGAGCTTGAGCAAGAGCAGCTGCGACAAGATGACGCGCTGCTCTTTGAGGAAGACCGTCTTCAGGCTGCTGTACGAGCTGCTCGCTACCAGCAAGCTTTGCGCCGCTACCATATTCGCAAAGTTAACGCCAAAAGTCTCGAGGAAGGCGACCTTGTTCTTCGGCGCGTTCAGTCCGCCAAGAATTCCAACAAGTTGACGCCAAAGTGGGAAGGCCCTTATCGGGTGAAACGAGTCAATAGGCCTGGCGCTGTCCGCCTTGAGACCGAAGATGGCATTCCGGTGAGAAACTCCTGGAACATCGAGCATCTTCGTAAGTTTTACCCGTAAGGCGCGGTTGCTGGACCCTGTTCCGGCAACCACCTTTTGTACAAGTCTTGCCGCTGTTGCATGTAATCCTTTGTACAAAGCCAGGCGCAGACCCTGTGCATAAATAAAGCTCATGTGCTCCGCACATCTTGTCAATTTCATGCTTTTTATTTTTTGCATCAGTTATCTAACACTTTGTGCAGCGAACACCCCCGGTAAGCAATAACGAGCCATAAGGCTCCATATCATTATTTTCTCTACTTCCTTTTTTCTCAAGGAAATGAAGGTTCTTTCGCCCACAAGTTTGCCGGGGGGGAAGGGGAAGATAATGGTATGGACCAGGCGTCGTTCAAGAAGGTTTCGCCTTGCCGGGAAGCAAACGACAGAAAAGCTAAGTTGCCAAAGTTTGAGCAATCAGATGTTTTTAAATTTTTTAAGTTATCTTCCTTGAACGACCATGCTTTGTATGGAAAACCTATGCGCGAAGGAACTGGCTCGTGGCTAGTTGCGCCCTTACTTTGTTTTGAGTTCGCTCAATAGTTTAAGTGTGTTGCGACTAGAGTCGCGCCCTTACTTTGTTTCGAGTTCGCTCAATAACTTAAGCGAGCTGCGGCTAGTTACGACAAGGTTTCTTGTCGGCAACGGCACTGCCAGCAGGCTGCTGACGTCCCGCACACAGCGCTCGCGACGAGGGTGCCTGCGCCGGCAAGTTCCCTAAAAGCGTAGGGCAAAAACATACAAAGGAAGGAATCAAGTAAAGGAAATAACATTGCAATCACTACCCAAAATAAGAGTTATATTACAAAATAGCTTGTCGCGGCTCTAATAGACTGTTTTCATAACATGGTCAGCAGCGACAAGAAAAGAAGAAAACGGGCGGCCTAGTCCACGCGATCGCCCTCAACCCTCTTGATCCCGCTCACCTTGTCCACAATGGGTGCGACAAGGTCCTTGAGCGCCTCCAGATCAGCATTCGACGGCAGGGACTTGAGGACGTTGGTGAGGACGAGGCCCGGGTTGCGGTAGGCCACCTTCACCAACACCTTCTGAAGAGCTCCTGCGCAGATCTTACGCGACTCGTCGGCCAGCTGCTTTGGGATCCTCTCCCGGAGTCGCTGGAGGGCCGTCGCCATGCCTTTGAAGAACAGAGTGAGCTTGGCGCTTGATGGGAGGGTCTCATCGGAGGGATACCCGAGATCCTCCATCCCCAGCTGCGCCAGCTCCTTGTCGATGTCTGCGGCAGCATTCACAAGACCCTCCGTCCACTGCTCCACAGTTTCTCTAAAATCGTTCTGGGTGGCGGCAATGCTCTCCAGCAGCGCCTTGTCGGCCTTGATCTCCTTCTTCAGGGCCGCCTCCTACTCCCTGGCACCGTCCAGCGTCTTGGTCAAAGCAGCCAGCTTCAGCTCAAGATCGGCGTTGGAATCCTTGGCGGCGCTAAGCTCCTTGATCTTCTCGGCGAGACGACCCTGCAGCTCGCCAAAGGTGTAGGCGTCCTTCTCGCGCTCATGCTTGAGCGCGGCAAGCTCTTCACCGCTCTCCTTGAGATCAGTCTCCAGCTGCGCCACCTTCGTCTCCAGCTCCTTCTTGGCGGCCTCGGCAGTTGCGGCAGCGTCCTTTGCTTCCTTGAGAGCTCCGCTGAGTATTTGCTCGCGTGCAGCAAGCTCCTCTTCGTGGCTGTCCAGGCTGACCTTCAGCTGCGCCAACTCGCCCTCCCACGCTGATAGTTCCTCGGCGGCAAGCCGCTGTTGCTCTGCAACTTCTGCCTTCTCGAGGATGAAGGCCTTCTGCGCCTCATCGAGCTGCACACGCTCCGCCACCAGAGACCGGAGAGCTGTCTGGTTGAGACCTCGGAGCTCCTCCGTGCGCTTCTCCATGTCCACCCCCGCCTTCGCGACAAGCGCTTCGCGGGACTCCAGTTTGGCTTGTCGAGCGCGGTAGAGCGACACCAGCCTCCGGAGCAGCCGCTCCTCCTCAGACTCGCCGCTGCTGCTGCTCGGCGCATCAACCAACGTCAGCCCAGCGAAGGCGAGCACCTCTCCATCCAAGATTTCCCCTTCGACCGGCGCCCTGGAGCTTGACTCCCAGGGAAGCTTGATGAAGACACCATCGCCGGCCTTCAAGTATACACCTGGCTGGGGCTCTTCAGAGCCTGACGCTGCGGCAGCGGCGGGAGGATTGGCGGTCGGTGTAGCGCCTGTCGCTCCTGCGGCCTCAGGGTCGTCAGTGCGATCGCCAGACCCCTCGTCAGCTGCTGCGGCGGCAGCCTTGGCGGCCTCTTCGCCGGCGGGATCGTCAGCGCCGGCCGCTTCTTCGGTGGCGGCGGCATCATCAATAGCAACCTCGATCTCCATTGGCTCCGCAGTAGATGGATCTGACGGCCGGAAAAGGAAGAAAAGTCAAGCAAATATCCAAAAAGAAGATCAAAAGAAGAAGAACCCAAGGGAATTTTCGAAGCAAGAGGTTTACCTGCACTAGGCTCGGCAGTTGTGGTCTCCACCACCGGAGGACCACTGGTGTTGTCCCTTGCCGGAGACTCCTCCCTTGCCAGAGAGCTCCCCCTTGCCGGAGAGCTCTCCCTATGTATAGAGCCAGGCGCAGACCCTATGCATAGTCAGGGAAAGAAATCTCTTAGTATGTATAGTTTCCCATTGATTTTCATGTAGATGTGTATACGTATATGCATGCTTGTTCAGGATATTATACTGCTTTTTGATTCCAACAAATATTAGTGGACCGCCAAGGTTCCATGTTCTTTCCCTTCTTCTTTCCAGCCACGGCAAGGACGCGCGATCCCGCCAAGGACCTGGCTCCGACAAGAAGTTGAGAAGACCGCCCGGCACGGCGATCCCTGGCAAACCAAACAGATATAGTTTACCTCTTGCCCATTTGTGTTTGTAACCTATGACTTGTGCATTAGAAAACCTGGCCACTCTTATTTAAGAACTCGAGTGCTCCCATTCTCGGCCCGAACGCTGCTTCGGCCTGAATGGTCATAGTAGCCCTTGCTAAAGGTAGGTGGACGGGGGGCTGGACCCTTTGTCTGTAACCCGGCAGATGTGATTCTCCGGCAGACGCAGAGGGCACCGGCAGGACAGCTTGCCGGGAGGACTCGTTTATTTACATTAAGGAGGCGTTTCACCTCTGCACGAACATACGCGTGCACGGGTTCCCGGCAAGGCTAGTCTTTTGCACTAACATGCTGATACAAGTACGAAGGTTACAGGACACAAGCATGGGCTCGGGAGATTACAATATCTAGAAATTAAGATTTGGCAAGTGCCTACAAGTTAAAAGAAAGATAAGTGCCCCATCATCTCCGTTCTTGCCCCTTTCCTCCCAGGTGCGGCAGGTGAAGGCAAAGAAGGGGCGACGGGGAACGCGCCGATGGAGAGCTTGACGGGGAAGACCCTCGGCAGGCGCGGGGCCGAGGGAGGAGGGCGACGCAGATGACAGAGCTGCTGCCAATGGTCAGCCGGAGTGGGAATCAGCGTCCTCCTGCTTGATGCCCTCATCGTCGTTGTTGCTGTCCTCCTAGTCACTCTTGCCTGAGGAGGAGGTTTCATCGTCGGTGGAGCTCTCCGCGCAACACCTTAGGTGAGTTCCCAAGTGCCCGAAGACCTTGACATAGAGCAGGCCGTTCTCCATCAATTTGAAGTGGAGGACGAGCCCCTCCGACAGGTCATGAGCGCGGGCGAAGGTTTTCCACCCACGGCGGAGATACATGACATGAGGGGCGGGGAAGTCGACGTCGACCCGCATGCTGTCATTCCCGTAGCCCCTCATATGCAACTTCAAAGCCTACGGCGGGTCAAGCTCCATTACCCGAGCAAACGGGGTGGGGCGGCAGAGGTGGCCGCACACCGGCTTGTACAACCTGATGAAGAACTCACAGGGCTGGTGTCCGACTTGGCCCTCCATTGGGGGAGGAGCCGCTGGCGGAGGCGCGGCCGGTGCGCCGCCCCATCGTCCTCTCCCCCAAGTGCCATAGCGACCCCGGCCTCGCCCCCTTCCTCCTCCTCCTCTCGTAGTAGGCTCTGCTGCCATGGGCTCCGGAGGAGGGAGGACACGCTGTCGGGCAGAAGCTCTCGTCGCTGCTACTGGAGCACCGCCGTGCCCTCTTGCCATGCAAAGGGAAAAAAGAGGCCAGGCGAGGAGGAGACGAATGCAGAAGGACGCTGTCCTTCTCCCCTCTTTATAGAGGGCGGGGCCCGGGCTCGCCCCCCCAACCTGAGGGTGGCCGCCCCAATCGACCAATCTGGCCGCCAGGGGCGCGAGGAATCGGGACCGACCTGCTGCTCCAATCAGCGGCGCCCGGCCTCCCGCCTCGGCATTAAAGCCTGTGCCCTCTATGTCCACCACCTACCCTCCCCAAGGCATGGGGGACACGTGGCAGGCAAGCCAGGATTCAGGAGGCAGGCGGAACGGCCATTTCCCACCCTGTGATCGCGGGGCGCGGGCGCCATGATGGCCACGACCCGAGTCCACTTAGTAAATGAGCCACGCCCCTGTGGCTTCCTCTTTTTATGGGGAAAACGCGGGCAGCTTGTTTACTACTCACCGC
This sequence comes from Aegilops umbellulata, assembly GCA_032464435.1. NCBI lineage: Eukaryota > Viridiplantae > Streptophyta > Magnoliopsida > Poales > Poaceae > Aegilops > Aegilops umbellulata. Next base: position 188,605,902 of record CP136055.1, read on the forward strand.
AACGTGATGCAAGCATGCTACAACCGCTCCACGCACGACCCCCACGTCACGCACTCAATGCGAATCATGGGGAAGCGCAACTAGCAAAAGGAGTTACCAGAGCTAAAACTCGGCCATGCGTGCCCGCGTGCGGTTCTGGGCCTGGCCCAACAACGCTTTGCGCTTATGTGTGGCCCAGGCCCGGGGGCTGCTAACGGTGTACACAAGTCGGGCCTTTTTATACCCCTTTACTTGTGCACGGGCAGTTGTAGCCACACCTGCGGCCACGCTTGGCGAGGCAAAAGAAGCAAAGATACAAGACTACCAGGGCAATGCTCAAGCCAGAGGCGCGAAGAGCAAAGGGACAAGATGGGTTTCCCGAGGAAACACCCTTGGAGGGGACGACCTATGCTACCCCGGCAAGAGCCTTGCTGGGGCGACTTACCCAACACCAGTAAGACCGCCACACTTGAGCCTGAGAGTTCTGACACCATCGACAACATCAGAACAAAGGCTCGGGGGACGCCTGCATGGTGGCATGCAGATCTTTGTGAAGACCAAAGGCCTGCAAAACTAGATGAGAACCACAAGACGAAGACCCCCGGTGAGACCCTTCCCGGGGACGCCCACGAGACCCCGGCAAGGCCCTTCCCGGGGCCCGGCAAGACCCTTTCCGGGGACATCTGCGGGGCCGAGACCATACCCGCACTCGCCAGACTTCACTGTCCCGCGCCCATTTTGACGTGGCGGCCAGCCCGCCAACTAGGCGAGCGCCTGCGTGGCAGCATGCAGCTTCTAGGCCGACTATCCAAGCACCTGCGTGGTGGCATGCAGATCTTCTTGAAGACCCTGCCACCGCACCAGCTCAGCAACCAGCCAGCCAGCGTGGCGCTGCATGCCTCGTCACCTTGGACGCGCGTCGAAGCAAGGCGAGGCGCTGATGGACGGGACGAGCTTCTTTGCCGTCCCCGATAAAGCCAGAGGACACATACGCGGTGCATTAAATGCGTTTGTCCTATGATGTTAGGAGATAAACTTGTACACTATAGATACTTCCCACCTCCTGTGCGCCGCTGTGGCAACCCGTTTGACATATAAAAGGAGGCCCGAGGGTACTTGAAAAGGATTCAGACTTTTTGGACTGGGCATGCACCGCGGGTAGTTCAAGAGCTCAACAACACTAAGTACACACAAACCAGGACTAGGGTTTTACGCATCGTTTGCAGGCCAAACCTTGGTAACCCCCCCCCCTCGTGTTGATCTTCTCGACCCGCTCTTTGCGCAGCCCCACGCCCCACCAACCGTAGTAGGGATTCCCCGTGATCCCATAGGTGTCGTCCCTGATCCCCGACACCAACACACCTCTCCAGTCAATAACAAATAGCGGAACCTGGATGCTCATATTGGTTCCCACATATTCTACGAAGATCTTTATCGGTCGTACCGTAATGACAACATATGTTATTCCCTTTGTCATTGGTATGTTACTTGCCCAAGATTTTACCGTCGGTATCTTCATACCTAGTTCAATCTCGTTACCGGCAAGTCTATTTACTCATTCCTTAATACATCATCCCGCAACTAACTCATTAGCCACATTGCTTGCAAGGCTTCTTATGATGTGTATTACCGAGAGGGCCTAGAGATAGCTCTCCGATACTCGGAGTGACAAATCCTTATCTCGAATATGCCAACCCAACAAACACCTTCGGAGATACCTGTAGAGCATCTTTATAATCACCCCACTTACATTGTGACGTTTGATAGCACACAAGGTATTCCAACGGTATCCAGGAGTTGCATAATCTCATAGTCAAAGGAATATGTATATGACATGAAGAAAGCTAAAGCAATAAAACTGAACGATCAATATGCTAAGCTAACGGATGGGTCATGTCCATAACATCATTCTCCTAATGATGTGATCATGTTCATCAAATGACAACACGTGTCTATGGTTAGGAAACTTAACCATCTTTGTTTAACGAGCTAGTCTAGTAGAGTCTTACTAGGGACACTGTGTTTTGTCTATGTATCCACACATGTATCAAGTTTCCCGTTAATAAAATTCTAGCATGAATAATAAACATTTATCATGATATAAGGAAATATAAAATAACACCTTTATTGTTGCCTCTAGGACACATTTGCTTCAGTATCCCACTTGCACTAGAGTCAATAATCTTGTTCACATCACCATGTGATTTAACACTAATAGTTCACATCTTTATGTGATTAACACCCATAGTTCACATCGCCATGTGACCAACACCCAAAACGTTTACTAGAGTCAATATTCTAGTTGACACCGCTATGTGATTAACACCCAAAGAGTAGTAAGGTGTGATCATGTTTTGCTTGTGAGATAAGTTTAGTCAACGGGTCTGCCACATTCAGATCCGTATGTATTTTGCAAATTTCTATGTCTACAATGCTCTGCACAGAGCTACTCTAGCTAATTGCTCGAACTTTCAATATGTATCCAGATTGAGACTCAGAGTCATCCAGATCGATGTGGAAGCTTGCATCGACGTAACTCTTTACGACAAACTCTTATCATTTCCATAACCCAGAAATATTTCCTTAGTCTTCTAAGGATAATTTTGACCGTTGTCCAGGGATCTACTCCTGGATCACTATTTTACCCCTTTTCCAAACTCATGGCAAGGTACACAATAGCTCTGGTATACAACATAGCATACTTTATAGAACCTATGGTGAGGCATAGGGAATGACTTTCACTCTATCTCTCTCTCTCATCTACCGTGGTCGGGTTTTGAGTCTTACTCAACATCATACCTTACAACTCAGGAAGAACTCCTTCTTTGACTGATCCATTTTGAACTCTTTCAAAATCTTATCAAGGTATGTACTGATGAAAGTCTTATCAAGCGTCTTGATCTATCTCTAGAAATCTTGATGCCCAATATGTAAGCAACTTCACGGAGGTATTTCTTTGAAAAACTCCTTTCAAACACTCCTTTATGCTTTCCAGAAAATTCTACATCATTTCCGATCAACAATATGCCATTCACATTTACTTATCAGAAAGGTTGTAGTGCTCCCACTCACTTTCTTGTAAATACAGGCATCACCACAAGTCTGTATAAAACCATATGCTTTGATCACCTTATCAAAGCATATATTCCAACTCTGAGATGCTTGCACCAGTCCATAGATGGATCACTGGAGTTTGCCCAATTTGTTAGCACCTTTAGGATCGACAAAACCTTTTGGTTGCATCATATACAACTCTTATTTAAGAAATCCATTAAGGAATGCAGTTTTGACATTCACTTGCCAGATTTCATAAAATGTGGCAATTGCTAACATGATTCAGACAGACTTAAGCATTAGTACGAGTGAGAAAATTTCATCATAGTCAACACCTTGAACTTGTCAAAAACCTTTTTCGACAAGTCTAGCTTTGAAGATAGTAACACTACTATCAGCGTCCGTCTTCCTCTTGAAGATCCATTTATTCTCTATGGCTTGCCAATCATCGGGCAAGTCAACCAAAGTTCATACTTTGTTCTCATACATGGATCCTATCTCAGATTTCATGGCCTCAAGCCATTTTGCGGATTCTGGGCTCATCATCGCTTTCTCATAGTTCGTAGGTTCATCATGGTCTAGTAACATGACTTACAGAACAGGATTACCGTACCACTCTAGTGCGGAACATGCTCTGGTTGACCTACGAGGTTTGGTAGTAACTTGATCTGAAGTTTCATGATCATTATCATTAATTAGTTTCCTCTCTTGCTGGTGTAGGCATCATGGGAAGGGTTTTCTCTGAGGAGCTACTTTCCAATTCGAGATAAGGTACAATTACATCATCAAGTTCTACTTTAATCCCACTCACTTCTTTCGAGAGAAACTCCTTCTCTAGAAAGGATCCATTCTTAGCAACAAAAATCTTGCCTTCGGATCTGTGATAGAAGGTTTACCCAACAGTTTCTTTTGGGTATCCTATGAAGACGCACTTCTCTGATTTGGGTTCGAGCTTAAGGCTAAAGCTTTTTCACATAAGCATCGCAACCCCAAACTTTAAGAACGGACAACTTAGGTTTCTTGCCAAACCATAGTCCATATGGTGTCATCTCAATGGATTTAGATGGTGCCCTATTTAACGTGAATACAGTTGTCTCTAATGCATAACCCCAAAACGATAGCGGTAAATCGGTAAGAGACATCATAGATCACACTATATCTAATAAAGTACGGTTACGACGTTCGGGCACACCATTACGCTGTGGTGTTCCAGGTGGCGTGGGTTGTGAAACTATTCCACATTGTTTTCAATGAAGGCTAAACTCGTAACTCAAATATTCGCCTCTGCGATCAGATCGTAGAAACTTTATTTTCTGGTTACGATGATTCTCCACTTCACTCTGATATTCTTTGAACTTTTGAAATGGTTCAGACTTGTGTTTCATTAAGTAGATATACCCATGTCGGATCACGGGTTCCGGCAAAACCCTCAAGGTTCGAACACTGGGGTGCGCGCGGAGATTTCCTCCCTACCGATTCGCGTCCTAACTAGCTAAGATCTCAAGAACAAATCGACGAACTCACAACACAAGGGACACAAGATTTATACTGGTTTGGGCCACAGTTGTGGTGTAATACCCTACTCCAGTGTGGTGGTGATGGATTGCCTCTTGGGCTGATGATGAACAGTACAAGGGGAAGAACATCCTCCTGAGGTTGAGGTGTTCTTGTGCTCGGTATGTGGCTAAGGATTAGGTGAGATGCCTCTGAATTAGTCCTCCACAACGGTGGTGGCTAGTTCTACTTATATAGGCCCTGGTCCTCTCCCCAAATATTGAGCGGGAAGGGAGCCAACAACGGCCAATTTAAAAGGGGACAGCTAGTACAGCTTATCCTGACAAAAGCGGTCTTCGCCTGCAAAAGGCTCTGGTGGTGACGCCGTCTTGGGCTCCATGGTGACCTCCGACTTGTCATCCTGCTGATCTTGGTCTCGTTGCACCGATATGGAAACCTTTGCTTGATGCCTCGATACTCTGCGCCTGCGCTTGCCCCCTTAGCACTAAAGAGGAAACAAGGACGCTGCACGCGTTGGCGCCCGCCTGATCTTGATCGTCATGGCTCACGTCACGAGAGCCTCGCGAGGTTTGCCCTGCCTTGATCTCTCTGCTCCTTGCGAGGCAACCTAGTGAGGCCGCTCCTGAGGAGGTCTTGCGTCATCCGCCTCGCGAGGCTTGGCCCCTCGCGAGGGTCTTGAGTGCTTTTTTGATGAAGATGGGTCGTACAGGCCCGCTAGCACAGCCACACCGTGGGTCGCAGGCAGGAAAGTCTGGCGACCCCTGTTCCCAGAACGACGACAGTAGCCCCCGGCCCAAAGGCGCGCTCGGGCTTGGCTTTGAGGCGAAGCCAAAGGTCAAGTACGGAGCGTCGCGGGCCCCAAAAGCCTGCGGACTTGGTCGACGCGTGGCGATTGATTGGACGTGGGCGTCTCCCTTCCCCACGCTACCACGGCAACTGCCCTACTTGACAAGTCCCTGCGACATGCAAGAAAAACCATCATTACCTGCACTCGTGGGGGGCGCTGGTTGGCCTTCCCCTGCTATAAATGAGGGAGGGGCGGAGCCCCCGTCGCCTATTCTTTCCCATTCCGCTTGCTTCTTCCTCCTTGACCCTCTGCTAGTAGAAATGGCGCCCATCCGAAGGTTTTCTGCTGCGGAGAAGGGAAAGACTCCCCTCGACGTGTCGGCGCCGTTCCGCTGATACGTCTCCAACGTATCTATAATTTTTTATTGTTCCATGCTATATTATATTCTGTTTTGGACATTAATGGGCTTTATTATACACTTTTATATTATTTTTGGGACTAACCTATTAACCGGAGGCCCAGCCCAGAATTGCTGTTTTTTTGCCTATTTCAGAGTTTCGCAGAAAAAGAATATCAAACGGAGTCCAAACGGAATGAAACCTTTGGGAACGTGATTTTCGGAACGAACGTGATCTAGAGGACTTGGACCCTACGTCAAGACATCAACCATGAGTGCACGAGGTAGGGGGCGCGCCTACCCCCCCCCCCCCAGGCGCGCCATCTACCCTCGTGGGCCCCATGTTGCTCCACCGACATACTTCTTCCTCCTATATATACCTACGTACCCCCAAACTACCAGATACGGAGCGAAAAACCTAATTCCACCGCCGCAACCTTCTGTACCCGTGAGATCCCATCTTGGGGCCTTTTCCGGAGCTCCGCCGGAGGGGGCATCGATCACGGAGGGCTTCTACATCAACACCATAGCCTCTCCGATGATGTGTGAGTAGTTTACCTCAGACCTTCGGGTCCATAGTTATTAGCTAGATGGCTTATTCTCTCTTTTTGGATCTCAATACAATGTTCTCCCCCTCTCTTGTGGAGATCTATTCGATGTAATCTTCTTTTGCGGTGTGTTTGTTGAGACCGATGAATTGTGGGTTTATGATCAAGTTTATCTATGAACAATATTTTAATCTTCTCTGAATTCTTTTATGTATGATTGGTTATCTTTGCAAGTCTCTTCGAATTATCTGTTTGGTTTGGCCTACTAGATTCATCTTTCTTACAATGGGAGAAGTCAATAGCTTTCGGTTCCATCTTGCGGTGTCCTTTCCCAGTGACAGTAGGGGCAGCAAGGCACGCATTGTATTGTTACCATCGAGGATAACAAGATGGGGTTTATGTCATATTTCATGAGTTTATCCCTCTACATCATGTCATCTTACTTAAAGCGTTACTCTGCTCTCATGAACTTAATACTCTAGATGCATGCTGGATAGCAGTTGGTGTGTGGAGTAATAGTAGTAGATGCAGGCAGGAGTCAGTCTACTTGTCTCGGACATGATGCCTATATACATGATTGTACCTAGATATTCTCATAACTATGCTCGATTCTATCAATTGCTCAACAGTAGTTTGTTCACCCACCGTAATACTTATGCTCTCGAGAGAAGCCACTAGTGAAATATATGGCCCCCGGGTCTATTTTCCATCATATTAATCTCCCGTCAACAAGCTATATCTGGAGCTGTCTTTATTTTGCTTTCTTTACTTTGCATCTTTATCATAAAAATACCAAAAATATTATCTTATCATATCTATCAGATCTCACTCTCGTAAGTGACCATGTAGGGATTGACAACCCCTTATCGCGTTGGTTGCGAGGATTTATTTGTTTGTGTAGGTGCGAGGGATTGATACCTTGGTTCTCAAAAACTAAGGGAAATACTTACGCTGCTTTACTGCATCACCCTTTCCTCTTCAAGGGAAAACCAACGCAGTGCTCCAGAGGTAGCAAGAAGGATTTCTGGCACCGTTGCCGGGGAGGCCTACACCAAGTCAAGTCAAGATTTGACTCCCGACAACGAGCCATTTCTGGCGCCGTTGCCGGGGAGTCCACGCAAAAGTCAACATACCAAGTACCCATCACAAACCCTTATCTCCCGCATTACATTATTTGTCATTTGCCTCTCGTTTTCCTCTCCCCCATTTCACCCTTGCCGTTTTATTCGCCCTCTCTTTTTCGCTCGCCCTTCCTTCACCATGTCGGAACCAAAAAGAGTTGGGGGTTCTCTCCCGAGATTTAGTGCTTTGGACAACCCTTCTATTCTATCTAAACTCATAAATAATACTATGGAAAAACCTGCCGGAGTTGTCAATGAGAGTCCTAATAATTTTTATGAAGATGATTCCGGAATTTTTTGTAATTTACTCGATGAATCTTTGAAATATGCTTGGAATAGACTGTTAAGGATCCGGGCTAACTATGTACCCCAATACCAAATTGAAATTTACTTGAAGAGCTTTTATGTTGCCCTACCTTCTTCGTTTAAGCTTGTCTTAGATTCTATATTTGAAGAAGGATTTCTTGAAGGGGATGCCGTAGATACTTATGAAAAAAATGAAAACCATATTTTGTCACCCCATGAATGATAAAGTAGAATCTACATCTCTTTTGCGTTCCTACCAAAACGAATCTATTAAAGAGATAAAAGCTAGCCTAGATGCAAATTTCTGCAACATCCTTAATCTTTCTTATAGCATTAATAGCCATGTGCTTTATCAAAATAGAAATATTAATTATATAGATAACAAGTTTGCTCTTTTCTTCCCTAAAACCAAAGATGGCAATACCTAGATCTATCATTGCTATTATGCCTAGCTAGGGGCATTAAACAATAGCGCTTGTTGGGAGGCAACCCAATTTTATTTTTAGTTTTTTTACTTTTTGTTTCTATTTAGGTATAAATATTTGATCTAGCCTCTGGTTAGATGTGTTTTTATGTTTTAGTTAGTGTTTGTGCCAAGTTTAACCTATAGGATCTTCTTGGATGATAGTGATTTGATCTTGCTAAAAATTCCAGAAACTTTTCTGTTCATGAAAATAATTGTTAAAAATCACCAGAATGTGATAAAATATTGATTCCAATTTCTGCTGATCAATAAACAAATTTTCTATGTCTTCCTATTTTTTTATATGTTTTAGGAGTTCAGAAATTTGCGTTAGTTACAGATTACTACAAATTGTTCTGTTTTTTGACAGATTCTGTTTTTCATGTGTTGTTTGCTTATTTTGATGAATCTATGGCTAGTAAAATAGTTTATAAACCATAGAGAAGTTGTAATACAGTAGGTTTAACACCAATATAAATAAAGAATGTGTTCATTACAGTACCTTGAAGTGGTCTTTTGTTTTCTTTCGCTAACGGAGCTCACGAGATTTTCTGCTGAGTTTTCTGTTGTGAAGTTTTCAAGTTTTGGGTGAAAGATTTGATGGATTATGGAACAAGGAGTGGCAAGAGCCTAAACTTGGGGATGTCCATGGCACTGCAAGATAATCTAAGGAAACCAAAAAGCCAAAGCTTGGGGATGCCCCGGAAGGCATCCCCTCTTTCGTCTACTTCCATCGGTAACTTTACTTGGAGCTATATTTTTATTCATCACATGATATGTGTTTTGCTTGGAGCGTCTTGTATTATTTGAGTCTTTAGTTGTTAGTTTGCCAAAATCATCCTTGCTGTACACACCTTTTGAGAGATTCACACTTGATTCGGAATTTGTTAGAATACTCTATGTGCTTCACTTATATCTTTTGAGTTATATAGTTTTTGCTCTAGTGCTTCACTTATATCTTTTAGAGCATGGTGGTGGATTTGTTTTATAGAAACTATTGTTCTCTCATGCTTCACTTAGATTATTTTGAGAGTCCTACAAAACATCATGGTAATTTGCTTAAATTGAGAAATTTGTCCGAAGGTAATAGGCATCCAAGATTAGTAAAAAAATTCTTATGAGTGTGTTGAATACTATGAGAAGTTTCATACTTGATAGTTGTTTTGAGATATAAACATGGTGATATTATAGTCATGCTAGTTGAGTAGTTGTGAATTTGAGAGATACTTGTGTTAAAGTTTGTGATTCCCGTAGCATGCACGTTCGGTGAACCGTTATGTGATGAAGTCGGAGCATGATTTATTTATTGATTGTCTTCCTTATGAGTGGTGGTCGGGGACGAGTGATGGTCTTTTCCTACCAATCTATCCCCCTAGGAGCATGCGCGTAATACTTTGCTTTGATAACTTGTAGATTTTTGCAATAAGTATATGAGTTCTTTATGAGTAATGTTGAGTCCATGGATTATACGCACTTTCTTCCTTCCACCATTGCTAGACTCTCTAATACCGCACACTTTTCGCCGGTATCATACACCCACCATAAACCTTCCTCAAAAAAGCCACCATACCTACCTATCATGTCATTTCCATAGCCATTCCGAGATATATTGCCATGCAACTTACCACCGTTCCGATTATTATGACACACTCCATCATTGTCATATTGCTTTGCATGATCATGTAGTCGACATCGTATTTGTGGCAAAGCCATCGTTCATAATTTTTTCATACATGTAACTCTTGATTCATTGCATATCCCGGTATACCGCCGGAGGCATTCACATAGAGTCATATTTTGTTCTAAGTATTGAGTTGTAATTTATGAGTTGTAAGTAAATAAAAGTGTGACGATCATCATTTTTAGAGCATTGTCCCAACTGAGGAAAGGATGATGGAGACTATGATTCCCCCACAAGTCGGGATGAGTCTCCGGACTAAAAAGAAAAGAGTCCATAAAAAAAGAGAAAAGTCCCAAATAAAAAATGAGAGAAAAAGAGAGAAGGGACAATGTTACCATCCTTTTACCACACTTGTGCTTCAAAGTAGCACCATGATCTCCATGATAGAGAGTCTCTTATGATATCACTTTCATATACTAGTGGGAATTTTTCATTATAGAACTTGGCTTGTATATTGCAATGATGGGCTTCCTCAAAATGCCCTAGGTCTTCATGAGCAAGCGAGTTGGATGCACACCCACTTAGTTTCTTTTGTTGAGCTTTCATATAATTATAGCTCTAGTGCATCCGTTGCATGGCAATCCCTACTAACTCACATTGATATCTAATAATGGGCATCTCCATAGCCCGTTGATACGCCTAGTTGATGTGAGACTATCTTCTCCCTTTTTGTCTTCTCCACAACCACCCTTCTATTCCACATATAGTGCTATGTCCATGGCTCACGCTCATGTACTGCGTGAAGATTGAAAAAGTTTGAGAACATCAAAAGTATGAAACAATTGCTTGGCTTGTCATCGGGGTTGTGCACGATTTAAATATTTGTGTGGTGAAGATAGAGCATAGCCAGACTATATGATTTTGTACGGATAACTTTCTTTGGCCATGTTACTTTGAGAAGACATAATTGCTTAGTTAGTATGCTTGAAGTATTATTATTTTTATGTCAATATTAAACTTTTGTCTTGGATCTTCCGGATCTAAATATTCATACCACAATTAAGAGAATTACATTGAAATTATGCCAAGTAACATTCCACATCAAAAATTCTGTTTTTATCATTTACCTACTTGAGGACCAGCAGGAATTAAGCTTGGGGATGCTTGATACGTCTCCAACGTATCTATAATTTTTTATTGGTCCATGCTATATTATATTCTGTTTTGGACATTAATGGGCTTTATTGTACACTTTTATATTATTTTTGGGACTAACCTATTAACCGGAGGCCCAGCCCAGAAGTGCTGGTTTTTTTGCCTATTTCAGATTTTCGCAAAAAAAGAATATCAAACGGAGTCCAAATGGAATGAAACCATCGGGAACGTGATTTTCAGAACGAACGTGATCCACATGACTTGGAACCTATGTCAAGACATCAACCAGGAGGGCACAAGGTAGGGGGCGTGCCTACCCCCCTAGGCGCGCCCTCCACCCTCGTGGGCCCTATGTTGCTCTACCGACATACTTCTTCCTCCTATATATACCTATGTACCCCCAAACTACCAGATACGGAGCCAAAAACCTAATTCCACCGCCGCAACCTTCTATACCCGTGAGATCCCATCTTGGGGCCTTTTTCGGAGCTCCACCGGAGGGGGCATTGATCACGGAGGGCTTCTACATCAACACCATAGCCTTTCCGATGATGGGTGAGTAGTTTACCTCAGACCTTCTGGTCCATAGTTATTAGCTAGATGGCTTCTTCTCTCTTTTTGGAACTCAATACAATGTTCTCCCCCTCTCTTGTGGGGATCTATTCGATGTAATCTTCTTTTGCAATGTGTTTGTTGAGACCGATGAATTATGGGTTTATGATCAAGTTTATTTATGAACAATATATGAATCTTCTCTGAATTCTTTTATGTATGATTGGTTATCTTTGCAAGTCTCTTCGAATTATCAGTTTGGTTTGGCCTACTAGATTGATCTTTCTTGCAATAGGAGAATTGCTTAGCTTTGGGTTCAATCTTGTGGTGTCCTTTCCCAGTGACAGTAGGGGCAGCAAGGCACGTATTGTATTGTTGCCATCGAGAATAATAAGATGGGGTTTATATCGTATTGCATGAGTTTATCCCTCTACATCATGTCATCTTACTTAAAGGTTTACTCTGTTCTTATGAACTTAAAACTCTAGATGCATGCTGGATAGCTCTCGATGTGTGGAGTAATAGTAGTAGATGTAGGAAGGAGTTGGTCTACTTGTCTCGGACGTGATGCCTATATACATGATCGTACCTAGATATTCTCATAACTATGCTCAATTCTAACAATTGCTCAACAGTAATTTGTTCACCTACCCGTAATACTTATGATCTCGAGAGAAGCCACTAGTGAAACCTATGGCCCCCGAGTGTATTTTCCATCTTATTAATCTCCCGTCAACAAGCTATTTCTCGCGCCGTCTTTATTTTGCTTTCTTTACTTTGCATCTTTATCATAAAAATACCAAAAATATTATCTTATCATATCTATCAGATCTCACTCTCGTAAGTGACCATGTAGGGATTGACAACCCCTTATCGCGTTGGTTGTGAGGATTTATTTGTTGGTGTAGGTGTGAGGGACTCGTGCATGGCCTCCTACTGGATTGATACCCTGGTTCTCAAAAACGGAGGGAAATACTTACGCTGCTTTACTGCATCACCCTTTCCTGTTCAAGGGAAAACCAATGCAGTGCTCAAGAGGTAGCACCCGCCGAAGAAAAGGTCGGTTCACCGCCGCGACGCATCAGCGATGCAGGTGGTGGCGAGGCCCTGGTGTGAGCGGCCTCCTCCAGGATATCCGCTACCCTTGTATGCCCAAGTCGGGGGCTCAGGAGGAAGGAGCGACGAGCGGCGCCGCCCGCGGCATGATCGCGGCCGCCGCGCGATGGCGACACGCGTCGTCCCCCCTAGAGCCCACGCTGCGGACTCCTCCCACGAGCTCGCGCTGTGGGCGGTGATGCCCCCAAGCTCTTGGATTCGCTTCCTGTGGTTCTTCTCTAACGTGATGCCACCGAGGGGATCCCTCGAGCTCTACTTGCAGCATGCTGACTGCGATGCTCCGGCGACCGGAGCAGAGGTCGAAGCGGTCTCCCCCGGCAATATCTTCATGACCCGCGGCTGGGGCGAGGTCGCGCGGGTTTGCCATGCAAAGGGCGCCCTCGCGATCCACTTCTAGTATGACGGCACTTCCACGCTGTTCTTCAAGGTCTTCGACGCGGAGGGCCGCCGCCTGGAGTGCTGCCCTGGAGGGGAGTGCCAGGATGATGCGCGCTCCACACGCAGCTACTCTAGAAACAACGACTCTTGGGAGTCCATCAGCTCTCCTGAGCTCTAAGAGACTCCAGAGATGAGCGACGACAGCTACGTGCCCCCGAGCTCTCGCCGCGCCCGGAGCAAGGCCACAACGTCCGGCCCCGCTGTCGCTGATCTGGATGGGGTTGGCGCCGGCCTCCCGAGGCCCACTATTGATGATGGCGTCCGCCGCGGGGGCGTGTAGATAGGATCCTCCTAGGTTCTCGTCTTCTATTCCCTGCGAGGAATCAAGAAGTACTCCGTGGGGGCGTGTAAAGGGTCTGTAATGTCTTTTGTTGATATTGTCCTTATTATGGAAACCTGTGAACGCAAGTGCTGTTTAGGCTCAGTCTCCCCTTTCCAACCTCGCGACGGCTTGTTTCTCTACGCTGACAGGTCCCGGTCCCCAGGCAAGCTGCAGCCATCGCTGGTATACCAAGTCGCGTGCCGTGGTCAAGGCCAGGAGGTGAGCGGCTCGAGGTCCAGTAAGAGCTCCTGAGACGCGATGCTCAGCGGGTCCCCCTTAGCGCTCAATCAGCCGTGGTAAGGTAAGAAAGGGAGGCGGTGTTTCCATAACAGGATCGTGGCGAGCATGACTCTAAGGCTCCAACGATTAGCTGTTCTAAGTGTGGGACTTATCTTGTTGATTCCGGGTTGATTCCTCGTTATGTACCAAGCTCATGTGTAGGTGCCCACAGCGTATCTAGGTTTGGCCCATATGAGTCTCCCCCTCTCCCACGCTCTCCTTCGTGCTCTACGTCCTCAGGTCCCGGCCCTCGAGCGAGCTCAGCCGTTGCTGGTATGCCAAGTCGCGTGCCGTGGTCAAGGCCAGGGGGTGAGGGCTGGAGGGCCAGTAAGATCTCCTGAGCCACGATGCTCAGGAGCCCCCTTTTAACACGCAAGCGGATTACATGGAACCAGTGAGAGCTCGGGGGGGCCTCCTACTGCTGTTCTCATGAGATTTCTGCAAGCCAGCACAAGGAGGAACATTGTCTCTTGTTATAGTTGCCAGCCTGCCACTGGTTGCTCCGCGAGGAAATGAAGGCACTGAGGGCCTGGTGAGGTGACGTGTGCGGGGCGTGCCGTGAGACAAAGCTCGACCGCTCAGATTTGTCGATGTGGCAGGGACGGACCCGTGCACCAGCGTCGTGCCGGCGTGCGTAGCCCCCGTGGTGGCTGACGATCGAGCAGGTAATAGTCATAGGTAGACTAAGCATGGATAGCATACTGGGTTAAGTAAATGCAAGGGAGATACATGCCACTGGGTCTGGCCCGAGTGGCTTGGGGATGATGCAGCCCGAGGGGCGCCCCCAACAAGGTAAGCTAAAGACATAAAAGGGATACATGCCACAGGGACGGACCCACGCGGCCTGGGAATGATGCAGCCCGAGGGGCACTCCCAGCTAAATGAACTTGGAAAATGTCACTTGGTTCTGTTGACGAAGGAGAGTTGAGGCGGCTGAAGGTACGCGGTGAAGGGGTTGCTCCTCATGAGCCACCGGGGCCCTGAGCCTCAGGAGGCTCTGGGGCCCAGGTGGTTCCCTGATGATCGTCTCCATCTCCGTCAGGACGGCATGGTGCCTAGCCTCCTGAGCCTCCAGGGTGCTCCGCAGGTTGCGCTGATAGGAAAGTGCCACGCTCGGCAGGCCAAAAGGCATGCAAATGTAGCTGTGAGGTGGTCCCTCGCAGCGTCCCGCGCGCGAAGGTCAGAAAAGCTCCTAAGAGGCGGCCCTGTTGAGCCTTGAGACATCGATGCAGACGCGTAGCCCTGCATCCTTGCCTGGATGGGGACCTGCGCCTGGTGAGCGGCGGTCGCCGCGCATGGCCCTCGCGTCTTGCAGTTCCTGAGTGGTCTTGGTGATGAACTCCTGAGCAGTAGGCGCTCCTCGCCCTGTGTCGTCCTGAGGGAAACGTGCCGTGAAGCACTCCTCCAAGTGTTGCCCAAGCGCCTCCCTCATGATGTTGGCAAGGTCTGAGGCCCTCCAGAAGAGAGCCCTTGAGCCCTGCCTGAGAGGGGCGCTGGGGGCGATTTCGTATGAGATGGAGGGAGGTGCCCCAGTTGAGGGCGCCGATCCTGACGAGGCACCACTTGCCTGAGACCCCGCGTGGTGCTGCTTCTTCTTATTCTTGGGGGTGGCCTCAGGAGGGCGCTCGCCCTTGCTGTTGAGGTCATCGATTGCTGCAGCTTGGAAGGCACACTCGAGGGAGCACACCGCATCTCTTTCTTCGCACAGGACTGTGATGACTCTGCCGCTTCCTAGCATCTTGAGGACATTGTAGCCGTGATGGGTCACGGCCATGAACTTGGCCAGGGCTGGGTACCCGAGGATCGCGTTATATCGCAGGCGGATGTAGGTTACGTCAAAGTCAATGAGCTCAGTGTTGTAGTTGTTGCATTCTCCGAAGGTGACAGGGAGGCAGACCTGCCCTACGGTGTGGTGGAACCGTCGGTCACTCCTGAGAAAGGCTTGGTAGGCTGGAGCTGGTCATATGGCACTTGAAGGTTGTCGAACGTGTCTACGGACAGGACGTTCAGCCCTGCGCCACCGTCGATGAGGGTCTTGGTAACTGGCACGTTGCTGATGACTGGTGAACAAAGCATTGGGAGGGCGCCAGCGGTAGCTGCGCACTTGAGCTGATCTGCCGAATTGAAGGTGATGGCGCACTTGGACCACCTGAGCGGGCGCGTGGCCTCAAGCTTGGGGAGGACCGCATTCACTTCACGAGCAAACTGTTTGAAGATACGCTGCGAGGCTGGGGCTTGAGCTCCGCCCAAGATGCAGGCAATAGCACGCGGCTCCTGGAAGCCCCAGCCCCCTCTTCATTGTGGTGGTCGTCATTTCTTCTTGGCGGTGGCGGTAGTGGGGGAAGACTGGCGTTGCCCTGAGGACGATCCTCACGAGGCTGGTCCCTCTAGGCACCCTCGCGAGGCTGATCCTGCCAGCGGTCCTCACGAGGCCGGTCACACCACTCCTGGTGCGGGCCACGGTCGTCCCAGCGTCCGCCAACACGTCCTCCTCCTCGGCCGCAGCCCCGGTCGCTGTGCTCGGGGCGTCGACCGAAGCGTCCTTCTCGCATGGCTCTGAGCTCTTGACAGTCGCTGGTGTTGTGGGTATGCAGGTTATGTAAGGCGCAGAACGGTCGGCTGCTCTTGGATGATTCGGGCTGGTCTCTGCCGCGCTTGGTGTCCAGTTCTGCCGCGAGCACGGCTTCTCCCTTGTGCTTCACGTCCTTGGCCTTGACTTTCTTCTCCTCCGGGTCCACAACTAGGAGCTCGAGGAGGGAGAGGCGCCCCTCCTTAGCTCTTGCGCACTTGGTCGCCAGGTTGAACAACTCCAGAGACGTGCACAACTCCTCGTGGATAGCGAGCTCCTCCTTCATCTTGACGTCGCGGACGCCATCAGAGAACGCGGAGATGATGGCCTCGTCTGTCACCTTGGGGATCTTGAGGCGAACATTGTTGAAGCGCTGGATGTACTTTTGGAGGGTCTCTCCCTCTTGTTGCTTGATGCGGTGCAGGTCACCCGCGGCCGGCAGGCGGTCGCGAGTGCCCTAGAAGTTGGCGATGAAGCGGTCGCGCATCTCGTCCCAGGAGGAGATCGAGCCTGGAGGCAGGTTCAGGAGCCACGAATGGGCGCCGTCTTTGAGCGCCATAGGGAACCAGTTCGCCATGACTTTCTCGTCACCGTTGGCCGCATCGATGCTCAGCTCGTAGAGCTGCAGGAACTCCGCAGGGTCGGGGGTGCCTTCGTAGCGAGGAGGCAGATTTGGCTTGAACTTGCCCGGCCAGGCGACGCTACGTAGCTCGGGAGTGAAGGCGCGGCAGCCGGCCGTGGTCGCCGGGGCCCGTCTTGGAGGTGGTCCTTGGTCTTGGCACCCACGCGCCTCTTCGGCAAGCTATGCGGGGGCCGGCCGTGGCAGACGATCCTGGCGCGGCGGTGCGAGGAGTGGTGGAGCATTCTCGTGCGGTCGAGGGACTTCTTGACAGCTTCTTTCTTCACGTGCGGGCGCCGGATGCGGCGGGTCGCGTCGTGGAGCCGTGCACCTTGGCGCCAGGGCGCCGTCTTGGGGCAGAGGTGGTGTAGGTGCTCAGGGACCTACGTCGCCTGTAGCTGTGGCAGGGAGAGGTGGAGGAAGGGACAACGCAGGGGAGCCCCCTGCGGCGCGGACGATCTCGGCGATGCGGTCGAGCCAGTCCTTGTAGAGGTCGTCGACCGGGCGGTAGCACAGGAGCTCATGCGCCATGAGGAGCACAACCCGTGAGTCCATGGGAGCGCGACGAGCGTGGGACGACGAACCGGCCGGGCTCAGTGATGGACTGGCGGTGCGGCCGTCCCGCCGCACCGAGGGGTGCAGCGAGGACGCTTGTTGTACGTTCCCCGCCGGGCCGGTGGCGGCGTTGGCGGCGGGCGACGGAGAACGATGAGGTGGCCTGCCGACGGGACCCGTCTGAGCGACGCTGGTGGTGAGGGTAGCTTGGCGCTCAGCACGAGCATGGCGAGCATCCGCCATGGAGACGACGGAGCAACTGAACGCGAAGCGGCGGAAAGGAAGCTTCGGCGCACCCCTACCTGGCGCGCCAATTGTGGGATCATGGGTTCCAGCAAAACCCTCAAGGTTCAAACACTGGGGTGCACGCGAAGATTTCGTCCCTACCAATCCGCGTCCTAACTAGCTAAGATATCAAGAACGAACTCGACGAACTCACAACACAAGGAACACAAGATTTATACTGGTTCGGGCCACCGTTGTGGTGTAATACCCTACTCCAGTGTGGTGGTGGTGGATTGCCTCTTAGGCTGATGATGAATAGTACAAGGGGAAGAACAGCCTCCTGAGGTTGAGGTGTTCTTGTGCTCGGTGTGAATCAGTCCTCCACTACAGTGGTGGCTAGTTCTACTTATATAGGCCCTGGTCCTCTCCCAAAATATTAAGCGGGAAGGGTGTTAACAACGACCAATTTGAAAGGGGACAACTAGTACAACCTATCCTAACAAAAGCGGTCTTTGCCTGCAAAAGGCTCTGGTGGTGACGTCGTCTTGGGCTCCATGGTGACCTCTGTCTTGCCGTCCTGCTGGTCATGGTCTCGTTGCACCGATATGGAAACCTTTGCTTGATGCCTCGGTACTCTGCGCCTGCGCTTGCCCCCTTAGCACTAAAGAGGAAACAAGGACATTGCGCGCGCTGTTGCACGCCTGATCTTGATCGTCATGGCTCATGTTATGAGAGCCTCGCGAGGATTGCCCTGCCTTGATCTCTCTGCTCCTCGCGAGGCAACCTGGTGAGGCCGCTCCTGAGTAGGTCTTGCGTCGTCCGCCTCGCGAGGCTTGGCCCCTCGTGAGGGTCTTGAGTGCCTTGTTGATGAAGATGGATCGTACAGGCCCGCTAGCACAGCCACGCCGTGGGCCGCAGGCAGGCAAGTCTGGGGACCCCCGTTCCCAGAACGCCGACAACCCATATCTTCTCAAATCATCTGTGAAGTTCAGAAAATAACGATACCCTCCGCGAGCCTCAACACTCATCGGACCGCATAAATCAGTATGTATTATTTGCAATAAGTCAGTGGCTCGCTCCATTGTTCCGGAGAACGATGTTTTAGTCATCTTGCCCATGAAGCATGGTTTGCAAGCATCAAATGATTCATAATCTCGCATGGAGTTTCTTCATGCGCTTTACACCAATATGACCTAAACGGCAGTGCCACAAATATGTTGCACTATCATTATCAACTTTGCATCTTTTGGCATCAATATTATGAATAGGTGTACCACTACGATCGAGATTCAATAAAACATTTATATTGAGTGTATGACCATAGAAGGTTTTATTCATGTAAACAGAACAACAATTATTCTTTGACTTAAATGAATAACCATATTGCAATAAACATGATCCCATCATATTCATGCTCAACGCAAACACCAAATAACATTTATTTTAGGTTCAACGCTAATCCCGAAGGTAAAGGGAGTGTGCAATGGTGATCTCATCAACCTTGGAATCACTTCCAACACACATCGTCACCTCTCCCTTAACTAGTATCTGTTCATTTTGCAACTCCTGTTTCGAGTTACGCATCTTAGCAACTAAACCGGTATCAAATACCCAGGGGCTACTATGAACACTAGTAAAAATATACATGAATAACATTTATATCAAATATACCTTTGTTCACTTTCCATCATTCTTATCCGCCAAGTTTTTGGGGCAGTTCCGCTTCCAGTGACCATTTCCTTTGCAGTAGAAGCACTCAGTTTCAGGTTTGGGTCTACCTTTGGGCTTCTTCACGGAGTGGAAACTTCCTTTCCCTTCTTCTTGAAGCTCCCTTTCCTTCCCTTGCCCTTTTTATTGAAACTACTGGTCTTGTTAACCATCAACACTTGATGCTAATTCTTGATTTCTACCTTCGCCGATTCCAGTATCGCGAAGAGCTTGGGAATCTTTTTCGTTTATCCCTTGCATATTATAGTTCATCACGAAGTTCTTGTAACTCGGTGATAGTAACAAGACTAATTTTGTCAATCACTATCTTATCTGGAAGATTAACTCCCACTTGATTCAAGCGATTGAAGTACCCAGACATTCTGAGCACATGCTCACTAGCCGAGCTATTCTCCTCCATCTCATAGGCAAAGTACTTGCAGAGGTCTCATACCTTTTAACACAGGCATGAGTCTAAAATATATTTTTCATCTCTAGGAACATCTCATATGCTCCATCGCGCTCAAAAAAATTTTGAAGACCTAGTTCTAAGACGTAAAGCATGGTGCACTATACTAAGTAGTCATCATACCGAGCTTGTCAAACGGTCATAACATCTGCATATGCTCCTACAATAGGTCTGTCACCTAGTGGTGCATCAAGGACATAATTCTTCTGTGCAGCAATGAGGATAATCCTCAGATCACGGACCTAGTCCGCATCATTGATACTATCATCTTTCAACTTAGTTTTCTCTAGGAACATATCAAAAGTAAAACAGGGGAGCTCTACGCGAGCTATTGATCTACAACATAGATATGCAAATACTATCAGGACTAAGTTCATGATAAATTAAGTTCAGTAAATCATATTACTTAAGAAATCCCACTTAGATTGACATCCCTCGAGTCATCTAAATGATTACGTGAACCATATTTGATCATCATGTGAGATGGTGTAGTCTCCAATGGTGAACATCTCTATGTTGATCATATCTACTATATGATTCACGTTCGACCTTTCGGTCTCTAGTGTTCCAAGGCCATGTTTGTACATGCTAGGTTCTTCAAGTTTAACCTGTGTATTCCACATGTGCAAAACTATCTTGCACCCGTTGTATGTGAACGTAGAGCCTATCACATCGGATCATCACGTGGTGTCTCAGCACGACGAACTATCACAATGGTGCATACTCAGGGAGAACACTTATACCTTGAAATTTTAGTAAGGGGCCATCTTATAATGCTACCGTCGTACTAAGCAAAATAAGATGCATAAAAGATAAACATGACATGCAATCAAAATATGTGACATGATATGGACATCATCATCTTGTGTCTTTGATCTCCATCTCCAAAGCACCGTCATAATCTCCATCATCACCGGCTTGACACCTTGATCTCCATCGCAGCGTCGTGGTCGTCTCGCCAACTATTGCTTCTACAACAATCGCTAACGCATAGTGATAAAGTAAAGCAATTACATGGCGATTGCATTTCATACAATAAAGCGACAACCATAAGGCTGCTGCCAGTGGCCGATTGCTTTTACAAAACATGATCATCTTATACAACAACGTATATCACATCATGTCTTGGCCATATCACATCACAACATGCCCTGCAAAAACAAGTTAGATGTCATCTACTTTGTTGTTGCAAGTTTTACGTGGCTGCTACGGGCTTCTAGTAAGAACCATTCTTAGCTACACATCAAAACCACAACGGTGCTTCGTCAAGTTTGCTATTTTAACCTTCAACAAGGACCAGCCGTAGTCAAATTCGATTCAACTAAAGTTGGAGAAACACACACCCGCCAGCCACCTTTATGTAAAACAAGTTGCATGTCTGTCCGTGCAACCGGTCTCATGAATGTGGTCATTTAAGGTTGGTCCGGGCAGCTTCATCCAACAATCCCGCCGAATCAAAATAAGACGTTGGTGGTAAGCAGTATGACTATCACCGCCCACAACTCTTTGTGTTCTACTCGTGCATATCATCTACGTGTAAACCTGGCTCGGATGCCACTACTGGGGAACATAGCATGCAATTACAAAAAAATCCTACGATCACGCAAGATCTATCTAGGAGATGCTTAGCAACGAGAAGGGGAGAGTGTGTCCATGTACCCTCATAGACCGAAAGCAGAAGCATTAGCTTAACACGATTGATGTAGTTGAACGTCTTCTCGATTCAACCGATCAAGCACCCAACGTACCTCACCTCCGAGTTCTGCACACGCTCAACTTGATGACGTCCCTCGAACTCTTGATCCAGCAAAGTGTCGAGGGAGAGTTCCATCAGTACGACGGTGTGGTGACGGTGATCGTGAAGTGATACGCGCAGGGCTTCGCCTAAGCACTACTTGAATATGACCGGGGAGTAAACTGTGGAGGGGGGGACGCCGCACATGGCTTGGAACAATTGATGCATGTTCTAGCGGTCCCCCCCCCCCACATATATATAGGTGGGAGAGGGAGGGGAGCAGTAAGGGGCACCCCAAGTAGGAGTAATCCTACTTGGGAATCTCCCACAAGTCGGCCTCCCCCCTTCCATAAGTGTCGGAGGGGGAAGGAAAGAGAGGGGGGAGAAAGGAAGGGGAGGCCGAATCCTCCCCTTTTCTTTCTCCCTTCCCCTCCTTCCTTCTCCTCCTATTCGACCTATATGGGTGTGCACCAGCCCACTAGGGGCTGGTCTGTCCTGCTCTTGGCCCAATAAGGCCCATATCTTTGCCGGGGGGTGCCCGAACCCCTTCTGGTGACCCGATACATACCTGGTACCCCCAGAACACTTCTGGTCTTTGAGTACTATCTTCCTATATATGAATCTTTACCTCTCAACCATTTCGAGACTCCTCGTCATGTCCGTGATCTCATTCAGGACTCCAAACAACATTCGAGAACTATGTAGACATGACCGAGACACCTCTTCAGTCAATAACCAATATTGGAACTTGGATGCTCATATTGATCACCACATATTCTACGAAGATCTTTATCGGTCATACCGTAATGACAACATACGTTATTTCCTTTGTCATTGGTTTGTTACTTGCCTGAGATTCGATCGTCGGTACCTTCATATCTAGTTTAATCTCATTACCGACAAGTCTCTTTACTCGTTCCGTAATACATAATCCCGCAACTAACTCATTAGTCACATTGCTTGCAAGGCTTCTTATGATGTGTATTACCGAGAGGGCCCGGAGATACCTCTCCGATACTCAGAGTGAAAAATCCTAATCTCGATCTATTCCAACCCAACAAACACTTTCGGAGATATCAGTAGAGCATATTTATAATCACCCAGTTACGTTGTGACGTTTGATAGAACACAAGGTATTCCTCCAGTATCCGGGAGTTACATAATCTCATAGTTAAAGGAATATGTATATGACATGAAGAAAGCTATAGCAATAAAACTGAATGATCGATATTCTAAGCTAACAGATGGGTCATGTCCATCACATATTCTCCTAATAATGTGAACCCGTTCATCAAATGACAACACATGTCTATGGTTAGAAAACTTAACTATCTTTGATTAACGAGCTAGTCTTGTAGAGGCTTACTAGGGACACTGTGTTTTGTCTATGTATCCACACATGTATCAAGTTTCCCATTAATACATTCTAGCATGAATAATAAACATTTATCATGATATAAGGTAATATAAAATAACGACTTTATTGTTGCCTCTAGGGCATATTTCCTTCACGACCCACATATCAAATTATCAAAGTAACAGACGCAAATCATATGAGCATGATCAAAACTGGTTGTCATTTCCTTCCGCTCCTCGTTGGGTTCGACACTCTTACTTATCAAAAGTACTACGATTGATCCCATATACTTGTGGGTCATCAGGGCCCGCCGATCACTAGAAGAAAGGACTACGAAAGCTATGAACCTTGGCGTAATCAAGATAGAAACCTTCGAAGACTTGGTGTGTACTTCAAGGATTGCTCTCCAACTGTCATATTGGCAACTGATCATATGTGTAACCTAGGACCCCCGGTGCATACGTAAGCCGAGGCATGGCTACTACCTAAAACGGAGACATTTTGTATACTCAGGTGTCAGGACCCCGATTCCAAGTCACATCGATCTAGCCGATAACACCTCATATCACTTTGCGGCCTCACGCACGGTATTCCCACGGGTGTCGCCTTACCATGGCCCGGGACCGTTTGCGCCTTTTGGCTCACGTATATGATAGTGTCGCTAGCATCCATATGACAGAGAACCCGGGTCGACATGACTAGTCGTGAACCCAAAGTGGCACTAACTTACAGGGACATGCATACATGAATCAACATCGAGCATGTCGGTCAGCAGCGTGCGAATCCGAGCTGTAGCGGTGGGCTAACAGGACTCCGGTGAACCGGGCTGTAGCAGGCTAGGCAGGACTCTGGATGTCACCGCGTGACATTTCCCCGAAGGGACAAACACATGAACGAAGTGAATCACATGCCGGCCAGTCAAGTGTTCCGGAGCAGTAGTGCTGGGCTAGCAGGACTCCGGTGAACCGGGCTGTAGTGGACTACTATGGCTTATGGAAGCACAAGACTACATTTCCCCATAAGAGAGGCTACCAAGGATAAATAACTAGGTTGTCGGATCCCACACATACCAAGCATTTCAATCATACACACAATATGCTCGATATGTGTAAATACAACATGGCATCACAACAAAATTCTACGACTCAAAGTACTATTCATTAGGCTCCGAGGAGCCAAGATATTACAAACATGGGTCTCATGACCCAACATTCAGAGCATACAAGTCAAAGCACATGCGGAAGCTTAACATGTCTGAGTATAGACATCTACAAATGAAAAAGGCTGAGAAGCCTGACTATCTACCAGATCCTGCCGAGGGCACAAGATCGTAGCTGAGGTATCAAGCTAAACGTCGAAGTGCACACGGAACTACTAGCAAGACTGACGTCTCTATGCAAAACATAAAATAGGCAAACGCGAGTACAAATGTACCCAGCAAGACTTACATCAGAACTAGCTACATATGCATCAGTATCAACAAAGGGGGTGGTGGAGTTTGACTACAGCAAGCCAGCTTTGACTCAATGGCTATCCTAAACGATGACTGCAAGTAAATCTTTTTAGGTGGCGCACACGAGTCCACATATTCACCATATCAATACACCACTATGGATCCGCTCCCGTCTCCCTACGAGAATGCCATCCATAGCACTCACGCTTATCTTGAGAGTTTTAGAGTATCCACATTCACTTGTCTATGAACTGTATAGGCAACCAAGTAGTCCTTTACCACGCATGCGGCTATTCGAATAGATGATGTTAACCCTGCAAGGGTGTACTTCTTCACACACACTCTCACCACTTATCGCCGTTTACACGACATGTACTCAGCGACCTTCAAGCAGAAGCCCAGCGAGGGTGTCGGCCACAGCCTACCTAAACACTCAAGTCTCTAGTCCAGGTTTATCGCCTATTCAGGTTCCATCCGCAGGGAGTCCGGCCGAGGTTTCCACATACTGCCCCGAACGATGTGTATAGGGTTCCGAGACACCAAACGGGCGCCCGGCATGCCCGGCCACGTGCCTACCGCATCACAGCCCACCCCTCGGGTCAGCGCTGCGCACGACCTCCAGCATACTACAAACACCAGAAACTACTTGCAACTCTTGGACAGAGGACAAGGGTGGATAAGAAGCCGAGAGGGTCCATTGGTTTCGGGCCCTATGCATGGTAGTAGCTGAATCTTAAATCACACATACAGATCTCAGTGCTTAAGTAAGGTTCCAATGAAACAACCCACCATGTACTCCTACATGGCCTCTCATCGATACCTTTGCCAAATCGTGTTCACACACTTAGCTCACACCCAGTAGGATATGTTCATCACAATTCCAATTCATCCCCGATGAATCAGACCTGACTCAACTCTAAGCAGTAGCTGGCATGACAAACAAGCATGAATCAGTAGGCACATTAGGGCTCAAACAACTCCTACTCTGCTAGTGGTTTTCATCTATTTACTTTGGCAATGACAGGTCATGCAGAGGAAAAGGGGTTCAGCTACCGCAGCATGTAACAATTGAATCAATGTTGTCCTAATGCAGTAAAAGAGAGCAGGAGCGAGAGAGTGGGATTGTATCGGAATGAACAAGGGGGGGTGTGCTTGCCTGGCACTTCTGAAGATAGTATAGTTCTTCATTGGTGTCATCGAACTCATCGTTGGAACCACGTCTTACTGAGGGGGAACAAATACCGGCATCAGAGAAGAAACACAATCAATGCAATGCAACAATATGATGCATGATCATGACATGGTAGAATGAGTGTGTTGGGCTAATGCAACTACAACCAGATGGGTTTGAGCTATTTTGAACCAAAGATTCAAAGTTCAAACTCACTTGTGATCTTAAATAGTGCTTTATCATATTTCGCACTAAACAGCAAGTTAACTTATTTAAACATGCATGAAACAAGTATAGATGAATAGATTGGATTTTTTTGATCATTTTTCATATATAACACTTTGGATTTGGAGTTACAGATTAATTTCTATGATTTTTAGAAGTTAGCACTATTTTCTGGAATTTCGTGAATAAGATTAATCCAGAAAAAGGTTAACTGCGTCAGCATGACGTCGGGGTGACGTCAGCAGGTCAAAGGCGCCGGCCCAAGTCAAACCTGACCAGTGGGGCCCACAGGTCAGTGACTCAGTTAGTTAACTGGCTTAATTAGGGTTAGACTAATTCCAACAAAAATGTCAGCAGGGCTGGTCCCACATGTCAGTGGCTCAGGGTTAGTTTAGCGAGGAGATTAACACCGAAAAACGATGATTAGCACTAACTAACACCTAACTAATCCAGTCAGGGTCGGCCCCACATGTCATAGTCTCTGGGCGGGGCCCAGCGGGGGTCAAAGTGGGTCAAACCCACCGTCGACTCGACGCCGGCGAGGCCCGAGACGGCGGCGTGGCTCGGGAAACGCCCACAGGGCAGGGACAAGGCCGTCCTTAGGCTCGTTGGAGAGCTCTTGCAGGCGCGCATCGAGTGGTGGAGGAGGCCGGGCCTATGGTGGCCGGAATCGTCGCTGGCGATGACAAGCGCGGCGGCCAGTGTTCGGATGTCGAGCGGGACGAGGCTACAGAGTGCTAGCGGCTGGCCAAATGGGTTCTGTGGACTCCTGGGAGCTCCAAAAGCACAACCGTGCGGCGGGTTTGAGCGGAGGAGCTCGCGAGCGCAAGGCTCGCCGGCCATGGCGGCGGCCGGAGCTCGGGTGCACGGGGATGGCGGATAGAGAATGGGAACGGAGGGGGAGAGCATTGGGGGAGGATCGAGAGCTCACAGCGGTGCTGAAAAGAAGCTCAGGGAGGCCGGGGAAGCATGAACGGAGGCGAATCGAAGGTGAGATTGCCGGCGGCCGGAGGATGAAGACGAGCTCGAGGGAGACGCTGCAGGGCTTCCAGCGGGGCGTGGCTCAATGAGGGGGTCGAGGATGACGTCGCGGAGCTCGTGGACCAGTCAGGGAAGCGAGGGAGGGCCGGTGGTCGCGGCAACGACGAGCAGCGGCGACGGCGCATTCGGGTGGTTGTGCGAGAGAGAAACAGAGGAGGCGAGAAGCACGGGAGAGAGTGAGAGAGCGATCGGAGCTGCGTGGTGTCGCGAGGGAGGCCCAGGGCGACGAGGGGGAAGCGGCAGGAAGTAGGAGGTGGCACGGGCGCATGCCGGCGTGCGGCGAACACACGCCTCGCATCCTTCTGGTGCGAGGTGGGGGACGACTGGCAGATAGGCCTGGTGGGCTGCTACAATGCCAGGCCGGCCAGGTAAGCGCCAGGTATTTTCTCTCTCTCTTTTGTTAATGTTTTTCTATTTCTCTCTAACATCTGGGCTTTATTAAAAATGCCAGGGTATTTCCAAAAATCATGAAACTGCTCAATGTCATTGTTTGGAATATTTCCAACAGCAAACATTTCAGTTTGTGATTATTTGAGCATTTAAAATATTATTAGCAATTAAATGCCCAAATGCAAATACTATATAATTTAATTCAAAAATCCAGAATGTCCTAGAAAATGTGCACCATTTTTGGGAGAGGTTCTAGACCAATTCAAAAATGATGAACTTTTGTGAAGGGCATTTTGGGTTCGTTGAAATGTTTTTCAGTTGAACCTGGTATTTTCAGGGGGGTGCTAGGGTTTGTTGATCCCCATTTCAGGTTTAAGAGAAATTTAAACATGATGCAACACAAGACTAGCTAACCGAGAGCAGACCAGAACTAGGGATGTGACATCAGGTACCAAGGAACTAGCCATGGAGAAGATACGGAGCATGGCCGAATGATAGAGGGGTAAGAACGCGAAGACGGAGAAGAAAAGGATCAAGACAGAGCTTGCCCAGATGATCCAGACTGCCGCCCGAATGGTCCGGACCAAGGCCGCATGATCTGGACACTAACCCGGATGATCCGGCTAACATGCCCGATGATGGAAATATGACCTAGAGGGAATAATAAATTGTCGGATTTCGGGTTCCGGCAGACCCTTAAGGTTTGAACTCTGGGGTGCGCGCGGAGATTACGCTTCCTACCTACTCGTACTCGTCCGCCTCGCAAAGATCTAAACTACCAAAAGAACAACACAAGAGACATAGAGTTTATATTGGTTCGGGCCACCGATGCGGTGTAATACCCTACTCCAGTGTGGTGTGGTGGATTGCCTCTTGGGCTGGTGATGATGAACACTACAAGGTAGAACATCCTCGCGAGGGTCTGTTCATGGCCTGGGGGACGAACTACTAGGAGGAGTTCGATCGCCCTTCTCTCTCTCTCTTATGCCTATCTAACTGATTGCCGGGTTGCTAGATGTTCCGATCTTCCTAGATGCCTCTACCCTGGGGGTGGCTAGTCCTATTTATAGGCAAAGGCCCTGGGCCTCTTCCCAAAAATTGAGCGGGAAGGGCGCCAACAGTTGGCCATTTTGAAGGGGAACATCTGGTACACTTATCCTAACTAAAGTTGGTCCTCGCCTGCCAAAGGTTCTGGTGATGACGCTGGCTTGGGCTCCACGGTGACTTCCTCCTTGTCGCGGAGCTAGTCTTGGTCTCGTTGCACCGAAATGGGTGCCTTTGCTTGATCCTCCCGCTCGCGCTTGCTCCCTTTGCACCAAAGAGGAAAGGGAGGACACTGCGCGGGCTGGCGCCCGCCTGGCGCCTTTGGTCGTCATGGCTTGCGTTATGGGTACCTTGTGAGGTACCCCGCCTTGATCTCTCTGCCTCCTCGTGAGCCAACCTGATGAGGCCGCGCCTGAGGAAGCTCCGTGTTGTCCGCCCCGCGAGGCTTGGCCCCTCGCGAGGGTCTTGGGTTTGTGTTGATGAAGATGGGTCGTGCTGGGCCCCCTTTGAGCCACGTCGCAGGCCGCGGGTAGGCAAGTCTGGGGACCCCCGTTCCCAGAACGCCGACAGTAGCCCCCAGGCCCAAGGCGCGCCCGGACTTGGCCGTGCTGAGAGGCGAAAGGGCAAGGGCGAAACGCCGCGGTCCCTAACAGCCTGCGGCCTTGGGCGCCGCGTGGCGGTTGATTGGACGTGGGCACCCCCGCAACCGCGCGAGTTGATAAAGGAGCGGCATCCGCCCGGCTTTTCTTTTTCTGCTTCCTCGGTTGCTGCTCAGATCCCCTTTCTTGCGCCTCTCCTTCTTTCCTCCAAATCTCCAGATCTACTTCGACCGCGTGACCTAGAAGCCATGGCACCTCGTCAGTCCCCGGCCGAAGCTTGGTACTCGTCTGCCCTGGACTCGCCAAACGTGTCTGAGTCGAGCTTCGCCCGGATGCGCCGGATGGCGGCGACACAGGGCATCGATGGGGCGAGGGTGTTCAAGGCCGGCTCCGCCATCCCTGAGGGCCAAGGAAGCACCTTCTATCCACTCTTTGTAAGCTCCATTGCTGCTGGCTTGGTGCCTCCCTTCTTCGAGTTCTTCTTCTCTGTCCTCCGCCATTACAACCTACAGGCTCTGCATCTCCACCCCAACTCCGTCCTTCTCTTGGCAATCTTTGCCTATTACTGCGAGGCTCACGTAGGGGTGCAGGCCTCAGTGGCCTTGCTGCGCCACTACTTCTCCCTCCGGGTCTCTCGCGGTTCTCCTTCCGCGTGCGCAAGCTTCATCGCGCACAGTGGCGCCATTGCCATTTCGAAGCCCGGGAAAAGGATCGTGGGCTTCAGGAGAAAATGGGTATTGACAGACGCTGGGCGCATTCACCCGCGGCTGATCTTGCCCAAGGAGCTGCCCACGAGCTCCGGTGATTGGGCCCGTGAAGAACTCACGGACCCCCGTGCGAAGCCGGTGCTGGAGAGGATGGACGCGGATCTGAGGCCGGCCAGCATGGCGGCGGCGAAGCTGACCGGCACGTCGCTGCAAGGTGCTGGAGGGTGAGCTGCAAGGCCTGCGGGACCAGCTCGTGAAAGAGGCCCTCCTTCGCCAGGAGCGAGAAGAGGGCATGAAGGCTCGCGAGGCGGCCGTCGAGGTCCAGGAGGCCAAGCTCAAGAAACGCCGCGACCGCCTACGCGTGCTGGAGAAGGAGTTGGAGGCGACGAAGGTCGAACTGGACGGCAAGGCCCGGGTTCTTGCCGAGGACCGCGTGGCCTTCGCAGACATGGAGGAGAAGGCTCGTGCTTCGCTGAAGATGCTCTACGCCAGCGGCCTGGAGAGTCCACTGGCTGGCTCTGAGGACGGCCCCGCCAAGCTGCTTCCCTTCCTGGTGCGTGCTCTTGAGGATGTCGCCCTTGGCCTTGGCCCCATGACCGAGGCCGAGGCGCGTTTCCTGTCTTCTGCTGCACTAACGCGGGTCTTCACCCACATTTACCTTCGCGACCCCAACGTCGACCTTGAAAGTCTGCTGGAGCCAGTGAGCGGCGAGCGTGCCGCTGCCGCTGCCGAGGCCGTGAAGGGTCGCGCGGAGGCTTTGCTGGGGAAGTTCCGGGCCTTCAGCACCAAGCCGAAGCCAGGCGCTGCCGACCCTGCTGCTCCACGAGGCGAAGCCACTCCACGCGGCTCCACCGTCGACAAGTGATTCGGCTGCGGCTCATGTTCTGCTTTTAATTCCTGCACACGTATCATGCCTCGGGGAGGCGTTTAAACTTGCGTTTGGTGTTGAGATAACAGTATGGACTGTAATATTTGCTTTTAAATTCCTTGAATTTATGCTATTCCTTCCTACTTGCTTACATTCTACGCCGGCAGAGCCCGGCCCCGCGCGTACCTCACCCAGCATTAGTCCCGACTGGAAACCAGGACGGGACCAAAGGAGAGAGGGGCTACAGGACAAGTTAGGCTCCTGAGTCGTGATGCTCAGGAGTCCCCCTTGGTGAACGAACAACAAGTAGGGCGGTGAGATGCAGGTGGATCTATCGTTCTACGTCTGCAGAGCCCGGCTCCGCGCGTACCTCACCCAGCTCTAGCCTTTCAGAACTAGGGAGTGAGGGGCTACGGGACCATTTAGGCTCCTTAGTCGCGATGCTCAAGAGTCCCCCTTGACGCGCGAACAGCAAATTGTAAGTGGTTGTGCCTTTCTACGTCTGCAGAGCCCGGCCCCACGCGTACCTCACCCAGCGCTAGCCTTTCGGAACTAGGGAGCGAGGGGCTACAGGACCAGTTAGGCTCCTGAGTCACGATGCTCAGGAGTCCCCCTTTACGCTCAAACGGCCTTCGTACCTTGGCTCCGCTCGGGGAGAGACGCACGATGAACTAGGCCGCGGGGGCCTAGCTGGGTGGCGTGCATCTGGGCGTGACCCAGGCGCAGCCCCTGTCCCCAGCCCCCTCGCGCGGCACTCCCGGGGGGAGGCGTTGCGATGAGGCCAGACACTGAGCTCTAGGCTCCCTGAGGTTGATGCGGCCCGGGGGCCACCCTCAGTTGTTTATCACCAGCACGGAGCATAGCGCTTCCGTATGTGTACGGGCATAGCCGCTCCTCGGCAGTGTCGTCAGCCAGCGCGGAGCATGGTGCTTCCACTGGTACGTGGGAGGGGGCTCCCCTCCGGGAGGAGCCCCCGGGGCGTGTACAGCCCCGCCCTGACACGTGGCTGGCACGGTAGGGCCTGGTGAGGTGTATCTGGGCACCCGTGAGCCAGCGCGGGACTCACGGGGCCCTACCTCTAGGCGGGATGCGCCTGGCACTGGGCCTTATCTTGTGATGTGTTCCTGCAAGTTGGGTTAGATGCCTACACTCTACGTCCTTGGGTCCCGGCACTCGAGCTGGTCTCAGCCGTCGCTGGTATGCCAGGTCGCGATGCCATGGACAAGGCCAGAGGGTGATGGCTGGAGAGCCAGTAACAGCCCTGAGTCGCGATGCTCAGGCACCCCCCCTTTAACGTGCAAGTGGTCGACATGCAGAAGAAAAGGTGCCATGGACCGGCAACGAATAATCAAGCATGGTGGACCAAACGCATAACCATAGATAAACGTAAAAGGGATACATGCCGCTGGGTCTGACCCGAGCAACTTGGGGATGATGCAGCCCGAGGGGCGCCCCCAACAGAGTAAGCTAACAACATGAAAATGAAAGGGATACATGCCGCAGGGACGGACCCACGCGGCCTGGGAAGGATGCAGCCCTGGGGGTGCTTCCCAGCTGGGAATGAAACTTAAAAGATTTCACCTGATGATGTTGAGGACGGACGAGTGTTGGTGCAGCAGACTCGGTGGGCTGCAGGAGCCGCTCCTCATGAGCCCCCAGGCCTTGGGGCCACGGGAGGTTCCGGAGGCGCTGGTGGCTCTTCGCGGACCATCTCCATCTCCGCCAAGGCTGCGGAACGCCTGGCCTCTTGAGCCTCCAGGATGCCCCTTATGAGGCGCTGGTACGTGGCAGCCACGCTCGGCAAGCCGTAAGGCATGCGAACGTAGCTGTGGGGTGGACCTTCGCAGCGCCCTACTCGCGAGGGCCAGAGGCGCTCCAGAGTGGCGACTCGATTGAGCCCTGGTACGTCGACGCAGACGCGCAGCCCACCATCCTCGCCTGGATGGGGAGCCACAGCTGGTAGGCGGCGGTCGCCTCTCATGACTCTTGACTCCTGTAGCTCTTGAATGGCCTTGCTGACGAACTCCTGAGGGTCTTTCTCTCCTTTCCTTACACCTTCTTGAGGGAAACGTGCTTCGAAACACGCCTCCACATGGTGCCCAAGCGCCTCCCTCGTGACCTTAGCCAGGTCGGTGGCCCTCCAGGGGAGAGCCCCCGAGCCCTGCCTGAGGAGGGCGCGGGGCGCGCTTTCCTATGCGATGGAAGGAGGTTCTCCCTGGGCAAGCACGGGCCCTGAGGGGCCTGCCTCCTGAGGGGCCGGTCCTGACGATGTCTTCTTCTTCTTGGGGGTGGTTTCGGGAAGCCTCCTGCTTCCATGACCCGGGTCTTCCTATGATGCGGCCTGAAAAGCTCGTTCCAGGGAACACACCGCGTCTTTCTCCACACAGGGCACCGTGATGACGCTGCCACTCCCCGGCATCTTGAGGACGTTGTAGCCATGGTGAGTCACAGCCATAAACTTGGCCAGCGTCGGGTACTCGAGGATGGCATTGTACGGCAGGCAAATGTGAGCGACGTCGAAGTTGATGAGCTCGGTGCGGTAGTTGTTGCGTGCTCCGAATGTGAAAGGGAGGCGGACGTGCCCGATCGGGACCGTGGAGCCGTCAGTGACTCCGGAGAAAGGCTTGGTTGGCTGAAGCTGATTGTAAGGCACTTGGAGGTTGTTGAATGTTTCTACGGACAGGACGTTGAGCCCTGCCCCGCCATCGAGGAGGGTCTTGGTGACCACCACATTGCTGATGATTGGGGAACAAAGCATCGGGAGAACTCCGGCTGTAGCTGCGCACTTGAGTTGATCCGCTGAGCTGAACGTGATGGCGCATGACGACCACCTGAGAGGACGTGTGGCTTCGAGCTTGGGGAGGACTGCATTCACTTCGCGGGCGAACTGCTTGAGGATGCACTGAGAGGCTGGGGCTTGAGCTCCGCCCAGGATGCAGGCGATCGCACGTGGCTCCTGGAAGCCCCCAGCCCCCTCGTCCTGGTGGCGGTCTTCGTTTCTTCTTGGATGAGGCGGCAGCGGAGGGAGGCCTGCGTTACCTTGCGGGCGATCCTCGCGAGGCTGATCCCTCCAGTCTCCCTCGCGAGGCGGGTCTCGCCATTGATCCTCGCGAGGTTGGTCGCGCCACCCTTGGCGTGGGCCGCAGTCTTCCCAACGTCCTGTGTTTCTTCCTCCTCCTCGACCATAGCCCCTGTCGACGCGGTCGGGGCGACGGCCGATCCTTCCTTCTCGCACGGTTCGGAGCTCTTGGCATTCGTTGGTGTTGTGCGTGTGGAGGTCATGGTACACGCAGTACCGACTGCCCCTGGAGGATTCGGGCTGATCTTTGCCCCGCTTGGTGTCTGGTTCTGCCGCGAGCACGGCAGCCCCCTTGCGCTTCACGTCCTTGGCCTTGGATTTCTTCTCTTCTGGGTCTGTGGCAGGCAGCTCGAGGAGGGAGAGGCGCCCTTCCTCCGTCCTGGCGCACTTGGTCGCCAAGTTGAACAACTCCAAGGAAGTGCACAGGTCTTCATGCATCGCCAGCTCCTCCTTCATTTTGACGTATCGCACGCCGTCGGAGAAGGCTGAGATGATGGCCTCCTCGGACACCTTGGGAATCTTGAGGCGTGCGCTATTGAAGCGTTGGATGTACTTTTGCAGGGTCTCTCCGGGTTGTTGCTTGATGCGGCGCATGTCGCTCACGGCGGGCGGCCGGTCGCGGGTACCTTGGAAGTTGGCGATGAAGCGGGTACGCATCTGGTCCCAGGAGGAGATTGTGCCTGGGGCCAGGTTCAGGAGCCAGGTGCGGGCCCCGTCCTTGAGCGCCATGGGAAACCAGTTCGCCATGACCTTCTCGTCTCCGTTGGCAGTCTCGATGCCCAGCTCATAGAGCTGGAGGAACTCCGCAGGGTCGGCCGTGACGTCGTAGCGTGGAGGCAGGTCTGGCTTGAACTTGCAGGACCACGCGACGCGGCGTAGCTCGGCGGTGAAGGCGCGGCAGCCCGCCGTGGTCGTAGGAGGCCTTGGGTGACGGAGATCTTGGTCCTGCGGGTCCCCGTGCACCGCAGCTGGGAGCAGCGCGGGGTCTTGACGTGCGGGAGCAGGAGCACGGTCGCGATGTGCTGGAGCAAGAAGCGCC
Organism: Aegilops umbellulata; assembly: GCA_032464435.1. Taxonomy (NCBI): domain Eukaryota; kingdom Viridiplantae; phylum Streptophyta; class Magnoliopsida; order Poales; family Poaceae; genus Aegilops; species Aegilops umbellulata. Next base: position 188,640,407 of record CP136055.1, read on the forward strand.
CGGGCAGCTTCCTGCGGGCGAGGGACTTCTTGGCAGCTCCGCTCTTGCCGCGCTGGTGCATGGCGGAGCGGGTTCCAGCCAGGGGCCAGGCGCCTTGCGGCCGGGGCGTCTTCTTGGCGAGGAGGCGGCTGAGGTGCCCCCGGAGCTTTGTCGCCCGCGCGGGGCGGGGTTCGGTGCAGCGGGAAAGACGGTGCAGGAGAGCCCCTCGCGGCGCGGACGAGCTCGGCGACGCGGTCGAGCCATTCTTCATAGACGTCACCGACGGGATGGTAGCGCAGGAGCTCGTTTGCCGTGATGAGCGCAGCTCGGGCCTCCAAGGGCGCGCGGAGCGCGCGGGACAAAGAACCAGCTGGGGTCAGCGAGGGAGTAGCGGTGCGGCCGTCTCGCCGCACGGAAGGATGCTGGGACGACGCTTGATGCTTGTTCCCCGCCGGGCCAGTGGCGGCGTTGATGGCAGGCGACGGGGAACGGCGAGGACGCCTGCCGACAGGGGCCGTCTGGGCGACGCGGGAAGCGAGAGCGGCTCGGCGCTCGGCGCGGGCCTGACGAGCGTCAGACATGGACGCGATGGTCGGAGGAGAACGGAGCGGCGGAAGAAGAATTCCGGCGCACCCCTACCTGGCGCGCCAAATGTCGGATTTCGGGTTCCAGCAGACCCTTATTGTTCGAACTCTGGGGTGCGCGCGGAGATTACGCTTCCTACCTACTCGTACTCGTCCACCTCGCAAAGATCTAAACTACCAAAAGAACAACACAAGAGACACAGAGTTTATACTGGTTCGGGCTACCGATGCGGTGTAATGCCCTACTCCAGTGTGGTGTGGTGGATTGCATCTTGGGCTGGTGATGATGAACACTACAAGGTAGAACAGCCTCGCGAGGGTCTGTTCTTGGCCTGGGGGACGAACTGCTAGGAGGAGTTCGATCGCCCTTCTCTCTCTCTCTGATGCCTATCTAACTGATTGCCGGGTTGCTAGATGTTCCGATCTTCCTAGATGCCTCTACCCTGGGGGTGGCTAGTCCTATTTATAGGCAAAGGCCCTGGGCCTCTTCCCAAAAATTGAGCGGGAAGGGCGCCAACAGTTGGCCATTTTGAAGGGGAACATCTGGTACACTTATCCTAACTAAAGTTGGTCCTCGCCTGCCAAAGGTTCTGGTGATGACGTTGGCTTGGGCTCCACGGTGACTTCCTCCTTGTCGCAGAGATGGTCTTGGTCTCATTGCACCGAAATGGGTGCCTTTGCTTGATCCTCCGGCCCGCGCTTGCTCCCTTTGCACCAAAGAGGAAAGGGAGGACACTGCGCGGGCTGGCGCCCGCCTGGCGCCTTTGGTCGTCATGGCTTGCGTCATGGGCACCTCGTGAGGTACCCCGCCTTGATCTCTCCGCCTCCTCGTGAGCCAACCTGATGAGGCCGCGCCTGAGGAAGCTCCGTGTCGTCCGCCCCGAGAGGCTTGGCCCCTCGCGAGGGTCTTGGGTTTGTGTTGATGAAGATGGGCCGTGCTGGGCCCCCTTTGAGCCACGCCGCAGGCCGCTGGCAGGCAAGTCTGGGGACCCCCGTTCCCAGAACGCCGACATTTATCATCATATTTATCGTTCATGATAAATGTTTATTATTCATGCTAGAGTTGTATTGACAAGAAACTTAAATACATGTGTGGATACATAAACTACACCATGTCACTAGTAAGCCTCTACTAGACTAGCTCGTTGATCAAAGATGGTTAATGCTTCCTAACCATAGACATGAGTTGTCATTTGATAATGGTATCACATCATTAGTAGAGTGATGTGATGGACAGACCCAACCGTAAGCTTAGCAACATATCATATCACTTAGTTATTTGCTGGAGCTTTCTTCACGTCAAGTATCTCTTCCTAAGACCATGAGATCATGCAACTCCCGGATACTGAAGGAATACCCTGTGTACTATGAAACATCACTTCATAACTAGGTGATCATAAAGAGGCTCTGTAGGTATCTCCGAAGGTGTCTGTTGTGTTGGCATGGATCGAGACTGGGATTTCACTCCGTATGACGGAGAGATATCTCTGTCCTCTCGATAATACAACATCATAAAGAGATTGCAAGAAATATGGATAATGAGTTAGTCATTGGATCTTGTATTATGGAATGCGTAAAGACACTTGCCGGTGACGAGATTAAACTAGGTAAGAAGATATCGACAATCAAATCTCGGGCAAAAAGCATATCACCGGACAAAGCGAATTGTCTATGGGATTAACTGAATCCTAGACATCATGTTTCAACCAATAAAGATCTTCGTGGAATATGTGGGAACTAACATGAGCATCCATGTCGGGGGAAATCGACACCTATGGAATCACTGGGATCCCTTCTACGGTTGGCGGGCGCGAGGTTGTGCAAAGAGCGGGTCTGACAGGAAGCACACGGATCATTTACCCAGGTTCGGGCTGCGAAGATGCGTAATACCCTAGTCCTGCTTTGGTGGATGTATTTGGGTGTTCTTGTGTTCTTGAGCTAGCCACGGGGTGCAACTTGCCCAAAAGATCTGAATCCTCCTCCTGGTCGCCTCGGGCCTCCTTTTATAGGCAAAAGGGGCTGCCACAGTGGCACACAGGAGGTGGAAAGGTGTACAGTGGATGAGTCTATCCATTGGCACTGTCGGACAAACGCATTTAATGCGCTGTCGACGTTCCCAACACGGTTTATCGGGGACGGCAAGGAAGCACGTCCCAGCTATCGCCGCCTCCCCTGGCTTCGACACGCGTCCGGGCTTACGAGGCATCGTCGCACCATGTTGGCTGGCTGCTGGGCTGGTGTGGTGGTGGAGCCTTCACGAAGACCTGCATGCCACCACGCAGGTGCTTGCTGAGTCGGTCGTGGAGGCCTCTTGTGGCCACACAGGTGCCTGCTCAGCTGGTTGAGCTGGCAGCTGCATGGGGACGGCGGTGGAGCCTTGGCAGACGCGGGCCTGATCGCGGCCCCATAGGTGTCTTCATGTGACGCCCCGGTTCAATCGTACACTAATCATGCACGCAAACGTGTACGATCAAGATCAGAGACTCACGGGAAGATATCACAACACAACTCTAAAAACATAAATAAGTCATACAAGCATCATAGTACAAGCCAGGGGCCTCGAGGGCTCGAATACAAGTGCTCGATCATAGACGAGTCAGCGGAAGCAACAATATCTGAGTACAGACATAAGTTAAACAATTTTCCATAAGATGGCTAGCACAAACTGGGATACATATCGAAAGGGGCGCACGCCTCCTGCCTGGGATCCTCCTAAACTATTCTTGGTCATCGTCAGCGGCCTGCACGTAGTAGTAGGCACCTCCAGTGTAGAAGGAGTCGTCATCGACGGTGGCGTCTGGCTCCTGGGCTCCAACATCTGGTTGCGACAACCAGCAAGAAATGGAAAGAGGGGAAAGAGGAAGAAAAGCAACCGTGAGTACTCATCCAAAGTACTCACAAGCAAGGATCTACACTACATACGCATGGGTATCTGTGTAAAGGGGCAATATCGGTGGACTGAACTGCAGAATGCCAGAATAAGAGGGGGATAGCTAGTCCAGTCGAAGACTACGCTTCTGGCAGCCTCCATGTTGCAGCATGTACAAGAGAGTAGATGGTAAGTTCACCAAGTAGCATCGCATAGCATAATCCTACCCGGCGGTCCTCTCCTCGTCGCCCTGTGTGAGAGCAATCACCGGGCTATATCTAGCACTTGGAAGGGTGTGTTTTATTAAATATTCGCTTCTAGTTGTCATAAGGTCACGGTACAACTCTGGGTCATCCTGTTACCGAGGATCACGGCTATTCGAATAGATAAACTTCCCTTCAGGGGTTCACCACATTACCCAACACGCTCGATCCCCTTTGGCCGGACACACTTTCCTGGGTCATGCCCGGCCTCGGATGATCAACACATCACAGCCCTACCTAGGCACAACAGAGAGGTCAGCACGTCGGTCTAAATCCTATGGCGCAAGGGTCTGGGCCCATCGCCCATTGCACACCTGCACGTTGCGAACGCGGCCGGTGAGCAGACCTAGCCTCCCTTATACAAGAGCAGGCATTCCAGTCCAACCCGGCACGCGCCGCTCAGTCGCTGACGTCACGAAGGCTTCGGCAGATACCACGACGTCGAGTGCCCCTAACTGTTCCCGAGTAGTTGGTTAGTGCGTATAGGACAGTGGCCAGACTCAGATCAAATACCAAGATCTGGTTAAGCGTGTTATTTTAAGTAATCGCGGATGCCGACCAGGGCCAGGCCCACCTCTCACCTAGGTGGTCTCAAACTGCCCTGTTGCTCCACTACAAAGTAACAGTCGGGGGCCGTCGAGAACCCAGGCCCAGCTCTACCGGGATGGAGCCACCTGTCCTTTCATCCCCCCACATCGGAATCACTTGCGGGTACTCTACGAGCCGACCCGACTTTAGTCACCACATGTATCATATAATATGTATGTAAGTATATACCCGTGATCGCATCCCGAGTGATCACGGCCTGGTAGTATAGCATGGTAGACGGACAAGAATGTAGGGCCACTAATGGAATACTAGCATCCTATGCTAAGCATTTAGGATTGCAGGTAAGGGTAACAACTGTAGCAACAATGACAGGCTATGTAGCAGAATAGTAACCGAAAGCAGTAACATGCTACACTACTCTAATGCAAGCAATAGAGAGAAGGAATAGGCGATATCTGGTGATCAAGGGGGGGCTTGCCTGGTTGCTTTGGCAAGAAAGGTTCATCGTCAATGTAGTCGATCACAGGGGTACCAGAAGCGGTCTCGGGGTCTACCGAAAAGAAGTAACGGAGGGGGAACACAATAAATAACATAGCAATCAAAGCATCACAAAATATAACAAGGCAATACACGGTGCTAGGTGTGCCCTAACGCGGTAGTAGGTGATACCAGCGAAGGGGGGAAAACATCCGGGAAAGTATTCCCGGTGTTTAACGTTTTCGGACAGACGAATCCGAGGGGCATTGTTGCACGTTCGCTATGCTAGCACTACTAGGGAAAAGCCTAGCAGCAGCGCGGGTTTTGGGCCTATTAGCAGCGCGGGTGCCCGCGCTACTAATAAGGCGCTACAGCTAACGTATAGCAGCTGCGCGGGTGCCACCCGCGCTACAGCTAACGTATAGCAGCAACGCGGGTAAAAACCCGCGCTACTACTAACCCGCGGAATTTTTTTCCGAATTTTTTGCCCGAATTTTAAAATTTCTGAATTATTTTAACCTCTAATCTCTAATCACCCTCATCGCTGCTCTATTTAATCTCTAATCACCCCTCATCATTCCAAATCATCTAACTTCTCGGACGGTCACCCATCCTCTCACTACTCCAGCCTGAGCACGCTTAACTTCCGGGTTCTATTCTCCCTCGATTCCAAGTCTGCACTTGTTGTTTTCCTGACAATAGTAAGATGTGGATCCTATTAACCCTCGGGACTTTAGCTTGAGCATGAAGTCACACATTTCACTGCTTGAGTTTAAAACTATTGTTCTAAAAAACAATAATTATTTATTAACAGTAATATTTCTTGAATAACTAGTTTGACCATAGTTTGACCACAGTTTGACCAGATTTTGACCAGATTTGATGAAAATTTAAAAAAACTGAAATAATTATTTAGTAACACTAATATTCTTGAATAATTAATTTGACCACAGTTTGACCAGATTTAACAAAAATTAAAGAAAAAACTGAAATTTGATGATTTTTTTGCCTCCAGATCTTAAAAGCCCCGTAACTTTTTTCTGTTAGGTTTTTGAGGATTTTAAAAATGTTTAACGGGGTTCCCCCGATTAAATTCGAATGTAACTTTTCGAGTAGATGATTTTTCATATACTTTTTTTTCATCCGAGTTAGTATGCAAAAGTTATGCCCATTTTTACAAATTCTCGAGAGATTTTGCAAATGAAGTCGAAATTCATATTTGCAAATTTTCCCAACAACTAGACCACATATCACATGGGAAACTTATTTTCTTTTATTTTTTTGACATTTTCATCATTTTCTTTTATTTTTTCTAAACTGAAAGGGCGATCCAGGGGGGAGGGGGGGTAGAGTTTGAAAATGGGACCACACCTCGCGCTACTGCTATGGCAGACGAATAGTAGTAGCGAGTGGTAAAAACCCGCGCTACTACTATCAACTTAGTAGTAGCGCGGGTTTATAACCATCGCTACTACTATGGCATGGTCCAGGGGACGGTAGAGACCACTTAGTAGTAGCGAGGGTTAAAAAGCAACACTGCTGCTATCAACTTAGTAGTAGCGAGGGTTAAAAACCCGCGGTACTACTATGGCATGTCCCGGGGGGCACGGTAGAGACCGCTTAGTAGTAGCGAGGGTTAAAAACCCGCGCTACTGCTGTCAACTTAGTAGTAGCGAGGTTTAAAAACCCGCGCTGCTAGTAAGTAGCAGTAGCGTGGGTTTTTAACCCTCGCTGCTACTAAGATTCTGTGTATAGGCTTTTCCCTAGTAGTGTAGGGACGTGTGGCGGACGAACGGGCTGCGTATCCGGATTTGTCTCGTCGTTCTAAGAAACTTTCATGTGCAAAGTATTTTCATCCAGGCTACGGATTATTTTATATTAATTTTCAAAGATTTGGACAATTTCTGGAAATATCTAGATTTGTATTAATTCGAATTAAAAAACAGAATATACTTTTGTCACCTAGTGCTACCCGAGCATGTGAGTATGACAGTGGGGCCAGTGGGGTTGGGTTGACCCGGTCAAATGTTGATTGGTCAACATATGAATAGTGTAAGTGGGTCCCGCGTGTCATTGTCTTTAGTTTTAATAAAATGGTAATTAACTAGGGGTGGTCTCACATGTCATTGTTTTAATAATTTCCCAAAGATTTATCTAATCAAATTAGATGGGACCCACTTGTCATTAGCTAATAGGATATATTAGCACTAAACTACTACTAAACTAAACCTAGACTAATTAAACAAGGGCCGGCCATTAGCCCAGCCAGCCATACACACGGCCAGGTACAGGGGGCTTGGCCAGGAGCTACAGCAGGAGATGGTAGTAGTAGCAAGCGAGCGGTAGCAGCTAATAGCAAATAGCGGCAGTAGTAATCGGCAGCACGCGGCGGCAGAAGTACACAGCGGCAGCAGCAAAGCATCAGCAGAAACAAGTAGAGCAGCCTGGCATCCAGCAGGAGCAGTGAACGCGTGCGGAGGTAGCGTCTCGCGAGCAGCAGTAGTTCAGCAGCCAGCAGCGCAGGCACGGCGTGGAGCTGGCGAGGGCACGCGTGGGAGGCGATAGGGGTGTGGCCGGGGCGAGGCGGGCTCGCGCGCAGGCAGGCCCGAGCAGCAGGGGCGCGGCTAGGAGAGGCTATGAGAGCGGGGACACGGGGGTCTGGCCATGGCGGCCACGGGCGACTGTTCGCAGCAGGCGAGAGCAATAGCGGGGAGTGTGGGCGCGCGCGCACGCTGTAGGCTGCAGCAGGGAGCAGTACAGGACGGACACGGGGAGTTCAGGAGCGCGGGGCTCCTTGGCCATGGCGGACGCTGGTTCGGCCTCGTCCAGGACGGTGCTACTGCAGAAAATCTAGCGTGGGAAGAGACGGGAAACGAACGACGGCTCACAGTGAGGTCGGGGCGTGCTTGGAGAGGTCGGGGGGGGGGGGGGGGGGGGGGCGCTGGTGTTGCAGGTCGAGGCGGCGGCAGCGGCGATGCCGACGGTGGTGGAGCGAGGCGATCTGGCAGAGGAGAGCTTCCCGGCTCCAGCTGGTGGTCCAGGAGGAAGAAGCAGTGGGCGGTGCACCTCGTAGTCAAAGTCTCGGCGCTCGGGGGTGCCAGTGGCCGCGGGATCGAGCAGTGCACGGCGACGACAGCGTCGGCGAGATGCAGAGGAGAGAACGAGCGATGGAGAGGAGAAAAATGGTGGGCTAGGGTTTGCGCGGACGAGCGAGGGGGTCTAGTAGACGCCAAGAAGCAACGGATGGACAGCGCATGGCAATCCTCATCACGGACGCGCACCCTGTGTCCACGACGCGAGGGTGAACAGGAGGGAGAAGGAGATGTGGGCTGGGCTGGGCCGGCTCCTGTAGCGAGCAGGCCGAGTGCACAGTGTTATGTTACATATTGCCTTCTTTTCTTTATTCCTATTTTGACTCTGTTAGAGATCTAATTGTAAGAGCAAATGACTATAGTCAAATAAGAAATTTGGCCCACAAATACTAGGTACTGTAATTGGTTTGCACAAAAGTTTGAGATTTAATTGACTTCGCAGAATTTTATTTTTAAAAGAAATGAGCTATACGGGGCTGTTTTGGTCCTGTTTTAAATAGGTCAGGAGCACCTAATTACCACAAAAGATGTTTGTTCTTATTTGGAAATTACTCAGTGATTATTTGCAAGACAACCAACATTTTATTTTACCTTTTGAATAATTTAACTATTTGACTTGCATTTAAATTTTGAATTGAACCAGTTTCGAATCAACGCGAGTGTAACAACAGTAATTGTGGTGATGTGGCACCGTTGGCATAGGATTACTGTAGCTTAATTACACAGGTGTCACAATTCTCCTCCACTACAAGAAATCTCGTCGCGAGATTTAAGAGAGGAAGTGACGGGGAAGGGATTTGGTTACGAAATTCTAACAAGCGTTCTCGATCTTGGTTGCTCTTCTCAAAGCGGTTGACCCATTACGCTGATGTCTTCATTTGTCTGCTTCAGGTCATCGTGATGAAGTCGGCATCCTTTCTTCGGGAACTCCATCGCACTTACGAAAGAATAAGGGGGTATTCCGGGAGAACGGACCTTTGTAAGGTTGTCTATCTGGTAGATAACATCAGGGAAGGTGGAGAAAAGTAATTCTCGAATGGTAACTTAATAAAATATCGAGAGCAAAGTATGAAGGTAGCATGAGAAGTTTCGAGCGGGCATGCAATTGTTCGTTGCCTGAAACAGAGTGTGAAAGGGGTTCTGAGCAACGAGAGCAAGTATTGCATCTGATACCAGAATAGGTCACTAGGAAGGTGGCTCGTGAATTACATACGAGGCCACGCACGAGGAACAACCTTGCGAACAGGTGGTGTACAGGAGTCAGGTTCCGATCCTGTGGAACTGTGGGTTATGGTCCCACCACGTGGGTTAAAAGTAGGAAGAGGGGTGACGTCTTGCACAATCATGTAAGCAAGGCATGTCAGAGAATAACCAGTCGGTTATGTTGGCAGCATCGTTGGTACCAAAGGCGAGGGACGAAGAGAACCATTTTCCTGCTCGTTGAAACGAGGCGGACCAATAGGCAAAGTTCTCGTCCATCGGTGCTTACCAAAATGTCATCAACAATAGTAACACAGTCTTACTGACACAGTTGTACACCAAGGTGTTTACATAAGCAGAAGAATATTACTTCTTAGATCATATAGATCACAAGAAAGGTTAACAAAACAATGGAAAGGAAATGTGATCAACAGATTAAACAGAACAACGGAAAGGAAAATGTGTTTAAACACATATTTCAGGGGTATATCCTTCCCAAGGACAAGCAGAGCATGATATCCATGACATGATAGAAAGTAGAAAACCATTTAGGTAATGGGAGAGGAATTTCATGACATTACCCAAACAACGGTGTTAGGATAATTGATAAAGAAAATTTAGCATTGTGTTTCAAATGTTCTAATTGAAGATCGAAGTACCACAGACATGCTTCGAGATAGCATTGACATGGTCATCAGGTAAATATCAGACTTACGATACACAAATGATCCATCAGGAAAACTCATAGAACAAGTCCTACAGTTTCCTCATGGAAGAATGGATAACCTTGCTAAAAGGGAAACGGTAACAATAGGTCCTCTGGCCAGGTGTGCTAGGCATGACATCACCTTACCGGGTTATATAAAGACCAATGTTATAACTCTTGGAAATATGTTCCAACCATCATATCTGACCGAGATTCAGATCTGATTGGTGTCAGGATACCTCAGACTCAGGAAGCCCGAGAAGAAAAGGTGCGAAAAAAATTGATGAGATGACATTGTAAAATTCTCGGGAAATGAACTATGGAAGCGAGTTCCGAAACAAGAGTTCATATGTAAACCAACGAGAGGATGAGGAGGTGGCTGATGGAATCAACGACAATTCATCGAGGTTTCCAAAAAGATGGATTTCCACAGTTATGTGAATAAGGAGATAACAATTGTCAGATCAAATGATATAATGATGTATGTTCGAGGAAAACATCCACATTAAACTTGGTTGATAGGTGCACCCGAAATATGGGATGGGTTCCATGATAAATGTTAGAACAGCGACTTAATGATCAAAAGAATTAAAGTGAATCAATCGACCATTCACTTCAAAGCAATAGGGTTGCTAGAAGTTTTGAATTCACAAATCATAGTTCAATTGTTGGTATTCCGGTTAGAAACAATACGGGGACCAAGAAAGAATGGTGATGGTGAGAAGTATCACTATACCAAGAATTCTTAAGAGGTGGAGTAATCCTCATGACATTCTTGACATAAAAGATGGTAATACTCCAAGGTAGAATCATAATATAAGTTGGATAGAAAGGAACTCTAGGTACAACACAGAACATGAACAAGTTTTGTGTCGGGGTGAATGCAAGAACATTGTCGATGTTAACACAATTCATCTCGAGGGCAAGGATGGTATTTCTCATCATGAATTCGACGTACAACTTGGAAGAAGTCAAATTGTTGAAAATGATCACGACAAAGTTGTCGAGAGGTTTCAAGATGTAATCGATCAGCGACGACATCAAGCCAAGGGAATGGTGAAGCAAAAAGGTTATTATAACCATAGATAAGATGCCACCTCAGAATTCAGAGTTCCTCTCAAGACGAACAGAATGATGCTGAAAGTAGATGTAATCTTAGAGAACTGTTGGAATTGTGTCCGAAGATGAATGACATAGGTAGAATGGTCAAGCGGTCAGCCTGACGATGATGATGTAGTCAATCAGGTGGCAATGACATGATCGAGTACAACTCGTAAGAAATGAAGATTACTAAGAGTTATTGAATCGCATTGCGGACTCAATTTAGTTTTCGGTGTCTTTGAGTGTTTAATAACTCACAGCCCATGAAAAATTTGAATCAGTGAGAATGTGGTACTTGATGAAGAACTCATAAGTAGTTATGCAGTTCCGTGATAATCTCGAGATAACAGGGGGTAATACTCGACGACAGATCAAAGTAGAGGTTGGACTGGGGTATTGCTCTCCAGAAGGCAAGTGCTTAAACTTGCACGAGAAATGGTATTTAAAGGAGAACATGGTCAGAACCACAATTGCAAAAAGGCCAGATCCCAGACATAAGATGAACTTATACCAAGGGAATAATTAATTTAAGAGAAGCTTTAATGATAAGACCTACACCGTTTCCATGGGCATGAACACAAGTTCAAGATCGACTCGCACTTCTCCAATGCATGACCATTCATTCACTAATCTACACAAAAATGATTTGAATGTCAAAACCTACCTGGTGAATTACGAGAGGAGTATGACCCGTGAAAACTTCTGGGTTCACACATTAAGGAAGGCATAGATTCAACCCATCGAGGCATCTTAGAACATATACCATGAACTTTAGGATCAATTAAGACATGCTCGAAGCAGAGCATGGTTGACAAAGGCATAGGATATTACTTGCCAAAGGCAGCAGACACAATTTACCAAAGGCATTATGTATCAGGGGAGAAACTCTGAAGGTTATTGGATATGAAGGACACTGTCGGATAATAACCCAGCAATGGGCCTGGTAGTGCACAACGGAGTTGATGTGAGTATCGGTACTCAATAAGAGGAGGAAAGAATGCAAATGCATTGGATTATAGAACATCTGAATAATTTGATGCTTTGGTAACAAATAAAGTATGATTTCTCAAACGAAGGATCAGAAGCAGACGCTCTGATCAAAGATGGATAGTCGAATAGACATAGGGGCGTACAATCGACGGCAAATTGATTGGTCAAGAACCAACTCATGTCCGAAGTGACGTCTGAGCTGAAGGTAAGAATTCTAATTGCTTGATGATTGCGAGCATCCGCAAACATATCGAATTAATGTACTCAAAATAATAGTGACAAAGGGTGCCAATAAGATTACTAGACTCATGGGATTAACCATAATGCAAGCAAGCAAGAATTTCAAGAGCAATAGCCTGTTGAGGATTTTCGTAAGATCAAATAGTATTTCGAAGAATTTTATGAAACACATGAACAACTGGGGATGAACGAATCCTCGATAAGTGTGATGTATTATCCGTAGGGGTATTCATGCGGCAAAGAATTGCAAAGCAGTAGGCTCAAAGGATTCTCGGAACAACGGAGAGCAGTTCGTTGCACCTTGTAATAACAAGATCAATGGGATTGAATGTAAGAATGGCACATGTATGCAGTTATCCATAAGGATATAATAGTGGTAGGGAATTTGCAAAGGCGATGGGCACAAGTGTCACGGGAGAACATCGTAGAGTATCTCCGAAATCTTCTAGCGCAGTAGGCGATCATTTGTGAGAATAGACGAGGAATAAAAGATCCTAATACCACCCAATAGTGACGTGGGCCCGTAAGCCACACAGCCATGTTAGTAAAAGTTTTTCAGTGACTAAACTCGACTTCGGCCAAGGAGTGTGGAAGGGGGATTCCTACAGGCAGTCGGCTCTAATACCAACTTGTGATGCCCTCGATTCAATCATACACTAATCATGCACGCAAACATGTACGATCAAGATCAGAGACTCACGGGAAGATATCACAATACAACTCTAAAAACATAAATAAGTCATACAAGCATCATAATACAAGTCAGGGGCCTCGAGGGCTCGAATACAAGTGCTCGGTCATAGACGAGTCAGCAGAAGCAACAATAGCTGAGTACAGACATAAGTTAAACAATTTGCCATAAGATGGCTAGCACAAATTGGGATACAAATCGAAAGAGGCGCAGGCCTCCAGCCTGGGATCCTCCAAAAGTACTCCTGGTCATCGTCAGCGGCCTGCATGTAGTAGTAGGCACCTCCAGTGTAGAAGGAGTCATCGTCGACGGTGGCATCTAGCTCCTGGGCTCCAACATCTGGTTGCGTCAACCAGGAAGAAATGGAAAGAGGGGAAAGAGGGAGAAAAGCAACCGTGAGTACTCATCCAAAGTACTCGGAAGAAATGATCTACACTACATATGCATGGGTATCTGTGTAGAGGGGCAATATCGATGGACTGAACTCCAGAATGCCAGAATAAGAGGGGGATAGCTAGCCTTGTCGAAGACTACGCTTCTGGCAGCCTCCATCTTGCAGCATGTAGAAGAGAGTAGATGGTAAGTTCACCAAGTAGCATCGCATAGCATAATCCTACTCGGCGGTCCTCTCCTCTTCGCCCTGTGTGAGAGCGAGCACTGGGTTATATCTGGCACTTGGAAGGGTGTGTTTTATTAAGTATTCGCTTATAGTTGTCATAAGGTCACGGTACAACTTCGGGTCGTCCTGTTACCGAGGATCACGGCTATTCGAATAGATAAACTTCCCTTCAGGGGTGCACCACATTACCCAACACGCTCTATCCTCTTTGGCCGGACACACTTTCCTGGGTCATGCCCGGCCTCGGAGGATCAACACGCCGCAGCCCTACCTAGGCACAACAGAGAGGTCATCACGTCGGTCTAAATCCTATGGCGCAGGGGTCTGGTCCCATAGCCCATTGCACACATGCACGTTGCGAACGCGGTCGGTGAGCAGACCTAGCCTCCCTTATACAAGAGCAGGCGTTCCAGTCCAACCCGGCGCGCGCCGCTCAGTCGCTGACGTCATGAAGGCTCCGGCTGATACCACGACGTCGAGTGCCCATAACTGTTCTCGCGTAGTTGGTTAGTGTGTATAGGCCAGTGGCCAGACTTAGATCAAATACCAAGATCTTGTTAAGTGTGTTATTTTAAGTAACCGCGAACGCGGACCAGGGCCAGGCCCACCTCTCACCTAGGTGGTCTCAACCTGCCCTGTCGCTCCACCACACAGTAATAGTCGGGGGCCGTCGGAAACCCAGGCCCTCCTCTACCAAGATGGAGCCACCTGTCATGTCAGCCTCCCACATCGGAATCACTTGCGGGTACTCTACGAGCCGACCCGACTTTAGTCACCACATGTATCATATAATATGTATGTAAGTATATACTCGTGATCGCCTCCCAAGTGATCATGGCCCGGTAGTATAGCATCGCAGACTAACAAGAATGTAGGGCCACTGGTCGAATACTAGCGTCCTATGCTAAGCATTTAGGATTGCAGGTAAGGGTAACAACTGTAGCAACAATGACAGGCTATGCAGCATAATAGGATTAACCGAAAGCAGTAACATGCTACACTACTCTAATGCAAGTAGTAGAGAGAAGGAATAGGCGATATCTGGTGATCAAGGGGGGGGGGGGCTTGCCTGGTTGCTCTGGCAAGAAGGGTTCATCGTCAATGTAGTCGATCACAGGGGTACCGGCAGCGGTCTCGGGGTCTACCAGAAAGAAGTAAGGGAGGGGGACACAATAAATAACAGATCAATCAAAGTATCACAAAATATAACAAGGCAATACGCGGTGCTAAATGTGCCCTAACGCGGTAGTAGGTGATACCGGCGAAGGGGGGAAAACATCCGGGAATGTATTCCCGGTGTTTAACGTTTTCGGACAGACGAATCAGAGAGGCATTGTTGCACGTTCGCTATGCTAGGGACGTGTGGCGGCCGAACGGGCTGCGTATCCGGATTCGTCTCGTCGTTCTGAGCAACTTTCATGTACAAAGTATTTTCATCAAGGCTACGGATTATTTTATATTAATTTTCAAAGATTTAGACAATTTCTGGAATTTCTGGATTTGTATCAATTCGAATTAAAAAAACAGAATATACTTTTGTCACCTAGTGCTACCCTAGCATGTGAGTATGACAGTGGGGCCAATGGGGTTGGGTTGACCCGGTCAAAGGTTGACTGGTCAACATATGAATAGTGTAAGTGGGTCCCGCGTGTCATTGTCTTTAGTTTTAATAAAATGGTAATTAACAAGGGGTGGTCCCACATGTCATTGTTTTAATAATTTCCAAAAGATCTATCTAGTCTAATTAGATGGGACCCACTTGTCATTAGCTAATAGGCTAAATTAGCACTAAACTACTACTAAACTAAACTTAGACTAATTAAACAAGGGTCGGCCATTAGCCCAGCCGGCCATACGCACAGCCAGGTACAGGGGGCTTGGCCAGGAGCTGCCGCAGCAGATGGTAGTAGTAGCAAGCGAGTAGTAGCAGCTAATAGCAAACAGCGGCAATAGTAATCGGCAGCACGCGGCGGCAGCAGTACACAGCGGCAGCAGCAAAGCATCAGCAGAAACAAGTAGAGCAGCCTAGCGTCCAGCAGCAGCAGTGAACGCGTGCGGAGACAGCGGCTCGCGAGCAGCAGTAGTTCAGCAGCGAGCAGCGCATGCACGGCGAGGAGCTGGCGAGGGCGCGCGTGGGAGGCGACAGGGGTGTGGTCGGGGCGAGGCGGGCTCGCACGCAGGCAGGCGCGAGCAGCAGGGGCGCGGCTAGGAGAGGCTATGCGTGCGGGGACATGGGGGTCCGGCCATGGCGGCCACGGGCGACTGTTCGCAGCAGACGAGAGCAATAGCGGGGAGTGTGGGCACGCGCGCACGCTGTAGGCCGCAGCAGGGCGCGGTACAGGATGCATAGGGGGAGTTCGGGAGCGCGGGGCTCCTTGGCCATGGCGGACGCTGGATTCGGCCTCGTCAAGGACGGTGCTATGGCAGAAAATCAAGCGTGGGAAGAGAGGAGGAAACGAACGGCGGCTCACAGTGAGATCGGGGCGTTCTTGGAGAGGTCGGGGGGCGCCGGTGTTGCAGGTCGAGGTGGCGGCTGCGGCGATGCCTACAGTGGTGGAGCGAGGCGATCCGGCGGAGGAGAGCTTCCCGGCTCCAGCTGGTGGTCCAGGAGGAAGAAGAAGTGGGCGGTGCACCTCGTAGTCAAGGTCTCGGCGCTCGGGGGTGCCAGTGGCCGCGGGATCGAGCAGTGCACGGCGACGACAGCGTCGACGAGATGCAGAGGAGAGAACTAGCGATGGAGAGGGAAAAATGGTGGGCTAGGGTTTGCGCGGGAGAGCGAGGGGGTCTAGTAGATGCCAACAAGCAATGGATGGACGGCGCGTGGCGATCCTCGTCACGGACGCGCGCCCTACGTCCATGACGCGAGGGTGAACAGGAGGGAGAAGGAGATATCAGTTCGGCTGGGCCTGGTCCTGTAGCGAGCAGGCTGAGTGCACAGTGTTATGTTACATATTGCCTTCTTTTCTTTATTACTATTTTTGACTCTGTTAGAGATCTATTTGTAAGAGCAAATGACTTTAGTCAAATAAGAAATTTGGCCCACAAATACTAGCTACTATACTTGGTTTGCACAAAAGTTTTATATTAAATTGACTTCGCAGGATTTTATTTTGAAAAGAAATGAGCTATATGGGGCTGTTTTGGTCCAGTTTTAAATAGGTCAGGAGCACCTAATTACCACAAAAGATATTTGTTCTTATTTGGAAAGTACTCAGTGATTGTTTGCAATACAACCAAGGTTTTATTTTATCTTTTGAATAATTTAATTATTTGACTTGCATTTAAATTTTGAATTGAACCAGTTTCGAATCAACGCAAGTTTAACAACAGTAATTGTGGTGACGTGGCATCGTTAGCACAGGATTACTGTAGCTTAATTACCCGAGTGTCACACTTCAGCAAGGGCCTTGCCGGGGCCCCGGCAAGGGTCTTGCCGTGGCACCGTGGTTGTCCCCGTCAAGAGTCTTGCCGGGGTTCTCGTGGTTCTCCTCGGCAAGGATCTCGCCGAGGGTCATCGTCTTCTGTTCCTCATACGATCTTGTGCGTTCATGATCTTGACGAAGATCTGCATGCTACCACAGAGATGCCTCCCGAGCCTTGGTTCCAATGTAGTTTGTTGGTGGTGTTGGAACCTGCGGGCTCATGGGTGGCTTGCTCTGCTGGCATCGGGCAAGTTGCCCCGGCAAGGATCTTGCCGGGGCTGCGGAGGCTGCCCCGGCAAGGCTCTTGCCAGGGGAGTCCACCTCGCCCTCTTGCTCTTTTGTGTTCCCTGGTCTTGGCGTTGCCTCTGGTCGCCTTGTGCCTTCGGTTTTGCTCCTCTGCCTTGCTCAGTGTGGCCGTGGGCGCGGCTCCGACTGTCCGTGCACAAGTAAAGGGGTAAAAAAAGGAGCGCCCCTACTTTTGTACACCGACAGGAGCCCCCGGTCCTGGGCCACACATAAGCGCGACACGTTGTTGGGCCAGGCCCAGAACGTTGTGCGAGCAGGCGGGGCGGGATTTTACCGCGGTAACTTTTCGCTCTCTTGCGCTTCCCCACGACCCGCGTGGAACGCGTGACGTGGAGGATCGTGCGTGACGTGGGTGTCATGCATGGGGTGGTTTCCGCATGCATGCATCACATCATGGTAAAGAGGCAGCTCGCGCCCTCCCCATCAAAAAGAGGGAGGCGCAGCACCCGGCAACCTTGGCTTACCGGGGCCGAAGTGCCGACTAGTTCTCTTTCTTCCAAACAGCTCAGCAGAAACGTCCATGTACCCTGCGAACCAAAGAGGATGGAAAGGAACAGAGAAACGCACACTCGACCTATATGCTAGGGGTTAGTCGCCGCTAAGCACTATAAACCCTAAACGAGGGAGAGACTTAACCTAGCATGCATGCTAAAACTTAGGGCGCTAGCGCTTCATTTATTTATGCTCAGGGTCTGCGCCTGGCTTTGTACAGAGGGTTACATTCCTTGCCGGCAAGGCTTGTACAAAAGGTGGTTTGCCGAGGGGGCCGGCAACCGCACCTTATGGGTAAAACTTGCGACGATGTTCAATGTTCCAGGAGTTGCTCACTGGAATAGCATCTTCGGTCTCCAGGCGGACTGCGCCAGGCCTGGTGACCCGTATTACCCGATAAGAGCCTTACCACTTCGGCTTCAACTTGTTGGAATTCTTGGCCGATTAAACGTCCTGAAGAACAAGGTCGCCTTCCTCAAAGCTTCGAGCATGAACCTTGCGGCTATGGTAGCGGCGCAAGGCTTGCTGGTAGCGTGCTGCTCTCACAGCCGCCCGAAGACGATCTTCCTCGAGGAGCGTTGTGTCATCTTGCCGCAATTGCTCTTGCTCAAGCTCGTCATAAGCGAGCACTCGAGATGACCCGTATGTGAGTTCCGTGGGGAGAACTGCTTCTGCCCCATGTACCAGGGCTAAGGGTGTCTGGCCGGCGGCTCGATTTGGCGTCATTCTGATCGACCAAAGAACTGCCGGCAACTCATCAATCCAGCGGCTTCCACTCTTGTGCAGCTTGTCAAAAGTCTTTGTTCTCAGGCCTTGTAGTACTTCAACATTTGCCTTCTCTGCCTGGTCGTTGCTCCGTGGGTGTGCCATCGACCAAAGAACCGCCGGCAACTCATCAATCCAGCGCCTTCCACTTTTGGGCAGCTTGTCAAAAGTCTTTGTTCTCAAGCCTCGTAGTACTTCAGCATTTGCCTTCTCCGCCTGGCCGTTGCTCGCCATGTGTCCCCCATGCAGGTGGCAGGCGGTGGAGGCGGGAAACCGGGCCGTCGCTGATTGCGGCAGCGGGTCGGTCCCGATTCCCTGCACCCCGATGGTTGGATTCGTTGAGTGGGGCGGCCGAGCCCCGACCCCACCCCTTTATAAGAAGGGGAGGGGGATTTCACTCCACATTCTTCTAGCATCCATATACTTCCACTTCCGCTCCTTTCTTCTATCTGCCATGGCGAGAGGGGGCGCAGGCCCTTCAACGGTGGCGGCGAGGGTCGCTGCTCGACAGCGCGTCCCTCCTTCCCAAGAGCCCGTGGCGGATGGCCACGAGAGGAAGGGGGAGGGGGTGAGGCCGAAATCGCCATGGCGCTCCGGGAAGAGGTGGACGGGGCGGCGCACCGGCCTTGCCCCCGCCAGCGATGCCTCCCGCGATGGAGAGCCACGTCGGGGACCAGCCCCGTGAGTTCTTCATCAGGCCCCGTCGGCCGCCGCGTCGTAGTCTCCGTCTCCCTACCCCATTTGCTCGGGAGATGGAGCTCGATCCACCCCAGACCCTCAAGCTGCACATGAGGGGTTGCGGGAACGGCGGTACGCAGGTCGACGTCGACTTCCCCGCTCCTCGCGTCATGTACCTCCATCGCGGATGGAATACGTTTGCTCGCGTCCACAGCCTGACGGCAGGGCTCGTCCTCTACTTCAAGTTAATGGAGGGCGGCCTGCTCTCCGTCAAGGTCTTTGGAGATCTTGGAACTCACCTAAAGTGCTGCGTGGAGAGCTCCTCCAACGATGAAGATTCCTCCTCAAGCGGGAGTGACGAGGAGGACAACGCCAGCGACGACGAGGGCGTCGAGCGGCGGGACGTCGACCTCCACTCCGACTGACCGCGTTGCCCCTCCCTCGGCCATGCGCCCTGTCGAGTACCTTCCTCGTCAAGCTCTCCATCGGCGCGTTCCCCGTCGCCTCCTTGGGCGGCTGGCGTAGTAGGGTTGGAGAAGGCGAAGAACGCGGGTGACGGCCATCAAGTCGGAGTACACGGGCATCGACGCCTTCGTCGCGTATTGTTGGCCCGCTGCCTCATCTTCCAGCTCCCCTCCCGGCACCAGGATGTTCTCTTGGTGCCTTTTGCTCCTTGTACCTCGCCTAGGCGCTCTTTTTGCCCTCCCGCTATCTTATTCCACCTTTTGAGGAGAGGGATAAGAAAGGGAATATGGGCATCTTATCTCTTTTTAGTTTGTAAGCCTGCGGGCACCTGTTAGATTTAAAATTTGTAATCCCCTTGCTCATGTTTTTCATCTCGTATGAACTGTACCTATATGGGACGTTTTTAAAGAAAAAGGGTGCTTGCCGGGTTCTTTGTGCGTGAGCGAGGACAATGCTAAGGGGTGAATCCTTGTTATTTTTAAGATAAACATTGACGCCCGGCAACAGGACTTGCCGTCCCCTTACTTCAGCGACCATTCTCAGCGACCATTCTCACGCTCTGGTGGAGGCACGGGCGAAGTAGAGTTAGGCCCCTCGTTTATTTCCTCGCCACCGCGACTACGGCCCGGATCTGACCCAGGGACATGGGTACAGGAAAAAAAGGGGGAGCACGGTGGTCTAGGAGCAAAACGAGGCTTCATACGCCCCAACTTCATACGGAAATGCACAACATAGGATGAAAGACTTATCTGAATCTGCAGCCCCCAGCAGCCTTGGCTTGCCGTGGTTGGACTCTTGTATCTGCAGCCCCCGGCAACCTTGGCTTACTGGGGCCGAAGCGTCGGCTCGTTCTCTTTCTTCCAAACAGCTCAGCAGAAACGTCCATGTACCCTGCGAACCAAAGAGGATGGAAAGGAACAGAGAAACGCACACTCGACCTATATGCTAGGGGTTAGTCGCCGCTAAGCACTATAAACCCTAACCGAGGGAGAGACTTAACCTAGCATGCATGCTAAAACTTAGGGCGCTAGCGCTTCATTTATTTATGCTCAGTGTCTGCGCCTGGCTTTGTACAGCGGGTTACATGCCTTGCCGGCAAGGCATGTACAAAAGGTGGTTTGCCGGGGGGGGCGGCAACTGCGCCTTATGGGTGAAACTTGCGAAGATGTTCAATGTTCCAGGAGTTGCTCACTGGAATAGCATCTTCGGTCTCCAGGTGGACTGCGCCGGGCCTGGTGACTCGTATTACCCGATAAGGGCCTTACCACTTCGGCTTCAACTTGTTGGAATTCTTGGCCGATTGAACGTGCTGAAGAACAAGGTCGCCTTCCTCAAAGCTTCGGGCATGAACCTTGCGGCTATGGTAACGTCGCAAGGCTTGCTGGTAACGTGCTGCTCTCACAGCCTCCCGAAGACGATCTTCCTCGAGGAGCGTTGTGCCATCTTGCTGCAATTGCTCTTGCTCAAGCTCGTCATAAGCGAGCACTCGAGGTGACCCGTATGTGAGTTTCGTGGGGAGAACTGCTTGTGCCCCATATTCCAGGGCAAAGGGTGTCTGGCCGGCGGCTCGATTTGGCGTCGTTCTGATCAACCAAAGAACCGCGAGCAACTCATCAATCCAGCGCCTTCCACTCTTGTGCAGCTTGTCAAAAATCTTTGTTCTCAATACTTGTAGTACTTCAGCATTTGCCTTCTCCGCCTGGCCATTGCTCCGTGGGTGTGCCATCGACCAAAGAACCGTCGGCAACTCATCAATCCAGCGCCTTCCACTCTTGTGTAGCTTGTCAAAAGTCTTTGTTCTCAGGCCTCGTAGTACTTCAGCATTTGCTTTCTCCGCCTGGCCGTTGCTCGCCATGTGTCCCCCATGCAGGTGGCAGGCGGTGGAGGGGGAAACCAGGCCGTCGCTGATTCTGGCAGCGGGTCGGTCCCGATTCCCTGCGCCCCCGATGGTTGGATTGGTTGAGTGGGGCGGCCGAGCCCCGACCCCGCCCCTTTATAAGAAGGGGATGGGGATGTCACTCCACATTCTTCTAGCATCCATATCCTTCCACTTCCGCTCGTTTCTTCTATCTGCCATGGCGAGAGGGGGCGCATGCCCTTCAACGGTGGCGGCAAGGGTCGCTGCTCGACAGCGCGTCCCACATTCCCAAGAGCCCATGGCGGATGGCCACGAGACGAAGGGGGAGGGGGCGAGGCCGAGGTCGCCGTGGCTCTCGGGGAAGAGGGGGACGGGGCGGCGCACCGGCCTTGCCCCTGCCAGCGATGCCTCCCGCGATAGAGAGCCACGTCGGAGACCAGCCCCGTGAGTTCTTCACCAGGCCCCGTCGGCCGCCGCGTCGTAGTCTCCGTCTCCCTACCCCATTTTCTCGGGAGATGGAGCTCGATCCACCCCAGACCCTCAGGCTGCACATGAGGGGCTGCGGGAACGGTGGTACGCGGGTCGACGTCGACTTCCCCGCTCCTCGCGTCATGTACCTCCGTCGCAGATGGAATACGTTTTCTCGCGTCCACAGCCTGACGGCAGGGCTCGTCCTCTACTTCAAGTTAATGGAGGGCGGCCTGCTCTCCGTCAAGGTCTTTGGAGATCTTGGAACTCACCTAAAGTGCTGCGTGGAGAGCTCCTCCAACGATGAAGATTCCTCCTCAAGCGGGAGTGACGAGGAGGACAGCGCGAGCGACGACGAGGGCGTCGAGCGGCGGGACGCCGACCTCGACTGACCGCGTTGCCCCTCCCTCGGCCACGCACCCTGCCGAGTACCTTCCTCGTCAAGCTCTCCATCAGCGCGTTCCCTATCGCCTCCTTGGGCGGCTGGCATAGGAGGGTTGGAGAAGGTGAAGAAGGCAGGTGACAGCCATCAAGTCGGAGTACACGGGCATCGAAGCCTTCGTCGCGTATTGTCGGCCCGCTGCCTCATCTTCCAGCTCCCCTCCCGGCACCAAGATGTTCTCTTGGTGCCTTCTGCTCATCATACCTCGCCTAGGCGCTCTTTTTGCCCTCCCGCTATCTTGTTCCACCTTATGAGGAGAGGGATAAGAAAGGGAATATGGGCATATTATCTCTTTTTAGTTTGTAAGCCTGCGGGCACTTGTTAGATTTAAAATTTGTAGTCCCCTTGATCATGTTTTTCATCCCGTATGAACTGTACCTATATGGGACGTTTTTAATGAAAAAGGGTGCTTGCCGGGTTCTTTGTGCGTGAGCGAGGACCATGCCAAGGAGTGAATCCTTGTTATTTTTAAGATAAACATTGACGCCCGGCAATAGGCCTTGTCGTCCCCTTACTTCAGCGACCATTCTCACGCTCTGGTGGAGGCACGGGCGAAGTAGAGTTAGGCCCCTTGTTTATTTCCTCGCCACCGTGACTACGGCCCGGTTCTGACCCAGGGACTTGGGTATAGGAAAAAAAGGGGGATCACGGTGGTCTAGGAGCAAACCGAGGCTTCATACGCCCCAACTTCATACGGAAATGCACAACTTAGGATGAAAGACTTATCTGAATCTGCAGCCCCTAGCAGCCTTGGCTTGCCGTGGTTGGACTCTTGTATCTGCAGCCCCCGGCAACCTTGGCTTACCGGGGCCGAAGCGCCGGCTCATTCTCTTTCTTCCAAACAGCTCAACAGAAACGTCCATTTACCCTGCGAACCAAAGAGGATGGAAAGGAACAGAGAAACGCACACTCGACCTATATGCTAGGGGTTAGTCGCCGCTAAGCACTATAAACCCTAACCGAGGGAGAGACTTAACCTAGCATGCATGCTAAAACTTAGGGCGCTAGCGCTTCATTTATTTATGCTCAAGGTCTGCGCCTGGCTTTGTACAGAGGGTTACATGCCTTGCCGACAAGGCTTTTACAAAAGGTGGTTTGCTGAGGGGCCCAGCAACCACGCCTTATGGGTAAAACTTGCGAAGATGTTCAATGTTCCAGGAGTTGCTCGATGGAATAGCCTCTTCGGTCTCCAGGCGGACTGCGCCGGGCCTGGTGACTCGTATTACCCGATAAGGGCCTTACCACTTCGGCTTCAACTTGTTGGAATTCTTGGCCGATTGAACGTGCTGAAGAACAAGATCGCCTTCCTGAGAGCTTCGGGAATGAACCTTGCGGCTATGGTAGCGGCGCAAGGCATGCTGGTAGCATGCTGCTCTCACAGCCGCCCGAAGACGATCTTCCTTGAGGAGCGTTGTGTCATCTTGGCGCAATTGCTCTTGCTCAAGCTCATCATAAGCGAGCACTCGAGATGACCCGTATGTGAGTTCCGTGGGGAGAACTGCTTCTGTCCCATATACCAGGGCAAAGGGTGTCTGACCGGCGGCTCGATTTGGCGTCGTTCTGATCGACCAAAGAACCGCGGGCAACTCATCAATCCAGCGCCTTCCACTCTTGTGCAGCTTGTCAAAAGTCTTTGTTCTCAGGCCTTGTAGTACTTCAACATTTGCCTTCTCCACCTGGCCGTTGCTCCGTGGGTGTGCCATCGACCAAAGAACCGTCGGCAACTCATCAATCCAGCGCTTTCCACTCTTGTTCATCTTGTCAAAAGTCTTTGTGTCACGCCCAAGATGCGACCCTATCCTAAAGGAACTCGAAGGTCCCACCAATGATAGAAGCGCATCTTGAAGACGCTTTTGCAAGGTGGATATCATTACATCAACATTACATAAATAGAGGGGATACATCCAATACATACAATGTTACATGAATACAACAATACATCATATACAAGATCAACATCCGACTATGGATGAAACATAAACAAAAACTCAAACGACATCCACCCTGCTAGCCCAGGCTGCCGACCTGGAACCTATCCCTCAATTGAAGAAGAAGCAGAAGAAGAACTCCAACACAAATAAACATCGCTCTCACGTCAGGATCATCGCGTAACCTGTACCTACAACTGCTGTTGTAGTAATCTGTGAGCCCCGAGGACTCAGCAATCCCATTACCATGGGTATCAAGACTAGCAAAGCCTAATGGGTGAGGAAGGGATAAAGTGGTGAGGTTGCAGCAGCGACTAAGCAGAGTATGGTGGCTAGCATACGCAAATAAGAGCGAGAAGAGAAGCAAAGCAAGCGGTCGTCAACTAGTAATGATCAGGAAGTGATCCTGAACTCCTACTTACGTCAGATATAACCCATAAACCGTGTTCTCCTCTCGATCAACCCCGAAAAGAGACACTCACGGTTACGCACATGGTTGGTGTATTTTAGAAGAGTTTTCTTCAAGTTTACTACAACCAGACATTAACAAATTCCCATCTGCCACATAACCGCGGGCACGGCTTTCGAAAGTTCAAACCCTGCAGGGATGTCCCAACTTAGCCCATGATAAGCTCTCGCGATCAATGAAGGATATTCCTTCTCCCCGGGAAGACCCGATCAGTCTCGGAATCCCGGCTACAAGACATTTCGACAGTAATAAAACAAGATCAGCAAAGCCGCCCGATGCGCCTGCATCCCGATAGGAGCTGCACAT
Organism: Aegilops umbellulata; assembly: GCA_032464435.1. Taxonomy (NCBI): domain Eukaryota; kingdom Viridiplantae; phylum Streptophyta; class Magnoliopsida; order Poales; family Poaceae; genus Aegilops; species Aegilops umbellulata. The sequence continues at coordinate 188,665,366 of CP136055.1, forward strand.
ATCTCGTTCTCAGGGCAACACCGGATAAGCGAAGCGTACAGGTACCAACATAACCCATGTTGCCAAGGGACGGTCCCGCACGGTGCTCTAGTTTGGACCAACACTTAGACAAGCATTGGCCCGGGGGGGCTAAATAAAGATGAACCTCGAGAGAGCGACTCCCAAGGGAAAAGTAGGTGGTGGTGAGGCAAATGGTAAAACCAAGGATGGGCCTTGCTGGAGGAGTCTTATTCAAAGCGAACTGTCAAGGGGTTCCCATAAATCACCCAACCGCGTTAGGGACGCAAAATCCGGGAACATAACACCGGTATGACGGAAACTAGGGCGGCAAGAGTGGAACAAAACACCAGGCATAAGGCCGAGCCTTCCACCCTTTACCAAGTATATAGATGCATTAATAATATAGAGATATTGTGATATCCCAACATAAACATAAACATAATCCAACATGGAGCAATCTTCATCTTCACCTGCAACTAGCAACGCTATAAGAGGGGCTGAGCAAAAGCGGTAACATAGCCAAACAACGGTTTGCTAGGAAGGGAGACAAAGGTTAGAGTTTCATGGCAATTTGGGAGGCTTGAGCAGCAAGTGGTAGGTAACGCAGCATAGCGATAGAACGAAGCAACTAGCATAGCAATGATAGTAATGAGATCCAAGGTGACGGTCATCTTGCCTGAAATCCCGCAAGGAAGAAGAACGAGTCCATGAAGAAGATGAAGCCACGAAGACGAACCAAGCGTAGACGAACGAATCCTCACGATCGCAACGAAACGGGAACTATCGAGAAGAAGCACACAACAAGGTAAACGCACCACACATGAACAAGGAATGATGCACAACCAAGTAAGACGCATGGCAAGGCTACATGAAGCTACTCATGGCAAGGGATGATGCATACAAGAGCAACACAACAAGGCAAGTTTAAATGAGGCCGGAAACAACATAGAACAACTCCGGTAAGTCCCCATATGCAAATTTCGAAATTGGTCCAGATCTGAATAACCTTATGTTCAAGTTTGTTAAACAGCAAGTTAAGATGCACCAACATGACCTACACGAAATTCTAGTCAAGTTACATATAAAGTTCATTAGATTCGGAGCTACGGCCTATAAGATATGAGCAAAACAAGTTAAGCATGGCATTGATGCAAAATGCATACAAACATCAAGCAAACACATCAAAACAAGGATGCAACATGATAATACGAAGCTACATGCAATTCTAAACAAGTTTCATATAGAGCATGCTCAAAACGGAGCAACGGTTCAACACATACAAGACATAACAACAATCTGTCCAAAACAGCAAGTACGCATCTAGCAAGCATCAAAACAACAAGCTACAGGACCATAACATGAAAAAGGAATTGACATGATGTACAGGTAAAGCATGACAAAACATGAACATTGAGCTATCTCCAGAAATCACTAGATCATACTCAAACAAGCATGGCAAGATTGCAAATAATAACAGGTTCACAGACTTAGCAGAATTCACAGGATATGGCAGAAATAACATTAGGTTGCAATGTTCAGAGCTATCAAAAAACATGCTACAGGAGCTTATCATGGAAACAAAAGGCAAGGAATGAATCTACTAATTCCATAGAACAAAAGTCCCTTACTGACCATAAGCCAAAAGGGATCAGAGAATACAATTGCAAGCATGTGAACATAGCGAAAACATAAACAGATTCAGACTTAGTGAAAAACTGGAGCATGGCATAAACAGATAACAAGTAGGCATGTTTATGAGCTCGATGCACTCACTACGAGGCATTGCATGATAAACTAAGCATACACCCAGCAACTATACATGGCATAGAAGCTATACATGGCAAGAACAACAACATATCATGCACGGATCAACTACAACAACCTTGGCAAAATTGAATAACACGTAAATAATCTGCCAGGAACATTTTATAGCAAAAGTAGAGGAAGATTAGGACATGCTAAAACACCCTATAAATACAACCAGGAGCATGGATGGATATAGCACAACCATATGAACAAAACACCCTTACTAAACATACTCAAAAGAGGCATGGATCTCACTGTAGCAACATGAATACATGGCATAAAAATAACAGCAGACAAGGACTTGGTAAAATTCTAAGTCTCTGAAATCAGCAACAATATGATCCCTAGTTTGCATGCTTGTGCTAGTCAACACAGAGATCACAAAAGTACATGGCATACGCCCCTGTAAAGATGGCATGACATTTTTCAAAACACATATGGGGCTGAAGTTCATAGGATGCACACATCAATCATGGCAAAAATGACAAAAGTGCATGTTCTGATAAGAATCTGAAACTAACATCACATAGCCCTCTTCCAACAGCATTTCGGGCATCAAGCTGAGCTCAAATGAAAATGATGCTATGAGAATAAATGATGTACTCGTCGATGCGAGCAACTTGACATGCTACACGCCCAAAACGGAGCCACGGATGCAAAGATATGACATGATGCAAAAGCCTAAAAATACTAGGGACTTGGGCAGAAAACGGGTCAACCTCTAGGGTTCGTCCCAGATTTGGATCGGGCACGCGAACCGAGGCGAGGCCGGAGATGCTCGCCGGAGTTTGGACCGGAGAGGAGGGAGACGGCGGCCGGCGAGGTGCCTCGGGGCGGATCCGGCCTTGGGGCCGCCGGGTCCGGCGAGGAGGGGCGGCGGGGCGACCGGGACGGCGTCGGGCAGGACGCGGCGGTGGCGGAGCTCGCGCGGGCGGCGAGGCGACTGGAGGCGCGGCGAGGCGGCGGACGGGCGCCGGCGGGACGCGGCGGCCACGGCGGCGCGCGACGCCGGGGCAGCAGAGGCGGGGGCCGCGGGGAGGCGCTGGCGGCGGAGGGCGATCGCGGGCGGCGGCTTCCCGCGGGCGGAGGCGACGGCGGTACGGGCCCCGCGGGCCGGATTTGGGCCGCACCGGCCTGCGGCGGCGCGCGGTGGGAACGGCGACGGCGGGGCCATGTGGCGCGACGGGGTTGGCTGCGGAGGCGGCGGCGGACATGTCCGGCGCGGCATGGACGCGTCCGGCGGTGCGGGGAGGAAGATTGCTAGGGTTTGATCCGGAATTTCGGGGAGGTGGACATATTTATAGGTAGGAGGGGCTAGGAGGCTCCAAATTGAGCACGTTTTTCGGCCACGCGATCGTGATCGAACGGCCGAGAGGATGGAGCTGACTTAGATGGGTTTTGGGCCACTTTGGAGGGGTATTGGGCTGCACACAAAAGAGGCTTTGCAGTTACCCGGTTAACCGTTGGAGCATCTAACGACCTCCGATTGACCCGAAACTTGACAGGCGGTCTACCGGTGCTATACCAAGGCCGCTTGACAAACCTCGGACCAATCCGAGAAAGTTTAACACCCACACATGAAAAGAGACAAGAGGGGGCGCCGGGTGACATAGGAGTGCCGGATTGGAAAACGGACAACGGGGAAAATGGTCGGATGCATGAGACGAACATGTATGCAAATGCGATGCACATGACGACATGATATGAAATGCAGATGATGACATGGCAAAGTGCGACACGCAAGCACATGACATGGCAAGGACCGCGAATAACTGGTGGACACCTGGCGCGTCGAATCCGGGGCGTTACACTTTGTTCTCAGCCCTCGTAGTACTTCAGCATTTGCCTTCTCCGCCTGGCTGTTGCTCGCCATGTGTCCCCCATGCAGGTGGCAGGTGGTGGAGGCGGGAAATCGGGCCGTCGCTGATTGCGGCAGCGGGTCGATCCTGATTCCCTGTGCCCCCGATGGTTGGATTGGTTGAGTAGGGCGGCCGATCCCCGACCCCGCCCCTTTATAAGAAGGGGAGGGGGATGTCACTCCACATTCTTCTAGCATCCATATCCTTCCACTTCCGCTCCTTTCTTCTATATGCCATGGCGAGAGGGGGCGCAGGCCCTTCAACGGTGGTGGTGAGGGTCGCTGCTCGACAACGCGTCCCTCCTTCCCAAGAGCCCGTGGCGGATGGCCAAGAGAGGAAGGGGGAGGGGGCGAGGCCGAGGTCGCCGTGGCGCTCGGGGAAGAGGGGGACAGGGAGGCGCACCAGCCTTGCCCCCGCAAGCGATGCCTCCCGCGATGGAGAGCCACGTCGGGGACAAGCCTCGTGAGTTCTTCATCAGGCCCCGTCGGCCGCCGCGTCGTAGTCTCCATCTCCCTACCCCATTTGCTCGGGAGATGGAGCTCGATCCACCCAGACCCTCAGGCTGCACATGAGGGGCTGCGGGAACAGCGGTACGCGGGTCGACGTCGACTTCCCCGCTCCTTGCGTCATGTACCTCCGTCGCGGATGGAATACGTTTGCTCGCGTCCACAGCCTGACGGCAGGGCTCGTCCTCTACTTCAAGTTAATGGAGGGCGGCCTGCTCTCCGTCAAGGTCTTTGGAGATCTTGGAACTCACCTAAAGTGCTGCGTGGAGAGCTCCTCCAACGATGAAGATTCCTCCTCAAGCGGGAGTGACGAGGAGGACAGCGCCAGCGACGACGAGGGCGTCGAGCGGCGGGACGCCGACCTCGACTGACCGCGTTGCCCCTCCCTCGGCCACGCACCCTGCCGAGTACCTTCCTCGTCAAGCTCTCCATCAGCGCGTTCCCTGTCGCCTCCTTGGGCGGCTGACATAGGAGGGTTGGAGAAGGTGAAGAAGGCGGGTGGCGGCCATCAAGTCGGAGTAGAGGGGCATCGACGCCTTCGTCGCGTATTGTCGGCCCGCTGCCTCATCTTCCAGCTCCCCTCCCGGCACCAAGATGTTCTCTTGGTGCCTTCTGCTCGTCATACCTCGCCTAGGCGCTCTTTTTGGCCTCCCGCTATCTTGTTCCACCTTCTGAGGAGAGGGATAAGAAAGGGAATATGGGCATCTTATCTCTTTTTAGTTTGTAAGCCTGCGGGCACTTGTTAGATTTAAAATTTGTAATCCCCTTGCTCATGTTTTTCATCCCGTATGAACTGTACCTATATGGGACGTTTTTAATGAAAAAGGGTGCTTGCCGAGTTCTTTGTGCGTGAGCGAGGACCATGCCAAGGAGTGAATCCTTGTTATTTTTAAGATAAACATTGACGCCCGGCAACAGGCCTTGCCGTCCCCTTACTTCAGCGACCATTCTCACGCTCTGCTGGAGGCACGGGCGAAGTAGAGTTAGGCCCCTCGTTTATTTCCTCGCCACCGCGACTATGGCCCGGTTCCGACCCAGGGACATGGGTACAGGAAAAAAAGGGGGAGCACGGTGGTCTAGGAGCAAAACGAGGCTTCATACGCCCCAACTTCATACGGAAATGCACAACATAGGATGAAAGACTTATCTGAATCTGCAGCCCCCAGCAGCCTTGGCTTGCCGTGGTTGGACTCTTCTATCTGCAGTCCCCGGCAACCTTGGCTTACCGGGGCCGAAGCGCCGGCTCGTTCTCTTTCTTCCAAAGATCTCAGCAGAAATGTCCATGTACCCTGCGAACCAAAGAGGATGGAAAGGAACAGAGAAACGCACACTCGACCTATATGCTAGGGGTTAGTCGCCGCTAAGCACTATAAACCCTAACCGAGGGAGAGACTTAACCTAGCATGCATGCTAAAACTTAGGGCGCTAGCGCTTCATTTATTTATGCTCAGGGTCTGCGCCTGGCTTTGTATAGAGGGTTACATGCCTTGCCGGCAAAGCTTTTACAAAAGGTGGTTTGCTGAGGGAGCCAGCAACCACGCCTTATGGGTAAAACTTACGAAGATGTTCAATGTTCCAGGAGTTGCTCACTGGATTAGCATCTTCGGTCTCCAGGCGGACTGCGCCGGGCCTGGTGACTCGTATTACCCGATAAGGGCCTTACCACTTCGGCATCAACTTGTTGGAATTCTTGGCCGATTGAACGTGCTGAAGAACAAGGTCGCCTTCCTCAAAGCTTCGGGCATGAACCTTGCGGCTATGGTAGCGGCGCAAGGCTTGCTGGTAGCATGCTGCTCTCACAGCCGCCCGAAGACAATCTTCCTCGAGGAGCGTTGTGTCATCTTGCCGCAATTGCTCTTGCTCAAGCTCGTCATAAGCGAGCACTCGAGATGACCCGTATGTATGTTCCGTGGGGAGAACTGCTTCTGCCCCATATACCAGGGCAAAGGGTGTCTGGCCGGCGGCTCGATTTGGCGTCGTTCTGATCGACCAAAGAACCGCCGCCAACTCATCAATCCAGCGCCTTCCATTCTTGTGCAGCTTGTCAAAAGTCTTTGTTCTCAGGCCTTGTAGTACTTCAGCATTTGCCTTCTCCGCCTGGCCGTTGCTCCGTGGGTGTGCCATCGACCAAAGAACCGCCGGCAACTCATCAATCCAGCGCTTTCCACTCTTGTGCAGCTTGTCAAATGTCTTTGTTCTCAGCCCTCGTAGTACTTCAGCATTTGCCTTCTCCGCCTGGCTGTTGCTCGCCATGTATTCCCCATGCAGGTGGCAGGTGGTGGAGGCGGGAAATCGGGCCGTCGCTGATTGCGGCAGCGGGTCGGTCCTGATTCCCTGTGCCCCCGATGGTTGGATTGGTTGAGTGGGGCGGCCGAGCCCCGACCCCGCCCCTTATAAGAAGGGGAGGGGAATGTCACTCCACATTCTTCTAGCATCCATATCCTTCCACTTCCGCTCCTTTCTTCTATCTGCCATGGCGAGAGGGGGCGCAGGCCCTTCAACGATGGCGGCAAGGGTCGCTGCTCGACAGCGCGTCCCTCCTTCCCAAGAGCCCGTGGCGGATGGACACGAGAGGAAGGGGGAGGGGGCGAGGCCGAGGTCGCCGTGGCGCTCGGGGGAAGAGGGGGACGGGGCAACGCACCGGTCTTGCCGCCGCCAGCGATGGCTTCCGCGATGGAGAGCCACGTCGGGGACCAGCCCCGTGAGTTCTTCATCAGGCCCCGTCGGCCGCCACGTCGTAGTATCTATCTCCCTACCCCATTTGGTCGGGAGATGGAGCTCGATCCACCCCAGACCCTCAGGCTGCACATGAGGGGCTGCGGTAACAACGGTACGCGGGTCGACGTCGACTTCCCCGCTCCTCGCGTCAGGTACCTCCGTCGTGGATGGAATATGTTTGCTCGCGCCCACAGCCTGACGGCAGGGCTCGTCCTCTACTTCAATTTAATGGAGGGCGGCCTGCTCTCCGACAAGGTCTTTGGAGATCTTGGAACTCACCTAAAGTGCTGTGTGGAGAGCTCCTCCAACGATGAAGATTCCTCCTGAAGCGGGAGTCACGAGGAGGACAGTGCCAGCGACGACGAGGGCGTCGAGCAGTGGGACGCTGACATCGACTCCGACTGACCTCGTTGCCCCTCCCTCGGCCACGCGCCCTGCCGAGTACCTTCCTCGTCAAGCTCTCCATCGGCGCGTTCCTCGTCGCCTCCTTGGGCGGCTGGCGTAGGAGGGTTGGAGTAGGCGAAGAAGGCGGGTGCCGGCCATCAATCCGGAGTACACGGGCATCGACGCCTTTGTCGCGTATTGTCGGCCCGCTACCTCATCTTCCAGCTCCCCTCCTGGCACCAGGATGTTCTCTTGGTGCCTTCTGCTCCTTGTACCTCGCCTAGGAGCTCTTTTTGCCCTCCCGCTATCTTGTTCCACCTTCTAAGGAGAGGGATAAGAAAGGGAATATGGGCATCTTATCTCTTTTTAGTTTGTAAGCCTGCGGGCACTTGTTAGATTTAAAATTTGTAATCCCCTTGCTCATGTTTTTCATCCCGTATGAACTGTACCTATATGGGACGTTTTTAATGAAAAAGGGTGCTTGCCGGGTTCTTTGTGCGTGAGCGAGGACAATGCCAAGGAGTGAATCCTTGTTATTTTTAAGATAAACATTGACGCCCGGCAACAGGCCTTGCCGTCCCCTTACTTCAGCGACCATTCTCACGCTCTGGTGGAGGCACGGGCGAAGTATAGTTAGGCCCCTCGTTTATTTCCTCGCCACCGTGACTATGTCCCGGTTCCGACCCAGGGACTTGGGTACAGGAAAAAAAGGTAAGCACGATGGTATAGAAGCAAAACGAGGCTTCATACGCCCCAACTTCATACAGAAATGCACAACAGAGGATGAAAGACTTATCCTAATTTGCAGCCCACAGCAGCCTTGGCTTGCCGTGGTTGGACTGTTGTATCTGCATCCCATGGCAACCTTGGCTTACTGGGGCCGAAGCGCCGGCTCGTTCTCTTTCCTCCAAACAGCTCAGCAGAAACGTCCATGTACCCTGCGAACCAAAGAGGATGGAAAGAAACAGAGAAACGCACACTCGACCTATATGCTAGGGGTTAGTCGCCGCTAAGCACTATAAACCCTAACCGAGGGAGAGACTTAACCTAGCATGCATGCTAAAACTTAGGGCGCTAGCACTTCATTTATTTATGCTCAGGGTCTGCGTCTGGCCTTGTACTGAGGGTTACATGCCTTGCCGGCAAGGCTTGTACAAAAGGTGGTTTGCCCGGGGGCCGGCAACTGTGCCTTATTGGTGAAACTTGCGAATATGTTCAGTGTTCCAGGAGTTGCTCACTGGAATAGCATCTTCGGTCTCCAGGCGGACTGCGCCGGGCCTGGTGACTCGTATTACCCGATAAGGGCCTTACCACTTCGGCTTCAACTTGTTGGAATTCTTGGTCGATTGAACGTGCTGAAGAACAAGGTCGCCTTCCTCAAAGCTTCGGGCATGAACCTTGTGGCTATGAACCTTGCGGCTATGGTAACAGCCTCCACTTCCCATTTGCCTTGCGCACCACCACCGGATTGGCCAACCACATTGGATGGAGTACTCCTCTCACCAAGCTTGCTGCTTCTAACTTCCTGATCTCCTCTGCGACGAACTCCAGCCGTTCCAAAGCTTGCTTCCTGACCTTCTGCTTGGAGGGTCGCGCATGGGGGCAGATAACAAGATGGTGCTCAATCACTTCCCTGGGAATGCCGGGGATGTCAGATGCTTGCCATGCAAACACATCGACATTCGACCGCAGGAAAGTGACGAGCGTGCTTTCCTATTTGCTGTCGAGGGTGGAGCTTTTGGTGAACCTGTCGCGACCGGTTTTCCGGGTACTAATTTCCAGAAAATGGCCGTTATGCTCACTAGCCCCAGGATTGCTGTTAGCTGATGAGGCACCAACTTGATACAGAAATTCCAAGCAAAAATACAAATAGGCAGTACAAGACCATTCGGGCCTGTGAGTACAACAATTTGGTTTCTAGTGGTCGATGGCGGAAGCGGTTTGTGAGTCATCAGTGTCTATGGGACTCCATTTCCCACAGGAACAGCTGACCAGGTCAACTCCTATCTTCGCGAGGCTGCTATCACCGTTTCTTAGTTTCCGGGGCTGTCATCGCAACGCTCCTCTCCATACAGAAATCTGGCCAAGACAATAGCCAGGGACAAGCCAGTGAGTACTTTGAATGTACTCACAAACATTATGAACACTGGGATAATATAATTGATAATCATGCACTGAAATATTCTATGATCACATCGTCAGTCATAAATAAACATCTTTTATGCACGCAAGCAGGTTGTTTATATGCAACATGAATAAGTAATAATGGAGTGGAAATAAAATGCCGCAGTCGGGCGTCTGTGCGACACCACATAAAGGGCTTATGAAGTAAATAAACAACGAGCAATGCCACGGTCGGGCGTCTCAGCGACACCACATAAAGGGCTTATAAATATATAAATAACAAGCAATTCCATAGTCGGGCGTCTCAGCGACACCACATAAAGGGCTTATAAATTAAATAAATAACAATCAATGCCACAGTCGGGCGTCTCAGCGACACCACATAAAGGGATTATAAAATAAATAATCACAATGAATATCCAGGGGGTAGAACTGTCTCAGGTATACTCAATGATATAATGGGTTAGTCCATAATAATAATAATCATAATATTCACAAGTCTCAAATCGTGATCCCAGTTCTGGTTTAACAGTTTCTCCTCCGAAGACCGACACAAAGACCAACCCTTGACCCGTCCCAGACTGTAATCCTTAACCATGGACACGGCTATTCGAATAGGTTTAAACTCTGCACAGGGTGTACTCTTTACCCACGAGTAACGGATTCCTTTAGTCCATCGGGACTAATTCCGTCTACGACCTTTTAGTTGAAAACACACCTAACTTGCACACACCAGCTTAACTCACCGGTGTCTGGAATCACCCACGACACCTGTCAAGCAAAACTCTAAGTGAGGAGGCTACAACCTCGCGTAGCATGGGATCAAATTTATATCGTGCGCTCTAAGGGGTGGCCTCCCCTCTCGGTCCCAACCGGAAACACCCATGCCCCCTGACCAGGTGGCATGCCTACCGGCTACAACCGATGTCTTCCACCATGGCCTCTCTGTACGGTGTGTGCTGGAAAGGGGTTGACGACTTCCTGAACCATACCCTACTTGTTGTAGAGACAAGTGGTAGTACGAAACAAGTGTGGGGGTTATTGGAACAAGACTCGATCTACGGTCGACTCAGGAGGTTTATAAATTTTCCTGCATGACAATGTATAACAAATATATTTCATCCAATAGACAGAATCACCACTCACCATACCCTCATGCCATGCCGGACACGCTCGTCTCGACGAGGAACTAGGGACAAGCTCGGGCCTACCCAAGACAGAGACTTTCCCGTTTTCCTTCCGGTAGGCGCGAAAGGCATACGAGGATGATCACTATCACAAGCATGTCCATTTCCAACAGCAAGGAAAATCACTAATATGCATCCATGCAAATGATCATATCACATGAAATAACAAGTTCTTCGAAATAAGATGGTGTTATAAACGTGTCAACTAACACACCAAAAATATTATTCCGGTGTTCAGAATGCTTGCCTTCAAGTTGTGGAGGGGTGAGGTGCTCTCCAAAACTTTTGAAAGTGTTCTTCTCTCTCTCCAAAATCCTATTTAAATATTTTTGAATCAATATATAGTTTCAAAAACAGTACCAAAAACTTGTCTGAAATTTGTTGAAATAAATCTTAAAATAAACTGGACAAAATTTGAGGAAGGTAGGAAAAAGAATCAACTCATCTGGAGTTTTATTTAAAAAGATATAGCAAGTCAAAGTTTAGTCAAATTTCTTGTTTTTAAATACCACAGAAAAAGAAAAGAAAACATTTCGAGATGTACACGTCGAACACATACTTTGGAAATACGTTTCCACTTACGCCTGCGTGGACCGGCGCTAGGTCACTGACAGTGGGCCCGCCTGGCCCACTGGTCAGGTTTGACCAGTCCACGCGCACGTCGCCTCCTCCAACCGAACAGAGGCGGAGCTCCGGCGAGGCTCGCCGGCGAACGGAGGCGTCCCTCGGTGATCTGAGCGCACGGGTGTGCTCAGGAGGTCGAGACGAACTTGTGGGTACCCGCCATGGTCGCCGACGTGGAAGGAGTCGCCGGCGACGAGCTTCGCGGCGGAGATGGCTTCGGCCATGATTGGGGATCCGCACTACGGTGGCTCTCCGTCGAGGCTGAAGGTTTGGGCGGCTCCGCAAGATCATGTGGAGTCCAGTGGTGGCGTTGGACGGACGGGAGGGGCTCTGGTTGCGGTGAACGGAGCTGGGACATGGCGGCGGCCGAACCGGCCGGAGTTGGGGAAGACGGCTTTCCCCCGGTGATTGTTGGCTGTGGGGGTGCCATGGGGGTGGCCTGAGGTCGCCTGAGTGCTCGAATGAGCTCGGGGCCTCCTTTTATAGTGCGACGAGGTCGGTTCCGTGGCGGTGGATAAGGCTGCTGGCGACCGATGTTCTGTAGCTTGCAGGGCAACGTGGCGGGGTTGGGGATGGCGGTAGGAGCTAGAGGACGAGCGGGCACTGCTCCAGGGGTGAGCTGGAGAGCGGGAGTGGCTCGGGCGGCGCCGGCCAGTGCAGAGGCTGTCGGGCGGCAGCGGCGGCTAGCTCCTGGCTTGCCGGAGACGTGGCGAGGGGCTGCTTGGCGTGTTCTAGTGAGAAGGGGAGTGCGTGGCATGGTTCTGCAGTGAGGGCAAACCAGGGGCTCGACGCGTTGGCTTGGGCGCGGCACGTGCAAAACGCGTGCTCTGCTTGCGCCCAGAGCATGCACGGAACGTGCTCGACGAAATGCTAATGCATGCTGCGGTCTCTAAACCACAAGAGAGTTAGCAGGGTGGGGTTGTAGGCTAGGGCAAATCCATGGGACATGCTAGTTTGGTCAGGGGATCAGGTTCACAAAGCAAACATAAACTCATGCCAAAATTGTCCATGCTCTTTAGGTGTTTGACAAAATGCCACAGGCTCCTAGGCATTTATTGGAGTGGCCAAAATCTCCAGATGGTGGCCTCATTAGGTGAAAGAGAGGGTGGTGAGGTTAGTTTGTGAAAAGCACAAACTTGTTAGTGCAAGTTTTGCAAAACTTCAATTCTGGACAGAAGGTAAAAGGCATTATTACATGAACCAAAAATATTCAAATGGGTGCATGCTCCTGGAATTAGGGGTTTAGCAGGGTGGTCTACAAGTAGGGGAAAGAATCAAGGGCCAGAGGGCAAGCAAAAATATGGTTGCTGCACAAACCATCAAGTTGGACCAGAATAGAAAAGAGGTTGATTCACTCAATTTTTCCAAAGAACAACACTAGGTTTTTGCATGAAGTTGAATTGTATGCCACCACTGACATCCCATAATTTTGGTGGAGGCTAGAAAGAAATATTTGAATGGGTTGTAGTGCAAATTTGCACTCTGGACCAGAGAAGAAAATTGTGTGTAGAGCTCAAAATATTTCATGAACAAAAGATATTTTTGTATAAAAGTGATTTAAAAACATCACATGACATCTCCAAATTTTGGTTGGAACTTTAAGTGAATTTATCAAATGGTTGTAGTTCAAATATGGCCATATAATCATGGGAAACCATTTTCAATAAAATAAAGATTATGAGAAATAAATTATGTAATTAAATCCACTTATAATAGAAATGTTTTTCTTGAGGGAGAAAACAAGTCCAGTAATATATTTGAAAAGTTTTCACTTTGGGGAAAAACTCCATAATAACAAGGGAGAAAATGGTTCAAAAATCAAAAGGGAGCCCAGAAAATAAAAGTTTTAATTTCCTGGCAAAATTTTAATTTATTAAAACAAGGCCAAAATTTTGGGGGTGTCACAACACTACCCCCCTTAAGAAAAATCTCGTCCTCGAGATTTGTTAAACGTTGTTTTAAGAAAAAATAATATGCAATAAAATGTGGCTACAGTGAGAGGGCAATAAGTGGTGCAAAACCACAGTGTGGACACTGGCGCTGCGTGGAAAAATCTACGGTTTAAAAAAAACGAGCGATTTCTATGATGGACGCAACAAATTTAGAATAAATTCTAAATCTTATAATACGCTGGTCGTACCCGAGAGCACAGTGCTCCCTCTGGCTGACAGGTGGACCCGGGGTCCACTGTCAGTCTCTTCTTCTTCCTCTGGCTCTTTCTTCTTCCTCTCTCCCGCGCGCTTTCCCGCGCTTTCTCCACCGGCGACGTTTAGCGCGTAGGGCATCTAGGCCGTACCGCGGTAGTGCGCGGTGTGCTAGCTGTCGGGGCAGTGTGCACTCACCTCGTGGGCCAGCGTGCTGTCGGCACTGCTCGCGGATTCGTCTCCGAACACCAGCGATCGGGCGACGAGCGGCCTTGGTGGACTTCCCCCACCGTACACCGAGCTCGATCTATAAAATGGCCGAGGTGTTCCTCTCTTCTTCCTCACACCTGGCCTCGCTTCTCCTTCTCCTTCTCCATTTCTGTTTACAGAAGCTTGGGTGAGGCTCAAATGGCGGAGGCGATGTCGGACTGGTTCGCGATCCTGATATGCGGAGGGCTGGTGACACTGCTGGGGCTCTCCGTGCTCCTGTGCGCGATGATCCTTGATGATCGTCGCGATGCTGCTGCTCGGGTGTTGGCTCTCTGCGGTGGTGGTGATCACGAGGAGTAGGTGGGGTGTGCCGGGTGCTAGCTGTTGCTCAGGGGTGCTTAGTTAGATGTAACACCGTTGCAAAGTTTTGCAAACAGTGTATGTGTTCGAATGGTTATGGTTGTGAGTCTGTTGCCGTGGTGTTGCGTGAAATAAAATAATCAACGTCGTGAGAAGTTGCAGATGCAGCAACTCATGGAAAAGAAATCTCACTCCAGGATTATTCGCGAGAGAAAAGAGTAATACAATAGAGTCAAACCGCAACAGAACTACTCACATTAATAGAAACTAAAAGATTGGATCGCTGCGCAAACTCGGGGTACCACGCATAAGTTACAACTTATAAATAAATGTTGCAATAATAAACACAGCAGTGACATTTATAATGAAAATGGTAACTGGACGGGGTCCCTAGAAAATGTCTCTGGTACTGGGATACACTCCTCTTCTATTGGGGAAAGTGGATTGACCAGTCGATGAATGTGTCTCTCCTGGTCGGGCCTTAGTGATCTGCCGATGGCGATCTGAGGATTTAAATCCGCGAGGCTCTGGAGATAACCCATCACACGTTGTGTTAAACGTTCTTGAGCGATGACGTACTGGACAAGGTTGGCCAGGACTGGGTCTCTCTCAATTCGTCCACCGGGAAAAGATGTTACTTCTCCGGGTGCTGCATGGCTCGGAAAGTAATAATACCCTCGTTCGCTGGCATAGGGTACCGTGAATCGTAGGCGAGCAAGCGCTTCGTATACAGCAGCTTCTACGGCCATATGCGGGGTTGGCATAGATTTCCCTACGAAGGAGACCTCCGTTGGGTCTTGGTTTGAGTTTACGGGAGGGATGTGTACTGCTGCCCAATATCTCGAGGTGGAAGGGGTTATTCTCGATTTGAACAGCTCGTACTGGGGTGGCTGGGTAGCGCCCATGGTACTGCAGGTAAAATCCCACAATATTTAGAAAAAACTACCTGGGATTGCATTTGGGGTTCTCAGATAAATACTAGGGCTCGGCATGGCAAGAAATGCTTGTGAGGATGGTGCACAAGGTGAGGGCTGTTTGGCAGGGTCACACGGTGGCCTTTTTATAGCACCGGAGCTGGGTCATTTTACCGTGGTGAAAGGTAATGAATTTGCCAGCTCAGCTCCAATTGTCAGGGTCAAGCCACAGATACACATTTCACTAAAGTGACGCATTACTGTGGGGGTTGTCGGGGAGGTTTTTGGTAACTGTGCCTGGGATAGAAATTTATACCGCATGCTGGCATATCCATGCAAAGCTACTATTTAAAATAGAGGCACGACAACAGGCGGCGCTTATTTACATAGTCACACGATTACAAAGCGGGGAATACACTGAGACTCGACACTACTCGAGTGACTTAGTCTACCTCGTTTACATCCAAGCAGGCGTGCCTTGTGGATGTCGAGGCTTCTCCACGGGTCTCACCGTCGGAATTAGCTGGAGTGAGTTGAGGGGCTACAGGCTCGGGGTAGCGATGATGACCCTCTCGGGGATTGTTGGCCACAACCCCGTTGGAGTGTGCTCCCCAGAGGCGACGAAGCACTTCTGGGGTCATCAGAGTACCTTGGCTGACGGCTGGGGCAGACCTCAGGGACTCGATCGGGTGTCCAAACAGCACGACTGGGTTGTCGGCGTTGGGCTCGTTCTCTTCTCTCGCCGGGGCTCGACGAACCAGCTCTCCACGAGCTGCGATTAGATCAATGTTGATTTGATCGAACAGTTCCTCTAGTGCACCTACATAGCGCACCAGGTGCAACAATGCAGGATCTGTCTCGTGATCTCCGTTGGCAACTTGGGGTGGTCTACCATACCCTTCACGTCTGGGGTAGTAGTGGAACGAGCGACAGTTAACTCTGGGCGACAAGTGCCGGAGATGAACTATAGCTTCTCGAGCAGCTAGTTGGATGGCTTGTGGCTCAAAGGAAGTTGTCCTTCCGGTGAACCTGTAGGGGCAGTCAGGCGCTAGACCCCTACCGTAGATGTGTACAGTGGCCCAGAATTGTCGGCTCTCACCGCTCATGGGTCCTTGGTACACAACACATTCCAGGGGCTCTTCTAACGCATAGGCACGACGGGTGAGGTTTGCGAGTATGGTCACAAAGCCTCCAAGGTTGGTTGCTGTGGTATCATTGTGCACGACAGGGCCAGGCATTATGGCTCGGTTTGGGGTAGCGGCTGTGCAGTGCTGGGTTGGGGCTAGCGTGCCCTTTTTATAGGAAAAGGGGACAGAGTCTTCCTTCGCATGCTTGCAAAAAAAAGGACTATTCAGGGGCCGGTCACTGGCGCGTGATCGACGGCTAGGCTGGTAGGTTGGGCACCGACTGCCAAAAGGTGTCGGGTCACTGTGTGGCTATCTTACATGAGAAGCTTGGCCGGGGTTTGGCTGAGGTCTGCAGGGTTGGTTTGCCTAAGTTTATTGACCTGGCTAAGATAGGATTAGCCAATGGTCAGCCTGGCTATGATACCAAGTCTGTCGCGACCGGTTTTCCGGGTACTAATTTCCAGAAAATGGTCGCTATGCTCACCAGCCCCAGGATTACTCTTAGCTGATGAGGCACCAACTTGATACAGAAATTCCAAGCAAAAATACAAATATGCAGTACAAGACCATTCGGGCCTGTGAGTACAACAATTTGGTTTCTAGTGGTCGATGGCGGAAGCGGTTTGTGAGTCATCAGTGTCTATGGGACTCCATTTCCCACAGGAACAGCTGACCAGGTCAACTCCTATCTTCGCGAGGCTGCTATCACCGTTGCTTAGTTTCCGGGGCTGTCATCGCAACGCTCCTCTCCATACAGAAATCTGGCCAAGACAATAGCCAGGGACAAGCCAGAGAGTACTTTGAATGTACTCACAAACAATATGAACACTGGGATAATATAATTGATAATCATGCACTGAAATATTCTATGATCACATCGTCAGTCATAAATAAACATCTTTTATGCACGCAAGTAGGTTGTTTATATGCAACATGAATAAGTAATAATGGAGTGGAAATAAAATGCCGCAGTCGGGCATCTGTGCGACACCACATAAAGGGCTTATGAAGTAAATAAATAATGAGCAATGCCACGGTCGGGCGTCTCAGCGACACCACATAAAGGGCTTATAAATATATAAATAACAAGCAATGCCACAGCCGGGCGTCTCAGCGACACAACATAAAGGGCTTATAAGGTAAATAAATAACAAGCAATGCCACAGTCGGGCATCTCAGCGACACCACATAAAGGGCTTATAAAATAAATAATCACAATGAATATCTAGGAGGTAGAAGTGTCTCAGGTATACTCAATAATATAATGGGTTAGTCTATAATAATAATCATCATAATCTTCACAAGTGTCAACTCGTGATCCCAGTTCTAGTTTAACAGTTTCTCCTCCGAAGACCGACACTAAGACCAACCCTTGACCCATCCCAGACTGTAATCTTTAACCCATGGACACGGCTATTCGAATGGGTTTAAACTCTGCAGAGGGTGTACTCTTTACCCACGAGTAACGGCTTCCTTTAGTCCACCGGGACTAATTCCGTCTACGTCCTTTTAGTTGAAAACACACCTAACTTGCACACACCAGCTTAACTCACCGGTGTGTGGAATCTCCCACGACACCTGTCAAGCAAAACTCTAAGTGGGGAGGCTACAACCTCGCGTAGCATGGGATCAAATTTATAGCGCGCGCTCTAAGGGGTGGCCTCCCCCCTCGGTCCCAACCGGAAACACCCATGCCCCCTGACCAGGTGGCATGCCTACCGACTACAACCGATATCCTCCACCATGGCCTCTCTGTACGGTGTGTGCTGGAAAGGGGTTGACGACTTCCTGAACCATACCCTACTTGTTGTAGAGACAAGTGGTAGTACGAAACAAGTGTGGGGGTTACTGGAACAAGACTCGATCTACGGTCGACTCAGGAGGTTTATAAATTTTCCTGCATGACAATGTATAACAAATAGATTTCATCCAACAGACAGAATCACCACTCACCATACCCCTCATGCCATGCCGGACACGCTCGTCTCGACGAGGAACTAGGGACAAGCTCGGGCCTACCCAAGACAGAGACTTTCCCGTTTTCCTTCCGGTAGGCACGAAAGGCATACGAGGATGATCACTATCACAAGCATGTCCATTTCCAACAGCAAGGAAAATCACTAATATGCATCCATGCAAATGATCATATCACATGAAATAACAAGTTATCCGAAATAAGATGGTGTTATAAACGTGTCAACTAACACACCAAAAATATTATTCCGGGGTTCAGAATGCTTTCCTTCAAGTTGTGGAGGGGTGAGGTGCTCTCCAAAACTTTTGAAAGTGTTCTTCTCTCTCTCCAAAATACTATTTAAATATTTTTGAATCAATATATAGTTTCAAAAACAGTACCAAAAAGTTTTCTGATTTTTTTTGAAATAAATCTTAAAATAAACTAGACAAAATTTGAGGAAGTTAGAAAAAAGAATCAACTCATTTGGAGTTTTATTTAAAAAGATATAGTCAGTCAAATTTTAGTTAAATTTCTGGTTTTTAAATAAAACAGAAAAAGAAAAGAAAACGTTTCGAGATGTACACGTCGAACACGTACTTTGGAAATACGTTTCCACTTATGCCTGCGTGGACCGGCGCTGGGTCACTGACAGTGGGCCCGCCTGGCCCACTGGTCAGGTTTGACCAGTCCACGCGCGCGTCGCCTCCTCCGATCGAACAGAGGCGGAGCTCCGACGAGGCTCGCCGGTGAACGGAGGCGTCCCTCGGTGATCTGAGCGCACGGGTGTGCTCAGGAGGTCGAGACGAACTCGTGGGTACCCGCCATGGTCGCCGACGTGGACAGAGTCGCCGGCGACGAGCTTCGTGGCGGAGATGGATTCGGCCATGATTCGGGATCCGCGCTACGGTGGCTCTCCGTCGAGGCTGAAGGTCTGGGCGGCTCCGCAAGATCATGTGGAGTCCAGTGGTGGTGTTGGACGGACGGGAGGGGCTCAGGTTGCGGTGAACGGAGCTGGGACGTGGCGGTGGCCGAACCAGCCGGTGTTGGGGAATACGGCTTTCCCCCGGCGATTGCTGGCTGTGGGGGTGCCATGGGGGTGGCCTGAGGTCGCCTGAGTGCTCGCATGAGCTCGGGGCCTCCTTTTATAGTTCGACGAGGTCGGTTCCGCGGCGGTGGATAAGGCTGCCGGCGACCGACGTTCTGTAGCTTGCAGGGCAACGTGGCGGGGCTCGGGATGGCGGCAGGAGCTAGCGGACGAGTGGGCACTGCTCCAGGGGCGAGCTGGCAAGCGGGAGTGGCTCGGGCGGCGCCGACCAGTGCAGAGGCTGTCGGGCGGCAGTGGCGGCTAGCTCCTGGCTTGCCGGAGACGTGACTAGGGGCTCCTTGGCGCGTTTTGGTGAGAAGGGGAGTGCGTGGCGTGGTTTTGCAGTGAGGGCAAACCAGGGGCGTGACGCGTTGGCTCGGGCGCGGCACATGCAAAACGCGTGCTGTGCTCGCGCCCAGAGCACGCACGGAACGTGCTCGACGAAATGCTAATGCATGCCAGGGGGCTCTAAACCACAAGAGAGTTAGCAGGGTGGGGTTGTAGGCTAGGGAAAATCCATGGGACATGCTGGTTTGGTCAGGGGATTAGGTTCACAAAGCAAACATAAACTCATGCCAAAACTATCCATGCTCTCTAGGTGTTTGACAAAATACCACAGGCACCTAGGCATTTCTTGGAGTGGCCAAAATCTCCAGATGGTGGCCTCATTAGGTGAAAGAGAGGGTGGTGAGGTTAGTTTGTGAAAAGAACAAACTTGTTAGTGCAAGTTTTGCAAAACTTCAATTTTACACAGAAGGTTAAAGGCATTATTACATGAACCAAAAATATTCAAATGGGTGCTCTACAAGTAGGGGAAAGAATCAAGGGCCAGAGGGCAAGCAAAAAAATGGTTGCTGCACAAACCATCAAGTTGGACCAGAATAGAAAAGAGGTTGATTCACTCAATTTTTCTAAAGAAGAACACTAGGTTTTTGCATGAAGTTGAATTGTATGCCCCCACTGACATCCCATAATTTTGGAGGAGGCTAGAAATAAATATTTGAATGGGTTGTAGTGCAAAATTGCACTCTGGACCAGAGAAGAAAATTGAGTGTACAACTCAAAATATTTCATGAACAAAAGATATTTTTGTATAAAAGTGATTTAAAAACATCACATGACATCTCCAAATTTTGGTTGGAATTTTAAGTGAATTTATCAAATGGTTGTAGTTCAAATATGGTTATATAATCATGCGAAACCATTTTCAAGAAAATAAAGATTACGAGAAATAAATTATGTAATTAAATCCACTTATAATAGAAATGTTTTTCTTGAGGGAGAAAACAAGTCCAGTAATATATTTGAAAAGTTTTCACTTTGGGGAAAAACTCCATAATAACAAGGGAGAAAATGGTTCAAAAATCAAAAGGGAGCCCAGAAAATAAAAGTTTTAATTTCCTGGCAAAATTTTAATTTATTAAAACAAGGCCAAAATTTTGGGGTGTCACAGAACCCCCCCCCCCGTGCCATCCTTCTTGACGGACACCTTCTTGGTCTCTGGTGGTGCAGCTCTGGATTTCTTGCTCTTGCCGGTGGAGCTCTCTGGCACGTCCTCGACGGTAGCATGACACTCCGAAGAGGTGCGCTTGCCGGAGTGGGTGCGAGGGGTCTTGTCGGTCTTCTTCTTCCCTCTCGGGGCTTCAGCGGCAGGAGCAAGTGCCTTGGCGGCAGCTACTGCAACTGCTTCCTAGTAGAGTAGGTTGGCGCAGATCAGTGCATCATTCTTGTCGCAGGGGACGATGATGATGGTCATCGGCCCGGGCATCTTCAACATGTTGTAGGTGTAATCTGACGCCGCCATGAACTTGGCTAGTGCCGGGCGGCCTCGTAGTACTTCAGTATTTGCCTTCTCCGCCTGGCCGTTGCTCCGTGGGTGTGCCACGGAAGCGAAACAGACCTTCCTGCCGAGGTCCTGGATGTATTGCATGAAGGTGTGGCTTGTGAACCGCGTGCCGTTGTCGGTGATGACCCTGTTTGGCACACCAAAATGGCAGACTTAACTCTTGAAGAACTTGACGGCTGACTGTGCTATCACCTTCCTCACTGCTTCCACCTCCTGCCACTTTGTGAACTTGTCGATTGCAACGTACAAGTACTCAAAGCCCCCGAAAGCGCGGGGGAAACGGCCCAGTATGTCGAGCCCCCAGACCGAAAATGGCCAGGAGAGAGGAATTGTTTGAAGGGCTTGAGCTGGTTGATCAAGCTTCTTCGAATGGAACTGACACGCTTCACACTTGGTTACTAGTGCCGTTGCATCCTGGAGGGCAGTGGGCCAGAAGGAACCTTCCCGGAACGCCTTGCCGGCAAGGGCCCTCGACCCTATGTGGGAGCCACATATGCCTCCGTGTATCTCTGCCAACAGCTCCAGTCCTTCCTCCTGGGGGATGCACTTCAATTTCACACCATTCGGCCTTTTCCTGTACAGGACGTCATCGACAAACTAATACATAACAGACCGACGGTCTACTTTCTCCGCTTCTTCCTGCTCCTCAGGAAGCTCCCCTGTTTGGAGGAATCGGACGGTATGATGTGCCCATGCTGGAGCCTGGGGCTCGACGGCAGGGACTAAAGGCATTTCTTCTACCATGGGGGCGGCCGTCTCTACGGCCAGGGCTTGACGCCCTGCCAGAGTCAGTTGCCCCTTGGCAGGCTCAGTTCCCACAACAACATCCTTGCCGGCGGCACCAGGGGGCTTGGCGGGAAAGTACTTGTCGGGGCCTGATTTCCTTCGCTTGTTCTGCTCTGTTGATGGTTCAACGGATGGTTGAGTTAACCGAAGCACAAAAGTACCTGGTTCCACAGGTAGCTTGAACGCAGCGCACTTCAACAGGTAATCGGCGATGTCGTTCTCCACTCAAGGAACGTGCTCCACCTATATACCGTCAAAGCACTCTTCCAGCTTCCTCACCTCATCTACGTAGGCCTCCATCAACGGGCTCTGATAATCTTTGTTGACTTGCCTGACGACAAGATGTGAATCACCCCTGACAATGAGCTTCTTAATTCCGAGGTATGACGCGATCCTGAGACTGGCAAGCAGCCCCTCATATTCAGCGGTGTTATTTGTGGACATCTCCCTGGGAAAGTGCCTCTGGATTACATACTTGAGGTGCTCTCTGGTGGGTGCGACTAGCAGCACACCAGCAGCAGCGCCTTGCAGCAAGAAAGCCCCATCAAAGTACATGATCTAGTTGCGACTTGCTTCCTTGCCGGGGAGAGTGGTCTCCTGGATCTCTTTGTTGGGCGTTGAGGTCCATTCCGCAATGAACTCCGCCAAAACACTGCTCTAGATTGTCGAAGTACTTTCACACTTCAAACCTAAGCTCGAGAACTCCAAGGCCCACTACACGATCCTCCCGGTTGCGTCTGGGTTATGCAGTATCGGTTGCAGCGGGAGGTGGGTAACGACGGTGATTTTGTGTGCTTGGAAGTAATGACGCAGCTTCCTCGAGGCCATATGGAGGCCGAAGAGCAATTTCTGCACACCGGAGTACCTTGACCTAGCCCCTGAGGGAGCTGCCAAAGTAAACCGGGTGCTGCATCATCTACTTCTTCTGCACCACTTCATTTGGCTATGCGGGCCCCGTCCCTATGGCGTCAGACTCTGCCGGGGACCATGCCTTGCCGGCGCCAGGCCCTTCCGGGGTAATCTCTGGCTCGCCATCTGCCGGTCCTGCCATTGCCACTGCCTCTTCATCGACCTCCCTCTGCGCCACTAGCACGTCGCTGACCACTTGATACGTCGCCGCCAGATACAGCAGCAAAGGCTCCTGTGGTTTAGGCGCAACCAGTACTGGTGTAGAGGAGAGGTAATTCTTCAGATCCTGCAATCCCACTTCGTCCTCCGGGGTCCACCCCATTGGGCCCGCCTTTTTCAAGATTTTGAAAAAGGGAAGGGCACGCTCAGCAGACTTGGAGATGAATCGGCTCATGGCGGCAACACAGCCGGTGAGCCGACGCACATCCTTGATCCGCTTGGGCACCTCAATCTGCTCGATAGCCTTGATCTTGTCTGGGTTCGCCTCGATCCCACGCTGTGACACACAGAACCCGAGAAGTTTGTCGGATGGAACTCCAAAGACACACTTCTCAGGGTTCAACTTGAGGTTGATCTTAGGCAAATTTGCAAACGTCTCCTCCAGATCTTGTACAAGTGTTGCCCTGTCCTTGGTCTTGACCACTATGTCATCCATATATGCTTCCATATTTCTAAGTAGCCGGGGCTCAAAACCAATTTGGACTGCTCTTGCAAACGTTGAGCCAGCACTCTTCAACCTGAAAGACATCCGTAAAAAGCAATACGTACCACATGGGGTGATGAATGTTGTCTTTTCTTCATCTTCCCTTGTCATGAAGATCTGGTGGTATCCTGAGTAGGCATCGAGGAATGATAACAGATCACACCCAGCCGTGGAGTCAACAATCTGGTCGATGCATGGCAACTGGAAAGGGTCCTTGGGACAAGCCTTATTGATATTTGTGTAGTCAATACACAGCCTCCACTTCCCATTTGCCTTGCGCACCACCACCGGATTGGCCAACCACATTGGATGGAGTACTCCTCTCACCAAGCTTGCTGCTTCCAACTTCCTAATCTCCTCTGTGACGAACTCTTGCCGTTCCACAGCTTGCTTCCTGTCCTTCTTCTTGGAGGGTCGCGCATGGGGGCAGATAACAAGATGGTGCTCAATCACTTCCCTAGGAACGCTGTGGATGTCAGATGCTTGCCATGCAAACACATGGACATTCGCCCGTAGGAAAGTGACGAGCGCGCTTTCCTATTTGCTGTCAAGCTTATGGTGAACCCCCCCCCCGTGCCATCCTCCTTGACGGACACCTTCTTGGTCTCTGGTGGTGCAGCTCTGGATTTCTTGCTCTTGCCGGTGGAGCTCTCTGGCACGTCCTCTATGGTAGCATGACACTCCGAAGAGGTGCGCTTGCCGGAGTGGGTGCGAGGGGTCTTGTCGGTCTTCTTCTTCCCTCTCGGGGCTTCAGCGGCAGGAGCAAGTGCCTTGGCGACAGCTGCTGCAACTGCTTCCCAATAGAGTAGGTTGGCGCAGATCAGTGCATCATTCTTGTCGCAGGGGACGATGATGATGGTCATCGGCCCAGGCATCTTCAACATGTTGTAGGCGTAATGGGACGCTGCCATGAACTTGGCTAGTGCTGGGCAGCCAAGGATCCCATTGTAGGCCAAGGGGATCAAGGCTACATCAAAGACAATCCTCTTCTTCCTGTAGTTCAACTCGCCTCCAAACGTCACAGGCAACATGACCTTCCCCTTTGGCTAGCTCCTTCCCGGGTTGACCCCTTGATACGTGCCCGTCTCCTCGAGGTCTCCATCAGGAATTTGCAACCTTTTGATCACAATGGGTGAGATGAAGTTCAGACCGGCCCCACCGTCAACAAGCTTCTTGTTCACCTTGAGGTTGCGTAGCGTTGGTGAAACCAACAACGGCAAACACCTGACCGCAGTTGTGCGATCAGGATGGTCCTCGACGTCAAAGATGATGGGCGTGCTGGACCACTTCAAGAGCTTATGAGCGTCGAATGACGAATCCGCTGCTGTAATCTCAGGCGCCCACTGCTTGAGATGGCAGTGAGAAGCATGCAGCGAGGCGCCACCATCGATGCACATGGCCTCCGTAGCCTTCTGAAACTCATGATCGCCGGACTCGTCATCCTCATCATGATCATCGTCTTCCTTCTTCCTGTCGCGGCCCCGTGCGGGCCTCTCTTGCTAGTTATCCTTGCCACGGCGACCTCCTTCGCCGCCACGCTTCTTGCCGGATACTTCAGCGCCATCCTGACCCTTCTCCTTGTCCCGCCTCTCATACTCGGCTTTTTGCTTTTCAGCAAGCAGCTTGACTTATCAACGGTTTTGGAGGTCGTGTCCTTGGTGCGGTGGATCTTGCGTACTGCTTGTCGGAGCCTCCTGGCTTATCGGCATCCCCCAAGGCCCGGCAAGCGGTGCACCCGACAATCTCCTTGTCGGGGTCTTCTGCCTTAGCCTTCTTGGTAGCGTTGGTGTTGTCGGATCCCTCAACGGCAAGCATGGCCTTGCCCTTGCGTTTCCTGTTGCGATGCCGACCCTTCTTCGTTGGGGCGGCAATGTCTTTGTCGGTAGAGTCGGTTTCCGCGCCGATGTCCTCGCCGGAGTACTTCCTCCCCTCTTCAGCCCGAGCGCATCTATCAGCCAGAACATAAATTTCGGCCACATCCTTGACCTTGTTCATTGCCAGCTCTTCACGCATCTTGTGGTTGCGCACATTCTGATGGAATGCGCTGATCACGGTGGCAGCATGAACATCTGGGATGTTGTATTGGACTCGGCTGAACCTCTGTATGTACTTGTGTAGGTTTTCACCTTCCTTCTGGGGAATGATATGCAAATCACTCGCTTGACCATGAGCTTGGTGGCCTCCAATGAAGGCACCAACGAACTCATGACACAGATCCGACCCAGAAGAAATGGAATCCGCCGGCAAGTGCATCAACCAGGACATGACATTGGGTATCAGGGCCAACGGGAAGTAATTGGCAAGCACCTTGTCATCACGAGCTCCAGCGGCTTGCATCGCGATGGTGTAGATGCTAAGGAACTCTGATGGATGGGTCTTGTCGTTGTACTTCTCGCTGACGTCGGGCTTGAACATGCGGTGGGACGGCCACTTGAACTGCCGCAACTCTCGGGTAAAGGCTGGGCAACCCACCTCGTAAGGTAGGCTGCCGGAGCCTCCCGGTGCTGGGTGGTCCATAGCGGGCCACGCCCGCTTATCTGACTGGTGGCGTGTGTCGCGCCGACGCTCGATGGTGGTTCAAGCGTCTTCATGGGCTCGCTCCCGAAGAATTTGGCACTAGTCGCGGTGGGTCCGTGGGTCGGACGATGCTATGGAAATGTTATCACAAGTGTCATCACGATGGATTGACACCCGCGGTGGCGGTGTGGAGGAGAGTGCACCGTGGCCGCAGCACCTCCGGCCCCTCCACCGCTGGCGTGCAGTGGTTCGACGGAGCGCCAGCCTGAGGGCCCTCCTGGCCGTGGCTCGTCTTTGTTGGCGACGCCGACGAGGCTCCGGATAGTGGCTCTCCACTCGTCGAGCTTTTCCGCAGCAGGAGGGAAGTCGAGGAGCCGCTGTGCGCGCGCCAAAGCTTCTGCTGGCGTGGGTGGCGGAGAAAGTTGCGTGGACCATGGTGCGCTCCGACTTCTAACCATGTTAGAAGGATCTCTATCACAGCCCGGAGGCTTTGTGCCATTTTCGCCAGCACTTCTGCGGGCATGCTGGCCTCCTTCGTCCCGCAAATGTTGCACATGACTCTTCCCACAGTGGCACCCGGGGTCACCGGCGTGGTGACGCTGCTCATCACGCACACACTGGGAAGAGCGTGCTGTGGGCACCGGCATACGCGTTTTGGAGGTCGCTGCGCCTCCCGTGGGTGGCACGGCACCACCCCCGGAGGGCCCCGCGCCGCCTGCGGGGGCCCAGCTCCGTCTCTGGATTTGGCGGAGGGCGGCCTTTCGTCTTGCGCACGAACGACGCCGCTCGCGAGGCTCTGACAGCTAGAGCTATGTTGGTGCTCGTGAGCCGCGTCTCGGGTTCTGTGCACGACCGGCCCGCTGCTTGCCCGCACCGGTACGGGCCGTCCGGCTCCCGATGAACCGATCGCCGTGACCGCCTTCTTCTTGGGAGCCATGACGATGAAGAACTGCTAGACCGGATTTTCACAACTACGCCCCCTACCTGGCGCGCCAAAGATGTCGGGGGAAATCGACACCTATGGAATCACTGGGATCCCTTCTACGGTTGGCGGGCACGAGGTTGTGCAAAGAGCGGGTCTAACAGGAAACACATGGATTGTTTACCCTGGTTTGGGCCGCGAAGATGCGTAATACCCTAGTCCTGCTTTGGTGGATGTATTTGAGTGTTCTTGTGTTCTTGATCTAGCTACGGAGTGCAACTTGCCCAAAAGATCTGAATCCTCCTCATGGTAGCCTCGTGCCTCCTTTTATAGGCAAAAGGGGCTGCCACAGTGGCACACAAGAGGTAGAAAGGTGTACAGTAGATGAGTCTATCCTCTGGCACCGTCGGACAAACGCATTTACTGCGCTGTCGACGTTCCCCTCTCGCTTTATCGGGGACGGCAAGGAAGCACGTCCCAGCTGTCGCCGCCTCCGTGGCTTCGACACGCGTCCGGGCTGACGAGGCGTCATGGCGCCATGTTGGCTGACTACTGGGCTGGCGCGGTGGTGGAGCCTTCACGAAGACCTGCATGCCACCACGCAGGTGCTTGCTGAGTCGGTCGTGGAGGCCGCTTGTCGCCACGCAGGTGCCTGCTCAGCTGGTTGAGCTGGCAGCTGCATGGGGACGGCGGTGGAGCCTTGGCAGACGCGGGCCTGTCCGCGGCCCCGT
Source organism: Aegilops umbellulata (assembly GCA_032464435.1). Lineage (NCBI taxonomy): Eukaryota > Viridiplantae > Streptophyta > Magnoliopsida > Poales > Poaceae > Aegilops > Aegilops umbellulata. The sequence goes on from CP136055.1 coordinate 188,692,784, forward strand.
AGGTGTCTTCGGCAAGGGCCTTGCCGAGGCCCCGGCAAGGGTCTTGCTGTGGCACCGTGGTTGTCCCCGGCAAGGGTCTTGCCGGGGGTCTCGTGGATCTCCTCGGCAAGGATCTCGCCGAGGGTCCTCGTCTTCTGGTCCTCATCTGATCTTGTGCATTCATGATCTTGAGAAAGATCTGCATGCCACCACAGAGGTGCCTCCCGAGGCTTGGTTCCAATGTATTGGTTGGTGGTGTTGGAACCCCCAGGCTCAAGGGTGGCTTGCTCTGCTGGCATCGGGCAAGTTGCCCCGGCAAGGCTCTTGCCGGGGCTGCAGAGGCTGCCCCGGCAAGGGTCATGCCAGGGGAGTCCACCTCGCCCTCTTGCTCTTTTGTGTTCTCTGGTCTTGGCGTTGCCTCTGGTCGCCTTGTGCCTTCGGCTTCCCCCCTCTGCCCTGCTCAGTGTGGCCGTGGGCGCGGCTCCGACTGTCCGTGCACAAGTAAAGAGGTAAAAAAAAGGAGCGCTCCTACTTTTGTACACCAACAATCCAGGTCCCACTATTGGTTATTGACGAGAGAGGAGTCTCGGTCATATCTGCATGATTCTCGAACCCGTAGGGTCGCACGCTTAACGTTCAGTAGCACTAGGTTAGTATTGAGATATTAATAGTGGAAAATATGAAGGTTGTTCGGAGTCCCGAATGGGATCCGGGATGTCATGAGGAGCTCTGGAATAGTCTAGAGGTAAGGATTCATATATGTAAAGTTGTTATCGGGGTTCCAAAAAAGTTTAGTTTTTTCGGTATTGTACCAGGAAGCTTCCAAAAGGTTCGGGAGGATTCCGGAGGATTTCAGAAGTCCGTAAAGGGTTCCACCACGTCCCATACAGTAGCATGGGATGTAGGGGGCGCCCTGGCCTTATTGGGCTAGGAGCACCAGCCCCTACAAGGCCCATGCGCCTAGGGAAGGGAAACCCTAAGGGGGAGGGCCCTCCACTTGGCTTGGAGGGCATTCCTCCCCCCTTGGCCACCGCCCCTCTGCCTTGCGAGGGGGGATAGGGCTGTCACACCCCTCCCTCACTCCTATATACAGTGGCGAGGTGCAGGGGGCAGCGAACCCTTCCGGGCTTGCCCCGTCTCCCTTCCGTTACTCCTCCCCCATGTGTCGTCAGCACTTGGAGAAGCCCTGCCGGAATTCCTCCACCGCCACCAACACCATGCCGTCATGTTGGTTCAGATCTCATCTACCTCCTCACCCTCACTTGCTGGATCAAGAAGGAGAGGACTCTGCAAAGTCGTACGTGTGCTAAACTCAGAGGTGCCGTCCGTTCGACACTATATCGGATTGGATTGCGATTGGATCATCAAGAGTACGACTACATCAACCATGTTACAATGCTAACACTTTCAGTCTACAAGGGTATGTAGACACACTCCCCTCTCATTGCTATACATCTCCTAGATTAGATCTTGGGTGTTTCATAGATTTTTTTTGATTTTCATGCAACGTTCCCCATTAGTGGTATCAGAGCAAGGTCTATGCGTAGATGTGTATGCATGAGTAGACCACAAAGAAGTTGTGGGTGTTGATGTTCAAATTGCTTACTTCCTTTGTCTTATTTGGATTCGGGGGTGTTGTGGGATGAAGCGTCTCAGACCAACCTTACTTTTCCACGCACAAGAGACCGGTTCCGCTGACTGACATGCAACTTGTATTGAATAAAAGTAGCTTTGCGAGTGTTTGTCTCTCCCACCTTAGTTGAATTTGATTTGACAACGGCGGTCCTTGTATAAGATTAAAAGGAAACTCGTATATCCATTGTGGTTTTGCATAGATAAGAACGGTTCTTATAGTTTTCCCTAGGAGCCACGTAAAAATTGCAACAACAAAGTAGAGGACGTCTAACTTGTTTTTGCAGGGCTTGTTGTGATGTGGTATGGTCAAAACATGATGTGATATATGTTGATGTATGAGACGATCATGTTTTGTAATAGTTTGACGACTTGCATGTCAATGAGTACGGTAACCGGTAGGATCCATAGGGTTGTCTTTAATTTCTGTATGACCTGCGTGTCAATATTTACCACCATGTAACTTCTTTACTTTATCGCTATGAGTTAGTAATAGTTGTAGAAGCAATAGTTGGTGGAGACAACCACATGACGACACGATGATGGATATCATGATGATGGATATCATTGTGTCATGCCGGTGACAATGGAGATCATGTCAGTGCTTTGGAGATGTTGATCAAAAGCACAAAATGATAATGGACATATCATATCACATACTGATTGCATGTGATGCTTATCCTTTTATGCATCTTTATTTTTCTTAGGACGATGATAGCAATATAAGATGACACCTTCACTTAATTTCAAGATAAAAGTGTTCTCCCTAAGTATGCACCATTGCGAAAGTTCGTCGATTCGAAGCACCTCGTGATGATTGGGTGCGATAGACTCTACGTTCACATACAACTGGTGTAAGCCAGTTTTACACATGCGGGATACTTGGATTAGACTTGACAAGCCTAGCATGTATAGACATGGCCTTAGAACACGGAGGACTGAAAGGTCAAACATGAGTCATATAGTAGATACGATCAACATGGAGATGTTCACCATGGATGACGACTCCATATCACGTGATGATCGGACATGGGGAGTTGATTTGGATAATGTAACACTTAGACAACTTGAGGGATGTTGATTTGAGTGGGAGTTCATTAGTAATATGATTAACTTAACCAATTTTCATGAACACAGTCTAAATGTCTTCACAAATTACTTTGTAGATCAACGGTTTGCTGTCGGGGAAACTGCCTCCGCGAGCACCTATGGGGACGGAGCCCCTTTTCGGTTCGGAGGGGGGCGGAGGTCGCACGAAGAGCAGATCGAGGCGAGGCACATGAGCGGTTTTCCCAGCTTCGGAGTTCTCAGGAGAGATAATACTCCTACTGCTGCTTTGTGGTTTGTATTGAGTTCTTGCTCGAGAGCGCTGAGTGCTACAGTACGCACCAGCGGCTAATGAGACCGAGCGTGAGTGTTCTACTGTCCTCCCTTTCTACGTTGTGCATGGGCCTCCTTTTATATGCTCAAGGGGTCAACGACAGGTGGCAACGTAGGCAAGGGCAAAAATGGAAAGGGTGTTGTGGTAGGTACAGCTACCTACACAGTGTATCATACCTAACTCTGAATGCTGGGGAGAAGGGCATTAAATGCCTATCTACGTCGCCCAAACAGTGCAGAAAAGGGACCGTCAGGGATGCCACCGCTCGCCACGATGGCAATCTTGTCAGTGCCGCTTGCCACAGTGCACCCCTGGCTGCACAGCCTCCCGCCACGTACGCCTGGTAGGGTCTCAGAGCGACACGTTGGTGGGTGTGCTGGAGCGCGGGTACAGAGTGGTTGCTATCCGCGGCAAACGCCTTTCCGCGGCCGTTGTCTTGCCGCGTCCGGGAGCTTGCCGCTCGCCGGGTCTTGCCGGGACGCGTGGCGCGTCGCGGCGAGTTCCTTGAGATGCCTTGGTTGGCCTTCCCGATAAGCTCCTCTTGCCGGGGCTTTGTGCATTGAGTGGCCTTCCCGGCAATCTCCTCTTGCCGGGGCCTTGTCTCCTTGGCTTAAATACTTTGTTGTTGAATGGCTCCAAAGGAACCACGGGGGTCCTTGGCGGTCACCCGGCAAGCCTTGCCGCGGGACGCTGCGACTGCCCGTGCACAAGTTCGGGATACTAGGGTACCCCTACGCTAGTACACCGACAGGAGCCCCCGGGCCTGGGCCACACACGGTGCCGAGCGCTGTTGGGCCAGGCCCGAAACAGGGCACGGGCACGCTCGGCCTGGGTCACGGCACATCTGACTCCGCATCCACCGTGCCCTCCCCGAGCGGCACGCGTCAATTGCGGCGTTGTGGGAGAAATCATGGGTGGTTTCTTTATTCGGAAGGGCGAAACGTCCGCCCCCTCCCTCCTTATAAGCAGGGGAAACAGGGGCAGTTCGCCCATCTGCCTGTTGCTATTCCTTCCCCGAAAATCTTCGCCACTCCCCTTCTTCCCAAAGCCGAAAGAGAGCAGCGCTCCGCCCCCATCGCCACCAGCACCACCAACGCCGTCGTCCTCCCTCACCACTCCCGCCATGGCTCCAAAAGCCGAGAAGGTGAAGTCGGCTGAGGCGCAGCGGCTCGCGGCGCTGCGAAAGGAGCGGGCAATCTTCCCTCCGGGGCTTGCCGCGGAAGAGCTGAAGGAGGACTACTACCTCTTCTGGTCGACGGGGACGCGAGCGCATCTGCGCACGAAGGTACTCCCAGCCGCCGCTTGGAAAAAGGCTCCCACTGGGTACCCTTTCTTTGCCTTGTTCTTCTACTGCGGGTTCTGCCCGCCCTTTTCTGAATTCTTCTGTGACGTCATGAACACCTACGGGCTCCACCTCCTTGACTTCACCCCCAATGCTGTCCTGACCATGGCAGTTTTCGCACATCTCTGCGAAAACTTTGTCGGAATCCATCCAAACGTAGCCCTTTTCCGCCACTTCTTTTTGCCTCGAGTTGAGAAAGGAGAGCCTTTATCCGGCGGAATTTCCTGGATCTCGAAAGCCGGCAAGAAGGATGCTTATCTGGATGGAGAGTTCCGCAGCAAGTGGGAGGAATGGAGGGCGGACTGGTGCCTGATTGTCGAGGAGAACCCGCAGCCGTTTACTGCCCTGCGCCAAACTCCAGTAGTGCGCGGCAGTGATTGGAGTAGCCTGGCCCCGGAAGACGATAGACTGAAGATTGCTGTCGCCAGAATCCTACGCATCAGGCTTGCCGGGCTTACTGTAGGAGCGGTTGGCGCAGATTTCCTCCGCCGCCGCATCGCCCCCCTGCAGGAGAGGAGGAGACCCGCCTGGGAGTTCCAGAACGCGACGGATATCATGAGGCTACGGCCGGGCCTCAACTTCAACTTCACTGTCCTGGAGCTCAACGCGATGCTCCAGGAGCTGTTCAAGTACGACCCACAACATCCCGAAGTGTTCAGGTTGCCGAGGGGCATCGTTCCGCTGTGCAACAACTCCTTGCTCGACCGCATCCGTGCAATGATGCCGCTGTGCGACTCGCATGGAATTGACCCAGCCTGCAGACGATGTCGTGCGGGCGTTCTTCGATGGCTTGGTAGAAGTGCCGATCGATGCCGATGAGCAGAGGGGCCTCACCCGGGACACCACCTACGAGGAGCACAAACGCATCGCCACCAGGATGGAAGAGGCGGCGCAGCTGCAGCCGCGGGCGAGTTTGGGATCACTGTGGAGGAGGCAGAGGCAGCAGAGGCGGCAAGCCTTGCCGAGCGGGAGGATCTTGCCGGTGAGGAGAAGTCCGCCGGGCATGATGTCGGGCCGAGCGGGCCCGCCGAGGATACGAGCGGCTCGTTGGAGATCGGCTCCTCTTCCTCCTCGTCTTCGGGCAGCTTGCCGCAAGCAGAGCCCCCGGCTCCACAAGCAGAGCCCCCGGCCCCACCAAGAAGGCGTCTTCGCAAGGCCGGGAACGTAGCAGAGCGGCGGACGAGTCAACTCCCGCCGCGCCGCACGACACGCTCCACCGTGGCAAGTTCTTTTGCCGTGGAAGCACCTCACGCTACAGCGGCAACTGGAGCGGGGTCCTCTCGATCTGCCGCTCCAGCTCCCGCCAAGCGGCCAAGGGATCCTACTCCTCCGCCTCCTCGCGCCGGAGGTGGGCCAGGCTTTGACTTCTCCGCGCTCAGCTCCGATGAGGAAGAAGAATAGTAAGATTCTTGTTGTACTTGTATGTCTTCAATACTTGCTGTATCGTCTTATTGTACTCTGAACTTATTCCTTTTTAGGACTCTGGCCCAGAGAGCGGCAAAGAGAGCCAAGGTCCCGGTGATTGTCATCGAGGACGATCCCACCGTGACAGCAGGGGGTGCGCCTGAGACAAACTTGCCGGACCCGACAGCTGTTGTTCAGAGTAGCCCCCAGCCCAACCCCCAGCGTAAGTATATGGTTTGCTTCCCGCTGTTAGGTGCGCATGGATATTCTTTGTTTGCTGATATCTGATTGTTGGCTTGTGTAGGAGCAGAGCAGCCCCACCAGGAGCGTCCGGATGCCGCCCCTGACATGCCATCTGCTTCGACTACGCCGCCAAGGGAGAGTTCTCCGGCAAGGGAGGATCCTCCGACAAGGGAGAGCTCTCCGGCAAGGGGGAGCTCTCCGGCAAGGGAGGAGTCTCCGGCAAGGGACAACACCAGCGGTCCTCCGGTGGTGGAGACCACAACTGCCGAGCCTGGTGCAGGTAGACCTCTTGCTTCGAAACTTCCCTTGGGTTCTTCTTCTTTTGATCTTCTTTTTGGATATCTGCTTGACTTTTCTCCCTTTTTCGGCCGTCAGATCCACCCACTGCGGAGCTGATGGAGACCGAGGTTGCTATTGATGATGCCGCCGCCACCGAAGAAGCGGCCGGCGCTGATGATCCCGCCGGCGAAGAGGCCGCCAAGGCTGCAGCCGCAGCAGCTGACGAGGGGTCTGGCGATCGCACTGACGACCCTGAGGCCGCAGGAGCGTCAGGCGCTACGCCGACCGCCGACCCTTCCACCGCTGCCACAGCGCCAGGCTCCGAAGAGCCCCAGCCTAGCGTCTACTTGAAGGCCGGCGATGGCGTCTTCATCAACCTGCCCTGGGCGTCAACGTCCAGGGCACCGGTCGAAGGAGAAAACTTTGACGTGGAGGTGCTCGCCTCCGCTGGACAGACGCTGGTCGACGCGCCAAGTAGCAGCAGCGACGAGCCTGAGGAGGAGCGACTGCTGCAGAAGCTGGTGTTGCTCTACCGCGCTCGACAAGCCAAACTGGAGTCCCGCGAAGCGCTTGCCTCGAAGGCGGGGGTAGACATGGAGAAGCGCGTGGAGGAGCTCCGAGGTATCAATCAGGCAGCTCTCCGGTCGCTGGCGGCGGAGCGTGTGCAGCTCGATGAGGCGCAGAAGGCCTTCATCCTCGAGAAGGCAGAAGTTGCAGAGCAACAGCGGCTTGCCACCGAGGAGCTATCTGCGCGGGAGGGCGAGTTGGTGCAGCTGAAGGCCAGCCTAGACAGCCACGAAGAGGAGCTTGCTGCGCGCGAGCAAACACTCAGCGGAGCTCTCAAGGAAGCAAAGGACGCTGCCGCAGCTGCCGAGGCCGCCAAGAAGGAGCTGGAGACGAAGGTGGCGCAACTAGAGACTGATCTCAAGGCGAGCGGTGAAGAGCTTGCCGTGCTCAAGCATGAGCGCGAGATGGACGCTTACACCTTTGGCGAGCTGCAGGGTCGCCTCGCTGAGAAGATCAAGGAGCTTGCCGCCGCCAAGGACTCCAACGCTGATCTTGAGTTGAAGCTGGCTGCTTTGACCAAGACGCTGGACGGTGCCAGGGAGCAGGAGGCGGCCCTGAAGAAGGAGATCAAGGCCGACAAGGAGCTGCTGGAGAGCATTGCCACCACCCAGAACGATTTCAGAGAAACTATGGAGCAGTGGACGGAGGGTCTTGTGAATGCTGCCGCAGACATCGACAAGGAGCTGGCGCAGCTGGGGATGGAGGATCTCGGGTATCCCTCCGATGAGACCCTCCCATCCAGCACCAAGCTCACTCTGTTCTTCAAAGGCGTGGCGACGGCCCTCCAGCGACTCCGGGAGAGGATCGCAAAGCAGCTGGCCGACGAGTCGCGCAAGATCTGCACAGGAGCTCTTCAGAAGGTGTTGGTGAAGGTAGCCTTCCGCAACCCGGGCCTCAACCTCACCAACGTCCTCAGATCCTTACCGGCGGACGCTGATCTGGAGGCGCTCAAGGACCTTGTCGGACCCATTGTGGACAAGGTGAGCGGGATCAAGAGGGTTGAGGGCGACCGCGTGGACTAGGCCGCCCGTTTTCTTCTTTTCTTGTCGCTACTGATCATGTTATGAAAACAATCTATTAGAGCCGCGACAAGCTATTTTGTAATATAACTCTTATTTTGGGTAGTGATTGCAATGTTATTTCCTTTACTTGACTCCTTCCTTTGTATGTTTTTGCCCTACGCTTTTAGGGAACTTGCCGGCGCAGGCACCCTCGCCGCGAGCGCTGAGTGCGGGACGTCAGCAGCCTACTGGCAGTGCCGTTGCCGACAAGAAACCTTGTCGTAACTAGTCGCAGCTCGCTTAAGTTGTTGAGCGAACTCGAAACAAAGTAAGGGTGCGACTCTAGTCGCAGCACACTTAAACTGTTGAGAGAACTCGAAACAAAGTAAGGGCGCAACTAGCCACGAGCCGGCTCCTTCGCGCACAGGTTTTCCATACAAAGCATGGTCGTTCAAGGAAGATAACTTAATTTTTTTTTAAAACATCTGATTGCTCAAACTTTGGCAACTTAGCTTTTCTATCGTTTGCTTGCCGGCAAGGCGCGACTTTCTTGAACGACGCCTGGTCCATACCATTATCTTCCCCTTCCCCCCGGCAAACTTGTGGGCGAAGGAACCTTCATTTCCTTGAGAAAAGGGAAGTAGAGAAAATAATAATATGGAGCCTTATGGCTCGTTATTGCTTACCGGGGGTGTTCGCTGCACAAAGTCTCAGATAACTCATGCAAATAAAAGCATGAAATTGACAAGATGTGCGGAGCACATGAGTTTTATTTATGCACAGGGTCTGCGCCTGGCTTTGTACGAAGGATTACATGCAACAGCGGCAAGACTTGTACAAAAGGTTGTTGCCGGAGCAGGGTCCGGCAACCGCGCCTTACGGGTAAAACTTACGAAGATGCTCAATGTTCCAGGAGTTGCTCACCGGATTGCCATCTTCGGTCTCAAGGCGGGCAGCGCCAGGCCTAGTGACTCGTTTCACCCGATAAGGGCCTTCCCACTTTGGCGTCAACTTGTTGGAATTCTTGGCGGAATGAACGCGCCGAAGAACAAGGTCGCCTTCCTCGAGACTTCTGGCGTTAACTTTGCGGCTATGGTAGCGGCGCAAAGCTTGCTGGTCGCGAGCAGCTCGTACAGCAGCCTGAAGACGGTCTTCCTCAAGGAGCAGCGCGTCATCTTGTCGCAGCTGCTCTTGCTCAAGCTCATCATAAGCGAGCACTCGAGGTGACCCGTATACGAGTTCCGTGGGGAGAACTGCCTCTGCTTCATAGACTAGAGCGAAAGGTGTCTGGCCAGTGGCTCGATGTGGCGTCGTCCTGATTGACCAAAGAACCACCGGCAGCTCCTCAATCCAGTTTCTTCGGCACCCGTGCAGCCTGTCGAAAGTCCTGGTCTTGAGTCCATGCAGCACGTCAGCATTTGCCCTCTCCGCTTGACCGTTGCTCCTGGGGTGAGCAACAGAAGCGAAGCAAACCTTGGCGCCAAGGTCTTGGACGTACTGCATGAAGGTGCGACTCGTGAATTGCGTACCGTTGTCGGTGATGATCCTGTTAGGGATCCCGAAGCGGCAAACAATCGACCTGAAGAACCTGACTGCTGACTGTGCTGTCACCTTCCTCACTTCTTCCACTTCCGGCCACTTTGTGAACTTGTCGATTGCGACGTACAAGTACTCAAAGCCCCCCGACTGCTCGGGGGAAGGGGCCGAGGATGTCGAGCCCCCAGACCGAAAATGGCCAGGATAAAGGGATCGTCTAGAGAGCTTGAGCTGGCTGGCGTATTTGCTTGGAATGGAAATGGCACGCTTCACACTTGGTTACTTGTGCAGTTGCATCATAGAGGGCTGTCGGCCAAAAGAAACCTTGCCGGAATGCTTTGCCGGCAAGTGCTCTTGCGCCAATGTGGTGACCACAGATGCCTCCATGTATCTCTGCCAACAGCTTTTGTCCATCTTCCCGGTGAATACACTTCAATTTCACACCGTTGAGTCTTCTTCTGTACAGTGCGTTGTCGAGAAACGGGTACATACTTGACTGCCGGGCTACTCTTTCCGCTTCTTCTTGCCCTTCGGGAAGTTCTCCTGTCTGAAGGAAACGGACGATCTGCTGTGCCCATGCTGGAGCTTGTGGCTCGACAACAAGGACTAAAGGCATATCTGCTGCTGCGGGAACATCCGCTTCCACGGCGAGGACCTGCGGCTCAGCCGGAGCTTGACGTTCCCCGGCAAGCTTGCCGGAGCAAAACTTGACGGGAGCGTCTGCTTCAATGAAACAAACCCTGGGGCTTGTCGGAGCAAACTGCCCCTCAGCACTCTTGGCGTTGATCTTGGGGACCTTCTTGGCGGCGACTTCGGCAAGCTCTGCCGGAAAATAGTCACCAGAAATCAACTTCCTCTTCTTGCTCTGTCCAGTTGATGGCGTAACAGATGGTTGAGTCAGCTTGAGCACAAAGATCCCTGGTTCCACAGGTAACTTAAGTGCTGCGCACTTTGACAGGCCATCGACAATGTCGTTCTGAGCTCTTGGAACATGTTCCATCTGTAGGCCGACAAAGTGCTCTTCTAGCTCCCTCACTTCATCAACGTATGCTTCCATCAACGGACTCTGATAATTCTTGTTCACTTGGCGGACGACAAGCTGCGAGTCACCCCTGACAATGAGCTGCTTGATCCCAAGGTCTGCCGCGATCCTGAGACCGGCAAGCAATCCTTCATACTCTGCAGTATTGTTTGTTGCTTGCTCCTTGGGAAAGTGCATCTGGACTACGTACTTGAGGTACTCTCCGGTGGGTGCGACAAGAAGAACGCCAGCACCGGCGCCTTGCAGCGAAAAGGCACCATCAAAGTACATCAGCCACTCTTTGCTTGCTTCCTTGATGGGGATGCTCGTCTCTGAAATTTCTTCATCTGGTGTTGGCGTCCACTCTGCTATGAATTCTGCCAATGCTCTGCTTTGGATAGTTGAAGTGCTCTCAAACTTGAGGCCAAAGCTTGACAGTTCCAGTGCCCACTCAACAATCCTGCCTGTTGCTTCTGGATTCTGCAGTATCCTCTTCAGCGGAAAGCGAGTGACAACTGTGATCTCATGTGCTTGGAAGTAATGGCGCAGCTTTCTCGAGGCCATAAGAAGGCCGAAAAGCAATTTCTGCACACCAGAGTACCTTGACCTAGCCCCCTGTAGAAGGGAACTGACAAAGTAGACTGGGCGCTGCACCATTTTCTTCTGTATTTCCTCGGGCGCTTGCGCAGATCCATCTTTGCCGGGACCAGAGCTTGTCGGGGAAGCCCCCTGCTTGTCGCTGGATGCGCTCACCGTGGTTGCTGGCTCATCATCCGCCTCCCTCTCCGCTACTAACGCAACACTAACCACTTGATTGGTTGCCGCCAGATATAACAGCAACTTCTCTGGTAGTTTAGGTGCGACAAGTATCGGAGTGGAGGACAGGTATCTCTTCAAGTCCTGCCTTTTTCATTGGACCTGCCTTTTTCAAAATTTTGAAAAACGGCAGGGCGCGCTCAGCAGACTTAGAGATAAACCTGCTGAGAGCCGCCACGCATCCGGCAAGTCTTCGTACATCCTTGACGCGCTTCGGTGCTTCAATCTTCTCAATGGCCTTGATCTTGTCGGGATTGGCTTCAATTCCCCGCTGAGACACGAAGAACCCGAGAAGCTTGCCGGAAGGGACTCCAAACACGCACTTCTCGGGGTTGAGCTTGAGGCTGATCTTGCGCAGATTTGCAAAAGTCTCTTCTAAATCTTGAATCAGAGTTGCTTTGTCCCTGCTCTTGACCACTATATCATCCATGTAGGCCTCCACATTTCTGTGTATCTGCGGTTCAAAAGCAGTATGGACGACCCTTGCAAATGTTGAACCAGCATTCTTTAAACCGAAAGGCATCCGTATGAAACAGTATGTGCCACATGGAGTGATGAATGTGGTTTTCTCCTCATCCTCTTCTGCCATGAAGATCTGATGGTATCCTGAGTATGCGTCAAGAAATGAAAGCAAGTCACATCCGGCCGTGGAGTCAACAATCTGGTCGATCGCGGCAAGGGAAATGGGTCCTTGGGACAAGCTTTATTGACATCGGTAAAGTCGATACAAAGCCTCCATTTCCCGTTTGCCTTGCGCACGACTACATAATTGGCCAACCACGTAGGATGGAGCACTCCTCTGACAAGGCCTGCTGCTTCCAACTTCTTGATCTCTTCTGTGATGAATTCTTGGCACTCCACTGTTTGCTTCCTGACTTTCTGCTTGACGGGCCGCGCATGAGGACAGACGGCAAGGTGGTGCTCAATTACTTTCCTGGGAACACCGGGGATGTCAGACGGTTGCCACGCAAACACATCGACATTCGCCCGCAGAAAAGCAATGAGCGCGCTTTCCTATTTTGGGTCGAGAGTGGCACTGATGGTGAAAGTACCACCAGTGCTGTCCTCCTTGGCAGACACCTTCTTGGTTGCTGGCGGAGCTGCCATTGCCTTCTTACACTTGCCGGTGGAGCTCGATGGTGCGTCCTCGACGGTAGCGCAGCACTCTGAAGAGGTGCGCTTGCCGGAGTGGGCATCAGAACTCTTGCCGGACTTGGTCTTCTTCTCCCCCCCGGGAGCTTCAGCGGCAAGTGTCTCGCGATCCGTTGCGGCTGCTGCTTCCCGGTAGATCTTGTCGGCACAGATAAGAGTGTCTTTCTTGTCGCCAGGGACAGAGATGACACTTATCGGGCCTGGCATCTTCAGCATGTTGTACGCGTAGTGAGAGGCCGCCATGAACTTGGCGAGCGTTGGACGGCCAACAATCCCATTGTAAGGCAATGGAAAATCGGCGACGTCAAAAGTGACCCTCTCAGTCCTGAAGTTCAACTCGCTGCCAAATGTCACCGGCAACGTGATCTTCCCCTTCGGCTTGCTCCTTCCCGGGTTGATTCCTTGGAATGTGCCGGTCTCTTCGAGCTCCCTGTCAGGGACTTGGAGTTTCCGGAGCACAGCGGAGGAGATCAGGTTCAAGCCGGCCCCGCCGTCAACTAGCATCTTAGTGACCTTGAGGTTGCGGATAGTTGGTGAAACCAACATCGGCAAGCACCCGACAGCAGTTGTGCGATCAGGGTGGTCCTCAATATCAAAGATGATAGGCGTGCTGGACCATTTCAGAAGCTTGCGTGACTCAACGGGTGGTTCTGCCGCATTGACTTCCTGCACCCACTGCTTGAGTTGGCGGTGTGAAGTATGCAGAGAAGCACCGCCGTCAACGCACAAGACCTCTGTGGCTTTGTGGAACTCCTGCTCACTGGTCTCGTCATCATCCATGTCTTCGTCGTCGTCATCTTCATCCTTGTCGCAGCCGCGGGGAGGTCTGTCTCCTTGCCGCTACTTGGCCTTGCCGCGGCGTCCTCCCCGGCCGGTGTGCTTCGTACCGGATCCTCCAGCACCTCCTTGGGCTTTCTCCTTGTCGCGTCGCTCGTATTCGGCCTTTTGCAGCTTGACAAGCTGCTCGACCTTCTTGCAGCTCTGGAGGTCATGGCCCTTGGTGCAGTGGATCTTGCAGTACTGTTTGTTGGTGCCATCCTGCTTGTCGGTGGCCACCACAGCCTGGCAGTTGGCGCATGCGGCAACCTCCTTGCCGGAGCTACCATCCTTGGCTTTCTTGGCGCCACCTTCATTGCCGGACTGCTCAACAACTAGCACATCTTTGCCTTTCCTCTTCCTGTTGTTCGGCCGCCGGTTTTTCTTTGCCGGGGCAGCATCATCGTTGTCAGATCCTCCTGTTTCTGCATTCTCTCCGGGGAGTTTCCTCCCTTCCTCAGCACGTGCACACCTGTCGGCCAGGGCATAAAGCTCACTGACGTCTCTGATCTTGCACATCGCCATCTCCTCCCGCATCCTGCGGTTACGCATGTTCTGATGGAACGCGCTGATGACTGCGGCAGGGTGGACATCTGGGATGTTGCGTTGCACTTGGCTGAATCTCTAGATGTACTTGCGTAAGGGCTCTCCTTCTTTCTGGGCAAGCAGATGAAGATCACTCTCCTGGCCATGAGGTTTGTGGCCGCCTGTAAAGGCGCCGACAAACTGATGGCATAGGTCTGCCCAGGAAGATATGGAGTTGTCCGGCAAGTGCATGAGCCAGGACCTGACGTTGGGCTTGAGCACCAGTGGGAAGTAGTTGGCAAGGATCTTGTCGTCCCGCCCCCCAGCAGCCTGCACCGCGATGGTGTAGATGCTGAGGAACTCCGATGGATGCAACTTGCCGTCGTACTTCTCGGGTACGTCTGGCTTGAAAATTCTTGGTGCTGGGCCACTGGACTTGCCGCAGCTCACGGGTAAACGCAGGGCAACCTACCGCGTACGGCAGGTCGCCTGGTTCCCCTGGCGCATGCATGTCGATAGTGGGTACAGCGCACTGGTCTGACTAACGCCGCGCTTCTCTTCGGCGCTCGATGCGAGTACGAGCGTCTTCTTGCTGTCGTTCGTGAAGAACTTGGCGCTGATCGCGGCGAGCTCGCGGATCTCATGAAGCAGTGGGATCGCTGTCATGGTGGACCCAGCGAGTCGGCGATCTTGGCCTTCGGGGCGGAGAGTGCACGGTGGTTGCACCCCCACCGGTCTTATCGCCATCGGGTCGCGCCTGGCTGACTTGCTGCGGCCGCGACGTAGTTGGCTGCCGTGGAGTGTCGCCGTTGGCGAAGCCGATGAGACTCTGAATGGTGGCCCTCCAGTCGTCGATCTTGTCTGGCGTTGGAGGGAAGTCTAGGAGCAGTTGAGCTCGCGCCAAAGCTTCTGCTGGAGTGGCGGGTAGCGGTGGCGAACGGTGCGAGGAGCGGGATATGCTCGGACTTCTAACTGCGTTAGAAGGAGCAATATCCCGTCCAAGTGACCGTGCCTCGCTCGCACCAGCACGTTGGCACGCATGCTGGCCTGGAGCATCCCGAGATCCGCCAGCTCGATTTGGGTCCAGCGAGCGTATGGTACCGTGAGTACCACGACGCTGCCGGTCCTGCGCCTCCTGAGATGGGCGCGGTGCATCTACGGACGCTTGGTCGTCGTGGGAGCCGGCTACACCGCCGATGGGTAGCGCAGCCTTGTCCTTGGACCTGGCGGCACCGTGGGCTCCCTCGTCGACGCCCGTTCTTCCGCCAGCGTCTTCCCCACCAGCCGTTTGCTCCGGCGGCGGTGGGTTCGACGCGGACGGAGCAGCCGCCTCCGAAGCCTTCTTGTTCGGTGGCATGTCGATGAAGTCGATGAAGATCTATCCCATGTGAACGCCGGATCAGGTTCACACAACCACGACGCCCCCTACCTGGCGCGCCAAAGATGTCAGTGAAACTGCCTCCGCGAGCACCTATTGGGACGGAGCCCCTTTTCGGTTCGGCGGGGGGCGGAGGTCGCACGAAGAGCAGATCGAGGCAAGGCACACGAGCGGTTTTCCCAGCTTCGGAGCTCTCCGGAGAGATAATACTCCTACTGCTGCTTTGTGGTTTGTATTGAGTTCTTGCTCGGGAGCGCTGAGTGCTACAGTACGCACCAGCGGCTAACGAGACCGAGCGTGAGTGTTCTACTATCCTCCCTTTCTACGTTGTGCATGGGCCTCCTTTTATATGCTCAAGGGGTCACCGACAGGTGGCAACGTAGGCAAGGGCAAAAATGGAAAGGGTGTTGCGGTAGGTACAGCTACCTACACAGTGTATCATACCTAACTCTGACGGCAGGGGACAAGGGCATTAAATGCCTATCTACATCGCCCAAACAGTGCAGAAAAGGGACCGTCAGGGACGCCACTGCTCGCCACGATGGCGATCTTGTCAGCGCCGCTTGCCACAGTGCACCCCTGGCTGCACAGCCTCCCGCCACGTACGCCTGGTAGGGTCTCAGAGCGACACGTTGGTGGGTGTGCTGGAGAGCGGGTACAGAGTGGTTGCTAGCCACGGCAAATACCTTGCCGCGGCCGTTGTCTTGCCGCGTACGGGAGCTTGCTGCTCGCCGGGTCTTGCCGGGACGCATGGCGTGTCGCGGCGAGTTCCTTGAGATGCCTTGGTTGGCCTTCCCGATAAGCTCCTCTTGCCGGGGCTTTGTGCCTTGAGTGGCCTTCCCGGCAATCTCCTCTTGCCGGGGCCTTGTCTCCTTGGCTTAAATACTTTGTTCTTGAATGGCTCCAAAGGAACCACGGGGGTCCTTGGCGGTCACCCGGCAAGCCTTGCCGCGGGACGCTGCGACTGCCCGTGCACAAGTTCGGGATACTAGGGTACCCCTACTCTAGTACACCGACATTTGCGCTGTAGCTCCCTTAAATTTTAGTACGTTCCTAGAGAAAGAAAAGTTCAAAGACATGTGTTGGTGCAATATCAGTCTACCTTGAGTTTTGGAGATTATTGACAGAAACAGGTATGGACTAATGTGTTTGCTACTGCACACATAGAGAAAAGTCCATACACAACTAAAGACAATGTTGTCTCTAGTGCTGAGTTGGAAGACCTTCATCAAAGCATATCTGCGTTGCAAAGAAGAACGGGCTACATCTCATGAAGAGATAGAGTTGATAAGATTGATGTGAAGAGATTCACCCCTCAAAAGATTTGCTGAAATAGCGAAGTTTTCTGTCTCAATATTGTTGTCCGAAGAAATTGACTGCTGCGATAGAAGTCGAAGACAAAATGAAGACGTAGCATTCATTGAGTTTCTCTTCTTTCAGTCTTTTGAGTCATAGGACCTCCGTACTATTAAGGGGGGTATAGGTTCGCGTTGCTTAGATCAGCTATGACGCTTAGCTACAACCTATGAAAGATGTGAGAGAAATCTCTTTGTGCTCTGAGTAAATACTTGCCCGCAAGAGACTATGATCTTCTTCGTTGCAAGAGATTTGCCTCGGACCGAGGAGTTAGCATTACTTGCTCCGTAAGAAATGTTACCATTTTGCTCAAATCCAACCGTTGGAATCTTCTCATTCGGCCATTGGCCGAGGCCGATGTCCAATTTGGTGATTTCGCATTTGGGAAGGTTGCGGCTATAAATAGCCACCCCGCTCCAACGTTGTCAGTTGGCTGCTCCGCTTGAGATTATGAGAAAATTGATTGGAGCAACCCCTCTCCGAGTGATTTCAGTTTAAGATCCACCGAGAGAAAATCAAGAGCACAAACTTAAACAGTGGTTTAGCATCACATCGGTTCTGAGTGAGAGTTCTTGTACTTGTTACTCTTGAGAGCTGAGCACTCTCTAGACGGATAGGTTTGGTTTCGAGGGTTGTAGATTTGTTGTCTTCACCGACGCTGATCTTCAGCAAACAAAAGTGATTGTGGTTCGCGAAGGTTGACCGAAGGTTTGGAGATCGCCGACAAGGATCTACCACGAGTGAAATCAACCTGAGTCTGATCAGCTTTGTGTTGAAGGAGAAAAGTGTGAACAGTTTATCTTCCGTGTTAAGTCACAGCCCCTCCAACCAGACGTAGCCCTTTGGTAGAAGGGTGAAATGGTCT
The DNA here is from genome assembly GCA_032464435.1 of Aegilops umbellulata. NCBI lineage: Eukaryota > Viridiplantae > Streptophyta > Magnoliopsida > Poales > Poaceae > Aegilops > Aegilops umbellulata. Next base: position 188,710,077 of record CP136055.1, read on the forward strand.
ACCAAATCTCTTGTCGCCTTCGAGCATCACTTGTTATATCTACTCTACTGCAATTCATTCAGTAGTTTTGTTTCATTCTAAGTGCCATTAGATTCTTGATCTTTTTTCTGTTCTGTGTCTTTTATCCTGTGTTGTAGTATCAAATTTTTTCATTATCTTCGTCCCTACTCCCTCATCTTTAGTATGTATCCTTATTATACGGTGTCACCCTGAGATTGTATTTCCTTCAATGGTCGTTATGTTTTGCTTCATTCTGTTACACTTGTTTGCTTGTTGCATAACTCTCGTCATAGTTAAACCTATTATCGATCAAGCTCGCTCTATTGTAAACGCTTTTCTCGATGAATATGCTTCTAGCGAACAAATATGATTCAGTGCATTTCTCTCTATACTCTATGCTGCTGCCGTGTGTGGATTAGGTTTCAAAGCTTTCGAAAGAAAATTTTGAATCTCCCATTCACCCCCTCTGGTCGATATACTCACGGTCCTAACATAATGGAAGGAACTAAAAGGACTGGGTCCGTAATTTGAGCATTATCCTCACTACTGCATAGAAGACTTATGTCCTTGATGAAAAGCGAATGAAGACTCCATGTTGATGGACTTTTGGAATCACTTGATTATGAATCGTTTGAGACATGTGAACCATGCCTCATGGGCAAGATGACAAAAACCTTGTTTTCTGGAACAATGGAGTGGCCAAGTGACTTGATGGAAATAATACATACCAATGTATGTGGTCTGATGAGTGTTGAAGCATGCGGTGGATATCCTTATTATCTTACATTCACAGATGATTTGAGTAGATACGGGTATATTTAGTTGATGAAACATAGTTCTAAAATTTTGAAAAGTTCAAGCAATTTCAGAGTGAAGTTGAAGATCATCGTGGAGAAGATCAAATATCTACGGTATGATCATGGAAGTGATTATGTAAGTTATGAGTTTGGTGTGTATTTAGGACAATGCAATTTTTTTTTGACAACTCACACCACCTGGAACACCACAGCATAATGCTGTGTCCGAACGTCATAGCCGTACTCTATTGGATATGGTGCTTTCTATGATGTCTCTTACCAACTTGCCACTATAGTTTTGGGTCTATGCATTAGAGACAGTAACATTCACTTTAAATAGAGCACCATCTAAATCCGTTGAGACGACACCGCATGAACTATGGTTTGGCAAGAAAGCTATGTTGTCGTTTCTTATAGTTTGGGGATGTGACACTTATGGTTGATAAGCTTGAACCTAAAGCAGAGAAGTGCGTCTTATTAGAATACCTTCTATAACAGATCCTAAGGCAAGTCTTTGTTATCGACAATGGATCCTTTCCAGGGAAAGAGTTTTCTCTCGAAAGAAGTGAGTGAGAGAAAGGTAGAACTTGATGAGGTTATCAAACCTTCACTTGAATTGGAAGGTAGCACATCACAGAAAGCAGTTCCCGTGATGCCTACACCAATAAAAGAGGAAGCTAATGATGATGATCATGAAAATTCATATCAGGTTACTACTGAACTTCATAGGTCGGGTGGGACACGTTCTGCAACAGAGTGGTACGGTAATCCTGTTCTGGAAGTCATGTTGGTTGACAACAGCGAACCTATGAACTGTGAAAAGCAATGATGAGCCTGGACTCCGACAAATGGCTAGAGGCCATGAAATCCAAGATAGGATCCATGTATGAGAACCACGTATGGACTTTGCTAGACTTACCTGATGATCGTAAGGCCATTGAGGACAAATGGATCTTTAAGAAGAAGCCTAATGTTGGTGGTAATGTCACAGTCTATAAAGCTCGACTTGTTGCAAAGGTTTTTGGACAAGTTCAAGGAATTGACTATGATGAGACTTTCTCGCCCGTAGCGATGCTTAAGTCTGTTAGAATTATGTTAGCAATTGCTGCATTTGTTTATTACGAAGTCTGGCAGATGGATGTGAAAGCTGCTTTCCTTAAGGAAGAGTTGTATATCATCCAACCCAAAGGTTTTGTGGATCCTAAGGATGCTAAAAAGGTATGCAAGCACCAGTGATCCATCTATGGACTGGTGCAAGCATCTCGGAGTTGGAATATACGCTTTGATGAGGTGGTCAAAGTTTTTGGTTTTATACAGACTTACAGAAACTTGTATTTACAACAAAGTGAGTGGGAGCTCTATAGCAGTTCTGATAGTATATGTGGATGACATATTGTTGATTGGAAATGATGTATAATTTCCGGAAAGCATAAATGGTTGTTTGAAAGGAGTTTTTCGAAGGAAGACATGGGTAAAGCTGCTTACATATTGGGCATGAAGATCTATAGAGGTAGATCAAGACGCTTGATAAGATTTTCACATAGAGCATACCTAGACAAGATTTTGAAGGAGTTCAAAATGGATCAGTCAAAAAAGGTGTTCTTGCCTAAGTTGTAAGGTGTGAAGTTGAGTCAGACTCAAAGCTCGACCACGGTAGGAGAAAGATAAAGGATGAAGGTCGTCCCCTATGCCTCAGCCATAGGCTCTATAATGTATGCCATGCTGTGTACCATACCTGATGTGCGCCTGACCATGAGTCTGGCAAGGGGGTACAAGAGTGATCCAGGAGTGGATCACTAGATAGCGGTCAAAATTATCCTTAGGTACCTAAAGAGGACTAGGGAAATGTTTTCTCGTTTATGGAGGTGATAAAGAGTTCGTCATAAAGGGTTATGTCAATGCAAGCTTTGACACTGATCCAGATGACTCTGAGTCTTAGCACGGATGCATATAGTGGAGCATTCATTTGGAATAGCTCCAAGTGGAGCGTGGTAGCAGCATCTATAGCATGACATAGAGATTTGCAAAGTACACACATATCTAAATGTTGCTGACCCGTTGACTAAAACCTCTCTCACAAGCAAAACATGATCAAACCCAGAACTCATTAGGTGTTAATCACATGGCGATGTGAACTAGATTATTAACTCTAGTGCAAGTGCGATACTATTGGAAATATGCCCTAGGGGCAATAATAAATTGGTTATTATCATATTTCCGTTCATGATAAATATTTATTATTCATGCTAGAAATGTATTGGCCGGAAACTTAAATACATGTGTGAATACACCATCTCCCTAGTAAGCCTCTACTAGATTAGCTCGTTGATCAAAGATGGTTAAGGTTTCCCAACCATAGACATGAGTTATCATTTGATAACGGGATCACATCATTAGCAGAATGATGTGATGGACAAACCCAACCGTAAGCTTAGAAATAGATCGTATCGCTTAGTAATTTGCTACACTTCATGTCAAGTATCTATTCCTAAGACCATGAGATCATGAAACTCCCATATACTGGAGGAATACCTTGTGTGCTATCAAACGTCACTTCATAACTAGGTGATCATAAAGGTGCTCTACAGGTATCTCCAAATGTGTCTGTTAGGTTGGCATGGATTGATACTGGGATTTGTCACCCCGTTTGACAGAGAGATATCTCTGGGCCCTCTCGGTAATACAACATCATAAAGAGCTTGCAACACTACTTCCGTTTGTGGCGCGCCATTTTTCTTCAACGCCAGCACTATGTTTTCCAAATAGTGTTGGCATCTGCCAAATTGGTATGCCAACACTACTTTTCCAAATAGTGTTGGCGTCTGCCAAATTGGTACGCCAGCTATAAGTTGCTATCGCTGACGCTGGCAGTACATCGTACGCCACTACTATGTGTGCCCAGTTGTCGTGACCAGTTGCAGTATATTGTTGTCGTGCGATTTATAAACACGCCATAGATACTTAACTTTGTGCTGTCGTGTCTTCGCCCGGAACGCCAGCACTAAGTTGTGCCTATATATAGATGTGTTGGCAGCCCCTTGTTCTTAAATACATTCACTTCCATTCTCCACAAAATTCTACTCCCTCTTAGTTAGCTGCTTTGGTGACAATAGACGCACCGGAGCTTGTCGAATCGGCATGAGCTCCATGCTCGTGCCCACGTCGACGGGGCGTGTCTCAAGTTTTGGACTCCGCAGCCTTGACCGAGCTCTCATCTGGCCCCGTTGGCCATGACATGCGCTCTCCATGGCCAATGCAGCCAACCCTGTCTAGCAAATCATCCCGTTGCAGCGTGATGTCCCTTCGATGATCCGGCAGCTATGCCACCAGCATCAAAGCTGCCATGAATCAAGAGAGGGCACTTGTGCTGCTTTTTTGCGGTTGTGGATGCCCTGCTGATAAGCATATGTCGCACACACAAAGTAATACAGAGTGAGAGTTCTACATCTGCGCTAACCGTGGAAAGGTAATATGACAGAAAATACGTCGATATTCGGCTAATTTGCACCATTCGAGATCATTAATTAATATATGTGTGTGTGTGTATTGTGATCCATAGGCGTTAGGGACAAAATATTGCTGGACATGGATATGGGTTGATCTCGTGTAGAAGTACGTGAGCGAGTTGCTCGAGTACTCCATTGGTGAACTAACACAGCAGATAGATGAGATGCAGCTGAAGACTGATGTGATGCGCGGCCAAGTCCAAAAATTCAAGATGCTTTGATATGCCCTTTTAGCTGGTGTTATGCTCGGCCTCGTTCTCCCTACTGGATCGGTGGCATATTTTTCTCGTGGGAATCAATACACTATTATGTATCTATGCTAGATGAGTGAGATTGATCAATGTTGGCCGATGTTCTGTAATTATTGGTTTCCCTTGTATGGTTACATATTGACAAAAAAAATTAGTAAAAGTAACAATATAATAAACAATAGGAAAATAAAACATTATAATAATAAATTAAACATCTATATAAAAATAAAAAACAATATGTCTAACCATAATTAAAAGTAAAAAAAATATGTGTAACAAATAGCAATGACGTTGGCCACGTAGGCCAACGCCAGCAATTACCACCCCACCCCCCACAGGAGATATTGATTAAATTAGCCCCCACCCACAACCGTCGATCCCCATTAAAACGCTGCCGCCCCCGTTGCCCTCGCCTCTGCTGCTTCCACCGCCGTCGCCGCCTCCACCACCGAAGTCCTCGCGTCGTCGCCTTCGCATCCACCCCTGTCACCGCCCCCGTCCCCGCCACCGTCCCCATCCCCGCCTCCGTCCCCGTCGCTGTCACCCTCCGTCGAAGCACATGTCGCCGTCGCCTCCGCATCTACCCCGACGACTACCCCGGCCCCGTCGCCCGCAATGCCTCCTCGCTGTCTACCGCCGCCGTAGGTGAGTTCTACTTAGTGTAGTGTAATAGTAGTGTAGAAAGTATTGAAGTTTGTGTATACAAGTAGTGTAAAATTTTAGTGTAGTTGTAGACTATGATTTTAGATAGTGTAATTTTATTGTATGTCTAGTAGTGTACTTGTGGTGAAAGAATGTAGTTTAGTTGTATACTATGATTTTAGATAGTGTAATTTTATTGTATTTCTAGTAGTGTACTTGTGGTGAAAGAATGTAGTCTAGTTGTAGACTATGGTTTTAGATAGTGTAATTTTATTGTATTTCTAGTAGTGTACTTGCGGTGAAAGAATGTACTGCAGATGTAGACTATATTTTAGATAGTGTAATTTTATTGTATTTCTAGTAGTGTACTTGTGGTGAAAAAACGTTTTATGCATTGTAGGTTTTGCAGGTACTCATTAATATGCCCATTTTTAATAGCTTGTTAGTTATATATATATATATATGCATCGTCATAGATGGCTCCGAAGTTTCATGGTGTGCGACAGAAGGGAAATAAGTACTATGCCACCATTAGGAAGGACAATGTCGTCCACAAACTTGGCCATTGGGACACCCCGGAGTTAGCAGTGCGCGCTTATGATGCCATGGTAGTAGAGTTCTTTCAGGAAGGGGCGAATATGAACTTCCCTGAGTGTTGTCAGTTCGCGATGTTCCTCGCGCCTGAGGACATGAGGATATGCACTAGGGTTGAGGAGTAGGAGATCAAAGAGGCTGAGATGCAGTTCTCCAACCCATTGGTGAGCGAGCTTGCGAGAGATGACAAACTCGTGGAGGCCAACAAGATGATGTTACTTCAGTATGCAACCAGGAAGAGCACAGAGGAGGATCCCATAGACTGGGTTGCCTTGGAGCGTGAGGAGGAGGGTCGGTAGGGGTGTCGTCGTAGGTCGACTAGGCAAGACCATGAGGCCGGTCCCTCTGGCCACTAGCTTAGTGTGTGCTACCTATTTCGTATGAACTATTTAACTTTATGCATGTTTTATGTTTGAACTACACATGGTTCGTAGAACTGTTTTATTACAAGTATGTATGTTGTCGTGGGTTTATCACGGCAAATGCCGTAGTGAAAGGACTTAGGTGTGGAGCCATCGCAACGTAGGTTAGCTTGAAGGGGTTGAATGGGACAAAGGACACAAAGGGTTTACCCAGGTTCGGCCCCTCACAATGAGGTAAAACCCTACATCCTACTTCCAGTTGTATTGCTTGAGTTTCGTTTACAAGGGAGCAGATACGCTTGACCTAGTTCTCGATCGATTGTTTCTTAAGTTAACCCGCTGCCGGGTCTCGCCTTTATATACACAGGTCGAAGCCTGGCGGCTTACAAGAGTCCGAACTGGATCACACAACGTGCCCGGCCTGGTTTCTAAGTTGCCTTGCCTTAACAAACAAGCTAACATATGGCGGTTCACATGTTCGGGTCTTGGGCCTCAACCAGGTCCGCCTCTGTGAGTCGCCATCTTCATACTTCAGCTTCTTGGGCCTCCTTGAGTCTTCTCCATGTTAAGTCGCCAACTATGTAACCGGGCCCCTCCTGTGCGGGTCGCACCACGAGGTATGTCCTCAACATTAGGCCCCAGATTGATTTGAACCTATTCATATCAATCTTTATCCTTTGCTTGGAAAATCCCTTAAACCTTTTCAATGTTTATTCTAACATATCTTCTTGACTCACCATGATGAATGATGATATCATGTCATTAATCTCAGAAAAATCCTATGACATCACAACGGATCTTTGCATTGATCAGCCATCCAAAGAATCGAGGAGCCTCCGTAGTTGAGATAATGATCACACCTCCTCGATTTTCATGCCTACCATTTCATTGTTCATTTTTTCTTATAAATAAGCATTGGGGGTCTTTATCACTTCTTACCCCGGCCTCCTCCTCTTCTTCTTCCTCGTGACAACCGATGCCACCGGAGCTCCGCCGCCCCAATCAATGACTTCATCCTGGCTGCTGCATCAACCTGATTTCGACTAGAAAACTATGGCACCCCTCCGCTGTCCATCAGCATCACCAGGTACGCATCTCCCTCTGCTCCCAATCCACATTAGGGTTCCCTAGTTCTTTGGTGTTCATCGTGCTCACTTGTAGTTCATCTGTCCTATTGCTTATTTGAACCTGGACGCGATACGGAAGTTGTGCTTCGATCACTTTTGTATTCACTATCAATCATATATCCATTCTTCTTTCTGAGATTCACTCCTCAACACAGTAGTTCGTCCTCCATATTTTAGGTTTAGCAATTTCCACCTATTTTTTGAACTTCCGTAGATCCCAAATTATAAGCAGGACCCTGAAACTTGTTTGTTCAGTACTTAGTGAAATTTCACTAAAATCCATATCTGTAGATGCTGTCATAATCACTATTGCATAGGCGGCACAAAGGACCCCTTCGTAACCCACCAAATAGTGGCCGAATTACATACAAATTGTTAAACCTCTAGTGTCTGTCCAACCTTAATCAGAATCATATAGCCTATCAATACCTTGTCGGCTTAACCATACTGTTTATTTCTATTCTCCATAGTAGTCAATCTTATCCGCACAACCAATCTTTGAATGGCAAGCTTCTTTTTCTTAATTATGGGGCAGCTTTAATCACAATATTAACCCGCCAATTTCTCATTCTAAGGATTTAATCAGTAAAAATGACTAAGACTACCACCTCCTGCGACTGGGTTGCTTCCACTTTCACGAAACAATCTCTTAATGAATATGTGGACATGGGCGTCTTGCCAGAAAAGAATGTTATCCACTGGGAAGTTCCGGGGGCTGTGGTTAAGCCTCAACCAAAAGAAGGCGAAATCATAGTCTTTGCTGATCACCTCCTCCGTGGCTTCTAGCCACCCAGCTCAAAATTCTTCGGGATGTTCTGCACTTTTATCAGTTACATCCTCAAGACATCGGTGCCAATTCTGTGTGCAATATTTGCACCTTTCAACTCTTCTACGAAGTGTACCTTCAAGAAGAGCCCAATGTTGATTTATTCAGAGAATATACTATTTGAATCGCCAGACTGAGATGACATATGGTCCTAGTATTGAACTCAGTGGAATTTCAATCCAGAGGCGGAGAGACGTCGTCTTTCCTGCAGTAGCACTACCCAGCCATCCCAAAGACTGGAATCAAACTTGGTTCTATTGCCAAAAACTTCTCCAGTGGGTGAAAACCCTCTGCCAGGTTATCGCACCTGCCGGCTCAGCCCGAGACATCCACTCCCTAACCGGATCAGCGCCACAGAACGAGCCAAGTATGCGCCAACTTTTTTTTAAATAAGGGCTTTGTTAGCCAATGGCTCAACTAGAGTCGACCTAGTCCGATGATGGCTTGTCTAGAGAATCTTCCCTTTAAGCCGTCGCACCGGCTTAATCTATGAATACACATGTGACGTAAAGGACCCATAGAGGTATAATCCAACATGACTTGAAGACCAAGAGATCAATGAAATGACCAAATCATTACTCGGGGGGAGCCTCGAAAACTATAGCAAGTTGGGTCTAAACCCCTTTTGCACTCTCAACCCAGCCCCTGATGTAAGTATTCCAAGCCTTCCTTTATTTTACTTAACACTTCCTTATAAACTGTACCATTTCTCATTATCATCTGTGTTTTCAAGCCGGCTCTTCCTTCTAGAACAAGAAGCTACAAGATAAGAAATCATAGGATAAACCAGCAAAAAGAGCGAAAGCCAAAATGAAGGCTCCAAAAAAGGCCAAAGGAAAGAAGCCAGATGCAGCAGACTTATTCACCCTGGACGATGAGTCGGAGGTAGAACCTGATTCCCTTGGCTTTTTATATATGGAACTTATTGACGCTGATTCCTCTCGGGATGATCCGGAGACCAACCAGGCAAACATCGCCAAGGTAAATAACATTTCCGACTCAGAGTGCTTGCCAAAACAGAAAATTCGGCAGGTGACCTGAAAAGTAAGGTTTTCTCACCTTCTAGCTTACCTGGATCCCCACTTTATTTTGAAGAAACAATAGCACGATGTTATGTGCAAGACCCGGAGCGATGGCAATAAGGAATTGGTTTCCGGCTTACCAAAGACTCCAGTTCCTCGTAAACGCCGACATGAGGTGCTTCTAAATCCAAATCTTTCATTTCCAAAGGCGCGTCTCATTCCTCAACCACTTAACTTGTCCGACTCAAATTACTAGGGAACTTCTCATTCATCCTCCAGCGACTCTACCGGTACCCAATTTCCTACCTTCAAGATTGCACATGGGTAAGAAATTTGCATTCGCTAGTTAATACCTTATGACATTATGCTCATATCCTTGTACACCTTGCTTTCAGTGGTGTAGCCAAGGCTGACAAGAAATTGAAGATGGGCGAGCCGTCAGAAGACCCCAAGGTCAATGAGCCGGAGAAGCACATGCCAATAGCCTCAGAAGCTTCAATTCAAAGTCCCGAAGACGCTTCCAATGACCCGCCACCAGAAGCTGACAACATAAATGTGGATCCGATGAACATGGATGTTGATCTGCCAAGCCCTGCCAAGCCTGTCGAGGAAACCGCACTTGAAAAGGCTGATGAGGATGTCCACATTACTGGCACGGGTTACACAGAGCCGGGAAATCCCACAGTCTTGGCCAACCACAGCGCAAAAGGAGAGTTTCCTGTAGGAACTAAATTGAAACTGGACTTGGAAAGTTATGCTGCTCTTGGTGCTGGTGACATTCACGCAGGCTACCTTCACCGCCTCCATACTATTCGTGAACTCGAAGCCGACTTGGTGAACCTCATGACGGAACATTATGAGGTATGACTATTAATCCTTCTTCATATATATCCATTTAGCCGCCAAGTCTAGAGGATATGAACAACGAGAATATGTTGTAGACTTAAAAATAACTTTGAAACTGTAGTTCTCCTGCTTGACTTATCCGTTAGGATCCAATCATGTAGCCCACAAGGGCCGGCTTAGACTGGCAAGTTGAGCCGGGACTTGTGGTTTAAGAAATCCAAATACGTAGCCCCCGAGGGCCGGCTTAAACTGACAAGTTGAGCTAGGACTTTTAGTTTAAGAAATCAAAATATGTAGCCCCCAAGGGTCGGCTTAAACTGAGAAGCTGAGCCGGATCATAAAACAAAACTGACCTACATTATCCCACAAGTGCCAAGAATATTGTTCGTAATATGCTTGGGACTTGTACCCTTATTATTGAGTAAGATATGAATTCTGATCTATCATATCTAACTTTTTTCCTCGGGAGGCTTTATCTCTAAAGGATGTAGAGCTGGGCGACTTAGCCAAGATGATTAAACATCAAGAAGTTGAGACTGTTAAAGCAGAATCAAAATTTCAATCTGCCATGAAAGAGAATGAGAAGCTCAAGGCCAACTTTGCTACTGAGAGAGCCTCCTTCGAGACTGAGAAATAAAACTTGATAAAACATGCACAAGACGCAGAAGCCCAACTTAAACAGGTTGTTGAAGAGCTAGATGGCTTAAAGGGACATATTACTCATATGACAACTGCCATCTTCGGTAAGAGTCCATATCCATTGTCAGTTTTGAAGTGACAGTATTCTATGCCGCCAAGCACTTCTCAATCCCTGTTTAAACCGACTTATTCTGCTATTTTATGAATAGACCCTAGAAGCACGCACCTCGAACAAGACATGATGTTGAAGTTCAAGGCCATCTACTCTTTTATAGAACAACTATACATCAGTGCTCATTGTAGTCTGGTGGCCATAGGAGGCAACAAAAAGGCACCAAGTCACATCAAAGCTATGTTGGACCACTTGTCAACTATCTCGAGCCAAATTGAAGATAAAAAATTATCAACCGCCCATGCCGGAGCCCTTGTCGCCCTTGGACGTGTTAAAGCATGGGCATCAGAACTTGACCCAAAGGAAATAGCCACCGGGTGCCTCGAGTTCAAGGATGATAAGTCTCCATTTGAAGAAAAAGTCTTCAACCATTTGCGTTCGGGAGATGCGGCCTGTGGCCTGCAAGCCGGTTGAGGAGTTGAATCTGAACAACTACACGGTGGCTTATGATGAAAACAACAAGAAGATACCGCAATCTCGGCTTACAACCCTATCAATCTTATTCCTCCTTTGTGTAAGAACACTTTTGCTCATGACATTGATCATTCCGTTATTCTCAATGATGAAGACTGTTTTGAAGCGTTAACCGGCATCGATTGGACAATAGCTAATCTTAAGATGACCGACGAAGAAGAACCGACGCCGGATGATCCACAATCCTCCAAGCATGTAGGAGAAGAGTAAGCAGTGATGATTCGGTCGGCTCTCAGATCGGCTTACAAGAGCATAGTACGATAAAAATTTGAAGTTTGAAACTTTCTGAAGGCCAGAGCTATGCCTTTGTAATAGGATAGCACAAAACAATCATCTGCCCTGTCATGCCTTCGTGCATGTTTAACTTCTATTTTTTTCACCCGCCGTTGTGCTTTCTCATAATATCATCATTCATGTGGGTCATATCAATACTTCATATTTCCTACACACAAGTTAAACAACATATGCCCTGGTGGTTTAAGCCAAGGTGGGTAACAAACCCCAATATAATAGTCTATGCAATTTTTTCAGAAAGACTAGAATAAAGGCCATCCAAGCCGAAACATTCCGGCGACTTAAAGTCTAAAGCCAGGGCAGGTTACCAAACCCCAAATATTCATATAATTATTGAAAGATATACTCGTAGATTGAAACTATGGTGACATCTTGATAACTAATATCTGTAGCGGGTATCAACCCGGAGTCATGAAATATCATGATCTTGATTGCTCAAGGCAAAAATATCCCGGCGACTTATAGTCCGCCACCAGGGCGGGTTATCAAACCCAAAATGCTCAACTATGAGTCATATAATCAGGGCTGCATGGCCTGAATTGTAAATATCGGACTTTAGCAGAAAAATCTTTAAAGGAGACAAATCCAAATTATTTAGAAGAAAAGAAATTCAGAAAAAATCTATGTGCTTTCATAGGCCGCACAACCTTAAAGTTATCTGGCTGGCTCACCAAAGCACAGCCAGAGTGGCTAGCAAAGCCATGTGCTTTATAGGCCGCACAGACTAAGAGTTAATCCTCTCTCACTGTAAGTCGGCCCTCACGTGACAAACCACCATTTTAACTTTAACGAGTTCAAGGTCTTGAAGAAGATTGACTATTAAGAGTGTGGCGGGTCACTCAGGATTACCTGGCGAGGAGCATCATGCAAACAGGCAGGATAACTTAGGATTCGGCGTCCACGGCTGGTAAAGAGGATATGAAAGCTAAACCCGGTAGGTTGGAAGCCCCCAAGTGACCTTATGAACAAATAATAAAGACTTAGATGCTTAGAAATGAAATGACAGAGGCCCTGAATTATTAGGGATGTCGGCTTTATTATATTGATCATAATATATACATTTATAAAATTATGTACAACGACAAGAACAGGTAGCTCAAGTGTAATAAGGCCGAAGATGAGCAATGTTCCAGGGCCGGCGGGTCTCCTCCTCCGACTTACGCGAGTCCTTGTGTTCTCCTATATCAATGAGGTACTATGACCCATTATTCATATTCTTGTTGACCACAAAAGGTCCTTCCCAAGGCGGGGATAACTTGTGCATATTTGTTTGATCTTGGATGAGTCGGAGCACTAAATCGCCTTCTTGAAATGTTCGGGTTTTGACTCTGCGGCTATGATAGCGATGCAGGTCTTGCTGATATATCACCGAACAAGCTGCCACAAGGTCACGCTCCTCATCCAACACATCAAGTGCATCTTGACATGCTATCTTGTTAGTAGCTTCAACATAAGCCGCCACACATGGAGAGTCATGACGGATGTCACTTGGAAGAACCACCTCTGCCCCATAGACCATGAAGAAAGGCGTGTATCCTGTTTACCTGTTTGGGGTGGTGTTGATACTCCAAAGTACTGAAGGTAATTCCTCGACCCAACAACCCGGTGTTCTCTGCAAAGGATCCATAAGCCGGGCCTTTATACCTCTCAAGATTTCTTGATTGGCCCTCTCAACTTGACCATTAGACTGTAGATGAGCCATCGAGGAGACGTCAAGACGAATATGCTCCTATTGACAGAATTCTCTCATAGCACCCTTAGACAGATTAGTGCCTTTATCAGTTATGATACTATGAGGATAACCAAAACGGAAGCTTACTTTCTTTATGAATTGAACCGCCGTCGCCACATCACACTTGCTGACCGGCTCTGCCTCAACCCACTTGGTAAATTTCTAATCCTCCACCAAGAGGTGGGTTTTCTTCTGCTTAGACCTCTTGAAAGGTCCAACCATATCAAGCCCCAGACTGCGAACGACCAAGTAATTGGAATCAACCTCAATTCTTGAGCCGCCTCGTGAGCCCGACGAGAAAACTTCTGACAGCCATCACACTTACTGACAAGATCCTCTGCATCATCATGAGTCGTCAACCAATATAATCCATGAAGGAAATCTTTAGCCACAAGAGATTTAGAGCCGGCATGATGACCACAATCACCTTCATGGATTTCCCTTAAAACCTCACGGCCCTCCTCAGGAGAAACACAACGTTGGAACACGCCTGTGACACTGCATCGGTGTAAGTCGCCATTGGCAATAGTCATTGACTTAGATCGCTGGGTTATTTGTCTGGCCAAAGTTTCTTCCTCAGGTAACTCGCCCTGAGTCATATAAGCCAAGTATGGATTTGTCCAATCAGGAATAGCATGGAGATCCACCACCAACTGCGCCTCCGGGTTAGGAATAGCAAGATCCTCTTATGACGGCAATTTGACTGAAGGATTATTCAACACATCAAGAAATACATTGGGAGGTACCGCTTACATTGAGACCCGAGTTGGCTCAATGCATCAGCCGCCTTATTCTTCCTCCTATCAAGATACTCCACCTGGTAACCTTTGAAGTGACTAGCAATATTGTCAACTGCCCAGCGATAAGCTGCCATGAGCGGGTCTTTGGAATCTCGAGTAACTGACACCTGCTGAGCCACCAGATCTGAGTCGCCAAAGCACCTGACCCGGCTTAGATTCATCTCCTTGGCCATACGAAGACTATGAAGCAGAGCCTCATATTCAGCTGCACTATTAGTATAGGGAAACGTCAATCTTAAAACATAACAAAAATTATCACCTCGTGGGGAAGTCAAAATAACTCCAACCTCCGATCCTTCTAATTGCATGGACCCATCAAATTGAATAGTCCAATATGTGTTATCAGGCCTCTCCTCCGGCGTCTACTACTCCGTCCAGCCATTGATGAAATCCACAAGAGCCTGGGATTTGATAGTTGTCCTTGGCACATACTTCAAACAATGGAGTCCAAGTTCAGTGGCCCATTTAGCCACTCAACATGTAGCCTCTCTGTTCTGAATAATATCCCCCAAAGGAGCAAAACTGACCACTTTAATGGGATGGTCAAGAAAATAGTGCTTCAGCTTGTGACTGGCTATGAACACCCCATGTACCAACTTTTGCCAATGTGGGTATTGTTGTATAGACTCAATTAACACCTAATGACATAATAAGCCGGCCTCTGGACTGGGTACTCGTTACCCCTCTCGTTTCGTTCTACTACAATCGCCACACTAAAAGCTCTGCTGTTAGCCGCCATGTATAAAAGCAAGGGTTCTTTCTCAATGGAGCTACAAGGAAGGGTGGCTCAGCTAGCTGCTTCTTGAGCACCTCAAACGCCTCATTCGCCGCATTACAACAAACAAAATGGTATGTGAGGGAGTCCTGGATTAGGGGGTGTTCGGATATCCGGACTATACCTTCAGCCGGACTCCAGGACTACGAAGATACAAGATTGAAGACTTCGTCCTGTGTCCGGAAGGGACTTTCCTTGGTGTGGAAGGCAAGCTTGGCGATGCGGATATTCATGATCTCCTACCATTGTAACCGACTTTGTGTAACCCTAACCCTATCCGGTGTCTATATAAACCGGAGGGTTCTAGTCCGTAGGACAACTTCATCATACAACAATCATACCATAGGCTAGCTTCTAGGGTTTAGCCTCCTTGATCTTGTGGTAGATCCACTCTTGTACTACCCATATCATCAATATTAATCAAGCAGGAGTAGGGTTTTACCTCCATCGAGAGGGCCCGAACCTGGGTAAACTTTGTGTCCCTTGTCTCCTGTTACTATCCGGCCTAGACGCATAGTTCGGGACCCCCTACCCGAGATCCGCCGGTTTTGACACCGACAGTATGTTTTCTTCATCATCTGGTACAAAGGAATTGCCTTCTCTCCCAGGCGGCTTATGAACCAGCTTAAAGCGGCGATACGACCCGCCAGGCGTTGGACGTCGTTGACACACACCTGCTTAACCAATGAAGTAATAACCTTAATCTTCTCCGGGTTAGCTTCAATACCTCTCTCGGAGACCAGAAAACCCAAAATCTTGCCTGCAGGCGCACCAAAAATACATTTGGCCAGGTTAAGCATCATCTTGTAGACCCAGAGATTGTCAAAGGTTTCTCTCAAATCGTCCAACAGAGTCTCCTTCTTCCTCGACTTCACGAAAATATCGTCCAGATAAGCATGAACATTGCGTCTGATCTGATCATGAAAACAGTTCTGGACACAATGTTGATAAGTCGCCTAAGCACTCTTGAGCCCAAAAGACGTAAACACATAGCAGAAAGCCCCAAAAGGCGTGATAAGAGTCGTCTTCTCTTGGTCTTTAACTTCCATCCTAATCTGATGATAACCAGAATAAGCATCCAGGAAGCTCAAACACTCACAACCCGTTGTGGCATCTATGATCTGATAAACATGGGGAAGAGCAAAAGGATCAGCTGGGCAGGCTTTATTGAGGTCTGTATAATCCACACACATACACCAAGTCCCATTTTTCTTAAGTACCATCAACCGGTTAGCCAACCACTCAGGATGAAAAACTTCAATGAGGAACACGGACGCCAAGAGTCGGGCCACCTCCTCTCCAATGGCCTTACGTCGCTCTTCATTAAAGCGGCGAAGGAACTGCTTCACCAGCTTAAACTTAGGATCAATATTGAGAGTGTGCTCAGCGAGTTCTCTCGGTACACCTGGCATATCTGAAGGCTTCCATGCAAAGATGTCCCGATTCTTATGGATGAACTCGATGAGCGTGCTTTCCTATTTCGGATCCATGTTAGCACTGATAGTGAACTGCTGAGATGAGTCGCCATGGACAAAGTCAACCTGCTTGGTGTCATCTGTCTACTTAAACTTCAGCAAAGGGTCTTGCTCTGTGGTGGGCTTCTTTAAAGGGGTCATATCAGCCGGGTGACCATTATCTTTATAAAACTTAAGCTCCTCCGTGGCACAAGCAGACTCAGCATAGGCGGCATCACCTTCTTCACATTCCAAAGCAATCTTTCTATTACCATGGACTGAATGGTACCCTTACGTCCTGGCATTTTAAGCTGCAAATACACATAACAAGACCGTGCCATAAACTTGGCATAAGCCGACCGTCCAAACAAGGCGTGGCAAGGGCTTTTGATCTTAACCACTTCAAACCACAATGTCTCTGCCATGTAATCATAATCATTGCCAAAAGCCACTTCTAAGGCAACCTTACCAACTGGGTATGCCGACTTACCACATACCATGCCGTGAAAGATTGTAGAGGACGACTTAAGATCTTTGTCAGTCAAATTCATTCGGCGAAAGGTATCATAATAAAGGATATATTTGTTGCTTCGACCATCCATGAGGACTTTAGTGAATATGTAACCCCCAACTAAGGAGCTACCACCAGTGCTAGCTGACCCGGATTATCAACCTGGGGCGGGTGATCTTCTCTACTCCATGTGATTGGCTGCTCTGACCATCGCAAGTACTGAGGTGTCGCCGGCTCAACTGAATTGACCGCGTGCTTATGAACCTTCTGATCTCTCTTACAAAGACTTGTGGTGAAAACATGATACTGGTCATCGTTAAGTTGCTTCAGATTACTCTGATATCCTAACTGTTGTATCTGGTTATCCTGACTGGGCTATTGAGTATAACCACTCTGATTACCCCGTCCTTGATATCCACGATTTGAGCCCCTGTTACCAAAGTCAGACCCATGTGAGCCGGATCCTGACCTGCCATGTAGGACATTATTTTTATTATGATTCTGATGAAAGCCGGAATTCTTGTATTCCTTCATAATAAAACAATCCTTCCACAAACGACCCGCTGGCTTATTCGGAAGACTGTGTTTCGGGCAAGGTTCGTTCAACATCGCCTCAAGGTTAAATCTTGGTCCTCCAAACTGTGGTTTTCCCTTACAACGCCGATTGTTATGATGTGCAATGGTGTTAGCCACAAAATCTGACCCTCCATTGGTTTGCTTGCGCTTGTCACCATTACCCTGGCTATGCACTACAAAAAAAGACACATCCGTGACATTTTGGGCCGAACGATTTTTTTTCTGTCATACATATGACACTTCTATGACGATAATTGTGACAAAACCCGGTATCATCATAGATGTGGTGGGCTCCTACTTCTATCACAAAAAATCATGACAGAAAATGGGCTTTTCATCCTGGGCGGGCCGGAGACGCAGCTGCATGACATTCTTTGGGCCGTCCATGCCGGAAAAAACCGTGCTAGAAGCGAGGGGGAGGAAAATTTCGGGGAGTTCCCGGTTATGGTGGGAGGTCGGGGGCCGAGCGAGGCGTTTGGCTCTAACTGAACCCGAGCGATTGCACTGCAGGCTACGCGTTAATGAACCCGAGTGATCGATCGATGGCTGTTAACTGAACCCGATCGAGCGATTCCTTCGCTACTGCTGCTAACTGAAGCCGACCGATACTGCCTCTGGATGAACAGTGAGCGTTGTGGAGGGGTTTGGATGAACAGTTCCCGGTGGGGGTGGATGAACAGGACCCCGTGGTGTTGCCTCTGGATGAACAGGACCCCGATCGATCGAGCCGGTTGGGGCTGGATGAACAGGACCCCGTGGAGGGCTGGATGAACAGGACCACCCCGTGGAGGGCAGGATGAACAGTAGACTGTGGAGGGAAGGATGAGCAGTAGCCCGTGGAGGGGTGGTTGAACAGGAGCCTATGGAGAGGGCTGGTTGAACAGTAGCCGGTGGAGTAGCGCGCAGTTGAGCCTGGATGAACAGGAGCCCGTGGATGAACAGTCGCAGGTGGAGGCTGGAGGAGGTCGACGGTGGATGAACAGTAGCTCGTGGAGGCTGGAGGGGGTCGACGGTGGAGATGAACAGTATCCCGTGGAGTCCCGTTTTGCGGTACGCCACACCCCTCCCAATGAACAGGACCCCTGTTTCGACCGTAGGAGGTCCCTTTTGTCCGTTTTGCGGTACGCCACACCCCTCCTGATCAACAGGACCCCCGTTTCAACATTAGGAGGTCTGTTTCCTCCGTTTTGCGGTACGCCAGACCCCTCCCCATGAACAGGATCCCGTTTTGAATGTGGCCGGTTGAACACAAGGCCGTTTCCTCCGTTCTACGGTACGCCGCGCCTCGTTTCCATCGCATGTTCTGTCCAAGCCCTCCCGATGAACACGACGCATTCCGTTGCCTCCCTATGAAAACGACGCATTCCGTTGCCTTCCCATGAACACGACGCATTCCGTTGCCTCCCCATGAACACGATGACGACGCTGTTTCTCCATTCCGACCCAGCCATGTACACGAGCCCTCACCGTACGTATGCGCGAGTAGGCGTTCGAGACCCAGCCCGTATGTACACATACGTGGCCGTATTTTCTTTCTTGCACCCTGGCCGCTATACGTACGTGTACATGCTATGTGCGCGCCTCTAATTCGACACGTGCGCGCCTCTACATCGACCAGTATATATGTACGTACACGTTCGCGACCAGAATGACAACGCTACGTACGCTTCGACCAGGCGGGTCCCGACTGTCAGGCACTTCCTTGTGTGCGAAGATGTAGCTGGTGGGTCCCAGTAGTCAGGGGCAAACGTTTTTTCACGAAATACGGTGGCCCGTCCGGTGAGTCCCCGCTGTCAGGTGGAGTAATAATTATTTTGCACGTAATAAGGAGGCACTTCCTTGCTATGGCCGTGGACCCAGCTGTCAGCCTCTCCATGTACAGTCCACGTTCGATGGAAGCCATTCCTTGACCATGTTGACCACGCCGCGCCGAGAGCACTAGGGCGGTGGACGACGGCGAGGCCTAGGAAGGGGACGACGCGGAGCCGGGGAAGATGCGGCAGTGGATGCCCACGCGTAAAGGAGTACGAGGGTTCACTGGTTCACTGCGGTGTCAGGCTGCCGTCGCCGCAGAATAACAGGGGGTGTGGGTGAGTAGAGGGATGGCCTGGCCAGCGGTGGGAGTAGTAGGGGGCGGTGAGGCCTCCGCCGCATCGCAGCCGGCAATGGGAGGCAGGAGCGTGAGGCACGACCGATGCTGGTTTGGGTGGCTGGAGCAAGAAGACCAGAGGTTGAAGAAGCACTATGGCCGTTGGATGGACATCGTATGGTCACTGGAGCTAGAATCGTGCATATTGACTAAGTTGACAAAGCCCTCCGTCCCCGTCAACTTAGTAGGCCCACAAGTCAGCCTCCCACCAAGGTGGGTCCCAGCCAGCAGGGGGTATTCATTTTTTTGTGCGTAATAAGGAGGCACTTCCGATGGGTCCGAGCTGACAGCAGGGGGAACGTTTTTTCCGTGAAATACGGTGGCCCGTTGGGTTGGTCCCAGCAGTCAGGGGCAAACGTTTTTTTCACGATATACTGGTGGGCGTCCGGTAGGTCCCTGCTGTCACGTGGAGGAATAATTATTTTCCGCGTAATAAGGAGGCACTTCCTTGCGGCTGCCGTGGACCCAGCTGTCAGCCTCTCCACGGACAGTATTCTTCCGATGGAATTCGGTCGTTGACCACATTGACCACACCGCACCGACAGCACCACAGCGGTGGACGATGGCGAGGCCTATGAAGGGGACGACATGGAGCCGGGGAAGACGCGGCAGTGGATGCACACACAGAGAGGAGTACGAGGGTTCACTGGTTCGGCTGCGCTGTCGTCGCCGCAGAATAACAGGGGGTGTGGGTGATTGGAGTGGAGGGATGGCCTGGCCAGCGGCGGGAGTAGTATAGGGCCGGTGAGGCATCCGCGGCAGCACAGCCGGCCACGGGAGGCAGGAGCAGGCGGCACAACCGGCGCTGCTTTGGGCGGCTGGAGCAAGAAGACCAGAGGTTGAAGAAGCACTACGGGCGTTGCATGGACATCGTACGGTCAGTCGAGCTAGAATCGTGCATACTGACTAAGTTGACAAAGCCCTTCGTCCCCATCAACTTAGTAGGCCCACTATACTGGGTCCCAGCTAGCAGGGGGAGTATTCATTTTTTTGTGCGTAATAAGGAGGCACTTCCTTGCGTGCGAAGATATAGCTGGTGGGTCCGAGCTGTCAGCGGCGGTAATGTTTTTTTCGTGAAATACAGAGGCCGTTTCGATGGGTTCCAGATGTCAGGTGGAGGAAATCATTATTTTGCGCGTAATAAGGAGGCATTTCCTTGCGTGCGGCCGTGGACCCAGCTGTCAGCCTCTTCACGTAAAGTCCACTTCGGATGCATGTCGGTCGTTGACCACGCTGACCATGCCACGCCGAGAGCACCAGGGTGGTGGACGATGGTGAGGCCTAGTAAGGGAACAACACGGAGGCAAGGAAGACTCGGCCGTTTTTTTTTGTTTCCCACGCGGAGGGGAGTACGACTGTACGAGGGTTTACTGGTTCGTCTGCCGTCGTCGGAGAATAACAGCAGGTGTGGGTGAGTAGAGGGATGGCTAGGCCAGCGATGGGAGTATGGTGGGGCGGTGAGGCCTACGCGGCAGCACAGCCGGCCGCGGGGAGGAGGGAGCAGGCAGTCCCGCCGGCGCTTGTTTGAGCGGCTGGAGCAGGAAGAGCAGAGATTGAAGAAGCACGGCGGCCGTTGGATGGACATCCAACAGTATACAGGCCATCTATGGAAAGCCTCAAATATGTGGAAAACAGCATACAACCCATCCGCCATTATTTCAAATAATTTACAGCCCATTTGCTAATTCTTACGGGGTTTTTTGGAGCCCATATTCTTTATGTTAGCATTACAGCCCATATTGTGGCCACCGTCAAAAAATTATACGAAAATTTGCATATGTCGGTGCGGTCTGAACTATTTTTAATCCCGAGATTTCGAGTCACATTCAGACTGATTTTAAAAATAAATGTATATCAATATAAAATCCAATAAATTGTCCACGCATAAAATCAATGCAATTTAAAATCTTGAAATGAAAAAAAGATATTTGAAAATAATTGCCGGTTTGATGTGTTTTAAAAATGTATAGCCCATTTCTCATTACTAATAGGCCATTTTCTCGGTCAGCCGAATGAAGCTCTCCTCGTCTTGAAAGATTTGCAGCCCAACAGACCTGATAAAGTGACTTACTTGACAAATCACAAAAGAACTGGGCTAGCTATTTTCAGAAAGAAAAAAAACTACTGGGCTGGTCTGTGGTAAAAATAAAAGAAAAGGCTGTCTAGACAGGCCAGAGTGTCCCGCACAGCCCAGTTGACACCCTGCTTCAGTCTCAAAAACAAATTAGATAAATGCCACTCCAATTATGGCGATTCATAAAAATGCCACTTCAATTTCTGATCTTTGAAAAATGCCACTGCAATTTTTGCAAACTTTGAAAAACGCCACTGCAATTTGCAAACTTTGAAAAACGCCATTCCTGACTTCGAAAAATGCCACTAGAAATGGCATGAAATGGCATTTTTCAAAGTTTGGAATTTGCAGTGGCATTTCTCGGATACACCAGATTTTGAGTGCCATTTATCAAATTAACCCAAAACAAAAATAACTGGGCGAGCTGCTGGGTCCCTGGTGTCAGCCGTTCATTGTGCAATTCTCTCGTTTATTGACTACGTTGACAATGGCATGGGACCCAGATGTTAGAAATCCACTAGGAGGAGCCATTTTTTATTGGCTTGAAATAAGGAGGCACATGCTTGCGTAATGCCATGACCTTGGTGGGTCCCTGCTGTCATCCTCTCCACGTACAATCATCTCCTGATTGTGTATGCGTCAACTTGCTAGGCCCACAAGTCAGCCTCTAAACCGTGGAGGACAAATACAACCCATTTAAAAAAAATAACAGCCCATTCCATACGTTCAAACGGAAAGTTCAACATTCAGAGCAAAGTAACAGGTCTGATCCACATATAGAGTACTGAACTTCCACGTTGACTACCATCATAGCCAAGTTAACTATCTACTCCCACTAACATCTTCGTACTTCCAGGATGAATTGACAGAAGAGAATTGTGCGCTTCGTTCATAATGACTTTACGAGGATCACCCTTTGGAACCACGATCCGGTCCTCGAAGAAAAGAGTATCTCTGTCATCAACGCGATAGCACTTGTATTTGGAAATGCCCTTGTCAATACCACATTTCACCTTCTTCACCATGGTATCCATCAGTTGTGCCTCACGAATTTGATCTTCCAAAGTAGGAGAGACGATGAGGTTGGCAAGAAAACCTTGAGGAACAACTTGGAGATTCAACTTGCGGAAAGCTTCACAAAGATCCGGTTGAAAAGGCTTGAGGATTAAGCTGTTGCAATAAGCCTTCCTGCTCAAAGCGTCTGCAATCACATTTGGAGTATATTCGATACTCGGATTATACTCTTGAATCATTTTGACCCAACGAGTTTGCTTGAGGTTGAGGTTGGGCTGAGTGAAGATGTACTTGAGACTCTTGTGATCGGTGAATATGTCCACTTTCCTTCCCAACAGGAGATGTCTCCATGTTATTAGTGCGTGGACAACTGCCGCCAACTCAAGATCGTGAGTGGGGTAGTTCTTTTCGTTGGGCTTCAACTGGCGAGAGGTATAGGCCACAACCTTCTTTTCTTGCATTAACACGGCACCGAGGCCTTGAAGAGAAGAATCACAGAAAACTTCATAAGGCTTGTCTTCGTCAGGAGGAGTCAAAACTGGAGCAGTGACGAGTTTCTCTTTGATAGTGTTGAAAGCAACATCACACTCAGGAGACCAGACATACTTCACATGCTTCTGGAGGAGGTTGGAAAGAGGCTTTGCAATCTTTGAGAAATTCTCAACGAATCTTCAGCAATAGCTTGCAAGTCCAAGAAAACTGCGAAGCTACTTGACATTCTGAGGAGGTTCCCAATTCAAAACTGCAGACACCCTCTCTGGATTAATAGCAATGCCCTTGGCAGAGATGATATGACCAAGGTACAGAACTTCATCAAGCCAGAATTCACATTTGGAGAACTTCGCATATAATTGATACTCTCTGAGCTTGTCGAGCACCAATCGCAAATGTATGGCATGATCCTTCTTATTCTTGGAGAAGACCAAAATATCATCGAGATAGACCAAGACAAATTCATGGGTGTAGGGGTTGAAGATGAAATTCATCAAGCGAGTGAATGTTGGAGGAGCATTGACAAGTCCGAATGACATGACAGTATATTCATAAGAACCAAAGCTTGTTCTGAAAGCTGTCTTGGGAATATCTTCTTCACGAATGCGAATTTGATGATAACCCATACGAAGGTCAAGCTTGGAGAACACCTTAGCACCTTTAAGTTGCTCGAATAGCTCATTGATGTTGGGAAGTGGGTACTTGTTCTTGATAGTCTTCTTGTTCAATGGACGGTAATCGACGCAAAGTCGGTCCGTGCCATCCTTCTTCTGGACAAAAAGAACACCACAACCCCAAGGAGAAGAACTCGGTCTGGTCAGACCCAGACGCTCTTGTTCATCGAGTTGTTTCTTCAATTCCTTCAAATCTTTAGGTCCAAGCTTGTAAGGACGCTTGCAAACGGGTTCCGTGCCAGGCTCAAGATCAATAACGAATTCAACTGGCCGGTGAGGAGGCATACCCGGAAGCTGTTCTGGAAAGACATCTTGGTACTCACAAACGACTGGAATCTGAGAGATAGCATCCAATTCGCCCTTCTCATTGAGAGAAAACAACCGAATGGTATCATCATGAGCGGCATAAATGATCACATCGTCAGAAGAGTGAGTCAATTGAATTTCCCTGGCAGCAAAATCAAGCTGAGCCTTGTGCTTATAGAGCCAGTCCATCCCGAGAATAAGATCAATATCAGAGTCACAAAGAACAATTGGTTTAGACAAGAATCTATAGTCGCCCATCTTGATGGAAACATCCGGAACACAAAAATTAGTTGTCATTTGCTTACCCGGGGACACCACTGATAAAGAACTAGGCAAAACTTGATAACCCAACTCAATGCTTAGATGCAAAAGGTCTTGAGATGAAACAATGCGAAGCACCAGTATCAAATAACACTTTTGCAGGAATATCATTAACTGAGAGATTATCCATGATCACTTCTGAAGAATCCTCTGCCTGAGCCGCGTTCAACATGTTCACCTTTGCATGCTGGGAATTGTGCTTGACCACTGCATTGCTTGAAGATCTCACAGGAGGAGGAGGCAGAAGGCGCCTGTGGTTGAAGCACTTGTTGGCATAGTGACCCTTTTGCTGACATTTGTTGCAAGTCACTTCTGAGAGCGGACGATGATAAGGAGCATTTGGTCTAGGAGCTTGGTTCTGAGACTTGTTCTGATAGCCAGGGTCGGGTGGGTGGGAAGATCCACGACCACCTGAGTTCTTCTGCTGATAAGGCTGACGGAACGGAGGAGGAGGAGGCAACCAGAACTTCTGTTGCTTAGCTGCCACAAGTGAGGAAGAAGAAGACTGAACTGTGTCTCTGACTCTCTTCTTAGAAGCCTCACACTTGAGCTGAGCAGCTTCTTGTTTCAGTGCCATGTTGTAGAATTCATCATACTTTAACGGCTCGAAAAGCACGAGAGCTAGTTGCAAATCTTCTCTGAGACCACGCCTGAATTGGTAGATCATACTCTTCTCATCAGGGATGTCTTGCTTAGCAAAACGAGAGAGCATCTGGAAATGAGTGTTGTATTGATACACAGACATGTTGCCTTGCTTGAGATTGCGGAATTCCTCGCGCTTACTCTCAACAACACTTTCTGGAATGTGATGAGCTTTGAAGTCACGGCGGAAATCATCCCAGGTAATCACACGACCTCCTCTGGAGTCTTTGTATTGCTGGAACCACTCAGCAGCTTGATCCTTGAGTTGAAAAGAGGCAAACTTGACAAAGTCCTCAGGTCTGACATTACTGCACTCGAAATGCTTGCTGATATCCACGAGCCAATCATCGGCGTCTGTGGCCTCGACACAGTAGCTGAAGGTCTTTGGCTGATTAGCAAGGAACTGATTGAGGGAAGCGAAGTGCTGCTGATTGTTGCCTTGGCCTTGATTCCCTTGATTACCTTGCCCTTGGTTGCGATCTTGCAAGAGCTGAATCAGAATCTGAGCGTTGGCATTAGTGGCAGTCATCAAGGCTTGCCATGCCTCCGGAGGCGGAGGTGGTGGCGGAGGGTTAGCCTGACTTCCTTCATTGCGTTCTGGATTCTAACGCGTTGGCGGAGCCATCCTGAAGAGAGGGTGACATCCGTTAGCATCTTGAAAGAGATATATTCAAGCTGAATCAAAGGATCGAAATTGCAACATATAGTCTTCACAATAAACATCCGAACGAGAATGAACGAATGAATTCCAAAGTAAAGCATCACACTTCCATAAGTTGAGAAGCCACTTAGAAAAAGGTATGGAATAAAATCAACAAGGTACGGATGTGAACAAATACTTGGTAAGGATTACCCAAGCACAAACCAAATATCTGCAGGAAGAAGTACTAGAGCTACATGAATTCCCACTTATAAACTCCCGAAACTTTCTGGTTATGCAATCAGGTGTTGGGGATACAGGGGACACAAAATATATCACCCAAACTAACAATACCTAGATCCAGCTGTATCCATCCTTCAACACATAACCAAGAAACCTTCGGAAATCATCTACCTCAACCTTCGAAAAGCATCCGTTATACGAGTCATGGCAATACTCTTGCACTCGCCTCAGTACTGGGCTATTAGGGTTATCTCACCAACAACTGTACAAAAGAGATTTTCGATGTCGGCGCACTAAACTCAGGTATTCCAGAACTGTAACGATAAAATTATGACGACAACACCTCGGAGCTCAACTCCCCGGGACACCTCCACTAAAACCCCTGCTGACGGGAGGCAACCAAGACAATGTTGTCATCATAAAACCATCGGAACGATTCTAAGATACCCGCGTGATCCTAAATTTTTTTTAGTGAAATTTGAGAAGAAAAGAGTCAAAACTCTACGTCAGGATGCCTTACCAGAGCGATGAGGAGACTGGGAAGTAAAAAGAATTCCTAAACTCTCCGATATATAATTCCTAAATGACTCAAAACATTTGTCTAGACACAGCTCGGCCGCTAAAAACGATCAATCAGTGGGGGCTCCTAAGGTCGGGGAAGGCTCTGATACCAACTTGTAACGCCCTCGATGCGGCTATATCTCCCACGTGTCGGAGCACGACTTAAAGGCATAACCGCATTGAAAGCAATGTCGCAAGTGAGGTAATCTTCACACAACCCATGTAATACATAAGGGAAAGAGATACATAGTTGGCTTACAGTCGCCACTTCACACAATACATAAATAAACATTCATCATCCAGATTACACTCAAGGTCCGACTACGGAACCAAAATGAAAGAAGACTACCCCAAATGCTACACAGATCCCCGAATCATCCCAACTGGGCTCCACTACTGATCATCAGGAAAAGACACATAGTAACGGCCACGTTCCTCGTCGAACTCCCACGTGAGCTCGGTCGCGTCATCTGCACTAGCATCATTGGTACCTGCAACTGTTGTGGTAGAATCTGTGAGTCACGGGGACTCAGCAATCTCACACCCGCGAGATCAAGACTATTTAAGCTTATAGGTAGGATAGGGTTGTGAGGTGGAGCTGCAGCAAGCGACTAGCATATATGGTGGCTAACAACGCAAAAGAGAGCGAGAAGAGAAGGCAAAGCACGGTCGTGAAGCTAGAAGTGATCAAGAAGTGATCCTAGAACAACCTACGTCAAACATAACTCCAACAACGTGTTCACTTCCCGGACCTCGCCGAGAAGAGACCATCACGGTTACACACGCGGTTGATGTGTTTTAATTAAGGTCAACTTCGGGTTTTCTACAACCGGACATTAACAAATTCCCATCTGCCTCATAACCGCGGGCACGGCTTTTGAAACATAATACCCTGCAGGGGTGTCCCAACTTAGCCCATTATAAGCTCTCACGGTCCACGAAGGATATTCCTTCTACCGAGAAGACCCGATCAGTCTCGGAATCCCGGACTACAAGACCTATCGACAGTAATAAAACAGATCCAGCAAAGCCGCCCGATCGTGCCGACAAATCCTGATAGGAGTTGCACATATCTCGGTCTCAGGGCACATCCGGATGAACACTCCGTACAACTAAAACCAAGTCTCGAGTTGCCCCGAGGTGGCGCTGCAAAGGGCTCTAGTTTGGACCAGCAATCGAAGGAGAACTGGCCCGGGGGGTTAAAATAAAGATGACCCTTGAGTCTGCAGAACCCAAGGGAAAAAATGCTTAGGTGGCAAATGGTAAAACTAATGTTGGGCCTTGCTGGAGGAGTCTTATTCAAAGCGAACTGTCAAGGGGGTCCCATAAATCACCCAACTGTGTAAGGAACGCAAAATCAAGGAACATAACACCGGTATGACGGAAACTAGGGCGGCGAGAGTGGAACAAAACACCAGGCATAAGGCCGAGCCTTCCACCCTTTACCAAGTATATAGATGCATTAATTAAATAAGAGATATTGTGATATCCCAACAAGTAAACATGTTCCAACAAGGAACAACATCTCCATGTTCCAACAAGGAACAAACTTCATCTTCACCTGCAACTAACAACGCTATAAGACGGGCTGAGCAAAGCGGTAACATAGCCAATCAACGGTTTGCTAGGACATGGATGGTTAGGGGCTGACATGGCAATATGGGTGGCATGATATAGCAAGTGGTAGGTATCGCAGCATAGGCATAGCAAAAGAGCGAGCATCTAGCAAGCAAAGATAGAAGTGATTTCGAGGGTATGGTCATCTTGCCTGCAAGGTTCTCAGAGTTGTCGAAAGCTTGGTGCTCGTAAGCGTTCTCAACAGGTTCCTCGTTCACGTACTCATCTCCCAGCTCTACCCAAAGAAAGAACACAAGCAAAGGGGACAAACATCAATCACGATGCAATGCACAAACAACATGATGCAAAACATGGCATGATATGCGAGATGTGATATGCAATGCATATGCGTGCTCCGAAGGGAAAAGATGAACAAGGCATAATCTTGGCAAACCAAGTATGCCACTGGAAAGGTGAGGTGATTTCGGTTGAAATCGATATAAAGGTCATCGGAATCGGATGCACGGTTTGCAAATGACAAGCAAAACAAGAATGACAATAATCTGCCATTAACAGCATGATGCTATTTAGCAAGCAACAAGAAATTAAGCTACTGCACCCAAACATATCAACAAAGCATATGACAGAGATCTACTCAAGATGATTGACAAAAGATGAACACTGAGCTACGGCTAATTCACACCACAACAGGTTCAAACAAGCATGGCAAAAGTGCAAAAGATAACAGGTTCACAGAGTTGGTGAAAATAACATGCCAGAGATTAACATCAGGATGACATGTTTAGAGCAATGAAACAACCTGCTACAAGATCAGGAACTAGAAAAGTAAGGAATGGAATGAATCTACTCAAAGCACTTAACAAAAGTCCCTTACTGACCATAAGCCAAAACGGATCATAAAATATGATAACACCCATGTCAAATAAGCATGTTTCGTTACCGGTTTCAGATTTAGCAGAAAACTAGACATGTCAAAAACAGATAACAAGTAGGCATGTTCGTGAGCTCGATGCACTCACTACGTAGCATTTCATGATAAACTAAGCATACATACATCAATAAGACATGGCATAGAAGCTAGACATGGCAAGAATAACATCATAGCATGCAAGGATCAACTACAACAAGCTTGGCAAAATCGAATAACATGTAAACAATCTGTCAGTAACATTTTATAGCAAAAGTAGAGCTCGATTGAGTCAAGCTATGGCACTCCAAAAATACAAACAAAGGCATGGATGGATATATCAATTCCATGTTCTCAAAACACCCTTACTGATCATGCCCAAAATAGACATAGATCTCTCTGAAACAACATGAACACATGGCATAAAAATAACAGCAAGAACATGACTTGGTGAAAATACTAAGTCTCTGAAATCAGCAACATTAAGTACCCTAGTTTGCATGCTTGTGCTAGTCACCACAAAGATCACAAAAATATATGGCATACACCTCTGGAAAGATAGAATGGCATATTACAAAACACATGTAGGACTCAACTTCATAGGGTGCACACATCAATCATGGCAAAAATAACAAAAGTGCATGTTCTGAAACAGATCTGAAACTAACATCACATAGCCCTCTTCCAACAGCATTTTGGGCATCAACATGAGCTCAAATGAAAAAGATGCGATGAGACGAAATTATGTACTCATCGATACGAACAATTTGATATGCTATACGCCCAAAACGGAGCTACGGATGCGGAGATATGGCAGGTCAAAGTATGCACAAAAATTAGGGTTAGGAGGGAAAGTCAACCGAAATTTGGATTTGGATCTGAGGCTACGGGCGCGGGAACCGAGGCAGGGCGCGAGCTCGCCGGAGAGTTCGCCGGAGAGGGCGGATCCGGCCGGGCGGAGGCCGCCGGAGCTCGGGGAGGAGGTGGAGGCGGCGAGGGACGGCGGGGCCGGGCGATGGCGACGCGGGTCGTGCGCGGCGGCGCGGTGGCCCACGGCGGCGCCGGCCACCGGAGGTGGGGTAGGCGGCGGCGCGGTGGAGGGAGGCGCGGGGCGCGCGCGTGGGCTGGGGAGGAGGGCGCGGGCGCGGGAGGGCCGGCGCTGGGCCTTCGGCGGCGCGGGCGGCCGGGTGCCACGTGGCGCCCCGTGGTTGGCGGCGGACGGCGTCCGGCGCGGCCCGGACACGTCCGGTGGCGGCGGAGGGAGCGGGGCTAGGGTTTAGGGGTGGATTCATCCGCAAATCTCGGGAGAGGGGCTATATTTATAGGTAGAGGGGGCTAGGAAGCTCCAAATGGAGTGCGGTTTTCGCCCACACGATCGTGATCGAACGGCGGTGGACATGGGAGTGACTTAGATGGCTTATTGGGCTGTTTTGGAGGGGTTTTGGGCTGCAACACACACGAGGCCTTTACGGTTACCTGGTTAACCGTTGGAGTATCAAACGACCTCCGAATGACCCGAAACTTGACAGGCGGTCTACCGGTGCTATACCAAGGCCGCTTGACAAACCTCGGTCCATTCCGAGAAGGTTTAATACCCGCTCACGGAAAAAGGTAAAAGGGGACGTCGGGGGACATAGGAGCGCCGGATTGCAAAATGGACAACGGGGAAAATGCTCGGATGCACAAGACGAACACGTATGCGAATGCGATGCACATGATGACATGATATGAAATGCATGACATGAACAAAATGCAAAAAAGAAGGAAAACCCAACCATGGAGGGAATATCATATCACATAGCCGAAAATGGCAAGAGTTGGAGTTACAATTATGGCAAATTACATCCGGGGTGTTACAGTTCTAGTCCGTAGGACAACTTCATCATACAACAATCATACCATAGGCTAGCTTCTAGGGTTTAGCCTCCTTGATCTCGTGTTAGATCCACTCTTGTACTACCCATATCGTCAATATTAATCAAGCAGGAGTAGAGTTTTACCTCCATCGAGAGGGCCCGAACCTGGGTAAACTTTGTGTCCCTTGTCTCCTGTTACCATCCGGCCTAGACGCATAGTTCGGGACCCCCTACCCGAGATCCGCCGGTTTTGACACCGACAGTATGTTTTCTTCATCATCTGGTACAAAGGAATTGCCTTCTCTCCCAGGCGGCTTATGAACCAGCTTAAAGCGGCGATACGACCCGCCAGGCGTTGGACGTCGTTGAGACACACCTGCTTAACCAATGAAGTAATAACCTTAATCTTCTCCGGGTTAGCTTCAATACCTCTCTCGGAGACCAGAAAACCCAAAATCTTGCCTGCAGGCGCACCAAAAATACATTTGGCCAGGTTAAGCATCATCTTGTAGACCCAGAGATTGTCAAAGGTTTCTCTCAAATCGTCCAACAGAGTCTCCTTCTTCCTCGACTTCACGACAATATCGTCCACATAAGCATGAACATTGCGTCTGATCTGATCATGAAAACAGTTCTGGACACAACGTTGATAAGTCGCCTAAGCACTCTTGAGCCCAAAAGACATAAACACATAGCAGAAAGCCCCAAAAGGCGTGATAAGAATCGTCTTCTCTTGGTCTTTAACTTCCATCCTAATCTGATGATAACCAGAATAAGCATCCAGGAAGCTCAACCACTCACAATCCGTTTTGGCATCTATGATCTGATAAACATGGGGAAGAGCAAAAGGATCAGCTGGGCAGGCTTTATTGAGGTCTGTATAATCCACACACATACACCAAGTCCCATTTTTCTTAAGTACCATCAACCGGTTAGCCAACCACTCAGGGTGAAAAACTTCAATGAGGAACCCGGACGCCAAGAGTCGGGCCACCTCTTCTCCAATGGCCTTACGTCGCTCTTCATTAAAGCGGCGAAGGAACTGCTTCACCAGCTTAAACATAGGATCAATATTGAGAGTGTGCTCAGCGAGTTCTCTCGGTACACCTGGCATATCTGAAGGCTTCCATGCAAAGATGTCCCGATTCTTATGGATGAACTCGATGAGCGTGCTTTCCTATTTCGGATCCATGTTAGCACTAATAGTGAACTGCTGAGATGAGTCGCCAGGGACAAAGTCAACCTGCTT
This sequence comes from Aegilops umbellulata, assembly GCA_032464435.1. Classification (NCBI taxonomy): domain Eukaryota; kingdom Viridiplantae; phylum Streptophyta; class Magnoliopsida; order Poales; family Poaceae; genus Aegilops; species Aegilops umbellulata. Next base: position 188,742,183 of record CP136055.1, read on the forward strand.
GGTGTCATCTGTCTACTTAAACTTCAGCAAAGGGTCTTGCTCTGTGGTGGGCTTCTTTAAAGGGGTCATATCAGCCGGGTCACCATTATCTTTATAAAACTTAAGCTCCTCCGTGGCACAAGCAGACTCAGCATAGGCGGCATCACCTTCTTCACATTCCAAAGCAATCTTTCTATTACCATGGACTGAATGGTACCCTTACATCCTGGCATTTTAAGCTGCAAATACACATAACAAGACCGTGCCATAAACTTGGCATAAGCCGACCGTACAAACAAGGCGTGGCAAGGGATTTTGATCTTAACCACTTCAAACCACAATGTCTCTGCCATGTAATCATAATCATTGCCAAAATCCACTTCTAAGGCAATCTTACCAACTGGGTATGCCGACTTACCACATACCATGTCGTGAAAGATTGTAGAGGACGACTTAAGATCTTTGTCAGTCAAATTCATTCGGCGAAAGGTATCATAATAAAGGATATATTTGTTGCTTCCACCATCCATGAGGACTTTAGTGAATATGTAACCCCCAACTGAGGAGCTACCACCAGTGCTAGCTGACCCGGATTATCAACCTGGGGCGGGTGGTCTTCTCTACTCCATGTGATTGGCTGCTCTGACCATCGCAAGTACTGAGGTGTCGCCGGCTCAACTGAATTGACCGCGTGCTTATGAACCTTCTGATCTCTCTTACAAAGACTTGTGGTGAAAACATGATACTGGTCATCGTTAAGTTGCTTCAGATTACTCTGATATCCTAACTGTTGTATCTGATTATCCAGACTGGGCTATTGAGTATAACCACTCTGATTACCCCGTCCTTGATATCCATGATTTGAGCCCCTATTCCCAAAGTCAGACCCATGTGAGCCGGATCCTGACCTGCCATGTAGGACATTATTTTTATTATGATTCTGATGAAAGCCGGAATTCTTGTATTCCTTCATAATAAAACAATCCTTCCACAAACGACCCGCTGGCTTATTCGGAAGACTGTGTTTCGGGCAAGGTTTGTTCAACATCGCCTCAAGGTTAAATCTTGGTCCTCCAAACGGTGGTTTTCCCTTACAACGCCGATTGTTATGATGAGCAATGGTGTTAGCCACAAAATCTGACCCGCCATTGGTTTGCTTGTGCTTGCCACCATTACCCTGGCTATGCACTACAAAAAAAAGACACATCCGTGACATTTTGGGCCGAACGAATTTTTTTCTGTCATACATATGACACTTCTATGATGATAATTGTGACAAAACCCGGTACCATCATAGATGTGGTGGGCTCCTACTTCTATCACAAAAAATCATGACAGAAAATGGGCTTTTCATCCTGGGCTGGCCGGAGACGCAGCTGCATGACATTCTTTGGGCCGTCCATGACGGAAAAAACCGTGCTAGAAGCGAGGGGGAGGAAAATTTCAGGGAGTTCCCGGTTATGGTGGGAGGTCGGGGGCCGAGCGATATGCGTTTCTCTCGTACACGTACGCGCGTGTGTGCGAGGTGTTGGCTCTAACTGAACCCGAGCGAGGCGTTTGGCTCTAACTGAACCCGAGCGATTGCACTGCAGGCTATGCGTTAATGAACCCGAGCGATCGATCGATGGCTGTTAACTGAACCCGATCGAGCGATTCCTTCGCTACTGCTGCTAACTAAAGCCGACCGATGCTGCCTCTGGATGAACAGTGAGCGTTGTGGAGGGGTTTGGATGAACAGTTCCCGGTGGGGGTGGATGAACAGGACCCCGTGGTGTTGCCTCCGGATGAAAAGGACCCCGATCGATCGAGTCGGTTGGGGCTGGATGAATAGGACCCCGTGGAGGGCTGGATGAACAGGACCACCCCGTGGAGGGCTGGATGAACAGGACCACCCCATGGAGGGCAGGATGAACAATAGACGGTGGAGGGAAGGATGAGCAGTAGCCCGTGGAGGGGTGGTTTAACAGGAGCCCGTGGAGACGGCTGGTTGAACAGTAGCCGATGGAGTAGCGCGCGGTTGAGCCTGGATGAACAGGAGCCCGTGGATGAACAGTCGCAGGTGGAGGCTGGACGAGGCCGACGGTGGATGAACAGTAGCTCGTGGGGGCTGGAGGGGGTCGACGGTGGAGATGAACAGTATCCCGTGGAGTCCCGTTTTGCGGTACGCCACACCCCTCCCAATGAACAGGACCCCTGTTTCGACCGTAGGAGGTCCCTTTTGTCCGTTTTGCGGTACGCCACACCCCTTCCGATCAACAGGACCCCCGTTTCAACCATAGGAGGTCTGTTTCCTCCGTTTTGCGGTACACCAGACCCCTCCCCATGAACAGGATCCCATTTTGAACGTGGCCGGTTGAACAAAAGGCCGTTTCCTCTGTTCTACGGTACGCCACGCCTCGTTTCCATCGCCTGTTCTGTCCAAGCCCTCCCGATGAACACGACGCATTCCGTTGCCTCCCTATGAACACGACGCATTCCGTTGCCTTCCCATGAACACGACGCATTCCGTTGCCTCCCCATGAACACGATGACGATGCTGTTTCTCCGTTCCGACCCAGCCATGTACACGAGCCCTCACCGTACGTATGCGCGAGTAGGCGTTCGAGACCCAGCCCGTATGTACACATACGTGGCCGTATTTTCTTTCTTGCACCCCGGCCGCTATACGTACGTGTACATGCTATGTGCGCGCCTCTAATACGACACGTGCACGCCTCTACATCGACCAGTATATATGTACGTACACGTTCGCGACCAGAATGACAACGCTACGTACGCTTCGACTAGGTGGGTCCCGACTGTGAGGCACTTCCTTGCGTGCGAAGATGTAGCTGGTGGGTCCCAGTAGTCAGGGGCAAACATTTTTTCACGAAATACGGTGGCCCGTCCGGTGGGTCCCCGCTGTCAGGTGGAGGAATAATTATTTTGCATGTAATAAGGAGGCACTTCCTTGCTACGGCCGTGGACCCAGCTGTCAGCCTCTCCATGTACAGTCCATGTTCGATGGAAGCCGTTCCTTGACCATGTTGACCACGCCGTGCCGAGAGCACTAGGGCGATGGACGACGGTGAGGCCTAGGAAGGGGACGACGCAGAGCCGGGGAAGATGCGGCAGTGGATGCCCACGCGTAAAGGAGTACGAGGGTTCACTGGTTCACTGCGGTGTGAGGCTGTCGTCGCCGCAGAATAACAAGGGGTGTGGGTGAGTAGAGGGATGGCCTGGCCAGCGGTGGGAGTAGTAGGGGGCGGTGAGGCCTCCGCCGCATCGCAGCCGGCAACGGGAGGCAGGAGCATGAGGCTCGAGCAATGCTGGTTTGGGTGGCTGGAGCAAGAAGACCAGAGGTTGAAGAAGCACTATGGCCGTTGGATGGACATCGTATGGTCACTGGAGCTAGAATCGTGCATATTGACTAAGTTGACAAAGCCCTCCGTCCCCGTCAACTTAGTAGGCCCACAAGTCAGCCTCCCACCAAGGTGGGTTCCAGCTAGGAGGGGGTATTCATTTTTTGTGCGTAATAAGGAGGCACTTCCGACGGGTCCGAGCTGACAGCAGGGGGAACATTTTTTCGTGAAATACGGTGGCCCATTGGGTGGGTCCCAGCAGTCAGGGGCAAATGTTTTTTTCACGATATACTGGTGGGCGTCCGGTGGGTCCCTGCTGTCACGTGGAGGAATAATTATTTTCCGCGTAATAAGGAGGCACTTCCTTGCGGCTGCCGTGGACCCAGCTGTCAGCCTCTCCATGGACAGTATTCTTCCGATGGAATTCTGTCGTTGACCACATTGACCACACCGCGCCGGCAGCACCACGGCGGTGGACGATGGCGAGGCCTATGAAGGGGATGACGTGGAGCCGGGGAAGACGCGGCAGTGGATGCACACACGGAGAGGAGTACGAGGGTTCACTGGTTCGGCTGCGCTGCCGTCGCCACAGAATAACAGGGGGTGTGGGTGATTGGAGTGGAGGGATGGCCTGGCCAGCGGCGGGAGTAGTATGGGGCCGGTGACGCATCCGCGGCAACACAGCCGGCCACGGGAGGCAGGAGCAGGCGGCACGACCGGCGCTGCTTTGGGCGGCCGGAGCAAGAAGACCAGAGGTTGAAGAAGCACTACGGCCGTTGGATGGACATCGTCCGGTCAGTCGAGCTAGAATCATGCATACTGACTAAGTTGACAAAGCCCTTCGTCCCCACAACTTAGTAGGCCCACTATACTAGGTCCCAGCTAGCAGGGGGAGTATTCATTTTTTTGTGCGTAATAAGGAGGCACTTCCTTGCGTGCGAAGATATAGCTGGTGGGTCCGAGCTGTCAGCGGCGGTAATGTTTTTTTCGTGAAATACAGAGGCCGTTTTAGTGGGTTCCAGATGTCAGGTGGAGGAAATCATTATTTTGCGCGTAATAAGGAGGCATTTCCTTGCGTGCGGCCGTGGACCCAGCTGTCAGCCTCTCCACGTACAGTCCACTTCAGATGCATGTCGGTCGTTGACCACGCTGACCATGCCACGCCGAGAGCACCAGGGCGGTGGACGATGGCGAGCCCTAGTAAGGGAACAACGCGGAGGCAAGGAAGACTCGGCCGTTTTTTTTGTTTCCCACGTGGAGGCGAGTACGACTGTACGAGGGTTTACTGGTTCGTCTGCCGTCGCCGGAGAATAACAGCAGGTATGGGTGAGTAGAGGGATGGCTAGGCCAGCGATGGGAGTATGGTGGGGTGGTGAGGCCTACGCGGCAGCACAGCCGGCCGCGGGGAGGAAGGAGCAGGCAGTCCCGCCGGCGCTTGTTTGAGCGGCTGGAGCAGGAAGAGCAGAGATTGAAGAAGCACAACGGCCGTTGGATGGACATCCACCAGTATACAGGGCACCTATGGAAAGCCTCAAATATGTGGAAAACAGCATACAACCCATCCGCCATTATTTCAAATAATTTACAGCCCATTTGCTAATTCTTACGGGTTTTTTGGAGCCCATATTCTTTATGTTAGCATTACAGCCCATATTGTGGCCACCGTCAAAAAATTATACGAAATTTTGCATATGTCGGTGCGGTCTGAACTATTTTTAATCCCGAGATTTCGAGTCACATTCAAACTGATTTTAAAAATAAATGTATATCAATATAAAATCCAATAAATTGTCCGTGCATAAAATCAATGCAATTTAAAATCTTGAAATGAAAAAAAGATATTTGAAAATAATTGCTGGTTTGATGTGTTTTAAAAATGTATAGCCCATTTCTCATTACTAATAGGCCATTTTCTCGGCCAGCCGAATGAAGCTCTCCTCGTCTTGAAAGATTTGCAGCCCAACAGGCCTGATAAAGCGACTTACTTGACAAATCACAAAAGAACTAGGCTAGCTATTTTCAGAAACAAAAAAAACTACTGGGCTGGTCTGTGGTAAAAATAAAAGAAAAGGCTGTCTGGACAGGCCAGAGTGTCCCGCACAGCCCAGTTGACACCCTGCTTCAGTCTCAAAAACAAATTAGATAAATGCCACTCCAATTATGGCGATTCATAAAAATGCCACTGCAATTTTTGCAAACTTTGAAAAACGCCACTGCAATTTGCAAACTTTGAAAAATGCCACTCCTGACTTCGAAAAATGCCACTAGAAATGGCATGAAATGGCATTTTTCAAAGTTTGGAAATTGCAGTGGCATTTCTCGGATACACCAGATTTTGAGTGGCATTTATCAAATTAACCCAAAACAAAAATAACTGGGCGAGCTGCTGGGTCCCTGGTGTCAGCTGTTCGTTGTGCAATTCTCATGTTTATTGACTACGTTGACAATGGCGTGGGACCCAGATGTCAGAAATCCACTAGGAGGAGCCATTTTTTATTGGCTTGAAATAAGGAGGCACATGCTTGCGTACTGCCATGACCTTGGTGGGTCCCTGCTGTCATCCTCTCCACGTACAATCATCTCCTGATTGTGTATGCGTCAACTTGCTAGGCCCACAAGTCAGCCTCTAAACCGTGGAGGACAAATACAACCCATTTAAAAAAATAACAGCCCATTCCATACGTTCAAACGGAAAGTTCAACATTCAGAGCAAAGTAACAGGTCTGATCCACATATAGAGTACTGAACTTCCACATTGACAACCATCATAGACAAGTCAACTATCTACTCCCACTAACACTCTAGTAGCATACAAGTACTAACTTACTCTTAGCTAACTAGACGATGTCGGCCGCCATCTGTTGTCCATGCTAAACGCCGGCACCGACGTCCTCTGCCTCGCCTTGGACTTGCCAAAGGTGCGATAGGGCGCATTGCTCGCGCGCGTTGGCCCTTTCCATGTCGGCGTGGTCCACCGAAGCTTCGTCTTCCAAGCGGGAAACCCACTTGACGAGCTGGTAGTAAAAATCAGCAACGCGAACGCGTGCGTGCCCGACAGCCTCCAGGGCTATTTGCTGGGCGCCGGCCTCCACGTAGTTGGCCCAGTTGCGGGCGCTCTGCTCGCGACTCAGAGCATCGGTGCGCTGCTACTCCACGTACCGCTGGCGGCGCAAATCGGCGATACACTGCTTCTCCGCCAGGCGGTCGCGCTCCAACAACTCCTGCTCCTCCGCCATGCGGTCGCGCTCCAACAACTCCTCGATCTCCGCATTGCCATCTAAAGACAGATAAAATGCTTCCTCCCTCCGTCTGCCTTCCGGTCAAAACCCGAACACTAGTTCCGGCGGTGACCGCCTCCGGTGTCGCCTACCGTGGACGGTCGGGGGCATGGCGGACGTGGCGAGCAACATCGAGCCGGTGGGGGCTTATGAGGATATGGCGAGTTGGGTCATGGTGGCACCTGAGAAGGCCGGGAAACAGTACTTATAGGCGGAAGGTAGCGCGACGGTCATCGGAATTCAATGCATAATGGCTTAGCGCGCCAGCTTGCCATGGAAAACTAGAGAAACTGAAATTATGACAGTACCGTCCCGTCCTGTCTGGGTCGCACGCCGGCATGGCGGTCAAACGAGTGCACTCGAATCATCTCCCTCCTTGTCAATAATGATTCCACGGATTTAAAGCGTATCTTTTTTCGCATCAGTTAGCTGCCTTAATTACGGCGGGCTGCATGCAGGCACTCAGAATCGCTCGCAGGCAGTACGCGAAGCATCATGCAACGAGTCGCAGCCGAGGGCACGCATGCAGCCACTTAAGTCACTAGAATTAATTAGGCTTAAACTTCTGCATGACGTTAATTATTGCCATGCCTTGGTCTTGCTACTCTGCTCACGGGACTAATAAATCCCGGACGGAGGGAGTACCTTGGTTGGTGAGAGGTTTGAATTAAGCCCTGCAAACCGGAAAGGAGGTACTAGTACGTGTGTGATCCACTATTTATTCGTGTAGGATCAAGTAGGTCGTTTCTTGAATTGAGCCCTGCAAACCGGAAAGGAGGTAGTACGTGCGTGATCCGCTATTTATCCATGCAGGATCGATAGTGTAGCTTGTCAGTTTCTTCAGAGGTAGGCATTTTTATCTGTGTAGGATCGATAGTGTAGCTTGTCAGTATCTTCAGAGGTAGGCATTTTTATTCAAAAAACTGCCACTTCGCATCTTGCGTCACAAATAAAACTGCCAGGAGCGCATTTGTAGGCTAGCTAGTGATCGATCGGTAACTTGTAAACACTGAGCAAACAGAAATAAGTAACTGTTAATGCATCTCAATGATTCATAGATCATATACAAATATGTAACTCCAAAAGCAAAGATCAGCCACTTCGGATCTTGCGTCGCAACTAAAACTAACTAGTACGATTCCCATATATAAAATCAACATGTTAATGCATCTCAATGATTCACAGATCATATACAAATATGTAGCTCCAAAAGCAAAGATCTAGAAAAAACATATGTTCTTCCTACTAACATGGATGCTTCTCTTGGCCAACATTTAGTACAGACTGAAAGGCAAATTTGTTTGTGAAGTCTACAATTCCTCTTGCGAACGTAAGTGGTTTCACCAATAGCTGGAACCATGAGAATGAACCACACATGATGGAGGAACATCCACTGCAATATGATTTGGTCTTCTCTCGATCACACGGCAAGACTATTTTCAGAATACAAACTTTAACTTAGGCAAAATGATGCCCATGGTATAATCAGACCGAAGCAATGAAGCACCTAGTGTTGGCCAATAAATAGTACAGTACTAATTTTCTGCAGTCCATGAAGTGACTATCCAATCTTTCTGTGTCTATTTTCAAATGGCACTGCATGTAGTGACTATACTATTCTCTTGTGCAGTTCAACCAAAATTGCGGGCACTTTGTTTGTTTGCCAAATAGCAACGGGCAGACATCTCTGTCTGCACAAATATGAAGCAGCTAGTAAACATATACCACACCTTGTATTTTCGGTTTAAACATGTCTCTTCCGCTTAGCATCTGTCTTGTTCTGCACTGGACAATATGATACAGTTATGTTTTGCCCTGTACAATTTCATACTGAATTGATTTGTTGGTTCAGAGCAGAAATATAGCGCCTATTCTTCATCAGACCAAAGATATCCATGTTCGCAGTGATGGAAGAGGTGAAATTGATACAACCGAAATTGAGCATCTAATCATTGAATCCTGTCGTGCACCTCCAATGTAGGTCCACCCTGCCAATAAATTCACATGCAAACCACTAGTATTACTATCTAATGACAGTACAAAAAGAGTAGCAAGATAGTAGCAAACCATGTACCTTCGTAATGAACAGCTCATAGTGCCACCAATTGGATATAAAGGTTTGGAAAAAAACATGCTCCTAATGTTGAACCAGTTGGACTTTTTGTGCAGTTCCACTAAAATCGAGCATCCCTGTTTGCATAGATATTGAAAGTGTGATTACTCTAAAAGTGGCACTAGCTGAAGCATAGACTCACAAATAAAAGCATTCCAATTTCTTAATGGGAAAAGGTAGCAAGACTGTTTCTAACCACCTGTTTGAAGGAATAAATAAAGCAACAACGGCTGATGTCAGGAAGGCATACATAGTTTTTTCTGAAAAACTGAGCCATTCCTGACCTTTCCTCTTCTTTTAAGCAAATTTTGTGCAATTCTACTAAAATAAAATGCCATCACTGCCTTGACAATTTGGTGACACTATACAAAAGGAAATGACTTAACATTACATCATGATGTTAGGTATGTAGTCGACAAGCATTAGAGACAAACATACAGACCTCCTCAAGAGAACAACCGGAGGAGGAGGTGCCCACTCTTGACCTTTCCTCTTGTCTTCACAATTGTCTGTGCAGTTTAACCAAAATAAAATGACATCAACGCCTTGGCATTTTGGTGACACTTTAAAAAAATTAACTTATCTCATGAAAGTGAGGTATGTAATCTATAAGCATTAATAGTGCAAAAATATGAAGGTAGTAACAAGTTTCATCGTTGGTATACTGGCTGTGCAACAGCATTAGAATGCCTTAGCTGAAAAATCTTTAATACATCTACAATCAACAGCTAACCCTGAAATAATCCAGTGACATTAAATGGCATTGCTTAAATTAATGGGTGGCATTAGACTGAGAGCGACATTAGTTAAATGTGGCATCACTTTAGTAGTAGCATTGCTTTACTGGACTGCTGGCGTTATACTAACAGCAAAAAAGTGGCAATAAGAGCATGGGAGGCTCATTCGGACAGTGGGCGCACCAGTACTATGTACCTCCACGGACGCAGAGTGGTGAGGGAGGTTTGGTTGCCCAGAGCAACAAATATCCAGGCAGCATATGTGGATTACGTCCCATTTTTGTTCTCTTTAGCCACCTTTTTCCTATGCGAGGACAACAAACTGATCGACCTGGTCATTCTCTATTGTGTTGTCATGCCTTTCTACCCTTCTTCAACCAAGAGACACGAGACTCATTCCTTAGCTACTGATTTTCCCCTTTTCAACCTAGATGCGGGTTCGATGCCTACTCTCTTGGACACTACAGTCTCCCTTCCTTTCCTTATTCAACCCAGACATGGATTAGTCTGCATGAAGTAGGGTTTCCTTTAATAGTGCAAATTATGGTTTTCGTCTGCGTGGCCAGCAGATTAGAGGATAGCAAATTGGGAAGATGGTGGAGTGGAAAAAGACCCACATGCAACGACGTAGCAGATGGGGCAATAGAACAAGGTTATGGCTCGAAAAGGGGTAGCATACCTGAGGGTCGGCTGGAAGTGGCTTCGCTCGTGGTTGTCGTCCTCCGCACACACCACGGCAGCGAGCTTGGGGACGGAGGCCATCCCGCGTGGGCGCTAGGTCTGAGAGGACGGCCTTGTCGTCAGTGCGTGACCTCGGTCGCCGACGACGAGTGCGTCAACAGTACACGTCCTTTTCTTCCCCGGCGGATCTGTGACCACCGGTGAGGAAGGAGAGAGGGGCCATCTTTTTTAGATCTGGAGATAGGGTGGTAGTGTGAGAAGCAAGTGGGCAGCCCTTAGCAAGAAAGCGCTGAAGCTCCAACCTATATATCTTTTTTATACTACTGGTACTGGAGATGGGGTAGTGGTAGAGTAGTTTATATTTTCTCTGCGTACAGTACCAGTTAGTCGTGATTCAAAACTGATTGGCACGCCATTAAAAAAATAAAGGTCGATAACTAATGCAGCACCTCGGGCCAGCGCGGCCAGATCACATTTTGCACAAGAAATTACACACCATGTTTCGTTGACATGTGGTCCCATTCCAACATATCAGTGAGACGACGGCGAGTAGTAGGAGTATTTCCGAACGGACGTGTAGGCCGGGGTGCCTCTTCGTGAAACGTGGCAAACTTGCAACCGTCCACCGACTCTTCGTCTTTCCCTCTCGATTTGGAACTGCTGTCGCACGCTCTTCCTCTCCCTCCTCCATTTTCCTTCAGCCCTTCACCCATTCTTCTGCCATTGTTCGATCGTCTTCTCCATGGAGGGAACAGGACGGAAATGACCCCGTTATGCTTGCCCCGATCTGAAAGATGACGTGGTGGAGGAAATCATTGATCGGTGCGACGTCATCACCTCGGCTAGCATGGCAGGTTCGTTCAAGCCCATTCTCGACTCAACTAATAACATCATTGCAAGGAACCCAAGGGTCCAGGAGCGGTTTGATCTCCCCTATCTTCTTCGCCATGACCCTGCTCGATGGCGAGTGGACGACGGAGACCTCGCCTTGTGCAAGTTGATGCCGCTTGATAATGATACGTGTGATGTCAAGATGCCATTGATGTCTACTACGCAACCTTCTTCTTGTAGACGTTGTTGGGCCTCCAAGTGCAGACGTTTGTAGGACAGTAGCAAATTTCCCTGAAGTGGATGGCCTAAGGTTTATCAATCCGTGGGAGGCGTAGGATGAAGATGGTCTCTCTCACGCAACCCTGCAACCAAATAACAAAGAGTCTCTTGTGTCCCCAACACACCCAATACAATGGTAAATTGTATAGGTGCACTAGTTCGGCGAAGAGATGGTGATACAAGTGCAATATGGATGGTAGATATAGGTTTTTGTAAACTGAAAATATAAAAACATCAAGGTAATAAACGGTAAACGTGAGCGTAAACGGTATTGCAATGCGTTGAAACAAGTCCTAGGTTTCATACTTCCGCTAGTGTAAGTCCTCTCAACAATAATAACATAGTTGGATCAAATAACTATGTAGCGACCAGACCTCAAACAGTCTGATCTCTGTGCTCAGGTGTCATCCCTGGATCAGTAATACTGACACCACACAGTACTTGAAGGAATTATTATAGAGTAGAAATCACACACTTATTACATCGAATGTCTCAAAAGATAACTTATTATAATAAATATGGCTTAAGGCCATCTAATAACCATAACAGTGGAAGGCTTGGAAGATAAGCGAGTCCATCAACTCCAACGCCATCACTGAGTATAGAACCACGACCTAAAGGCACCTTACTCGTCGTCTCAAAAGTCTGCAACATGAAACGTTGCAGCCCGAAAACGGGTCAACACATGGAATATGCTGGCAATGTAACACATAGAGAGTAATGAAAGAGTGAGCTATACTATATGCATATATGGCTGGTGGAAAAGCTCTATGGTTATAGTTTTGCGTAAAGCCAATTTTTCCCTACTTAAAAGGAATAAATTTTTGTTTAACTATCATGGTGGTTGTTAAACATTGAGAATGGTTGACAGCGTCCTCAATCCGAATTAAGCATCATCATTAAAACCCAACAAGATTAATTAGAGTAAATGATGAGATTCACATGATAATCCAAGTACTAGATACTCAAGACGTCCATAACCGGGGACACGGCTAACCATGATTAGTTTATACACTCTGCAGAGGTTGCGCACTTTTCCCCACAAGACTCGATCTCCTCCATTGGATTTCTGGCACCGCATGGTGTTTGAGAAACGGATGACCGAGACATAGTCTTTCAGAAGCGCTAGCACCTTATGATGGGTAGACCGTTACACCTACTTTACCCTACATTTGCTAGTCTACCACTGTAAGAGTTCGCACGACTTAGTCAACTATGCTAGAGCCCATAGTAGCTTGTGGCTGCACATGGAAGTTTCTAGTATGAATAATCTCATGATCCCTTTGAGCCTGGGTGGCGGTCCATAAAGAAAAACAGGCAATCCTGGAATACCCAGGTACCTCATTCCACCCAGATGTGTGTTTAAGTGGCCACCTTAAATAAACCATTAGTTAACAATCTCACATCTGTCAATGGATACCACTCACCCAATCCACGTCTACTAGCATAGCATGGCATAATAAGAAAACATAGAAGTAACTCCCAAGGGTTTGATAATAAAATAGGTAATAGGCACTACCTCAACTACTTCCCATCCCACAATTTAATTAGATCCTAATCATGCAACGTTTGAGGATTGATCTAATACAATTAAAACTGGGAAGTAAAGAGGTATTATCAAAGTGTTACTTGCCTTGCTGAGGATCCGCGAAACCTAGAGATTCGAAGTAACAGGCGGCGCACTCCGGATACTCTATTGCAAACAAACAAACAAACAAGCATACAATAAGTACTCATCTAATGCACAGGTAAAATCAAATAAGAGATCTAACCAGAAAGTTCAACTTAAGAACTCCGGTTTGCAAAAAGAATCAAATCAAATGAAGCAACAAAAGTCAAACGGCGTAAGAAACCAACTTCATTTTACTAATATGGACCTTAGTCAAATTTTACAGAAGCAAAACCTTGTTTAGGTTGATTAAACGGAAAGAGGGTTTCGAGGCGAAACTCCAGGCGCTTTAATCGCCTGATTCCGATAAAAGAGCGAAAAGTTATACTAAAACGAAAATCGGATCAGAAATCACGATCAGAAAAATCGTGGAATAAATCCGGAAAAAGAAAAACAACGAACAGATTAACGAACGAACGTTCGTTATCTGGATCTAAACGATGAACGCATTCGTTAAAACGAACAAAAGAGCGAACGCTCGCTAATTAAACTAAACCGAAAAAAAAAACCGATCTAATAAAAAAGGATCTAAAAATAAAAAGGATCTAAAAAGGATCTAAAAAGAAAACCGCCGGCAATGGCGGCTACCTCGGCCGGCGGGAGGGCGGGGTCAGCGGCGAGCTCCGGCACGGGGCGGTGGGGCGGCGCTGGCGGCGGCGGCGGGATCCGGCGGCGCGGCGGTGGGCGGCGCTGGCGGCGGCGGCGGGGCGGCGCTAGGGTTCGGGCGCGGGGCTCGAGGCAAGCGGCGGCTGAGGGTTTGGATGGGCCTCCCCCGACTTATAAAGCCGGTCGGGCCAGGTGTCCGGGTCGGACACGGCCCGTTAGGTCGGTTCTCGTTTTTTTAAATAATCACGCGCAGAAAAACATATAAAAGAAATACTAAACGGACTCCAAATCCTGCAATAAATTTTCCCCGACTTCTAAAATCAAGCCGGACAAAGTGAACATTTATTTGGGGCCTAAATGCAATTTTTAAAAACACACATTTTTCCTAAATTCAAATAAAATAGCAAAAAACTCTGAAATAAAATCTTATTTGATTTTATTATTAAACCCTCAAATTTCTTTATTTTGGGAAAGTCATTTTATTCCCTCTCTCATATTTTTGTAATAGAAATAATTGAAGATAATATAATTAAAATCAAATGATCCTATTCTCAAAATTTGAGAAAACTCAAATATGAAAATAACGAAATCCCCAACTCTCTCCATGGGTCCTTGAGTTGGGTAGAATTTCTAGGATCAAAACCAAAAGCAAATAAAATATGATATGCAATGATGATCTAATGTATAACATTCCAAATTGAAAATTTGGGATGTTACAAACCTACCCCCCTTAAGATGAATCTCGCCCTCGAGATTCAGGTTGGCTAGAAAATAGGTGAGGGTGGTCTTTCAGTAAATTCTCCTCTCGCTCCCAGGTGGCTTCATCCTCTGTGTGGTGGCTCCATTGAACTTTTTAAAACTTGATAACCTTGCTGCGGGTAACTCGGCTGGCATACTCGAGAATCTTAACTCGTTCCTCTTCATAGGTCAAATCACTGTCCAACTGAATCGCTTCTGTCGGCGTTCTGGGAACGGGGGTCCCCAGACTTGCCTGCCTGCGGCCTGCGGCGTGGCTCAAAGGGGGACCAGCGCGGCCCATCTTCATCAACACAAACTCAAGACCCTCGCGAGGGGCCAAGCCTCGCGGGGCGGACAACACGGAGCTTCCTCAAGCACGGCCTCATCAGGCTGGCTCGCAAGGAGGCGGAGAGATCAAGGCAGGGTACCTCACGAGGTGCCCATGACGCAAGCCATGACGACCAAGGGCGCCAGGCAGGCGCCAGCCCGCGCAGTGTCCTCCCTTTCATGTTTGGTGCAAAGGGAGCAAGCGCAGGCGGGAGGATCAAGCAAAGGCACCCGTTTCGGTGCAACGAGACCAAGACCAGCTCTGCGAAAAGGAGGAAGTCACTGTGGAGCCCAAGCCAGCGTCATCACCAGAGCCTTTTACAGGCGAGGACCGACTTTAGTCAGGATAAGTGTACCAGATGTTCCCCTTCAAACTGGCCAATTGTTGGCGCCCTTCCCGCTCAATATTTGTGAAGAGGCCCAGGACCTTTGCCAATAAATAGGACTAGCCACCTCCACGGGGAAGGGGATCGGAACACCTAGCAACCCGGCAATCAGTTAGGTAGGCAGCAGACAGAGAGAGAAGGGCGATTCAACTCCTCCTAGCAGTTCATCCCCCCAGCCAAGAACAGACCCTCGTGAGGCTGTTCTTCCTTGTATCGTTCATCATCATCAACCCAAGAGGCAATCCACCACACCACACTGGAGTAGGGTATTACACCACATCGGTGGCCCGAACCAGTATAAACTCTGTGTCTCTTGTGTTGTTCTTTTGGTAGCTTAGATCTTTGCGAGGCGGACGAGTACGGGTAGGTAGGACGCGTAATCTCCGCGCGCACCCCAGAGTTCGAACCTTAAGGGTCTGCCGGAACCCGAAAGCCGACATTTCGCGCGCCAGGTCGGGGTGCGCCGGAATTCCTCTTATGCCGCTCCGTTCTCCTCCGACCATCGCAACCATGTCTGATGCTCGTCGGGCCCGCGCCGAGCGCCGAGCCGCTCTCGTTTCTCGCGTCGCCCAGATGGCCCCTGTCGGCGGGCGTCCTCGCCATTCCTCGTCGCCTACCATCAACGCCGCCACTTGCCTGGCGGGGAACGAACAGCGAGCGTCGTCCCAGCATCCTTCCGTGCGGCAAGACGGCCGCACCGCTACTCCCTCGCTCACCCTAGCTGGCTCTTCGTACCGCGCGCTCCACGCGCCCTTGGAGGCTCGAGCTGCGCTCATCGCGGCAAACGAGCTCCTGCGCTACCGTCCCGTCGACGACATCTACGAAGAGTGGCTCGATCGCGTCGCCGAGCTCGTCCGCGCCACGGGGGGTTCTCCTGCACCGTCCATTCCACTGCACCGCGCCCCGCCCCGCGCAGGCGACGAAGCTCCGAGGGCGCCCCAGCCACCTCCTCACCAAGAAGACGCCCCGGCCGCAAGGCGCGTGGCCCCTGGCTAGAACCCGCTCTGCCAGGCACCTGCGCGGCAAGAGCAGAGCTGCCAAGAAGTCCCTCGCCCGCAAGAAGCCGCCTGGGCGCTCCATGCTCCGGCACGTCGCGGCCACGCTCCTGCTCCCGCGCGTCAAGACCCCGTGCTGCTCCCAGCTGCAGCGCGCGGGGACCTACAAGACCAAGCTCTCCGTCACCCAAGGCCACCCATGACCACGGCGGGCTGCTGCGCCTTCACCGCTGAATTGCGCAGCGTCGCGTGGCCCGGCAAGTTCAAGCCAGACTTGCCTCCACGCTACGACGGCACGGCCGACCCTGTGGAGTTCCTCCAGCTCTATGAGCTGGGCATCGAAGCTGCCAACGGAGATGAGAAGGTCATGGCGAACTGGTTTCCCATGGCGCTCAAGGACAGAGCCCGCACCTGGCTCCTGAACCTGGCCCCAGGCACGATCTCCTCCTGGGACGAGATGCGCACCCGCTTCATCGCCAACTTCCAAGGTACCCGCGACCGGCCACCCGCCGTGAGCGACATGCGCCGCATCAAGCAGCAGCCCGGGGAGACCCTGCAAAAGTACATCCAGCGCTTCAACAACGCACGCCTCAAGATGTTGGAGAACGTAGTAATTTCAAAAAAAATTCCTACGCACACGCAAGATCATGGTGATGCATAGCAACGAGAGGGGAGAGTGTTGTCTACGTACCCTCGTAGACTGAAGCGGACGCGTTGACACAACATAGAGGAAGTAGTCGTACGTCCTCCTCACGATTCGACCGATCCCAGCGCCGTTACTCCGGCGCCTCCGAGTTCTTGACACACGTACAACACGATGACGTTCTCCGGGCTCCGATCCAGCAAAGCTCTCGGGGAAGAGTTTCGTCAGCACGAAGGCGTGGTGACGATCTTGATGTGTTACCGACGCAGGGCATCGCCTAAGCACTGCGACAATATGACCGAGGTGGAATATGGTGGGGGGGGGGCACCGCACACGACTAAGGAACGATCACGTTGATCAATTGTGTGTCTATGGGGTGCCCCCTGCCCCTGTATATAAAGGATGGAGGAGGAGGAGGCCGGCCAAGGTTTGGTGCGGCCAGGATGTGGAGTCCTACTAGGACTCCAAGTCCTAGTAGGAGTCCATCAAGAGGGGAGGAAGGGAGAAGGAAGTGGAGGAGTAGGAAAGGTGGCCGGCCCCCTTTTCCCTAGTCCAATTCGGACTAGAGGGGATGGGGGGGGCGCAGCAGCCTTTTTCCTCTTCCCACTAAAGCCCATCAAGGCCCATTACTTCTCCCGTAATCCCGTAACTCCCCGATACTCCCAAAAATACCCGAATCACTCAGAACCTTTCCGATGTCCGAATATAGTGGTCCAATATATCGATCTTTATGTCTCGACCATTTCGAGACTCCTCGTCATGTCCCCGATCTCATCCGGGACTCCGAACTCCTTCGGTACATCAAAACTCATAAACTCATAATATAACTGTCATCGAAACCTTAAGCGTGCGGACCCTACGGTTCGAGAACAATGTAGACATGACCGAGACACGTCTCCGGTCAATAACCAATAGCGGGACCTGGATGCCCATATTGGCTCCTACATATTCTACGAAGATCTTTATCGGTCAGACCGCATAACAACATACGTTGTTCCCTTTGTCATCGGTATGTTACTTGTCCGAGATTCGATCGTCAGTATCCAATACTTAGTTCAATCTCGTTACCGGCAAGTCTCTTTACTCGTTCCGTAATACATCATCCCGCAACTAACTCATTAGTTGCAATGCTTGCAAGGCTTAAGTGATGTGCATTAACGAGAGGGCCCAGAGATACCTCTCCGACGATCGGAGTGACAAATCCTAATCTCGAAATACGCCAACCCAACATCTACCTTTGGTGACACATGTAGTACTCCTTTATAATCACCCAGTTACGTTGTGACGTTTGGTAGTACCCAAAGTGTTCCTCCGGTAAACGGGAGTTGCATAATCTCATAGTCAAAGGAACATGTATAAGTCATGAAGAAAGCAACAGCAACATACTAAACGATCGGGTGCTAAGCTAATAGAATGGGTCATGTCAATCAGATCATTCAACTAATGATGTGACCTCGTTAATCAAATAACAACTCTTTGTCTATGGTTAGGAAACATAACCATCTTTGATTAACGAGCTAGTCAAGTAGAGGCATACTAGTGACACTCTGTTTGTCTATGTATTCACACATGTATTATGTTTCCGGTTAATACAATTCTAGCATGAATAATAAACATTTATCATGATATATAAGGAAATAAATAATAACTTTATTATTGCCTCTAGGGCATATTTCCTTCACAAGATTCCCAGGGTGTCCGAGGAGGCCATGATCTCAGCCTTCTCCGACGGCGTGCGCGACATCAAGATGAAGGAGGAGCTGGCGATGCATGAAGACATGTGCACTTCCTTGGAGCTGTTCAACTTGGCGACCAAGTGCGCCAGGGCTGAGGAAGGGCGTCTCTTCCTCCTTGAGCTGCCTGCCGCAGACCCAGAAGAAAAGAAGTCCAAGGCCAAGGACGTGAAGCGCAAGGGGGCTGCCGCGCTCGCGGCAGAACCGGACACCAAGCGGGGCAGAGATCAGCCCAAGTCTTCCAAGGGCAACCGGTACTGTGTGTACCATGACCTCCACACCCACAACACCAACGAATGCCAAGAGCTCTGAGCCGTGCGAGAAGGAAGGATCGGCCGACGCCCCGACCGTGTCGACCGGGGCTACGGCCGAGGAGGAGGAAGAAACGCAAGACACTGGGAAGACCGCGGCCCACGCCAAGGGTGGCGCGATCGACCTCGCGAGGACCGCTGGCAAGACCCACCTCGCGAGGGAGACTGGAGGGATCAGCCTCGCGAGGATCGCCCGCAAGGTAAAGCAGGCCTCCCTCCGTTGCCGCCTCATCCAAGAAGAAACGAAGACCGCCATCAGGACGAGGGGCTGGGGGCTTCCAGGAGCCACGCGCGATCGCCTGCATCCTGGGTGGAGCTCAAGCCCCAGCCTCTCAGCGCATCTTCAAGCAGTTCGCCCGCGAAGTCAATGCAGTCCTCCCCAAGCTCGAAGCCACACGTCCTCTCAGGTGGTCGTCATGCGCCATCACGTTCAGCTCAGCGGATCAGCTCAAGTGTGCAGCCACAGCCGGAGTCCTCTCGATGCTTTGTTCCCCAATTATCAACAACGTGGTGGTCACCAAGACCCTCATCGACGGCGGGGCAGGGCTCAACGTCCTGTCCGTGGAAACATTCAACAATCTCCAAGTGCCTTACAACTAGCTTCTTCCAACCAAGCCTTTCTCCGGAGTCACTGACGGCTCCACGGTCCCGATCGGCCAGGTCCGCCTCCCTGTCACCTTCGGAGCACGCAACAACTACCGCACCGAGCTCATCGACTTCGATGTCGCTCACATTCGCCTGCCGTACAACGCCATCCTTGGGTACCCGGCGCTGGCCAAGTTCATGGCCGTGACTCACCACGGCTACAACGTCCTCAAGATGCCAGGGAGCGACAGAGTCATCATGGTGCCCTATGAGGAGAAAGACGCGGTGTGTTCCCTGGAGCGAGCTTTTCAGGCCGCATCATTGGAAGACCCCGATCGTGGAAGCAGGGGGCTCTCCAAGATCACCCCCAAGACGAAGAAGACATTGTCCGAGCCATTCCCTCAGGAGGCAGGCCCCTCAGGGCCCATGCCTGCTCGGGAGGAACCTCCTTCCATCGCATAGGAAAGCGCGCCTGGCGCCCTCCTTAGGCAGGGCTCGGGGGCTCTCCCCTGGAGGGCCACCGACCTGGCTAAGGTCACGAGGGAGGCGTTTGGGCACCACGTGGAGGCGTGTTTCGAAGCACGTTTCCCTCAAGAAGGAGCAAGACAAGGAGGATCAGACCCTCAGGAGTTCGTCAGCAAGGTCATTCAAGAGCTACAGGTGTCAAGAGTCATGAGAGGCGATCGCCGCCTACCGGCTGTGGCTCCCCATCCAGGCGAGGATGGTGGGCTGCGCGTCTGCGTTGACGTACCAGGGCTCAATCAAGTCGCCACTCTGGAGCGCCTCTGGCCCTCGCGAGTGGGGCGCTGCGAAGGTCCACCACACATCTACGTTCGCATGCCTTACGGCTTGCCGAGTGTGGCTGCCACGTACCAGCGCCTCATGAGGGGCATAATGGAAGCTCAAGAGGCCAGGCGTTCCGCAGCCCTGGCGGAGATGGAGATGGTCCGCAAGGAGCCACCAGCACCTCCGGAGCCTCCCGAGGCCCCAGGGCCTGGGGGCTCGTGAGGAGCGGCTTCTGCAGCCCACCGAGTCTGCTGCACCAACACTTGTTCGTCCTCAACATCATCAGGTGACATCTTTTAAGTTTCATTTCAAGCTGGGAGCGCCCCCCCAGGGCTGCATTATTCCCAGGCCGCGTGGGTCCGTCCCTGCGGCATGTATCCCTTTTATTTTCATGTTGTTAGCTTACTCCGTTGGGGGCGCCCCTCGGGCTGCATCATCCCCAGATCGCTCGGGCCTGACCCAGTGACGCCTGCCTTCCCAGCATCTATTTGAATGAATCCACTCCTTCACGGCTAATGTGTTTGACATAGTTGCCCATTCAACTGAAGCCAACTAACGGAGCTGCTCCCAAAACGGCACAACGCTTGCGCATGGGTCCGTCCCTGCAACGCCGACGAGCCTGAGTGGCTGAGCTCTGGCCGCGGCAGCCCCGCTGCCGGTGTTTTCCTGGGCTCCCCGAGCACCTATGGGGACGGGGCCCCTTCTCGGTTCGGCGGGGGGCGGAGGTCGCGCGAAGAGCGGATCGATGCGAGGCACGCGGGGGAAGGTTTTTACCCAGCTTCGGAGCTCTCCGGAGAGATAACACTCCTACTGCTGCTTTGTGGATTGTATTGAGTTCTCGCTCGGGAGCGCCGAGTGCTACAGTACACTCGAGCAGCTAACGAGACCGAGCGCTTCTCTGAGGATCCATCCCCCCCTACGTTGTGCATGGGCCTCCTTTTATATGTCCATGGGGTCTCCAACAGGTGGCAACGTAGGTAAGGGTAAAAGTGTAAATATGCTGCGGTAGGTACAGCTACCTAAACAGTGTATCATACCTAACCCTGACGGCAGGGGACAAAGGCATTAAATTCCCGTCTACGTCGCCCAGACGGTGCAGAAAAGGGACCGTCAGGGGCGCTATCGCTCGCCACGATGGCGATTCTGTCAGCGCTGCATGCCATAGTGTACCCCTGGCTGCACAGCCTCCCGCCACGTATGCTGGGAAGGGTCCCGGAGCGACACGTAGGTGGGTGAGCTGGAGCGCGGGTACAGAGTGGCTGCCTGCCGCGGCAAGTGCCTTGCCGCGGCCGTTGCCTTGTCGCGCCCGGGAACTTGTCGCTCGCCGGGTCCCGCCGGGACGCGTGGCGTGCCGCGGCAGGTTCTTTGAGATGCTCTTGTTGGGCTTCCCGGCAAGCTCCTCTTGCCGGGGTCTTTTACCTTGAATGGCCTTCCCGGCAAGCTCCTCTTGCCGGGGACCTGTCTTCTTGACTTAAATATTTTGTTCTCGAATGGCTCCAAAGGAACCATAGAGAGACTTGGTGATCACCTGGCGGGCCTTGCCGCGGGGTGCTGCGACTGCCCGTGCACAAGTTCGGGATACTAGAGTACCCCTACTTTAGTACACCGACAGGAGCCCCCGGGCCTGGGCCACACACGGTGCCGAGCGCTGTTGGGCCAGGCCCAAAACAGGGCACGGGCACGCACGACCTGGGTCGCGTTGTACCTTGCTCCGCATCCACCACGCCCTCCCGAACGGCACGCGTCAATTGCGGCGTCGTGGGGGAGGTCGTGGGTGGTTCCTTTACTCAGAAAGGTGGAACGTCCGCCCCCTGGCGGTTCGTATCTTCCTCATAAACGGAGGGAGGCGTGGAGGCGTGGTCTTCGAGGCGTCCACCACCCCACGACCAAGGGGTGGGGAGGGGTCGCCTTATCCGTCGCCTCAACTCTTCTCTCCCGCCACGTGGCTTCCATGCGCTTGGAGTGGCGAACGGTGGAGGCGGGAAACCGGGTCGCCACGGGTCGAGGCAGCGGGTCGGGCCCAGTTCCCTGCGCCTTCTGCATCTCGATTGGCTGAGCGGGGCGGCCGAGCCCCCACCCCGCTCCTTTATAAGGAGCGGGACGGGGGGACAGAAGCCCGCATTCTCTCATCTCCTTCTTTCTTCAGCTTCTGCTCCTCTTTCTTCCATCCGCCATGGAGAAAGGGAACCCTGGTCCTTCGACGGTAGCGACGAGGGTTGCCGCTAGGCAACGCGTTCCTCCTCCCTACGCACCCGTGGCGGCAGAGCCAGTCGCAAGGGGAAGAGGGAGGGGACGAGGCCGCGGGTGAGGTCGAGGGCGAGGCCGAGGCGGTTGGGGGAGAGGCGGACGAGGAAGCTCGCCGGCCTTGCCTCCGCCAACAGATCCTCTCCCCGTGGCGGACCACATCGAGGACGACCCTTGCGAGTTCTTCGTCAGGCTGCGTCGGCCGCCTCGTCGCTGCCTTCGTCTCCCGACTCCATTTGCTAGTGTGATGGAGTTGGATCTGGCCGAGACACTGAGGTTGCACATGAGGGGCTGCAAAATCAGCGGTACGCGAGTCCGTGTCGACTTCCGGGCCCCTAATGTGATGTATCTTGGTCGAGGGTGGAAGACGTTCACCCGCATCCACAGCTTGACGGCGGGCCTCACCCTCCATTTTAAGCTTATGGAGGGCGGTCTCCTCTCCGTCAAGGTCTTCGGGTGCTTCGGGACTCGGGCATGGTGCTGCGTGGAGAGCTCCTCCGATAGCGAAGGCTCCTCCTCGAGCGGGAGTGACGAGGAGGACAGCGACAGTGGCGACGACGGTAACGGGCGGCGGGATGACGGGTCCGACTAGGTGTCGGGCGCCGCTCCGCGGGGCACCGGCGACCCCATCATCCGCGTCGCTGGCTCCTGGAGCCTCTCGGGGAGGCTGCGGATGAGGAAGAGGGCAGGCGGCAAGGCCGTCAACTCGGAGTACGAGGGCACGACGCCCTCGACAGCGTGCTGACGTCCTGCCGCCTCGTCTTCAAGCTTTTGCTTCCGGCGCCGCCATCACCATGCTGTTGCGACGTCCTGTTGGTGTCTTCTGGCACCCGTAGTTCATCTAGGCGCCCCTTTTGCCCTTTTCGCCTCCTTGACCTGTCTCCTGAAGATAGGGACAAGAGAGGGATTATGGGCACCTTATCTCTTTTTAGCTTGTAAGCCCTCGGGCCTTAGTTGCGTTTCAAACTTGTAATCCCATTATTCATGTTCTTCATCCTCTTATGAACTGTACCTGAGTGGAATGCTTTTTAATGAAAAGGGGATGCTTGCCGGGTCACTTGTCTCGCGGGTGGAACCCACGTCAAGGAGCGAATCCTTTATATCTTTTAAGATAGACACTTTCTTTCCCGGCAGCAGGCCCTGCCTTCTTTCCACGTCGCTCGCCCTTTCTCACGCTCTTGGCGGAGGCAGGGAGGAGGCGGGATCAGGATCCATGCTTCGTCCTTTAGCTGCCGCGAATACGACCTTACCTGGCCCTGGGGCGGGCCCTAGGGCCTAGAGTTAAGGGAGCATGGTAACTTTTAGGAAGAAACGAGGTTTCGCATACCTCAATCCATAAGAGAATGCATGATAAGGGATAAAAAACTTATCTGAGATAGCAGCCCCCGACACTCTGGTTCGCCGTGGGCTAATCCTTGCACTTGCAGCCCCCGGCGTTACTAGCTTGCCGGGATCTCCCAGCCCCCGGAAATACTGGCTTGCCGGGGTTCAGATGTTGGCCCGTCCTCCTCCTCCTTTTCGTCCTCAAGTGGTCCGGCAAGGATATGGTGAGTCCTGCGAACCAGGGAAACGAAATAACGGCAAAGGGACGCACGCTCGACCTCTAAGTTAGGGGTTAGCCACTACTAAGCACTATCAACCCTAACCAAAGACGAGACTCAACTCAGCATGCATGCTAAAACTCAGGGCGCCAGCGCTTTATCTTCGCTCAGGGTCTGCGCCTGGCTTTGTACAAAGGATTACATGCAACAGTGGCAAGACTTGTACAAAATGGTGGTTGCCGAACAGGGTCCGACAACCGCGCCTTACGGGTAAATCTTACGAAGATGCTCGATGTTCCAGGAGTTGCTCACCGGAAAGCCATCCTCGGTCTCAAGGCGAACAGCGCCAGGCCTAGTGACTCGTTTCACCTGGTAAGGGCCTTCCCACTTCGGCGTCAACTTGTTGGAATTCTTGGCGGAATGAACGCGCCGAAGAACAAGGTCGCCTTCCTCGAGACTTCTGGTTTTAACTTTGCGGCTATGGTAGCGGCGCCAAGCTTGCTGGTATCGAGCAGCTCGTACAGTAGCCTGAAGACGGTCCTCCTCAAGGAGCAGCGCGTCATCTTGCCGCAGCTGCTCTTGCTCAAGCTCATCATAAGCGAGCACTCAAGGTGACCCGTATACGAGTTCCGTGGGGATAACTGTCTCAGCTCCATAGACTAGAGAGAAAGGTGTCTGGCCAGTGGCTCGATTTGGCGGCGTCCTGATTGACCAAAGAACCACCGGCAGCTCCTCGATCCAGTTTCTTCCGCACTTGTGCAGCCTGTCGAAAGTCCGGGTCTTGAGTCCACGCAGCACTTCAGCATTTGCCCTCTCTGCTTGACCGTTGCTCCTGGGGTGAGCAATAGAAGCGAAGCAGACCTTGGATCCAAGGTCGTGGACGTACTGCATGAAGTTGCGACTCGTGAATTGCGTACCATTGTCTGTGATGATCCTGTTAGGGATTCCGAAGCGGCAAACAATCGACCTGAAGAACTTGACTGCTGACTGTGTTGTCACCTTCCTCACTGGTTCCACTTCTGGCCACTTTGTGAATTTGTCGATTGCGACGTACAAGTACACAAAGCCCCCGACTGCTCGGGGGAAAGGGCCGAGGATGTCGAGCCCCCAGACCGAAAATGGCCAGGATAAAGGGATTGTTTGGAGAGCTTGAGCTGGTTGGTGTATCTGCTTGGAATGGAACTGGCACGCTTCACACTTGGTTAATTGTGCAGTTGCATCCTGGAGGGCTGTCGGCCAAAAGAAACCTTGCCGGAACGCTTTGCCGTCAAGTGCTCTGGTGCCAATGTGATGACCACATATGCCTCCATGCACCTCTGCCAACAGCTTCTGTCCATCTTCCCGGGGAATACACTTCAATTTCACTCCGTTGAGCCTTCTTCTGTACAGTGCGTTGTCAACGAACTAGTACATACTAGACTGTCGGGCTACTCTTTCCGCTTCTTCTGGCTCTTCGGGAAGTTCTCCTGACTGGAGGAAACGGACGATCTGCTGTGCCCATGCTGGAGCCTGCGGCTCGACAACAAGGACTAAAGGCATATCTGCTGCTGTGGGAACATCCCCTTCTACAGTGAGAACCCGCGGTTCAGCCGGAGCTTGATGATCCACGGCAAGTTTGCCGGAGCTAAACTTGTCGGGAGCATCTGCTTCAATGAAACAAACCTTGGGGCTTGTCGGAGCAGACTGCTCCTCAGCACTCTTGGTGTTGATCTTGGGGACCCTCTTGGCGGCGGCTTCGGGAAGCTCAACTGGAAGATAGTCACCAGAAATCAACTTTCTCTTCCTGCTCTGTCCAGTTGGTGGCGTCACGGATGGCTGAGTCAGCTTGAGCACAAAGATTCCTGGTTCCACAGGTAACTTAAATGCCGCGCACTTTGACAGGCCATCAGCGATGTCGTTCTGAGTTCTAGGAACATGTTCCATCTGTAGGCTGACAAAGCGCTCTTCCAGCTTCCTCACTTCATCAACGTAAGCTTGCATGAACGGACTCTGATAATCCTTGTTTACTTGGCCGACGACAAGCTGCGAGTCACCCCTGACAATGAGCTGCTTGATCCCAAGGTCTGCCGCGATCCTGAGACCGGCGAGCAATCCTTCATACTCTGCAGTATTGTTTATTGCTTGTTCCTTGGGAAAGTGCATCTGGACCACGTACTTGAGGTGCTCTCCGGTGGGTGCGACAAGCAGCACGCCAGCACCGGCGCCTTGTAGCGAGAACGCGCCATCAAAGTACATCAGCCACTCTTTGTTTGCTTCCTTGACGGGGATGCTCGTCTCTGGGGTTTCTTCGTCAGGTGTTGGCGTCCATTCTTCTATGAATTCTGCCAATGCTCTGCTTTGAATAGTTGAAGTGCTCTCAAACTTGAGGCCAAAGCTCGACAGTTCCAATGCCCACTCAACAATCCTGCCTGTTGCCTCTGGATTCTGCAGTATCCTCTTCAGCGGAAAGCGAGTGACAACTGTGATCTCATGTGCTTGGAAGTAATGGCGCAGCTTTCTCGAGGCCATAAGAAGGCCGAAAAGCAACTTCTGCACACCAGAGTACCTCGACCTAGCCCCCTGCAGAAGGGAACTTACAAAGTAGACTGGGCGCTGCACCATTTTCTTCTGTATCCCTTCGCACATCTGCGCAGATCTATCTTCGTCGGGACCAGAGCTCGCCGGGGAAGCCCCTTGCTTGTCGCTGGATGCGCTTGCCGCGGTTGCTGGCTCATCATCTGCCTCTCTCTCCGCTACTAACGTAGCACTAACCACTTGATTGGTTGCCGCCAGATATAGCAGCAACTTCTCTTGTGGTTTAGGTGCGACAAGTATTGGAGTGGAGGACAGGTATCTCTTCAAGTCCTGTAGCGCAGCCTCCGCTTCCGGAGTCCATTTCATTGGACCTGCCTTTTTCAAGATTTTGAAAAACGGCAGGGTGCGCTCAACAGACTTAGAGATAAACCTGCTGAGAGCCGCCACGCAGCCGGCAAGTTTTCGTACATCCTTGACGCGCTTCGGTGCTTCGATCTGCTCAATGGCCTTGATCTTGTCGGGATTGGCTTCAATCCCCCGCTGGGACACAAAGAACCCGAGAAGCTTGCCGGAAGGGACTCCAAACACGCACTTCTCGGGGTTGAGCTTGAGGCTGATCTTACGTAGATTTGCAAAAGTTTCTTCTAGATCTTGAATCAGAGTTGCTTTGTCCCTGCTTTTGACCACTATATCATCCATGTAGGCTTCCACATTTCTGTGTATTTGCGGCTCAAAAGCAGTATGGACGACCCTTGCAAATGTTGAACCAGCATTCTTCAAACCGAAAGGCATCCGTACAAAACAGTACGTGCCACATGGAGTGATGAATGCGGTCTTCTCCTCATCCTCTTCTGCCATGAAGATCTGATGGTATACTGAGTATGCGTCAAGAAACGAAAGCAAGTTGCATCCGGCTGTGGAGTCGACAATCTGGTCAATGCGCGGCAAGGGAAATGGGTCTTTGGGACAAGCTTTGTTGACATCAGTGAAGTCGATGCAAAGTCTCTATTTCCCGTTCGCCTTGCGCACGACTACAGGATTAGCCAACCACGTAGGATGGAGCACTCCTCTGACGAGGCCTACTGCTTCCAACTTCTTGATCTCTTCGGCGATGAACTCTTGGCGCTCCACCGCTTGTTTCCTGACTCTCTGCTTGACGGGTCACGCGTGAGGACAGACGGCGAGGTGGTGCTCTATTACTTTCCTGGGAACGCCGGGGATGTCAGACGGTTGCCACGCAAGCACGTCGACATTCGCCCGCGGGAAAGCAACGACCGCGCTTTCCTATTTAGGGTCGAGAGTGGCACTGATGGTGAAGGTACCACCAGTGCCGTCCTCCTTGGCAGACACCTTCTTGGTTGCTGGCGGAGCTGCCATTGTCTTCTTACACTTGCCGGTGGAGCTCGATGGTGCGTCCTCGACGGTAGCGCAGCACTCCGAAGAGGTGCGCTTGCCGGAGTGGGCATCAGAGCTCTTGCCGGACTTGGTCTTCTTCTTCCCCCCGGGAGCTTCAGCGGCAAGTGTCTCGCGATCCGCGGCGGCTGCTGCTTCCCGGTAGATCTTGTCGGCACAGATGAGAGCGTCTTTCTTGTCGCCATGTACAGAGATGACACTTATCGGGCCTGGCATCTTCAGCATGTTGTACGCGTAGTGAGAGGCCGCCATGAACTTGGCGAGCGCTGGACGGCCGAGAATTCCATTGTAAGGCAATGGAAAATCGGCAACGTTGAAAGTGATCCTCTCAGTCCTGAAGTTCAACTCACTGCCAAATGTCACCGGCAGCGTGATGTTCCCCTTCGGCTTGTTCCTTCCCGGGTTGATTCCTTGAAACGTGCCGGTCTCTTCGAGCTCGCTGTCAGGGACTTGGAGTCTCCGAAGTACAGCGGAGGAGATCAGGTTCAAGCCGGCCCCGCCGTCAACTAGCATCTTAGTGACCTTGAGGTTGCGGATAGTTGGTGAGACCAACATCGGCAAACACCCGACAGCAGTTGTGCGATCGGGGTGGTCCTCAATATCAAAGATGATAGGCGTGCTAGACCATTTCAGAAGCTTGCGTGATTCGACGGGTGGTTCTGTTGTATTAACTTCCCGTAACCACTGCTTGAGTTGGCGGTGTGAAGTATGCATAGAAGCACCGCCGTCAACGCACAAAACTTCTGTGGCTTTCTGGAACTCCTGCTCGCTGGTCTCGGCGTCATCCATGTCTCCGTCATCGTCGTCATCTTCATCCTTGTCGCGGCCGCGGGGAGGTCTGTCGCCTTGCCACTGCTTGGTGTTGCCGCGGCGTCCCCCCCCGGCCAGTGCGCTTCGTACCAAATCCTCCAGCACCTCCTTGGGCCTTCTCCTTGTCACGTCGCTCGTACTCGGCATTTTGCAGCTCAACGAGCTGTTCGACCTTCTTGCAGCTCTGGAGGTCATGGCCTTTGGTGCGGTGAATCTTGCAGTACTGCTTGTTGGTGCCATCCTACTTGTCGGCGGCCGCCACAGCCTGGTAGTTGGCGCTTGCGGCAACCTCCTTGCCTGAGCCATCAATCTTCGCTGTCTTGGTGCCACCTTCGTTGCCGGATTGCTCGACAACTAGCACATCTTTGCCTTTCCTCTTCCAGTTGTTCCGCCGTCTGTTTTTGCTTGCTGGGGCGGCATCATCACTGTCGGATCCTGCGGTTCCTACGTTCTCCCTGGGGAGTTTCCTTCCTTCCTCGGCACGTGCACATCTGTCGGCCAGGGCATACAGCTCGCTGACGTCCCTGATCTTGCACATCGCCATCTCCTCCCGCATCCTGCGATTGCGCAGGTTCTGATGGAACACACTGATGACCGCGGTAGGGTGGACGTCTGGGATGTTGCGTTGCACTTGGCTGAATCTCTGGATGTACTTACGTAGAGGCTCCCCTTCCTTCTGGGCAAGCAGGTGAAGATCACTCTCCTGGCCATGGGGTTTGTGGCCGCCTGTAAAGGCGCCGACAAAATGATGGCATAGGTCCGCCCAGGAAGATATGGAGTTTTCCGGCAAGTGCATGAGCCAGGACCTGACGTTGGGCTTGAGCACCAGAGGGAAGTAATTGGCGAGGATCTTGTCGTCCCGCCCCCCGGCAGCCTGCACCGCAATGGTATAGATGCTGAGGAACTCCGACAGATGCAGCCTGCCATCGTACTTCTCTGGTAATCTGGCTTGAAATTCTTCGTGCTAGGAAACTGGACTTGTCGCAGCTCACGGGTAAACGCAGGGCAACCCACCGCGTACGACAGGTCATCTGGTTCCCCTGGCGCTTGCATGTCGACAGTGGGGCCAGCGCGTCGGTCTGATTGACGCCGCGTTTCTCTCCGACGCTCGATGCGGGTGCGGGCGTCTTCTTGCTGCCGTTCATGAAGAACGTGGCGCTGATCGCGACGAGTTCGCGGATCGGAGGAAGCAGTGGAGTCGCTGTCGTGGCGGACCCGGCGAGTCGGCGATTTTGGCCTTTGGGGCGGAGAGTGCACGGTGGTTGCACCCCCATCGGTTTTGTCACCATCGGCTCGCACTTGGCTGGCCTGCCGCGGCTGCGATGTGGTCGCTGGCCGCAGAGTGTCGCCGTTGGCGAAGCCGATGAGACTCTGAATGGTGGCCCTCCAGTCGTCAATCTTGTCTGGCGCTGGAGGGAAGTCTAGGAGCAGTTGAGCTCGCGCTATAGCTTCTGCTGGGGTGGCGGGTAGCAGTGGCGAACGGTGCGAGGAGCGGG
Source organism: Aegilops umbellulata (assembly GCA_032464435.1). Taxonomy (NCBI): domain Eukaryota; kingdom Viridiplantae; phylum Streptophyta; class Magnoliopsida; order Poales; family Poaceae; genus Aegilops; species Aegilops umbellulata. The sequence continues at coordinate 188,772,219 of CP136055.1, forward strand.
ATATGCTCGGGCTCCCAACGATGTTGGAAGGAGCAGTATTCCGTCCAGGCGACCGTGCCTCGCTCGCGCCAGCACGTCGGCGTGCATGTTGGCCTTGAGCGTCCCGGGACCCGCTAGCTCGATTTGGGTCCAGCGAGCGTATGGTACCGTGAGTACCATGACGCTGTCGGTCCTGCGCCTCTTGAGATGGGCGCGGTGCGTCTATGGACGCCCGGTCGTCGGGGGAGCCGACTACGCCGCCAGCGGGCAGCGCGGTCTTGTCCTTGGACTTGTTGGCACCGTGGGCTCCCTCGTCGGCGCCCGTTCCACCGCTGGCGTTCTCCCCGCCGGCCGTTTGCTACGGCGGCGGTGGATTCGACGCGGACGGCACAGCCGCCTCCGAGGACTTCTTCTTCGGTGGCATGTCGATGAAGTCGATGAAGATTCAGCTCGCGTGAACGCCGGATCAGGTTCACACAACCTCGACGCCCCCTATCTGGCGCGCCAGAGATGCCGGGGTTTTCCTGGGCTCCCCGAGCACCTATGGGGACGGGGCCCCTTCTCGGTTCGGCGGGGGGCGGAGGTCGCGCGAAGAGCGGATCGAGGCGAGGCACGCAGGGGAAGGTTTTTACCCAGCTTCGGAGCTCTCCGGAGAGATAACACTCCTACTGCTGCTTTGTGGATTGTATTTAGTTCTCGCTCGGGAGCGCCGAGTGCTACAGTACACTTGAGTAGCTAACGAGACCGAGCGCTTCTCTGAGGATCCATCCCCCCCTACGTTGTGCATGGGCCTCCTTTTATATGTCCAAGGGGCCTCCAACAGGTGGCAACGTAGGTAAGGGTAAAAGTGTAAATATGCTGCGGTAGGTACAGCTACCTACACAGTGTATCATACCTAACCCTGACGGCAGGGGACAAAGGCATTAAATGCCCGTCTACGTCGCCCAGACGATGCAGAAAAGGGACCGTCAGGGGCGCTATCGCTCGCCACGATGGCGATCCTGTCAGCGCTGCATGCCATAGTGTACCCCTGGCTGCACAGCCTCCCGCCACGTATGCTGGGAAGGGTCCCGAAGCGACACGTAGGTGGGTGAGCTGGAGCGCGGGTACAGAGTGGCTGCCTGCCGCGGCAAGTGCCTTGCCGCGGCCGTTGCCTTGTCGTGCCCGGGAACTTGTCGCTCGTCGGGTCCCGCCGGGATGCGTGGCGTGCCGCGGCAGGTTCTTTGAGATGCTCTTGTTGGGCTTCCCGGCAAGCTCCTCTTGCCGGGGTCTTGTACCTTGAATGGCCTTTCCGGCAAGCTCCTCTTGCCGGGGACTTGTCTTCTTGACTTAAATATTTTGTTCTCGAATGGCTCCAAAGGAACCATAGAGAGCCTTGGTGATCACCTGGCGGGCCTTGCCGCGGGGTGCTGCGACTGCCCGTGCACAAGTTCGGGATACTAGAGTACCCCTACTTTTGGTACATCGACACCCGCACTGCGCCACCTCATCAAGCCTTCAGTGCCTCACCGCCCCTCAGAAGCAACCAACGGCTATGGCAACCCCTCGTTCTTTCTATGATGATCTGCAGGATCCCCTAAAGGAGCTGCGTCAGGCGAGGCCCTTGCGGAGCCTCCTTCACTCTCAACCGTGCGAACCGCTTGCACGTTAAAGGGGGGGTGCCTGAGCATCGCGACTCAGGGCTCCTACTGGCTCTCCAGCCCTCACCCTCTGGCCTTGACCACGGCACCGCTACCTGGCATACCAGCGACGGCTGAGACTCGCTCGAGGGC